>CM066032.1:1336660766-1337937433 GCA_033557465.1 Ichthyophis bannanicus | reverse complement strand
TATCCGCAATCTGCTGTCTGTTGTTGAACATTGAGGTGTCAAAAGCCATTCTCTATGGGAAAACCGTGCTTGTTTATAAGCAGTCCTTAATATCGAAGTAACAGGCGATGTTGAAGATCCAGTGCATGACTCCGAAATTCATCCAATGTGGAACAATTCCGACGAAGCCTGAAAAATTGCCCCAATGGGAGACCACGTTTTAAAGGCATAGGATGATAACTTGAGAAATTCAATAGTGTATTCCTTTGTACCGGCTTTCGGTATAACGTGGTATGTAAACCATCTGAAGTCAACTTCACAATAATATCTAGAAACTGTATTTGAAACTGTTCTATATGAGCCGTAAACTGAATATTAGATTTAAAAGTATTCAATGACATTATAAAAAGATCCAAATCAGAAGCTGGGCCAGTCCAGAGAAAAAAATATGTTGTCAAGAAAACGACGCCAAAATGCCACAAAACGGAATAAAGGTGAAGTATAAACATAAATATCCTCAAAATGAGACATAAATGGTAGCTATAGAAGGGGCTACTGTGGCCCCCATCGCTATACCAAAAATCTGTAAATAAAAACGCTGTTGATATAAAAAATATTTTTTTTAACACCAGATCCAATAATTTGAGAAGAAAAGCTCGTGGAATCCGAGGGGGGAGTGTCAATGGAAATGTAGAAAGACAGGTTAACACCTCAGCTTGATCAATATTAGCATATAAAGCTTGAACATCAAGAGTCACTAGAAATGTATAGGAGGTATAATCACAACAGGTAGATAATTGCGTAAGGAAATCCCCCGTATCACGTATATAGGAAGATATCTTTGCAGCTGCTGGTTGCAAAAATATATCGCAAAACTTAGATAATGGTTTCAACAAAGAATCCCAACAGGATATAATCGGTCTGCCAGGTGGATTATGTAACGTCTTGTGAACTTTAGGGACCAAACAGAACACCGGAATTTTCGTGTTTTTATTAACCAAAAAAGTGTATTCACGTTTAGTGATCCACTTGTTATTAAGGGCATCAGACATACATTCAACCTGGTTCATGAGAGACATTGTAGGATCTTCAATTAAAGGTTTATAATGAAGACAATTGGTAAGATGAATAGCAATTTCACGTTGATATTGAGCCGAAGAAAGTACAACTACCGCACCCCCTTTATCCGCTCTTCTGATGACCAAATCCATACTTGAAAGCTGTCTAATAGCTTCATGCTGATGCTGAGATAAACTGGAGTAAGAACTTAAACCACGTTGCTCCAAAATATCTACCTCATGTAAAACAAGGTCCTGAAAAGTTACCAAAGAGGCATCCATGGACCCCGGAGAGACCCATTTAGAAGGGGTCGTCAGCAGAGAGCCATAAGAGAGGGATTCCTCCTGTTGAGAAAAATGATGTATAACCCATAGCTTCCTAAAAAAACGATGAAGAGCTAACCGCACTTCAAATTTATCATAATTAGGAACCTGCACAAATGAAAGACCAAGTTCCAATACTTGTAACTGAGATGGTGTCAGTGGCTGTCCGGATAATGGCTTCGTTAGACCGACCGACTTTAGCCCATATAGATCCGGGCCATTATAAATGTGGTCTTTGCCGCTATTGTCAGCTAACTTTAGAGGGTCCCTCTTGGATGGATGTGCGCACGGCGGTCATTTACAATTCTCAATGGTGCACTAATTGCAA
Source organism: Ichthyophis bannanicus (assembly GCA_033557465.1). NCBI lineage: Eukaryota > Metazoa > Chordata > Amphibia > Gymnophiona > Ichthyophiidae > Ichthyophis > Ichthyophis bannanicus. The sequence goes on along the minus strand of CM066032.1, from coordinate 1,337,935,744 downwards.
GTCTACGTTTGTGATCTATTTGATTCAGTGTCCATGTCTACTTAATTATATTGGACGTACTATCAGAAGTATAAAGGTTCGTTTAGGTGAACATGCCTCTCGTCTTCGGACTAAGACCTTGACTGCGCCTTTGGTTGAACACTGTATACAGCAAGCACATTCTTTTGATCACCTGAAATGGCATGTCCTTGACATTGTTCCAAAAGACCCTAGAGGTGGGGACCGGGTTTCCAAATTGCAAAAATTGGAACGGTGGATTTTTAAATTGAACACAGTCTCTCCTACGAGCCTTAATGTCTCTTTTGAATGGCACAGTTTGCTATAGTCATTGTGATGAAGGACCAATAGAAATAGTGGGTTCCCTTACTCATAGGGTTTTCCCATAATCCATTGGCTGAAGGAAGGAGTCCTTGCTGATTGGATGGAAAGCATTTTTACGTCACATGCCAACTTTTTAAATGCTTGAATGCTCTAGTTCGTGAACATTGCAGCTTTCTCTACAGAATTCATTTCTTTTCACCTGATGCAGGGTCAGAAGTCCATCCCGCCCTGAAACGTGCCACGTTGTGTTCATCATGAGTTCTGCGTTTTTTCAAAGCTCAGATAAAAATTTTACAAGTTAAGTGTTTTGCCTATTACACTGGTTATAAATGATTAAAAGGAGTGATCTTGGCGAGGGGAAGGTTTTTATTCCTCCCTCTTTTAATGATCGCTCCGACAAAAAGATAATGATATAGAGTGTTTTGCACCAAGGTCTTTTTTTGTTGATTTTGATTTCACCTTGTGTAGGGGTTCTTAGATTGTTGTTTTAGATCTCCAGGAACAAGCAGGAATATAGTCTTCACATATGGGGACTCCCCAGCTAAAAATGCCTAGGGATGACCCCAGCATGTTGCGGATCTAAGTAAGATGGGCCATGCTGCCTCCCAGGAACCTCAGGCATCCAAGAGTGGATGGTGGGAAGGAGTTGATCTAGGAATGGAAGAGATGCTGTATAACAGCCTGACCGAACAAGGCATCCCAACGGGAGTCCTTGTCTAAACAATAGTGGGCAGTGAAAGTATGTACAGAAGCCCAAGTTGCTGCTTTGCAGATCTCATCAATAGCAAATGAACGAAGATTAGCTGTTGAGGCTGCCATGGCTCTAACATTATGAGACGTGACATGGCCTTCAAGAGGGATTCCTTTACTCTGATAGGTAAAGGAAATACAGTCTGCATGACTAGAGTCAAAAAAAAAAGCTGAGAAGACTTTCTAAATGGCTGAGTAATGTGAAGATAAAAAGCCAGGGCCCATCTACAATCTAAGGTATGAAGATTTCTTTCTGCACTGGAGGCATGAGGCCTAGGAAAGCAAACTGGGAGATAAACTGATTGGTTTAAATGAAAAGGTGATACCACCTTTGGCATAAAATGAGGACGAGTCCTCAAGACTACTTTGTCATGATGAAACCTCGTATAAGGCGGGTCAGCCACTAAAGCTTGCAGTTCATTAATGCGTCTTGCAGAAGGGATAGCAATTAGGAAAATGAATTTCCATGAAAGAAACTTTAGCTCCAAAGTAGCTAAAGGTTCAAAGGGTGGCTTCATGAGTTGACCCAGAACAAGATTAAGATCCCATGCCACCGGAGGTGGTTTGATGGGAGGTTTTGTTAAAAGGAGACCCCTCATAAATCTTGAAACAAGAGGATGAGAGGAAATTGGCTGTCCATCGAAGGGTTTATGAGATGCAGCAATAGCACTAAGATGGACTCTAACAGAATTGGTCTTGAGACCAGAAGCTGATAAATGAAGGAGATAGTCCAGAAGGGACTCTACTGGTACCAAGAGGGGATTAAGCCCCTCTGGGAACACCAGACTGAGAATCTCTTCCATTTAAAAGCGTAAGAACGCCTTGTGGAAGATTTTCTGGAAGCTAGAAGAATATCCTTCACTTGATGTGAAAGGCCTAGATCTTGAAATTCTATGCCTTGAGCAGCCAGGCCTTGAGATGAAGAGACTGGGGACTGGGGTGCAGTAGGGATCCGTTGTTCTAGGACAGAAGATCCGGAGCACACTCCAACTCCAGAAGAGTGGCTCGAGAGAGACCTAAGAGAAGAGGATATCATGTTTGCCTTGGCCAACAGGGAGCTATGAGTATCACGTGACCTCTGTCTCTCTGGAGTTTGAATAAGGTTTTGGGAATTAGGGGAACTGGTGGGAAGGCAGAGAAAATCCTGGCCCCAATGGAGCAGGAATGCATCCCTCGCCTGACAATTTTGAGCTGGAAGTCAGGAACAGTACCGGGGAAGTTTGGCATTCTGTGGACTTGCAAAGAGGTCTATGTCTCGTGTTCCCCAGACTTGAAATACTCCAGCAAGCTGATATGAGTGGAGAGACCACTCATGTGGCAACAGGACTTGGCTGAGCCTGTCCGCCCAAACGTTTTGAATGCCTGGAAGGTATACTGCCAATAAATGAATGTGATGCTCTCTGGCAAAGGCCCACAGTTGCAAAGCTTCGTTGCATAATTGCAGAGAGCCTGTTCCGCCTTGTTTGTTTAGGTAAAACATGGCTACTTGATTGTCGGTTTGCACCAGAACTGTTTTGTTTATGAGATGGAAGCAAAAGACTCGAATAGCATTGGAAATGGCCCTTAGTTCTAGGAGGTTTATTTGAAGAGAAGCCTCCTGTGGGGTCCAGAGACCCTGGGTAGACAGATCGCCCAAGTGGGCTCCCCAACCCAACTTGGATGCATCCGTCATCAGGACAGGGTTGCTAAAAAGGAGAGCCTACTGTAAGGTTTTCCAGAGATTGCCACCAATGCAGAGACGCAATCAGGCGTGTGGTAACTCTGATCTTGTCTGACAGGCATCCTGAGGCCTGGGTTCATTGGGAAGCTAAGGTCCACTGGGCCGCTCGCATGTGAAAACGTGCATAAGGAATCACATGGACTGTAGATGCCATGTGTCCTAGAAGTCGAAGCATCTGTCGGGCAATGAGGAAGCTTTGTAGCACTGCTTGAGATGCTAGTTTGATGATGCGCAGACAGCAAGGCTGAGGCAGGAAAGCCTTTGACTGCTGTGTGTCTAAGCGAGCCCCTATAAACTCGAGGGATTGAGATGAGGTGAGCTGGGACTTTGGAAGGCTTATGATCCATCCCAAGTACTGCAGTATTTGCATTGCTCGGGAAAGAGCATGACTTGCCTCTAGAGCTGACGGTGCTCGAATGAGCCAATCGTCTAAGTAAGGGAAGACAAAAAGTCCTAGAGTCCTCATAAATGCTGCTACTACTGCCATGCATTTTGTGAACATCCTTGGAGCAGAGGCCAATCCGAAAGGAAGGACCCTGTATTGAAAATGTCTTCCCTTGATTAGGAATCTAAGGAATTTTCTGTGATCTGCATGAATAATCCTAATTCATCTGCATGAATAATCCTAATCCTATTCAGAAAAGCTTTGAAACACCATCTGTTCACAAAATGCTATCCAGAAGCCATCCCAGACAATCACAACTGGCAAGCTTCCCACATGCCCCAGACGCCTTAGCACCTTAATACAACCAGAAAATGGTTAGCCTACACACTAGTCCACCTGCTAATCATCTTACCTGTACCATCCACCCGAAAAGCACATGCAATATCCAAACGAGTTTAGAGTATTGTATATAGTGTCAAGTTAACCTGTACATAGTTCTCCCGGTTATCCCCTGTTTTAAATTTCCTGTTCATTGTAAACTCAATGTTGCCTGTATGCATTGTAGTATGTTTTTGTTCGATGTACACCGCGCTGATTATAATAGTGCGGTATAGAAGAAATGTTAAATAAATAAATAAAGGATATGCATGTAAGCATCCCTTAAATCTAGAGAACATAGCCAATCTTGCTCGTGAAGGTATGGAAGAAGTGTGCCGAGGGAGATCATCTTGAACCTTTCTCGGACTAAATATTTGTTCAGTTCTCTGAGGCCCAGGATTGGTCTTAGTCCCCCTGACTTCTTTGGAATGAGAAAATAGGGGGAATAGAATCCTGTGCCCTGCTGGGAAATTGGAATCTCTTTTATAGCCCCTTGAGCTAGAAGATTGGTGACCTCTTGCCACAACAGGTCTGAGACCGGTGGTTGAGATTTGAACTGTTTTATTAGCGTGGATGGGGGCAAGCTGAGGAAATGAAGCTTGTATCCCAGACTCATGAGAGATAGAGTCCAATCTTCTGATGTGATTTGTTGCCATCTTTTGGCAAAATGGCAGATACGGCCCGGAATATTTAAAGGTTCTGGGCTTAGAATAGGAAGAATGGCTAAATTCTCTAGATAACAGTCAAAGACCCTGAGGAGGCTGGGTCTGCTGAGCCTTCTGAGCTCGTCTCTTTCTTTGTCTAGTTTATTGTTGCCCCTTCTGGGGAACATGTGTTTGCTGGGTGGAAGATGGATAGAATTTTTTCTTTTTAGAGAAAAAAGGTTTTTTGAAAAACTTTTTCTTGGCTGGGTTAGCTGTAGATTTTGACAGTCTGTCTAAAGTTGTATTATCAGTGTCAATGTCATTAGCTTTGACTATTGTGAGGCATGTTTTCTTCTTTGCATTGGATGAATCTCTTTATATCAGCTATGAAAGTATGTACGTTTTAAATCTGATGTATTTTTGTATTTTTACATCGTAGTGTTTAAGCCACCCCCTGAAGAAACCGGCTCGGGTGAAACGCAGGATAGCGCGAGTGAGAGCGTTGGGGATAAGGCGATGGCCAAGCACTTTTTCAAGCAATGCCTGTTAAAAGCTAAGTTAAGCTGACCACTTTCTCTATATAAGTTGGTTGAACAGTTTCGAGTTTACACAGTTTACTTTGTTTAAAGATTCAGTGGATGCTTTTCTCCCTTTTTCAGAGCAACGAAGTATCAAAGGTCGTTGATGCAATAAGGGCTATGCCCAGACAGTTGTTACTGACTGGAGTATGTTTTTGCCCGTTAAGTCTGAGACCTACCAGTTGCTTTGTCTACAGGGCCTGAATTGATTGCTTAAGTCTGTTTGAAGTTTCTACTTGAATACATCAGTGTGCTGTTGATACTAATATACTTTCAGGTTAAACGTGCAGAGCTGTGTTTTCTTTTGACAAGATTAGCTTTGAGCTGCCAGTCCTTGCCAAAGAGATTTTCTCCTGTGCAAGGAATGTTTCCCAGCTTATCTTGCACCCATTCCTTCCTCCAAGTCTGAAGCTTGGAGCCAGGCAATACGACGTGCTCCTATGGATATAGCAGAGGTTCTGCTAATACAATCAAAACAGTCAAAGGTAGCACGATTCATAAACAGACATTTTGAGCATGTCTGACCAAAGTCAAATAATCTGTCCGTTTAGCCTCTTGAAGAAAAGGGTTCAAAAGTTCCAAGTCTTTTGTAACCTGTTCAAGAAACATTCCCATGTATAATATATAGGAACTGATTCTTACTGATAGCATGGAGGACTGAAAGCATCGACGACCAAAGGCATCCATTGTTCTAAACTCACAACCTGGTGGATTGGAAGAGTATTTTTTAGCACTCTTAATCCGCCTCATGGCGGACTCTACCACCATAGAATGAATGATGTGGTAACTGAGTTTTCTGAAACCCTGGACAAGGTGGTACTCGATACATAGTGTCAAGACGTCTAGAATGTGGAGATACTGTTAAAGGAGCTTCCCACATTCTTAATATTAGATCATGTAAGATCTGGTGTATAGGAAGCATAGCTGCCTCCTTTGGAGCCAAAGGATATTGAAGAATTCTCAATTCTTCTGCCCTAGGTGCCTTTTCTGGTACTACTGTAATGGCAAGACCCTTTGCCATATCACGTACAAAATCATGAAAAGAGACATCCTCAGGAGGGGACATTCTGCGTTGAGGAGGAGTTGAATCTTGTAAAAGTTCAGCTCTGGTACCAGTGGAATCATCCGAGTCATCGGAATCGGAAGACTCAAAATGAGGAAGCACCGGGTTCTCCCGAAGCAGATGGCGTCGGTATCGCTCGATGTCGGTACCGAAACGAGTTGGTACCTGATCTCCCATGCTGGAGAGAGATTCCAAACTCGGCATCGGGGGAAGCATGCCTGTTGAAACAGGTACCGAGGGCACTGGCATCGGTACCGGTGCCTGCGGAACCGTCTGCAGCTACTTTAGCGGTACCAAAGTAGCTAAAAGAGTCGCTAGACTGTGCTCAATAGCGAGTAGTCTTTTGTCCACTGCCAATGCCGGGGTGTCGGTACCGGTGGAAGAGGCCACAACCCCCGAGCATAGCACCAGTAGTTCCATCGAGGTCGAGGCCTCGGAAGCATCCTGGAGCCCCGATAAAGCTTTGGAGCCCGAAAACTCCCGCCGGGGCTGTTTTGCCAGTGAAATGTCCTTAATGGCAACGCCAGTGGCATCTCGATGTTTAGAGGGAGATCTACCCTTCGAGGACCGGTTAGTCTTAGAAGACTTGTGTTTAGTTACCTGAGATCCCTGGGAAGAAGTAGAAGCCCTGGAAGACATTGATGCTACAGACATCGTGTCTGAAGCAAAAAAGGCCCCAAGTTGATTTGCTCGATTCTGAAGACTTTTTAGTCAACTTCCTGCAGGAGAGACACTCCGCAGGGCAATGGTCAGGACCTAAACATTTAAGGCACCAGTCATGGGTGTCAGTAATAGAAATTGTACTGCCACATTTTGAACATTTTTTAAAACCAGTGGCTGGTTTTTCCATAGTAAGGGAAAAGAGGGCCTAATGCCCAAAATGGCACCAAGCACCATAGCAGGGAAGAAACCCCTGAGAAAAAGCACTAAAAATGAAATATTTTTAGAAGAAAGCACCGGTGGTACAGATAGGCATCGACGGAAGGCAGACAACCACAAAAAATATAAAAATAAGATTTTCTGCAGTGACAGGGGACACGTCCTGTCAGCTCCGCGGAAAACGAAGAACTGAAGTGAGAGAGGTAATTGGGCGGGAAGGCAGCCCGCATGCGTGGTGGGATGCTCCCAAAAGCTTTCCTTTTGGACGCTGGGGAGCATTCCCGCGCAGGCTCCGTCGGTGTCGACTGTACCCATATGTGAAGACTACATTTCCTGCTTGTTCCTGGAGATATATCGATACATCGGGATGATGTATTACAACTATTTGATAAACTGAAGAGTAGCAAGTCACCTGGACCGGATGATATACTGAAATATGAGATTGCAGACCTGCTATTAGTAATCTGTGATCTATCATTAAAATCACCTGAAGATTGGAGGATAGCCAACGTAACGCCAATTTTTGAAAAGGGTTCCAGGGGTGATCCGGGCAACTACAGACCGGTGAGTCTCACGTCAGTACTGGGAAAAATGCTAGAAACCATCATAAAGAACAAAATTGCTGAACATGTAGATAGTCATGGCTTAATGGGAGACAGCCAACATGACTTTAGACAAGGAAGATCTTGTCTTACTAATCTGTTATGTTTTTTTGAAGGTGTGAATAAACAGGTAGACAAAGATGACTTGGCAAAACTAAAATGGCATGGGATAAGAGGCAATGTACTATTGTGGATCAGGAACTGATTAAAAGATAGAAAGCAGAGGGTAGAGCTAAATGGCCAATTTTCCCAATGTAAAAAGGTGAATAGTGGATTACCACAGGGATCTGTGCTGGGTCAGCTGCTTTTTGACATTTATAAATGACCTGGAAAAGGGAATAACGAGTGAGGTTATCAAATTTGCAGATGAGACAAAACTATTTACAAGTTTTGTGCCATGAAGATTGTGGAAAATTGCAAGAGGATCTTGATAAATTGGATGACTGGGCATCAGAATGGCAGATGAAATTTAATGTGGACAAGAGCAAAGTTATGCACCTAGGGAAAAACAACCCAAACTATGCAAGGTTCCACATTAGGTACCACCACCCAGGAAAAAGATTTGGGCGTCATTGTGGATAAGATGTTAAAACCCTCTGCCCATGTGCAGCGGCGGCCAAGAGAGCAAATTGAATGCTTGGTATCATAAGGAAAGGAATGGAAAATAAAACAAAGGATATTATAATGCCTCTGTATTGTTCCATGGTGTGACCACACCTTGAATATTGTGTGCAATTCTGGTTGCCGTATCTTAAAAAGATATAGCGTTATTGGAAAATGTACAGAGAAGTGCCACCAAAATGGTAAAGGGGATGGAAGGATACCTCTATGAAGAAAGGCTAAAAAGGTTAGGGCTCTTTAACCTCGAAAAGAAACGGCTGAGGGGAGATATGACAGAAGTCTATAAATTAATGAACGGAGTGGAACAGGTAAACTTAGTTTGATTGTTTACGTTATCAGAATATAGAAAGATTAGGGGACATGCAATGAAGCTACAGGGTAAACTATTTAAGACAAATAAGAGAAAATATTTTTTCACTCAATGTGTAATCAAACTCTGGAATTTTTTTTACCGGGGGATGTAGTAAAGGCTGTTAGTGCAGCTGGGTTTAAAAAAGGTTTGGACAAGTTCCTGGAGGAAAGGTCCATAAACCATTATTAAAAAGGGACCCAGGATATCAATGCTTGACCCAATACAAGCATTGTGGAACCTGTGTCTTTTGGGGAAACTGCTAGGTATGTATGACCTAGATTGGCCACTGTTGGAAACAGGATACTGGGCTTGATGGACCTTGGTCTGACCCAATATGGCATATCTTATGTTCTTAAGAATGATACCCAAGTATTTGACTTCCTGTTTAACTTCTATGGCAACTTCATTTATGTAAATTGCCTCCAGTCACAGCCAATTTGAATAATTTTGAATCAATTCAACTTAGGACCCCCATTTCCCATTACTACCAGGATAATAGTTACCCAAGAGTCCTCTCTGATAATTGCCATAGCTAGCATGTACATATGTTGAATATAAATGTTACCTATAAATAGTTATCCAACTGTTAATGTCTGACTCATTGTTCTAAATTATAACATAACTTTCCTGTTTTACGTTCTGTAAACTGCTCTTGATCTTTGGAAGGTGTGGTACAGAAAAACTTCTAAAATAAATAATGATCCAGACAATATGAAACACACATGCACTGAGGACCAAGTGCCATCTGCAAATGTATTATACAAAAATGCCTTTTAAAATAAGCTAGAAATATGGATATAGCTCCAGTTTGATATGCTTTGACCTTATCTACTACTATTAATCATTTATATAGCACTACATGGCATACGCAGCACTGCACGGGCACACAAGACTGTCCCTACTTGTCATAGCTTACAAACTAAACAAGTCAGTACAATAGATGAGAACAAGGGTACAATAGGGATGAGTAGGGAGAAAAAAAGAGAACAAAGGATTAAGATTAAAAAGCAGCCTGAAAGAGGCGAGCCTTTAGCATGGATTTGAAAAAGGGGGAGAGATAAAACCTGACGTAAAGATACAAGTAGTTTGTTCCAGGCATAAGGAACAGCAAGGTGAAAGAATCAAAGTCTGGAGATGGCAATGGAAGAGAAGGGCATAGAAAGAAGAAAGCCAGAGAAAGAACAGAGTTCACAAAGGGGTGTAGGGAGACAGGAGAGAGGAAAGGTAGTGAGAAGCAACAGAATGAATGCATTTATAGGTCAGAAGAAGTTTGTATTGGATACGGAAAGGAAGCCAATGAAGTGATTTAAGAAGTGAGGTTATATGAGTATAATGGAAATGACGGAAGATTAGCCACACCGCAGAATTCTGATCAGACTGAAGGGGAGAAAGATGACTCAGAGGGAGACTAGCAAGGAGGAGATTGCAATAATCTAAGCAAGAGGCGATTACAGTGTAGATAAGTGTTTTGGTAGTGTGTTCAGAAAGGAAGGGGCAAATTTTGTTAATGTTATAGAGAAAGAAACAAACTTTTGCTATCTGTTGGATATGTGTGGAAAAGGAGTCGTCGTCATCAAAGATGATCCCAAGGTTACAGGCTGAGGAAACAGGACGCAGAAGAGTTATCAACAGAGATAGAGAAAAAGAAGGAAGGGGGGGGGGAGTGGATTTAGGGGGAAAAAGTTCAGTTTTAAACGACAGCGAGACATCCAGGCGGTGATGTCAGAGAGGCAGGGAGATAACCAGGCCTGGAGTGTAAGCAAAATATCAGGTGTAGATAGATTGATTTGAGTCATCAGCCTAAAAATGATACTGAAAACCATGGGAGGAGATGATAGCACCAAAGGACTGGGTATAGAGAGAGAAAAGGAGCGGGCCTAGAAAGCGTAGTTACTCACCTGTAACAGGTGTTCTCCAGGAGCAGCAGGAATCAGTCCTCACTTATGGGTGACGTCGGCGCCGACGGAGCCCTCGCGGAGCAATTTTCCCCAGCTTTCAAAGAAAGCCTTTGGGAATTGCAGCGCGCATGCGCGGTCGTCTTCCCGCCCGAGGGTGCCATCTTAGCCAGTCAGATGACATAGCTAAAAAAGACAGCATAAAAATTTGCAAAAAGAACATAAGCAGACGATTGCAACTCCAAGGGGAGGAGGGAGGGTAGTGAGGACTGATTCCTGCTGCTCCTGGAGAACACCTGTTACAGGTGAGTAACTACGCTTTCTCCAGGACCAAGCAGGAAGTCAGTCCTCACTTATGGGACTCCCAAGCTCAAGGCTACCAGAGACCCTAAGCACAAAAATGAGCTCCCTCTAGCTCAGCAGCACAGAAGGATAGAATCTTCGCTGAATTATCACCCACCGGTAGCCCACATCCGGGATGGAGGGTAGGAGTTGCTCAGACCTCAAAGAGATTACGGAGGACTGCCTGTCCGAAAGCACTGTCCCTACGGGACTCCCTCTCGAGACAGTAATGGACCGCAAAAGTCTGGCTCGAAGACCAAGTAGCGGCCCGGCAGATGTCTGCCAGCGGAACAGAGCGGAGGTAAGCCACTGACGTAGCCTTTGCCCGAACGCAATGAGCCGTGACTCGACTTTCTAAGGAGAGTCCGGCTGCCCCATAAGCCCAAGAGATACAGTCCGCAACCCAGATGGACAGAGTACGCTTGGAGACCGGGAGCCCCAATTTATTGGGGTCAAAAGACACAAAAAGCTGAGCAGCTTTACGGTGCTCCCGCGTACGGTCAAGGTAGAAGTTCAATGCCCTTCTACAGTCCAGGGTATGCAGGACCGTTTCAGCTCGGCTGGAGTGTGGTCTGGGAAAGAAGGTTGGAAGTACCACCTCCTGATTGATGTGAAAAGGGGAGACCACTTTAGGCAGAAATTTTGGGTGAGTCCGTAGGACTACCCTATTCTTGTAGAACCTAGTGTAAGGGGGATCAGACACGAGGGCCTGCAATTCACTTACGCGTCTAGCGGAAGTGAGGGCTATCAAGAACAGTGTTTTCCAAGACAGAAAACGGAGAGAACAGGTAGCCATAGGTTCAAAAGGCGGACAGGTGATCCGCTGCAAAACCACATTCAGGTCCCAGTCAGGCGCTGGCGGGCGCAGAGGTGGTTTAAGTAGAAGGAGACCTCAGAGAAACCTCGCTACGAGAGGGTCGCTCGAGAGAGGTCTACCGTCCACCGGCACATGATGTGCCGAAAGAGCACTGAGGTGAACTTTGACGGAGTTGGACTTAAGTCCCAGATTAGAGAGGTGTAGCAAGTACTGCAAGATCACCGACACCGGGCAGGAGAAGGGATCCTGAGACTGTTGGGTACACCAGACTGCAAAGCGACGCCATTTAAGGGCGTAGCATTTGCGGGTAGAAGGCCGTCGCGAAGCCAAGACGACCTCCTCCACCTCCGCCGGCAGGAGAAGGGGAGCAAGGACTACCCTCTCAGCAGCCAGGCCATGAGGTTGAGAGACCTGAGGTTGGGGTGCAGTAGGGACCCCTGATCCTGAGTGAGGAGATCCGGTTGTACCCCCAGAGGGATTGGATCCTCCACCGCCAGTTGCAGTAGGAGCGGAAACCACGGCTGCCTGGGCCAGCGAGGGGCCACCAGGATCATGAAGGCTTTGTCTCGGAGAACCTTGAAAAGAGTCCGAGAGACTAGCGGGATGGGAGGGAAAGCGTACAGAAGGCTCCCCGACCATGAGATCAGAAAGGCGTCCGCCGCAACCCGAAGGGGGTGTGGCTGACGAGAGCAGAAGCGAGGAAGCTGCCGGTTGTGAGGACTGGCAAAGAGATCCACCGTGGGGAGGCCCCACTTGAGGAAGAGCTTCTGAACTACCAAGGGATCCAGACGCCACTCGTGCGGCTGGAGGACCCTGCTGAGTTTGTCCACAAGGCAATTTTCCTGGCCCGGGAGATAAATTGCCTTGAGGAGAATGCCGTGACTGACGGCCCAAGAGCAGAGCTTCTGTGCCTCCCTGCGGAGGAGGAAGGAGCCCGTGCCCCCCTGTTTGTTCACGTAGAACATGGCAACTTGATTGTCCGTCTGTACAAGGACGGACTGTTGGGAAGTCAGGTGGGAGAAGGCCTTGAGAGCTAGGCGGATCGCCCTGAGCTCCAGGAAGTTGATCTGCTGAGCAGACTCCCACGTGGTCCAGAGGCCCTGAGTACGTGCCTCTTGGCAATGTGCTCCCCAGCCCAGGAGGGATGCATCGGTGGTCAGCACCCGGGTCGGTTGAGGTGACTGGAAAGGCATTCCGAAGATCAGTTTCGGCTGCCGGAGCCACCACCGGAGAGACGAGACCAGCGGCTCGGAGACGCGCACTAGGTCTGCTAGGCCGCCTGTGGCTTGTCGCCACTGCTGGCGGAGACACCATTGAGCAGACCGCATATTCAGGCGGGCATTGGGGGTCACATGGATGGTGGAAGCCATATGGCCGAGCAGTCTCAGGAAGCGCCTGGCGGAGACCAGGGGCTGGCTGCGAAAGCGGTCGGCTAGGTCCATGAGCCGTTGAGCTCTGTCGAGCGGCAGGTATGCTCGCGCCTGAGGAGTGTGCAGCCTCGCGCCGATGAACTCGAGATCCTGTGAGGGGAGCAAAGTGGACTTTGCGAAGTTCATAACAAAGCCCAAGTGCTGCAGAAGAGTCACCGTGCGGCACGTGGCGTCGGTGACCTCCTGAGCGGATGCTGCTCTGATGAGCCAGTCGTCGAGGTACGGAAAGACATAGAGGCCGTGAAGCCGGAGATGGGCCGCCACGACCGCGAGACATTTTGTGAAGACTCGCGGTGCGGAGGACAGGCCAAAGGGCAGTACTCTGTACTGGTAATGATTTCCTGCCACCACAAACCTTAGGTATTGGCGGTGGCTTGGGTGGAGGAGGATGTGCGTGTAGGCATCCTTTAGATCCAAGGAGCATAGCCAATCTCCCTGCTGGAGGTAGGGCAGAAGGATTCCAAGGGTAAGCATTTTGAACTTCTCCCGCACAAGGAACTTGTTGAGGTTGCGCAAGTCCAGGATGGGTCTGAGGCCCCCTGTTCTCTTTGGTATCAGAAAATACCTGGAATAAAAGCCTTGACCTCTCAGGTGGTGGGGCACCGGTTCCACCGCCTGTTCCTGCAGAAGACCTGCTAACTCCTGAAGGAGTAATTCCCTGTGCAGAGGGGGTCGCGGAGGTTCTCCCGGAAAATAGGAGGGAGGGACCTGATGGAAGTGGAGAAGATAGCCTTCTCGCACGACTTGAAGCACCCAGGCATCTGCGGTGATGCTGGACCACCTGTGGGCGAAGTGAACCAGCCGGCCTCCGGTGCTGGGAGGAACCAGCGGGGAGGGAGAGGCTATGCTTTGTGAGTCAAAACCCCCACCCTGCTGAGCAGGGGCTGGTGGTGCAGGCTTGGGGGCTTGCTGCCTACGGGACCCGTTACCCCGTCCCTTGGCCTGCTGGCCCTGTTGGGGAGCTGCAGGGGCCTGATAATGGGGGTACTGTTTGTAGGCAGCCGCCTTCCTCGGGTAAAAGGACTTTTTCCCCGAGCCCTTCTTTTTCTGGGAAGGGGCGGAGGTCTTCCTAGAAAGCCTGGTCCTGGTGAGAGTCTCAGTCTCAATTTGTGCAGCCTTATCCGCCATGGGCTTGCCAAAGAGGTTTTCGCCTCGGCAGGGGACATCGACCAACTTGTCCTGCACCCAGGGCTCAAGGTATGACGACTGAAGCCAAGCCTGTCGGCGGGCACCGATGCCGGCTGCGGCCACCCGAGCCGATGCTTCAAAGCCAACATAGGCTGCTCGGGACATGAACTTTGAGCATTCCTGAATGCCAGTGGACAAGGCCAGGAACCTCCGCAAGGGTTCCTCGGACAAAGCAGCGGAGAATCCGGCTAGCTCTTTAGCCAGATCCCGGAGATACATGCCCATGTAGAGCTGGTAAGTCTGGACACGACATGCGAGCATAGAGCCCTGGAAACACTTCTTACCAAGGCCATCCAGGTTACGGGCCTCCCTGCCAGGAGGCACCGAGGAGTGCATCTTCTGGCTCTTAAGACGATGCATGGCCGATTCCACTACCATGGAATGGTGTGGTAGCTGTGCCTTTTGAAAGCCAGGGCTCTTGCGGACTCGATAGATAGAATCGACCCGCTTGCTCAGGACCGGCGAGGAGGCCGGACTCTCCCACATGCGGAAGAGTAGTCGTTCCAGCATAGGAGGAACCGGTACAGTAAAGTGTTCCCTCGCGGGAGAGTCATACTGGAGGGCGTCGAGCTCTTCGGCTCGAGGCTCCTCCTCGGGATCCGCAGGGAAGGCCAAAGCCTTGGCCATATCCCTAACGAAGTCCGAGAACCGGGCATCCTCCGGGGGGGACTGCTTCCGAGGCTCGGACTCCGGTGAGTCCGAGGGGACACACCTAGTCCGGAAAGAATCAGGCGACTCTTCCTCTTCGGACTCCCAGACCGACTCCGACGAGGACTCGGTGGGGTCGGCCCGGGCAGGGCGCGGCGCCTGCCGCCCCGACGCCGAGGGAGTCGGCGTCGGCGACCTCGGTCCCGAACGGGAGGCCGAGGGTGACCTCGACCGAGGATCGACTCGAGTTCTCATTGACTCGAGGATCGGCTCGGTCTCCGGGGTCGACTTGGACGTTGACGTCCCGGCGGTCGGGGCAGCGGCGCCAGCGAGGCCAGCGAGCAGTGCCAGCTGCTGGTCCATGAAGGCAGACAGTCTGCTCTCCAAGGCCGTCAACCTGAGTCCGAGCTCAGGTGACCCAGCAGCCCCCGACTCGGGCCCCGACGGCGTCGGGCCCGACGTCGGCTGTCGCGGAGGCGAGTCCAGAAGGACTACAGGACTTACCCGAGCAGGCATCTCCGACTCCAGGCGAGGTCGCTTCGGGAGGTGTTCCTTCTCCAAGGACCCGGGGCGGCTATCGGGGCTATGCGACCTGGCCCTCGCGGAACCAGGAGCGTCCACCGACGCCGCCCTCGCGGGTTTCACCGTCCGACGATGGTCCCCGGAGGGAGAACCCCGGTCGGAGGAACTCCGGCGACGGTCCGAGCTGGAGCCTTTTGACGCGGAGGCCTCCGACGAGGTCCGGGTACGGCTGGGGTCAGCGAAGATTCGATCACGCTGATGCCGCCGACTCCTCAACGCTTTTGAGGACATTTTGCCGCAGGGCCCACAGATCAGTTCCTCATGATCCGGGCCCAGGCAGCGGAGGCAAAAGTCGTGTGTGTCAGTTAGTGACATATTTCGGTCACACTGACCACACCGCTTAAAGCCACTGGCAGCCATCGGGGGAAAAAGGGCCCCTGCGAGGTCAAAGGACCGGGCTGCCAGGGAAAAATCGAAACTAAAGCTGACAAAGTCAGAAAAACCGAAAAAAAGTAGGAGGACTCGTGACCGGCGTCGCGAGTCCGGCGGGAAAACGATCGGCGTCGAACCGAAGGAAAAAGAATAAAATAATGAAGAAAATCGACTTTTTCGCGGGGACAAGACGGGTACGTCTGTAGGGCTCCGCGGAAAAAAGAAGACTGGCTAAGATGGCACCCTCGGGCGGGAAGACGACCGCGCATGCGCGCTGCAATTCCCAAAGGCTTTCTTTGAAAGCTGGGGAAAATTGCTCCGCGAGGGCTCCGTCGGCGCCGACGTCACCCATAAGTGAGGACTGACTTCCTGCTTGGTCCTGGAGAACAGTCCCTTGGGATAGCAATAGGGAAAGCAGGACACTGAAAAAGCACTGGGAGAGATAAGAGAACCATGAAAGTACACAGAGCCACTAAAACCAAGCGAGGACAATGCATCACAGAGAAGGTGGTGGTCAACAGAGTCAAAAGCAGCACAAGGATCAAGAATGAGGATTGAGTAAAGGCCTTTGGATTTTGTCAGGAACAAGCTGCTGGAGACTTTGTCAAAGGTCGTTTAAGTAAAATGTAAGGGTCTACAAGACCGACTAAAGTGGATCAAGGACGACTTGAGAGGAGAGAAATTCAAGGAAATGGCGGAGAAAGCGTAGTTACTCACCTCTAAGAGGTGTTCTCCAGGGACAGCAGGAATCAGTCCTCACTTATGGGTGACGTCGGCACCGACGGAGCCCGCACGGAGCAATTCTCCAGTTTTCAAAGAAAGCCTTTGGGATTGCTGCCATGCATGTGTGGTGTTCTTCCCACCCAAAGGTGCCATCTTGCTCAGTAAGGTCCCATAGCTAGAGTCCTACTCAGCAGATGGCAAGGGAAGAAAACAAAAATGGCAACTCTTAAGGGGAGGTGGGAGGGTAATGAGGACTGATTCCTGTTGTCACTGGAGAACATCTGTTACAGGTGAGTAACTACACTTTCTCCAGGAACAAGCAGGAAGTCAGTACTCACTTATGGGACTCCCCAGCTACAGGCTACTGAAATCTGCAAGCCAAGAACTGAGGCTGTGAGCGGAAGCCAATGACTGAAGGAAGCCAGAGTCCTCGGGCCCTTGGGCCAAGCTCTTGGTAGCTGCAGAAGATGGGTCAGAGGGCAGGAAATTGCTTATACCCAGAAAAGAGTACAGAGTACAGCCTGGTCGAAGGCGCTGTCCTGGCAGGACTCCCTCTCCAAGCAGTATTGTGAAGCTAAGGCATTCACTGAAGACCAGGTCGCAGCCTGGCAAATGTCCGTCAGTGGCACTTAGTGCAGCGAAGCCACAGACACCGCCTTGGCATGGATGCTGTGCGCAGTGACTCGGCAATCCAGCGGGGCCCCAGCCTTTGCCTGAGCGAAGGCGGTGCAGTCTGCCACCCAGATGGAGGTGGTGCACTTGGTGACTGGAGGCAAAGGTGATTAGGATTGTAGGGAATGAAGAGCCGGTTGGACCTGTGATGACCCTGGGTGCGCTGCAGGTAGAAGGCGAGAGCCCTCTTGCAGTCAAGCGTATGAAGGACCGCCGATGCCTGGTCGGCATGGGGTCTCAGGAAGAAAGTCAGTAGGACGATCTCTTGGTTGAGATGGAAAGCAAAGACAACTTTCGGTAGGAACTTGGGGCGACTTCGAAGAACTGCTCTGCTCCCATAGAACCTTGTGTAGCGAGCCGCAGCCATGAGGGTTTGCAGCTTGCCGAGCCGAGGTGACCACCACCAGGAAGACTACCTTCCAGGAGAGGTGCTGAAGCGAGCACGTCGCCATCGGCTCGAAGGGCAGCTGAGTCAGCTGCATGAGCACGATGTTTAGATCCCACTCCACTGGTGGAAGCCAGACAGGGGGCTTGGAAAGCAAGAGGCCCCGCATGAAGCAGAAGACCACAGACTGGCCCGAGAGGGGTTTACCCTCGATGGGATGTGGTTGGCCAAGATGGCGTTCAGGTGAACTCAGACCGAATTGGATTTCAGTCCCACCTGTGAGAGGTGGAGGAGGTACTGGAGAACCCACCGGGTAGAGCAGGAGAATGGGTCGATCTGGAGCTCGGAGCATCAGACTGAGAAGCGTTGCCAATTCAGGGCATAGGCCTGTCACGTCACGTCCTTCCTAGATGACCTCAATCTCCTCTGGGAGGTGCAGGAAGGCTAGACACACCCATTCAGCCATCAGGCAGTCAGGGATAGCGAAACCAGGTTCAGGTGTAGCACCTGTCCCCCCCCTCCTGTGTTAGCAGACCTAGGGCACTGCCCAGGGGAACCAGAAGTTCCGATGAGAGCCGGAGCAGAAGCGGGAACCAAGGCTGTCAAGGCCACAAAGGAGCCATGAAGGTCACGGAGGCTCGATACCGCTGAATCTTGCGGAGGGTCCTCGCATTGAGAGGGGTGGGAGGGAATGCATACAGGGGCGGGAGGTCCAGTTCAAGAGGAACATGTCTGGGGCTACCCTGTTCAGGTACAGTATCGGCCCACAAAAGCAGGGAAGCCACATGTTTGCCAGGCTGGTGAACAGGTCCAAAGACAGAGTCCCCCAGGGTGGAACAGGCAGAGAACCAACTCTGGACTCGGGCGCTACTCATGTGGGCAAAGGAGTCTGCTGAGTCTGTCCATGAGGACATTGTCCTGGCCGAGGTAGACCGTTCTCAGGGTCATGCCCCGGTGTACGGCAAAGGAGCAGAGGAAGACTGCCTGCCGACAGAAGAGGCAGGAACCCGTACCCCCCTCCGTGTTGATGTAGAACATCATGGCATTAATGTCGGTATGCATGAGCACTGACTTGCCTTGCAGGTGGTGCTTGAAGACCTTCAAGGCCAGCCGGACCACTCGAAGCTCAAGCAGGTTGATCTGCTACAGAGATTCCTTAAGTGACCACCGCCCCTGAGTACGGAGGTTGCCACAGTGGACTCCCCAGCCCAACAGTGAGGTATCCGTCGTCAAGATGAGCTTATGTTGTCAAGTCTTCAGGGCATGCCCTTCCAGAAGGCTTTGGGGGTTCAAACAATAATCCAGGGAACTGGAGGTGCTGCGGGAGACCGACACGGGATCCCGGAGGCAGCCCAAGGCTTGAGTCCACTGCGCACCGAGGCACCATTGGGCTGCTCACATGTGCATGCAAGCGTGGTGGAAAACATGGACGATTCGGGCCATGTGCCCCAGAAGATGCAACATGGCTCACGCTGACACTCTGGACCGGCTTTTGAACTCGGCAACCAGAGCGCAGAGTTGCTCCATTCATGCTCGAGGGAAGAAGGTAGTCGCCCATCCCGTGTCGAGAAGAGCACCGATGAACTCCAGGGTTTGCACCGGCTCAAGGTGGAACTTGGAGTAGATTATCAGGAAACAGAGGCGCTCGAGAAGGAAGACCATGTGCAACGCTGAGAGGCAAGCGTTCTCTGCCGATGTGCCTGTGATGAGCCAGTCATCCAGGTAAGGATAGACGGATATGCCCTGTAGCCGGAGGTGGCCTGCAGCTGCTGACAGGCATTTCGTGAAGACACACGGGGCAGACGCAAGCTCGAAGGGAGTACTCTGTATTGGAAGTGCTCCCTTTGCACCCTGAAGCGCAGGTACTTCCTGTGCTCGGGGTGGACCGGAATGTGGGTGTAAGTGTCTGAGATCCAAGGAGCATAGCCAATCGCCCTGCCGGAGGAAGGGCAGCAGGACGCCAAGCGATAGCATCCTGAATTTCTCCCGCACCAGAAATTTGTTCAGATTCCTGAGATAGAGGATGGGGTGCAGGTCTCCTGTCCTCTTCGGAATGAAGTACCGGGAGTAAAATCCCCGACCTTAGTTGCGGCGGAACACACTTGACCGCCTGTTGACTGAGGTGGCTGATCAGCTCTTGCTGCAAGCAAGCCTGGTGCGAGGAAACCAGAGTAGGCTCTGCTGGTGAGAAGGGAGGAGGGAGTCTGTCCAGGTGAAGACGATAACCATCCCAGATTACCTAAAGGACCCAGGTGTCCAATGTAATGGCTGCCCATTTGGGGGCAAAAAGGGACAGACGCCCTCCCATAGGTGGAAGTGCCTCCAGGAGGCGAGGGGCTATTCACTTAGTATCAAAACCCTGGGGCTGGCTGGGGTAGCGCTGGTGGTTGAGCTTTGGGCCCCTTTGGTTTCCGGTGACCCTGAGCTCGTCCTTTGCCCTGGCCACTGGGCGTCGACGCTGGGTCGGGCAGATAGGGTGTGTATCCCCGATAAGGGAGCCCCTTCCTCTGGAAAAAAGGCTTCTTGCTGTGTTTCTTCCATGGAAGAGAAGAGGTTTTACGAGAGAGATGGGTGCAGGTCACGAACTCCATCTCGATCTCTGCTGTCTTGTCCTCCATGGGCTTGCCGAACAGCTGTTCGCCGAGGCAGGGGACATCCAAGAGCTTCTCCTGGAACCATTGCTCCTGGTCTGAAGACTGCAGCCACGCTTGACACTGGGCTCCAATGCTGGCTGCTGCCACATGGACAGAAGACTCGAACTAGTCATATGCAGCGCCGGAAAGGTATTTCGAGCAGTCCACAACCGATCTCAGAAGGGTCTGAAATCTGAGGAGGTGTTTGCTCCAAGGCCTGAAGAGAAACCGCTGAGCTCTTTAGCGAGGTCGTGAAGGAACATTCCCATATACAATTGGTAAGCCTGGATGCGGCACACCAGCATGGATCCCTGGTAAGCCTTGCGCCAGAGGGCATGGACGTCACCCATAAGTGAAGACTGACTTCCTGTTTGTTCCTGGAGAACTGCACATTCAAGATTTTTTGAAATGAGGGAAGAAAGGAGATGGGTCTTGGATAAGATAACAGACTTTTCATGCCCTTACCTTGTAGGGACCGGGTTCTAAATAAGAAGTGAGTGAGGGTCTCTTCCAGCTTTAATTCTATTGCCTGTTTCTGCACAATGAGACTCCCTGGATTGACTGGACATTAAAGGCGACTGCCATTAATGGGTGCCCTCTACACACACACCCTGGAACTCCCAGTATTCTGTTCTCTGTTGTCTCCCATAGGATCTTAGTGTCCTTGTTCCCTGCTTGATTCTAGATGATAGATTCAATAATGAAAAGCAGACTGAAGTCAACTCTGCCTCTGCCTGTCGCTTTGGTCTAGTAGTTCTTCTGGTATTACTCCTGTCTCCTCTCACCTGACACCATATCCACTCCCATCTCCAGAGGACCCCATGCTTCAAGTCCTGGCTGCTCCTGAGTACCAGAAGGCTCAACAAGAATGGAAAGGGCACCATTACAGGTGAAGATCCCTCCCCCTATGGATCCAGCTGTTATCTTAACTGTGGACAACTATGGAGCCAGGAGACGCTCTGCTCCCTGATTCTACCTTCCAGGACCAGCTCCTATCCTTTTTCTCCACTGATCCTCATACACTAGTGATATTGACAACCAATGACCTGCAGAGGAATATGGTTGAGCTTTTATCATTAGTAAAACCACAGGCTGCCATACAGTATATTTCCTTAGATCCTGCACCTGCTCTGGATACTTGCTCTGCTCTAAGGTACTTTACCAGAGTGCTTCTTGGGGAATTTGAGCACTTTCCACACCCTCATGAACAACTAAGTTATATCTTTTGTTGAGACAACTCTCTCATCCCACAGAGTAAAGGAAAGTGGGATTCTTAGTACCTGTTACAAGGGGATTCACAAGTTCGAGCCCTCAATCTGCTCAAAGGGGCTCTCAGGTCTCCTCTCCGGATGACTCCTTCCAAGCTATGGTAATCACAACTTCTTGATCGACCAGATCACCTCCACAGGTGGCCAGCACCCCTTAGCAAATTAACAAAGTGAGCACCCCTCCTCCAGCTCAGTAGGCTAACATCTGTGTGACTATTACTCTAGTCCAGCACTTTCATAGAAACATAGAAAAATGACAGAAAAAGACCACATGGCCTATCTAGTCTGTCTTTCCATATCAAGAACTACAACAATCCCCTTTTTTCCTTTAGAGATCCTGTGTTTGTTCCATGCTTTTCTGAATTCAGATACTGTCCTCATCTCTACCTCCACTGGGGGAGACTATTCCACGGATCCACTCTTTCCGTATAGAAATGTTTCTGCATATCACTCCTGAATCTATCCCCCTTCACCCTCATCCCATATCCCCTCAAAGCAGAACTTGCTTTCAATCGAAAGAGGCTCTTCCCCTGTGCATTTATGCCACGGAGATATTTAGACGACAATCATATCACCTCTATTCCGCCTTTCCTCTAAGGCAGCGGTTCTCAACCTGTGGGTCGCGACCCCAACGGGGGTCGCCACAGGATTTAGCGGGGGTCGCTTAGCCTCCACCAAGTTTAAAAAAAAAAATTAAGATGTGCACAAGTTGCTGCCGAGTCCGCTTCTCGGCAGCAGCAAACTCCGGCAAACTCACCGCCTTCTTCTGCAGCCGCGGCTCCCTGCCTCTTAGGGAACCGCGGCTGTACTTGTAAAATCGTTGCGGAGCCCTTCCTGTCTCGACGGGCTCCGTGCAGCATTGTCCCGCCTCCAAAGGAAGTGGTAAACAACTTCCTTTGGAGGCGGGCCCATGCTGCATGGAGCCCAGCGAGACAGGAAGGGCTCCGCAATGATTTTACCGGTACAGCCGCGGTACCCTAAGACGCAGAGAGCCGCGGCTGCATTAGAAGGGAGGCAGAAAACCTGCAACACGGCTGACATCGACAGAGGGGGGCTGACATGGAGGGAGGGGGCTGACATGGACAGATGGAAGGATGGGGCTGACATGGAGGGATGGAGGGAGGGGGCTGACATGGACAGATGGAAGGATGGGGGCTGATATGGATGGATGGATGGAGGGAGGGGGCTGACATGGAGGGAGGGAGGGAGGGAGGGAGGGCGGGGGGCTGACATGGACAGATGGAAATATGGGGCTGACATGGAGGGAGGGAGGGAGGGAGGGGGCTGACATGGATGGATGGATGGAGGGAGGGGGCTGACATGGACAGATGGAGGGAGGGGGGCTGACAGGGAGGGAGGGAGGGAGGGAGGGGGCTGACAGGGAGGGAGGGAGGGATGGGGGCTGATATGGATGGATGGATGGAGGGAGGGAGGGGGCTGACAGGGAGGGAGGGAGGGATGGGGGCTGATATGGATGGATGGAGGGAGGGAGGGAGGGGGGCTGACATGGACGGATGGAAGGATGGGGGCTGACATGGAGGGATGGATGGAGGGAGGGGGGCTGACATGGACGGATGGGGGCTGACAGGGAGGGAGGGGGCTGACAGGGAGGGAGGGAGGGAGGGATGGGGGCTGATATGGAGGGAGGGAGGGAGGGGGCTGACATGGAGGGAGGGAGGGAGGGGGCTGATATGGATGGATGGAGGGAGAGGGGCTGGCATGGAGGGAGTAGGCTGGCATGGACGAAGGGGAGAGACATGGGGACATACTGGACAGACGGGATAAATGCTGGACAGAGGCGAGAGACAGTGCGGGTTAGGATTATAATGGGCTGATGGGGGTGCTAGCACTGGTAATGGGCAGATGGGGGGGCTACAAATGGTAATGGGTGATTAGGGAAGGCTAGGACTGGGAATGGACTTATCAAGGGGGGGTAGGACTGGTAATGGACTGATGGGGGTCTAGCATTGGAAATGAGCTGATCAGTGAGGTTAGGACTGGAAATGGGCTGATTAGGGGAGCCTAGCACTGGTAATGGGGTTGAGGGGGGGACTAGCACTGGAAATGAGCTGATGGGGGGTAGGACTGGTATTGGGCTGATTAGGGGGGGGGTAGGACTGGTAATGGGGTTGAGGGGGATTAGCACTAGAAGTGAGCGGATTAGGGGGCTTTGACTGGGAATGGGCTGATTGTGGGGAGGGGAGGATAGAGCTGACGACCCTGGAAGAAAACTGGGGGCTAAGGCTACAAGTGGGCTGATACAAGGGGATGGGAGCATGGAACTGAAAGGGAGTGGATCTGAGAGGGGCTGCCATGGTATTTGTACTAGAAGGGACTGATCAGTGGGGAAGGAGGGGGACTGGAAGGGAATGGACACCAGTGGCAGTCATGGGAATGCAAGTTGACATTGGAAGGTACTGGGAGTGAGGACTGGAAAGGGGCTGATACTGGGGAGGGTTACTGGGACTGGAAATAGGCTGATGGAAAGAAGTGAAGAAAACAAAAGAGATAAGAACTGGCAGATGGACCATAGACCACAGAAAGAGAGCTAAGAGAAGACAGGAAAGCAGAAGCCTCAGATCGGGACCAGCATGATCAGAGAATAAATTGGTCAGACAACAAAGGTAGAAAAAATAATTTTATTTCATATTAGTGATTTGACTACAAAATCATCATAATTTTGAAATCAAATATTGTTACTTGTTGTTTTGATTATTTAAATAAGTATTTTATAAATAAAAACATATTGCAAAGGCCTATAATATATTAATAATTCAACAAATGATTACAGCGACAATGCGTTAACGGTAAAGGAAGAGAGACGCATTTGATTTTATCATTGGGGGTCACCACAAGTTGACCAACGGTAAAAGGGGTCACAGTACAAAAAAGGTTGAGAACCACTGCTCTAAGGTGTAAATATTAAGATCCTTAAGTTTGTCCTCATATGCTTTATAATGAAGACCACTAACCATTTTAGTAGCCACCCTCTGTACTGACTCCATCCTGTTTATATCTTTTTGAAGGTGTGGTCTCCAGAACTGCACACAATACTCCAAATGAGGTCGCACCAAAGACTTTTACATAGGCACTATCACCTTTTTTCTGCTAACCATTCCTCTCCCTATGCACCCAAGCATCCTTCTAGCTTTTGCTGTCACCTATTCTACCTGTTTAGCTACTTTAAGATCAGACAACCACACCGAGGTACCGCTCTTCTTTAGTGGACAAAGGTACTTCACCCCCTATACTATATTGCTCCCTTGGATTGCTGCAGCCTGAATGCACGAACTTGCAATTTCTTTTTTAACATTAGATCCCAGCTGCCAAATTCTAGACCATTCTTCAAGCTTAGCTAGATCCCTACTCATTATCTACACCTTCATAAGAACATAAGACATGCCATACTGGGTCAGACCAAGGTCCATCAAGCCCAGTATTCTGTTTCCAACAGTGGCCAATCTAGGTCATATGTACCTAGCAGTTTCCCCAAGAGACACAAGTTCCACAATGCTTGTACTGGGTCAAGCATTCATATCTTCGGTCACTTATAATGGTTTATGGACCTTTCCTCCAGGAACTTGTCCAAACCTTTTTTAAACCCAGCTACACTAACAACCTTTACTACATCCTCCGGTAACAAATTCCAGAGTTTGATTACACGTTGAGTGAAAAAATATTTTCTTTTATTAGTCTTAAATAGTTTACCCTGTAGCTTCATTGCATGTCCCCTAGTCTTTCTATATTCTGATAACGTAAACAATCGATCTACGTTTACCCGTTCCACTCCGTTCATTAATTTATAGACTTCTATCTTATCTCCCCTCAGCCGTCTCTTTTCCAGGTTAAAGAGCCCTAATCTTTTTAGCCTTTCTTCATAGGAGTATCCCTTCCATCCCCTTTACCATTTTGGTGGCTCTTCTCTGAACCTTTTCTAAAAATCGCTATATACTTTTTAAGATACGGCGACCAGAATTGCACACAATATTCAAGGTGCAGTCTCACCATGGAACGATATAGAGGCATTATAATATATTTTGTTTTATTTTCCATTCCTTTCCTTATCATACCTAGCATTCTATTTGCTCTCTTGGCCGCCGCTGCACACTGGGCCGAGGGTTTTAACATGGTATCCACAATGACGCCTAAATCTTTTTCATGGGTGGTGGTTCCTAATGTGGAACCTTGCATCGTGTAACCATAGTTTGGGTTGTTCTTCCCTAGGTGCATAACCTTGCACTTGTCCACATTAAATTTCATCTGCCATTTTGATGCCCAGTCTTCCAATTTATCAAGATCCTCTTGCAATTTTTCACAATCCTCTTGGGTTTTAACAACTTTAAATAGTTTTGTGTCATCTGCAAATTTGATAACCTCACTCGTTATTCCACTTTCCAGGTCATTTATGAATATGTCAAAAAGCAGCGGACCCAGCACAGATCCCTGGGGTACACCACTATTCACCTTTCTCCATTGGGAAATTTGGCCATTTAGCCCTACCCTCTGCTTTCTATCTTTTAACCAGTTCCTGATCCACAATAGTACACTGCCTCCTATCCCATGACTCTTTAGTTTTACCAAAAGTCTCTGATGAGGGACCTTGTCAAAGGCTTTCTGAAAGTCCAGATACACAATATCAACTGACTCACCTTTGTCCACCTGTTTATTCACTCCTTCAAAAAAACATAACAGATTAGTAAGACAAGATCTTCCTTGTCTAAAGCCATGTTGGCTGTCTCCCATTAGGTTGTGACTATCTACATGCTGAGTAATTTTATTCTTTATGATGGTTTCTACCATTTTTCCTAGTACTGACGTCAAGCTCATCGTCTGTAGTTTCCCGGATCACCCCTGGAACCCTTTTTAAAAATTGGTGTTACATTGGCGATCCTCCAGTCTTCAGGTATTAGAGATGATTTTAATGATAGTTCATAGATTACTGATAGCAGGTCTGCAATCTCATATTTCAGTTCTTTCAACACCCTTGGATGTATACTGTTGGGAAATTTGAGTTAGGTCTGCTTATATATTGGCTTTATAAGACTGTACCCTTGCCTGGTGAAACTACACAGTATATGGATGGCACAGAAGACAAGAAGACAATAGCTATATGAGAGTATATGCTTGCTATAAGATAATAGATGCGGCCTGCTATAGAGGATTCTGGGTAATCATATTCTGGATATGCAGAATGTTGGTGCCTAGCAAAAGAAAGTACAGGCCAAGCTAGGAATTCAACGAATTCAAACTAATGAACAAAAGCACTCTCTCTAGCTCTGCACAGTTTCAATTAGTGCCAAGAAGAAGGAAAAATACAGGAAGGGTCAGAGGTCACAGGCCATGCATAAATGAGCAGACCTAAAAGCAGATCCAGATGTATAGAGGTCACAGGCCATGCATAAATGAGCAGATCTAAAAGCAGGTCCAGATGTACAAATGTAAAGAGATTCTCCCCTGGGGAAAAGTGTTGCAGGACCCTGAGGCCTGCTGACACCTAAGTAGTTATGATGGATTCACTGAGGCTAATTTGAAGCAGACATTTGAGACAAGGAGAAATGTATATAAGGCAGTTATTTTTCGGGTAAGGGTGGGCAGTATTCTCTCCCCCTTTACAGAGAGAGAGAAAGTACTGTCTGCCATTTCTATAGACAGACCTTGCTGTTCTGCATGATGCTGGAATAAAAGTCTTTGTAGATAAAGCAACTGCTGTCTAAGTAATTCTTTGATTAGTGATATTTGGGCAACCGTTGTGGGAACCAGAAGCTACAATACCATCCGGCCCAGGTGATTTGCTACTCTTCAGTTTATCTAATAGTTGTAAGACATCTTCCCGATATATCGATATTTCCTTCAATTCTTCCGCACCTTTAAATACCACTTCAGTCATGGGTAACATCCCTACATCTTCCTCAGTAAAGACCGAGGCAAAGAATTCATTCAGTCTCTCCGCTATCGCCTTGTCGCCTTAGTGCTCCTTTAACCCCTTTATCATCTAATGGACCAACTGACTCTCTCACAGTTTTTTTGCTACGAATGTACTTGAAAAGGTCTTTATTTCGCGTTTTTGCTTCCGCAGCAAGCTTCTTCTCAAATTCTCTCTTTGCCTGCCTTATCAATGCCTTGCATTTGACTTGCCAGTGCTTGTGCTGTTTCCAGGTTTCGTCGTTTGGCTCTTTTTTCCATTTCCTGAAAGATGCTTTTTTGGCAACAGCAGCCTCTCTGACCTCACCTTTAAACCATGCTGGCAGTTTTTTGGACTTCCTTCCACTTTTCTTAAAGCGTGGAATACAGCTGGTCTGGGCTTCCAAGATAGTATTTTTCAACACCCAAGCTTGATGTACGTCTTTAACCTTTGCAACTGCTCCTTTTAGTTTTTTCTTAACTGTTTTCCTCATTTTATCATAGTCTCCCTTTCGAAAGTTAAAGGGTAGTACTGTGGATTTCCTTACTATCCCTCCTCCACTAATTAAATCAAAGGCGATCATGCTATGATCACTATTGCCAAGTGGCCCCAACACCCTTATCTCTTGCACTAGATCTGGTGTTCCACTAAGGACTAGGTCTAATATGGCTTCCCCTCTGGTTGGTTCATGAACCAGCTGCTCCAAGAAGCAGTCATTTATTTCATCTAGAAACGTTATCTCCCTAGCATGTCCTGATGTGACACCGACCCAGTCGATACCGGGGTAATTGAAATCACCCATTATTATTATTGCGCTGTAACCTTTGTTAGCTTCCTTGATTTCTTTGAGCATTTCATCATCCATTTGGTCATTCTGGCCAGGTGCTCGATAGTACACCCCCACTGCCATTGCCTTCCCCCTTTTATATGGAATTTCAATCCATATAGATTCTACAGCAGATTTTGTTTCCTGCAAAACTTTAATCCTTTCTGAGTCAATGCCCTCTCTAACATAGAGCGCAACCCCTCCACCAATTTGATCAGCTCTATCATTACGATATAGTTTGTACCCAGGTATCACAGTGTCCCACTGGTTGTCCTCCTCCCACCATGTCTCTGATATTCCAATCATATCTAACCTTTCATTTAGTGCTATATATTCTAACTCTCCCATCTTATTCTTTAGACTTCTAGCATTTGCATACAAGCATTTTAGAGAATGTATTTTATTCATGTTAATTTGGCTATTGTTAGACATGGGTAAATTGGGATCTTTAAGCTCTGTCTGCTCCATACTTGAGGGCATTTGGGCTACTTTACTCTTTTGTGGAACCTCTCTGCTTTTGGTAGTATCCTTCAAGGATACATTCTTCCGAACCATCCGCTCTTGGGCGACTGTCGGCTTTCCCCTAATATCTAGTTTAAAAGCTGCTCTATCTCCTTTTTAAAGGTTAATGCCTGGGTGTCTACTCTATTGCAGATTTTGGTATTATCCGCAAAGAGGCAAACCTTACCAGACAGCCCTTCCACTATATCACTAACAAAGATGTTAAAAAGAATCGGACCAAGGACAGATCCCTGTGGCATACCACTGGTAACTTCCTTCTCCTCAGAGCGAGCTCCATTTACCTGTACCCTTTGTCGCCTCCCACTCAACCAATTTCCAACCCAAGCAGTAACTTTAGGGTCCATCCCTAGGGTGCTCAGTTTGTTTATAAGTTGCCTGTGAGGAACTGTGTCCAAGGCTTCACTGAAATCTAAATACACATCTAGGGCTCTCCCTCGGTCCCACTCCCAGGTCACCCAGTCAAAGAAATCAATCAGATTTGTCTGACAAGATCTGCCTCTGGTGAATCGATGCTGCCTCGGATCCTGTAATCCACTAGACTCCAGAAACCTCACTATTTTCTCTTTCAGCAGTTAACAATAATTTACTCACCACTGAAGTTTAACTAACCGGCCTATAGTTTTCAACCACATCCTTACTTCTGCTTTTGTGTAAAGGGACCACATGAGCCTGTCTCCAGTCCTTTGGCACCACTCCCGACTCCAACGAGACATTGAAAAGGTCAGTCAGTGGAGCTGCTAGAACATCCCCAAGTTCCCTCAGTATTCTAGGGTGTATCCCATCCGGTCCCATTGCTTTGTCTATAAGTTCAGCTAATTCCTCACAAACACAGTATTCTGAATATTGTGAAAGTGTTTCTGATGTTATAGTGCCAGAGAAGATATTTTGATATAATTTTGAAGGAAAAGCTGCTGTGGCTTTTTAAAAAAAAAAATTTCCCCAGACATCTTACCACTTGGACAGAACCGTGCAAGTAAAAGTCGGTACCACAAACTCAAGACCCTTTAAGCTAACACAAGGTATCCCTCAAGGACCAGCCCTCTCCAGATTATTCTTCAACTTACACATTCAACCCATCTGTGATCTAAGAAACTGGAACACACACTTTCACCTATGCGCATAAGTCATGTCCTCTATGCCATTCAATTCCACCAACCCAGATTTCACAATCGTATCTGATGTCTTCACTGCTGTTACAATCCTCCTTGCAGACATCAACCTTACAGTAAACAAAAACAAAACTGAAGCTCTACTTATATTCAGAGATCAGGAGTTTAAGCCACCAAACAAGATCATAACACAATGTGGATATAGCAATAAAAAAAAGAAATCAAATATCTAGGTATAACCATTGACAACAGCTCAACATGTGTGCGAATATCAAAACTGCTGCAAAAACAGCATACTGGATGTTGAAGATCCTCAAGCCCCTATGACACTGGTTACAAGACAAAGACTTCACATCTGTATTGAAAGCCACTTTTATACCCCACCTGGACTGCAGAAACCTTTATCAAGGTCTCCCAAAACATGACCTATATCTGCTACAGCTAGTACAAAATACTGCTGCTAGAATCCTAACAGCTAGTACAAATCGAACAGCACATAACACCAATACTAAAAAGTCTACACTGGCTTCCAGTCTCTCAACGGACAAAACAAAGCCATCACTACATTCAAAATCCTTCATAACCTCTCAGGTCCCTGCCTCACTGATCAAATCATAAAAGCATCCATAACGAGAACAAGAGCAGCTACAAATCAGAATCTCATTATTCCCCCACTCAAGACCAAAACCAAACAATAGACAAGTAATGGCATTCTCACTTTATGCCCCCACAATTTGGAACTCTTTACCCGAAACCATCAGAGCAGTATAATCTAACGAGATGAAAAAAATTCCCAAAACACACCTCTTCAGAAAATACTATGGGCCTAATGACAATTCCTAACTATAAATGCAACATGCTGTCCTGATCTGTTGACCAAATCAACCCCTCACACTTATCCCTTCTGTAAATATTATTCCTCTCCTTGTTCCTGATCCTCGGCTGAACTACTTCTGTATTCCCTTTTCCTTAGTTTAACCCCATATTTATTTCCAAGTTATTTACTCCTGCTTACTGTAAAACATATCTACTGAAAAACATATCTACTGAGATTATGCTATGTTCTTTGTAAATCGCTTTGGACAAAAGCGGTATAGACAAACAAATAAATAAATCTATGGTCATACCCAGGGAAGGTATGCATGGAGTGTACCTGGTCTTAAGATCCAAGCAGCTATCTGTTTTCTTTCCTTGGGCAGTAACATAACCTTGTACTTTCCTTTAATTGTTGCCAGGAGTGCTTCTGTGATTAGTTGCTGACAGGGTCTACAAGTATGGGTATGCCCCAGGATCACTGTGTTCACCTGGATCCTGTAAGGATGTCCCAACCAGAAGAAAAAAAAAAGGGGAAGGGAGAAGTCATACTGGAAAAACAGATTCATTACACAACCACCCCACCAAAAAAAAAACAAAAAACTATAGAGGCATATTCTCAAAAGGGTAGTCTCAAGCCTTCTTGACCCACTAAACTGCCACCCCCACACCAAGGTCGGGTGAAGAGAGCCTTTTTCCAGAAAGCATAGTTACTCACCTGTAACAGGTGATCTCTGGGATCAGCAGGAATTTAGTCCTCACATATGGGTATCGTTGGTACCGACGGAACCTGCGCGAGAACGCTCCCCAGCGTCCAATTAGAAAGCATTTGGGAGCATTCCACAGCGCCTGCATGCTGCCTTCCCGCCTTTCCCAACTGCCTCTCTCCAGTTGAATTTTAAAGCTGAGACAAAGAGACAGAGAGGGAAAGGGAAAGATAGAGAGATACAACTCCCAGGGGAGGTGGGTGGGTTGTGAGGACTAAATTCCTGCTGTTCCCGGAGATCACCTGTTACAGGTGAGTAACTATGCTATCTCCAGGAACAAGCAGGAATGTAGTCATCACATATGGGGACTCCCTAGCTTTAGATGCCAGGGAGAGACCCCAGAAGTTGTGCGTCCCTGAGAAGGGCTCCACTTCCCCCCATGGATCTCTAGCATCCTACCAGGGATAGTGGGTAGGAGTTGATTAGGTATGGAACAGGTGTTGGAGAACAGCCTGACCAAACAAGGCATCTAGGCGGGAGTCCTTGTCCAAGCAGTAATGGGCTGTGAAGGTATGAACCGAGGCCCAGGTGGCTGCTCGACAGATGTCGTTGATAGAGACAGAGTGCAGATGAGCCATTGAAGCTGCCATGGCTCTCACATTGTGAGCTGTGACATGGCCCTCCAGAGGAAGATTCTTACTCTGATAGGTAAAGGATATACACTGAGCAATCCAGTTAGATAGTGTTCTCTTGGAGACTGGAAGTCCCAAATGAGAAGGATCAAAAGCAACAAAGAGTTGAGAGGACTTTCTATGTTGCTGTGTTCTTTGTAAGTAAAAGGCTAAAGCTCTTTTACAGTCCAAAGTATGAAGGTTTCTTTCTGCATTTGATGCATGAGGCCTTGAAAAGAACACAGGTAAGTAGACCGCTTGGTTTAGATGAAAAGGCAAGACCACCATTGGCATAAAGCGTGGATGAGTCCTAAGGACTACCTTGTCATGATGGAACCTTGTATAAGGTGGATCAGCTACTAATGCCTGCAACTCACTAATGCGACGTGCTGATGTGATTGCAATGAGAAAGATAACCTTCCATGAAAGGAATTTCAATGAGGTAGTAGCTAAGGGTTCGAAAGGTGGCAACATGAGCTGACCAAGAACCAGGTTTAAGACCCATGCCACCGGTGGTGGCCTAATTGGAGGCTTAGCTAGAAGAAGGCCTCTCATAAATCTTGCTATAAGAGGATGGGAGGAAATAGGTTGTCCATTTAGAGGCTTGAAAGAAGCTGCAATAGCACTCAAATGGACTCTTACTGAGTTAGTTTAAGTCCTGCATTGGATAAATGAAGGAGATACTCCAGTAATGATTCTAGAGGTATCGCAAGGGGGTTAAGACCCTTCTGCGAACACCATATGATAAACCTTATCCACTTGAAAGCATAAGAGCGTCTTTTAGAAAGCTTCTTGGAAGCCTAAAGGATATCCTTTACTTGCTGAGGAAGGTTAAGATCATGAAGATCTAGGCCTTCAGCAACCAAGCCCTGAGATGCAGAGATTGGGGACTGGGATGCCATAACATTCCATCCTCCTGAGACAGGAGATCTGGAGCAGACCCTTACTCCAGGGAGGGAGCTTGAGAGAGATATAGAAGCAGAGGGTACCACACTTGCCGTGGCCAATGTGGAGCTATGAGAATCATACGGCCTCTGTCTCTCTGAAGCTTGAACAGGGCTTTGGGAATGAGGGGAATGGGTGGAAAGGCATACAGGAAGTCTTGACCCCAGTAAAGGAGGAAAGCATCCCTGGCCTGAGCCCCCTGAGCAAGGGTTCTGGAACAGAACCGGGGAAGTTTGGCATTCCACGGACTTGCAAAGAGGTCTATGTCCGGGGTTCCCCAAATTTGAAATATCTTGGCTACCTGGTCTGCATGCAGAGACCACTCATATGGAAGCAGAACTCGACTGAGTCTGTCTACCCAAGAGTATGCCTGGAAGATACACCGCCAGGAGATGAATCTGATGCTCTCTGGCGAGGGCCCATAGTCGCAAAACTTTGTTGCAAAGTGACAGAGAGCCTGTTCCCCCCTGCTTGTTCGCGTAGAACATGGCTATTTGATTGTCTGTATGGATGAGGACTGTCTTGTAGCTGAGCAGGGTGTGGAACACTCGAAGAGCAAGGAAGATTGCTCTGAGCTCCAAGAGACTGATATGTAGATGAGTCTCCTGTGGAGACCAGGTGCCTTGGGTGGAGAGGTCTTGCAGATGAGCTCCCCAACCCATCGGAGAAGCATCTGTTGTGAGAGTTGCCTGGGGTAAGGGTTGTTGAAAAGGGGACCCCAGCAACAAGTTTTGAGTGGACTTCCACCACTGGAGGAACAAAATAAGGCAACTTGTGTTTGCTATTTTGCCTGACAGGCATCCTGATGCCTGGGTCCATGGAGTGGATAAAGTCCACTGAGCTCCCCTCATATGGAGGTGAGCATAGGGAACCACATGCACAGTAGATGCCATGTGGCCTAGTAGTTGTAGCATTTCTCGGGCAGTGAGATGAGGTTTTAGCACTGCTTGAGAAGCTAACTGCACCATGTGAAGGCAACGGGCCTGGGGGAGATAGGCCCTTGCCTTTCTGGTATCCAGCAATGCTCCTATGAACTCTAGAGACTGAGTGGGAGTTAGACTGGATTTTGGGATGTTTATTACCAGATCCAAATACTGAAGGATACGCATCGTGCAGGATAGAGAAGTGCTGGCCTCTGACTCTGTTGGGGCTTGAATGAGCCAGTCTAAGTAGGGGAAGACAAATATCCCTAGAGTGCGGAGAAATGCTACCACCAGAGCCATGCATTTCGTGAACACCCTTGGTGCTGAGGCCAGGCCAAATGGAAGCACCCTGTATTGGTAGTGCTTTTTTTGAAAAAGGAACCGAAGGAACCTTCTGTGAGTTGGATGGATGAGAACATGTGTGTACGCATCCTTGAGATCTAGAGAACAAAGCCAATCCTGACTCTGAAGGTATTGAATTTCTCTTTGACAAGGAATTTGTTCAATTCTCTGAGGTCCAGAATAGGTCTGTATCCCCCTGTTTTCTTTGGGATAAGGAAATAGGGGGAGTAAAACCCTGTACCCTGCTGATGGATGGGTACTTCTACTATTGCCCCTTGGGCAAGAAGCATAGTGACCTCCTGACCTAACAGGTTGATGAGAGAGGTCGGAGAATTGAACTGTCTTATCATTGTGGGAGGGGGCATGCTCGAAAAATGAAGCTTGTAGCCCTCTTATGATGGAGTGTCCAATGCTCTGCTGTTATCTGCCTCATCTGGGGGCAAAGTGACATAACCTTCCTGGAATGGTGGAAGGATCTGGTCCAACGAGAGCCAGGAAGGCTAAGTTCTCTAGCTGAAAGTCAAAGGCCTTGTGGAGGCTGAGACTGTTGAGGCTTAGCAGTCTTTTGCTTTTCTTTGTTTGGGTGGTTGCTGACCTTTCCTGACAAGTTGACCTGCAGAACATCCCTGCTGAGAATAAGCAGGTTAATATCTTTTCTTTTTAGAAAAGAATGGTTTCTTGAAAGATTTCTTTCTAGCAGGATCAGCTGTGGACTTGGATAATCTATCCAAGGTGGTGTTGTCAGCATCCAACTCATTGGCCTTTTCCTGCCAATCTTTACCAAACAGGTTCTCACCAGTACAAGGGATATTTCCCAGTTTGTCTTGTACCCAGAGCTCCAGAGCAGATGCCTGGAGCCAAGCAATTCTACGTGCAGCTATGGCAATGGCAGAGGTTCTGCTTATGCACTCAAAACAGTCAAAAGCTGCACGGTTGACAAATTTAGAAACATCTTGGGCATGTTTGACCAATGTGAGAAAATCCTGCCTTCTATCCTCAGGAAGAAAAGGACTCAAAGCCTCTAACTCACCTGTGACTTCCTTTAGGAACATCCTCATGTATAGACTATAGGAACTGATCCTGGCAGAAAGCATGGAAACTTGGAAGACACGACGTCCAAAAGCATCCAAAGTTCTGCACTCACGTCCTGGAGAATTAGAGGCATGTCTCTTTGCACTCTTGATCCTTCTCCTAGCTAATTCCACTAGAATAGAGTGGTGAGGAAACAGTTTTTTGGAAACCAGGACAAGGAGGGACTCGATACAGAGTATCCAGTCTACGAGAATGAGGCGAGGTGGTAAGAGGTGTCTCCCACATTCTTAACATGAGATCATGCAAGATCTCATGGACGGACAGGGTAGCTGCCTCCTTAGGAGCTTTGGGATATTGTAAAATTTCCAACTCCTTTGCCCTAGGCTCTGTTTCAGAGGCCACAGTAATGGACAGACCCCGAGCCACCTCCCTGAGAAAATCTTGAAAGGAAATATCCTCTGGAGGCGACATCCTGCGCTTAGGGGAGTAGGGCTTCTCTGGGAGAAGCATTCCTGCATCAACAGAACTATCAGAATCCTCAGATTCTTCTGAGGACTCTAAGTACTACCTGTCCGGATGCTCTTGAAGAGCCCGATACTCATAATGACTGCAGTCGGTACCGGGAGTAATCTGTACCAGAGTATCGGTACCGGAAGGCATTGGATGACGGGGTGCCGGCAATGCGGACACCGATGTCGATGCTATCGGTTGAAATGTCTGACGCGGTTCCGAGTGCGTCGATGCCGCAAGGAGAGCTGCCAGACTGCGTTCAATAGCCAGGACTCTCTGGTCTGTCGACGCTGCCGATGCCTGGATGTCAGTACCGGAGAAGATCACCGGTACCCCAGAGCATGGCACCAGTAGTTCTGCCGAGGTTGAGGCCTCGAGAACGTCCTGGAGCCCCAATAATGTTTTGGAAGCCGAAGCCTCCTGCCGGGGCAATTTTGCCGGTGCAGAATCCTCAAGGGCAACGCCAGAGGCATCTTGATGCTTAGAAGGAGATCTACTCTTTGAGGACCGGCTAGACTTGTGTTTAGGTACCTGAGATCCACGGGAGGAAGACGAAGCCATGGAAGACGTCGATGCCACCGAAGCTGCATCAGAGGGAAACAGGGTACTGAGCTTGGCAGCTCGGTTGTCGACCTCTCTTGGACATCATGGCACAGGCCATACATTCTGAGATGGAATGGTCAGGACCTAAACATTTCAGACACCACTCATGGGTGTCGGTGACGGAGATGGTACCGCCACACTTGGTGCACTTTTTAAAACCCGAAGAGGGTTTTTCCATTGTGGAAAAAATCTTGGGTCTAAGGCCCAAAATGGCGCGTGCACCTGGAAAAGAAATGGGAAAAAAGTACTAAAAATTTTTTTAAGAAAGAAAAACCGGCGGTAACAGTAAAGCGTCGAGGAACGCAGACGCGACCACAAAAAAGGAGGAAAATTTTCTGTGGTGACAGGAACACGACCTGCTGGCTCCACGGAAAACGAAGAACTGGAGAGAGGCAGTTGTGAAAGGCAGGAAGGCAGCACGCAGGCGCTGTGGGATGCTCCCAAAAGCTTTCTAATTGGACGCTGGGGAGCGTTTCCGAGCAGGCTCCGTCGGTACCGACGATACCCATATGTGATGACTACATTCCTGCTTGTTCCTGGAGATACAGTTTCACAAGCCCTGTTAAAAGCAAATAAATACTAGAAAAGCCAAGTTGGCTTAAGGGGTGCAGCCTCCAGACATACTACCTAGTACTCATTTGCAGCAGTTTTCGTCCAATGCTCAATACATTTTATGCAGCAGGATAAAGATAACAGACCCAAACCCTGATTTACCGGCTCTCCACCACTGCATTTCACTACCAGCTTTTCACCAGTTCAGCCATTAAGTTGTCTTTGGTTTTCTGGTTTCGGACACCTCTCACTCCAAATACTTATCCTCACCCTGTTGCGCTATATACATCTTTGCCAGGTACAGTATCATAAACCACATATTCCTGTCAATCAATTTAGAAAAGACTTCAGCATATACTCTGCAGTGCTGCTGCACAGGCAGAATTATCCAGTGTAATGAGGATTTTTAGTGCGATAGCATACGTTTCCAATCTCCTGTATGCTTGCAAAAGCACAACCTTATGAGAATGGGTCGGCATTTTCGCAGTGACTACATGTGGTCAGTTTTCTCCTGACCTTCTCTGGCCTAGTCACTGTTCTCATTCCACTCAGTGTTTCCCCCAAGCAGTGATTCATAGGCAAAGCTGCTGGTAACCACTACTCCAGTAAAGTGTAGTTACTCACCTGTAAACAGGTGTCCTCCAGGGACAGCAGGAATCAGTCCTCAAATATGGGTGACGCTGACGGAGCCCCCATGCAGAGAAAATCCCCAGCTTTTGAAGAAAGCCTTTGGGACTGCATCACGCATGTGCGGTCCCCTTCCCAAGGGTGCCATCTTGCTCAGTCAAATGGCATAGCTAAAAAGACGGCAAAAAGATAAAAATTAATCAAGGGCTGCAACTCCAGGGGAGGAGGGAGGGTTGTGAGGACTGATTCCTGCTGTCCCTGAAGAACACCTGTTACAGGTGAGTAACTACGCTTTCTCCAGGAACAAGCAGGAAGTCAGTCCTCACATATGGGACTCCCTAGCTATAGGCTACCAAGAACCCATAATTGAAAAATAGGCTCCCTCTAGAAGAGCCGCAGCAGCCATGATAGGAGTTCATCCGAGAATGTAACACTCCGGTAGCCTGACACCAAAGGGTCAGAGGGTAGGAGTTGCCTAAACCTCGAACAGATTACGGAGTACAGCCTGGCCGAAAGCACTGTCCCATTGGGACTCCCTATCCAGGCAGTAATGGGCTGCAAAAGTCTGGCTTGAAGACCAGGTTGCGGCCCGGCAGATGCTACCAGCAGAACAGAGAAGAAGTGAGCCACTTAAACGGCCTTAGCCCTGACCCGGTGGGCCATTACTCGACCCTTTAACGGGAGAACAGCCGCCCTGTATGCCCAGGCGATGCAATCCGCCACCCAGGTGGACAACGTATGCTTGGAGACAGGCATCCCCAGCTTACTGGGGTCATAAGAGACGAAGGAGATGAGGAGCTCTTTGATGTCCCCGCGTACGCTCCAAGTAGAAGGCCAGCACCCTCTTACAGTCCAGGGTATGCAGAACTGCTTCTGCTCGACTGGCATGGGGCCTGGGAAAGAAGGTCGGAAGCAGCAACTCCTGGTTGAGGTGAAAAGAGGAGACCACTTTCGACAAGAACTTAGGGTGCGTGTGAAGCGCCACCCTGTTCCTATAGAACTGTGTGAACAGTCTATCGGACACCTGAGCTTTCAGCTCATTCACTCGTCTAGCCAATGTGAGCGCCACCAAGAAAAGTGTCTTCCAAGAAAGGAAGCACAGATGGCAAGAGGCCATCGGCTCAAAAGGTGGGCAAGTAAGCTGCTGCAAGACCACATTTAGATCCCATTCAGCTGCCGGGGTGGGGGGGGGGGGAGAGCGAATCGGGGGTTTCGGAAGAAGCAGACCTCTCAGGAACCTGGACACCAAAGGGTGTACAGAGAGGTTGCCCTTCCACTGGAGAGTGATGTGCTGATAAAGCACCGAGGTGAACTTGGATCAATTTTGAATTGAGGCCCAAATCGGAAAGGTGAAGCAGGTACTGCAGCACCAGCACCACCTGGCAGGAGAAAGTGTTCTCACTCTGCTAAGTACACCATACCTCAAACCTATGCCACTTAAATGCATAGGTGTTCCTAGAAGATTGCCTTCTAGAGGCTAGCAGCACATCCTTTATCTTTTTTGGGAGGAGGAGTGGTGCAAGGACTACCCTTTCAGCAGCTATGCCATCAGGTTGAGGGACCTGAGGTTGGGATGCAGGAGTGAGCCCCCATCCTGCGACAGGAGATTGGGTGAAAATCCAAGAGGAACTGGAGTCTCCTCCACCAGCTGCAGGAGGAGTGGAAACCAAGGCTGTCTTGGCCACCTGGGGGCTACCAGGATGACCGAGGCCTCATCCTGAAGGATCTTGAATAAGGTCCGAGCTACCACTGGTGTGGGAAGAAACACATATAGGAGGCCCACAGACCACAATATTAGGAAAGCATCTGCAGCTACCGTGTGGGTGCAGCTGTCTGGGACAGAAGCGTGGCAACTGGTGATTTTGAGGGCTTACAAACAAGTCTATGGATGGTCGCCCCCAACACTGGAAGAGGAGTTGGCCTATGCTGCGATCCAGTTGCCACTCGTGCAGCTAGAGAATTCTGCTTAGCTTGTCTGCTAGGAAGTTCTCCTGACATGGTAAGTAAACCGCCTTGAGGAACATACCCTGACTGCAAAGTAGCATAGGGGTCCAGGGTTTCCTGACACAGTATGGGAGAGCCTGTGCCCCCCGTTTGTTCACACAGAACATCACTACTTGGTTGTCTGTCTGAATCAAGACAGACTGATGAGCCAGGGTTTCGCAGAAGGTCCAAAGAGCTAGGCAGATCGCACGAAGCTCTAGGAGATTGATTTGTTGTGTACTCTCCCATGGAGACCACACACTGAGTGCAGACCTGCTGGCAATGAGCACCCCATCCCAGTAGGGATGCATCCGTAGTCAGCACCCTTGAGTGTGTGGTAGGCTGAAAAGGCACTCCCTCCAGAAGGTTGTGAGGTTGAAGCCACCATTTCAAAGACTGTATTAGGCGATGGGACACCTTGATGTTGTCTCTGAGTCTGCCTATGGCTTGTGTCCACAGGTCTCTGAGCCACGAGCAATGGGTGTCACATGCACTGTGGAGGCCATGTGACCAAGAAGGCGCAGAAAGTGTCTTGCTGAGATGCGGGATCTGCGACTCACTTGTTGCACTAGGGCTACCAGTCTTTGAGCCCTGTCCTCTGGTAGATAAGCCCTTGCCTGAAGGGTGTCTAACCTTGCCCCTATGAAGTCCAGTCCCTGAGAGAGGACCAGAGTGGACTTTTATGTGGTTGATCACAAAGCCCAGGTGCTGAAGCAACTGGATAGTGCAGGACGTGGCCTGGGACTTCTAGAGCTGACTGGGCTCTGATGAGCCAGTCGTCCAAGTAGGGGAATACAAAGACCCCCTTGAGTCCTTAGAAAGGCCACCACCACCGCAAGGCAC
This sequence comes from Ichthyophis bannanicus, assembly GCA_033557465.1. Classification (NCBI taxonomy): domain Eukaryota; kingdom Metazoa; phylum Chordata; class Amphibia; order Gymnophiona; family Ichthyophiidae; genus Ichthyophis; species Ichthyophis bannanicus. Next base: position 1,337,895,586 of record CM066032.1, on the reverse strand, counting down.
TTTGTGAATACGCTGGGTGCCGAGGCTAGGCAAAAGGGCAGCACTTTGTACTGAAAATGGTTTCCTCCCACTACAAATCTTAGATATTGTCTGTGGTCTGGCTGAATCAAGATGTGTGTATACATAAGAACATAAGATATGCCATACTGGATCAGACCAAGGTCCATCAAGCCCAGTATTCTGTTTCCAACAGTGGCCAATCTAGGTCATATGTACCTAGCAGTTTCCCCAAGGGACACAGGTTCCACAATGCTTGTATTGGTTCAAGCACTGATATCCTGGGTCCCTTCTTAATAATGGTTTATGGACCTTTCCTCCAGGAACTTGTCCAAACCTTTTTTAAACCCAGCTACACTAACAGCCTTTACTACATCCTCCGGTAACAAATTCTAGAGTTTGATTACACGTTGAGTGAAAAAAATATTTTCTTTTATTAGTCTTAAATAGTTTACCCTGTAGCTTCATTGCATGTCCCCTAGTCTTTCTATATTCTGATAAGGTAAACAATCGATCTACGTTTACCCGTTCCACTCCGTTCATTAATTTATAGACTTCTATCATATCTCCCCTCAGCCGTCTCTTTTCCAGGTTAAAGAGCCCTAACCTTTTTAGCCTTTCTTCATAGGAGTATCCTTCCATCCCCTTTACCATTTTGGTGGCTCTTCTCTGTACCTTTTCTAAAATCGCTATATCCTTTTTAAGATACGGCGACCAGAATTGCACACAATATTCAAGGTGCGGTCTCACCATGGAACGATATAGAGGCATTATAATATCTTTTGTTTTATTTTCCATTCCTTTCCTTATCATACCTAGCATTCTATTTGCTCTCTTGGCCGCCGCTGCACACTGGGCCGAGGGTTTTAACATGATATCTACAATGACGCCTAAATCTTTTTCCTGGGTGATGGTTCCTAATGTGGAACCTTGCATCGTGTAACCATAGTTTGGGTTGTTCTTCCCTAGGTGCATAACCTTGCACTTGTCCACATTAAATTTCATCTGCCATTTTGATGCCCAGTCTTCCAATTTATCAAGATCCTCTTGCAATTTTTCACAATTCTCTTGGTTTTTAACACTTTAAATAGTTTTGTGTCATCTGCAAATTTGATAACCTTACTCGTTATTCCACTTTCCAGGTCATTTATGAATATGTCAAAAAGCAGCGGACCCAGCACAGATCCCTGGGGTACACCACTATATGCATCTTTGAGATCCAAGGAGCATAGCCAGTCTCCCTGGCAGAGGTAAGGCAGCAATATTCCAAGGGAAAGCATCTTTAACTTTTCCCTCACCAGGAACTTGTTCAGGTTTCGCAGGTCGAGGATACATCTTAGGCCTCCAGTTCTCTTTGGTATCAGAAAGTACCTGGAGTAGAAGCCTGTGCCCTGTAGGTGGTGAAGCACCGGTTCTACCATCTGATCCTTATGAAGACCTGTTAACTCCTGCAAGAGGAGGTCCCTGTGAAGAGGGGGTCTGAGAGGCTCCCCTGGAAAGTAAGAGGGAGGCACCTGTTCAAGGTAACCAATAGCCCATTTGGACTATCTGGAGAACCCAGGTGTCCGTTGTAATAGCTGGCCACCTGTAGGCAAACAGGGTCAGCCTGCCTCCTATGCAGGGCCTTGCGTCCTTTGGGAGACCCGAGCCCTTCTTAGAAGGGGCAGAAGTCTTCTTCTCGAGTCTTGTCCAAGTCAGGTACTCAGGGACTCGATCTCGGCAGCCTTCTTAGTCATGGGCTTGCCAAAGAGGTTTTCACCTCGGCAAGGGACATCGACCAACTTGTCCTGAACCCATGGCTCCAGGTCTGATGACTGTAGCCATGCCTGGCGTCATGCACTGATGCTGGTCCCCACTACCTGGGCTGAAGTCTCGAAGCCGTCATAGGCTGCTCGAGTCAAACTTTGAGCACTCTCGGATTCCAGTGGTCAAAACCTGGAAGCGCTGCAAAGGTCCCTTGGAGAGACCAGCGGAGAACCCAGCAATCTCCTTTGCCAGGTCTCGCAGGTACGTGCCCATGTACAGCTGGTACGTCTGGATTCGGCATGACAGCATCGAACCCTGGTAGCACTTTCTGCCAAGAGCATACCTTGAGGGCTTCGGTCTCGACCGTCCCGACACCGAGGGAATTGGCGTCGATGACCTTGGTCCTGAACGGGAGGTCGAGGGGGACCTCAGCTGAGGATCGACTCGAGACCTCAGTGTCTCGAGGATCAGCTCGGCCTCCAGGGTTGACTTGGACATCAAAGTCCCAGTGGTCGGGGCGGACGGACGTGTAAGACCAGCCATCAGCGCCCGCTGCTGGTCCATGAAGGCAAACACACTGCGCTCCAAGGCCACCAACCTGAGACCGAGGTCAGGAAGCTCCACAGCCCCCAGCGACGCCGGCTCTCCAGGGGGAGAGTCAACGAGGACAGTGCTTACCTTCCTCGGTGTCTCCGGGTCCTTTTGAGGGAGTTTGGCAGGCCTCTCCAACTCCAAGGATCCGGGGTGGTGAGCTGGGCTTTGCGACCGAGCCCGCGGGGGCCCAGGCCGTTCGGAGCTCTCAGACGACCTGCCCTCATGGATTTTTTCTTCCTCCGGTGTTCCCACGAGGAAGACCCCCTTTCAGAGAACACCCGACGCTGCTCGGGATCAGACAGCTCCCGAGAGGTTGAGGCCTCTGACGAGGTCTGGGCCCGGGCGGTTGCAGACTCGGGAAAAATCCTGTCATGTTGTTGCTGCTTGCTCCTCAAAGACTTAGAAGACATCTTCCTTCACGGGCCACAGATCACGGGGTCATGGTCGGGCCCGAGGCATTGGAGGCAGCAGTCTGTGTGTCAGTGAGAGACATTAGCTTCGTGCACCAATCACACTTTTTAAACCCACTGGCAGTCATTGGGGGAAAAGGGCCCCCTGCAAGGTCGAAGGACTGGGCTGCCAGCTAAAAATAAAAAAAAAAAAAAAAAAAAGCGCGAACGCTAATCACTAAGGACAAAAACGAAAAAATAAACCGGACTCAATACCGGTGTACTGAGCCGCAGCGGGAAGGGGAACCGGCATCGCACCGGCAAGCAGAAAAATATATTTTCTCACTTCTATCAACTTTTTACAGGGAAAACTAAGACGTCAGTTGGACTCCGTGGAAAAAGGGAGACTGAACAAGATGGCACCCTTGGGCGGGAAGGGGACCGTGCATGCGTAATGCAGTCCCAAAGGCTTTCTTTGAAAGCTGGGGATTTGTTCCGGATGGGGGTTCCATTGACGTCACCATATGCGAGGACCGACTTCCTGCTTGTTCCTGGAGAATCCAATAAGCTCTGTGTCCAGCACCATTTTTGAGACCCAGAAAACAAAGATTGATTATCTTGAATCATTCAAAACAAAGCAATTTTCTGTTCCTGGGTCTTTTCTATGAGGGATGGACTAAGGCCTACAATGCCTGTAGGCTGTCCTCCACATCAAAGGCCTGATTGATAGAGCTATTAAGTGTTTGGGAGATGAAGACTATCTGGCCCAAAAGTTTCTCAAATCTGCTTTCCAGCGCTTGGACTATATCCAAGGTAAACCGACTGACCTGACTACTGATTAACACTACTGCATCACTCCTAGGCTCCAACATCCTGGCTTCTCCTGGCCATGCAGGCTCTTGCTCTTTACTCACTTTGTGGCTTAGAGTTCATGCCAGGTGGCAGCTTCAGTAAATATTTTTCCCGTTGCCATATAGGCACTGTCTCCTGCATTCAGCTGTGTACTGCCAGCAAAAATAATCCAGGATGGGCTTAGATTATGATGGGATGGATAAAGAGCAGAGGACTTACTATGCTGAGCACATTATGTGATCACCTTTTTTTGCCAACACTTAAATGGTCTCAGGATTCTTTAATATATATATTTGAATAGCCCAGTTAGAACCCAAGACAAATTTGCTACCCATATGGATAACAGGCTTCCATGAGCATGTGCTTGTCCCTGCACACCAAGCAAGGAATACCTTTGACATTGTATTTTTAAACCTCAGCCTTTCCCTTTACAGCTAGCACAGTTACTTACCTGTAACAGGTGATCTCTGGGAACAACAGGAATACGTTTTCACATATGGGTATCGTCGGTACCGACGGAGCCTGCGCGGGAACGCTCCCCAGAGTCGCAAAAAAAGGAAAGCTTTTGGGAGCATCCCACAGCGCCTGCGCGCTGCCTTCCCGCCTTTCCTAACCGCCTCTCTCCAGATCGAGTTTTAAAGCTGAGACAAAGAGAGAGAAAGGAAAGGAAAGATAGATAGAGAGATACAACTCCTAGAGGAGGTGGGTGGGTTGTGAAGACTTATTCCTGCTGTTCCCAGAGATCACCTGTTACAGGTAAGTAACTGTGCTATCTCCAGGAACAAGCAGGAATGAGTATTCACATATGGGGACTCCCCAGCTAGAGATGCCTGGGAGATCCCCAAGGTAGTGAGACCCTGAGAAGGGCTCTACCTCCTCCCATGGATCTCAGGCATCCAACCAGGGAAGGAGGGTAGGAGTTGATTAAGCATGGAACAGGTGTTTGAGAACAGCCTGACCAAACAAGGCATCCCGGCGGGAGTCCTTGTCCAAGCAGTAATGGGCTGTGAAGGTATGAACCGAGGCCCAGGTGGCCGCTCGACAGATCTGGTCGATGGACACAGAATTTAGATGAGCCATAGAGGCTGCCATGGCCCTCACATTGTGAGCTGTGACATGGCCCTCCAGAGAAAGGTTCTTACTCTGGTAGGCGAAAGAAATACACTGAGCAATCCAATTTGACAGTGTCCTCTTAGAGACTGGAAGTCCCAAATGAGAGGGATCAAAGGCAACAAAGAGTTGAGAAGACTTTCTATGTTGCTGTGTCCTTTTCAAGTAAAAGGCAAGAGCCCTTTTACAATCCAGGGTATGAAGACTCCTCTCTGCACTTGATGCATGAGGACCTGGAAAAAAGACAGGTAAATATACCTCTTGGTTAAGATGAAAAGGCGAGACCACTTTAGGCATAAAGTGTGGATTGGTCCTAAGGACTACCTTATGATGGAACCTTGTATAAGATGGATTAGCCACTAAGGCTTGCAGTTCACTGATGCGGCGAGCTGAGGTGACTGCAATAAGAAAGATAACCTTCCAGGAAAGAAATTTCAAGGAGGTAGTGGCTAAGGGTTCAAAGGGTGGCTTCATGAGCTGACCAAGAACCAGATTCAAGTCCCATGCCACTGGAGGTGGTCTAATGGGAGGTTTAGTTAACAGAAGGCCTCTCATGAATCTTGCAATAAGAGGATGAGAGGAAACAGGTTGTCCATTGAGAGGCTTGAGAGATGCTGCAATAGCACTCAAATGGACCCTTAATGAATTCGTTTTGAGGCCTGCATGGGAAAGATGCAGGAGATACTCTAGTAAAGAATTCAAAGGTATTGCTAGAGGGTTAATACCCTTCTCAGCACACCAAATGGTAAACCTTTTCCATTTAAAAGCATAGGAACGTCTAGTAGAAGGCTTTCTGGAAGCATGAAGGATATCCCTTACTTGCTGAGAAAGATGCCAATCTTGAAGGTCTAAGCCTTCAGCAACCAAGCCCTGAGATGGAGAGATTGGGGGTTTGGGTGCCACAACGTTCCCCCCTCCTGAGACAGGAGATCTGGAGCAGACCCTAAGTCCAGGGAGGGAGCTTGGGAAAGATGCAGAAGTAGAGGGTACCACACTTGGCGTGGCCAACGTGGAGCTATGAGGATCATAGTCCCTCAATCTCTCTGAAGTTTGAACAGGGTCTTGGGAATTAGGGGAATGGGTGGAAAGGCGTACAGGAAATCTTAACCCCAATGAAGGAAGGCATCCCTGGCCTGAACTCCCTGACACGAAATTCTGGAACAGAATCGGGGAAGTTGGGCATTCCACGGACTTGCAAAGAGGTCTATGTCCGGGGTTCCCCAAATTCGAAAGATTCTGACTATCTGGTCCATATGAAGGGACCATTCGTGTGGAAGCAGAACTCGACTGAGTCTGTCTGCCCAAGAGTTTTGAACTCCTGGAAGGTATACTGCCAGAAGATAAATTTGATGCTCTCTGGCGAAGGCCCATAATCTCAGAGCTTCGTTGCAAAGCAACAGAGAGCCAGTCCCTCCCTGCTTGTTCACATAGAACATGGCTACTTGGTTGTCTGTGTGAATGAGGACTGTCTTGTAGCTGAGCAGGGTATGGAAGACTCTGAGAGCCAAGAAGATTGCTCCGAACTCTAAGAAGTTGATATGTAGGGAGGTCTCCTGTGGGGACCAAATGCCCTGGGTGGAGAGGTCTTGAAGATGAGCTCCCCAACCCTTTGGAGAGGCATCTGTTGTAAGGATTGCTTGGGGTAACAACTGTTGGAAGGGGGACCCCAGCAACAGATTTTGAGTGGATTTCCACCAATGGAGAGACCAAAAGAGGCGCCTGGAGGTTGCTATTTTGTCTGACAGACCCCCTGATGCCTGGGTCCACTGGGTGGACAAAGTCCATTGAGCTGCCCTCATGTGAAGGCGAGCATAAGGGACCACATGCACAGTGGATGCCATGTGGCCTAGCAGTTGTAACATCTCTTGAGCAGTTAGATGGGTTTTTAACTGAATCTGAGAGGCTAACTGCACTAAGCGTAGGCAACGGGCCTGGGGAAGATAGGCCCTTGCAGTTGTGGTATCCAGCAAGGCCCCTATGAACTCTAGGGACTGAGTAGGGGTGAGTTGGGACTTTGGAATGTTTATCACCTGTCCCAGATACTGCAGAACACGCATTGTGCAAGCTAGGGAAGTCTGGGCCTCTGATTGGGATGAAGCTCGGATGAGCCAGTCGTCCAGATATGGGAATACGAATATTCCTAGAGTGCGTAGAAATGCAGCAATTACTGCCATGTATTTTGTGAACACTCTTGGAGCAGAGGCCAGACCAAAGGGAAGCACCCTGTATTGGTAGTGCTTTCCCTGATAAGGAACCGAAGGAACCTTCTGTGTGCTGGATGGATGAGTATATGGGTATACGCATCCTTGAGATCTAGAGAACAAAGCCAATCCTGACTCTGAAGGAATGGAAGGAGAGTACCTAGAGAAATCTTGAATTTCTCCTTGCATAGGAATTTGTTCAATTCTCTGAGATCTAATATGGGTCTGTAACCCCCTGTTTTCTTTGGAATTAGAAAGTAGGGGGAGTAGAACCCTGAGCCCTGTTGAAGAAGAGGTACTTCTTCTATTGCCCCTTGGGCAAGAAGGGTAGAAATCTCTTGACCCAGAAGGTCTAGGAGAGATGTTGGAGAATTGAACTGTCTCACCATGGTGTAGGGAGGAAAGTTTGAAAAATGAAGTTTGTACCCTTCCCTTATGATGGAAAGGGTCCACTCCTCTGCTGTGATTTGCTTCCATCTGGGAGCAAAGTGAGCTAACCTTCCTGGAATGGTGAGAGGCTCTGGTTCTTTTAGAGCCAGAAAGGCTAAGTTCTCTAGCTGCAAGTCAAAGGCCCTGAGGAGGCTGAGGCTGTTGGGCTACAGTAGGCCTTGCAGCCTTAGGCTTGGCCTGTTTAGGTTGCTGACGCTTTGCAGCAAAACGACCTGCAGAAGATGTCTGCTGACCATAAACAGGATAATATCGTCCCTTTTTAGGAAAAAATGTCTTTTTGAACAACCTCTTCTGGACAGGATTAGAGGTAGACTTTGAAAGCCTATCCAAAGCAGAATTTTCTGCATCCATTTGAGTGGCCTTTGCTTGCCAATCTTTACCAAACAGGTTTTCACCTGTACAAGGAAGATTTCCTAATCCATCTTGGACCCAGGGTTCCAAATCAGAAGCTTGTAACCAAGCAATTCTGCGTGCACCTATGGCAATGGCCGAGGCTCTGCTGGCCCCCTCAAAAGAGTCAAAGGCTGCACGGTTAGAAAATTTGGAAACATCCTGGGCATGCTTAAGCCAGGTAAGAAAGTCTTCCCTTTTATCTTCTGGAAGAAAAGGGAGGAAAGTTTGCAGATGATCTGTAACTTCCTTCAGAAACATCCCCATATAGAGACTATAGGAGTTGATTCTGGCAACAAGCATACTGGCCTGGAAAATTTTCCTGCCAAAAGCATCTAATGTTCTACATTCTCTTCCTGGAGGAGCAGATGAGTGCCTCTTTGCACTCTAACTTTTTCATAGCAGACTCCACCACAATAGAATGGTGAGGAAGCTGAGTTTTATGAAATCCAGGACAAGGAGGGACACGATACATGGTATCCAACCTATGAGAATGAGAAGAGATGGTGAGAGGAGCCTCCCATATGCCTATCATGTGGTCATAAAGGATCTCATGAATTGGCAAAGTGGCTGCCTCTTTAGGAGCCTTGGGATATTGCAAAATATCCAATTTTTTGGCTCTAGGCTCTGTCTCAGGGGCTACTGAGATAGAAAGCCCCTTGGCCACTTCCCTTATGAAGTCTTGAAAAGACAAGTCTTCTGGAGGGGACATTCTTCTTTTTGGAGAAGGTGGCTCCTGAGGAAGGAGTACCGACGCTTCGACAGAGGCCTCCGATGCATCAGAGTCTTCAGAGGAATCGAAGTATCGCCTGTCTGGATGCTCCTGTAAAGCCCAATACGCATACCGGGTGGTATCGACATCGGGAGTCATCGGTACCGAATCGGTACCGATAGGCATCATCAGACAGGGTACCGCTGCAGTCGACACCGAAGCCGATATCGATGCAACCGGTACCGGCACCGATATCGGAGCCGGTACCGACAACGAAGCTTGTTGCGGTACCAGCAGCATCACAGCTTGTATGAGTGCCGTAATGGCACGCTGCATGGTCAGAACATTCTGATCCATCGACGCCATGAATGTCTGGAGGTCGGTACCGGCAGATTCCACCGGTACCCCAGAACATTGCAACAGGTGATCGGTCGAGGCCGTGCCATTGATGTCAACCTGTGACCCCATAGGAGGAGCTTTGGAAGCCGGAGCTTCCCGCCGGGGTACTTTTGCCGGTGCAGGATCCTCGAGGGCAAGCCCGGAGGCATCTCGATGCTTAGAGGGAGATCTACCCTTCGAGGACCGGCTGGACTTATGTTTGGTTACCTGAGATCCATAGGAGGAAGAAGCAGCCCTGGACGACGTCGATGCCACCGAAGCTGCATCAGAGGGAAACAGTGTACTGAGCTTGGCTGCTCGGTTCTGTAAACCTCTTTTAGACATCATGGAGCAGGACGCACAATCCGTGATGGAGTGGTCAGGACCCAAACACTTAAGACACCAGTCATGGGTGTCGGTAACAGAGATGGTACAGCTGCACGTAGTGCATTTTTTAAACCCGGAGGCGGGCTTTTCCATGAGGAATTTTTCTGTTAGGCCCAAGGCCCAAAGAAGAAAAAATACACTGAAGTGGAACGGAAAGTATCCTTTTTTTTTTTTTTTTAAGAAAAAGAAAGAAAAGACCGGCGGTACCGGTCCGACGTCGAAGGCGGCAGACGCGCGACCAAAGAAATAAAATAAAATAAAGAACTTCTTCAGCGGTGACAGGAACACGACCTGCTGGCTCCGCGGAAAAGAACTGGAGAGAGGCGGTTAGGAAAGGCGGGAAGGCAGCGCGCAGGCGCTGTGGGATGCTCCCAAAAGCTTTCCTTTTTTTAGGACGCTGGGGAGCGTTCCCACGCAGGCTCCGTCGGTACCGACGTACCCATATGTGAAGACTCATTCCTGCTTGTTCCTGGAGATTAGTAAATTCTCCACATTCTGCCTTCCCTAATTGGACCATTTTATTCATACATTTTGCCTTAATGCTACTCTATGGTCTGATTCTCACCAGAATAGACCACTTCTTAGATATTAGCAAGCATTTACGAAGTCCCCAATCAAAGATATCAGTTGTGCTGCTTTTTCTCTCTTTAGGAAATAAGGTGGAAATGTAGAACCACACACTCACCTCTGCACTAGATGCAGTCACCCCTTTAACAACCCCCCTCATCGGTCTCACCCATGGTACCATGGGGGGGGGGGGGTGTCTCTACTAAAGTACCAGATGAGGAAAGTATAATGCCTATAGTGCAAACTTAAAACAGAAGTTTATCTTATAAACAGCTCAGTATGACTAGAGTTTTAGGGAAACCTCCCCCCAAAATTAATCCTGCATCTTGAAGCTAATTAATGATCACTCAAACCATTTTAACAGCTAGTTTTTTCAAGATTCTCTGCTATTAGTCCTTCTCTTGCACCCTAATCATTGAGGACTGAAGATTACTTTACACCAAAGATTACTAACATTGGAATAAGTTCATTATGTCCTGTCAAAACAGCTTTCCAACTGCCATTCCCCTGTCTTATGAGCCTAGACTACTTAGCCTCAGTTTCACTACTTCAAGTTTCATGGTAATTGACTATATCTGGTAGTCATTTAATACCATCAAGTCCGTTTTCCTTGTTAAAACTAGTTATAGCTATAAAGCTCACTACATGCCCCTCTGACCCACTTCCATTTAAATGGTTGAAAAACCCTGTGCTAGGATTATTCCTCTTCTTACTCAGCTTACCAATCACAGTTTGATAGCTTAGTGCCAGGTCCCTGAAAGCCTTGAAGGTCTGAGAGAACTGCTACTGCTGGGAAAGAATCTGTACTTGTATGTATTTACCTTTTGGGAAATTCTCAAAATCTTGGAGAGAAGGGAATTTTGGGTTTAAGCTGAAAAACCTGCGTGTTTTAAATTTCCGTATTTTAAGTCAGTTAGGGCATAGTGTAGCAGGCGAACTTTCAATTAGCGTTTTTCCCATCCACTCACCATGGCTCCTATCCACCCCAGGAATAATCTGATTTATATGTTTTTTAACCAATTAGGAGGAAAGGAAGGATCTTATTCACTTTCAGGTTTAACCAGTTATCTTCTTAAGTCAGTTATTAGGCCTTAAGTATGAATTAATTAGGTCCTTGTTTAATGTTCTCCTCAAGATAAATGCAGTGTCCCTCGTATATTAGGGATATTTGAATCAATACACCTATACCCATTTCCCTGGCAACTTTAAACAACTATAAATCATTAAAATAAAGATACAGACAGCAGTCTTTTGCACCAACTGTCGTATGTATGATTATCTCCCAGTTGGTAAGGTCTTATGTATGCAAAGAGCTCCTTGCTCTCAGAGAATGAGTCCAATCTTTAGAAGTTAGAGTAGCAGACATGGAGGAGCAGAGGTATTGATTGATTTATTTATTTGCATTTCTTATATACCACGCTATTACAATCAGTGCGGTTTACACTGGAACAAAACATACAACAATGTAACAAGTTACATTGGGTTTACAATATGTAGACAAATCCTTCAGGGACACAGTAAAGAAGTTCCACCTTCAGTTTGGCAGCATCACCTTGGTGTCGCAGAAAATTATCCTATAGCTAGGAGCAAGTGATGTAATACCCTCTCACACCAAGATGGTATCTCCAGGGTCATGCGCCCATCAGGAAAAGCTTAGTACAGCCATTTTGGATGGCGATTCAATCATTAGCCATGTAGATAGCTGGGTATGCTGATGGACATGAGGATCACCAAGTAACTTGCCTGTCTAGTGCCAAGGTGGCAGACCTCACACCCCACCTAAATAAGGTTTTAGATAGTGCTGGGAAAGGAGCCTGCTGTCTTTGTACATCTTGTTATCAATGACATATGAAAGCATGGTAGAGAGGTTCGGAAGTCAAATTTAGGATTTTAGCTAGAAAGTTGAAATACGAAGTTTCTAGAGTACAGTTCTCAAATGATTCCCATTCCACGTGCAGAAGCCAAGAGGCAGGCAGAACTCCGGAGTTTGTGTGTGGATGAGATGAAATGATATGATGGTGCAAGAAAGACTTTTCCTTGCACCCTCTATTCCTGGGGAATATTCTGGGCAAAGTGGGAGCTTCTCCAAAAGGACGGGCTCCACCTTAACCAAGGTGGAACCAGGCTACAGCCATTAACCTTTAAAAATGAGAGAGCAGTTTTTCAACTAGAAACAGAGGGAAAGGAGACAGTCAAGCAAGAGCACATTGTTTGGAATGAGGTATCTTTGACGGACACTAGGAAAACAGGAAAGTTAAGGCATCCCAACAAAGAAAAGCCAAAAAAGGTAAATGTAAAAGTAAATCAGATGCCTTAAGTAAAGGGCAAACAATTGAAATATTCCAAATTACCCGTCAACTGATAACTTGATCGCTAATATGAACAAAAAATAAACTATGAACTGCCAGTAGGCAAATGCTAGAAGTCTAAAAATAAGATGGGAGAGAGAGTTAGGATATATAGCATAAGATCGTAAGAAATGCCATACTGGGTCAGACCAAAATGTCCATTGAGTCCAGTATCTTGTTTACAACTATGGCCATCCATGTTCCCAAAAAGTTAGAAAGATTCCACGCTGCTCATCCCTAGTCCACTTTAATAATGAATTATAGACTTTTACTCTAGAAACTTGTCCACATCTCTTTTAAACCCAGCTATACTAACAGTTTTTACTACATCCTCTGGAATTCACCTATTCCTATTGGACACTGGGGAGCGTTCCCGCGCAGGCTCCTTCGATACCCATATGTGAAGACTACATTGCTGCTTCTTCCTGGAAATATTCATTCTGCTGTTTAGATGACAAAGTTGTATGTTATGGGGTAGAATATTTTCCTGTTAATGCTTAGATGGGCCTTTTTCAGCAGCCAAATATTTGAAAGTTTATGATGACATCCTTCCAAAACTGCAGCAATTCTCTTCACCATGAAATCAGTCCAAGGAAGTTAAGACTGATTTCATGCTCGTCTTTGAGGCTAATTTTTTTCTGTTTTTTTTTTGGGGGGGGGGGGGGGGGGGGGAGGATATCACAGATCAAACGTGATGCCTGACTTCCTTTGATATGCTGAAGATGAATAACTCAACCACTAAGAAAAAGAGGGGAGGAAATTTTTCAACTTATTCTCTCCAAAAAAATTCTGAAATAGACTTTTTAGAAAGAGGAAAAACATGAGTCAGAAAAATGTAACCATTTACAGAAGTGAGCAGGCTATGCAAACATTTTCATGGCAGAAAAAGGGCAAGGCACCTTCATATGGGCATGTAAGGAACATTCATGCTCAAAAGCCTTTTCTAACTTCGCACAATATACATGCTCATTTATAAAATTAGCAAGTATGTTGGACTTCTATCATTTAAGTCCTTTTTTCTCTTTTATTATAAAGTGATTTAGTGACCAAACAAAAAAAATCTTATGATTAATATCTTAAAGATTTTTTAGGAATTTTTTGTTTGGGCACTAAATCACTATAATAAAAGAGAAAAATGACTTAAATGATAGAAGTAGTTTGTTAATAGCAACTCCAAATAAAAAAAAGTAACATACTTGCTAATTTTATAAATGAGCATGTATATCATGAAGAGTTAGTAACAATCACTACTGTGGGATAGTTACTCTGGCACGGGTCCAATTTACGTTCAAAAGTCTTTTCTGGCAGTTATTATTTTCAACTCAAGAGAACCATTTCTTCTTAGCGCAAGATGTTTAATAGTCTGATAGCCGACCTGATCACAGAGCAGAGGTGTAATTTTATTTTTATTGCAGAACAGTGGATCACGAAAAGTGATGCATTTACACAGTGCCTTTTTCCTAGCAATAAAGGTGCTGATACTCTCATGCAGGTCACCTTCATTTATAAATTAAGACTATAGGTCAATTTTAGCAGGTGATGAAAAAGGTTCCAGTACTCAGCACCACAGAATATCCCCTCAAAAAAGCCTTGGATTTACACCAACCAACTCTGCTTTTTTAGATTTTCTTACTTGAGCCAGGAGAGAAGGCAACAAAGGGGGGAGGAGTCATGAAAGTGGTGTTCTCAATCATCGGCCTTTAAAGAAGTTGGACTATGGGCTATGATCACTAGAGAGCAATGTTGGAGGACTCACAGAACTGACAGTCATTTCAGTACATTTTATTCTATGTAGGAGCATGTCATTTTGATGATTTTGGTTCATGATTTTTATGAATGATGTAGGTGTTTTTAATATATACACAGGAGAGTTATCACATTTTGTGCACATGTTAGAAAGTATGGTATCCTTGCACTTCACCCAGCAGGTGTTTTGCCAAGCTCATGAACAGTGCCACACACTAATTGCTTTTTTTCCCCTTTAGGTCTGGCATCAGGTTGCAGTTGTGAGGCTCCCCAGACAATTCCCTCTTTCTTGGGCTGATCATTTATTAAGTGGTCACTAAAAATCTCTTTGGGCAGATAACCAACAGCTTTCCTGAAGTAAAGACTAGACCAGTGATTATGGAAAATCATTTTTATTGTTAACAATTCTCTCTTAACAAACATCCTCTCCTTATACAGACTAACTCATGTAACATTGCTAACACAGCGTAACCGCTAAGCTTCAAAGTTATAAATATCCAACATTGCATCCTCTATATATTTCTCAGCACAGGAACTGCATACTATGACACCACTGCTGTATGTAAACATGCACACTGACATTTTCCATCAGAGGACTAGATATGCAGCCATTGACTCCCCTTCCCCCTTCCCCCTCCCTCCCTCCCGGCCTCGCAGACTTCCATACTCTATAGTTAAGGCTGCCTTCATAGATATCACCCCCCCCCCCCCCCCGGATCTACACTAAATTTCCCGCTGTATCTGGCCCACTATCAAAAACTGGGGCCCAAATCGCCCCAAACCTATCCATTCGCTTAACGCCCAGCAAACGCACTGTGCTGTGTTCCATGGTCATTAAAAATCTCATTTTCCTCTCCCATTCTGGCACCCTAGGCTCTGTGGGCACCACACAATGCCCAAAAATTGTTTGCTTGGCAACCAGAAAACCTCTCACAGAGTTGACGCTTGCACCCTTCTAAAAATGTCCCATCCTCATATGACCCAAAGAGACACCATTCGGGAGCAATCTTCACTTGCTGGCCTATCCAACCACTAAGTTTCTCACCCACCCCCTTCCAAAATCTTTGGATATTGGGGCACAACCAAAACTTGTGGGCTAGTGTGCCTTTCTCCTCTCCACACGATTTACACACATCTGTCAGGGATAATCCCACCCTAGCCGCCCAAACATCATGCACATACGCTCGCCACAGGAATTTATACTGTATCTCCTGTATCTGCACCGACTCCGACACTGCTAGAGTTTGTTGAAACGCTCTATACAAGCGCTCCACCGTCCCTTCCATTATCTTATCGGCCCCTCCATTTCCTCTCTAAGACCTCAAATCCATTCTTACCTTCTGCCCCGATTAATTCTTCCCGCAGGGACCGGACTGTAATTCTCCCCTCAAAGACCCGAAAAAGATCCAGCATCCCTCTGACCCCCCAGGACAGGCCTACTGTTTTTTGTAAACTCTGCACATAATGTCTCGCCTATAAATAGGAATAAAAATCCTGTACACTTAGTTGATACCACCCCCACAGGGACTGGTAAGAATCCAATTCTGCTACCTGTTCCATCCTTAAATGGCCTAAATACTCCACTCCCCTGCATGCCCATTGCTGAGCTACTTTCCCCTACTGCCCTGGTAAAAACTCTCCGTTTCCCCACAAAGGGAGACAATCAGAGCACCTCCAACTAAGACCCCTACCCTGGCAGAGCATTTTCCAAGCCTGTCGAACCGCCCCCTAAGTACCCCGACTGGCTCCACGCCCTTGGCAGCTCTTTGCTGCGCCTGTGCATCAAATACATTCTATGAAACAGTTCCGATATGTTATCAATCAACTCAATCGGGACTGTCTCAGTAGACCCTTGTCACTAAATCTCTTAGATGTCTCATTAAGCTAGACCAGTGATTAAAAGAATTATGATGTCCCTGGAGTGATGCAAAAAATGAGCCTATGGAACAATAAATGAATGAGATGAACATGAAAAGTTTGGAGCTTTAGATTTAGCACCTGAAAGGATACAAGTTAGAAGTATGGAGATACCTCCTATGTTTAATCCTACTCTGCAACAGTTAAAAGCCAATGGTAGACATTTGGAACAGTGATGGTTAATTCTTGATCTGACTCAAGTTGCTTTTTTTTTTTTTTTTTTAAATGGCAAGGCTCCTTGCAGACACCAAGGCTTTGCAATTTGAATAAGGGGGTGGGAAAGAGTAGTTACTCACCTGTAACAGGTGTTCTCCAGGAGCAGCAGGAATCAGTCCTCACATATGGGTGACGTTGGCGCCGACGGAGCCCCCGTGCGGAGCATTTCCCCAGTTTTCATAGAAAGCCTTTGGGAATGCAGCGCGCATGCATGGTCCCCTTCCCGCCCAAGGGTGCCATCTTGCTCAGTTTGATGAAATAGCTAAAAGACAGCAAAAATAGCAAAAATAAATTATAGGACTGTAACTCCAAGGGGAGGAGGGAGGGTTGTAAGGACTGATTCCTGCTGCCCATGGAGAACACCTGTTACAGGTGAGTAACTACTCTTTCTCCAGGACCAAGCAGGAAGTCAGTCCTCACATATGGGACTCCCTAGCTCAGGGCTAACACAGGCCCCAAACTGAAAAAATGAGCTCCCTCTAGAGCCTCAGCATGCAAGAACAGAATCTTCTCTGGTAACACCCCCGAAAGGTAGCCCAACACCAGGGCCGGAGGGTAGGAGTTGCCTAGACCTCAAAGAGATTATGGAGTACCGCTTGCCCGAAAGCACTGTCCCTGCGGGACTTCCTCTCAAGGCAGTAGTGGGCCGCAAAAGTCTGGCTTGAAGACCAAGTAGCGGCCCAGCAGATGTCTGCCAACGGAACAGAGCGAAGATGAGCCACTGATGCAGCCTTCGCCCTGACACGGTGAGCCGTAACGCGACCCTGCAACGAGAGGCCGGCTGCCCTGTAAGCCCAGGCGATGCAGTCAGCTACCCATATGGACAAAGTACGCTTGGAGACAGCCAACCCCAACTTATTGGGAGTCATAGGAGACGAAGAGCTGAACCGCCCTCCGGTGCTCCCGCGTACAGTCAAGGTAGAAGGACAACGCCCTCCTACAGTCCAGGGTATGCAAGACCATCTCAGCCCGGCTAGCATGAGGCCTGGGAAAGAAAGTCGGAAGAACCACCTCCTGATTGAGGAGAAAGGAGGAGACAACCTTTGGAAGGAACTTAGGGTGAGAGTCCGTAAGACTACCTTGTTCCTATAGAACCTAGTATATGGTGCTTCTGATAATAGGGCCTGAAGCTCACTCACTCACATTGCTGAGGTAAGGGCTACCAGAAATAGCGCTTTCCAGGACAGAAAATGCAGAGGGCAAGTAGCCATAGGTTCAAATGGTGGGCAAGTAAGCCGCTGCAAGACCACATTTAAATCCCATTCAGGGGCAGGTGGACACACTGGAGACTTAAGCAAAAGTAGGCCTCTGAGGAAGCGAGCCACCAAAGGATGGCTGGATAAAGACTGACCCTCCACCTGTGAGTGGTGTGCTGAAAGAGCACTAAGATGAACCCTAACAGAATTGGACTGAAGGCCTAGGTTGGACAGGTGAAGCAAATACTGCAGCACCACTGGTACCAGGCAGGAGAAGGGATTCTCGTTGTGTTGAGTACACCAGGTAGAGAATCTACGCCACTTAAGGGAATAAGACTTTCTGGTGGACTGCCTCCTAGAGGCCAAGACTACGTCCTCCACTTCCCTAGGCAGTAGTAAAGGCGCTAGGACTACCCTTTCAGCAGCCAGGCCATCAAATTGAGGGACTGGGGATTGGGGTGCAAGAGAGATCCCTGCTCCTGAGACAGGAGATCGGGTTGCGTCCCCAGAGGAAGAGGAGTGTCCACCGTCAGTTGCAACAGTAGCGGGAACCAGGGTTGCCTTGGCCACCTGGGGGCCACCAGAATTACTGAGGCCTTGTCCCGGGTCACCTTGAACAGTGTCTTGGACACCAGAGGCGTGGGAGGAAATGCATATAGGAGGCCTGTAGACCATGGAATGAGAAACGCATCTGCTGTTACTCTGAGAGGATGCGGTTGTGTGGAACAGAACCTGGGTAGTTGACGGTTCAGAGGACTGGCAAAGAGATCTATGGTTGGAAGACCCCATCTCAGGAAGATCTGTTGAACCACTAAAGGATGAGTGGAGGAGTGGCCTAGTGGTTGGGGCAAGGTACTTCAGGCCGGAAGGTCGGGGGTTCAAATCCCACTAGAGGACAGCAACCTTGGGCCGGAAGGACTGAGGTTTCTAGTCCCACAGGTGCTCCTTGTGGTCTTGGGCAAGCCACTTAACCTCCATAGCCCATGTTCCCTGTAAAATAGTTATCTCCAAGTTATAATGCCCTGTTCAATGTAATTTCAGTTTGTTCAATGTAAACCGCACTGATGCAGAATAGCGCGGTATATAAGAGAATAAAATAAATAAATAAATAAATAACTACGATTCGTGCGGGGCAGGATCCTGCTCAATCTGTCCGCCAGATAATTCTCCTGACCTGGGAGGTAGACTGCTTTGAGAAGAATGCCATGATTGATTGCCCAGGAGCCGAGTTTCTGCACTTCCTGACATAGAAGGCGGGACCCTGTGCCCCCTTGTTTGTTCATATAGAACATAGCAACTTGATTGTCCGTCTGAACCAAGACTGAGAGATGAGATGAGAGAAAGTTCTCAGGGCTAAGAGGATAGCTCTCAGTTCTAAGAGATTGATCTGCTGTGCGGCCTCCCAAGGAGTCCACAGGCCTTGAGTACATGCTCCTTGGCAATGTGCACCACAACCTTGGAGAAGCATCGGTTGTCAGCACCTGAGAGTGTGGAGGTGCCTGAAAAGGCACCCCTTGCACTAGATTCGGAAGATGAAGCCACCATTGCAGAGAAGACTGTAGTAGGCTGGACACCCTCACTTTGTCCACGAGGCTTCCCGTGGCCTGGTGCCACTGAGTTCTGAGGCCCCATTGAGCTGGCCTCATGTGTAGACGGGCATTTGGAGTTACATGGACCGTGGATGCCATGTGGCTTAAGAGCCTCAGGAATTGTCTGGCGGAGACCGGAGAATTGCTGTGGAATAGCCTGGCTAGATCCATCAATCTGTGGGCCCTGTCCACTGGTAGAAAGGCCTTTGCCAGAAAGGTGTCCAGTCAAGCTCCTATGAACTCCATGTTCTGGGAGGGTTGCAAACTGGACTTTGCGAAGTTTATGACAAACCCCAGGTGCTGAAGCAGAGCGACAGTGCGAAGGGTGGCTTGACTGACCTCTTGTGGGGATTGACCCATGATGAGCCAATCGTCCAGATATGGAAAGACAAAGAGGCCTTGAACCCTGAGGTAGGCCGCTACCACCACCAGGCACTTGGGTGAATACCCTGGGGACGGATGTAAGGCCAAAAGGCAGTACTCTGTACTGATAATGGTTTCCTCCCATTACAAATCTGAGATATTGTCTGTGGTCTGGATGAATAAGGATGTGAGTATAAGCATCATTTAGGGTCTAAGGAGCATAGCCAATCTCCCTGCTGGAGGTAGGGCAGCAGGATTCCAAGGGTAAGCATCCGTCGGGCTCCGTGGAAAAAAGACTGAGCAAAATGGCAGCCTTGGGCGGGAAGGGGACCACGCATGCGCGCTGCATTCCCAAAGGCTTTCTATGAAAGCTGGGGAAATGCTCCACACGGGGGCTCCGTCAGCACCGACGTCACCCATATGTGAGGACTGACTTCCTGCTTGGTCCTGGAGAAATCTAAAGTGTTATTTTAGCACTACTTGTGATTTACTAAGGAGGTGATAACAGATGAAAAAAAATAGTCAAAGATGAATGAAATCTTTTTCAGAAGAAATAAGGGACTTTAGAGAGCATTTGAAAGTAGTTAATGGTGGCTCTTGGGAATGGAGTGGAGGAGTGGCCTAGTGGTTGGGGCAAGGTACTTCAGGCCGGAAGGTTGGGGGTTCAAATCCCACTAGAGGACAGCAACCTTGGGCCGGAAGGACTGGGGTTTCTAGTCCCACAGGTGCTCCTTGTGGTCTTGGGCAAGCCACTTAACCCTCCATAGCCCATGTTCCCTGTAAAATAGTTATCTCCAAGTTATAATGCCCTGTTCAATGTAATTTCAGTTTGTTCAATGTAAACCGCACTGATGCAGAATAGCGCGGTATATAAGAGAATAAAATAAATACTTCCAGGTGCAACTGAAGGACATTTCCCAATCTTCAGACAGATGTTTTAGTCCGTTCTGCCTAGTGAACAAGGACTTAGAGAAGATCACGTCAATACTGCATGCGTTGCATAGAATACTTGATCCTGCCCCAGTTAGCTATTTATTTATTTGCCCACATTTTTATACTGCCCCTTCCAGAGATCAAGGGTGGTAGATAAAGATTCCAGAATCAAGATAACTGGCTGGTTAATATAAACTGTGAATGCTCTCCTACAGGAAGATTCTTTTTCTACCACTTTAAAAAAGGCAGCAGTTAAACCTGATTTGAAAAACACTGATCCTGGGGCACTAGAAATGACAGTTCTCCTTCCAACATCTTGTTTTTGAAGGTGGTAGTAAAGAGCAGCAGGAATCAGTCATCACATATGAGTGACGTCAGTGCCAACGGAGCCCCCAAGCGGAGCATTTCCCCAGCTTTCAAAGAAAGCCTTTGGGAATGCAGCACGCATGCGCGGTCCCCTTCCTGTGCAAGGGTGCCATCTTGCTCAGTCTAATGACATAGCTAAAAGACAGCAAAAAAAACAAAATAAATCATAACTGCAACTCCAAGGGGAGGAGGGAGGGTTGTGAGGGCTGATTCCTGCTGCTCCTGGAGAACACCTGTTACAGATGAGTAACTACACTTTCTCCAGGATCAAGCAGAAAGTCAGTCCTCACATATAGGACTCCCCAGCTTAAGGCTACTGGGGACCCAAAGCTGAAAAATGAGCTCCCTCTAGAGCCTCAGCATGTGCAAAAAGAATCTTCTCTGATATTGCCCCCGTACGGTAGCCCAACACCAGGGCCGGAGGCTAGGAGTTGCCTATACCTCAAAGAGATTATGGAGTACCGCCTGCCCGAAAGCACTGTCCCTGCGGGACTCCCTCTCGAGACAGTAGTGGGCCGCAAAAGTCTGGCTTGAAGACCAAGTAGCGACCCTGCAGATGTCTGCCAACGTAACAGAGCGGAGATGAGCCACTGACGCAGCCTTCGCCCTGACACGGTGGGCCGTAACTCGACCCTGCAAGGAAAGGCCGGCTGCCCTGTAAGCCCAGGCGATACAGTCTGCTACCCAAAGGGACAAAGTACGCTTGGAGACAGGTAACTCCAACTTTTTAGGGTCAAAAGAGATGAAGAGCTGAACAGCCCTTAGGTGCCCCCGCGTACGGTCAAGGTAGAAGGACAAAGCCCTCCTACAGTCCAGGGTATGCAAGACCAGCTCAACCCAGCTGGCATGCGGCCTGGGAAAGAAAGTAGGAAGAACCACCTCCTGATTTAGGTGGAAGGAGGAGACAACCTTTGGAAGGAACTTAGGGTGAGTCCGTAAGACTACCCTGTTCCTATAGAACCTAGTGTATGGTGCATCTGACACTAGGGCTTGAAGCTCACTCACTCGCCTTGCTGAGGTGAGAGCTACCAAAAACACCGCTTTCCAGGAGAGAAAGCGCAAAGGACAAGTAGCCATAGGCTGAAAGGGTGGGCAAGTAAGCTGTTGCAAAACCACATTCAAATCCCACTCAGGGGCACAAGACTTTCTGGTGGACTGCCTCCTAGAGGCCATGACCACATCCTCCACTTCCCTAGGCAGCAGTAAGGGTGCTAGAACTACCCTTTCAGCAGCCAGGCCATCAGATTGAGGGACTGGAGTTTGGGGTGTAAGAGAGATCCCTGCTCCTGAGACAGGAGATCTTTTGCAACTAGTGGTGGACACTCCTCTTCCTCTGGGGATGCAACCCGAAGTGGAAACCACGGTTGCCTTGGCCATCTGGGGGCCACCACGGTTGCCTTGGCCATCTGGGGGCCACCACGGTTGCCTTGGCCATCTGGGGGCCACCACGGTTGCCTTGGCCATCTGGGGGCCACCACGGTTGCCTTGGCCATCTGGGGGCCACCACGGTTGCCTTGGCCATCTGGGGGCCACCACGGTTGCCTTGGCCATCTGGGGGCCACCACGGTTGCCTTGGCCATCTGGGGGCCACCACGGTTGCCTTGGCCATCTGGGGGCCACCACGGTTGCCTTGGCCATCTGGGGGCCACCACGGTTGCCTTGGCCATCTGGGGGCCACCACGATCACCGAGGCCTTGTCCCAGAGCACTTTGAACAGTGTCTGAGGCACTAGAGGTGTGGGAGGAAACGCATATAGGAGGCCTGTAGACCACGGAATGAGAAACGCATCCGCTGCTAATCTGAGGATGTGGTTGTCTGGAGCAGAACCTGGGCAGTTGATGGTTCAGTGCACTGGCAAAGATCTATGGTTGGAAGACCACCAGAGGATTCAACTGCCATTCGTGTGGCTGTAGGATCCTGCTTAATCTGTCTACCAGATAATTCTCCTGTCCAGGGAGATAGACCGCCTTGAGAAGTATGCCATGATTGACTGCCCAGGAGCACAGGTTCTGTGCTTCCTGACTAAGTCAGGACCCTGTGCCCCCCTGTTTGTTCACATAGAAACATAACAACTTGATTGTTCGTCTGAACTAAGACAAAATGGTGAGAGAGGACATGAGAGAAAGTCCGCAGGGCTAAGCGGATAGCTCTCAGTTCCAAGAGACTGATCTGCTGTGCGGCCTTGCAAGGAGACCACAGGCCTTGAGTGCATACTCCCTGGCAATGTGCACCCCAACCTTGAAGAGAAGCATCGGTTGTCAACCGTTGGGAGTGTGGAGGTGCCTGAAAAGGCACTCCTTGTATCAGATTTGGAAGATGAAGCCACCACTGTAGAGAGGACTCTAATAGCGTGGACACCCTCACTTTGTCATTCAGGTTTCCTG
Organism: Ichthyophis bannanicus; assembly: GCA_033557465.1. Classification (NCBI taxonomy): domain Eukaryota; kingdom Metazoa; phylum Chordata; class Amphibia; order Gymnophiona; family Ichthyophiidae; genus Ichthyophis; species Ichthyophis bannanicus. The sequence continues at coordinate 1,337,872,755 of CM066032.1, read as the reverse complement.
TGGCTTGGTGCCACTGAGTTCTGAGGCCCCACTGAGCTGGCCTCATGTGCAGACGGGCATTTGGAGTTACATGGACCGTGGAAGCCATGTGGCCTAAGAGCCTCAGGAATTGTCTGGCGGAGACCAGAGAATTGCTGTGAAATTGTCTGGCCAGATCCATCAACCTGTGGGCCCTGTCCATGGGTAAATAGGCCTTTGCCTGAAGGGTGTCTAGTCTTGCTCCTATGAACTCCATGTTCTGCGAGGGGTGCAAAGTGGACTTTGCGAAGTTTATGACAAACCCCAGATGCTGGAGAAGAGCGACAGTGCGGAGGGTGGCTTGATTGGTCTCCTGTGGAGACTGACCCCTGATGAGCCAGTCGTCCAGGTATGGAAAGACAAAAAGTCATTGAACCCTGAGGTAGGCCGCCACCACCGCCAGGCACTTGGTGAAAATCCTGGGGGCGGAGGTTAGGCCAAAAGGCAGTACCTTGTACTGATGGTTTCCTCCCACTACAAATCGGAGATATTGTCTGTGGTCTGGATGAATAAGGATGCGAGTATAAGCATCCTTTAGGACTAAGGAGCATAGCCAATCTCCCTGCTGGAGGTAGGGCAGCAGGATTCCAAGGGTAAGCATCTTGAACTTTTCCCTCTCCAGGAACTTGAGATTCTGCAAATCTAGGATGGGCCTGAGGCCTCCTGTCCTTTTTGGTACTAGAAAGTACCTGGAATAGAAGCCTTGACCTCTCAGGTGGTGGAACACTGGTTCCACCGCCTGCTCCTTTAAAAGACTTGCTAACTCCTGCAGGAGTAGGTCCCTGTGCAGAGGAAGTCTTGGAGGCTCCCCTGGAAAGTAGGAGGGGGGCACCTGGTGGAAGTGGAAGAGATAGCCCCTCTGGACTATGCTTAGCACCCAGGTATCCCTTGTTACAGCTGACCACCTGTGGGCATACAGGGTCAGCCGGCCTCCTGTGCTGAGAGGGGCCAGCTGAGGAGGAGAGGCTATGTCACTGGAGTCAAAACCCCGCTCCCTGCTATGGAGCCGGAGTTGGTGGCTTGGGGATTTTCTGCCTACGGGGCCCACATCCCTGCCCCTTGGCCTGCTGACCCTGTTGGAGAGCTATGGAGGCCTGGAAGTGAGGGTAGGATTTGTAGGCACATGACTTCCTCGGGTAAAAGGTCTTTTTTCCCCCGAGCCCTTCTTCTGAGAAGGGGCAGAGGTCTTCCTGGACAGCCTTGTCCGGGTGAGAGTCTCGGACTCGGGTTTTGCAGCCTTTTCAGCCATGGGCTTGCCAAAGAGGTTTTCACCTCGGCAGGGGACATCGACCAACTTGTTCTGAACCCATGGCTCGAGGTCCAATGACTATAGCCAGGCCTGACGGCATGCACCGATGCCGGCCGCGGCTGCCCGGGCCAAAGCCTCAAAGCCATCATAGGTTGCTCAAGAGATAAACTTCGAGCACTCCTGGATCCCCGATGACAGGGCTTTGAACCTCTGCAAAGGTTCCTCGAAGAGACCAGCAGAGGACCCGGCAATCTCCTTTGCCAGGTCTCGAAGGTACATGCCCATGTACAGCTGGTAGGTCTGGACACGGCAAGCAAGCATAGAGCCCTGGAAGCACTTTCTACCGAGGGCATTCAGGTTCCGGGCCTCCTGGCCGGGAGGCACCAAGTAGTGCATTTTCTGACTCTTCAGACAATGCATGGCCGATTCCACAACCATGGAGTGGTGCGGTAGCTGTGCCTTCTGGAACCTGGGGCTCTTGCGGACTCGAAAGATGGAATCGACCCGCTTGCTTAGCAGCGGCGTCAAGGCCGGTGCCTCCCACATGCGGACAAGCAACCGTTCCAGCATCAGAGGAACCGGTACAGTAAAGGCCTCCTTGGGAGGAGAGTCATACTGCAGGGCCTTGAGCTCCTCGGATTGAGGCTACTCCTCGGGGTCCGCGGGGAAGGGGAAGGCCAAGGCCTTGGCCATGTCCCGCACGAAGTCTGAGATCCGGGTGTCCTCCGGGGGGGACCGTCTCCGAGGCTCAGACTCCGGCGAGTCCGAAGGGACACACCGGGTCCGAAACGTGTCCAGGGACTCCTCGTCCTCCATTTCCCAGCCCGACTCCTCGGAGGAGGAATCGAGCGGCTCCGGTCGGGCAGGCACCGATGCCATCCGCCCCGACACCGAGGGTACTGGCATCGACGACCTCGGTCCCAAACGGGAAGCCGAGGGAAACCTTGGCCGAGGATTGACTCGAGAGCGCATGGACTCTAGGATAGGCTCGGCCTCCGGGGTCAACTTGGACATTGATGTCCCGGTGGTCGGGGCAGATGCACCGGTGAGACCGGCGATCAGTACCCGCTGCTGTTCCATGAAGGCAGCCAAGCTGCTCTCCAAGGCAGTCAACCTAATCCCGAGCTCAGGAGACTCAGCAGCCCCCGACTCGGGCCCGACACCGCGTCGGCTCCCCCGGAGGGGAGTCCACGAGGACTACAGTACTCACGTGACTCGGGGACTCCAGCTCCACACGAGGTTGTTTAGCAGGCCTCTCCGACTCCGAAGACCCGGGACGGCGGTCGGGGCTATGCGACCTGGCCCTCGAGGAGCCAAGTGCATCCACCGATGCTGCCTTGTGGGTTTCTTCTTCCTGCGGTGCTCCCGTGAGGGAGACCCCCTTTCAGAGGAACCCCGGCATTGCTCGGGATCGGAGTCGAGACGTCGAGGCCTCTGACGAAGTCCTGGCCCGGCCGGACGCGGAGTCAGAGAAGATTCTTTCCTTCTGATGCTGACGGCTCCTCAATGCCTTCGAGGACATTTTCCCACATGGGCCACAGACCATCGGGTCATGGTCGGGCCCGAGGCATCGGAGGCAGCAGTCATGTGTGTCGGTGAGAGACATAAGTTTCTTACACCGATCACACTTTTTAAACCCGCTGGCAGCCATCGGGGGAAAAAGAGCCCCTGTAAGGTCAAGACAGGGCTGCCAGAGAAAAATAGCGCGAACGCTAGTCACAAAGGACAAAAAACAAAAAAGGTCCGGGCTCGATACCAGTGTACCGGGCCCAGGTGGGAAAGGGAAACCGGCGTCGAACCGAAAAAAACCACGGATCCACGCAAAAAAATCAACTTTTTCCTCGGGTGAAAACGAAACACATCTGTCGGGCTCCGCAAAAAAAAGAAGACTGAGCAAGATGACACCCTTGGGCGGGAAGGGGACCGCGCATGTGTGCTGCATTCCCAAAGGCTTTATTTGAAAGCTGGGAAAATGCTCCGCATGGGGGCTCCGTCGGCGCCGATGTCACCCATATGTGAGGACTGACTTCCTGCTTGGTCCTGGAGAAAACATGGTGCTCTTGCAGTTGCAAGAGTTTATGGACACGTAGAATCTAAATATTTTGCTAGTTAGGATTTAGGGAGGGACGATGGGCATCTTAAGGATAGGAAACAAGAGATCCATTGTGGCCATGATACTGTTCAATCTTTTAACACCAATTGACTTAGTGGACTATAAATGCAGGAATTCCCAATGTGTTTTGGGTTAGTTTATTTCTTTTATTTTGACATATCAGCAGTTTATGACTTTTAGGAAAGACAGATCAGCTTAGTATACATCTTCATGCAGGATACGTCACTCCTTTCAACCCTCTAATTTTTTGCTTAGACCTTTAGTGGATGTTATTGGCAACCTTGACCTAGGTTGTTACATACACTGATATTAAGCTTTCAGTAACTGAGACCAGATGGCAAGCCACCTATAAAGAGCAACCAAGCCAACACTGATGCAGTTATAAAATGCGCTGCTACCAAAAAACTGAAGATAAATTCAGAAAAAAATGGAAGTTTTGGTTGTAGAATGGGTAGGTTTAAATCCATTTAGTTGGACATTTCTAATGAATGGGACTGGACTGCCCATTAAGTCAGAAGTTCATAATCTAGAGCAGCGGTTCGTGACCCCCACGGGGGTTGCCACAGGTTTTACCAGGGGTCGCCTCACTCCGCCAAGTTAAAAAATAAAAATAAAAATGCGCACAAGTTGCTGCCGCTGCCGAGTCCACTTCTCAGCAGCGGCAAACTCACCACCTCCAATCTTCTGCAGCTGCAGCTCCCTGCCTCTTAGGGAGCCGCAGCTGTGCCTGTGAAAATGTTGGAGCCTTCCTGTCTCTTGATGGGCTCCTTGCAGCATTGTCCCGCCTCCAAAGGAAGTGGTAAACAACTTCCTTTGGAGGCAGGACAATGCTGCACGGAGCCCATCGAGAGACAGAAAGGCTCTGCAATGGCTTCACAGGCACAGCCGCGGTTCCCTAAAAGACAAGGAACCGTGGCTGCAGAAGAACAGGGCAGCAGCAGGCAGACATAGGGAGAGGGAAGGAGGGGGCAGAGAAGGGCAGTATATCAAGTGCCTAAACCATAAACCTGCAACTGGGCTGACATGGGGTAGGGGGGCTGACATGGAGGGGGGGAGAGGTAGGAGGGCTGACATGGACGGGGGGGCTGACATGGACAAAGGGGAGAGACAGGGGGACATACTGGACAGACAGGGGATAAATGCTGGACAGAGGGGAGAGTGCGTGTTAGGATTATAATGGGCAGATGGGGGGGCTAGGACTGGTAATGGGTTGAATAGGGAAGGCTAGGACTGGGAATGGACTGATCAAGGGGGGGTTTGGACTGGTAATGGGCAGGGGGTAGGACTGGTAATGGGCTGATGGGGGGAGGGGAGGATAGAGCTGCTGGCCCTGGAAGAAAACTGGGGGCTAGGGCTACAAATGGGCTGATGCAAGAGGATGGGAGAATGGGACTTGGAGGGAGTGGATGCTGAGAGGGGCTGCCATGGTATTTGGACTAGAAGGAGCTGACAGTGGGGAAGGAGGGGGACTGGAATGGAATGGACACCAATGGCAGTCAGGGGAATGCAAGTTGACATTGGAAGGTACTGGGGAGGGAGGACTGGAAAGGGGCTGATACTGGGAAGGAGTTACGGGGACTGGAAACAGGCTGATGGAAAGAAGTGAAGAAAACAAAAGAAGAGATAAGAAATGGCAGATGGACCATAGAACACAAAAAGAGCTAAGAGAAGACAGGAGAGCAGAAGCCTCAGATCGGGACCAGCATGATCAGAGAATAAATTTATCAGACAACAAAGGTAGAAAAAAAAAATTTCATATTAGTGATTTGACTATAAAAATCATAATTTTGAAATCAAATATTGTTACTTGTTATTGTGCTTAATTGTGGTTTAAAAAAGTAAATTTTATAAATAAAAACATATTGCAAAAGCCTATAATATATTTTCAACAAATTATCACAGCAACACTGCGTTAACGGTAAAGGAAGAGACGGATTTGATTTTATCATTGGGGGTCATCACAAGTTGACCAATGGTAAAAGGGGTTGCGGTACAAAAAAGGTTGAGAACCACTGATCTAGAGGGTCTAGCTAGATTTGGCTAAAGGTGTGTGTACACGGATAGCCAGGGCGATTAGTACAGCCTTTTAGCAGCTTTGCTTGTCTTGCAAATCAAGACTGTTACAGTGATTGCCCTACTTTATCTGTAGTTTATTCGGAAGGCAGCTGCTCAAGTTTTGGTTGGTGTGGGTAGCTGAATCCTATTATATTCTCTCTGAAGAAATTACAATGACTTTCAGTTAGCAGCCTTCCATGTTTAAGATCTTTTGTCTAACCTTTAAGGCTACAAGAATTAGGTCATATTTGAATGATTTCTTAATCCAAACTTTAACTACATGTTGGTTAGATTCTCAGGAGGATGTTTAGCTATCATTCCCTCAGTGAAGGAAGCCAGATTGCTTTCTTTCTAAAGACATTCTCATGTGAAGTGTCAGGTATGGAATAAGCTTCCATAGGAGCACCATTTAAATTAGGAGATATCTTTCATTTCAGAAATATCTATAAATAATCTTTTTTGTGATAGCCATCTTAGCGTAAACTCCAAGATATTAAGAATCACTGAAAGCTGTAGGAGTGTTAGGATTGAAGGTCAGGTGTCTCTTGCTGTGAAGCTGGGTTTGGTATGGTCCATTCTGAATGGAATATGATCTTCTGTTTTGAAACTATGCAGTGTAATGTCAGCCATTAGAATAGTCATATTGAATTTGTTTGACATAGTAATCCGCCTTGAGTGAACATGTTGCAGGGAGTAGGAAATCAGTACACTAAACAAAATTCAAACTTTGGGAAAAGAAACTTGTAAATATAAATTTGTTGTAAATTACCCAGGCAGAGAGAAAAATCTGGAAGAAACATTACCTTCATCTTCCTGAGTCTTGATTTGTTATCATGACACCAAGCCAAACAAGTAATAGTTTCTTGTCTTTCTAAAGATTCTTCAACTTCTTTAGCGGTTAGAAACATTTCAATATTTACCAAGTCCTTCAGATAAAGAAAAAAAAATAATAAAAAATAAGTCGTACATAAAAATCGCTAGCTCAATAAGATACACATACAAACATACAATAAATTCATTTTAATGTTTCCTTATGTGAATATATTACAGAGTTCACAGATGTCTATAGTCTTAAAAAATATCTACTAGTTTATGTTCACACTGGCTATGCTCTGGAGAAGCCCATCAAAACCCTATCTGTGTTTTTTTTTTTATTTTTTTTTTTTTATTAACTCTTTTTACGCTTTTACAACAAAAGCAATAACATACAACCGTTTCACAATTAACAAAACCATAACGCACACAAGACATCCCATTACCCATTTAACCACCCACCCCGTACCTTGCAAACCTTTTAAGCTACGCAAAATAGCTTACCGCAGAACCTGTGAACCGATCCAAGGCGGACCATTTAGTGGGACTAACTCTGCTCCCTCTTAGGATAAGGGCTTTATCCTGAACTTTTTCATATCTGCTGAAAAGACATACTTGGTTCCACCACAGAAGCCAACTTAACTTTGAAGCGTCCTTCCAGCAAAATAATATTGATTTTAACGCTATGGCCATCATAAAATTCAGGATAAAGAAATGCTCCTTATCTAATTGCGGAATTTCTGCTAATGATCTCAACGTGATTATACGCCACGTTAACGGGACAGAGTAGCCCAATACCTTCTGGACCCTTTCCCATACTAATGTCCAAAAACCATGAACGAAAGGGCAATCAAAGAACATATGCCGCATGGTGCCATCAGTCTGCTGACAAGACCAGCACAGGGAGGATTTAGTTGCAGACCACTTAGCCAACTTAACAGGAGTTATGAATGCCCGATGGGCAAAAAAAAACATTGACTGAGTGAGCGCCGCCGATCTTGAGGAGCGTAAAATCGGCCCCCAGAACAGTTGCCAAGACTTTTGCGACCAGGACACCTCTACTTCTTCCCAGAGTTTACGTAAACCTTGCAGTCTGCTTGGGCCCTGCGCACGGAATAGTGCATAGATGTTTGTGATTCCTCCTTTCTTAGAATTCAGATCCGTCATGATCCTATCGAGGCCCCAGCAAGGTACATACTCTCCAAGCTTTGTTTTGGACTGAGAAAGGCAATGCCTGAGCTGAAGCCACTGAAAAAAACAGGATGAGGGCAACCCAAATTCTGCTCGTAGAACTCCAAACTCCTTCCATTGGCCTCGATCGAACAGTTGCCCCACTGTCCAAATGCCACATCTCTGCCAGACAGGCCACGCAAAGGGGAGTGAGTTGATCTTAAACACCGGATTATACCAGATGGGCAGATGGAGAGAAGGTGGGTTCTCTGCAGCTATAACCGGTAGAAAAGATTGGAAAGTGCCTTGCGTAGATACAATGATGCTCCCTACCTTACAGGAATCCGGAAATTTCATTCCCATGACAAGACACAGTGGATACGGGTGACAAAGTCGCTCCTCGAGTTCTAGCCAGGTGGGCTTATAGTCTAGCAAGGCTCCTGACGCCCAAAGGCTGCCTTGCTTGAGTATCGCCGCCAGATGGTACCATCGAAAGTCGGGAAAATGGACTCCCCCATTCTCTTTTCCTGCCTTCAATTTCTGTAGAGCTATCTTAGGGGTCTTCCCACTCCAGAGAAAAGCACTCAAGGTACGTTCAATCCCCTTATAAACAGACAGCGGGAGCACAATAGGGATTATCCCCAGTATGTAATTGATTTTTGGCATGAGTACCATCTTGATAGATTCGAGCCGTCCCCACCATGATAGATGCAGCGGGGACCATTTTAATGTGAAGGATCGAGTTATCTCTTTCACCCGTTCCACATTGATCCGTACTGTTTCCTCCAGCGGAGCAACAAAGTGCGCTCCCAGATATTTTATAGGACCTCCCGCCCACTGGAACGAGAACTCCTGAACAAGTCTGCTGCTAGCCTGCTTGTTAAGGGGGAAAGCCACAGATTTGGTCCAATTCACCTTATAACCTAAGTGTTTAGCATAGTTGTCGATCAGCTTCAGCAGAGGAGTTATTGAAGATGGTCTCAGAAAGAACATGAGATCGTCCGCATAGGCTGACAACTTGGTATGAAGATCAGCAACCGTAATGCCTACAATGTCACTTGATTGCCGCGCCAACAATGCCAAAGGTTCCAGTGCCAAATTGAATAGAAGGGGCGACATTGGACACCCCTGTCGAGTCCCTCGATGTAGACTGAAAGATCTAGAGAACTCCTGATTAACAAGGATTCTAGCGGACGGATGAGAATATAGGACCTGGATCATATTTATATATTTTGCGGGTAGTCCAAACCACTCCAATACCCGGAATAAAAAAGGCCATTCCAGTCTGTCAAATGCCTTTTCAGCATCCAAAGACAAGCCTATGAGAGGCAAGTCACTATGTTCTGCCACATCCAGTAGGGAACACAGGAGTCTAGAATTATCTGCAGTAGATCTTCCCATCACAAAGCCGCATTGATCAGGGTGGACAAGCGTATGAAGTACCTTGTTGAGACGCCCAGCCAGAACCGCCGAATAGAGCTTGTAATCCGCGTTTAGTAAGGAGATGGGCCGATAGTTACCCACCAGAGTCGGGTCCCTTCCAGGCTTTGAGGACTACGATCGTGGCCTCAGCAAAAGCTCCGGTATCCGAGACTTGTTCTGGTAGTGATTGAAAATATGTCAACAGGCAGGGAGACATTTCTTTGGCAAATATTCAATAAAACTCGAGCGGGATACCATCCGGGCCCGCAGCCTTACCACTCTCCATTCCAGACATTGCCTCCTGGAGCTCATCATGACAGATGTCCCTGCTGAGCAAGGCGGCCTGAGCCTCATCCACAGAGGGGTGTGATATCCCCTCAAGGAATTGCTCCACTCCAGGAACATTCCCAACTCCGTCGGAGGTGTACAATTGCATATAGAAATTTCTGAAGATTTCCATTATCTGAGCATTGTCGTCCTGTGAAATTCCATGTTCATCTTTTAAGGACACAATATGCGATTTCTCCTTACGGGGCTTTAAGTGCGCAGCCAAAAGCTTGCCAGCCTTGTTCATTTCTGTGTGATAGTACGATTTCTGCTCAAATACCTTCTGCTCCACCTCTTTGCTTAAAAGCATATTGTATTGATATCGCAGCCGTTGGAGCCGGGTAAGCACCTCAGCATGGTGTTGCCGTTGTAACAATCTCTCGCCTGCCCGGATCTGAGAATCTAGAGCCGCGAGCTCTCTTTTCACCTTCCTCGTGTTTGCTATAACATAGCTGGTAATCCTGGCTCTGATGGAAGCCTTAAATGCCTCCCACCATGCCCAGATGGAGGTATCCTCCGGGGAGTTTACCGCAAAATACTCCTCAATGGCTTGTCTGACATATTGCCGGAAGGATTCCTCAGCCAGCAGCGACCTGGGGAAAAACCAGCCGCCGCCTTTAACAGGCTCTGCTGCCAGCCCCATTTCAAACATTATCGCTGCATGATCGTAAATATGAGAACTTAGTATCTCTGCTCCTTTGATGTCTTTGACGACAGACCGGGACACCAGGAAAAAATCAATCCGCGAGTGTGAGCCATGCGGATGCGAATAGAAAGTGTAGTCTCGTTCTTGAGGGTGAAATATCCGCCAGATGTCCACCATGCCCATATCTTCCATCATGGCTGCGAGGACTTCGGATGCTCTGCTTCGATGTAGAGCCCGACAGGGTTGACAATCTAACAAAGGATCAAGGACCATATTGAAATCTCCTCCAAGAATAGTAGGGAGAGAGGAATATTCCATCAGCGCTTCCGCCAAATTTGAAAAAAAACTGGGGTTATCACAATTGGGCGCATATAAGTTAACTATTAACATTTGTCGATTAAGAAGTTTAATATGCACACAGGTCCACCGACCCTCCGGGTCAGCTCTGGACTATACCAGCTGAATGGCACATGAACGTTTGACAAGAATAGCCACCCCATTTTTCTTCCCCACCGCAGCTGCGTAAGACATCACAGAATACTGTTTCCCTGCCAGTTTCACAGACTCTTTACTGGTTAAGTGCGTTTCCTGAAGGAGCACTACTTCAGCCCCCTGTTTTTGACAGTAAGTTAAGATCTTTTTTCTCTTAATCGGGTTCATGATGCCCTTTACATTCAGGGATAGTACTTTAATTGAAGACATATTGAACTAGTATAAGAAAAGAGTCATACCAGCCTAAGGGCCTCCCTGGATCTGCTTGAGCAAAACGGCCAGCAAGCCGCATCTCAGGTAAAAAAGGTTTGCAAGGTCCCAACAACCCCCCAATAACACAGGGGTGTGCCCTGGGTAAGCCAAGAAGCATATCAAGACAACCCGATGCCCCCCTACTGCTAGAACAGAAAAACCTTACGCGCTGACACAGTACCCAACACAGTATCAAACCAGTGCATTCATTGACGAAACATAATTCTCTCTATGCATCTGCCTTAATATTAGTTACTATACAGTATACAGATAAATTTTAACATCATTGCATACTCAGCATTGTATAAGCACTCATTCAGAAAATGAAGAGAGTGGGAGGAACAGCAAGAGGGTACAGGAAGTAGAGACCCCCCTCATATATAGCCACCTTCAACAAGAACAAAGCAAAAAACGGTCCCCCTCCCCTTATATCACCCCCCACATTCCCAAAGTGCCCATAAGTATAAAAGCTTTAACAAAAGGCCATACTTAACACCAACAGCTCAGCCTACTAAAACTAAGGGAGACTATAAAAATGAAAAGCCAATGTCCACCAGCCGTCAGCGAGGGCTCCCTGAAGAGAAGGATCAACTCATTGCATCTGAAGACCTTCTTGTTCGTCGAGAAATTTTAAGACTTCCCTTGGATCATCGTAGGTTTTAGTAGCATTATGATAGGTGATTCGAAGGCGCGCTGGGTATAGTAAACCATATCGCGCTTGGAGCTGCTGCAACCGTGGCCTCATCGCTAAAAACTGCCGCCGCTTGTCCACGGTTATCTTGCAGAAATCCGGGAAAAACGATATACTCTTGCCCTCATATGACAGAGTATCCATGGCCTTGGCGGCTGCAAGGATCTGCATGGCCTGCTGGTGTTTGAGTAGGCAAAAGATTACCGGTCTAGGGCCCTTCGCATGCAGGCTTATTTGCGCTGGCACTCTGTGTGCTCTTTCAAATTCAAGCGGCCCCGGGAATTTAATTTTTAGCAGTGTCGGAATCATCTTGCTGAGGAACGCTGAAATATCCGCTCCTTCGGCGCCCTCCGGAAGGCCTACTAATCGGACATTATTTCTCCTACCACGATTGTTCAAATCTTCCAATTGTTGTTCCAGGCTCTCCACCCTCTTGGTTGTCTTGTGCAGGCTAGTCAGTTGAACTGAATGGGAAATTAGCTCTGCGTCCACTTTATCCATGCGCTCCGATAGCCCCTGAAGTTGAACTCTCATGTCGCGCAAATCTCCCTGTACCTTCGCAATTGCATCTCCATTTGCGACTACCAGGCCCTTTACCGCCCGTATTTCGCCTAAAACTTCCTTCAGGGATTCCTCCGACTCACGGGGAGAGGCCATCTTGTGAGGCGAGAGAGGGTCCGACTTCGCCCTTTTAGAGCCGGAATTTGCGGGGTTCACGAAGTCCAGCTTGATAGGTTTACCGCTCGACATCCCTCCTCCACCGATCGAGGAGAGACCCACAGTTTTAATGCCGAAGTTAGTGCCAGCAATAAGGAGATACTTGCAGGAATCTTATCGGGGGGCCACGGAGCAAAGCGCTTATGCTGCCATCTTGAATCCTCGCTGGCTCCGCCTCCCCTATCTGTGGTTTTGGCTATGGAGCCAGTTGGGCCTTTTGAGATCTCTGCTGCCTGGATCAGGAGCGAGGGGTTTATTTTGACTGGGAAGAGCTTGAAGAATACCTACAACTGTGTGGGTAAATAGGACCTCCACTGCCCTTTGCCCTGGAATCTCCTGGAAGAGATTGAGTCAGTGGTAGACCTGGATAGAGTTAACAAGATGTCACTATATTGCTTGATCATGGTAGGAGCTTCCAGAACCACATCTCCAAAGAGATTTTCCCCATGGCATAGAATGGCATGGCAGCGAGTTGTTCCTGCACACTAGTTTGTGTCTTGAGGCCCAGAGCCATGTAAGTCTCCAGGCATCAATAGTCACTGTGGAGACTCTATACTGTACTGAAAATATAAGGTCATCCAGACCATGTATTTTCCACACTCCTTTCCTTGTGCCATTAGGGAGAAGAATCACACAATTTTTCTCTGGAGGGGCACAGTCTGCAATCTCCTCTAGGCTGTGCATGGCATTCCACAAGTACATGCTCATAAATGACTGGTAGGATGCCACGCGGGACATGAGAATGGCATTCTGATAAAATGTCCTCCCAGAAGAGCCTGAAAAGTGTGACTTGGAATTTGTAGCCATTTTGGGAGCAGATCCGATGACCAGAGTGGTGCAGCATCTGGAGCTTCTCAAATCCAGGTGCCTTTTGAACTCTATACACTTAGCCCCCACCTAATACTACCTCGCACAGTACCTATTCATTAATAATGTTTTTAAATTATAATCCATTTTAATTGAAATTTAACAAAAATTCATTCTAAATATTTAAAACTTCGAGTGATCTCCATTACAGTAAACATTCAGCCAATGAGAGTGCTTCAGATATAATGAGCCACTTCACAGCCAATCATGAATTAGTTCATGCTCTGTCTCCATGTGTGTAAACCCCAATTTGTCTGTTTTTTTCAACCCATGTCTGGAAAAAGGCCTGCAACTTCCAGAGAGAGTAGTGCATCTAAGATGTCTAGGAAAAGCATCAGCATGGATATAAAACTAAGTGATATGAGAATTGAAAGCTGGCCAGCAACAGGTTGATGTCTGCGCCTCTTGAACTTGGCTACATCAACTATCAGAACAATTATAAAAAACAAACAATCTAAAAGCTTCTCCAATGACTTCAAAGTTATCATCAATGAAGGTGACTCATTCAAGTAGCCATTTGCTTGAAAAAATAGAAAATAAACTCAATATATGGGTGGATGACAAAACAACTAAGCATGCTCCTAAACCAGCTGATAATTGAAGAGGCAAGAAGCATCTTCAAATATATTCATGAAGATACGATGGTAACATTCACAGCCAGCAGAGATTGGTTTGATAGATTTAAACAGCGCGGTAACCTCCATGGCATACATCTCTCTGGTGAAGTGCCTAATGCAGACAGCAAGGCAGCCCAGGATTTTCCTGCAATACTGAAAGCCATAATCAAAAAGGACAGTTACCCTACCGAGATTCTCTTCAATGTGGATGAAACGGGCCTATTTTGGAAAAGAATGCCTTCTCATACTTTCATCTCCTGAGAAGAGAAACATGCATCTGGGTTCAAAGCTGTAAAGGACCAGTTAACGCTCTTGCTAGGAGGCAATGCTAAAAATAGCTAAGAAAGTCTATGTTTGGCTATGACTCAAACACAAGCAATTAAAGGCATTTAAAAACAAAACAAAAAACAAGTCAACAAGTGATTTGCAAATCAAACAAGAAAGCCTGGCTCATTTAATACTTTCTGAAATTGGTTTGTTTCACATTTTGTCCTAAGTGAAGCTGTATTGAAGAGCATGACCTTGAACCTAGAGCATTGTTGGCCACCCTGAGAATCTTTAAATCTTTCGGGCCTGCATTCCTAAGTGGTTTACTTTCCACCCAACACCACTTCATTAGTCCAAGGATCAAGGAGTAATATCTATTTTTAAAGCCTATTATCTTAGTTGCACATTAAAGCAACTCCGAGGAAACAGATGGTCAAGAAACAATCAGGCAATTTTGGAAAGATATAATCATGAAAACTGTAGACCATATGGATGAAGTAACTTCAAGCTGCATGAATGGACTATGGAAAAAGCTAAGGTTAAAAGCATGCAAGGACTTCCTAAGATTTCAGGCAGAACCAGTTATCCACAGCACCGAACTGATCAATGACAGAATTAAAGGATGTTAATGATGGCAATGTTGACGAGTTACGCGCCGGCTTTCAGAGAGCGAGGGAAGAGTTTCTCCCTCGCTGCTCTGTTAAGCCCGCGGGGGCTGATGGGAAGTTCCCATCAGCCCCCGCGGGCTTAACAGAGCCGCGAAAGGGAAACTAATCCCTTCGCGCTCGGAACGCCGGCGCGTGTCACTGTGAGCTGCGACACGCGCGCGGTTTGCGGGGGCGGGCCGGGGGTGCGGGGCTGGGGGGGGCCCCGCGGCACACTCGATTCTGCCGCGGCAGCCCCGGCAGCGGGAGAAGACAGCTTTTTAAAAAAAAAAAAATTCCCTGGGCTGGGCTGGGCGGAGGGGGGGGGGGGGTTAGGAGTGCTGATGGGCTGGGGGGGTTAGGAGTGCTGATGGGCTATGGGGGGGCTGGGGGGGATTAGGAGTGCTGATGGGCTGGGGGGGTTAGGAGTGCTGATGGGCTATGGGGGGGCTGGGGGGGGTTAGGAGTGCTGATGGGCTATGGGGGGGTTGGGGGGGTTAGGAGTGCTGATGGGCTATGGGGGGGCTAGGACAGGAAATGGGCTGATGGGGAGGGGTTAGGACTTGAGGTGGGTTGATGGGGTTAGGACTGGTAATGGGCTGTGGGCTGATGGGGGGGTTAGGACTGGCAATGGGCTATGGGGGGCTGACTGGAAATGGGTTGATGGGGTTAGGACTGGAAGTGGGTTGATGGGGGGGGGCTAGGACTGGTATTGGGCTGGGGGGTTGCTAGGACTGGAAATGGGCTGATGGGGGGCTAGGACTGGAAATGGGCTGATGCAGGGACTAGAAGGGAATGGATGCTGGGTGAGGCTGGAACTAGAAGGGAGCTGATGTTGGGGGAGGATTAGAATGGGATGGGGCTGGGAGAGTAAATGGAGAGGGGAAAAATATTTTGTGTGGGAGGGATAAAAAATCTACAATTGGCCGGGTATTGGGAGAGTAAGTGGGGATTGAGGATGGAGGGGTAAAATTTGAGTGGATGAAATAGGAATGAGGAAAGAGCAAAAGGAGAAAGATTAGTATGTTAAAGCGGATGTAGAGAGAGAGAATGGAAAAAAAAACTAGAAGAGAGAAGAAAGGACAAATGGACAGCAGATGATGGAGAGTTAGCAGAAAACATGAAGAAACCAGAAGAAAGTGGCTGGAGCAATTGCAACTGAAAAAAAATGCACAAAAGGTAGAAAGATATCTCTTTGACAAGTTATCAGCATGCATGCAACAACAAACATCACATTAATTTTTTTCATGTATAGATTCTTTGGGAATACACACCGAGTCCTGACACAGTTAACAGTTTTAAGAAGTTTATCTTTTTTTTACTCAGGATACATTTGACATGTTATGTGAATAATACATTTAAAATATATTGTGTAACTGAATCAAATTCTTCCTGAAGTCATTAAATTGAATGAAATCATTAAAACATTATAAATTGCCAATAAATTGAAATGAAAACCAAAGGATTGTGAATCAAATTGATTCTCTGACAATACAAAGATTCCAACCTTTACAAATGATGTTTCATAGTTCAGGCAACTTTATAAAGAGTTTTTAGATACTAAAATCTTGTTGTTAAGGTTTAATTGACGTGCTGGCACTTTGAGGAAATTCTTTGGTTTTGTGCGGCAGTTTGGGCACTCGGGCTCAAAAAGGTTAGCCATCACTGCTATAGGGCATAAAATGAAACTGCAAGAAAGTAAACTTAAAAGCAACAGTAGGAAACTTTCACCAAAAGGGTGGTGGATGTTTGGAATGCCCTAATGGAGATGGGAGAGGGGGCGCAAATACAGTGATGGAATTCAAAATGGCATGGGGCAGACAGTAGACCCCTTTATAGCAAGAAGATAAAATCAAAATAAAGCACAGTTACTTACCTGTAACAGGTGATCTCTGGGAACAGCAGGAATTAGTCCTCACATATGGGTACGTCGGTACCGACGGAGCCTGCGCGGGAAAGCTCCCCAGCTTCCTAGAATGGAAGCTTTTGGGACCTCCCACTGCACATGCGCACTGCCTTCCCGCCTTCCTGAACAGCTCTCCTCAGTTTCGAGTTTATAGCTGAGTCAATAGAGAGAGGACAGGAAGATAGATAGATAAAAGATACAACTCCTAGGGGAGGTGGGTGGGTTGTGAGGACTAATTCCTGCTGTTCCCAGAGATCACCTGTTACAGGTAAGTAACTGTGCTATCTCCAGGAACAAGCAGGAATAAGTCCTCACATATGGGGACTCCCTAGCTTAGATGCGTGGGATCCCCTGTCAAGGTTCGCCATCTTCGTATGGATCTCAGGCATCCATCCTGGGAAGGTGGGCAGGAGTTGTCTAAGAATGGAACAGGTGTTTGAGGACAGCCTGGCCAAACAAGGCATCCCGGCGGGAGTCTTTGTCCAAACAGTAATGGGCTGTGAAGGTATGAACCGAGGCCCAGGTAGCGGCTCGACAGATCTGATCAATGGAAACAGAGTGCAGATGAGCCATAGAAGTTGCCATGGCTCTCACATTGTGAGCTGTGACATGGCCTTCCAGAGAAATGTTTTTACTCTGGTAAGCAAAGGAAATACACTGAGCAATCCAATTGGAAAGTGTACGCTTGGAGACTGGAAGTCCCAAATGTGAAGGATCAAAAGCCACGAAAAGTTGAGAAGACTTTCGATGTGGCTGAGTCCTATTAAGGTAAAAGGCTAGAGCTCTTTTACAATCCAGAGTATGAAGGTTCCTCTCTGCACTGGAGGCATGAGGAGCCGGAAAAAATACAGGTAGATATACCTCTTGATTAAGATGAAAAGGCGAGACCACTTTAGGCATAAAGTTGGGATTCGTCCTAAGGACCACCTTGTCATGATGAAATCTTGTATAAGGTGGATTAGCCACTAGAGCCTGCAGTTCGCTGATGCGACGAGCGGAAGTGACTGCAATTAGGAATAATACCTTCCAGGAAAGAAATTTCAAGGAGGTAGAAAATAATGGCTCAAAAGGTGGCTTCATAAGCTGACCAAGCACTAGATTCAAATCCCATGCGACCGGGGGGGGGGTCTGATGGGAGGTTTAGTGAGGGTCAGGCCTCTCATGAATCTTGCAACAAGAGGATGAGAGGAGATAGGTTGTCCATTTACAGGTTTCAGGGATGCTGAAATAGCACTTAAATGGACTCTTACAGAATTCGTCTTAAGGCCTGCATTGGAAAGATGCAGGAGATAGTCTAAGAGGGAATTCAAAGGAAGTGCCAGAGGGTCAAGGCCCTGCTGAGCACACCAAATGGAAAAACGTTTCCATTTGAAAGCATAAGACCGCCTCGTGGAAGGTTTCCTAGAGGCATGAAGGATATCTTTCACAGGTTGAGAAAGATTAAAGTCTTGAAGACTTAAGCCTTCAGTAACCAAGCTCGGAGATGTAGGGATTTGGGGTTTGGGTGCCACAAAGTCCCGTCCTCCTGAGACAGAAGGTCTGGTGCAGCTCCTAAGTCCAGGGAGGATCCCTGGGAGAGCTGTAGAAGCAGAGGGAACCACACTTGGCGTGGCCAGCGTGGAGCTATGAGGATCATAGAGCCGTGATCTCTCTGGAGTTTGAACAGAGTCTTGGGAATCAGCGGAATGGGTGGAAAGGCATATAGGAACGCCTGACCCCAATGGAGGAGAAAGGCGTCCGTGGCCTGAGCTTCCTGACACGGAGTCCTGGAACAGAACCGGGGAAGTTTGGCATTCCACGGACTTGCAAAGAGGTCTATGTCCGGGGTCCCCCATTCCTGAAAGATTCTGGTTATCTGGTCCACGTGTAGGGACCACTCGTGTGGCAGCAGAACTCGACTGAGCCTGTCTGCTCGAGAGTTTTGAACTCCTGGAAGGTACACTGCTAGCAGATGAATTTGGTGCTCTCTGGCGAAGGCCCATAATCTGAGAGCTTCGTTGCAAAGCGACAGAGAGCCCGTTCCTCCTTGTTTGTTTATGTAAAACATGGCCACCTGATTGTCTGTCTGAACCAGGACAGTCAGGTTGGCAAGGAGGGTATGGAAGACCTTGAGGGCAAGGTAAATTGCTCGCAGTTCCAGGAGGTTGATATGAAGGGTGGCCTCCTGTGGAGACCAAGTGCCCTGAGTGGAGAGAGTTAGCAGATGGGCTCCCCACCCCAATTGGGAGGCATCTGTTGTGAGGGTTGCTTGGGGTAGCAAGGGCTGAAAGGGAGCCCCCAACAACAGATTCTTGGTGGATATCCACCAATGGAGGGACCAAGACAGACGGTTTGAGGTTTGTATTTGGTCTGAGAGTGCTCCCGACGCCTGAGTCCACTGGATGGCCAGGGTCCATTGAGCTGCTCTCATATAAAGACGAGCATAGGGCACCACATGTACTGTGGAGGCCATATGGCCCAGGAGGCGTAGCATTTCCCTGGCTGTCAAGTGAGTACTGGAGTGGGCTTGGGAGGCCAAGCTCAGCAGACGCTGACCCCGAACCAGTGGAAGGTAGGCTCTTGCAGTGGTGGTGTCCAACCGGGCCCCTATGAATTCTAGAGACTGAGTAGGGCTGAGTTGAGACTTGGGAAGGTTTACCACCAGTCCCAGATACTGCAGAAGGCTCCTTGTGCGGTCTAGGGAAATCTGGGCCTGCGACTGAGTTGGAGCTCGAATGAGCCAGTCGTCCAGATATGGGAATACGAAAATCCCCATGCTTCTGAGAAATGCGGCTACGACTGCCATGCATTTGGTAAAGACTCTTGGGGCAGAGGCGAGACCGAAGGGAAGTACTCTGTATTGGTAATGACTTCCCCTGAACAGAAAGCGAAGATATTTTCTGTGGGAGGGATGGATGAGTAGATGTGTATACGCATCCTGCAGGTCTAGAGAACAAAGCCAGTCCTGACTCTGAAGGTATGGAAGGAGAATGCCCAAAGAGAGCATTTTGAATTTCTCCTTGTACAGAAATTTGTTCAATTCTCTCAGATCTAGGATTGGTCTGAATCCCCCTGTCTTCTTTGGAATGAGAAAATAGGGGGAGTAGAAACCTGACCCCTGTTGATGAAGAGGAACCTCTTCTATGGCCCCTTGGGCAAGCAGAGAAGAGATCTCCTGATTCAACAGGGTTGGAGAGGAGATGGAGAATTGAAGGGTCTCACCATGTGATGAGGAGGAAGGCTGGAGAAATGAAGTTTGTAACCCTCTCGGATGATAGAGAGGGTCCATTGCTCTGTTGTGATCTGTTCCCATCTGGGAGCAAAGTGAGCTAACCTTCCAGGTATGGTGAGAGGTTCTGGTTGGTCCAGAACCAGGAATGGCAAGTTCTCTAGGGGCAAGTCAAAACCCCTGAGGGGGTGGAGCCTGTTGAGCTGCAGTAGCTGCTGCAGGCTTTGCTCTTGCTTGTTTCGTTTGCTGACGTTTAGCCGCAAAACGAGGTTGAGAAGATTGCTGGCCAGTATTGGAAGCATATCTGGCCTTCTTATAATAAGGCCTCTTGAAAGACTTCTTCTTAGTGGGAGTAGAAGTGGACTTAGAAAGTCTCTCTAAGGTGGCATTTTCAGCGTCCATTTGAGTGGCCTTAACCTGCCACTCTGCACCGAATAAGTTCTCACCTGTACAGCGCAGATTCCGTAAGCCATCTAGAACCCAGGGTTCCAGATCAGAAGCCTGGAGCCAGGCCAGACGTCTGGCTGCGATAGCAATGCCAGAAGCTCTGCTGGCTCCTTCGAAGGAATCAAAGGCAGCTCTGTTGGAGAACTTAGAAACATCTAAAAGTTGTTTCACAACAGAAAGGAAGTCCTCCTGTTTATCCTCAGGGATAAGGGAGGCAAAATGCCGTACTTTCTTGGCAAGTTCCCCTAGGAACATGCCCATATAGAGGCTGTAGGAATTAATCCTGGCTATAAGCATACTAGCCTGGAAGATTTTCCTACCAAAAGAGTCCAGTGTCTTACATTCCCTTCCTGGAGGTGTAGAAGAGTGCCTTTTAGTACTCTTGATCTTTTTCATTGCAGACTTTACCACAATGGAGTGGTGAGGCAATTGAGTTTTCTGAAAACCAGGAGAAGGAGGGACCCGATACATGGTGTCCAACCTACGGGAATAAGGAGACAGAGTTAAAGGGTTCTCCCAGAAATCCATCAATTGTTCCTGAAGGATTTCATGGATAGGCAGGGTAACTGCTTCTTTAGGAGACTTAGAGTATCCTAAAATATCCAATCTTTTTGACCTTGGTTCCCTTTCAGAGGAGGTAGTGATAGAAAGGCCTTTAGCCATTTCTAAAATAAAGTCCTGAAAGGACAAATCCTCTGGAGGAGACATTCTCCTTTTTGGAGAAGAAGGTTCCTCAGGAAGGTCAAGGGAGAGCTCTGCAGACTCATCAGAGGAGACAAAATCCTCAGAGGAATCGGTGTATTCTCTAGTTTCCTCCAACGCACGATACGCATACCGATCGGTATCGACATCGGGCGTACCGGGTATGGAAGCGGTATGGAGCGAAAGCCCATACGGTACCGATTTGCGTTTAGAAGAGGAAGGCCTGGGTTCCGGCATGGCGGACGATACCGGAACCGGGCCCGGAACCGCTGGAAGCGGTACCGATGGCGTTGCAGCTTTAATGAAAGCCATGACGGCCTGCTGCATGGATTGGACAGTATTGCCCATAGACGCCACGGCTGCCTGGATGTCGGTACCGGTATGGGCCGGTACCCCAGAGCAGTCCAACAGGTGATCTGTCGAGGCCGTGCCATCGATGTCAACCTGTAGCCCCTGTATTGGCGTTTTGGAAGGTAGGGCTTCCCGCCGGGGCTGTTTGGCTGGGGCAGGGTCCTCAAAACTAAGAGCCTCTCGATGCTTTGAAGGAGATTTGCTCTTTGAGGACTTGCCCACAGAAGGTTTGGTTACCTGAGATCCATCCGGGGATGATGACCTGGATGACTGTGATGTTGGATTCTCTGAAGCAAACAGCACATGGAATTTGTTGGCCCGGTTCTGCAGCCCACGCTTAGACATTTGGGAGCAGGAAGGGCAGTCCGGAATGGAGTGGTCAGGCCCCAAACATTTAAGACACCATTCATGGGTGTCTGTGACTGATATTACAGCAGTACACTTGGTACACTTCTTAAATCCAGGGGCTGGCTTCTCCATGTGGAGAATTCAAGTAGGCCTGAAGGCCTAACTGAAGTGACCAAGTCTGAAAAAATAATAAAAGAAAATAATTTTTTAAGAAAGAAAAAGGAAGACCGGCGATACCGGTATCGGTATGGGAAGGCAGGTACGCGGTCTAAAGAAACAAAACAAAAAACTACAATTTCTTCAGCGGTGACAGGATACACGACCTGCTGGCTCCGCGGAAAAAAAGAGAAACTGAGGAGAGCTGTTCAGGAAGGCGGGAAGGCAGTGCGCATGTGCAGTGGGAGGTCCCAAAAGCTTCCATTCTAGGAAGCTGGGGAGCTTTCCCGCGCAGGCTCCGTCGGTACCGACGTACCCATATGTGAGGACTTATTCCTGCTTGTTCCTGGAGATACTTAGATATCTTTTATACTTCAATATACATAGTAGCATAGTAACATAGCATATGATGGCAGATAAAGACCATCATGGTCCATTTAATCTGCCCAGCAAGGTGGAAACAGTAGGTGCACCTGTTGCTCTGTGCAGGTCACACCTCTCCCCATGCCTTTCTTTAGGCATGTACCCACTGCTCCGTGCAGGTCATCCCTATTTGTTGAGATGACAAACAGTTAAGATTACTGTGGTTTTATGCTGTTGATATAAAAAGGGATCCACTGTCTGTCCCATGCCATTTTGAAATCTATCACTGTATTTGCCCCCACCACTTCCATCAGGAGGGCATTGCAAGCATCTACCACCCTTTCAGTGAAAAAGTATTTCCTGACGTTGCCTTTCAGTTTACCCCCTTGCAGTTTCATGTTATGCCATCTAGTTTTACAGCTTCCCCATCTTTGAAAAAAGGAGTATTAATGAACAAACCAAAGTATTTAAAGGTCTGTATTATATCTCCCTGTCCCTCCTCTTCTCTAGAGTATACACATTTAGGTCTTAAAGCGACTTCTCATATGTCTTCTGGCGCAGGCACCAAATCATTTTGGTTGCCTTCCTCTGAACAGTTTCCAGTCTTTTTATATCTTTTGAGAGATATGTTTTCCGAAACTGAACATGAGCAACTTTTACAGTGGCATTAGTACCTCCTCCTTTCTGCTAGCAATTCCTCTCTGTATGCTAGTCAGTATCCTTCTGGCTTTAGCCACCGCCTTGTCATACTGTTTCATCACCTTGAGATCCTCAGAAATCACTCTGAGGTCCTTCTCCTGATCCGTGCACATCAACTTCTCGCCCCCTATCGCATACAATTCCCTCGGATTTCTGCATCTCAAGTGCAAAACACTGCACTTCTTAACATTAAATCTCAACTGCCAAGCATTAGACCATTCTTCCAGCTTTTGTAGATCTTTGCTTATGTTATCCACTTCTTCAGGGGAGTCCACATTGCTGCAGATTTTCGTGTCATCTGCAAAAAGAGACTTTTCCATTCAGTCCTTCAGCAATATCACTCAAATACATTGAACAGTACCAGTCCCAGGACCAATCCCTGGGGCACGCCTTTAATCACCTTTCTTTCATCCGAGTGAGTTCCGTTTAAAATCACCTTCTGCTGTCAATCAAGCAATTTCTGATCCAGTTCATCACCTTGGGACCCATCCCCAGGCTGTTCAGTTTATGGATAAACCTCCTCTTAGGAACAGTATCAAAGGCTTTGCTGAAATCTAAGTAGATCACATCTATTGCATGCCCATGGATCTAGTTCTCCGGTCACTCAAAGAACTCAGATTTGTTTGGCATGATAGACCCTTGGTAAAAACATGTTGCCTCGATCATGCAACCTATTGGTTTTGAGAAAGTCCACTAGTCTCTCTTTCAGGAGTGCCTCCATTAGTTTTCCCACCACCAAGGTAAGGCTTACTAATTGCCTATTGCCACTTTTGTCACTAATTGCCTATTGCCACTTTTGTGAAGGGGTACCACAAGTCATTTTCCAGTCCTGTGGAACTTCTCGTGTCTCCAAGGATCTATTAAAACCATCCTTTGAAGGCTCTGCAAGAACCTCCAAGCTCTTTCAGTATCCTGGGATGTATCCCATGACCACTTTCAGTTTTGCAAACTGTTCACCTGCATGGAGCAAAAGGTGCACCTACTTTTGCCGTCTTCCTGGGTAGACTAGATTGAACATGCTGGTCTTTATCTGCCGTCATAACTATGTTACTATGTTATCTACACCTTCCTGGGTGTCTACTCTATTGCAGATTTTGGTATCATCTGCAAAGAGGCAAATCTTACCAGACAGCACTTCTGCAATATCACTGATGAAGATGTTAAAGAAATCAGACCAAGGACAGATCTGTACTCTTTGTGGTCTCCCATTCAACCAATTTCTAGCCCAGTCAGTCACTTCAGGGTCCATCCCTAGGGCACTCTGTTTCTAAGTCACCTGTACAGAACAGTATCAAAGGCTTTACTGAAATCGAAGTACACCACATCTAAGGCTTTGCCTCAGTCCAGCTCCTGGCTCACACAGACAAAGAAATCAGATTGTCTAACAAGGCATGCCTCTGGTAAACCCATGCTACCTCGGATCCTGCAATCCATTGAGAACCTCACTATTCTCTTTCAGCAGCATTTCCAATAATTTACTCACTACAGAAGTTAGACTACCTGGCCTGTAGTTTTCAACCTCATCCTTACTTCCGCTTTTCTGCAAAGGGGCCATATGTGCCTTTCTCCAGTTCTCTGGGACTACTCCCAACTAAAGAAGCATTAAAAAGTTCAGTCAGTGGCACCACTAGAACATCCCCAAGTTCCTTCAGTATTCTCAATGTATCCCATTTTCAGAACCACTCACAAATTATGTTGTGAAGACTGTGAATTGAGAGCTGTTACCTCATTTTAGAGGACATCCTTTTGCTCTAGTAATCCATTCAAAAGGCAACACTTACCATTTAGGGTCATGAGAAGCAGCTTTGAGGGTATTGGTCCTGCAGACCCTGGCCTAGCTAAGATCAAGAAACTATATTAGATGAATACTTAGCACTGGCAGTTTCTCTCCAGTGGAAATAAATTGCTCAGAGGCAGTCCTCTGAAAAAGAAGTCTTGAGCACTGGCTTATGCTGACTTGAGAGATTTTGTGGCCTAAGTTGTTGGGTTTTGCTAACCTACCCCTGTATGTTGGACGGCCCTTATGATTCTGGCAAAGAACTCATGTATCTTAGTGTTATTTGACCCTGGCTTAGCTTGCTGGACTAATCACTGTTATATGTTTGAAAGTGATGAGTGCACAGAGATACAAGTGGATACATGTTTTAAAAAAGGTCATAAATACAGGGACCCATGTATGGATTTGGGTAATGTTTATTTTTATTTATTTATTTATTTAATACACACTTATATACCGCTGCTTCCGTCGATCAGCAGCGGTTTGATTTTTCTTTTGGGGGAGTCAAATCAGGACTGGGAGGATACAGTAAATACATAGGTCTGGGGGAGGTCACAGCACACAAGGTTAGTGTCTTGGGGGACAACATTATACATATTTACATTTATACATTCATATTTACACATTACTGGTTTACAATCGTACATCTTCACCTTTTGGTATTACGCCTTTTTACATTTACCTATTTGGATTATATAGTTTGGACTAGACATTTTCCATATTCTTGTATAAAGCATATTCCAACACAAATAATTATCTGATTGCTTCCATGTAGCTTGAGGGTCCTGGCTGATTGTAGTAGCATTTGAAAAGGTGGGTCTTTAACTCTTTCCTGAAGATTGTAATGTCTGTGATTGAACGCAGTTCAATAGGGAGTTGATTCCATATAGTTGGTGCAGAGAATGAAAAGGCTCTGCGAGATGTACTTGTTTTCACTGTTCTGATGGTGGTGGGGACCTGTAAGGTGCCTAAATTGTTAGTTCTTCTTTCCCTATTTGCAGGTTGTGTGGTGATCAGTGAGGTCAGGAAAGAGGGGGCTATGTTGTTGATCAGTTTGAATGTGGTAACTATCAACTTGTACTGAATCCTAGCTGTAATTGGAAGCCAATGTAGGTCGATTAATATTGGGGTGATGTGTTCTGAAATGCTTGTGCCCATTATGATCCTGGCTGTCACGTTTTGGGCCATCTGAAGGATATTTAGTGATTTCTTTGGCAGCCCTTGTAAGATGGCATTACAGTAGTCCAGGTGTGGCATAATGAGTGCTTGTGCCACGGACCGGAAGTCACTTGGTGCTATTATTTTCCTTAGAGGTTGAATCACTCTGAGTTTATGGAAGATGGCTTTGTTTGTTTTGCGTAGGTGAGTCTCCATTTTTAGATTGCAGTCGAGTGTGACTCCTAGATATTTGATTTCATCTTTTGTTTTGTACGTGTTATTGCACAGGGTGATTGAATCAGGGGGTTTGAAGTTCGGTTTGCTGGATATATACATGACCTCCGTTTTTTTGTGGTTAATTGTCATGTTATTGTTTTGAAGCCATAGCATCATTTCATCAAGGCAGCTTTCGAGCTGTGTATAATTGGGGTCAGCGGCGTCCAGTTGTGTGTAGAGCATAATATCATCGGCGTAGATGTGGTAGTTGATGTTATGTCTTTTAAAAATGTAAGGCCAGGGCTTGGCTTAGAAGGCATGGTGGGCCTGGATGGGGTTACTTTCTCTAGGGTGAGCCTGGAGAAGCAAGATGGTTGGCCTTGAAGCTATTAGGAGGGAGGGAAGGTAGGTGAAAAGGTGACAGGGTGGGCAAGGACAGGAGGAGGTAGAGGGTATTTGGAAGGTGAAATTAGACTTACCTGCTAATTGTTGTTCCTGGAGTGTAGCCAGTCTAGTCCCGAAGCTCTGGGTTGCACATCTCATCCAGCAGCTTGGAGACTGAGGAACTCCCCCTTTTGTGATGTCACTGGTATATCCTACAGGGATCCGCCTCCTGTCACCAGTACCCTATTGACAAAGCAGACTCACCGGAGCAACACGTAAGAATTAACTGTAAGAATTGACTAACAAAGAAGAAATAACTGAGCCCATAAAGTTTTACAGAGGGAACCAACTCCTTGTGTACCATGACTTTAAACCTCAAGAGGCCACTCCCTCACCCGAAAGGAAAGTGCTCCCAAAACAACCATTCTATTGGCAAAATTTCCCCCCAGAGCACCGAAGCTCCGTAATTGAAAACAGCTCTTACCTGTGATTCATATAGCACTTCAGGCTTCTAGTCGCATAAGAATACTGGGGAGGGAAACGGGACTAGACTGGCTACACTCCAGGAACAACAATTAGCAGGTAAGTCTAATTTCACCTTCCTGATCGTGTAACCAGTCTAGTCCCAAACCTCTGGGTCTGTACCAGAGCAGTGAAAATATCATCCACGGGAGGGACCCGGAAGGCCAGACTGAAGTACTGCTGATCCAAAATAGGTCTCCTCCGCCATTTGTACATCTAGCCGATAGTGCTTAAAGGAATACAAAGACGACCAGGTCGCTGCCTTACAAATCTCCACCGGAGACACCAACCACACCTCTGCCCAGGATGCGGCTTGTACTCTAGTGGAATGGGCTCTAAGTCCCTTTGGCACCAGCCTACCTTTCAGCACATAAGCCGAAGCAATGGCCTCCTTAATCCATCTTGCAATGGAAGCCTTTGATGCCGCTTCACCCCTTCTTGGCCCCGCAAACAGCACAAAAAGCCTGTCCGACTTGCGAAAACTCGCCATCCTACGAAGATACTTCTTCAATGCCCGGACATCCAAGAGATGCAACTTCGACGCCGTCTTTTTCTGTCATCATGTTTCTATGTTTCTAATCTCTCGACCAGCTTCTGCAAACCCTGTGCTCGCTGTCGCGTTAGGAAAACCTTTCCAACTCGAGTGTCGAAGTGGGTTCCCAGGTATTCTAGACACTGTGAGGGAACCGACTGACTTCGACAGACTTGACTACCCAACCGAGACTTTCCAGAAAGGACACCACCCTGGCCGTAGCAGTCTCGCTCTTGGTCCTTGACTTTGCCCGGATCAACCAATCGTCTAGATAAGGGTGTACTAGAATTCCTTCCTTCCTCAAGGCTGCCACAACCACCATGACCTTGGTGAAAATTTGCGGAGCTGTTGCTAGCCCAAAGGGCAACGCTTGGAACTGAAAATGCCCGAAAGGCACTGCAAATCTGAGAAACCTGTGATGATCCGGTCTTATGGGAATGTGGAGATACGCCTCTGATAAATCTAGAGACGTAAGGAATTTTCCTTTTTGTACCGCCACTATAACCGATTGCAGCGTTTCCATGTGAAAATGCGACACTCGGAAGACAACGATTCACTCCCTTGAGATCTAGAATCGGCCGAACGCCTCCGTCCTTCTTAGGAACCACGAAATAGATGGAGTACCGACCGAAGTCGCATTGGTCTGGCGGCACTGGCACTACCCAAACTAGGCCTTAAAATCTGAAGACAGTAAAAATCTCCTAGTTAGGAGGTGGAATGAACCATCAGATTATGACTTAAATACACAAGATGAGGTTTTGTCTATGATAGTGTAGGACACCTACGGAGTAGTAATACGCAGCAAATTTGTCTAGTGTGCTAGTAAGCAGAAGAAGAAAAAAAAGGTGGAGGTGGAAATGCACCACGTGGCAGCAGAGATTAGGTGTATGGAACTAGAAACCCAAGGGCACCCAATAGGGAAAGAACTGGTGAAACATTTGCATCTCAAGGGGCAACTGCAAGCAGAATGGGCAGAGAAGATTCACTTTGATCTGGCTCAAATTAAGCAGGTGTATTCTGAGGAGGATAACAAGGGCTGGCAAGCTTTTGGCTCACCATCTTAAAATACATTCAAAAGCAATGCAGTTGTATTTTAATACTGAAAAACTCTACTAGCAGTTTGGTCATGGATGCTGTTGATATCCGCAATGAGTTTTGTGACATAGCATCTCTATTCTGCTGAATTTGAGTGGGAGAGAGGGAGATGGAAGCATATCTAGCAAAAGCCATTTTCTTGAAATTATCATAATTATCTGACCTTAAGAAGGCTTTTTAGTGTTTATGAGGTTCTATTAGTTATTAAATATTTGAAGCGAGATGGGCTTTCTGAGAAATTGTATAATTGATGACACCTCTCTCTTACCCACCTCCAACTGTTCTGCAAGAAGGGAAACTGGTACCCTCTATCATGGAGGAGGGTATTACTATACTTCCTAAGCCAAGTAAAGATCCCCAGCTCTGTGGGTCATACCACCCTCTTTGATTAACTTAGATGTTAAATTTTTGGCCAAAGCTCTAGTGTTTAAATTCTTTTATTAGCACTATTATTCATAAAGATCAGGTTTATCACAGCAAGCTTGGTGGGAGACAATTCAGATGTTTGGTTAATTGGATATCTTTAGCTCACAATAACTGTCTCCCATTGGCTTTACTAGCTGTAGATGCAGAAAAAGCATGGAGTAGTTGTTTCTTCAGGGAATGCAATGCAAACTTGGCTTTGGTTCTCATTTTCTGAAATGGGTAACTGCTCTGTATACAGCTCCTACAGTGCAGGTAACAGTTAACAGGAGGTATTCTGGACCTTCTTCCCCTGAATAGGGGAACAAGCAGGGCTGCCCTCTTTCCCTGTTATTTATGCTGGCAGTGGAGCCTTTTGCGACAATCATGAGAGTTGCCTCAGGTACACAGAATTGTACTAGAAAATGAAGTTTTTAAAGTTTCATTGTTTGCAGATGACATGCTCTCTGTGACTCACCTTCTGCAACTATTGACAGTGATTCTAAAGGAAATAGATGGCTGTGGCTCTCCTTCTGCAATAGAGATAAACCTCTCAAAATCTGAATTACTGAATATTTTGTTAGACCTTCTATAGATGCAGGAGAAGAAAAATTTCCTTTTCAGAGAGGCATGGGTTTCCCTTCAGTATCTGGGGATTCAGCTTGGGAAAGATCTGACCCAGGTGTACAAGCTGAATTTCCCTTCACTGTAAAGGCGTTAGCAGGGGAGCTTAAGCACAGGCAATAGCCAGTTTTAAAATTGTGATCTTACCCAAGTTTTTGTATTTGTGTCAGACTTCTACAGATTTATGGAGAACTACTACAGAAATTTAACAAGCAGATCTTGTGTTTTATTTGGAAAAGTAGCCCTCCCCAGGATAGCTCAAAAAAAAAAATTGCAATACATGCCAAAGCAGAGGTGCGAATTGAGGGTCCTTGTTTTTTACCACTACCATGAAGCAACTCAGTTCCAGATAATGGATGAGTGGAAGAGAAAGTCACTTGAACGAGTGTGTACAGGGCAGGCTAGAGCTGGAAATCTCACAAGAGGCACTTCTATGGCTGCTGAAGGGCAGGCAGCTTGCTCTTTACAGACTCATAGGGTAAGAAGCACAAGATGAAAATATGGCAAAAAGCTACCGTAAGCAGATTGATGGGAAATAGAATCATGCTGAAACAGGCCTCTAAACTTTTACCAGACTTGCCAAGGGGTAGCTGAATAGCACAGTTACTCACCTGTAACAGGTGTTCTCCAGGGACAGCAGGAGTCAATCCTCACATATGGATGACGTCGGCGCCAATGGAGCCCGCATGGAGCATTTCCCCAGCTTTCACAGAAAGCCTTTGGGAATGCTACCACACATGCTTGGTCCCCTTCCT
The DNA here is from genome assembly GCA_033557465.1 of Ichthyophis bannanicus. Lineage (NCBI taxonomy): Eukaryota > Metazoa > Chordata > Amphibia > Gymnophiona > Ichthyophiidae > Ichthyophis > Ichthyophis bannanicus. Next base: position 1,337,842,750 of record CM066032.1, on the reverse strand, counting down.
GCCCAAGGGTGCCATCTTGCTCAGTCAGATGACATAGCAAAAGGAACTTAAAACAATGTAGGGAGGCAACTCCAAGGGGAGGAGGAAGGGTGGGGAGGACCGATTCCTGCTGTCCCTGGAGAACACCTGTTACAGGTAAGTAACTACGCTTTCTCCAGGAACAAGCAGGAAGTCCGTCCTCACATATGGGACTCACTAGCTCCAAACCGCCGAGGACTGAACCAAAACAGCACCTATGGCGACCCATCAGGTGGCCGTAAATTGCAGAAGGTGACTCCCTACAGAGACTCAAGACCCTCGCGTCCAGCAACAACTTCACTCTGATAGCCTGAACACAGAAGGGTTGAAGGGCAGGAGATGCCTACACCCTGAGAATATTACGGAATACTGCTGTCAGCATACATTTCATGCAGCTGTGGACTCTGGTGAATTCAGTCTCCAAACTTAAACTCTGACCCCCTGGTGATGTCAGTCTCTAGGACCTGTCTGCAGCCCCTCCTTGCTAAATCAAGAAGGGCAGACCTCAAAGGGAGTGGCCAAAGACAATAGCAGACCTCAAGGGGAAGTGCTGGAGAGGCACTATAAAGGACAGACACACTTCCTGCTTCTCTCTCTCTCCCTCCTTCATCGGACAGGTTTGGACACTACCATGAGGCTCTGATCCACATGTTCTCTCTCTCTCTCTCTCTCACACATGCACATGCACACACAGATTCATTGATGCACATTGAAACAGCTCTGCAACAATCACTATATACCTCTGTTCAATACCTATGTAGTAAGCCTATTTCTACATAAAAACCTTTCTCCAAGCCACACCTGTTTGGTTGTCTTATTACAAGCCCTCCTGCTTCTGTGAAGTGAAATGAACCCAGGACCAAGCGGAGACTAGACCAGAAAATTACATATTCAGAAGATTACAACTGCCTGCCTGAAGGCACTGTCCCTGTGGGACTCACTCTCCAGGCAGTAGTAAGCTGCAAATGTATGAATCAAAGACCATGTGGCCGTCCTGAAGATTTCTGTGACCAATAATGAGCGGAGGTTGGCTACCGTTGTGGCCATAGCCTGCACACAACGTGCAGTGATCTGGTGCTTAAGGGAGAGGTCAGCTCGCTCATAGGGAATAGCAATGCAGTTCGCCACCCTAGTGGACAGTTTGCTTCATTACCAAGAGCCCCAGCCTACTGGGGTCATATGACAGAGCTGAGGAGCTTTGAGATGGGCCTGCTTCAGGTAGAAGGACAGGGCCCGCTTACATAGTGTATGCAGTATGAGTTCCTCTCTGCCAGCATAAGGCCGTGGGAAGAAGGTGAGGACCTGGTTGAGGTGGAAGGGGTATACCACCTTGGGGAGGAATTTGGAGTGTGTGCAGAGCACCACCCTGTTCTTATAGAAAGTTGTATATGGAGGATCCGCCACCAAGGCCTGGAGTTTGCTCACTCTCCAAGTGGACATGAGGGCCACTAGAAAAAACACTTTCCAGGATAGGTATTGTAAATGGCAAGTGGCCAGGGGCTCGAACGTATGTCTGGAGTTGGGAGAGCACCACATTAAGGTCCCATTCCGCCAAAGGGGGGGGGGCAGAGAGGGGGCTTCGATAGCAAGAAACCCCGCAGGAACCTTGAGACCAGGGGCTGGCTTGAAAGGGATTTTGCCTGTATAGGGTGATAGTGAGCAGCTATGGCACTCAGATGAACTCTCACCGAATTTGACTTCAGACCATCGTGCAAGAGGTGTAGTAGGTACTGCAGTACGTGTTGCATGTGGCAGCAGAAGGGATTCTCTTCTCTTTCTGCACACCAGAATCTACTCCATTTGAAGGCATATGCCAGTCTGGTGGAAGGTTTTCAGGAGGCCAGCAGGATCTCAACTTCCTCCTGGAGATTGAATGGGGCCAGGGCTACCCTTTCAGCAGCCACGCTGTCAATGTTAACCACCCCAGGTTAGGGTGCAAGAGGGAGCCCTCCTCCTGGGACAGGAGGGTCAAGTCCCGACCCAATGGAACTGGGATTGCCACTGACAAGGAAAGCAGTAGAGGGAACCAGGATTGCCGGGGCCATCTGGGGGCGATCAGAATCACTGATGCCTGCTCACTCTGGACCTCCAAGAGGGTCTTGGCTACTAGGGGAGTCAGTGGGAAAGCAGAGAGGAGGCCCTCTGACCATGAGATCAGGAAGGCATCTGCCGCTACTCTCCCAGGTATAGCTGGTGTGAGCAGAAGCGGGGTAGCTGCGTGTTGTCCAGGGAGGTGCATAGGTCCATCATGGGCCTGTCCAGAGGCAGAAGAGTCTTTGCAACACCCTGGGGTTCAGACACCATTCGTGTGGGCGCAGGATTCTGCTGAGCTTTCTGCTAAGCAACTATCCTGACCTGGGAAGTAAACTGCCTGCAAGGGCATTCCATGGCACACAGCAAAGGAGAGCAGAGTCACCACTTTCTGGCAGAGGGAGTGTGAGCCCATGATCCCTTGCTTGTTTACATAAAACATGGCGACCTGGTTGTCTGTCTGGATCAGCACAGGGCAGTTGCACCGAAGGTGGCAGAACGCTTGCTAGGCCAGGAAGATGACCCTGAGCTCCAGGAGGTTGATCTGTAAGAGCGACTCCTCTTGAGACCAGCTGCCTTGAATGCAGAGGTCTCCACAGTGTGCCCACCAACGTAAGAGGGAGACATCCATGGTCAGGACCTTCTGTAGTGCAGACGCTTGGAATGACATCCCTTCTTGGAGGTGACATAGGGACTACCACCAGTTAAGGGAGTCCACCAGCTGGCGGGTGACTCTGACTGTCCCACATCCTGCCCATAGCTTGAGCTCTAGGCTGCCCACATGTGCAAGCGGGCTAGGGGCATGACATGGACTGTTGAGGCTATATGGCCCAATAGGCAGAGGAGGAAGCGAGCCAGTACAGACTGGTGATTCCGCTTCTCCTGCCAGTTGTACAAGGCATTGTGACCTCTCCTTTGATAGGAAGGCCTTGATCTGTAATGTGTCCAACTGGGCCCCTATGAACTCCAGGTTTTGGGCTGGAGAGAGGTGGGATTTGGGGTACTTGATGATGAACCCCAAGTGCTGCAGGAGAAGGATTGTTAACCCTGCAGCCTGGCTGGCCTTGGGGGCCATGCTGCCTCTGATGAGCCAGTCATCCAAGTAGGGGAAGACGAAGACCCCTTGCAGATGCACGTAGGTAGCCACGATCGCCAGGCACTTTGTAAAGACTCTTGACGAGGAGGCCAGGCCAAATGAAAGTATGCTGTACTGTAGTGCTCTCCTACCACAAGCCTTAGGTACTGTCTGTGGGAGGGGTGGCTCAGGATGTGGGTTTATGCATCCTTCAGGTCTAAGGAGCACAGTCAATCTTCCTGGTGGAGGTAGTAACATAGTAAATGACGGCAGATAAAGACCAGTATGGTCCATCTAGTCTGCCCAGCAATATGACAGGAGTAGGTGCACCCCTTCCCATGTCTTTTAGGGAGTAGGTGTACCCCTACCCATGTCTTTGCTTAGTGGTGTACCCACCAGGAGCAGGTGCACCCCTCCCCATGTCTCCACCCCTCCCCATATCTTTGTTTGTTTGTTTAGGGGTGAACACACCGCTCTTCCCTCCATCGCTCCATGTAGGACACCCCTATTTGTTGAGAAATTAGATGGTTCCGTTTATTTTGATTTAATCTTGTTGCTGTAAAGTGATCCACAGTGTCTGTCCCAGGCCACTTAGAATTCCGTCACTGTGTTTTTTCCCCACCACCTGCATTGGGAGGGCATTCCAAGCATCCACCACCTTTTCAGTAAAAAAGTATTTACTGACATTGACTTTCAATTTACCACCTTGCAGCTTCATGTTATGCCCTCTAACCCTTTGAAGGCCTACTTTAAAATTTTAATCCACATTCTGCAGCCGGGTTAATTTTTGCATATTTCAGGAAAATTGTACCCGTCTTATTCAATATGTTCTAATAGTGATTTTCCTTCTGCTATGGTCATGTATTATATACCATTTGATAGGAATATTTAGTCAGAATTTTGGATCCCGAGAGTTTTGGGCTCGGCCTGGAAAGGGCTAGTTTTACAGCTTCCCCGTCTCTGGAAGAGGTTTGTTCATTATTTCTCTAAGTATTTAAAGGTCTGAATCATATCTCCCCTATTCCTCCTCTACTCCAAAGTGTACATATTTAGGTCTTCAAGTCTCTCCTCAAGGCTTCTGATGCACGCTCCAAATCATTTTGGTCCCCTTCCTCTGAACAGCTTCCATGCTTTTTACATCCTTTGCAAGATACGGTCGCCAAAACTGAATACAGTATTCCACGTGAGGCCTCACCACAGACTTTTACAGTGGTACTAGTACCACTTCCTTTCTAATGGTAATTCCTCTTCGAATGCAGCCCAACATCCTCCTGGCTTTTGCCACTTCCTTGTCGCACTGTTTTGCCACTTTGAGATCTACAGAAATAATCACACAGAGGTCTTTCTCCTGCTCCATGCACACCAACCTCTCGCCCCCTATCATGTACAATTCCCTTGGATTTCTGCTACCCAAGTGCATGACACTGCACTTCTTTGCATTAAATCTTAATTGCCAGGCATCAGACCATTCCTCCAGCTTTTGCAGATCCCTCCTCATGTTAAGCACTCCCTTGGGGGAATCCACTCTGTTGCAAGTTTTAGTGTCATCTGTCAAAGATAGACTTTTCCATTCAGTCCTTCAGCAATATCACTCACAAATACATTAAACAGTGCCGGGCCTAGGACCGAACCCTGAGGCACCCCGCTAATCACCTTCCTTTCATCCGAGTGAGCTCCATTTATCATCACCTTCTGTTGTCTGTCAGTCAACCAATTTCTGATCCAGTTTACTACCATGGGACCCATCCCCAAACTAATGAGTTTATTGATAAGCCTCCTATGAGGGACAGTATCAAAGGCTTTGCTGAAATCCAGGTAGATGATATCCATCGCATGTCCTTGATCCAGTTCTCTGATCACCCAGTTAAAGAACTCAATGAGATTTGTCTGGCAAGCTCGTCCCTCGGTAAAACCATGTTGCCTCGGATCCTGTAACCTGCTGGTTTAGAGAAAGTTCACTATTCGCTCTTTCAGGAGCGTCTCCATTACTTTTCCCGCCACCGAGGTAAGGCTCATGGGCCTGTAGTTTGACACTTCTTCCCTGCCACCACTTTTGTGTAGAGGTACAACGTCAGCCATTCTCCAGTCCTGAGGAACCTCTCCTGTTTCCAAGGATCTGTTGAAAACATCCTTTAACAGCCCTGCAAGAACCTCTCTGAGCTCTTTCAGTATCCTGGGATGTATCCCATCCGGTCCCATGGCCTTGTCCACTTTGTTTTGCAAGTTGTTCTAAAACCTCATCCTCTCTGAATGGTGTGGTATCTACCTCATTCCCATTTTTATATTTGGGAATCACAGGTGGTCCTTCTCCAGGATTTTCTTTAGTAAAAACAGAGCAGAAGTATTTGTTTAGTAATTTTGCTTTATCAATGTCATTTTCCACGAGTCCATTCCCAGCACTTCTGAGTCCTGCAAGTCCACCTCTGATCTTCTTCCTTTCCTGAATATACCTGAAGAAAGTTTTGTCGCCGCACTTAACATCTTTAGCCATCTTTTCCTCTGCCTTTGATTTTGCTATCCTTATTTCTCTTTTTGTCTCCTTGAGTTTGATCCTGTATTCATTTCTGTGTTCTTCTGTTTGCAAGCTTTTGAATTTTGCAAAAGCTGTGTTTTTTGCCCTTATCTGAGCAGCCACTTCTTTGGAAAACCAAATAGGTTTCCTTCTCCTCTTGTTTTTATTTACTTTTCTTACATATTTATCTGTTGCCCCTTTTATTGCCCCTTTTAGTTTAGCCCATTGCAATTCCACTTCCCTTATCCCCTTCTACCCTGTCAGCTCCTCCTTTAGGTACTCGGCCATTTTATTGAAGTCAGTGTTTTTGAAGTTTAGGACTTTGAGCTTGCTATGATTGGATTGCACCTTGGCTTTTATCTCAAACCACACCGCGTGATGATTACTGTTGCTCACAGGGGCACTCACCCAGACATTAGACACGCTATCACTGTTGGTGAGCACCAAATCCAGCGTTGAGCTTTCCTTGGTTGGTTCCATCACCATTTGTCTAAGTAATGCATCTTGGATAGCATCCACAATTTTTTTGCTTCTTTTCAGATTTGCAAAAGGAGTAAGCCAATCCACATCAGGTAGATTAAAGTCACCCAATATGATCGTTTCCTCCTTTGTTGCTATATTGGCAATATCTATAATCAATTCGCTATCTCTCTCTTCAATTTGAGTCAGAGGTCTGTAGATTACAGCAGTATGGATGACAGTGCCATCTCCTCTTTCCAACATGATCCAGAGCGCTGCTTCTTTTCCCCATGCACCCTGCATTTTAGTAGCTTTGATATTGCTTTTGACAGCAGTGTTCCAAGGGAGAACATCTTTCTCCCACACCAGAAATTTGTTCAGGTTTCGCAAGTCTAGAACGGGCCAGAGGTCTCCAGTTTTTTTGGGACAAGGAAATACCTGGAGTAGAAACCCTTTCCCCACAGATGTCTGGGTACAGGTTCTACCACTCCGTCATTGAGCAGCTCTGGTGAAAGACTGGCCGCACCAGCTCTCCTGGGAAGAACCCTGGGGGTGTTTGCTAGAATTGGAGGAGATAGCCCTCCTTTACTACCTATAGGACCCACTGGTCCATGGTGACCCTGGCCCAACTGCAGGCAAAGAGCACCAGGCGGCCCCCTGTGGGTTGGGGAGGGTCTCCTGAGGGGGAGGAGGCCCTGGCCAGGGAGTCAAAAGCTCCCCCCAGGTTGGGTGGGAGCTGAGGCTTCTGAGCCTTTGGTTTTCTCAGCCCATGGCCGTTTCTTGGCTGAGGGCCCTGCTGTTGCTGCCCCAAGAAGGGCTGGTAATGGCCCTGGTGAAGAGACCCCTTTTTCCTCAGGAAAGGTGGTCTCTTCCCCCCGATGGTTTCTTTCAGGAGAGAGTTGGTCTTCGAGAGCCTCTGCCTGGTCATGAACTCTGCATCAGTCTTGACCGCCTTGTTGGTCATGGGTTTGCCAAACAGGTTTTCCCTGGTACAGTGGACGTCTAGCAGTTTTTCTAACACGCATTGCTCGAGGTTGGAGGTTTGCAACCAGGCCTGGCACCAGGCCCTGATGCCCGCTGCTACCCAGGATGCTGACTCAAAGCAGTCATAGGCAGCACAGGACTGGAACCTTGAGCAGTCCCAGATCCTGGCTGTCAGGGCTTGGAACCTCTGGAGTGGTTCCCCAGCGAGGCCTGCGGAGAAGCCTGCCACTTCTTGGATGAGGCCCTTGAGATACATGCCTATGTATAGCTCATAGGCCTATATCAGACAGCCCAACATGGAGCTCTGGAAGCACTTGCACCTGAGGGCATCGAGAGCTCAGGCTTCTCTGTCCAGGGGAACAGAAGCATAGTTCTTTTGGATTTTGAGCTTTTGCATTGAGGACTCCACAACCAGGGAGTTATGTGGGAGTTGAGATTTTTGGAAGCCAGGGCCCTTCTTGACATGATAGATGGCGTTGACATCAGCTGACCAGCAGCACAGAGGGCATGGTCTCCCACATCCACAAGAGAAGTCGCTCGAGGATGGGCTGGACCAGAACCGGTACAGTCTCCTTTGGCAGAGACGCATACTGGAGGATTTCCAGTTCTTTGCTGCACGGGTCCTCCTCTGATTTGGTCGGGACCAAGAGTGCCCGGGCCATGTCCTGGATGAAACCATGGAAGGCCATGGCCTTGGGGAAAGAATGGTGTCGGGGCTCCGGGGCACACAAAAAAGAAAGCAGGCAATGAGAGATCTTTGGAAGGAATAAAGTTTATTGAGGGGGTTAGCCCTACACGTGTTTCGGCTACACTGGCCTTCTTCAGGGGACTGTGACCACTTAACAGATGCGTTGAAATGGACAAATACTCAACGGTACTTGAGTGTGCAGAATAAAACACTCCTAGGTATGTGCTTGGAAATCAAACAGCTCAGGGGCACACAGCTCTGAAGGGACATTTCAGTGTAAAGAGGTCTCTGGAGAGGCTCTACTTTGGTTTCCCAGTCAAAGCCAGAGGACGATGAGGACTCAGAGGCTCAGAACTCCCTCGACTCGAGGCCGGCCCCAAGGAACTGGGATCTCCTGATGGGTCTCGGGTCAGACTCCTGGAAAATGACTGGGGAGGACTAGACACCCGAGGATCTGGACCGTGACCAAGCAGTGCTGAGGACTTGCCCAAGGTCTGTGGCACTTGGGGCCTGACTCAATACCTAGGGACCACCAAGAAACAGCAAACTGCCACGTGGGCAACAGGAACCAGACAGGAAACGTGGCAAGAGGTTCAAAAGTCACCTTTATTACTCCACGGATCAGGTGTGCCAACCCAACACAGGCCGTGTTTCGTAAACAACTTCCTCAGGGGTTATGGGCTCACTATAAAACATGCATATACATATTACATAAACACATATTAAATAAAGCATAATGAAAAATAATAATAATAAAAACAGCAAATAAATGAAAGAAACTCGTTATATAACCACATCTAATGTGTGAACGATATTGTATCATATAAAATGAAAGGGTAATAAATAAATAGAATAAATATATAAATAAATAAATAGCTAAATAACCAATACGTGACAACTCATTTAATAAAACCATAATCATTAATCCATGTTTAAAAAACGTTAATAACAAAACTAAAAATTTATAAAAAACAATAATAAATAATAAATGTGTAATGATAAAAACAATAATCATAATAATCATAATAAATAATTAAAACCTAGTAACAGGAGAGAAAACAATAAGGAGGACATGTGTATATAATTATACATACATACATACATATATATATATACGTGTGATAAGTAAATGTGAATGAGGGATGAGGAGGACTAGAGGGACATACCATAAGCATTAAAGCTAATATAAAACTGAGAACAGCTACATTTTGCCAACAAAAAAAGTTAAAAAATATACTAAAACATATATAAAATGATAACAACCTAATAATAAAAAAACCATTTAATAAAAAATTAAGAAACGAGTGATGATTAATGAGAAACACTAAAATATCATGAATTAATAATATAATATTGATAATAATAATAAACCTACCACAGTAACAAGCCAAAATGAGAAAAACCATGGACTGGCAGAAGTACGGAAACCACCTGCCTCTATTGCGTAGTATGACTTAAACTGCGTATGAAAAATATGTAAAACAAGTTAAAACAATTAGAGATACATCATGGAGGAATAATATCTTCTTAAAGAGTTATCGTCATGAAACAGGGGGAGAGGCCAGTGTTCTACCATCAGAAAAATGCCAAAAAATGACTTGATGAACCACAGAGGGGACACGGTGTCTATGGATGGATATTTAAACTAAATGAAAAGGCTCAACTATTGTTCAAACAAAAGTCACAGATCGTCATATTGTATAAAGGAATCCTTTACGTAGATTAGATCGGAGCATTATCTTACCCATGACTATATGAAGAGATAATAAATAAGTAAATTAAAAGAAATAAAAACGCGCTTCTTAATCATGAAGGTGTACAAACTTTTGGAGATAATCTCAGGTCAAAAAACACTTCATTTATATAAAAGAACTTAATTTGTATAAAAATTAAACCATAATATGTATCGGGTTCCACATTGCAACCACTGTCATATGTGTGATGTTTCAAAAAAAAGGAGAAGGGTATTGGGTGAAAAGAAAATGCCCTATTTCCACAGGTTTCAGTACATGCATGTGATAATGCTTCACACGGCCACCATCTGCAGCAATGTTTAAAATCCATCATCATATATACAATATACGGTGCCACGGGATGTGTAACAGGGCTCAATAAAAATGTAAGAATGTTTAGACGCTCATGCTTCAATCTATTATACATAAGTGAATGAATTTGTACGATACTTAAAGTTCGCTGGAAAGGGGACAAGAATTTATATAAAGGGCGTATAGAAAATATAAAAGAATTTTCATAGCAGAGATACCTAAAAACCTCATGAAATTGTAATATTATGGAAGGATTTACTTCAGGGCGGCAAATGTAAAAACCTAAGAAACTATGCGCCGAGAGTATCAACACGGTCTAACCGAGCATATACTACCATCTGGTGCCACCCACCTCATGACAGGATAAAGAATAAACTCCACAAATGATGAAACACCCTGATATTAATAAAACATACCGTATCTGTTGCAGAAAAAACTTGAACGCGCTCCAGCCGCCGTTAGCGGGTGCCTCACAGGAAAAATCGCATCGTGAACTGACTGCTCATGCGTACTCTTTTAAACGCCACTATTTGGCGGGAAAAACGAAAACATCAAACGCAAAGACAAAATCAATCGCTGATATACCCTGTTATCAATCTTAAACACTCTAAGTGATTATGCTAAAATAAAAATGCTGCTAAAAATGAAATAAAACCCATTGGATGGATTTCCAATTTTATTGGTAAATGAGCCGTCATCAGCGATCTCCTTATATTGATTGTCACAATGCAGCTATCTGCTCTCGCATACCCATGTAGACGCCACATTTTTGGTGGGAACTAACGATATCAGCCATGGGTCCATATTGTTTGTCAATAATATTACCATACTAATGTCTTGGGAAATAATAAGATAAAACTAGGGAACCAGACATCTAAATAAAGGTAAAAGTAAAAAATAATAATAATAATAAAAATAAAAATAAACAAAATAAAATATTGAAGGATAAATAAATAATAGTAAATAATAAACAGTAATTATTAAATAGCAAATAAAATAAAAATAATAATAAATAAAAATAAAAATTGTATAAACAGAGAAATGTTGCATAAATAAATTAAAAAATAAAAAATAATAATTAAAAATGTTTATAATTAAAAAATGTTATAATGTAATATAATCAAAAAATAAAAGGAATGAATAAAAGGAAATTAAAAAAATAAATAAAATAATGAATAAAACAAAATAAATTAAAACATAATATACTTGAACAATCAAAAAATTCTTTGCATCAAGAAAAATTGATAGCAAGGACATAAAAACAAAAATTTAAAATAATAAACTAATATAATAAAAAATAATATAATAAAAAATAATAAAATAATAAATTTTTTATAATAAATATAAATAATAAATAAATAGCTATAAAAATAATTACATATATTGCAGATCCATTGACAATACCGAGAGTTATTTCAAATTAAACTTATTTTACGGGAAAAACTGAAAAAACAGACGAAACATATGCCCTAAAAAACCATTACTATAGAAGCATACTACCTAGTTATAGGAACACAGATAAATCTTGATCCATATTTAATCCATGTGGTGCCATGGAATTCAACAAAAAAATGTATTTCTGTTCCAACCTGGCAGTGGTTTTAATTAAATCTCCCCCTCGCCAATTCAGTTGTACTTTCTTCAGAACAAAGAATTTTATGTCAGCCAATGTGTGTCCCATGTCTACCCAATGTTGTACAATGGGTTTATCGGTTAACTTTCTACGTACACAGCTTTTATGTTCCACTATACGTGTCCGTATACACCGGTTGGTTTTACCCACATACAGTTTACCACAAGGGCACTGTATCACATATATTACATTTGTTGTTGCACAGTTTGAAAAATCATTAATAGGAAATTTTTTCTGAGTACCTGGGTGAATAAGAGAATTCCTCACGGGTAACACATTAAGGCAAACTGAACAGTGGCCACATTGAAACTGACCCTTATACTTGGACAATCTCTTGCGTTCGGTGAAGGCTGATGGAACTAACAAATTTCTGAGGTTGACGTTCCTTTTACGAGCGACTATAAGGGAGGTATCACGAAAGCCGGGGAGTGACTGAATGAGATGCCATTCTTTTTTAAGAATTTGCACTATTTTGCGTGACTGTAGCGAATATATTAGGGGGCACACTAGTGTAGATTGTTTGTTCACCTCCCATTAACCCAAACGTTAAACTCAGAGAGCTTGTTTACCGAGCCTTTCCACAAAATAAAAATATCATCAATATACCGAATCCATAGTAACACCTCGCTTTTAAATGGATGTTGTTTCAAAAGGTTCTCTTCGAACTGGTACATATATAAATTAGCTATATCGGGAGCCATGGAGGACACCATGGCTACCCCCTTCGAAGAGAACTTTTTGAAACAACATCCATTTAAAAGCGAGGTGTTACTATGGATTCGGTATATTGATGATATTTTTATTTTGTGGAAAGGCTCGGTAAACAAGCTCTCTGAGTTTAACGTTTGGGTTAATGGTCTAGACAATAACCTTAGGTTTCAGCTCACATATGATCCTATACGCATTCCTTTTCTGGATCTTCTCATCCAGAAGCAAGAGGGCCAGCTCACTACAACTTTGTATAGGAAACCTACCGATAAAAATCAATTTCTCCATTATACAAGTTTTCATAATCCATCCCTCAAGACTAATCTTCCTGTGGGACAATTTCTTAGAGTCAAACGAGTCTGTACTACTACACAAGACTTTGAACGTCATGCGAAAGAATTATCTCAGCGGTTCAAAACAAGTCAGTACCCATCGCGGTGTATTGAAGATGCCTACATGAGAGCACGGAGGGAACCACGTGACTCCTTACTTAAAACAAGGGAGGTGAACAAACAATCTACACTAGTGTGCCCCCTAATATATTCGCTACAGTCACGCAAAATAGTGCAAATTCTTAAAAAAGAATGGCATCTCATTCAGTCACTCCCCGGCTTTTGTGATACCTCCCTTATAGTCGCTCATAAAAGGAACGTCAACCTCAGAAATTTGTTAGTTCCATCAGCCTTCACCGAACGCAAGAGATTGTCCAAGTATAAGGGTCAGTTTCAATGTGGCCACTGTTCAGTTTGCCTTAATGTGTTACCCGTGAGGAATTCTTTTATTCACCCAGGTACTCAGAAAAAATTTCCTATTAATGATTTTTCAAACTGTGCAACAACAAATGTAATATATGTGATACAGTGCCCTTGTGGTAAACTGTATGTGGGTAAAACCAACCGGTGTATACGGACACGTATAGTGGAACATAAAAGCTGTGTACGTAGAAAGTTAACCGATAAACCCATTGTACAACATTGGGTAGACATGGGACACACATTAGCTGACATAAAATTCTTTGTTCTGAAGAAAGTACAACTGAATTGGCGAGGGGGAGATTTAATTAAAACCACTGCCAGGTTGGAACAGAAATACATTTTTTTGTTGAATTCCATGGCACCACATGGATTAAATATGGATCAAGATTTATCTGTGTTCCTATAACTAGGTAGTATGCTTCTATAGTAATGGTTTTTTAGGGCATATGTTTCGTCTGTTTTTTTCAGTTTTTCCCGTAAAATAAGTTTAATTTGAAATAACTCTCGGTATTGTCAATGGATCCGCAATATATGTAATTATTTTTATAGCTATTTATTTATTATTAATTTATATTTATTATAAAAATTGTATTTTATTATTTATTATATTATTTTTTATTATATTAGTTTATTATTATTTTAAATTTTTGTTTTTATGTCCTTGCTATCAATTTTTCTTGATGCAAAGAATTTTTTGATTGTTCAAGTATATTATGTTTTAATTTATTTTGTTTTATTCATTATTTTATTTATTTATTTTTTTAATTTCCTTTTATTCATTCCTTTTATTTTTTGATTATATTATTACATTATAACATTTTTTAATTATAAACATTTTTTAATTATTATTTTTTATTTTTTAATTTATTTATGCAACATTTCTCTGTTTATACAATTTTTATTTTTTATTTTTATTTATTATTATTTTTATTTTATTTGCTATTTAATAATTACTATTTATTATTTACTATTATTTATTTATCCTTCAATATTATTTTATTTTGTTTATTTTTATTTTTATTATTATTAGTATTTTTTACTTTTACCTTTATTTAGATGTCTGGTTCCCTAGTTTTATCTTATTATTTCCCAAGACATTAGTATGGTAATGTTATTGACAAACAATATGGACCCATGGCTGATATCGTTAGTTCCCACCAAAAATGTGGCGTCTACATGGGTATGCGAGAGCAGATAGCTGCATTGTGACAATCAATATAAAGAGATCGCTGATGACGGCTCATTTACCAATAAAATTGGAAATCCATCCAATGAGTTTTATTTCATTTTTAGCAGCATTTTTATTTTAGCATAATCACTTAGAGTGATTAAGATTGATAACAGGGTATATCAGCGATTGATTTTGTCTTTGCGTTTGATGTTTTCGTTTTTCCCGCCAAATAGTGGCGTTTAAAAGAGTACGCATGAGCAGTCAGTTCACGATGCTATTTTTCCTGTGAGGCACCCGCTAACGGCGGCTGGATCGCGTTCAAGTTTTTTCTGCAACAGATACGGTATGTTTTATTAATATCAGGGTGTTTCATCATTTGTGGAGTTTATTCTTTATCCTGTCATGAGGTGGGTGGCACCAGATGGTAGTATATGCTCGGTTAGACCGTGTTGATACTCTCGGCGCATAGTTTCTTAGGTTTTTACATTTGCCGCCCTGAAGTAAATCCTTCCATAATATTACAATTTCATGAGGTTTTTAGGTATCTCTGCTATGAAAATTCTTTTATATTTTCTATACGCCCTTTATATAAATTCTTGTCCCCTTTCCAGCGACCTTTAAGTATCGTACAAATTCATTCACTTATGTATAATAGATTGAAGCATGAGCGTCTAAACATTCTTACATTTTTATTGAGCCCTGTTACACATCCCGTGGCACCGTATATATTATATATGATGATGGATTTTGAACATTGCTGCAGATGGTGGCCGTGTGAAGCATTATCACATGCATGTACTGAAACCTGTGGAAATAGGGCATTTTCTTTTCACCCAATACCCTTCTCCTTTTTTTGAAACATCACACATATGACAGTGGTTGCAATGTGGAACCCGATACATATTATGGTTTAATTTTTATGCAAATTAAGTTCTTTTATATAAATGAAGTGTTTTTTGACCTGAGATTATCTCCAAAATTTTGTACACCTTCATGATTAAGAAGCGCGTTTTTATTTCTTTTAATTTACTTATTTATTATCTCTTCATATAGTCATGGGTAAGATAATGCTCCGATCTAATCTACGTAAAGGATTCCTTTATACAATATGACGATCTGTGACTTTTGTTTGAACAATAGTTGAGCCTTTTCATTTAGTTTAAATATCCATCCATAGACACCGTGTCCCCTCTGTGGTTCATCAAGTCATTTTTTGGCATTTTTCTGATGGTAGAACACTGGCCTCTCCCCCTGTTTCATGACGATAACTCTTTAAGAAGATATTATTCCTCCATGATGTATCTCTAATTGTTTTAACTTGTTTTACATATTTTTCATACGCAGTTTAAGTCATACTACGCAATAGAGGCAGGTGGTTTCCTTACTTCTGCCAGTCCATGGTTTTTCTCATTTTGGCTTGTTACTGTGGTAGGTTTATTATTATTATCAATATTATATTATTAATTCATGATATTTTAGTGTTTCTCATTAATCATCACTCGTTTCTTAATTTTTTATTAAATGGTTTTTTTATTATTAGGTTGTTATCATTTTATATATGTTTTAGTATATTTTTTAACTTTTTTTGTTGGCAAAATGTAGCTGTTCTCAGTTTTATATTAGCTTTAATGCTTATGGTATGTCCCTCTAGTCCTCCTCATCCCTCATTCACATTTACTTATCACACGTATGTATATACATATATATATATATACACATACATACATACATACATACATATATGTATGTATGTATGTATAATTATATACACATGTCCTCCTTATTGTTTTCTCTCCTGTTACTAGGTTTTAATTATTTATTATGATTATTGGTTTTATCATTACACATTTATTATTTATTGTTATTGTTTTTTATAAATTTTTAGTTTTGTTATTAACGTTTTTTAAACATGGATTAATGATTATGGTTTTATTAAATGAGTTGTCACGTATTGGTTATTTAGCTATTTATTTATTTATATATTTATTCTATTATTTATTTATTACCCTTTCATTTTATATGATACAATATCGTTCACACATTAGATGTGGTTATATAACGAGTTTCTTTCATTTATTTGCTGTTTTTATTATTATTATTTTTCATTATGCTTTATTTAATATGTGTTTATGTAATATGTATATGCATGTTTTATAGTGAGCCCATAACCCCTGAGGAAGTTGTTTACGAAACACGGCCTGTGTTGGGTTGGCACACCTGATCCGTGGAGTAATAAAGGTGACTTTTGAACCTCTTGCCACGTTTCCTGTCTGGTTCAATACCTAGGGACTCCACTGCAGTTCGGGGCCCGTTTGTCTGGGCAGATGATGCAGACAAACCAGACATCATTGCCTGCTGCAGGGCCAGGATGGCAGAGATAGTCTGCTCCAGGGCCACCATTATGGTCTCGAGGCCAGAAGACTCTGCAGCTGGCGTGGTGGCAGAGGGCCCGATGCTGGCACTCTAGCGAATTGTCCTCGATGAGGACCATGGCTTCGAGGAGCCTTGCAGTTGCCACCAGTTGAGGACTCGGACCTTGAGGGGGCGCTGGATAGGAGTCGCCCGAGTCCCGCTGCGGAACCTTACCAGGTTTCACTGGTGAAACCTTGACTCTTCCTCACCGGAGTCCAGGGTTTTTACAGAGGAGCCGCCTCTGCGGGACTCCGAAGATTCCTGTGACTCGAGGGAGGTGCTTGGCTTGGGGTTCAGAGTCAGGGAAGAAGGGGCTGAGTCAGACCGCAGGAACATTCTCTCCTGCAACTCCAACTTTTTATTGCTGGTTTTTGGAGTCATGGCCTGGCACAGGTGGCACTCTCATGGTCCTGGCTGAGGCAACAAGCAGCAGTCATGGAAGTCTGTGACAGTCTGACTGCAGCGGTCACATTTTTTTATCCCACCGAGAGACATGGTAGGAGACACACAGGTGAAAAAGGGCGCGAACGCTGGTCGAGGCAAGCTTTGTCACAAAAAGAAGGGAGAGAGCCAGGAACAGCACTGGCTCGAGGCAGGTTAGAGGAACTTGGAAAAACACACTTAAGAATAATTTTTAGAGGATTTTTCCGGGGAAACAGAACATGTGTCTGTTGGGCTCCATGGAAGAAAGGAGACTGAGCAAGATGGCACTCTTGGGCGGGAAGGGGACCATGCATGCATGGTAGCATTCCCAAAGGCTTTCTGTGAAAGCTGCGGAAATGCTCAGTCAGTGCCAATGTCACCCATATGTGAGGGCCGATTTTCTGCTTGAACCTGGAGAAGGCAAGGCTCCATAGATGGGAATAGCAGGGACTACTAGAAATAGGTCATCTATTTGATGGTGAGTCACTGAAGGATTTTACCATGCTCTGTGCATCAGATTTCTATAGCCATCTTCAAATTGCACATTCCTTAGCAAGAGCTTTATACAAAGGGGGATTCAAGACCAAGGAGCAACAGCTTTTGAAACTCTTCTTTAGTTGGGTGCAGGGTTACTCTTTAAATTGTAGAAAGTTTTAGAAAGATCTCCAACCGAAAAACCAAGGCACTTGAAATTATGAGATGAGGACTCTCATAAGAGACTGTAGTTGGAGGAATGGGCAGCTATTTTCCAGATGACTAAGTCGGGACTCAACAAACCCCAGGTGTCAGGTCAGGTAACAGCCTCTTCATAATCATCTGAAGGCGAGCGCCCTTCTTCATTCACATCAGAGCCCAAAATAGAGACATCTGACCCAAGTCACAGTCCAAGTTTTGGACAGACACCAGCTGCTCCACATCTCCAGGAGGCGATCGTCACCAGGAATGCTTAGCCATAGGCATTCAAACAGGATTTCCACACTCAGCCTGCCTCTCAATAGACTGCATTCTGAGAAACCCAGAGACCACAGGGTCTGAATTTCCACACCAGAATGACCAGGCCTATTGTAAAACAGAAAAGAAACAGAGGAGGACAAGCTGGGGTCAAGCTCTCCTCTCAGAACTGACCCTTTAGCACCAGGGGGACATAGCTACCGCTGAACCCGTAGAGGACAGGGAGCAAAAGCAGTTTCTGGAACCTCCGGACAGCTGGCAATCCTTACCCCACAGTACCATCTGTCAGCTCCTGCTCTGACAGATATGAAAAAAAAACAAAACAAAACCGCAAAGCAGATAGCATACAATCCAAAAATCCAAAGGAATGCTATCAAAAAAACCCCCACCACTAATCCAGTTGCAATAAATACAACAAGGAAGGTGTTAAGCATCAGCAGAAAATGGTGTACAAAATATTCTGCGGATCTACTAAAGGTCACCACATTATAGACCATTTGTAGAAAATCAAGTGCCACCACACCTTCAATTTCAAGACATGCAGCACACACTTATCTTCAAAAAAACAGTTCAGCTTCTCAAACAATTGCCTCAATGCTGGCAGCATTTCACATTGTAAGCTGCATCAGGCGGCTATCTAAAAAAGAAACAAACAAAATATGCCATACTGGGTCAGACCAAGGTCCATCAAGCCCAGTATCCTGTTTCCAACAGTGGCCAATGTAGGTCATAAGTACCTAGCAGTTTCCCCAAAAGACACAGGGGTTCCACAATGCTTGTATTAGGTCAAGCAGTGATATCCCGGGTCCCTTTTAATAATGGTTTATGGACCATTCCTCCAGGAACTTGTCCAAACGTTTTTTAAACCCAGCTACACTAACAGCTTTTACTACATCCTCTAGTAACAAATTCCAGAGCTTGATTATATGTTGAGTGAAAAAATATTCTCTTATTTAACAAACATTTTATACCATGCCTTCCAAAGATCAAGAGCGGTTTACAAAAAAAAAGTATATGAAATGCATAAACGTGCATATCCATTACATAGAACTAGTAAAACTATATACATAGTATATTAGTCTTAAATAGATTACCCTATAGCTTCATTGCATGTCCCCTAGTCTTTCTACATTTTGATGACACAAATACATCAGGTTAGTTGGCTCACAAATTGTCCCTGCAGACCTGCAAAACAAAACCAAACAAAACTGAAGCAGAGATTCTCACAAACTAAAAATCAGTGGTTAAAAGAACTTACTTCACAACAGCACACTGTGATTCAGAGAATCAACATCTCAGTGTACCCATATTTTCCCAGGGAAAGACCACTACTGCATCTCACCAACCAGATCATAAAATGGCACCAAAGTAGCTCAAAAATTTAAACCAAATGTGAACCAATCAAGAATAAGCCAATCAAAAAGGAACATACTCGGCAAAGGACTGCCCTCAATGACAGCAACCTGAAAGAGGCATATCAACAAACCCACAAACTATCTCAATTTTTTTGAGGTTGAGAATTTTTTCGTTTGACTGAACATCATGAATTTAGCTAGCTGAATGGAGGCACTCTTTTGGAAAGCGATTATCCACACTGCGACAACGTGCACCTAAAGGACAACATGCATATAATCATGATCCACAGAAAATCTTATAAACCATTTTCTACTGATGCTTAACACTTTCCTTGTTGCATTTATTTCAACTGGAGAGTAGTGGCAATTTTTTGATAACATATTTTGCTTTTTTGGAGCTCATGCCCTGAGGCAGGCAAGGCCAGATCAATCGCATCCCCCGGCTGAGAGGGGAAAGCAGGCTCTCCAGGTACAACTCTGCCCTTCTTGTATAGCAGTTTCTGAGTCAAGAAGCCAGAGAGATGGCAGCACCTCGCTTGCCACAGGTCAAACAATGCTTTCTGGAAGAGGACATAGAAGTTAAGGCACATTCAACAACAGCATGTGCTAAGGCCATAGCAGCCCAGAAGAGACACATTAACAGTACTAGTACAGCAACACATGTTAATGGGCTCTTGGGTAGGAACACACATTGGAGCCATCAGGTGCACAATACTAAAAACCGCTACTAATTCATGTAGAAAAGGCCAGGAAACCCCCACACCACACTAAAGGTCGCTGGCAGTCCACCCCGAATTGCGCCCCGGACAAATGGAATCTGGAGCTCTCAACAAGGATAAAGAGTAGTTACTCACCTGTAACAGGTGTTCTCCAGGAGCAGCAGGAATCAGTCCTCACATATGGGTGTCATCGGCGTAGATGAAGCCCCAGCGGAGCATTTCCCCAGCTTTCTATGAAAGCCTTTGGGAATGCAGGCACGCATGCGCGGTTCCCTTCCCGCCTAAAGGTGCCATCTTACCTCAGTCAAATTAAATAGCTAAGAACAGCACACAAAAATGAAAAAATAAACTATGTACAACTGCAACTCCAAGGGGAGGAGGGAGGGTTGTGAGAACTGATTCCTGCTGCTCCAGGAGAATACCTGTTTTAGGTGAGTAACTACTCTTTCTCCAGGACCAAACAGGAAGTCAATCCTCACATATGGGTGACTCCCTAGCTCTGGGCTACCGAGGAACCCAGGCTGAACAAGAGAACTCCCTCTAGTCTCAGCAGCAAAGAAAGGCTTTTCAAGGACACAACCTCCACCGGTAGCCCAACAGAGGGCAGGAGTTGCCTAAACCTGAGAGATTCCGGAGTACTGCCTGGCCAAAAGCACTGTCCCTACAGGACTCCCTCTCCAGGCAGTAATGGGCTGCAAACGTCTGGCTTGAAGACCAAGTTGCAGCCCTGCAGATGTCTACCAAGGGCACAGAGCGGAGATGAGCCACTGAGGCAGCCATTGCCCTGACACGATGGGCCGTGACCCTACCCTGCAAAGGAAGGTCAGCCGACTTGTAAGCCTTGGTGATACAGTCAGCCACCCAGATGGACAAGGTACGCTTGGACACAGCTAACCCCAACTTATTGGGTTCAAAGGATACGAAGAGCTGAGTAGCCCTTCTATGCCCCTGCTTATGGTCAAGGTAGAAGGATAAGGCCCCTCCTACAGTCCAGGGTATGCAGGACTGCTTCAGCCTGGCTAGCATGAGGCCTAGGAAAGAATGTTGGAAGAACCACCTCCTGATTGAGGTGGAAAGAGGAGACAACCTTAGGGAGTCACTTTGGATGAGTCCTGAGGACTACCCTGTTCCTGTAAATCCTGGTGTAAGGCCTGTCACAGACCAGGGCTTGAAGCTCACTTACTCGCCTAGCCGAGGTAAGGGCTATAAGGAAGAGTGTCTTCCAGGAGAGGAAGCGTAGTGGACAAGTAGCCATCGGCTCAAAAGGTAGGCGAGTCAGCTGCTGCAAGACCACATTCAGCTCCCACTCAGGGGCAGGATGGACGGATGGTAGGCTTGAGCAAAAGCAAGCCCCTGAGAAAGCAGGACACCAAGGGGTGACCAGATAGAGATTGCCCCTCTACCAATGAGTGGTGAGCTGATAGAGCTGAGAGGTGGACCCGAACAGAATTGGACTTAAGTCCCTGATTGGATAAGTGCAGCAAGTACTGAAGCACTACTGGCACAGTACAGGAGAAAGGGTCCTCTGTACATAGGCGACACTACACAGAAAACCTCTTCCACTTGAGGGCATAGGTTTTCCTAGTGGACTGTTTCCTAGAGGCCAGGACAACCTCTTCAACTTCCTGAGGTGGGCCCCAGGGAGCCAAAACTACCCTTGCAGCCTCCAGGCCATCAAATTGAAAGACCTGAGATTGGGGTGCAGAAGGGAACCCTGGTCCTGTGTGAGAAGGTCGGGTTGCAACCCCAGAGGCAGTGGAGGATCCACCGCCAGTTGAAGCAGAAGAGGAAACCAAGGCTGTCTCAGCCACCTGGGAGCTACCAGCAGGACCGAGGCCTTGTCCTGGAGAATCTTGAACAAGGTTCGGGCCACCAAGGGCATGAGAGGAAACGCATAGAGGAGGCCCTGAGACCAAGAGATCAGAAAAGCATCCGCTGCTATCCGCAGAGGATGTGGTTGCCTGGAGCAGAACTTTGGCAGTTGCTTGTTCATGGGGCTGGCAAAGAGATCTATCCAAGGGAGACCCCATGTCAGGAAGATCTTCTGAACTACTGAAGGATGCAGCTGCCATTCGTGGGGCTGCAGTATCCTGCTTAATCTGTCTGCCAGGTAGTTGTCCTGGCCTGGAAGGTACACAGCCTTGAGGAGCATGTTGTGCTTGAGGGCAAAAGAACAAAGGTCCTGAGCTTCCCGACAAAGGATCCTGGACCCAGTTTCGCCCTGTTTGTTCACATAAAACATGGCAACCTGGTTGTCTGTCTGAATCAGGACAGACTGGTGAGCCAGGGTAGGAGTGAAAGCTTTGAGTGCTAATCGAATAGCTCTGAGTTCGAGGAGATTGATCTGCTGTGCAGCTTTCCAGGGAGACCAGAGACCCTGGGTGCACTTGCCCAGACAATGAGCTCCCCAGCCTTGCAGGGAGGCATCGGTTGTCATCACTACTGTGTACCCTGGAATCTGAAAGGGCACACCTTTCAGTAGATTGGGTGGGTGTAGCCACCAGCTGAGGGAGTGCAGAAATGGTCTGGACACCCTTATCCTGTCTCTGAGGCTGCCTGTGGCCTGTGACCACTGAGTCCGAAGGCATCACTGTGCAGGCCGCATATGGAGCCGGGCATTGGGGGTCACATGTATTGTTGAAGCCATGTGGCCAAGTAGCCTCAGGCAGAGCCTGGTGGAGACCAGGGAGTTGCTGAGAAACTGACTTGCCAAGGCCATCAACCTTTGGGCTCTGTTTTCTGGCAAGAATGCCTTTGCCAGGAGAGAGTCCAACCTTGCCCCTATGAACTCCAAGTTCTGGGAAGGGAGCAAAGTGGACTTTGCGAAGTTGATGACAAACCCCAGGCGTTGTAGAAGAGCAATGGTCCTGAGGGTGGCTTGATGGGTCTCCTGACCTGTCAGAACCCCTGATGAGCCAGTCGTCCAGATAGGGGAAGACAAAGATTCCCTGATTTCTCAGGTAGGCCGCCACCACTGCTAGGCACTTTGTGAAGACTCTGGGGGCGGAGGTGAAGCCGAAAGGCAGCACTCTGTACTGATAATGGTTTCCTCCCACGATGAACCTCAGGTACTTTCTGTGGTCTGGATGAATGAGGATGTGAGTGTACGCATCCTTTAGATCTAAGGAGCATAGCCAATCTCCCTGCTGGAGGTAGGGCAGAAGGGTTCCAAGAGTAAGCATCTTGAACTTTTCTTTCACTAGGAACTTGAGGTTCCTGAGGTCCAGAGTGGGACGAAGGCCACTGGTCCTTTTGGGCACCAGGAAATACCTGGAGTAGAATCCGTGACCTTGCAAGTGGGGAGGCACAGGCTCCACCGCCCTGTCCACCAACAGACCTTGAAGCTCCTGACGGAGAAGATCTGTGTGAAGAGGAGGCCTTGGAGGCTCCCATGGAAAGTATGGGGGTGGAAGTTGGTGGAAATGGAGGGCATATCCCTTGTGGATTATCTCCAGCACCCAACTGTCCCCGGTGATAAGGTGCCACTGGTGGGCAAAGAGGGAGAGGCTACCTCCTGTGCAGGGTTGGGAGAGCAGTGGAGGAGAGGCTATGCTCAAGGAGTCAAAAGCCCCCACCCTGCTGAGTGGTAGCAGGGGCCTGAGGCTTGGGGGTCCTCTGCCTACGGGGCCCATTACCCTGGCCCTTGGCTTGCTGACCCTGGGGGGCAGCTTGGGCAGCCTGATACTGAGGGTACTGTTTGTAGGCAGTGCCCTTCCTCGGGTAAAAGGGCTTTTTACCCAAGCCCTTCTTTTTATGAGAAGGGGCAGGGGTCTTCCTAGACAGCCTTGTCCGAGTGAGGTGCTCGGTCTCGAGCTGAGCGGCCTTCTCGGTCATGGGCTTGCCAAAAAGGTTTTCACCTCAGCAAGGGACATCTTTATCTTTATTAAAACTTATTATACCGCCTGAACCTAGAGGCATACAGCGGTGTACAATAAAAAAAATAAAGGAGACTACTGTCAAAAATAGAAAGGAACGCCAATTCATTCACAGGAAAGGATAGCAAGGAAGAGAGAAATAAAAGAAAAGTTAAAAGAAAAGTACAAACGGGTTGGGGAGGAACAGTCAGCTGCCAACAGCAGAGGAAAGGGGGAAAGGAAGGTCAAAAGCCGTGCAAAAAAGGTGAGTCTTAAGTGAAGCTTTAAAGGAGCGGAAGGAGGAATCTAGACGTAAGGCTGAAGGGAGGGAGTTCCAAAGACGGGGGCCAAGAAAAAAGAAAGCAGAAGAACGGGTAGATTCAAGGCGAGCCCTAGAAGGGGGTGGAAGAAAAAGACGATTAGCGTGAATTGACCGAAGAACTCTAGAGGGACAGTGAAAATGAACCAGATCCGAGAGATAAAGAGGGACACCGGTGTGCAAAGCCTTGTGAACAAAGATCAGAATCTTATATTGAATACGAAAAGGGATAGGCAACCAGTGTAATTGAATAAGAAGAGGAGTGATATGAGCCGAGCGGGAAGAATTAGTGAGAAGACGAGCGGCGGTGTGATGAATTAATTGAAGACGGTGAAGCTGAGAAAGAGGGAGACCGGCCAAGGAAGCATTGCAATAGTCTAGGCGAGAAACTACGAGGGAAAGAAGGAGCGTGGTCATAGAAGGGAGGGAAAGAAAAGGCCGAATAGCACGAAGTTGCCGAAGTGTGTGGAAAGAGCGCTGAACAACGGAAGAGACATGATCCTTGAAAGTTAAAGCCGAATCCAGGGTGACACCAAGATAGCGCATAGATGTGACAAGAGGGATAGGCCCAGCAGAAAGAGATGGGGTGAGGGTGGGAATGGGAGCACCAGCGGTAAACCAAATAGCAGAAGTCTTAGATAGATTGACATGCAAAAAGTTCTCAGAAAACCAGGAAGAAACAGCGGAAAGACAGACATTAACTTGTCCTGAACCCATGGCTCGAGGTCCGATGACTGCAGCCATGCCTGGCGTTGAGCCGCGATGCCGGCTACTGCAACTCGGGCCGAAGCCTCGAAGCCATCGTAGGTGGCACGGGACATGAACTTCAAGCAGTCCCGAATCCCCGAGGACAAGGACTTAAATCTCTGCAAGGGTTCCCCGGAGAGACCAGCAGAGAACCTGGCCAACTCTTTGGCCAGATCCCGCAAGTACATGCCCATGCACAGCTTGGTAAGACTGGACACGGCAAGCAAGCATCGAGCCCTGAAAGCACTTTCTACCGACACCATCGAGGTTTCGGGCCTCCCTGCCAGGAGGCACCGCGGAGTGCATCTTCTGACTCTTCAGACGATGCATGGCCGATTCCACAACCATGGAATGGTGTAGTAGCTGTGCCTTCTGAAAGCCAGGGCTCTTTCTGAGTGGATAGATCGAATGAACCCGCTTGCTAAGAACCGGCGCCGAGGCCGGTGCCTCCCACATATGGAAAAGGAGCCGTTCCAGCATCGGAGGAACCGGGACAGTAAAGGCCTCCTTCGGAGGAGAGTCATACTGCAGTGCCTCGAGCTCCTCAGCTCGAGGCTCTTCCTCGGGATCCGCCGGAATAGCCAAGGCATTGGCCATATCCCGGACGAACTCCGAGAACCGGGTGTCCTCCGGGGGGGACCTGCTCCGGGGCTCAGACTGCAGTGAGTCCGAAGGGACACACCGAGTCTTAAAGGTATCAGGAGACTCCTCGTCCTCCGTCTCCCAAGCCGACTCATCCGAGGAAGAGTCGAGGTCCGACCCCGCAGGGCCCTGGAGCAGCTTCTGGCGTCAACGCCCTCGGTCCCGAACGGGAGGTCGAGGGAGACCGCGACCGAGGTCGACTCCGAGCCATGATGGACTTGAGTATCAGCTCGGTCTCCGGGGTCGACTTCGACGTCGAAGTCCCGGTGGTCGGGGCAGATGCGCCAGACAGGCTGGTCATCAGTGCCTGCTGCTGCTCCATGAAGGCAGACATTCTGCTCTCCAAGGCTGTCATCCTGAGACTCAGCTCGGGAGACGCAGCAGCCACCGACTCGGGCCCCGGTGGCGCCGGGCCCGACGTCTGCTCCCTGGGAGGAGAGTCCACGAGGACTATGGGGCTTACGTGTCCAGCAGACTCCAGCTCCACACAAGGAACTTTGGCAGGCTTCTCCGGTTCCACAGGCCCGGGGCGACGGTCGGGGGTCTTAGACCTGGCCCTCGAGGAGCCAGGGACCTCCTCCGACGATGCCCTCATGAGCCGTTTCTTCCTCTTGTGTTCCCAGTCGGGGGACCCCTTGTCCGAGGAGCTTCGACGGCGCTCGGGATCGGAATCCAGAGATGTCGAGGCCTCAGACGAGGTCCGGGCCCGGCCAGAGGCTGAGTCCGAGAAAAGCCTTTCCTTTTGTTGCTGGCGACTTCGTAGTGCCTTGGAAGACATTTTTCCGCAGGCCCCGCACGACTTAGGATCGTGGTCGGGGACGAGGCACTGAAGGCAGCAGTCGTGTGTGTCGGTGAGAGACATTAGTTTCTTACACCGATCACACTTCTTAAAACCACTGGAAGCCATCGGGGAAAAAAAAAGAGTCCCAGCGAGGTCAAAGGACCGGCCTCCTAGGGAAAAAGAGGAAAAAGGGTGCGAACACCAGCCACGAAGGGCAAAAACCGAAGAAGAAGAATCGGGCTTTATACCAGTGTACCGAATCCGGCGGGAGGGGAACCGGCGAAAAAAATCGCTGAAAAATCTAATTTTAACCGGGAAAACTGGACACACGTCCGGTGGGCTTCACGGAAAAAAAAGAGACTGAGGTAAGATGGCACCTTTAGGCGGGAAGGGAACCGCACATGCGTGCCTGCATTCCCAAAGGCTTTCATAGAAAGCTGGGGAAATGCTCCGCTGGGGCTTCATCGCCGCCGATGACACCCATATGTGAGGACTGACTTCCTGCTTGGTCCTGGAGAATGACAAGGTCAAGCCTTGGTACTCAGCCCCTGAGAGCCCAGGTAGAAAATACAAGCTGGACTCAGCTCTCCTCCCCTGAAACTACTTCTCCAACTTTGCCGACACTGTTTTAAGATGGCTGTCAGGCAGATTTCTCAGAGAGCCTTCTTCAATCTTTGGGGAAGGACAGGGCAGGAGAGAGTGCATTCAGGATGTGTGAGGCTGCTGAATTCTTCCAAATCCTTCCAATTTTTACTGGCTGCTCAATCAATTTTATTTCCCTCCTCCTATGGCTTCTGAAAAGACTGCAGTCTAGTGAATCCTCCCATGTCACCCTCAAGTGAGAGAATCACTCTCAAGGTGGTCATTCACAAGCAAATTCAATTTCTCTCTCTCAATTTTCTCAGATTTTCTTCAGAGTGGAGAAAATCCATCCACCAACTGCTGGAGACAGAATATTGACGAGCCCTCTGGTGGCTGAGGTAAATAGAGGCATAGGAGTAATGCCAGTAAACCAAATGACAAGGCTGCAAATATCTCCACCAATCTGCCGGTAGAACACAACTCATTTGTCTGGTCTGGTCTAGCAGAACGACATGGAATTATTCTGTAAGAGGGATCAGCGATTCCAGTGTTTTAGCTGTGAATTTCTGGGGGGACACAGGTGGGAAGGTTCAGAGCATGTCAGGTGGTCATCATCTGCTTAGGTCATCTGAGGTGAAGTGTCAAATATCAGGTACCCTGGAGGGCAAATTCAAAAGTATTTATGTGGTTTGCAGTCTGGCAAACCACATGACACTCACTGGGATATTCAGGAACACTTGTGGTTAGTGTCGCTGAACATTCTCTTAACCCAGGTCACAGACTGTCCCAGAGACAGTCTGTGGCCTGCCTCCAAAGGTCTCGGAGACACTGCTGTGTGGCCCTCATGTGAAGGCAGGCATCTGGGGTGACATGCATCGTGAAGACCATGTGCCCGAGCAGGCGCAGCAGGAGCCAAGCAGACACCAAATGACAGTGTTGTATGTCTAGGGCCAGTGCCAAGACGGTTGGCTCGGTTCCCAGGAAGGAAGGCCTCTGCCTGGAGGGTGTCCAGTCTCGCCCCTATGAACTCCAGACAGGGTATCAGGAGGTGGTGGGGGCTTGCGGTAGTTTATTACAAACCCCAAGTGCTGCAGGACCTGGATGGTACATGTGATTGCCTAATGCACCTCTGAGGCCGTGCCTTCTTTTATAAGCCAGTCCTCCAGGTAAGGGAAGACAAACACCTTGTAAGCGGAGGAAGGCAGCCACGACTACCAGGCACTTTGTCAAGACCCTTGGGGCAGAAGCCAAGCCGAAAGGCAGCACCCTGTATTTTTAGCGACTGCTCCCCACCACGAACCACAGGTACCGTCTGTGGTTGGGGTGGATGAAGATGTGGGTATAAGCATCTTTCAGATCCAAGGAGCATAGCTAATCTCCCTTCTGGAGACAAGGCAGCAATGTTCCAAGGGATAGCATCTTGAACTTCTCCCTCACAAGGAACTTGTTTAGATTGCGCAGGTCGAGGATAGGCCTTAGGCCCCCTGTTCTTTTTGGCACAAGGAAGTACCTGGCATATAGAACCTCTTGCTCCTGAGACAGAGGGGGACTGGTTCCACAACTGTGCTCAAGAAGACCTGTGAGTTCCTCCAGTAGAAGGTCCCAGTGAAGGGAAGAGCTGGGGGAGCTCTCCCAGGAAGTAAGGGGGAGGTGTTTGAGTCAGACGGAGGAGATAACACACCCTAAATCACTTCAAGTGCCCAGGAATCGGTGGTGATGGCTGGCCATCTTTTGGCATAGTGTACAAGATGTCCCCCTGTGGGCTGCTGACCTCCTTGGGGTGGAGAGGCTATGCCCAAGGATTCAAGAGCTCCCCTTTGGCTGGGCTGGGGCCAATGCCTGGGGCTTAGGAGCCTTCTGCTTATAAGGGCCATGCCCATGTCCCTTGGCCTGTTGACCCTGCTGGGGAGCCAGGGAGGCCTGAAAAGGTGGGCAGTTTCTGTAAGCAAACCCTTTCCTTGGGTAGGACTTTTTACCCAAGCCCTTTCACTGGGGCAGGGCAGAGGTCTTTTTAGAGAGCCTGGTCCTCGTCATGAACTGTTGTCTCCAGCTCAGCAGACTTGTCGGTCATGGGTTTGCCAAATAAGTTCTCTTCCTGGCAAGGGACATCGACCAATTTGTCCTGAACCCATTGCTTGACGTCAAATGACTGTAGCCAAGCCTGGCGTCTGGCACTGATGCCCACTGCTGCTACTCGAGCCACCGATTCGAAACAGTCATAGGCTGCTTGAGACAAATTTGGAGCACTCACAGATGGCCTTGGCCAGGTTCTTGAACTACTGCAGGGATTCCTCGGAAAGACCAGCCGAGAACCCGGCAATCTCCTTTACCAGGTCTCTTGGGTACATAACCATGTACAGCTGGTAGGCCTGGATGCGGCCGATGAGCATTGAGCGCTGGTAGCACTTTCTGCCGAGGGCGTACAAGGTGCGTGCCTCTCTACCTGGGGCAGCACCGAGGAATGCGTCTGACTTCAGCTGACATATGGCCAACTCCACCACCATGGAGTTGTGCAGGAGATGTGCAGCAGCTGTGACTTCTGGAAGCCAAGGCTCCAGTGGACTCTATATATCGAGTTAAGTTGCTTGCTCACCACTGGCACTGTTGCTGGTATCTCCTATATGCGGAGCATTAGCTGTTCCAGGATGGGTGGGATGGGCACTGTGAGCAATTTCCTCGGGGAACCTTATATTGGAGGATTTCTAACTCCTTCGTCCGAGGATCCTCCTCAGATTCCTTCGGTAACATTAGGGCCTTGGACCTGTCCCTAACAAAGTTGAGGAATGCCATTGTCCTCAGCTGGGGACCACCGCCGGGGCTCAGAAGGAGAGGAGTCTGAAGGATCGTCACAGTGGCAATGGGTTTCCGGCAACTCTTCGTCCTCTGTCTCACACTCTGAATAGTCCATTGAGGACTTGAGGAAAGGCTGGCTCACAGGTTCGGGGGCTGACCCTGGCCCGCAGCCCTCAAAGGCCCCATGGCTGGCACAGAGCGCACTGGCTGGAGACAATCGTGGCCCTGTCGAGCAGGAACTGGATTGAGACCTCAGCTGAGGATCGACTTGAGACTGAAGAGTCTCAAGGATCGGCTCGGCCTCCAGGGACATCTTGGATATCGAGGGCCTGGTGGTCTAAGTGAAGGAACCGTCAGTACTGGAAAATGGCACCCGCAGCTGGTCCATGAATGCAGACAAACTGCACTCCAGGGCCACCATTCTGGACTCCAGGCCAGAAGGCTCCTCAGCCATCGGCACAGGCACTGAGGAAATCAGGCCCGATGCAGTTTCACCCAAGGGGGAATCCTCAACCAGGATGGTGTCTTGCAACAGAGGCTGGTCCGAGGAAGAGGGACCTCGGTCGAGTGTCTAGGACTGCGAGACTTGGCTCAAGGCTTACCCAGCCTGTTGGAGCCGACCAGGAAAACTGCCTTTGAGGTTGTCTTCTTGGGTTCCACTGAGGGAGACCCCCCTGTAAAGAACCATGACACCTCTCGGGGGTCTATAGAGTCACTCTGAGATGCTGTGGCTTCAGACGAGGCCCTGGCTTTTTGGAGGTACCGGGACTCTGGGAAGAACTTGTGCTGTTGCTGGCAACTCGAGGGTCTTGTTGGATAGCGTAGTTACTCACCTGTAACAGGTGTTCTCCAGGAGCAGCAGGAATCAGTCCTCACATATGGGTGACGTCGGCGCCGACGGAGCCCTCGCGGAGCAATTTTCCCCAGCTTTCAAAGAAAGCCTTTGGGAATTGCAGCGCGCATGCGCGGTCCCCTTCCTGCCCAAAGGTGCCATCTTGGCCAGTCTGATGACATAGCGAAAAGACAGCAAAAAATTTGCAAAAACTAAATCATATGACTGCAACTCCACGGGGAGGAGGGAGGGTTGTGAGGACTGATTCCTGCTGCTCCTGGAGAACACCTGTTACAGGTGAGTAACTACGCTTTCTCCAGGACCAAGCAGGAAGTCAGTCCTCACATATGGGACTCCCAAGCTTAAGGCTACCGGAGACCCTAAGCACAAAAATGAGCTCCCTCTAGCTCAGCAGCACAGAAGGAAGGAATCTTCTCTGACTAATCTCCAACCGGTAGCCCAACATCCGGGATGGAGGGTAGGAGTTGCTTAAACCTCGAAGAGATTACGGAGGACTGCCTGTCCGAAAGCACTGTCCCTGCGGGACTCCCTCTCGAGGCCGTAATGGGTTGCAAAAGTCTGGCTCGAAGACCAAGTAGCGGCCCGGCAGATGTCTGCCAATGGAACAGAGCAGAGGTAAGCCACTGACGCAGCCTTCGCCCTAACCCGATGAGCCGTGACTCGACTTTCCAACGAGAGGCCTGCCGCCCCATAAGTCCAAGCGATACAGCCAGCTACCCAGATGGACAGAGTACGCTTGGAGACAGGGAGCCCTAATTTATTAGGGTCGTAAGACAGGAAGAGCTGAACAGTCTTACGGTGCTCCCGCGTACGATCAAGGTAGAAGTTCAGCGCCCTTCTACAGTCCAGGGTATGCAAGACCATCTCAGCTCAGCTGGAGTGCGGCCTGGGAAAGAAGGTCGGAAGCACCACCTCCTGATTGATGTGAAAAGGGGAGACCACTTTTGGAAGAAACTTAGGGTGAGTCCGCAGGACTATCCTGTTCTTGTAGAACCTAGTGTAAGGGGGATCAGACACTAGGGCCTGCAGTTCACTAACGCGTCTAGCGGAAGTGAGGGCTACCAGGAATAAGGTTTTCCAAGAAAGAAAACGGAGAAGACAGGTAGCCATGGGTTCAAAGGGCGGACAGGTGATCCGCTGTAAAACCACGTTAAGGTCCCAGTCGGGGGCGCAAAGGTGGTTTAAGGAGAAGGAGACCTCGGGAGAACCGTGCCACGCGAGGGTGGCCGGAAAGAGGCCTGCCTTCCACCGGCACATGATGTGCAGAAATAGCACTGAGGTGAACCTTGACCGAGTTGGACTTTAGTCCAAGATTGGAGAGGGAAAGCAAGTACTGCAAGACCACCGACACCAAGCAGGAGAAGGGGTCTTGAGACTGTTGAGTACACCAGGTGGAGAAGCGACGCCATTTAAGGGCGTAGGATTTCCGAGTAGAGGGTCGCCTGGAAGCTAGCACGACCTCTTCTACCTCTGGAGGCAGCAGGAGGGGAGCAAGGACTACCCTTTCAGCAGCCAGGCCATCAGATGAAGAGATCTGAGGTTGGGGTGTAGGAGAGACCCCTGATCCTGGGTCAGGAGATCAGGCTGAAACCCCAGAGGCAACGGAGTATCTACCGCCAGGTGCATCAGAAGCGGGAACCACGGTTGCCTGGGCCACCGGGGAGCTATCAGGATCAGCGAAGCCTTGTCCTGGAGAACCTTGAAAAGTGTTCGAGACACCAGTGGCATGGGAGGAAAGGCATACAGAAGGCCCGTGGACCATGAGAGCAGAAAAGCATCCGCCGCTACTCGGAGGGGATGCAGTTCCCGAGAGCAGAACCGAGGAAGTTGCCTGTTCAGAGGACTGGCAAAGAGATCCAGCGTGGGGAGGCCCCACTGGAGAAAGATCCTTTGAACCACCAACGGGTCCAATCTCCACTCGTGTGGTTGGAGGATTCTGCTCAGTTTGTCTGCCAGGTAGTTTTCTTGACCTGGGAGATAGACAGCTTTGAGGAGGATTCCTCGGCTGACGGCCCAAGCGCAGAGCTTTTGTGCTTCCCGACAGAAAAGGAAGGAGCCCGTGCCCCCCTGTTTGTTCACGTAGAACATGGCCACTTGATTGTCCGTCTGGACGAGGACGGACTGGCGAGCGGTAAGGTGGGAGAAGGCCCGGAGAGCCAGGCGGATCGCTCTGAGCTCCAGGAAGTTGATCTGCTGGGCAGATTCCCACGGGGTCCAGAGACCCTGAGTACATGTCCCTTGGCAATGTGCTCCCCAACCCAGGAGAGAAGCGTCGGTCGTCAGTACCTGAACAGGCGGAGGAGACTGAAAGGGCATTCCGAGCACTAGGTTGGGCAGATGAAGCCACCACCGTAGAGAAGAGACCAGCGGGCTGGAGATTCGTATGGAGTCCGCCAGTCTCCCCGAGGCCTGACGCCATTGTGAGCAAAGGCACCATTGAGCAGGCCGCATATTCAGGCGGGCATTGGGGGTCACATGGACCGTGGAAGCCATATGGCAGAGCAGTTTCAGAAAGTGCCTGGCCGAGACCCGGGAATGGCTGCGGAAGCGGCTGGCCAGAGCCATGAGCCGTTGTGCCCTGTCGAGCGGCAGAAAGGCGCGCGCTTGAAGCGTGTTTAACCTGGCGCCGATGAACTCGAGATCCTGAGAGGGGAGCAAAGTGGACTTTTCGAAGTTTATGAAAAAGCCCAGGTACTGGAGCAGAGTCACAGTACGTTGCGTGGCGTGAGTGGCCTCCGTGGAGGACGGAGCTCTGATGAGCCAGTCGTCTAGGTAAGGGAAGACAAAGAGGCCTTGAAGCCGGGGATAAGCCGCCACCACTGCGAGACATTTTGTGAAGACTCGTGGTGCGGAGGACAGGCCAAAGGGCAGTACTCTGTACTGGTAATGATTGCCTGCCACCACAAACCTTAGGTATTGTCGGTGGCTTGAGTGGATGAGGATGTGAGTATAGGCATCCTTTAGATCCAAGGAGCATAGCCAATCTCCCTGCTGGAGGTAGGGCAGCAGGATTCCAAGGGTAAGCATCTTGAACTTTTCCCTTTCCAGGAACTTGTTGAGGTTCCGCAAGTCCAGGATGGGTCTGAGGCCTCCAGTACGCTTTGGTATCAGGAAGTACCTGGAATAGAAGCCTTGACCTCTCAGGTGGTGGGGCACCGGCTCCACCGCCTGTTCCTGAAGAAGACTTGCCAACTCTTGAAGGAGTAAGTCCCGGTGAAGAGGGGGTCGCAGAGGCTCCCCTGGAAAGTAGGGGGGAGGTACCTGGTGGAAGTGTAGAAGATAGCCCTCTCGGACTATGTGGAGCACCCAGGTATCTGACGTGATGTTGGACCACCTGTGGGCAAAGTGGACCAGCCGGCCTCCCGTGCTGAGAGACACCAGCAGAGGGGGAGAGGCTATGCTGAAAGAGTCAAAAAACCCCACCCTGCGGAGCAGGGGCCGGTGGCGCAGGCTTGGGGGCTTGCTGCCTACGGGACCCGTTACCCTGTCCCTTGGCCTGCTGACCCTGTTGGGGAGCTGCTGAGGCCTGATAATGAGGGTAGTGTTTATAGGCAGCCGCCTTCCTTGGGTAAAAGGGCTTTTTCCCCGAGCCCTTCTTCTTCTGGGAAGGGGCAGAGGTTTTCCTGGAGAGCCGAGTCCTGGTGAGAGTCTCTGTCTCGAGTTGTGCAGCCTTCTCGTCCATAGGTTTGCCAAAGAGGTTTTCACCTCTGCAGGGGACATCGACCAACTTGTCCTGCACCCAGGGCTCGAGGTCGGAGGACTGAAGCCAAGCCTGTCGGTGGGCCCCGATGCCGGCTGCGGCTACCCGAGCCGATGCCTCAAAGCCATCGTAGGCTGCTCGAGAGATAAACTTTGAGCACTCCCGAATACCGGTGGACAGGGCCAGGAACCTCCGCAAAGGTTCCTCGGAGAGACCAGCAGAGAAGCCGGCTATTTCTTTAGCCAGGTCCCTGAGATACATGCCCATATAGAGCTGGTAAGTCTGGACCCGACAAGCAAGCATAGAGCCCTGTAAACACTTCTTACCGATGCCATCCAGGCTGCGGGCTTCCCTGCCGGGAGGCACCGAGGAGTGCATCTTCTGGCTCTTGAGCCTATGCATGGCCGATTCCACCACCATGGAATGGTGCGGCAGCTGTGCTTTTTGGAAGCCAGGGCTCTTGCGGACTCGATATATGGCATCGACCCGCTTGCTTAATACCGGCGACGACGCCGGGCTCTCCCACATGCGGAAGAGAAGTCGTTCCAGCATCGGAGGAACCGGTACAGTAAAATGCTCCTTTGCAGGAGAGTCGTACTGGAGGGCATCGAGCTCTTCGGCTCAAGGCTCCTCCTCGGGATCCGCAGGGAAGGCCAAAGCCTTGGCCATATCCCTCACGAAGTCCGAGAACCGTGCATCCTCCGGGGGGGACTGTCTCCGAGGTTCGGACTCGGGGGAGTCCGAAGGGATACACCGAGTCCGAAAAGAATCAGGTGACTCTTCCACCTCGGATTCCCAGGTGGACTCCTCGGAGGAGGAGTCGAGCGGCTCTGGCCGGGCGGGCACAGACGCCGTCCGCCCCGACGCCGAGGGAGTCGGCGTCGACGACCTCGGCCCCGAACAGGAGGCCGAAGGGGACCTCGACCGAGGATCGACTCGAGCCTGCATGGACTCGAGGATCGGCTCCGTCTCCGGGGTCGACTTAGACGTCGACGTCCCGGCGGTCAGGGCAGAAGCGCCAGCGAGGCCAGCGATCAATGCCCGCTGCTGGTCCATGAAGGCAGCCAGGCTGCTCTCCAAGGCCGTCAACCTGAGTCCGAACTCAGGAGACCCAGCAGCCCCCGACTCGGGCCCCGACGGCGTCGGGCCCGACGTCGGACCCCTCGGAGGCGAGTCCACGAGGACAACAGGACTTACGTGAGCAGACGAGTCCATCTCCAGACGAGGCTGTTTGGACGGCCGCTCCAGCTCCAAAGACCCGGAACGGCTATCGGGGCTATGCGACCTGGCCCTCGCGGAGCCAGGAGCGTCCACCGACGCCGTCCTCGCGGGTTTCTTCTTCCGATGATGCTCCCGGGTAGGAGACCCCCTCTCAGAGGAGCTCCGACGGTGTTCAGAGCCAGATTCCCTGGACACCGAAGCTTCTGACGAGGTCCGGGTACGGCTGGGGTCAGAGAAGATTCTCTCCCTCTGATGCTGCCGACTCCGCAAGGATTTGGCGGACATCTTGCCACAGGCTCCACAGATCATTTCTTCATGATCTGGGCCCAGGCAACGGAGGCAGCAATCATGTGTGTCAGTAAGAGACATAAGTTTCTTACACTTAACACACTTTTTAAAGCCACTGGCGGCCATCGGGGGAAAAAAGGCCCCTGCGAGGTCGAACGTTCGTGCCGCCAGGGAAAAGTGAAAAAAGCGCGAATTTGTCACTAAGGACAGAAAAAACCGAAAAGAAGGGGAGGCCTCGCAACTGGCGTCGCGAGGCCGGATGGAAAAGGGACCGGCGTCGAACCGAAGAAAATACTAAAATAAAGAAAATCAACTTTTCAGCGGTGACTTGTAGACAACGTCTGTAGGGCTCCGCGGAAAAAAGAAGACTGGCCAAGATGGCACCTTTGGGCGGGAAGGGGACCGCGCATGCGCGCTGCAATTCCCAAAGGCTTTCTTTGAAAGCTGGGGAAAATTGCTCCGCGAGGGCTCCGTCGGCGCCGACGTCACCCATATGTGAGGACTGACTTCCTGCTTGGTCCTGGAGAAATCTTTTTACAGAGACCGCAGACTATGGGGTTGTGATCGGGCCCCAGAGAATGGCAACAATCGTGTGTTGATCAGACACATTTTGGCACATCGATCACACTTTTTAAAACCACTGGTAGCCATGGGGGGAAAAAAAGAACCCCAGTGAGGTCAAAGACCAGCGGTGCTGCCAGTTGGAAAAAAGGCACGAAGGCGCCAAAAAGGAAAAAACTGTAAAAAGCCCAAGACTCGATGCCAAGGCAGCAAGCTCAGGTGGCGGGAAGAGTACCAGTGCACTACCAGAGATTATAACACTCAGGTCAAAAAATCAACTTTTTCTGGTGAAATATCAAACAGATGTCTGCCTACATTCCTTGCATAGCCTAAATCAGATATCAGTGTGCCCTCAGTTCACAGAAGGTCCACAGGCCTGGGACACTTGTGATTTATAGCTACTTGGAATAGAAATATACATTGCTTTTAGACTTGCAGGGACCTGGTCTACCTTCGGTTTTCTACTTAATTTTTCAGCAAAGATATATATTTTTAAGGTTACAGGACCCTTTTGATAGTGGACTCATACATAGCCTTTAAATCATATCTGAGTGTGCCCTCAGTTAATAGAAGGTCTGCTGGCCTGGGACAACTTCCCACCCACCCTACCCCTCACACCCCAGGTTTGCATTGCCTATATAGTCATCATACATTGACATCTGTCTTTTAATTAGGAGTTACACCCACTTTTTCTCCTTTACCTCTCCTAGGTCAGCTGAATCAAAGTCGTGCATTCAATGCAATAACTGTGGTGCTTTCATTCTGAGAAGAATCATTTGGAACCTAACAACTTGCCCTATATGCCTCAAGCTATCTGCTATGCATAAAGCATTGACTCTACTAAGGAAAGAATTAGCCGCAATTAAACACACCTCCTCTAAGGTACAAACTGAACAAAATCCACCACCGCTCCCACAAAGAATCAAACAGCCCAGGAACAAATATATCACAGTGGGCTCTGGTAAGTTGCAACCAGTAACAGACACCCTATACATCAAGAGATATCCTACTACTACTGAGGATTGGTGTAGCACTACAAGTCGTACGCAGTGCTGCACAGACCTGTAAGACGGTCCCTGCTCATAGAGCTTACAATCTAGTCAAGACAGACAAAGCAGAAGGTATAGGCTGGGATAAAACAAGGGGGAAAGGAAAAGAAAAAGGAGATCAGGTGAGTCAAGATCAAAAAGCAGCAGCGAAGAGGTGAGTTTTCAGCCTGGATTTGAAGAGGGTCAGAGAAGGTGCCTGGCGTACAGACACAGGTAGTTTGTTCCATGCGTAAGGTGCAGCAAGTGAAAGGAGCGAAGTCTGGAGTTAGCAATAGAAGAGAGGGGCACAGATAGAGTTTGCCAGAAGAGCGGAGTTCCCAAGGGGGGTTGTAAGGAGAGAAGAGAAGAAAGGTAGTGAGGAGCTGCAGAGTGAATGCATTTATAGGTCAGTAGGAGAAGTTTGAACTGGATGTGGAAAGACTGGTAAGGGAGACTGTTGCTTCTGGAGGGAGATCTGCAACTGTGAGAATTTACTTCTGGTAATTTTCTAAAAGGAATTCTTTGTATTAAAGCTAATTAATCTGTGATCC
This sequence comes from Ichthyophis bannanicus, assembly GCA_033557465.1. Lineage (NCBI taxonomy): Eukaryota > Metazoa > Chordata > Amphibia > Gymnophiona > Ichthyophiidae > Ichthyophis > Ichthyophis bannanicus. Next base: position 1,337,804,891 of record CM066032.1, on the reverse strand, counting down.
ACTATTTTTGTTAAATCAGTCAGGGCCTAGTAGCAGCAGTTTAACTTTACATTTAAAACACAGAAGAGAACTCTCTGGTTACATTTCATACCCAGCAGAGAGCTTGTACTTTAAATTTAATAGTCACTCAGGGCCTAGTAACAGCAAAGTACTTTTAGTTTAAATTTAAATCACAGAAGAGAGCTTTCTGGTTACATTTGGAACCCAGCAGAGAGCTTGTAGTTTACATTTAATAGTCACTCAGGGCCTAGCATCAGCAAAGTTCTTTTAGCTTAAATTTACAACACAGAAAAGAGCTTTCTGGTTAAATTTAGAACCCAGCAGAGAGCTTGTACTTTAAATTTCATAAGAAGTTAGAGCCTAGCAGCAGCTAAGAGCTATAATTTAAATCAAATCAGAATATAGCTTACCTCAGCAGCACAAGACAGGGTACTGTGTAGCAGCCCTCTTTTAATAAGTGTTAATTCCCTCCCACCCTCCCCTGGGATAATCGTAGCTTTATAGGTACTTACACATCTTAAAAGACAGGAGGTGCTCTCAGGTGAAGCTCATTACCCAAATCAGTCATACACTAAGGACCTGAGATTAGTTAAGCTTCAGGTGAACAAGGTATATTTACACGTATTAGGTTCAGTTTTATTAGTATAAATATCCATAGCAACCCTTAGTAAGTAAAGAACTTAGATCTAAACACAAACTTAAAACTAAGATGCAGACAGCAGTCCAGCAGCGGGATGGGGGCTTTCCAGTCTTTTGCATTGAGTGTCACATGTATGATTTTCTCCCAGTTGGTGAGAGGTCTTACGTGTGCACTAGGTGCAAGGAGCTCTTTGCTCTCAGGGAACGAGTCCGTTCTCTAGAGGCTAAAGTAGCAGACTTGGAAAGCATAAGACAGACAGAGAGGTACATAGACGAGACCTACAGGGATATAGTCCTGAAGTCCCACCTCCAGTCTGGCAGCATCCCTGTTGCCATGGAGGAGAGAGGTCACGTGACAGGAGAGCATCACCCTGGTGTGGCAGGAAGTGATCCTGTAACTAGGACCTGTCCTCCAGGTGATGTAAAACCCTCTCGCACCGAGGAAGTTTCTCCAGGGCCATGTGCCCATGAGGGAAGGGTTAGGACAGCCGTTATAGTTGGTGATTCGATCATTAGGCATGTAGATAGCTGGGTGGCTGGTGGACGTGAGGATCGCTTGGTAACATGCCTGCCTGGTGCGAAGGTAGCGGACCTCACGCGCCACCTAGATAAGGTTTTAGATAGTGCTGGGGAGGAGTCTGCTGTCTTGGTACATGTTGGTACCAATGACATAGGAAAATGTGGTAGGGAGGTTCTGGAGGCTAAATTTAGGCTTTTAGGTAGGAAGTTGAAATCCAGAACTTCCAGGGTAGCATTCTCCGAAATGCTTCCTGTTCCACGCGCAGGACCCAAAAGGCAGACAGAGCTCCAGAGTCTCAATGCGTGGATGAGACAATGGTGCAGAGATGAGGGGTTTGGATTTGTTAGGAACTGGGGAACATTCTGGGGAAAGGAGGGGCTCTTCCGAAGGGATGGGCTTCACCTTAACCGGGATGGAACCAGGCTGCTGGTATTAACCTTTAAAAAGGAGATAGAGCAGCTTTTAAACTAGATATTAGGGGAAAGCCGACAGTCGCCCAAGAGCAGATGGTTCGGAAGAATGCATCTTTGAAGGATACTACCAAAAGCAGAGAGGTTCCACAAAAGAGTAAAGTAGCCCAAATGCCCTCAAGTATGGAGCAGACAGAGCTTAAAGATCCCAAATTACTCATGTCTAACAGACAAATTAATATGGATAAAATACATTCTCTAAAATGCTTGTATGCAAATGCTAGAAGTCTAAAAAATAAGATGGGAGAGTTAGAATATATAGCACTAAATGAAAGGTTAGATATGATTGGAATATCAGAGACACGGTGGAAGGACGACAACCAGTGGGACACTGTGATACCTGGGAACAAACTATATCGTAATGATAGAGCTGATCAAATTGGTGGAGGGATTGCTCTCTATGTTAGAGAGGGCATTGAGTCAGAAAGGATTAACGTTTTGCAGGAAACAAAATCTGCTGTAGAATCTATATGGATTGAAATTCCATGTAAAAGGGGGAAGGCAATGGCAGTGGGGGTGTACTATCGAGCGCCTGGTCAGAATGACCAAATGGATGATGAAATGCTCAAAGAAATCAAGGAAGCTAACAAAAGTTACAGCACAGTAATAATAATGGGTGATTTCAACTACCCCGGTATCGACTGGGTCAGTGTCACGTCAGGACATGCTAGGGAGATAAAGTTCCTAGATGAAATAAATGACTGCTTCTTGGAGCAGCTGGTTCATGAACCGACCAGAGGGGAAGCCATATTTATTTTATTTAATTTCTTAATTTATTTTAATTTCTTATATACCGCACTCTTTGACATCAGCGCGGTTCACAGAGAACATAAACAAAACCAGAACAACAGGCTGTTCGGTATTACATATAACAGGAGTATAAACTTGGAGCAACATGGGAGAACTATTTACATGGACCTAATCCATTAGACCTAATCCTTAGTGGAACACCAGATCTAGTGCAAGAGATAAGGTTGTTGGGGCCACTTGGCAATAGTGATCATAGCATGATCGCCTTTGATTTAATTAGTGGAGGAGGGATAGTAAGGAAATCCACAGTACTACCTTTTAACTTTCGAAAGGGAGACTATGATAAAATGAGGAAAACAGTCAAGAAAAAACTAAGAGGAGCAGTTGCGAAGGTTAAAGACGTACATCAGGCTTGGCTGTTGTTGAAAAATACTATCTTGGAAGCCCAGACCAGCTGTATTCCATGCTTTAAGAAAAGTGGAAAGAAGTCCAAAAAACTGCCAGCATGGTTTAAAGTTGAGGTCAGAGAGGCTGTTGTTGCCAAAAAAGCATCTTTCAGGAAATGGAAAAAAGAGCCAAACGACGAAACCTGGAAACAGCACAAGCACTGGCAAGTCAAATGCAAGGCATTGATAAGGCAGGCAAAGGGAGAATTTGAGAAGAAGCTTGCTGCGGAAGCAAAAACGCGAAGTAAAGACCTTTTCAAGTACATTCGTAGCAAAAAACCTGTGAGAGAGTCACTAGCTGTCTCCATTCAAAAGCAAAGTCATAAGCAAGAAGGGAACAGAGTCCTCCAGGCCTATTGGTCCCTGTCATTATAGGCCCCAAGACAGAGGCTACCGAAGAAGCGGCACCTGCAGGAGCCACATCAGGTCTTCAAGCCAAGCTCTTTTAATGAATCCAATGCCACCAGGACAACCCTACTCACGTGTCATTCTACACACCAAAGCACATGCCCTAACAGGGGCCACGGAGGAAACATGCACAAGCAGGCGCTAACTTGGCCAAGGCTGGGGCAGGACACCGACACCCTCTGGCCCCACCTCCATGCTGTGACTGAAGAATCAGTCGACTTTGGCATGGGAGTGGGTCGTCAAATCTATTTTGAGGCGATACCAGCAGTGCAGTATCACCTGAAATGCCTCCTGACCCAACTCCCACTCTTCAGGATCCAGAGTGTCGGCTAAGGAAGTCTGCTTCCACATTGTCCACCCTGGTGATCTGCTGAGGAGACAAGGCTAGGAGGTTCGCCAGCCGGACAAACAGGGGTGTCCAGAGCTACTTCAGCACTCCCCATGCCGACTGACATAGGCCACCACCATGGCGTTGTCTGAAAACTCAAAACACCTGGCTCTTGACCAGGGGCCAGAAACACAGATGAGCCAACTGATAGCCTTTGCTTCGAGGTAGTTGATGGACCACATGGTCTTGGCAATGGGCTCCCTAGGCCAGGAGAATGGCATCTCTTTTCAGGAGGATCCAGGAGGAATCGTCGAGCAGCACACCCTTCCTCAGATGACAGGGCTTCTGCCACCACTGCAGGATGGATTTCACCAGCAATGGGATTGGGAGGTTATGTTTGAACTTCTGAAAACTCTGGGACCAGAGTCAGCAAGGATTGCTGGAGCAGTTGCATGTGAGCACATGCCCATAGCACCATCTCTTTGATCACCGCCATCAACGTGAGGAGCTGAAAATAATCCCAGACTGAGGACCTGTTGCACAAAGAATAGCACCAGTCAATCCAACAGTCTTGACTTTCTCCTCTTGAAGGAGAAAAAACTGCCAACTCGAGTGTCTAAATGTGCTCCCAGAAACTCCAGGGACTGGGAAAGCAACAGCTGGCTCTTTCTCCAATCACCCAGTTGAGGCTTTCCAAAAAGAAGGACACCACTCAAGTCAACACTCAAAACACTTCTGAAAGGGAACAGGCCCAGATGAGCAAGTCATCCAAATAAAAATGAACACAGATCCCTCTGTGCCACAGCTGCCACCACCATGACCTCGGAGAACGTCCTTGGGGGGGGGGGGGGGGGTGGATAACCTGAACAGGAGAATGGCAAACAGTGAGAGCCAAGCGCACCAAAAAACAGATATTTTTGCTGATCCACCCAGATCGGGATATGAAAATATGCCTTGGCCAGATCCAGAGAAGCCAAGAACTCCCCTTGGCACACTGCTTGAACAATGATGCACAAGGTTTCCATCCAGAAGTGCAAAAGTGAGGTCTAGAATGGGCCAGAAGGAACGACCCTTTTTGCATTCAGCTCTATGCATTCCAGGACATAGTTGAAGTGAATGATGTCTAGCACCCAGCGATGCTTGGCAACCCGGGCCCATTCCTGAAAGAAAAGGCGAAGCCTGCTGCTAACCAGAGGAACCAGGGAATAGGCCCCCAAAATCATCATTGCACAGCCCAGGAGGGCCCTCCCCTGGAGGAGACAGTCTTTCGGCCCACTGGCTCCATGAAAGGACCAAGAATGAGCTCAAAGTCTGGAAGCATTGTGGAAGAAAAGCTTTCCTGGTCAGTAAAGATGAAAGTCCCAAGACCCCCAGGGATCCAGCCAGCATGCCCCCAGTGGACAGGCAGAGGTAGACTAGAAAGGGGCACCAGCCCAGTTTACAGGCCTCCTGGACCTGTCTTCTGGAAGTCAGTAAGATTTCATCTCATCCAGGTCTTTCACCAGCTTCTCCAAATTGGCTCCAAAAAGAAGTTTCCCCTTAAAACAGTAGGGCCAACCAGGTTTTGGAGGATGAGTCCTCTGCTCAGTGCCGGAGCCAAATCCAATGCTGTGACTCAGTCATCAGGGCACCAATTCCTGGTTGCCAAACATACCATGTGATACATGGCATCACAAAGAAAGCCTGTATCAGACTCCAAAAGAGGGGTAGCATCATCTGGCAGAAGACACTGATCTACTGGAGCAGGATTCAAGATGTCAGGCTGGCACATACCACCAGCTGCAGAATAACAGCAGTCGCGGCAAACTGGCTCTTCAACAATGAATCCACCTTACAGTCTAGAAAATCCTTCAAGGCCGATCTACCTTCCATGGGAATGGTGGTCCTCCTGGATAACTGACCTGCACATTTCACTTTGTGAATACCAAACTACTCAATGCACTCCATCTCCGGGAGAGGGTAGATCTTATACACCCCCCTTAACCCCTTAGGCAGGGAGTTGGGAGAGTCCAACTCCAACCAGATTATATCTTTCATCACCTCTGGAAATGGGAAGATTATAGTGGTTTTCCACACTCCTTAAATGAGTAAGCACACCTTTGGCTCCTGCTCCATGCTGGAAACATCTGTCAAGTTCAAGACAGATGAGACCCTGGCAATCAATCCCACCAGCGTCTCCTTCTGGAATAGGCAGATCACTTCAGCCTCTTCGCAATCTCTGGCATCCCACGAGGGATGGAGAGTAGGAGTTGAGAAGAGAGGAGCTGTAAGGAAAACAGCAAACCCAAGGACTACAGGAGAGGAGTCCATGGCATGTATGATAAGTACCATTAAAATTATTTAATGAACAGTTATAATATGGAGCTTACCTACTGGATTGTAGGAAGTAGAAAGCGTGATGGAGTCTACTGGATATGCAGTAGCGGAATCCTCAAGGTGACCTCACAGCAGTGAGGGTGAAAGTCCAGACCTGGAATAGCAGGTGATCCAGGTGTCAACTGGGGTAGGATTAGAACGGCAGGTCTTCAATGGAAAGCTTTATGGGAAAAAGCTGTAAACTCTTTTAGGTACAGAGTCATTAACATTGAGGACTAAAAGAAGAAGACTGACCGATTTGGACAACTAGCCCAGTCTTGGAGGGAAGAAGGGGTATGGAAAAAGGCCCATATTCCCAAGGAGAACAATGTGTACTCAAAACAATGAAGATGTACACTGTCTTTCCTAGCTGATGAGAGATAGGAAAGATATTGAAGCTTGAATCTTCAAGGATAGGGAGACCTAGAGCAAAGTGGAAGCTGTTATCACCACAGTAGTGGTTGTGTGCATAACAGCCCCCACATACTAAGGAACAGTATGAAAAAGGGAGCTCACTGTCTGTAACCTCTAAGAAAGGTACAAATTGCTATAGCATAGACAGTGAGGAGATAGTATGTAATACATATCGATCTATAAAAAGTCTCCCAACAGATATAGATAGATATATGGAGATATATATACCTATATATATATGTATATCTAGATATGCAGTAATATATATATATATATATATATATATATATATATATATACACACACACACATATATACATATGGGGGCATAAATTATGCACACACAGCCTACAGACATATGTATGTAGAGGCATATATAGAGATATTTACATACATGACAATAAGTCTGAAGATACACTAAGCCCCATAAGAACATTCACATGGGGAATGTGAAGGGGAAAGATTCATCCAATAACAAGAGGGTGAAACCCACTTGACAGATATATAGAGAATCTATTTCCGTGGGATAAGAGGATGCAGGAATGCAATCCAGGAAAATAACCAGGATGGTTGCGTGAAAAACAGAGGATAAGATCAGTCTGTAAAGAGCAAGTTGGGAGTCCTTTAGAACTCTGACATGGTAGATGGGTAGAAACGCATAGAGAAGATACCAGGAGGATCCACAGGAGGGACATAGGGGTATCATGCGTTACTAATAGCCCTGGATATTCACGCAGAAAAAGCTTATATTCTGAATAATAACAGGAGACAAGAGGGTGTGGAGAACCCTCACAGTCATGGGAATGATTTATAAGCTTTTTTCTACTATATAGGATAGCCCTCAGAGACAAAGATCAATGCTCTTTAGCAAGGGCCCATAGTAGAAAGCTTCTCTGAAGATTGCAGAGAGCATTGTGCAGGAGAATTATGAGATAAAACTGACTGAAGTCAGGCGTGTTGCCACATCCTAGGAAAAGGAGATGGCTAGAAAGAAGATAATGTGAGAAGCCTAAAGTGAGTAGGAATGTCCAAGATAGATGAGGATTAGCTTGGAATCACTACTGAGGCTAGACAAAAATTGTGGAAGATGGACTGCACTTGTGAAAAAGTACCAGTGGTTCAAACACTGGAACTCCTGCATGCACAGAAGCTGAAAAGACAGCAGAGAGGATCTTCCTGTGCAAAACAGAGAGGAACAGACAAAGGGAGAGGAGATATTCCTGTCCCTGTCTGATGAGTTATCTTGAGAATGTATTCAAGAAAACTAAAAAGATCTACACTGGAATGAAAGGCTAGAGAAGCTTTTCAGTATGGTACCACTCAGTCAGGGAAAATCCTGGATGAGAGGGTAGAGAAAACAGGTAATTGGAAGGTGACTTACCCATATGGCGAGTCAGCTGAGGGAAAAAATGTTCATGTTGGGCCAGAAACTATCATGAGATAGTTGTAACCTCCCTTCTTAATAGTAAGAAGAGGAGAATTCTGTAACCCATGGACAAGAATATCCTGACAGCTTAAAGAAAAACAGTGAACAAACTTCTGTTAAAAAGAAGTTAACTGTAGATTGTAACCCTCAGAACCTATGGTTGCTGGGTATGTTGAGACTGGCTAGAGTTTGGAAACTTCAGACTAGGACGAGGTGTCCCTTGCTTGGGCACCTCTGGATGATGGGCAGGAGAAGAGTGAAACCTTCTTTTCTTAGGGAAAGGCGGCTTGGTAGGACATTTCCTACCTCCTGGGGAAGAAGGCGGCTTAGAATGGTCTCCAGAACCAGGGAAGTCAGTGGAGCAATGAGCAACCTGACGTAAAGCCTCCTTATTGAAGAGATTTTCTCCAGTACAAGGAGAATTACCCAGTGTATGTTGTGCCCATCTGCTCAAGTCTGAAGCTTGGAGCCAGGCTCTATGACGTGCGCCAATGGCAATAGCAGAGGATCTGCTAACAGACTCAAAAGAGTCTAGAGAAGCACGAGAAAGATACCAAGAGATATTCCGGCTATGACTAAGAAGCAAGGAATAGTCAGCAGCCTTAGGCTCTGACAAAAAAGGAGTCAAAAGAGATAATTTCTTTGTGACCTCCTGGAGTGTTAGACTCATATAAAATATATAAGAAATAATTCTTGATGCCAGCATAGATGTTTGGAAGGTTTGACGTCCAAAGGCATAAATGTAAGGCACATCTTTAAACATGCAGACTTTATGATAAACATATGATAGGACAATAAAAATTAAAACTCAAACTGAAACAAAACAACCAAAACGCAGGGCTGAGAAACCAACAAATAAAAACATTGCCAGAAAATTGGCAAACTGGATGAAGAGATGGGGAATTCTACATTAAATAACAAGATTATAATAAATAATATAGTTCAATTAACATCAAAATCAACATATAAATAAATATTAAAAAAATGTATCAAAAATTATATTTAATGTATATAAGTGTGACTATATTGTAAAAAGAGATAAAAACATACATGATGGATATTGTGAGGCAATGATAATGAAAGTAATGATAATAACATTAAAATAAAATAACCATGATAAAATACATGAATACATAATAATATCCCATTGGAAACATCAATAAGAGCCAATAAATAAGAAAATAAAAAAATAAAAAAATATAAAAAATAAAAAATAAGAAAATAATAAATTAATAAATTACATCTATTGATATTCTCATTAGCTAGAAAGCTTCTAAGGTTAAATACCCAACTGCTGTATGAAAAAGTTTTTAATGTTAACCATTCAAAAATGATGGCTGGAGACTACTTAAAAATAAAGAGACTCCGTGGGAGATGGGAATAGTAAAATACTATACATTTCTGCCAAGACAAAAACAGAATGAAGGAGCATCTTTGATAGGGCCACAGAACAGTTTTGAAGCTATCACGGCACATCCGATTAGAGCTAGAATTGCAAGAGTATTTAAAAGAATATTTAAAACGGCATGTAACCGTGCCAAATAGGGGTGCGGATTGCAAGAGCAAAATAACGCCAATCAAAAAAACTTATTAATGGAAACACGGACGGCTTCCTACTCAGTTTAACATGGCAGTGTATACAACTAAATACAAAAGAATAATGAAGTTATTTTGAAAGTGTCACTGAAAAACGTGGATTTCAAAGAGCCATGGAACTAGTGCTCAACACGATGATCGCTAATCGGGTAATGTGTGTTGTATCTCATAGAACAAAATGTTTATATGTTGATTTTGATGTTAATTGAACTATATTATTTATTATAATCTTGTTTTTTAATGTAGAATTCCCCATCTCTTCATCCAGTTTGCCAATTTTCTGGCAATGTTTTTATTTGTTGGTTTCTCAGCCCTGCGTTTTGGTTGTTTTGTTTCAGTTTGAGTTTTAATTTTTATTGTCCTATCATATGTTTATCATAAAGTCTGCATGTTTAAAGATGTGCCTTACATTTATGGCATAAGAATGTTTGTCTCTCTATCACGCTACATGCCAGGTGTGTTATTTTAATATTTTTAATATTGTCATTTTAATAATCATTTATCTATTTTTTCATTGTTGTGTATATGAAGATAGATTTGTATCCCTTCCCCCTGAAGAAGGCGTTGCCGAAACGCGTTGGGGTCTCTATACAATAAAGGAGAATCTGTTCATCCAACGTCTCCTGCCTCTTGTGACTCTCTGATCTCCTGCAGGAGCCTCTGCTCCCCTTGTGTGCCCAGCAGAGTTCCTAGAGAAATCATTTTGAACTTCTCTTTGAACAGGAATTTGTTCAATTCTCTGAGGTCTAGAATGGGTCTGTGTCCTCCTGTTTTCTTTGGAATAAGGAAATAGGGGGAGTAAATCCCTGTACCCCGTTGGGGAATAGGCACCTCTTCTATTACTCCTTGAGCAAGGAGCATTGTGACTTCTTGACCTAACCGGTCGTTGGGAGAGGTCTGAGAATTGAACCATCTTACTACTGTAGGAGGGGCATGCTGAGGAAATGAAGTTTGTACTCCTCTCGTACGACAGACAGAGTCCAATTTTCTGCTGTTATCCGACACCATCTGGGGGCAAAATTACATAACCTTCCTGGGATGGTGGAGGGTTCTGGGCCGTTCAGGGCCAGGAAGGCAACGTTCTCTAGAAAGGAGTCAAAGCCTTGAAAGGGGGCAAAACCCCTACCCGCCCCCCTGAAGCCTCGAAAACTTTGTCCACGTAAGGGGAACCTTCCCCTCTGAGGCTGGCTAAAACGGGAGGACTGAAATCTCCGAAAATCCCTGGAAAGCCCTCTAGACACCGCCACCCTGCGGCCTTGCTTCGGCTTATCCTCCGGGAGCCGACCTCCTTTGGACTCCCCTAGATCCTTAACCAACTTTTCCAAATCTTCACCAAACAGCTTTCCCCTAAACGGGAGTTTAATAAGTCGGGCCTTCGACAAGCTGTCTGCCGACCAGTTACGCAACCAGATACACCGGTGCGCAGCTACCACCGATGCCATACTCTTGGCCAGACCGCGGATCAGATCATAATGAATATCCGACAAATAAGCTACGCCCGACTCCAGCCGCGCCAGATCCCCTGAGTGTCCCTCCAACTGCTCCCCCTGCAATCGCTGGAACCATCGCAAGCAGCCTCTCGCCACCCACGCCCCCGCTATCGAGGCCTGCATAGAAAGGGCAAACACATAAAACACGTGCTTCAACAAGGTATCCACTTTCCTGTCCTGTACATCCTTCAATGCTGCGGCCCCCTCAACCGGAATTGTGGTCTTCTTAGTGACCGCTGACACCGCTGCATCCACCTTTGGCGAGCGAAAAATTTCTCTATCCTGGTTGGAAATCGGATACAGCCGGGCTAAGGCTCTAGTACCTCGAAGCGCCGACTCCGGCAAGTCCCATTCTTCTTGAATCATGTCCCTGAAAACTCTATGGACCGGGAACACCCGCTGGGGGGGGGGGGGGATCTCACCGCCTGCAACAGAGGGTCCTCCAACGACTCCTCCGCCGCCGGCGCCACCGAGGGCATATTTAACGTCTTAAGCGTCTCAGCAATCAAAGCTGGCAACTCCTCCCGACGAAATACCCGAACTACTCTACTCTGCTGCTCCACGTCCGGTAACTCCCCCTCTTCCAACTCGGCATCAGAGGTCTCTTCCACATCTAACTCTGTGCCGCCCACCTCCTCCCTCCAACCGAGGTGGCGAGCTATCGCCTCGTGGCTCCCTGCGTTTCTTTGGTTGGCACCTCTTCTGCCTCCGGAAGGTCCTCCGATCCTGCGCGCTTCCGACCCGCAGAACTTTGAACCTGAGATGCCAACACAGGCTGCAGTAAGGCAAACGCCCTCTGCATCAGCGAGAAAAAATCAGAAGGAATTCCAGGGCCTCCACCCCCCTGACCCCCTTCCGACGCCAAAAAACCGCCCTCTGCCGAGGAAGGGCCTGCCACAGGCTCCGCAGACCCCAAGGAAGGTGGACCGGACCCCCAGCATCTGACAGACCCGCCACCTGTTCCTCAGCGGGCCCCTCCAAAGCCCGTTCAGTCACTGCCGCCTCTAAGGAGCAGCCTCTACAAACTCCCGACTCCAAGACCTCGCTCCGCTTCACCCCACAGACTAGGCAGCGAAGCTTAGGCGGCATCCTCCTCAAAGGTAACAAATCTGCCAACTCCACCACACAGCTAAGCCCGACGGTCTCCCTGAGCGCCAAAAACCTGCTAGCACTGTGTTCCTTTTTTTTTTTTAAACTAAGGCAGAGAGCTCGATGTAACTAGCTGAACGGGGTTAACCCGACCCCGAAACGAAGCTCCAGAAGCCCTATATGAGACCCATTAAGCCGGGCCATTGAAACACGGGCCCCCCAAAATGGCCGCCATTATAATTCCCACGCAAAGTATATGCAGCCTGCCTCGGAGACTCCGAAACCCTCGTGCGTCTCTCGAGGACCTCCCTGCTCTCCCCCTCTGTCCTGCTGAATGCTTCCACCCGATGTGCCGCCGTCGACTTACCCGACACTCTGGGGATAGAAGGGAGGGGGAGGGAGGAGAAGGAAGCAGAAATGTGGTGCCGGAGCACAGCCTTTCTGCGGCTTCAGCTCCGGCATGCCTCCGTGAAGAGAGCAAATCTTGCCTAGGCTACCCCACTGCTCCTCAGTGTTCCTGGGACGCTGCCCCACTGCTACACTCTGAGGCCGTCCCCCGATGCTGCTGCAAACACCCCGCCTTCCACCTGCTCCACACCCCTTTTACTGCGGGTTCAGGAGCAGGGAGGCACCATACACACACACTTCCCTCCTGTGCTCGTTTAGACCTTGGGGCTAAGAGGAACCCCCCAAGGGGGCAGAAAAAAGGAGGAGGGAAGGGCCGAGAGAGAGAGAGAGAGATCCCACAGAAAATCAAGAAAGACCCCTTCAGCAGCAGCACCGGATATGGAAAAAAAAAAAAAAACCCAAAAATTACCAAAAACTAACAAGAGACAGATAAGTCTCAAAAAATAAACAAAAGCTCTGCTTATTTGTTTCCCCTGAGCCCAGTCCCGGGCTCAGAACCTCCAAGCTGCTTGGAGATTGAAAGTACTGGTGGAAGGGGGCGGTTCTTGCCTATTAGTACCAGTGACATCAAAGCGATGACATCTTTCAGTCTCCAAAGCTGCTGGTGGAGGTTCAGAACTCTATGGTTCCGGGACTGGACTAGAGGGATGCAAAGGAATCATTATTAAAGAGGACTTGGGAAATCCACTGCTTACCCCTTGGATAAGCAGCAGAGAATCTGTCTACTCTTGAGAAACTGAAAGGTACTTGTGACCTGCAATTGCCACTACTGGAAAAAGGATACTGGGCTTGACAGACCTTTGGTCTGATCCAGTATGGCATCTCATGTTCTTATCCCTCTTCAAAGTTCAGTGTCATGTTGGAGATAGCAGAGGGAAAGAGTAGTTACTCACCTGTAACAGGTGTTCTCCAGGAGCAGCTGGAATCAGTCCTCACTTATGGGTGTCAGACACGCCGATGAAGCCCCAGCGGAGCATTTCCCCAGCTTTCCATGAAAGCCTTTGGGAATGCTGGCACGCATGCGCGGTTCCCTTCCCGCCTAAAGGTGCCATCTTACCTCAGTCAAATGACATAGCTAAGAACAGCACACAAAAATGTAAAAATTAAACTATGTACAACTGCAACTCCAAGGGGAGGAGGGAGGGTAGTGAGGACCGATTCCTGCTGCTCCTGGAGAACACCTGTTACAGGTGAGTAACTACTCTTTCTCCAGGACCAAGCAGGAAGTCAGTCCTCACTTATGGGAGACTCCCCAGCTCTGGGCTACCAGGAACCCAGGCTGAACAAGAGAACTCCCTCTAGTCTCAGCAACACAGTAAAGGCTTTGCAAGGACACACCCTCCACAGGTAGCCCAACCAGAGGGCAGGAGGGCAGGAGTTGCCTAGACCTCAAAGAGATTCCGGAGTACTGCTTGGCCAAAAGCACTGTCCCTACGGGACTCCCTCTCCAGACAGTAGTGGGCTGCAAATGTCTGGCTTGAAGACCAAGTAGCAGCCCTGCAAATGTCTTGCAATGGGACAAAGCAGAGGTGAGCCACTGATGCAGCCATTGCCCTCACACGGTGGGCCGTGACCCTACCCTGCAAAGGAAGGTCAGCCGCCTTGTAAGCCCAGGTGATACAGTCAGCCACCCAGATGGACAAGGTATGCTTGGACAAAGGCCTCCCCAAGTTATTGGGGTCAAAAGAAAGGAAGAGCTGAGAAGCTTTCCTGTGACCTTGCGTACGTTCAAGGTAGAAGGATAAGGCCCTCCTACAGTCCAAGGTATGGAGAACTGTTTCAGCCTGACTTGCATGAGGCCTAGGGAAGAAAGTAGGAAGAACCACCTCCTGGTTGAGGTGGAAAGAGGAGACAACCTTAGGAAGGAACTTAGGGTGTGTCCTGAGGACCACCCTGTTCTTATAGAACCTGGTGTAAGGTCTATCACAGACCAAGGCCTGAAGCTCACTTACTCTCCTAGCAGAAGTGAGGGCTATCAGAAAGAGTCTTCCAGAAAAGGAAGCGTAGAGGGCAAGTAGCCATAGGCTCAAAAGGTGGGCGAGTCAGCTGCTGCAAGACCACATTCAGCTCCCACTCAGGAGCGGGAGGACGTATGGGAGGTTTGAGCAGGAGCAAGCCTCTGAGAACCCTAGACACCAAAGGGTGCACAGACAAGGAACGGCCCTCAACTAGGGAGTGGTGAGCTGCCAAAGCAGAGAGGTGGACCCGAACAGAGTTGGACTTGAGACCCTGATTGGACAAGTGCAGCAGGTACTGAAGCACTACTGACAGTACAGGAGAAAGGATCCTCAGCACGTAGCTGACACCACACAGAGAACCTTTTCCACTTGAGAGCATAGGTCTTCCTAGTGGATTGTTTCCTGGAGGCTAGGACAACTTCCTCAACCTCGGGAGGCAGGCCCCAGGGAGCCAACACTACCCTTGCAGCCTACATGCCATCAGATTGAGAGCTTTGAGATTGGGATGCAGTAAGGAGCCCTGATCCTGAGAGAGAAGGTCGGTTGCAATCCCAGAGGCAGATCCACTGCCAGTTGAAGCAGGAGGGGGAACAAAGGTTGCCTTGGCCACCGGGGAGCTACCAGGAGGACAGAGGCCCTGTCTCAGAGAATCTTGAACAGTGTTCGGGCCACCAGAGGGGTGGGAGGAAACGCATAGAGTAGGCCCTGAGTCCAGGGAATCAGAAAAGCATCTGCTGCTACTCTCAGAGGATGCGGTTACCTGGAGCAGAACCTTGGCAGCTGGTTGTTCAGTGGACTGGCAAACAGGTCTATGGAGGGAAGCCCCCACCTCAAGAAAATCTTCTGAACCACTAAAGGATGTAGCTGCCACTCGTGAGGTTGCAGAATCCTGCTCAATCTGTCGGCCAGGGAATTCTCCTGGCCTGGAAGATAGACTGCTTTGAGGAGCATGTTGTGTTTCAGGGCAAAGGAACAGAGGTCCTGGGGCCTCCTGGCAAAGGGGCTGGGAACCAGTCCCGCCCTGTTTGTTCACATAGAACATAGCTACCTGGTTGTCTGTCTGGATCAAGACAGACTGTTGTGCCAGGGAAACAGTAAAGGCCTTGAGGGCCAAGCGGATAGCTCTGAGTTCCAGGAGATTGATCTGCTGGGATGCCTCCCAAGGAGACCACAGGCCCTGGGTGCACTTGTCTAGGCAGTGTGCTCCCCAACCCTGTAGAGAGGCATCAGTGGTCAGTCCCACTGTATGAGGTGGGAACTGAAAAGGCACCCCTACCAGCAGATTGGGGGGGTGTAACCACCAGTTGAGGGAGGCCAGGAAACGGTGGGACACTGATCCTGTCTCTGAGACTGCCTGAGGCTTGTGACCACTGAGTCCGAAGGCACCACTGCGCAGGCCTCATATTGAGCCTGGCATTGGGGGTCACCTGTACTGTCGACACCATGTGGCCCAGAAGCCTGAGACAGAGTCTGGCGGAGACCAGGGACCTGTGCAGAAACTTGCTGGCGAGGTCCACTGGTAAGAATGCTCTTGCCAGCTGTGAATCCAACCTGGCTCCTATGAACTCCAAGTTCTGGGAGGGGAGCAAAGTGGACTTTGCGAAGTTGATGACAAAGCCCACCCTTTGGAGCAGTTCTATGGTCCTGGTGGTGGCCTGCTGAACCTCTAGGGAAGTCTGGCCTCTGATGAGCCAGTCATCGAGGTAAGGAAACACAAAGATGCCCTGATTTCTCAGGTAGGCTGCCACCACTGCCAGGCACTTGGTAAACACCCTGGGAGCGGAGGTCAGACCAAAAGGCAGGACTCTGTACTGATAATGGTTTCCTCCCACAATGAACCTGAGGTACTTTCTGTGGTCTGGATGAATAAGGATGTGAGTGTAAGCATCCTTCAGATCTAAAGAGCATAGCCAATCTCCCTGCTGGAGGTAGGGCAGAAGTGTTCCAAGAATAAGCATCTTGAACTTTTCTTTTACTAGAAACTTGTTTAGGTTTCTGAGATCCAAAATGGGTCAAAGACCACCGGTTCTTTTTGGCACCAGGAAATACCTGGAGTAAAAACCGTGACCCTGGAAGTGGGGAGGCACAGGCTCCACCGCCTTGTCCAGCAACAGACCTTTTAGCTCCTGGAGGAGAAGGGCTGTATGCAGGGGAGGCCGGAAAGGTTCCCCTGGGAAGTGTGGCGGAGGTAGTTGGTGAAAGTGCAGGGCATAGCCTCGACGGACTATGTCCAGCACCCAACTGTCCTGGGTTAGCAAGGGCCACTGCTGGGCGAACAAGGCTAGGCGGCCTCCTGTGAAGGGCTGGGTCTGCAAGGGAGGTATGGCTATACTCAAGGAGTCAAAAAACCCCACCCTGAGTGGAAGCAGGGGCTGCAGGCTTGGGGGTCCTCTGCCTACGGGGCCCATTACCCTGGCCCTTGGCTTGCTGACCCTGGGGGGCAGCTGGATATTGTGGGTACTGTTTGTAGGAAGTTCCCTTCCTCAGGTAAAAGGACTTTTTACCCGAGCTCTTCTTATGAGAAGGGGCAGAGGTCTTTCGACAGCCTTGTCCTCGTGAGGTGCTCTGTCTCGAGCTGAGCGGCCTTCTCGGCCACAGGCTTTCCAAAAAGGTTTTCACCTTGGCAAGGGACATCGACCAACTTGTCCTGAACCCATGGCTCGAAGTCCGATGACTGCAGCCATGCCTGGCGTCGGGCCGCGATGCCGGCTGCGGCTACTCGGGCCGAAGCCTCGAAGCCATTCCCGGATCCTCGAAGACAAGGACTTAAAACTCTGCAAGGGTTCCCCGGAGAGACCAGCAGAGAATCCGGCCAACTCCTTGGCCAGGTCTCGTAAATACATGCCCATGTACAGCTGGTAAGTCTGGACACGGCAAGCAAGCATCGAGCCCTGAAAGCACTTTCTACCAACGCCATCAAGGCTTTGGGCTTCCCTACCAGGAGGCACCGTGGAGTGCATCTTCTGACTCTTCAGACGATGCATGGCCGATTCCACAACCATGGAATGGTGCGGTAGCTGTGCTTTCTGGAAGCCAGGACTCTTCCGGAGCCGATAGATGGAATCGACCCGCTTGCTCATGTCGCGACGCCACCCTGGTGGCTAATGGGCGCCAAGGCAGGTCGGACATAAATAAAAATAAGGTTGGGATTGGTACGTATTTTTCAGGGCCCAGGGATGTATAGCCTTGGAAGCGTCCTTATTACCCAATACCCAAAGAAAGCGTAGTTACTCACCTGTAACAGGTGTTCTCCAGGAGCAGCAGGAATCAGTCCTCACATATGGGTGACGTCGGCGCCGACGGAGCCCTCGCGGAGCAATTTTCCCCAGCTTTCAAAGAAAGCCTTTGGGAATTGCAGCGCGCATGCGCGGTCCTCTTCCCGCCCAAGGGTGCCATCTTGCTCAGTCAAATGACATAGCTAAAAGACAGCAAAAATTAGCAAAAACGAAAGCATAAAACTGCAACTCCAAGGGGAGGAGGGAGGGTTGTGAGGACTGATTCCTGCTGCTCCTGGAGAACACCTGTTATAGGTGAGTAACTATGCTTTCTCCAGGACCAAGCAGGAAGTCAGTCCTCACATATGGGACTCCCAAGCTTAAGGCTACCGGAGACCCTAAGCACAAAAATGAGCTCCCTCTAACTCAGCAGCACAGAAGGAAGGAATCTTCTCTGAATAAGTCTCCAACCGGTAGCCCAACATCCGGGATGGAGGGTAGGAGTTGCCTATACCTCGAAGAGGTTACGGAGGACTGCCTGTCCGAAAGCACTGTCCCTGCGGGACTCCCTCTCCAGGCAGTAATGGGCTGCAAAAGTCTGGCTTGAAGACCAAGTAGCGGCCCGGCAGATGTCTGCCAACGGAACAGAGCGGAGGTAAGCCACTGACGTAGCCTTCGCCCGAACACGATGAGCGGTGACTCTACCTTCCAGCACGAGGCCCGCAGCCTCGTAAGCCCAAGCGATGCAGTCCGCAATCCAGATGGACAGAGTACGCTTGGAGACAGGGAGCCCCAACTTGTTGGGGTCATAAGACACGAAGAGCTGAACCGCCCTTCGGTGCTCCCGCGTACGGTCCAGGTAGAAGTTCAGCGCTCTTCTACAGTCTAGGGTATGCAGGACCATTTCAGCTCGGCTGGAGTGTGGCCTGGGAAAGTAGGTCGGAAGTACCACCTCCTGGTTGATGTGAAAAGGGGAAACCACTTTAGGAAGAAACTTAGGGTGAGTCCGCAGGACTACCCGGTTCTTGTAGAACCTAGTGTAAGGAGGATCAGATACCAGGGCCTGCAGCTCACTAACGCGTCTAGCAGAAGTGAGGGCTACCAAGAACAAGGTTTTCCAGGAAAGAAAACGAAGAGGACAGGTAGCCATAGGCTCAAAAGGCGGACAGGTAAGCCGCTGTAAAACCACATTGAGATCCCAGTTCGGGGCTGGCGGGCGCAAAGGTGGTTTAAGGAGTAGGAGGCCTCGGAGAAAACGAGCCACCAGAGGGTGGCTGGAAAGAGGTCTACCATCCACCGGTAGGTGGTGCGCCGAAATAGCACTGAGGTGGACCTTGACCGAGTTAGACTTAAGTCCAAGATTGGAAAGGGAAAGCAAGTACTGCAAGGTCACTGATGTTGAACAGGAGAAGGGTTCTTGCGACTGCTGAGTACACCAGACGGAGAACCGACGCCACTTAAGAGCGTAGGACTTCCGGGTGGAAGGCCTCCTGGAGGCCAAGACGACCTCTTCCACATCTGGAGGTAGCTGGAGAGGAGCAAGGACTACCCTTTCAGCAGCCAGGCCATCAGATGAAGGGACCGAAGGTTGGGGTGCAGGAGCGTCCCCTGATCCTGCGAGAGGAGGTCGGGCTGAAACCCCAGAGGAAGAGGGGTGTCCACCGCCAGCTGCATCAGAAGCGGGAACCAAGGTGTCTCGGCCACCGGGGAGCCACTAGGATCACCGACGCCTTGTCTCTGAGAACTTTGAAGAGCGTCCGAGACACCAGAGGCATGGGTGGAAAGGCATACAAGAGGCCTGAGGACCATGGAATCAGAAAAGCATCCGCCGCTACCCGGAGAGGATGCGGCTGCCGAGAGCAGAATCTGGGAAGCTGCCGGTTCAGAGGACTGGCGAACAGATCCATGGTGGGGAGGCCCCACCGGAGAAAGATCCGCTGAACCACAAGCGGATCCAATCTCCACTCGTGCGGTTGGAGGATCCTGCTCAGTTTGTCTGCCAGGTAGTTTTCTTGACCTGGGAGATAGACAGCTTTGAGGACAATGTTGCGATGGACGGCCCAAGAGCAGAGCTTCTGTGCTTCCTGACAAAGAAGGAAGGAGCCGGTTCCGCCTTGCTTGTTCACGTAGAACATGGCAACCTGATTGTCTGTCTGGACAAGAACTGACTGGTGAGAAACCAGGTGAGAGAAGGCTTTGAGCGCTAGGCGGATGGCTCTGAGCTCCTGGAAGTTGATCTGCTGGGCGGACTCCCAAGGAGTCCAGAGACCCTGAATACAAGTCCCTTGGCAATGTGCTCCCCAGCCCTGGAGGGAAGCATCGGTCGTCAGGACCTGAGCATGTGCAGGGGGCTGAAAGGTCACTCCGAGCACTAGGTTTGGCAGGTGAAGCCACCATTTCAGAGAGGAGACCAGCTGGTCGGAGATCCGTACGGAGTCCACTAGGCTCCCAGTGGCCTGATGCCATTGTTTGCGAAGGCATCATTGAGCAGGTTGCATGTTCAGGCGGGCATTGGGGGTTACATGGACCGTGGAAGCCATATGGCCGAGCAGTCTCAGAAATTGCCTGGCCGAGACCAGGGAATTGCTGTGAAGGCGGCTGGCGAGAGCCATGAGCCTTTGGGCCCTGTCCAGAGGCAGGAAGGCCCGCGCCTGAAGAGTGTCCAACCTGGCGCCGATGAATTCGAGATCTTGAGAGGGGAGCAAAGTGGACTTTGCGAAGTTTATGACAAAACCCAAGTGCTGGAGCAGAGTCACAGTGCGATGAGTAGCCTGAGTGGCTTCTTGGGCAGACTGGGCCCTGATGAGCCAGTCATCTAGGTATGGTAACACAAAGAGACCTTGAAGTCTCAGATAGGCCGCCACCACTGCTAGGCATTTGGTGAACACTCTGGGGGCGGAGGATAGGCCGAAAGGCAGTACTCTGTACTGGTAATGGTGTCCGCCCACAACAAACCTGAGGTATTGTCTGTGTGGTCTGGATGAATAAGGATATGAGTATATGCATCCTTTAGATCTAAAGAGCATAGCCAGTCTCCCTGCTGGAGGTAGGGCAGCAGGATTCCAAGGGTAAGCATTTTGAACTTTTCCTTTGCAAGGAACTTGTTGAGGTTCCGCAAGTCTAGGAAGGGTCTGAGGCCTCCTGTTCTTTTCGGAATCAGGAAGTATCTGGAATAAAACCCTTGACCCCTCAGGTGGTGGGGCACCTGTTCCATGGCTTGATCCTGAAGAAGACTTGCTAACTCCTGAAGGAGTAAGTCCCTGTGCAGAGGGAGTCTGGAAGGCTCCCCTGGAAAGTAGGAGGGAGGTACCTGGTGAAAATGAAGAAGATAACCCTTTTGAACTATCTGAAGCACCCAGGTATCTGTGGTGATGGCGGACCACCTGTGGGCAAAGTGGACCAGCCGGCCTCCTGTGCTGGGAGAAACCAGCTGAGGGGGAGAGGCTATGCTGAGAAAGTCAAAAAACCCACCCTGCTGAGCAGGGGCCGGTGGTGCAGGCTTGGGGGCTTGCTGCCTACGGGACCCATTACCCCGTCCCTTGGCCTGCTTTCCCTGCGGGGGAGCTGGTGAGGCCTGATACTGAGGGTAGTATTTATAGGCAGCACCTTTCCTCGGGTAAAAGGGCTTTTTCCCCGAGGCCTTCTTCTTTTGAGAAGGGGCAGAGGTCTTCCTCGAGAGACGAGTCCTGGTGAGAGTCTCCGTCTCGATTTGTGCAGCCTTCTCATCCATGGGCTTGCCAAAGAGGTTATCACCTCGGCAGGGGACATCGACCAACTTGTCCTGTACCCAGGGCTCGAGGTCGGACGTCTGAAGCCAAGCCTGGCGGCGTCCACCGATGCCGGCCGCGGCTACTCGAGCCGAAGCCTCAAAACCATCATAGGCTGCTCGAGAGATAAACTTGGAGCACTCCCGAATACCAGTAGACAAGGATTGGAACCTCTGCAAAGGTTCATCGGAGAGACCAGCAGAGAACCCGGCTATTTCCTTAGCCAGGTCTCGGAGATACATGCCCATGTAGAGCTGGGTATGTCTGGACTCGACAAGCAAGCATAGAGCCCTGGAAGCACTTCCTACCGAGGGCATCCAGGCTTCGGGCTTCCCTACCAGGGGGCACCGAGGAGTGCATTTTTTGACTCTTCAGTCTATGCATGGCCAATTCCACCACCATGGAATGGTGCTGTAGTTGTGCCTTTTGGAACCCCGGGCTCTTGCGGACTCGATAAATGGAATCGACCCGCTTGCTTAACACCGGCGACGACGCCGGCTCTCCCACATGCGGAAGAGAAGCCGTTCCAGCATGGGAGGAACCGGTACAATAAAGGCCTCCTTCGGGGGAGAGTCATATTGGAGGGCATCGAGTTCTTCGACTCGAGGCTCCTCCTCGGGATCCGCAGGGAAGGCCAAGGCTTTGGCCATATCCCGCACGAAGTCCGAGAACCGGGTATCCTCCGGGGGGGACCGTCTCCGAGGTTCGGACTTGGGGGAGTCCGAGGGGACACACCGAGTCCGAAAGGAACCAGGTGACTCTTCGTCCTCAGATTCCCAGGCCGACTCCTCGGAGGAGAAGTCGACCGGCTCCGGTCGGGCGGGCACTGAAGCCATCCGCCCCGACGACGAGGGAGTCGGCGTCGACGACCTCGGTCCCGAATGGGAGGCCGAAGGAGACCTCGACCGAGGATCGACTCGAGCCCTCATGGACTCGAGGATCGGCTCGGTCTCCGGGGTCGATTTGGAGGTCGACGTCCCGGCGGTCGGGGCAAAAGCACCAGCGAGGCCAGCGATCAATGCCCGCTGCTGGTCCAAGAAGGCAGACAAACTGCACTCCAAGGCCGTCAACCTGAGTCCGAGCTCAGGAGACCCAGCAGCCCCCAACTCGGGCCCCAACGGCATGAGTAGGCAAGTCCACCTCGAGTCGAGGATGTTTCGACGGCCTCTCCGACTCCAAGGACCCGGGACGGGAATCGGGGCTATGCGACCTGGCCCTCGAGGAACCAGGAGCGTCCACCGATCCCGTCCTCGCGGGTTTCTTCTTCCGATGATGCTCCCGGGTAGGAGACCCCCTTTCAGAGGAACTCCGACGATGCTCAGGACCAGAGTCCCGAGACATCGAAGCCTCTGACGAGGTCCGAGCCCGGCCGGAGTCAGAGAAGATACGTTCCCGCTGGTGCTGCCGACTCCTCAATGCTTTTGAGGACATTTTGCCGCATGGCCCACAGATCATGGGGTCATGATCTGGGCCGAGGCAGCGGAGGCAGAAGTCGTGAGTGTCTGTAAGAGACGTAAGTTTCTTACAGAGGTCACACTTTTTGAAACCACTGGCCGCCATCGGGGGAAAAAGGGCCCCTGCGAGGTCGAATGATCGGGCAGCCAGGGAAAAAGGAAAAAAGCGCGAAATCTGTCACGAAGGACAAAAAAACGAAAAATAAAGGACGGACTCGCAACCGGCGTCGCGAGACCGGGCGGTAAAAGAACCGGCGTCGAACCGAAGAAAAAACAGAGAAAATATAGAGAAAATCAACTTTTCTGCGGGGAATCACAGGCAACGTCTGTAGGGCTCCGCGGAAAAAAGAAGACTGAGCAAGATGGCACCCTTGGGCGGGAAGAGGACCGCGCATGCGCGCTGCAATTCCCAAAGGCTTTCGTTGAAAGCTGGGGAAAATTGCTCCGCGAGGGCTCCGTCGGCGCCGACGTCACCCATATGTGAGGACTGACTTCCTGCTTGGTCCTGGAGAACACAGGTTTCCAAGTGGAGGGAAAATAAGGCTTTATTTCCCTTGTCTTGCAAAGGTTCAAAGGATCAGTCCCAAAACAACAAAAGAAATGTCCTTACATTAGGTTAGAAAAAAGTAAACTCAGGTTCAAAGCAAAAACTGTTCTCTTCATAGAGGTGATACAAAAACAAACATTTCCTATTTCATCGGTTGACTGCTCACATGCTATGCAAGGATTCCAAGCTTCCAGTGGTACAATAACTACAATCCATTTCCTCATCTGAAAGGGATTCTACCAATTCCACTTGCATTGGTTCCTGGTCATACGCCTCTGAAACAGAGTCCGTAGTTCTGGGCAACCTATAATTGGGCTTTTCAGCCAGACGCTGTATGACCTCCCAATGCCTTGGGTTCAGAGTGGGGCGTCGGTTATGAACTGTTCTACAAGGCAAATCTTCTTCCTTCTTCACAGGTTTTATATTAGCTTTCTGCAAACCTTGCTTATTCAAAAGTTTCTCATTTAATAAAAGCTTTTCATACCTTGTATCATGAGAAGTGTTACATGAACAGGGACCTTCTGTTTCTTGTCCTCTCCACAGGCTAGCTCTCTGAAGGCTGTTCCCAAATAAGTGTGGGTTGCCTTGTAATGCTGGCTTCTCTCCTTGGGGTGAGGCTTGAGGCCTACTCCTGCTGAGATTCTGCCCTGCTCCTGCAATCTGGCGTGGGTTTTTCAACTGTCCTTCGGTTGACTTCACACAGGTGTCACAGTATTGCTTTTGTGTTCCCGGATCTCCTGGATCCTTCCGTCCTTTCAGGTCTCTCTGGCCTGTTCCTCCTTCCGGCGCTCCAGCAGCGTCTGTAGCTTCTGCAGTTTCTGCCACCTCTGCAGCTCCTGCCGCTCCTCCGGCTTCTGCAGGCTCTGTAACTTCTCTGCCTTCTCTGCTGCTCTTGCTGCTACCGCCACTTTCGCTTTTACCACCACTTCCCCTTTTCCAGTCTTCCAAACTTTCTTTAAAAGGAGTTCCTGCCTTCCTGGATTGGAGGTTGGCTGGCTTTAGGTCACACCCTGTGGGGCATGGATCCTCAGTCTTCCGGAGGTCCCTCTTGCTCCCCCTATCAGGTTCCTGAAAATACTGCAGCTTGTGCATGTCTTTTTTCGTGTTTAAAATATTTTCTTCTGTTCCCCGCTGGTCTGCTGCATTACACTCAAAACCGGCGCCGAGGCTGGTGCCTCCCACATCCGGAAGAGGAGCCATTCCAGCATCGGAGGAACCGGGACAGTAAAGGCCTCCTTCGGAGGAGAGTCATACTGCAGAGCATCGAGCTCTTCGGCTCGAGGATCTTCCTCGGGGTCAGCCGAGATAGCCAGGGCAGCGGCCATATCCCGGACGAACTCCGAGAACCTAGTATCCTCCGGAGGGGATCTACTCCGGGGCTCAGACTCTGGTGAGTCCGAAGGGACACACTGAGTCTTGAAGGTGTCAGGAGACTCCTCGTCTTCGGTCTCCCAAGCAGACTCGTCCGATGTCAAGACGAGGTCCGACCCCGCGGGGCCTCTAGTCACCCGCCCCGACGCCAGTGGCACCAGCGTCGAGACCCTCGGTCCCGAACGGGAGGTCGAAGGAGACCTCGATCGAGGACGACCTCGAGCCGCAAGGGACTCGAGTATCGGCTCGGTCTCCGGGGTCGACTTCGAAGTCGATGTCCCGGTGGTCGGGGCAGATGCGCCAGACAGGCTGGCCATCAGTGCCCGCTGCTGATCCATGAAGACAGACATTCTGCTCTCCAAGGCTGTCAACCTGAGACTCAGCTCGGGTGACGCAGCAGCTCCCGACTCGGGCCCCGGCGGCGCCGGGCCCGACGTCGGTACTCGGGGAGGCGAGTCCACGAGGACAACAGGACTTATGTGTCCAGCAGACTCCGGCTCCATGTGAGGAACTTTAGTTGGCTTCTCCTGGACCATGGGCCTGGGACGACGGTCGGGGGTCTTAGACCTGGCCCTCGAGGGCTCAGGGACCTCCTCCGACGCCTCCCTCGCGAGCCGCTTCTTCCTCTTATGTTCCCGGTCGGGGGACCCCCTGTCCGAGGAGCTCCGACACCTCTCGGGATCGGAATCCCGAGATGTCGAGGCCTCAGTCGAGGTCCGGGCCCGGGCAGAGGCCGAGTCCGAGAAAAGCCTTTCACTTTGTTGCTGACGACTTTGGAGGGCCTTGGAAGACATTTTTCCACATGGCCCGCACGTTTTAGAATCGTAGTCTGGGCCAAGGCACCGAAGGCAGCAGTCGTATGTGTCGGTGAGAGACATTATCTTTTTACACCGATCACACTTTTTGAAACCGCTGGAAGCCATCGGGGAGAAAAGGGTCCCCGCGAGGTCAAAGGACCGGCCTTCCAGGGAAAAAAGAAAAAGATTTGGCGGGAGCGCCTAGCCACTAAGGGCAAAAACCGAAAAAGGAAAAAAGGGATTCGATACCGGTGTACCGAACCCGGCGGGAGGGGAACCGACATCGAATCAGAGGAAAAAAGCGAAATAACACCAAGAAAAAACTTCTCTTTTCCGGGAAAAAAAAAAAAAGGACACACGTCCGATGGGCTTCACGGAAAAAAAAGAGACTGAGGTAAGATGGCACCTTTAGGCGGGAAGGGAACCGCGCATGCGTGCCAGCATTCCCAAAGGCTTTAATGGAAAGCTGGGGAAATGCTCCGCTGGGGCTTCATCGGCGTCGATGACACCCATAAGTGAGGACTGACTTCCTGCTTGGTCCTGGAGAAAAGACATAACTGCCCTTTGTAAGTATCAAGGTGTGGAAAGTTATCAGATTGAATGGTACAAACCTGCTAGATACTAGCATAAAATGGAAATCCCCAAGTCTAGCAAGGACAGTACTAAGCATGATCCTATCATCCAGTATCCTTATTCAACAGAGTCCTAGACAAAATACTACAGTTACAGCTCAAGGAATTGATGCTCAGATTAGTACACCATCACCAGCCAGCCTTTATTAAAGGCAGAACCTCTACAGTGAATGCTAGGAGATTGTTTAACCCTTTAAACTGGTTAAAACACAGTAGCTGGTCACAGACTGACGAAAGCAAGCATTTGATAAGGAGTCTCGATGATTCCTATTTGCCATGGTGGAAAAATTCCATTTTCTGACCCAATTCCTTGTATTGGAACCCCCGGGCTTAGGTGCAAGTGAGTGGCATTTCATCTGATTACTTCAAAGTTTTACAAAGGTACCAGGCAGGCTTGCCTCTCTTCACCCTTTCTGCTTTAACTCATTACAGAACCTCCTGTGGAGTCGAAATGACAGAATGAGTCATTAATGGGCAGGATTGTCATAAAATGTCCTATAGTCTAACGCAGATAGGCAAGAAATCACATGGAACACAACAGTCTAAAACGTGATTATCGTGGAAAAACCATATTTATTGAAGATTTTGACCTATTACCAGCCCGACACAGGCCGTGTTTCGCTACCTTCGTCAGGGGCAAACCAGGTGAAGGTACTAAAACATAAAAAACATGAATGATAAAAACATATAAATGCAATAAACGCACAGAGAACAGATATTAAAATATAATGAATTAAAATGAAAACTAAATGAAATACATGTGTTATTATCATTATAAAACCATACTTATAATAACACACATGTATTTCATTTAGTTTTCATTTTAATTCATTATATTTTAATATCTGTTCTCTGTGCGTTTTTGCATTTATATGTTTTTATCATTCATGTTTTTTATGTTTTGGTACCTTTACCTGGTTTGCCCCTGACGAAGGTAGCGAAACACGGCCTGTGTCGGGCTGGTAATAAAATGTCTGTTATAAAATGTCCTATATGCTGTTATAAAATGTCCTATATGCTGATGACTTCTAGATCAGTATGCCCTGAGAAATGAGGCTCATTAGAGATTTTGGAAGACTATCATTTTGCAACATAAATCTAATGTTGCCAAGTCTGCAATGTTTATGCTATGGACCTAGGTCCAACTTCCTCCCTCTGTGGGATTTTAGGTTACAAACTGGCTGTGTGCAATACTTGAGCATACAGGCTTGTATCTGAGACCATGAGTGGCTAAAAAACAATCTAGCAGGATCTCAACTCTTGACAAACACATTCAGCTAGGCTGGTCCGGCAGGGTCATCTTGCTTAAAATGAATATTCTACTGGGTGCCTAGGCACATCTTTCATTGGAAATGTCTAGTTTTATCAGTTAAACTTAGGATCTTATTGCTGACTAGGTATGAAGAGGGGAATGTTTTTACCTAACTTGCAATTTTATTATTTGGCTGCTTGTTTGGAATTTAACCAGTCCCTTAACTCCACCAATGGGGCACCTATCTGGCTGTCAGCTGAAAAATCATCCACTGATTGTCAAGCTCTGAGCCTCTTGCTTACTCCAATTGTGGCTCAGTACATAGATCAGAAGGTTAACGTGTAATATGATAACTGCACACACTAAGTATTTGAAAGCACTGAACTCCATGGGGTGAGCAGATATCCCCTATACTACCACTCTGGGGTAATCCTGCCCCTATTTTTTCCACTTATTTTGCTGATCTGTGTAGCTGGGAGAATGGCGGGTTAAAACTTATGGGGCAACTGCGGCACTTTGAGCAGACCAGGACATTAGCAGATCTCCCTATGCTTTTGGAACATTAATAAAAGCAGGCACTGGGGTAGGAAGGTGTAGGGCAAAATGGAAAATATTTTAAGCGGCAAAATCCTTTTATGTGTGCTAACAATCAACTACAAAGCCTCTCAAAGGCAATGAGAGTTTACAAAGAAAAACAAAAGTATTAAAGCAAGCCTGTATTTTTTTCTATTTTCAGTAAAAGCTCAGATACTACAAACAAAGAAATGTATACTTTACCCAGATACTAGCTGAAAACTGGAAATAAAGGAAACTCTAGTTGTCCATAAATACTTTGCCAAAGGCAATTCTATCCTTGTATCTGGATACTCTAAGACACACCACCACATGACGACTAGGAGTTTTCCCTTATGGGCTATGGGCACTGCCTCCACAGCATCTTCAACCTTGGGAGCTGGCCATGGGAGCAAAAAGTTACAAGTTGGGAACCCAGGTGTTTTGGAATCAACATTCAGCCCCGACACTCAACCAGCTGTGAATAAAACTAATTCTCATTCTTCTCACTACTGCCCTTTTTAAGCTATTACTCAAAACGTTCTCTAACAAATGGGACTCAGTGTGGAGTAAAGAGGAATTGCAGGAAGTTCAATTTCACTACAGAGTGAAGTCTAGTAAACCTTATCGGCCAAAAAAGGTGATTAGGCATACTCCATCCCAAAACTAGTTTCTCGTGGAAATCACTGAAGATTAACCATAAGAGTGGGTGCCACAAATGTTTTCAGATCAATCTTTCACTGTATTATAAAGAGGGTGTTTACCTCAATGCCACTTTGTCTGGCTAGTTTTACAGCAGTATTATAATAGCCACATCGCAAAAGATGTTCCACCATCATGCGATCCATTCGTTTTTTCTTCCACATGTTTGCAGCAGCAGGCTGGTCACTGCTGTGTTCTTTAAGATGTTCGATCCTACGTTTACAAAGTTTGGCACTCTCATCTTCAGCCTGGATTGATTCAACAGCCTATTAAAAAAAAAACAAAAAAAACACAGTTCAACAAAAAAATATATATCTAGCATGGCTGATATGAATTCCCGATGAGCTTTAAAGAACATCATCCTCCTCAAGCAGCAATTCCCAAACAAACATTTAGCCAATATGACCTTTATTTTTATTTTAAGCCATTTGTCCAATATACATACCAAAACAAACAGGAAAACCTTGATATGACAACACAATTGCAATTAAAATCAGTTAAAACAAAGGAAACCATCAAATAATGAAGAAACATGACATAGCAACCAAGGTCAAGCCCACATAAAGGAGTTGTGCTGGAATCTATTTCCTAAAAAATAAAACTAAAAAATAAAGGCAAAGTCCACAAGGAGGAAAAACTATACGCGCCACCACCAATAATATTCCCTCACTTTGCCTTATCCATCAGAAAACTTTCTAAACGAGATATATCACAAAAAATATGTTTGACCCTGCAGGGAAACTTCAGAAAAAAAGGTAGTGGCCAGTTCCAAAACCTTAGATTTCAATTGCAAGAACGGTTTCTTATGTGCCTGGGTAACCTTGCTTACATCAGGAAACATTATTAATGGTTGACCACAAAACAACATTAACTTATTCTGAAAAAAAAGTTGAAGTCTAATTTATCTGGATTCATTCAAAAAAAGTTACCAATAAAGTATTACGAGTAGTAATGTTGTCTGTAGAGTCTTCCAGAAAGTCAGTTAGGTTCTGGCTGGGAACAGGAGACAGTGGATCAAAACCTCCCTCTTTGTGAAGGCGCACAAACTTTAGCTGGAATATAAGCCTGAACTACTGGTATAGCCGTAGGCAATTTCAAGACCTTTAAAATATTTATGCAACAGAATGTCTGCAGATAATGAGTACAAGGAAAATATACAAATATTCCTTTCACGAGAGGCATTTTCTAATGCCTCCATCTTGGAATGCAACAAAGTAAGATCTTTAACATAACTAGCATTTAAAGCCATACAGGAAGACACTTGAGAAGTTAAAGCAGAAACAGACTAATCCAAAACTAGAAAATGGAGTATCCAAATCTACAAACCAGCTTTGTGGCTACCCTGTGTGAAATCACACAGGGAACAGACCATGCTGGAGAATTTGGAATCTGTTTGCTGAGAATTAAGATGAGATGCAGAATTTCCTTCATTTAAAGCACAGTGCAAGCACTTTTGGGAACCCCTAACACAGAGGGAAGATTTTTTCCTCCCTCAAAAACACAGAGCATGTCAGGTCTTTTGAAATAAAATAACTGTGGCTCTTCTACAGAGTTGAGAAGTGATTTTCTGTAAAGCTGGACACGTTTCCACTTAATTTTTGAATAAAACATATGTTTTGACTTAAACTTTACTATGGATTGTTGATTTAGCACAGAATTTAGAATAAAAATCACACTTTACTATGCTTTCAAAAATTTGATCAGATTCTTATCTATAAAAAATAAAATTTCACATAGCAGTTCATTTGTTATTGTAGTGGGTTTCCAAACAAAAAGTAAGCCCACAAAGGAGGAAGGGGCGGGGCCAGTGAACAGTCACCACCTCAAAGGCCTCTGTCACTGTTGGGCACAGAACCATTGACTATTAATTCCCTGTAGAACAAACAATACTGCCCCAAACTGAAGCCAATATGATTGTCAGCAAAAGTCCATTTCCCAATGAGTCACTTTTCAAAAGAGAAAGCTCAGTTAATTTTTTTAAACCATTCTAAAAGAGAAAACTGAAAGCGTTTACAGGAAAGCGTAGTTACTCACCTGTAACAGGTGATCTCCAGGAATAGCAGGAATTTATTTTATTATTTATTTATTACAAGCTCTTATATACCGCACTATTTAGCATCAGCGCCGTTTACATTAAACAATAGACCAGAACAACATACTGTTTGGTTTTACAGAGAACAGGTACGACAACTTGTATAACATAGGGAATTGTTAACTGAAACTATTTACATATATACAGTACACTTTATGCCTGGGTTTGGATAGCGTCCTGTAGCACAGGTGGCTGAATTGGAGGAGGTGTGGTTAGGTTGGTGTCTGGCTGACCTGGTAGTAGTGGGGGAATAGGTGGAATTTGAGTGCTTTTCTGAATAGGGTTAGATCGGTGACAGCATGAATCTCCGGTGGTAATGTGTTTCAGCATTTTGGAGCATAGAAGCTGAAAGCCCTGTTTGATGTTGCTAGTGTGCATTTTATTGATGCCTTAGGGATTACTAGAGCGTTTGTAGATGTGGTTCTTCTAGATCTGTTAGGTGGAACGGTCTGAATGAGGTCTATTAGTGAAGAGGAAGTAATGCCTTTGATGGCCTTGAAAGTGAGTAACAAGGTCTTGAACAACAGTCTTCCATTTATGGTGAGCCAGTGGAGCTGCTTTAGGATAGGTGTTACGTGGTCACTCCTCGATGCTCCGTAGAGGACTCTGGCAGCGGCATTCATGGCAAGTTGTAAAGGGTTCAAGGTAGACTGTGGGAGACCTTGAAGAATGGCATTAGCATAATCGAAGTGAGGTAAGATTAGTGCTTGGTATATAGTCCGGAAGTCGTCTGGATCAAGTAAGGAGCGAAGGTGTCGGAGTGTCCGGATCTTGAAGTATATCGCTCTATGTTGGTTATATGTAACTTCATATCCAGACGTTGGTCCAAGGTAACCCCTAGGTATCGAATTGTGAATTTTGTTTGGAGCTCGGCCTCTTTCACCTTTATTTGGGGTGGGGGAGTGAAATTAGGGTCCCTCGTGATGAAGAGCACCTCCGTTTTCTTGTGTTGAATACGGAGGTTTTGAGACTGAAGCCATTCAGACACTGCATCAAAACATTTAGTCAGCGGGGAAAGGTCCATATGAACTGTGGAGAATGGCATGTAGAGAAGGATGTCATCTGTGTATATCAAACAGTCGACCTTGAAAGACCTGATGATATTGCAGATGGGCTGTATGCTCCTGACATAACATACTGCCATCTCTCATCTAGGTATGACCTGCACCAATCGAGAGCAATGCCGTTGATGCCCTTTTCTTTTAGTCGCCCTAAGAGAAGATCGTGATGTACTGAGTCAAAAGCTGCAGCAATGTCTAAGAAGATAAGAACAAAACCTTGGCGGATGTTGTCGATACCTGTGATAATATTATTGAAGAGGGTGGTAAGGAGGGTTTCAACGCCGTGGGACTCCCTGAAGCCATGTTGGCAGTGGTCTAGAGGGGAGGCGGTATCAATGTGATTTTGTATTTGCCTTTGTGGTTCCTTTTCAATTATTTTAGCTAGGAGGGGTATACTAGCTATGGGTCTGTAAGATTCAACCTTTCGTGTGTCGAGCTTGGGGTTTTTCAGCAGAGGTCTAATGGATGTTTGCTTGAGCGCTGTTGGGAAAGATCCAGTTGTAAAAGATAGATTCATCATTCTTGTGATTAAAGGGCTGAGTTCACTGCGTAGCCCTTTATCCAATAGGCAGGGCAGGGGTCGGTTTGTGCCATAGTGGTATTGAGGGCAGTGATGGTGTCCTCAACATATTTCTTGGATGGTGTGGAGAACATAGATAGGTGCCATAGGCAGGTGGTGTCTTGAGCAGTGATTGTTGCGATACTGTCAGTTTGTAGTAGCTTAGATTGTAGATAGTCAGCGAAATCTTGTGGGTGAATCACTTCGGGTTGTTCTGGCGATGGTTCCTTTGATAAAGTCTTGACTAAATTGAAAAGATCACGTGGTTTATTTAGTGATCTTTTGAGTGTGTCAGTATGTAATTGCTTCATTTTAGCCATGACTGACTCTCTGAGTACATAGATGTAATTTGTAAGCTGTTTGGTCCTCTGTGGAGCGTGATCGACGCCAACGTTTTTCAAGTTTTCGTAGATGTATGAGGGAAGCTCGCAACTCAGGGGAGAACCATGGTGAGGGTTTTCTTTTCTTTGAGCTATTATTATGGTTTGGTTGTTGCGCAATGGTGCTGAGATTCCTATTCCAAGAGGCGATCAGGTTTTCCAGGTTGAGAGATGTATCGTTGGAGAGAGGACGGGTCTCTGCCAGTATGAGCTCTTTATTGAAAGCTCTGAAACTCCGAGATGCTACTCTTGTTGAGTTGCACGACCTTCTGTTATTGTGTGATATCTTGCTATTGATGGGAATAGGGAAGTTGATTAGCTTGTGGTCTGACCAAGGTACCGGAGTCAGGGATGTCACAAGTTCATTGCTTGAATCCAAGGCTGTCAGAGGGGCAAAAATCATGTCAAGGATGTTTCCTTTTTCGTGTGTGGGTTTTGACAATTTACCTGTATCCCAGCTCAGCGATTGCTTCTAGGAGGGCCGAGGCGTGGTTGGGGTGAAGGGAAGGGAGATTGAAATCTCCTAGTATCCAATTTGGAGTGCTGGGTTTGCGTGTATTGGCTGCTAGGTCTAAAATGTTGGGAAGATCATCGGGGGAGGGGGCTCTATATAACAGGTTGATAGAACACTGCTCATTTGCGATGGATAAGATGTCCAGGTTGTTCGAGCTTGTGGAGTCAATTGTATGGAAATGTAGATCCACCTTGGTAAGTATGAGAGTACCTCCTCCTCTCTTGTTCTCTCTATGTTGGGAGTGAATGGAGAAGTTGGAGGGTACGAGTTGATTGAGGATTACATTATCCATGTCCGATAACCAGGTTTCAGTTATCATGAGTATATCCAGATTATAGGAGGAAATTATATCTGCGATAACTGGCCATTTCTTACGGATTGACCGTGCGTTTATGAGGGCACAGTTTAGGCATAGGGATTGTGGGGGTTCCTCTTGTTTAGTCTTCTTGGAATGCTGGAGAGCTATGTGTAGTAAGTGAGAGTGGCGTGTGAGGGCTTCCACTTTTGTGTAATGATATGGAGCTTCTGCCCATCTTTTCCCATGGCTCTGAAGTATTGGAATTTGGTGGGCTGTGTGGGATAGGGCAAGGGATTCATCAAGCCAGCCTAGGAGAAAGAGGATACAGCTAACTAAGGCAGTGATGGGTAGAGCCATTTGGTGGCTACTGTTGAATTGGAATGAGAGACTTTTCTGCGGGGAATTGGAGATATTGTTACAACAGACTACCCGGGTACCAGCACAACTGACCGAGAATGCTCAGCGTAATTTGGTTGTTTTGTGAGCAACCAGGTAGGCAATAGAGGTATGAAGTGGAATTGTTGCTTACTGACATGTGGTACAGGAGTTTGACTAATACCCTGGCAGTTATGCAGCATGCAGAGAAATCAAAATGGCGGATTGAGGTACAGAGGCAATATACAAGATAGCACAAAACATGCGACTTAACAGGCAAGGTATTAAGCAGATAAAACGGGAGATCAGCGTGGTTATGTTAAACTAAAGGTTTTTAGTTATTGTGATGAGACTGCTCCGAGAATGGTAATGTCCCAGGGAGCATGAAACTTGATGAGACAAAGGAAGCTAGGTACCTGGTAGGTACCTGGTTGTATGGCACTTGCACCTGTCTTCCTGGATTCAGTTGAGGGTAAACGTGGCCAGCAGCTTGCGTGTGAGCTTGCCGGCTGAGGGGCGTCTATGCAGGAACATACAACGTCAGGCGATCAGGTTACTGGGGCAATTGTGGCTTATGGAATTGCTATCTGATTACATGATTTAGTCCTCACATATGGGTATCATTAGTAGTGATGGAGCCTGCGCGGGAACGCTCCCCAGCATCCAATAGGAACGCTTTTGGGAGCATCCCTCAGTACATGCGCGCTGCCTTCCCAATTGTCCCTCTTCAGTTAAGTTTGTAGCTGAGAGGCAGAGAGACAGAGACAGAGACGGAGAGAGACAGAAACAGAGACCTCCTAGGGGAGGTGGGTGGGTTGTGAGGACTAAATTCCTGCTGTTCCCGGAGATCACCTGTTACAGGTGAGTAAAGCACAGTTATTTACCTGTAACAGGTGATCTCTGGGAACAGCAGGAATAAGTCTTCACATATGGGTACGTCGGTACCGACGGAGTCTGTGCGGGAACGCTTCCCAGCTTCCAATCAGAAAGCTTTTGGAAGCATCCCACCACGCCTGCGTGCTGCCTTCCCGCCTTTCCCAACTGTCTCTCCTCAGTTAAGTTTTAAAGCTGAGACAAAGAGAGAGAGAGAGAAGGGAAAGATAGGGAAAGAGAAAAATACAACTCCTGGGGAGGTGGGGGGTTGTGAAGACTTATTCCTGCTGTTCCCAGAGATCACCTGTTACAGGTAAGTAACTGTGCTATCTCCAGGAACAAGCAGGAATGAGTCTTCACATATGGGGACTCCCAAGCTAAGATGCCTGGAGTCCCAGCATGTTATAGACTGGAACATGCTACACCTCATATTGCTAGGCATCCTCAGGATGGAGGGTAGGAGTTGAGAACAGAAAGGTGCTGTAAGAGACAGCCAACCTAGCATAGGACTGCAGGCAAGGAGTCCTTCTGTGGATGACAATTATCATCAATATACTGAAAAGGAAATACTGCAATATGGACCTCCCCTAACAGGATTGCAGAAAAGTATGGAGGTTCATGCGATCTACTGGGGATCCAGTAGAGGAACCTCAAGGAGGATCCCACGTTGAAGTGGAGGTAATAAACCTGTTAGAAAAAACAGTGGAGGTCAGAATCCTGAAAGGTGAGAGGTAACCCCAGAGATCAACTGGGGTAGTACAAAAACAGTAGGCCTTCAGCAGAAGGCTTTATGAAAAAAGCCTAGATTCTTTTGGCTGCAGAGTGGCTCACTCTTAGGAGCAAAAAGAGGAAAGGCTGACCGATTTGGACAAACCGGCCTAGTCCTTGTGGGAAGAAGGGGTATGGAAAACCCCCTGCATCCCAAAAAGAAAGACAGATGTCTGAGGCATTAGATCCGCTGATTAACTGAAGATCCGCAATGTCTTTCCTAACTGGTGTAGCTAGGAAAGATACTGGAGATGGAGAGCTTCAGGGGTACCTAAACCTTAAGGTTATGCTAGAAGTTGTTGTTTACCATGGGAAGTGGTTGTGTGTGTAGAACCCCAAACATGCTGGACAGCATGGTATGGGTAGAGCCCAATTGACAGAATCATATAGAGATATGTATAGCTATATGAGCATAGACAGTCAGATAGATATGTGAATACATATATATGTATGTATGTATATATAAACACACATATTATATCTCTATATCATATAAGAATATATCTATAGTGAGATATAGAAGGGCATAATATATATATATCTATAGTGAGATATAGAAGGGCATAATATATATATATCTATAGTGAGATATAGAAGGGCATAATATATATATATCTATAGAGATGTATACATATATATCTATAGAGATGTATACATATATATCTATAGAGATGTATACATATATATCTATAGAGATGTATACATATATATCTATAGAGATGTATACATATATATCTATAGAGATGTATACATATATATATATAGATATAGATATGAATATATAGGCCTATATATAGGTGTCTGCAGTTAAGCAGAGATATGCCTATAGAAGTATATTCACATAGGATATGTGGAGAGGAAAGATTCATCTAATAACAAGAAGGTGGAACCTACTTGAGAAGATATATAGAGAATCTATTCCTCCTGGTTATGACGGAGGGAGTCAGGGAAAAAATCTCCCTGACAAGGAACAGACTAGATTGCTGCAAGAATGCTAGCCAGTGAAATAACCAGGATAGTTACGTGAAGAGCAGAGGATATCAGTCTGCAGGCAGCAAGTCTCGAGTCTTCCAGAACTCTAGCATGGTAAATGGACAGAAGATGCATAGGAATGAGATACCATGTTGACCTACTTGAGGGGCAAAAAGGGTATCATGCGTTCTTTAGCTGAATATGCGCTGTCCATGAAGGATTAGGATACCATGAGGACGAGCTGCAGGGAAAAAAAGAGCATATTCCCGGTGGGAATCCAGAAGACCAAACCAGGGAATTGAACAACTCTTTAATCTTTCACGTAAGAGAAGGCCCATGTCCTTTGTTTTAAAAAGGAGATAGAAGGAAAGGAAGAACCCTTCCAGTCATGAGGGCATGACTGAGGGAGCCTTTTCCAACCATCTAAGACAGCTGTTAGAGAAAATCCTAATGCTCTCTAGCAAGGGCCCATAGTGGAAAGTTTCTCTGTAGAGTTGCAGAGAGCATGATGCAGGAGAATTAGGGGATAGAAATGGCTGTTGGAAAAGACAGTACCTACGTCAACTATGCTGCCAAACCCAAGGGAATTGGAGATGGCAAGAATAGAAGACAATTCAAGAAACCTGTAGTGATTAGATTTTCCAAGACAGATGAATCCACTGTCTTGGAGTGACTACTAAGGCCAGAAAGAATGTCCATGGAGGACAACCCTGGATGCTTGTGGAAAAGAACCAGTGGTCCAATCACTAAAGCTCCTGCATGGGCAGCTGCTAATAAGACAGCAGAAGAATCTTTCTGTTTAAAAACAGAAAGAACAGACAGAGCAGGAGTAAGAAAGCTCTGGACCTGTCTGATAAGCTGCCCTAAAGCAAAAGTGAAGAAGGGAGTTAACTCAGAGAGGAAAAACTCCACACTAGAATAGTGACAAAACTAGAGGGGCTGAAGAAGAAGCCCTCCAGTGTAGTAGTACCACTCTTACAGAGGAAATGCTTGGTAAGAGGGTAGAGAACATAGAGCTGAATGGAGACTTACAATGTGGTAAGTCTGTAGAAAGGAAAAATTCATGCTGGTACAGAAAAGCTGTCGTTTGATAGTTGTTAAACCTCTTTCCCTGGCAGGAAGAGGAGGAGAAACCTGTGACCTATAGGCATGAATATCCTAAGAGCTCGTATAACAGAGAAAAAAGTGGATGTCTTGTGAAAAGAGATCCATGCCTAGAGTTTAGAATGAAAGCAGTGGGAGGCTTCTACTGAGAAGCAGCAAACTGCAGGATCTAAACCCCAAGAGGCATAAGAAATATGATGATGATTAATCAGAAACCCTGCGGTTGCTGGGTTTGCTGAGCCTGGTGAGAGTTTGTATTCTTCAGACCAGGGCGATGTTTCTCCTGTTTGGGAACATCTGTATGATGGGCAGAAGATGGATAAAACCTTCTCCCCCTAGGGGAAGAAAGTTTGGTAGGACATTTCCTACCTACTGGGAAAGAAGGCGGCGTAGAACAGCCCTTAGAAACAGGTAAGTCAGTGGACCACTGAGTAACCTGACATAAAGACTCCTTATTGAAGAGATTTTCTCCAGTGCAAGGAGTATTACCCAGTCTTTGTTGTGCCCATTTGTCTAAGTCTGAAGCTTGGAGCCAGGCTCTACGTCGTGCCCCTATAGCTATAGCAGAAGTCCTGCTAACAGACTCAAATGAGTCTAGGGAAGCACGAGTAAGAAACCAAGAAATATTTTGAATATGACTAAGCAGTGAGGAATAGTCTGCACTCTTGGGCTCTGAAAGAAAAGGAGTCAAAAGATGTAATTTTTGTGACCTCCTCAAGAGATAGACTCAAAAAATATGAGAGAATTCTTGCTGAAAGCATGGATGTCTGGAAGGTTTGATGTCCAAAGGCATCTAGTGTCTTAGACTCACAACCTGGCGGATAAGAAGAGTGCTTTTTCTTACTCTTCACCCGCCTCATTGCTGATTCCACTACAATGGAATGATGAGGAAGTTGAGTCTTTTGAAACCCTGGAGAGGGGGGCACCTGATATAGGAGATCAGTTGCTCTGGAAGGTGGGGGTACCCTTAAAGGTGCTTCCCACATTCCTAGAAGAAGATCTTGCAAGGAATGATGCAAAGGAAGCATTATGTTTTCCTTTGCTTCGGTAGAAACAGAGCCTTGTGCAGGATCATGTCCAGGGATAAGAATGGCAAGTGATCTTGCCATATCCAGGAGGAAACTCTGAAAAGAAGGATCTCCAAAGAGAACCTCCCTTGGATAGGTTAGATCTGAAGAACTAGACTGGGCACCCAAGGATCTATCTGAATATATAGGAATATAAGATCCTGCACGGTGCAGTATGGGATCCTTAACAGATGGACGCTGGTACTGGAGGTCAGGACCAGCGACAGTCAGTACCCCATCGTCCATGCCAGGTATCGACTCCAAACTTGGTGTAGAAGGGAGCGATCCTGTTGAAAGAAGCATGGAAGGAGCTGGCCACGATGTTACTGTGGATACTGGTACCGATAACGATACTGTTGTCGGAACCGAAGCCAACACCGACATCGGAGCAGCAAGCGGTGATAGCCCAATCGGTACCGAGGTAACCGAAAGCCTTCGGTAGTAACCCTCGGTACCGAGCGTCCGGTACCAAGACGTGTCGGTACCCAGTCTTCCAGACTAGAGATCGATTCCAGACTCGGCATCGAAGGAAGCGAGTCTATCGATGTACGTCTGGAGGGTACCGACGTCGGTGGTAGTATCGGTGCCGGTACCGAGGACGCCAGACGACGATCCCTGGTGAGGAGTGTTTCATCCAACACCAGTGCCGATGCTGGGGTATTGGTACCACTCGAAGCGGATGCCACCACCTGGCATGGCTCAGGTATGTTCCGTGAGGGGTGAACCCCAGGAACAACCTGAAACCCCGCATAGGCTTTGGAGGCCGGAGACTCCCGCCAGGGTTTTGAAGCCAATGGGCCCTCGAGGGCAAGGCCGGAGCCGTCAACATGCTGTTCATGAGACCTACCACTCGAGGGTTGGCTAGTCTTAACAGACTGTTTGTGGGTTACCTGATTCTGTGTAGAAGAAGAACTGGTCGGTGCCCTGAAGTTGGAAGGGAACCTCATATCGAGGGAAACTAAGTTGAAAACCTCTTCTCACAATAATGTTGCCCGAGGGCTCCGGAGGAAAAAGGTCAGGACCCAAACAAGTTAGACACCAATTTAGGGAGTCTAAAAATAAAGTAGTACCGCCACAGTTTGAGCATTTCTTGGAGAAAGTGGCTGGCGGTTCCATGGAAGACATGGAGAGGCCTAGAAGGCCTGAAAAACTGTAAAACACTCAGAAGAAAAAATATATCCCTTAAAGGGAAAAATTTTACAAGAAAGAAAGAAAAAAGAAACACCGGCGGTACCGGTGGTGTTGGGGAAGACAGCCGCGACAACAAGAAAACTAAGAATTAAAAGAAGAATTTTCTGCGGTGACAGGAGGACGTCCTGCCGGCTCCGCGGAAAAACGAAAACTGAGGAAAGACAGTTGGGAAAGGCAGGAAGGCAGCACGCAGGCGTGGTGGGATGCTTCCAAAAGCTTTCTGATTGGAAGCTGGGAAGCGTTCCAGCGCAGACTCCGTCGGTACCGACGTACCCATATGTGAAGACTCATTCCTGCTTGTTCCTGGAGATCTACGCTATCTCCAGGAACAAGCAAGAAAGTAGTCCTCACATATGGGGACTCCCTAGCTGTAGATGCCAGGGAGATAGCCCCAGGAAGGTGCCACTGTCGAAGGTGAGAATTCTTCCTCCCACGGATCTCTGGCAAACCACCAGGGTTGGTGGGTAGGAGTTGGTTTAGGTTTGAAAGAGATTTTGAACAGCAGCTTGGCCAAAGAAGACATCCTGACGGGAGGCTTTATCTAGGCAGTAGTGGGCTGTGAAGGTGTGTACCGAAGCCCAGGTGGCTGCTCGACAAATGTCAACGATAGACACAGAGTGGAGATTAGCCATAGAAGCTGCCATGGCTCTCACATTATGAGCTGTGACATGGTCCTGAAGAGGAAGACCCTTACTCTCATAAGTAAAGGATATGCATTGGGCAATCCATTTAGATAAAGTTCTTTTGGAGACTGGAAGTCCCAAATGACTAGGGTCAAAAGCTATAAAACGTTGTGAGGACTTTCTATTTTGCTGTGTTCTTTGTATGTAAAAGGCCAAGGCCCTTTTACAATCCAAAGTATGAAGGTTTCTTTCTGCATTAGAGGCGTGAGGCCTCGGAAAAAATACAGGAAGGTAAATTGATTGATTTAAATGAAAAGGCAACACCACCTTTGGCATAAAATGTGGGTGAGTTCGAAGAACAACCTTATCATGATGAAACTTAGTATAAAGGAGGATCAGCCACTAAAGCTTGCAATTCACTAATGTGACGGGCAGAGGTGATTGCAATTAGGAAGATGACCTTCCAGGTCAAAAACTTAAGGGCTGCAGTGGCTAAAGGCTCAAAAGGCGGCTTCATGAGCTGCCCGAGAACTAGATCTAGATCCCATGCCACCGGTGGTGGCTTGATGGGCGGTTTAGTTAATAAAAGGCCTTTCATAAATCTTGATAGGAGTGGATAAGAGGAAATTGGTTGTCCATTTAGAGGCTAAGAAGTGCAATTGCACTAAGATGGACTCTTACCGAATTGGTCTTTAACCCAGAATTCAATAAGTGAAAGAGATACTCTAGTATCAATTCTAAGGGTATGACCAGGGGGTTTAATCCCCTCTTAGAGCACCATATAGTAAAAAGTTTCCACTTGAAGGCATAAGATCTTCTTGTGGAAAGTTTCCTAGGCCTTCAACCACCAGGCCGTGAGGTGCAGGGACTGGGGATTCGGGTGCCATAGCATCCCGTTCTCCTGGGAAAGGAGATCTGGAGCATGCCCTAACTCCAGAGGTGCCGCTTGAGAGAGATGCAGAAGCAGGGAATACCACGTTTGGCGTGGCCATCATGGTGCTACGAGAATCATGCGATCCCTGTCTCTCTGAAGCTTGAAGAGAGTGTTTTGGGGATGAGGGGAATGGGTGGGAAGGCATAAAGGAAGTCCTGACCCCAGTGAAGGAGGAAGGCATCCCTTGCCTGACAGTTGTGTGCCGGAATCCTGGAACAGAACTGGGGAAGTTTGGCATTCAGTGGACTTGCAAAGAGGTCTATGTCTGGAGTGCCCCAGAGA
Source organism: Ichthyophis bannanicus (assembly GCA_033557465.1). Lineage (NCBI taxonomy): Eukaryota > Metazoa > Chordata > Amphibia > Gymnophiona > Ichthyophiidae > Ichthyophis > Ichthyophis bannanicus. The sequence goes on along the minus strand of CM066032.1, from coordinate 1,337,763,212 downwards.
TGAAATATCTTTGCCACCTGGTCTAGGTGGAGTGACCACTCGTGAGGTAGCAGTACTCAACAGTTTGTCTGCCCAAAGGTTTTGAATGCCTGGAAGATATACCACTAGAAGGTGAATTTGATGCTCTCTGGCAAGGGCACATAGTCGTAAAGCTTCTTTGCATAACGACAGAGCGCCTGTTCCGCCCTGCTTGTTCACATAGAACATGGCTACCAGATTGTCCGTCTGGACTAGGACTGTCTTGTAGCTGAGCTGGGCGTGGAACACTCGAAGAGCTAAATAAATTGCTCTTAATTCCAGGAGGTTTGTGTGTAAACCAACCTCCTGTGGAGTCCAGGTGCCCTGGGTAGAGAGATGATTCAGGTGTGCTCCCCAACACACCTGCGATGCATCTGTTAGGGAGGCCTGAAAGAGGGGTTGATGGAAAGGAGACCCCACTGTCAGATTTTCTAGTGATTGCCACCATTGGAGGAACAAAATTAGTCGTTGAGAGATTGTTATTTTGTCCGACAAATGACCCGTGGCCTGTGTCCACTGTGTGGAGAGGGTCCACTGAGCTGCTCGCTTGTGGAGGCGAGCATATGGGACTACATGAACTGTGGATGCCACGTGTCCCAGGAACTGCAGTAGTTCCCGAGCCGTGAGGGAGGATTTGCCTGCTGCTTGGGAAGCTAGCTGCATAATGCAAAGACACCGGGTTTATGGAAGGAAAGCCCTTGCCTGTCTGGTATCCAGACACGCTCCTATAAATTCTAGGCATTGGGAAGGAACTAGTTAAGACTTCGGGAAGTTTATTTCCAATCTCAAGTATTGAAGAATTCGCATTGTACGGGACAGTGCAGTGCTGGCCTCTGCAACTGTGGAGGCTCGAATGAGCCAGTCGTCTAAGCAAGGGAAGACAAAAATCCCCAGGGTTCGTAGAAATGCGGCTACTACTGCCATGCATTTTGTGAACACCCTTGGCGCTGAAGCCAGACCAAAAGGAAGAACCCTGTACTGGAAATGTCTTCCCCTGAAAAGGAAATGTAAAAATTTCCTGTGATCTGGATGGATGAGAATGTGAGTGTATGCATCCTTTAAGTCTAGAGAGCAAAGTCAGTCCTGGCTTTGAAGGTATGGTAGAAGAGTTCCTAGAGAAATCATTTTGAATTTCTCTCGAAAAACAGATATTTGTTCAATTCTCTGAAGTCTAGAATGGGTCTGTGTCCCCATGTTTTATTTGGAATAAGAAAATAGGGGGAATAGAACCCTGTCCCTTGTTGAAAAATGGGTACTTCCTCTATTGCCCCTTGGGCAAGAAGTGTGGAGACCTCGTGATCTAGCAGATTGTCTGCAGAGGTTTGTGAATTGAATTGCTTTAGAATTGTAGGAGGGGGTATGCTGTGAAAATGAAGTTTGTACCCCTCTCCTACAATGGACAAAGTCCAATCTTCTGTTGTTAACTAATGCCATCTGTTGACAAAGTGGCATAACCTGCATGGAATATTGGGGGGCTGGGGACCCCTCAGAGGCAGGAAGGCAAAGCTCTCTAGGAAGGAGTCAAAGCCCTTGAGGGGGCTGAACCTGGAGAGCTAGTTGGGCTCTCGGGCCTTTTGGCTTCTTTTGCTGTCTAGTTTGTCCCTTTTGGGCAACCTGACCTGGTGTCTGACTCTGCTGGGTATAGGAAGGATAAAATTTCCTTTTTTTGCTAAAAGGGTTTTTTATAAGGCTTCTTTTTGGCTGGAGTAGCTATAGACTGACAATCTAAGGTAGAGTTTTCAGCATCTAACTCGTTAGCCTTTTCCTGCCAGTTCTTGCTGAAGAGATTCTCCCCCGTGCAAGGAATGTTGCCTAACTTGTCCTGTACCCAAGTCTCCAAGTCTGATGCCTGTAGCCAGGCAATCCGTCGTGCGCCAATGGCAATAGCAGAAGTTCTGCTGATGCATTCGAAGCAGTCAAAGGCTGCACGATTGACAAACTTGGAGACATCCTGAGCATGCTTAACTAGAGCAAGAAAATCTTGTCTCTTATCTGGGAGAAATGGGCTCATAAGTTCCAAGTCTCATGTGACTTCCTTAAGGAACATTCCCCATATATAGGATATATGAACTGATACTAGCTGAAAGCATGGAAGCTTGAAAAGTTCTGCGTCCAAAAGCATCCAGAATCCTGCATTCACGACCTGGAGAATTGGATGCATGCCTCTTTGCACTTTTCATCCTACGCATGGCTGATTCCACTACCATTGAATGGTGTGGCAGCTGAGTTTTCTGAAAACCAGGACATGGTGGAACTCAATATCAAGTCTCCTAGAGTGAGGAGAAGTAGTCAGAGGTGTCTCCCACATTCTGAGCATCAAGCTATGCAGAATTTCATGGATAGGCAGAATAGCTGCCTCTTTAGGAGCTTTAGGATATTGGAGGATTTCCAATTCCTTTGCTCTGGGTTCCTCTTCAGGAGCTACTGTGATTGAAAGACCTTTGGCCATATCACAGATGAAATCCTGAAATGACGTGTCCTCTGGAGGTGACATTCTGCGTTGGGGAGAAGAGGGATCTTCTAGGAGAAACCCTCTAGTGTCAGCAGAATTGTCAGTCTTCGGAATCAGAGGAATTGAAGTATTCCTGACCCCGATGCTCTTGCAAAGCACAATCCCGGTATTGATCAAAGTCAGTACCGAGGTGACCCGGTACCGGCTTGGCCACCGCCGCCAGCGTCGATGTCGGCCACCGCCGCCAGCGTCGATGTCGGCCACCGCCGCCAGCGTCGATGTCGGCCACCGCCGCCAGCGTCGATGTCGGCCACCGCCGCCAGCGTCGATGTCGGCCACCGCCGCCAGCGTCGATGTCGGCCACCGCCGCCAGCGTCGATGTCGGCCACCGCCGCCAGCGTCGATGTCGGCCACCGCCGCCAGCGTCGATGTCGGCCACCGCCGCCAGCGTCGATGTCGGCCACCGCCGCCCTTGGGACCACCAGTACCGCAGCCGAAAGAAGAGCTGCGATACTGCGCTCAATAGCGAGGCACCTCTGGTCTATTGACACTGCCGATGCCTGGGTGTCGGTACCGGTGAGGACGGACGGAACCCCTGAGCATGGCACAGGTAGTTCTTGCGAGGTTGAGGCCTCGAGAACATCCTGAAGCCCCATCGATGCTTTGGAAGCCGAAGCCTCCCGCCAGGGCTGTTTTGCCGGTGTGGTTCCCTCAAGGGCAATGCCAATTGCCTCTCGATGCTTAGCAGGAGAGCTACCCTTTGAGGGCCGACTCTTGTGTTTAGTTACCTGAGATTCATGGGAGGAAGAGGCAGCCCTTGACGATGTTGATGCAATGGATCTGGCATCTGAAGAAGAGGGTACCGAGCTTTGCGGCCCGGTTCTGTCTTCCTCTTTTGGTCATCCCCATGCAGGAGAGACATTCAGTCGGAGAATGATCAGGTCCTAAACATTTTAGACACCAATCATGGGTGTCAGTGACGGAAATGGTGCTGTCACACTTAGTATATTTTTTATAACCACTAGTTGGCTTTTCCATGATTTAGGAAAATGGGGCCTAATGCCCAAAATGGCACCTAGCACCAAAAAGGAAAGTTTCTGAAAAGAAACAGGTTTTTTTTTTGTGAAAAGAAAAGAAAAGGCGGTACCGGTAGGCGTCATGCGGTAGGCAAACGCGACCACAAGAAACAAATTTGAAGATGGAATTTTCTGCCGTGACAGGGAATAGGTCCTGTCGGCTCCGCAGAAAACGAAGAACCGAAGAGGGACAGTTGGAAAGGCAGTGCGCATGTGCTGAAGGATGCTCCCAAAAGCGTTCCTATTGGATTCTGGGGAGCGTTCCCACGCAGGCTCCGTCGGTACCGATGATACCCATATGTGAGGACTACATTCCTGCTTGTTCCTGAGATAAGTATTAAAAGAAACAAATCCATAAGAAGATTACTATACATACGAAGATAAAATACTGGAGTCCATAACAGCGTGATCTGTTAACTTCAAAACAAAATAATTTCGCAATAATCATAATATTGGCTAGTTTGATGGTTTGTATCAAATTAAGCACCTTACAAAGCAAAAACTCTCTCTCGATCAACATACAGGAGCTTCAAATTCTTCATTCTGCTCGGTCTTCTCAAATTTCTACACTTCAAGATACTAAAAAGTGGGAGGAGTGGCCTAGTGGTTAGGACAAGGTACTTCAGGCCGGAGGGCCGGGGGTTCAAGTCCCACCTGGGGACAGCAATCTCAGGCCGGAGGGACTGGGATTTCTAGTCCTATAGGTACTCCTTGTGGTCTTGGGCAAGCCACTTAACCCTCCATTGCCCATGTTCCCTGTAAGTATTAGCGTATGTGTGTCATATCCCCTCGTGTTAAATATATCTCCCAATTGACCGCTTTGACCCGGTGAAAAGCAGGATATAAATACAGCTAAATAAATAAAAAGTGTAGTGCTGAGCAATGGATAACTTGACCACATTTTACTATGCCACCTTTCCCAAAATCAAAGCAGTAGTTCTCAATATTGCACTACTTTAAAAGATAAGGCATAAAAAAAAAAAAGATGGAATTTATTTACATGGCCTGCAGAACTGTTGCACAAAACGTCATCATTTCTTTATCTCGTTTACTATGCAGTTTGCAACTGTGAACAAATGCAACCATGTCAGCTACCTTATACAATGCTATAACCACCTAAGATGGGACTTACTAGGTCAGAATGAAAGATCCAATGAGCCTGATCAACATCTTGTCTGGATTAGTGGCAAATCTAGGTCACTTATTTGACGAGTTTTGTATTCCGCCTTTTCCTTCAATCAAAGCGGTACAGAACATGACAAGAATATACAGAGGAAGGACAACATACACCACTTCATCATTAGATTAAGCAGTAAGCACTGAAAATATACAACTTATACCTTGCAGGATCCCAGAAAACAAATCATTTCCTTATTGCTCATTCCCAGAGATAAAAGTAGCTTTTTCAATCCCATATTACTAATTGTTAATGTACTTTTGTTCCAGGAACTTATCCAAACCCAGCTATAATAACTGCCTTGAACACATCATAATGCCAGAATCCTGATGTGACTTATTTGGTACTGAGAGCACACTATCAGTTTGAATGATTACACTCTGGAGCAGCAAATTTAGCTTGTGCATAGTCACTGCAGATACTTTGAAACCAATGGACTGTGGCGTCCCAAAAATAGGTTTAGAAAGCCCTGGCTTAGAACATAGCCAATAGCTCAAAACTCCAGAAAACATATGGTAATAGATTGCCCAAGCAGACTGGACACACCAAGTATGAATTCCCTCAGCTCTGGCTCCAAAATCCATGTTGGTGTATCTTGTTAGCATAATTTTGTTTGTAGTAGTTTAGCTACAGACATCCCTAGCCAGATTCAAATTAACCACCTATAAAGATAAAAGGCCTGAAGTGACTTTTAGCTACTATGCCAAAAGCCCAACATAGACATAATTTCTATGCTGATGTTGACAAACTATTTATTAGGGTGAGTGAGTGAGTGAGTGAGGGAGTGAGAGGGGAGTGAGGGAGGAGGGAGTGAGGGAGGGAGCGAGGAGTGGCCTAGTGGTTGCGGCAAGTTACCTCAGGCCAGAAGGTCAGGAGTTCAAATCCCACTAGAGGACAGCAACCTTGGGCCAGAAGGACTGTGGTTTCTAGTCCCACAGGTGCTCCTTGTGGTTTTGGGCAAACCACTTAACCCTCCATTGCCCATTTTCCCTGTAAAATAGTTATCTCCAAGTTATAACGTCCTGTTCAATGTAATTTCAGTTTGTTAAATGTAAACCGCCTTGATATCATGAAAGGCGGCATATAAGAAATGTTAAATAAATAAAATATATTATTCCTTTAACAATACATCTATTGTAATCCTTTCTACAGGGAGAAAGGTTCTTGGCAGTATCTAACAGGAGCTCCTATAAATTACAACTTATCAGGCTAAAACGTAATGCTTGGCTGCATGGATGGTATCAGAGCGTTTTAGTTTCCTGGGCCATGGAATGATTTTCTAAGGGCTGCTAAGCAGAGATGATGTTCACCTATTCAAGAAGGGGCAATGTTCTCCACAGCAGACCGGCTAGCTTACTGAAGAGGGCTTTAAATTAGAATCATTAGGGATGGGTGAAGAAAACTGAAGGCTTTTACTTACCTGGTGGCTAAATAAAACATTAAATACCTCTGTAGAAATAGATAAAAAGGGCAACATCTAGAAACTGTGTGTATGAACACCCATAGTATGGTAAATAAGATGCCAGATGTTGAGGCTTTAACGGAAGAGGCTGGCTTTGACGGTTACAGAGACATTCCTCATGGAGAACCATGGCTTGGATGTACTTATACCAGGCTATAATTTAATCAGGAAGGACAGGACAGGAAGAAAGGGAAGAAAGGGAAGAAAAACAGTATGATATCTAAAAAAATAAAGCTACAGAAGGCTTACGAGAGAAGGAGAGGGGGAGACATTGTGGGTTAAAATGGAAAGAGGGAATGAAGCATCCTCTTACACTGGTATTGTACAGAGACCTGTTTTATAGGCAGAAGTGGACAGAGATTTAAATTGAAGACATTTGCAGTACTTCTATGAAAGGAGAAGTGCTGCTGATAGGTGATTTCAATATGCCAGATATAGAGACATCCCTGTTGTCTCATTTAGAAGTAAGGAGAGCCTGGATTCTTCACAGGAAGAACTGTTCCAGAAACTGGTAACAGATCCCACATGCGAGGGGGCCATATTGGACCAGGTGCTTACAAATAGGGAGAGTTTTTCTGATGTTTAATGGGTGATCATCATGCAGCCAGTGACCAGATGGTGTACTTCAGTATTAGGACAAGGGCTGATATAGTCTATTCAAAAAGTGAGGGTCCTATACTTTAGGAAATCTAACCTTGCCAAGATGGTACAATACTTCAAGTTGTTAGCAGGATGGGAACAGCTGGAATATGTAGAAAAGCACTAGACGAAACTGAAAGGGAATACTTTAGTTTAATACATCCATTTATATCTTGCCTATACCTCCAGGTCCTAGGCGGGATACAGCAGATAGAAGGGTACTTAATACAATACAACCCTTACAATTTAATTTCATATTCCTGATTGGGATTCCTATCTAACAAAATCTCCTGAATAAGTTAGCTTTCAGTAACTGTGAAACCCCATATAATTTGAGAGTTTTCTAATCTCTACAGGCAACCCATTCCATAGTAGCAGCCTGAGCAAACAATCTATCCAATGACCTCTTGAAACCAAGATTTTCAATGATGGAATGGCCAAATACAATCCTTAGACTGTCTCATTTAGGGAAGAGCCTATATTAAACACAACGCCTCCCATGAGGCAAAAATACGAGATAAGAAGTCTCAATACTTTTTGATCTTGTGTTGCTATAACACAATACGTCGCACCACAATGCTATTAAGCATGTAGTGATCTAGTTATGTGCTCGGCATGTACAGAGTATAGCGTGGCTGCAGCACACCTGTACTTTTTCAATCACGTGATGTAAAACTGACAAACTGCTTTTACACAATACCAAACAAGTGAAAAGAACTGAACAGCGAATTTGCATTAAATTCTGCCAGAAACTTGGAGATTCATGCAGAGACTTATGACAAGTTGTGGCAAATGTATGGCGATGAAAACGCTTACAAGACGACAGCCGTGATGACAATGCCGAACATTCTGGAAGGCCATCCATGAGCAGGAATGAAGAAAGTTGAGGCAATGCATGCTGCAATACGCTGAAATCATTGTAGCTTGTTGAGGACATGGACATCAGTTTTGGATTGTACAGTCCATTCTACTGATTTGGGGATGAGACTATGTATGCAAAATTGATGCAGAAATTCTGGTCTCCTAACCATAAAGAAAATAGACTTTCTGCAGCCAGGGAGTTTGAATGCATTGAAAAATGACTCAGATTTCCTAAAAAAAAGATCACTGGTGATGAAAGTGTTCTCCAGGAACAGCAGGAATCAGCCCTCTTATAGGTGACATCAGTGTTGATAGAGCCCCATGGAAGCATCTCCCCAGCTTTCAAAGAAAGCCTTTGGGAGATGCCACCATGCATGTGTGGTTCCCTTCCCACCCAAGGGTGCCATCTTAGTCAGATAACATAGCTACAGTCAACAAAAGAAGATGGCAAAAATGTACAGCAACTCCAAGGAGAGGAGGGAGGGTTGTGAGGACCGATTCCTGCTGTCCCTGGAGAACACCTGTTACAAGTTAGTAACTACACTTTCTCCAGGAAAAAGCAGGAAGGCAGTCCTCACATAAAGGCTCCCTAGCTACAGGCTACCGAGAACCTGTAGAAAAAAAAAACAAAAAAACACAGCTCAGCCATGAGCAGCCGCAAGCGAGTGCGGAAAGACTAAGGACCCCAATGTCCAGGGAGAACCATCACTCCGGTAGCCTGAACAAGAAGGGTCAGAGGGTAGGAGTTACCTTAACCCCGAACAGATTACGGAGTACAGCCTGTCTGAAAGCACTGTCCCATCAGGACTCCCTCTCCAGGCAGTAGTGAGCTGCAAAGGTGTGGACTGAGAACTAGGTGGCAGCCCAGCAGATGTCTGTCATAGGGACAGAGTGCAGGCTTACAATGGAGGTCACCATTGCCCTGATGTTATACACCATGACCCAGCGCCAACAAAAGCCCAACCTGATCGTGGATGAAGGAGATGCAGTCTGCCAACCATGTGGACAGGTTCTGCATAGTAATAGCCTCCCCAACCGACTGGGGTCGTATGAAACAAAAAGCTGCGAGGCTTTGCGGTGGCCCTGAGTACATTTGCAGGTAGAAGGACAGGGACCTCTTACAATCCAGAGTATGGAGAACAGCAACCGCCTTGTCGGCATGGGGCCGTGGAGATAAGGTGAGGGGCACCACCTCCTGGTTGAGGTGGAAGGCGGATACCAACTTCAAAAGGAATTTAGGGTAGGTGTGAAGCATGACCATTTTCTTGTAGAACATGGTCTAAAAGGTGGCTCGGCCACCAAGGCCTGAAGCTTGCCGATTCTGCAGGCAGAGGCAAGCACCACCAGAAGACGACCTTCCAGGATAAATAACGTAAATGGCAGGTAGCCAGAGGTTCAAAAGGTGGCTTGATGAGCTGCATCAGAACCACATTGAGATCCCATTCCACCGGGGGCAAGCGGATGGGAGGCTTAGAGAACAGCAGGCCCCGCATAAATGAGGGGATGCGCAGAAAGGGATTTTCCCCTCTATGGAATGATGGTGCGTAGGGAGCATGCTCAGGTGTGCTCTGATGGAGCTGGACTTGAGGCTGGTTTGCGAAAGGTGGAGCAAGTACTGCACCACTGTGTGCACCTGGCAGGAGAATGAGTCTACCCATTGATCCATACAACATACTGAGAATCTGCACCACTAGAAGGCATAGACTCATCTTGTAGAGTTCTTACGAGAGGTAGGAGGGACCTTCCTCCACTTCCCTTGGCAGGCTGAAGGGTGCTAAAACAACTTGCTTAGTAGCCATGCTGTTAATGACAGGGACCCCAGTTTGGGGTGAATTAGAGTCCTCCTCCTGGGTCAGTAGCCCTGGGGCATTCCCCAAAGGAACCAGGAGCTCTGTCGAGAGGCAGAGCAACAGGAGAAACCAAGGCTGCCTGGGCTACCAGGACGATGGAAGCCTTGTCCTGCAGGACCTTGAAGAGAGACCAGTTGATTAGTGGTGTGGGAGGGAAGGCATACAGAAGGCCCTCTGACTACCCGAGGAGAAAGACGTCTGCCACTATCTGGAACAGATGCAGTTGGGGACAGCAGAAGCGGGGCAGCTGAATTGGCTGGGATGGAAAAGAAGTCCAGACTTGGGGTTCCCCAGAGTGAGAAAGCATAGTTACTCACCTGTAACAGGTGATCTCTGGAAACAGCAGGAATTTAGTCTTCACATATGGGTATCATTGGTACCGACGGAGCCTGCGTGGAAACGCTCCCCAGCGTCCAATAGGAACACTTTTGGGAGCATCCCTCAGCACATGCACGCAGTCTTCCCGCCTTTCCAACTGTCCCTCTTCAGTTTAGTTTGTAGCTGAGTGAAAGGATAGAGGGAGAGAGGAAAGAGACAGAGATAGAGAGACAACTCGCAGGGGAGGTGGGAGGGTTGTGAAGACTAAATTCCTGCTGTTCCCGGAGATCACCTGTTACAGGTGAGTAACTACACTATCTCCAGGAACGTGCAGGAATGTAGTCTTCACATATGGGGACTCCCTAGCTGAAGATGCCAGGGAGATAGCTCCAGGAAGCTGCCACCTATAGTAAGGTGGGCCATGCTTCCTCCCATGGATCTCTGGCATCCCACCAGGGTTGGTGGGTAGGAGTTGAATTAGGTCTGAAAGAAGGCATCCCAACGGGAGGCTTTATCTAGGCAGTAGTGGGCTGTAAAAGGTGTGTACCGAAGCCCAGGTGGCTGCTCGACAAATGTTATCAATAGAGAGAGTGAAGGTTAGCCATAGAGGCTGCCATGGCTCTCACAATGTGAGCTGTGACATGGACTTGAAGAGGAAGACTTACTCTCATAAGCAAAGGATATGCATTATACAATCCATTTGGATAGAGTTCTCTTGGAGACTGAAGTCCCAAATGACTAGAATCAAAAGCAATAAAAAGTTGAGAAGACTTTCTATGTTGCTGTGTTCTTTGTAGGTAAAGCACAGTTACTTACCTGTAACAGGTGATCTCTGGGAACAGCAGGAATTAGTCTTCACATATAGGGTACGTCGGTACCGACGGAGCCTGCACGGGAATGCTCCCCAGCATCCAATCAGAAAGCTTTTGGGAGCATCCCTCGCGCCTGCGCGGTGACTTCCCGCCTTTCCCACTGCCTCTCCTCAGTTGAGTTTCATAGCTGAGACAGAAGGAGAGAAAGAGGAAAGAGGATAGATAGATACAACTCCTAGGGGAGGTGGGTGGGTTGTGAAGACTAATTCCTGCTGTTCCCAGAGATCACTTGTTACAGGTAAGTAACTGTGCTATCTCCAGGAACAAGCAGGAATGAGTCTTCACATATGGGGACTCCCTAGCTGTGGGTGCCAGGGGAGATCCCATAAAATGCGTATCCCTGGAACAGGACGGCATTTCCCAAACCTGGATCCCCGGCATCCCCTGAGGGATGGGGGGTAGGAGGTGAATATAGAAGAGCTGTAGAGGAACAGCGAATCTAAAGACTACAGGAAAAATGAGTCTTTAGAATGTATGTCAAGTATCATTAAAATATTTAATGAACTAGTATAATATAGAGCTTACCTACTGGACTGTAGGAAGTAGAACTGTGATTGAGTGTACTGTAGATGCAGTAGCAGAATCCGCAAGGTAACTTCACAGCAGTGAGGATGAAGTTCCAAACCTGGAATGGGCAGGTGACCCAGGTGTCAACTGGGGTAGGAGAAGAACGGCAGGTCTTCAATGGAAAGCTTTATGGGAAAAAGCTGAAAACTCTTTTAGGTACAGAGTTAACATTGAGGACTAACCAATCTGGAGAATTAGCCCAGTCCTGAAGGGAAGAGGGGGTATGGAAAAAAGCCCCTATTCCCAAGGAGAACAGGAGTGTACTCAGAAATACTGAAGATGTACACTGTCTTTCCTAGCTGGTGAGAGATAGGAAGACATTGAAGTTTGATACTTCATAGACAGGGAGATCTATAACAATAGAAGCTGTTGACATCACATCAGTAATTGTGTGTATAACCGCTCCCACTTACTGAGCCGTATGAGAATAGGCAAGCTGACTGTCTGGACCCCTTAAGAAGGTAAAAGCTTTATAGCACAGACAGTTAGGGAGATAGTAGGTAATACATAGCGTCCTATGGACATCTCCCAATGGGCACATATATAATACATATATATATATACATACATATACACACACATACATACACACATATACATGTATCTCCATATGATATATATATATACATATACATATATACATATATACACATACACATACACATATATACACATACACATACATACACATATACACACATACATATACATATACATATACACACATACATACACATATACACACACATATATATATATATATATACACACACAGATACACATATATATGTATGTGTATGTGTATCTGTGTATATACATATATATATTGTGATGCAGCAGAGGATACACAGCCCATGAAAGTGCAGGTAAAAGAAAGGCTTACCTCAGATTCAGCATTGGAAAGGAGCACTAGGCACACTGAAACAGTTGAGCAAAGGAAATTGTTACTGCGTAACAAACAGAAAGCTCGTCAGGAACACCTGATGGCAAATCCCCACGTCACGTGCAGGGCTAGGGATTATTTAAGACAGGGTTCCAGTCAGTGAAAGGAAGGCAGAGGGAGAGAAAGGCACGATACAACTCAGGAGCACGGCAGAAGCCGGGGAGAGAGTAGCAGGAGGTGTGGCTACAATCAGCTGAGCAGAAACCCCAGAGGAGTGTTGGGAGAAAACTTTTCTCACGGAGAACCAGGAAGTGAAGAGAGTTCCAGCACTCAGGAACAGAGGTTTAAGGCAAGCTGTACTGGGAGAAAACCTGCTACCCGAGTTAGCCTTAAAGAGAAGCCAGGAGTGTCCCACTACACAGGAGACCGGTATGTGCCAGCTTTAAGCACAGGTCAGTTTAAAAGGAAAGTGTTGGGGGATGGGAACTCCAAGCATATGTGCACCATAAGAAATAGCTGCAAAGCTAGGACCAATTTCACTTCTGCACAACCAGCCTGGGAGGCTAGAGTAAAAAGATACAGGGAGCCAAGCACCAAGGCAATTCCTACAGATAGAAAGAAACCTCCATACGCTTACGGTGAGGGGTTTAAAACCTATTAGTGCCAAGGGCGCGGTCCTGACTATAACCACACGAAGCAAGGAGATTCAGAGCTGTTGTTCTGGGAGGAAAGCCCAGGTAGAAGCTACTACAAGCCAGGGAGGTATAAACCCGAAGGGAGAGGAGCCTCCATTGAATGCCATAGTGAGTTGTCACAAGACGCAGTGTCTGAATGCTGTATACAAGAGGACTCTGACACAGGGAGTTTGGGAAGTGCTGGAGAAAGCATGGTATGGGAAGATGGCAGCAGCCTTCAAGATCCCTCTCCCATGGATTGTAGTATCTGTTATAAATGCAGCCCTCCTGTTTGATTAAATGACAAAGAGAACTTTGTGCATGTAAACTAAAGAATATATTTGCCACTATTTTTGTTTCTTCGCTCACACCTGAAGTTTCTGTTCTTGTTGATAGTCCGAGCGGGACGGGGAATAAAACCCATCTTATTTTTCATTCAATTTGCTCTGAGAGACTCTTTCATTTACTCAGCCAGAGCAGTTTACTTGTCTTATAGACCCTAGGCAACCGCCTGTATAAGGGTTAAAGGGCTCTAACCACGGGCCCCATCACAAGATATATACATACACATACACATACATATATATGTGTATCTGTGTGTATCTGTGTACATATATATATACATACATATACACATATATATACACATATATACAGATACACATATATACAGATACACATATAGATATATATAGAGATATATAGGCATGACTTATGCCCACACAGCTTACAGAAGTATGTATGTATAGGACATATACAAAAGACACAAAAAGAGAGCACCAAACTCGCAGAGAGTCCAAAACAAATAAAGGAGCGAGCAGGATAAGAGGTCACTGGCACTTTATTAATGAACAACCCCAACGCGTTTCGGCAGGTGCCTTCATCAGGGGGCTAAAAGGACTGCAAACCAAATAAAAACATATAACAGAACATAAATAAATACATATTAAAATGATAAATATAATAAATATAAAATGATGAATATAAACATCCATATACGATCACAAGTAAAAATATTTTGTACTTACACGTTGTACTTCTAGTCATGCATTAAAGGAAGCGCATAAACAATGTGTGACCAATAGTACGATAGAAATAGCTGAAAAGAACAATAAATACGTTAAAATAAAACTGCATATGGTTCCACATTAAAAAGTAATAAAAGGCAAAGGAAAATGGGAGACCCAGACCGAAAACCAACATACTATAAAGGTACATCTGTATAGTATAACAATAACATCTATGCCATAAACAAAAAGTCATAAAAGAAAAAAAGAAAAGAAAAAACAAAAAATAGAAACAAAATGTTTAAATACACCATTATAAAATGCAATCAAAAAATATATATCACAAAAATAAGACCAAAAACATAAAATCATTGGCAGATAAAACAATAAAAATTAAAATAGTTAATAAAGAACAATGAAAAACACTAGGTCTAGAAACATTTAAACAATTATACAATAAAAATGCTAGGTAATACATTTTTGTTGTGTGAGACATGCCAATGCATAAAGCTATAGCATAAGAACAGATTATGACATACTAAAAAAATAAATAAAACAAATACAATAAGGTGTGTCAACATCTAGGCCAAAAATAAATATAATATAAAACCATACAGTATAAGATCATATCAAAAAGGGGCTAAAAAAGTTTTGTATATAAATAAATTTATTAATAAAAAACTCTTTGTAAACACCATTTGTAAAAAACACATTTATCGAAATTACAGGAAGTAAAAAGGCCGCTCGTACCTTAAGCAATTGCATGAGGGATTACAACGTTTTAAAAAAAATGTTAAGGGGGGGGTGACTCAGTATAAGCATCGATTAACCGACTATATCTGGATAAATATTTCGGCATCCAGCATACTGATCTGGCTTGTAAAAAAGTGTGACCATGCACACAAATACATTCCCAGATAAGGTTAGAGAAAAAAGCTCAAACACCTACATAGGGGATACAGATAAAGAGAACCAAAAAATAAATGCTCATACAAAAATAAAGTCAAAGGGCACAGTACTTTAATTTTAAAAAAAGGTGGCACAACCTTAAAAGAACGTTGGATTTGGTGCATTTTTTAAAGGACACAAGCCTCAACGTATACGCCTTTATATTAAAAAACATAATAGTACCAAAAGAAACAAATTCCAATGTTATATCTTACGTGTGAACAAGAGCAAACAGTGATTAACCGACTATATCTAAATAGATGTTAGACAATATACCATACTAATCTAATAAGGAGTAAAACGTATCAAGAAATTGATACGAAGCCTAAAATGAGGCTGTAACAGAAAGGCAACTAATACAGCCCGATGTCAGTGCGTTATATAAACACAGGAGGGGGTATTAAAATGCCGCGTGTACAAACAAACGATCTGTAAAAGAAACCGTGTATGTATACCGTCATGGCAACTGCACCTAGAAAGTAAACTAGAAATCAATGCGACAACAACTAAAGACTAGAGAGGAGAAGTAAAACTCCTTAACACAAGGAGACACACGTACCTTCAGACCGGCATAGGGAACAAACAGCCTTAGATCGACTCGCTGATTTTTGGCGCGTTTTAAGGAAATCACAAGACCCGATTTTACATATGCATTTATGCATTGGAAAACGTAATAGCATCAGGTGATTGCAAAAGTCTAATGCTAAAGAAAGCTTGTGAACTACAAGAGTATATAAATATGTGCTATCTTGTCAGCGTTGCTAATATTATTATTGATTGCAACGCAACCACGTGGAACAATTGGGCCATATGCATAAGAAAGACATTAGTACAACATCAAGGCTGCAGGAAACCTCTACAAAAAATCAAACTAATAACTATAGGAGCAAACCTAAAAAAATAAATAAATAAATAAAACCCTGTCAATGATATGGGAAGTAAAAAACCGCTAAAAACCATACTCAAAATTGTACAACAATAAATAGGAATAAAACACATGCACCACCAAAAACCAATGAAACCAATAAATAATCCTGGCTAATGAAAAGGCAATTAGGTCCAGCTAATCATAATTATTGTAAAAACACAATTAACAGGAAAACAAAAAGGGGAAGCATCTGTTAAAACACAACTGACAGTCATGAGCACAAAAAGGGGGCTAAAATACCAATTTCCAAAAGAATATTTTTAAATGTTGTGTAATTTGAAAGCTGGTCATAAAAAAACAGACAAATTGAACTCTTGATTAAGACCAAGTGGTTCAAGCGACTGCAGCTCATAAATGTATCGTTGCTCCAACCCTAAGGAGAATCTGATCCACATTACCTCCTTGCCAATGTGGATGCAACACCTTAATAACAAAAAACTTGAGATCAGAGACTAAATGGCCTTTGTTGATCCAGTGCTGAACTAAAGGTTTTTCTTCCACCCGTCTACTCAAACAACTTTTGTGTTCAAAAATGCGCGTCTTAATAGGACGAGTAGTCTTCCCAACATACAAAAGCTTACAGGGACACATGACAACATATACCACATTACTCGTGGTACAGTTAGAGAAATGATTCAAGAAAAATTTTTTGGCAGTGATTGTCTATTAAAGATGCCTTTGTACATCCTAACTGTTTAAACAGACGGAACACCGTCCACATGTAAAGTGCGCCTTAACTCTGACTACTGGTTTGGGTTTTGCAAGAGCCGACGGAACTAGAATATTCCTGATATTGCGGTTTCTTTTGTATGCAACCATCAAAGACTTGCATGCCATTCCTGGAAGAGAGGAAAGAAGGTGCCATTCGCATCTCAAGATATGGGATATATCTTTGGAAAATGTTTATGTTTATGTTTATTAATCATTTGATATACCGCTTAGGCCAGAAGGCATTAAAGCGGTTTACAATAATATCGTTTGAGGAAATAGGAAAAGAACGCCATTATAAGATAGGACAGAATAGAAGACAGAAACAGATAAACAGATAAGAGGAGGAGAATAATAGAGACAGCAAGTTACCACGAATGCAGGCATCACGATCCAGTCCAAGATATCAATATGAATTGCCACGGTCCAACGCCTAAGGCGCAGGCCCGCAAGGCACAGGTGCGCCTGCTGCAGCGGCGGTTTTACAGCCGTTGGAACAGGCTGATTGGTTGGGCTGAGGAGGAAGGAAGGGGGAGCCCCCGCTCTCACCCCCATCGGGATCGCTGACTCTCCTTCGCGCCTGCTGCAGCGGCGGTTTTACAGTGACGTCAGGAAAAATAGTCACGGATGCGCGACGTCATCTGATGGAGCCCCACGCAGGAGCACTCCCATCTCCCTCTAGAAGCCCCTGGAAACTGCACTGCACATGCATGTGACTTCCCTCCTGCCATGGGGGCAAATATAGTGACAGAATTCAAAATGGCACGGGACAGACAGTGGATTCCTTTATAGTAACAGGATAAAATCAAAATAACCTTATCTGCCTCTGCTATCTCCACAAACAGGGCACAGAAATTGACATCGGGCTGTATTAGTTGCCTTTCTGTTACAGCCTCATTTTAGGCTTCGTATCAATTTCTTGATACGTTTTACTCCTTATTAGATTAGTATGGTATATTGCCTAACATCTATTTAGATATAGTCGGTTAATCGCTGTTGTTTGCTCTTGTTCACACGTAAGATATAACGTTGGAATTTGTTTCTTTTGGTACTATTATGTTTTTTTAATATAAAGGCGTATACGTTGAGGCTTGTGTCCTTTAAAACACGCACCAAATCCAACGTTCTTTTAAGGTTGTGCCACCTTTTTTTAAAATTAAAGTACTGTGCCCTTTGACTTTATTTTTGTATGAGCATTTATTTTTTGGTTCTCTTTATCTGTATCCCCTATGTAGGTGTTTGAGCTTTTTTCTCTAACCTTATCTGGGAATGTATTTGTGGGCATGGTCACACTTTTTTACAAGCCAGATCAGTATGCTGGATGCCTAAATATTTATCCAGATATAGTCGGTTAATTGATGCTTATACTGAGTCACCCCCCTTAACATTTTTTTAAAACGTTGTAATCCCTCATGCAATTGCTTAAGGTACGAGCGGCCTTTTTACTTCCTGTAATTTCGATAAATGTGTTTTTTACAAATGGTGTTTACAAAGAGTTTTTTATTAATAAATTTATTTATATACAAAAAATTTTTAGCCCCTTTTTGATATGATCTTACACTGTACGGTTTTATATTATATTTATTTTTGGCTTAGATGTTGACACACCTTATTGTATTTGTTTTATTTATTTTTTTAGTATGTCATAATCTGTTCTTATGCTACAGCTTTATGCATTGGCATGTCTCACACAACAAAAATGTATTACCTAACATTTTTATTGTATAATTGTTTAAATGTTTTTAGACCTAGTGTTTTTCATTGTTCTTTATTAATAACTATTTTAATTTTTATTGTTTTATCTGCCAATGATTTTATGTTTTTGGTCTTATTTTTGTGATATATATTTTTTGATTGCATTTTATAATGGTGTATTTAAACATTTTGTTTCTATTTTTTGGTTTTTATTTTCTTTTTTTCTTTTATGACTTTGTTTATGGCATAGATGTTATTGTTATACTATACATATGTACCTTTATAGTATGTTGGTTTTCGGTCTGGGTCTCCCATTTTCCTTTGCCTTTTATTACTTTTTAGTGTGGAACCATATGCAGTTTTATTTTAACGTATTTATTGTTCTTTTCAGCTATTTCTATCGCACTATTGGTCACACATTGTTTATGCGCTTCCTTTAATGCATGACTAGAAGTACAACGTGTAAGTACAAAATTTTTTTACTTGTGATCGTATATTATTTATTTATTTATTATTTATTTACATTTCTTCTATACCGCACTATTTGCGATCAGCGCGGTTTACATAGAACAAACAGTATCCGACAAAAAACAAGAGTCAGGTCATTACAAAGAACAGGAGCAATTAACTTGGATAACAGGGGAAACTATCTACATGTGCAGAAATTTGAAATAGATAACAATGTACATGTGAAATGGAGTTATTGTGCGTAGATCATTTATGGTGGTTGGGGTTCAGTGGAGTCTGTGAGGTATTCAATAAAGAGGAAGTGTTTTAAGGCCTTCCTGAACTGGCTCAGGTTGGGGATGGCTCTGATGTTTGGTGGTAGGGAGTTCCAGAGGCTTGGGGGTGCTTAGACTAAAGGCTCTGTTTGATGTTGCTTTGGAGCATTTTGTCATGTCTCTCGGTATTGCTAGCATGTTGGCTACTGAGGTTCTTCTTAGCCTGGTGGTAGTGGGTGGTTGAATGAGGTCACATAGTGAAGAAGAGGAGAGCCCCTTGATGGCCTTGAATGTCATCACTAAGGTCTTGAAGATAATCCTAGCTGGAATGGGGAGCCAGTGTAGCTGCTTCAGGAGGGGTGTGATGTGTTCTCTCCTTGGTACTCCGAAAAGGATTCGCGCTGCACTGTTCATGGCGAGTTGTAGGGGATGTAGGGTTGCTTGAGGTAGTCCTTGTAAGATGGCGTTTGCATAATCGAAATGAGGGATGATGAGGGCTTGATATACGGTGCGGAAGTCGCTTGGATCGAGTAGGGGCGTATGTGTCTGAGGGATCTGATCTTGAAGTAGATAGTTCTTACTGTTTTAGCTATGTGCTGCTTCATATTGAGGTTCTGATCCAATGTAACTCCGAGGTACCGTATGGCTGATTTTACTTGCAACTTGGCGTTGTCCACTGTCAGGTGGCTAGGTGGTGTGAAATCAGGATTTCTGGATATAAACAGGACCTCCGTTTTTTTATGTTGGATGCGTAGATTTTGGGAGAGGAGCCATTCGGATATTGCGTTGAAACAATTAGTTAGTGGGGTGAGGTCTGGGTAGGTCAGGGATATTGGTAGGTATAGTAGGACGTCGTCTGCGTATATCATGCAGCTCACGTTGAACGATCTAATGATGTTACAAATGGGTTGGATGTAGATGTTGAACATAAGTGATGATAGGGATGAACCTTGAGGGACTCCTTGACTTTGTAGGAATGGCTCGGATGTTCCATTTGCTCGGACTTGTTGCCATCTTCCAGACAGGTAAGACCTGCACCACTCCAAAGCTGTTCCGGTGATGCCTTTTTCTCTTAGTCGACTCAGGAGAATCTCGTGGCAGACTGAGTCGAAGGCTGCCGCTATATCTAAAAAGATGAGTGCGAAACCTGAGCGTGAGTTGTCAATGCCTGAGATTATGGTGTTGAAAAAAGAGTGGAGAGTAGTGTTTCCACTCCGTGTGATTCTCTGAATCCGTGTTGTGATGAATCTAGGGGTGCATTGGTGTCCACATGATCTTGTAGCTGCCTGTAGACTATCTTTTCAATGATTTTAGCGAGCATCGGGATGCTGGATATGGGTCTGTAGGACTCGACCTTTTGAGGGTCTAATTTGGTGTCCTTAAGTAGAGGTCTGACGGAGGTCTGTTTGAGCGTGGATGGGAAAGACCCGGTGTTAAAAGATAGTTCTATCATTTTAGATAAGATAGGTGCAAGGTCGGATCGCAGATCTTTTATCCAGAATGCTGGACATGGGTCTGAGAAAGCAGTGGAAGTATTTAGGGTAGCGATGGTTTCTTCAATAGTTTTCTTAGATGGTGTGATAAAGGTAGTTAGATACGCTGAGCATACTTGAGAATCAGAGGGGTCCGGTATCGTCAATTTGTCGGTCTTGCATAGTTTCGATTGCATGAAGGTGGCATAGTCCTGCGGGTCTATAGTTCCTGGGTGCTCCGGGGTCGGTTCCTTGGCAAGAGTTTTGACCAGGTTGAAGAGGTCGTGTGGCTTGTTCAATGAACGTTTCAGGGTGTCTGTGTGATGTTGTTTCATTTTGTCTGTAACAGCCCTGCGATGTGTGTGTAGGTGTTGGGTGTATGCTGCTTGGTCACTGCTGGTACGTGATTTCCTCCAGCGCTTTTCCAATCTCCGTAGGATGGTTAATGACGCCCTTAGGTCAGCTGTGAACCATGGTGCGGATGGTCTTTTGTTTGGGGCTTTGGTAGTAGGGGGCGGATTGCGATAGCGCTAAGTTTGCTGTTCCATGTGGAGATGAGGACATCTAGGTCTTGTGAGGTCTTGTCAAGGAGAGTGCTTGTTTCAGCCATGATGCGTTCTTTGTTGAACGGGTGAAAACTTCTGGCAGTGGAGAATGTGTTCTTATGTGAGTTCGAACTTGGTTTTTGTGACTTGATGGGGGTCGGAATCTGGAAGGAGATGAGCTTATGATCGGACCATGGAACTGCTGTTAATGATAGCGTGACGTTTTGAACCTGTTGAAGTACTGTTTGTGGGGCGAATATCAGGTCAAGAATGTTTCCCTTTGTGTGTGTTGGTTCTTGTACTAATTGGGTGTATCCCAAGATATCTAGGGCTTCTATGAAGGCGGTTGCCTGATTGTCCTGTAGGGATGGCAGGTTGAAATCACCTAGGATCCAATTTGGTCTGTGTGGGGCATGGGTATTGGATGCTAAGTTTATGATATTGGAGAGGTTGTCTGGATCGGCTGAGGGCGCTCTATAAATAAGGTTTATGGAGCAGGAGTGATTGGCTATAGATACTGTTTCAAGGGTGTTGATGCTGTTGGATTCTACCATTTTGAATTGAAGGTCAGATCTGGTGATGATGGCAACTCCTCCACCTCTTTTGTTTTGCCTATGGCTGGTGAAAGTAACAAAGTTGAGTGGTAGGAGTTGATTGAGGATGGTGTTATCTTCCGGTGAGAGCCAGGTCTCGGTGATCATAATGATGTCTAAATTAAGATGCGTTATTGTTTCAGTGATTGCTGGCCATTTTTTGCGAAGTGAACGAGAGTTAATGAGTGCGCACTTCAGACTGCTAGTGAGTGGGCGTTTATTTTGCTTAGGTTTTGAAGAGTTTTGTAGTGGAATGAAAACTAGGTGGGGGCGGCGTGGATAGCTAGCTCCATGATAAAGATTGTTGGAGTTATCGGGCCATTTTCTTCCACCAGTTGAGAGTGTTGGGATGTGGTTTTGTGTTGTCATTAGTGCTAGTGAGCTGGATGGCAAGATTGTGAGTATAAGGTAAATACTCACTAGGATGAAGATTATGTGCTTCATTTTGGGTCTTTCTGAGCTGGTGCAGGGGGGCGGAGGTATATGCAAGACAATTAGTGTGGCTTCTGGCTGAGGATGATTTTCCTCGGGTGGTTACTTCTAATGTGAATTGAGGAAGACTGATATGGTTGAATGAGAGTAAGTTACTGGTAAGAGTAGTTTGGCAGCCCAGTTAAGTGAATGTGGAGTTGTTGTCAACAGTGGAGAGAACCACAGTGGATTGAGAGTAGAATGAGAGTAAATACTGGCAATAGGAAATACGGTGATTGACGTTAGTACTGGCAACAGTAAATACAGGCAACAGTAAGTACAGTAGATAGGGTAGATACTGGCAACAGTAAGTAATGGCAACAGTAAGTACAGTAGATAGGGTATATACTGGCAACAGTAAGTAATGGCAACAGTAAATACAGTGAATGGGGGTATATACTGGCAAGAGGGTAGATACTGGTAACAGTAAATATTGATATCAGTAAATTGGTTAAGACAGTTGATTGAGATTGGAATACTAGCAACAGTGACAACTTTGGTATAGTGGATGAGAATGGGCTAATTGTAGCGGTAA
Organism: Ichthyophis bannanicus; assembly: GCA_033557465.1. NCBI lineage: Eukaryota > Metazoa > Chordata > Amphibia > Gymnophiona > Ichthyophiidae > Ichthyophis > Ichthyophis bannanicus. The sequence goes on along the minus strand of CM066032.1, from coordinate 1,337,740,739 downwards.
GGTGATTTGGGATGTTTGAGAGGGCAGCGTTAGTAGGACTAAGAGATGTGACGGAGTCTAATACTGTTCTAATGGTGTTGGTAATACTTGCAGCTCCAGAAGTACTTCCTGCTGTGGTTGTGGGCGGTGTGGATCTCGTTCCTTCCTAGGAGAGCTTGGGTCACAACTCTTGAAAGAACTGGAATCAGCTGGTGTTCTCCCGAGAGCAACCTCTTTGATAGCGAGTCGTTTTTGTTACTGTCTGCTGTGTCGTGTTCTGTTCGGAGATTGTCCTCTTAGGTTGATGCCTGTCGTGCCCCGCCTAAGGGCCACGCCAAAGGCGGCACTGATTTATGCGGGCCGCTGGGACCTCCCACAACCCCGATTGGGTTGGAGTGCAGGAGCGGGAACTTTCGAACTCCCTGTGCTCTACCCCGACCGGGGAGCCTTCAAAGATGGCAGCGGTGATGTTAAAGGGCTCTCTCCTGCCGGCGGCACTGATTTATGCGGGCCGCTGGGACCTCCCACAACCCCGATTGGGTTGGAGTGCAGGAGCGGGAACTTTCGAACTCCCTGTGCTCTACCCCGACCGGGGAGCCTTCAAAGATGGCAGCGGTGATGTTAAAGGGCTCTCTCTCCTGCCGGCGGCACTGATTTATGCGGGCCGCTGGGACCTCCCACAACCCCGATTGGGTTGGAGTGCAGGAGCGGGAACTTTCGAACTCCCTGTGCTCTACCCCGACCGGGGAGCCTTCAAAGATGGCAGCGGTGATGTTAAAGGATGTATATGGATGTTTATATTCATCATTTTTATATTTATTATATTTATCATTTTAATATGTATTTATTTATGTTCTGTTATATGTTTTTATTTGGTTTGCAGTCCTTTTAGCCCCCTGATGAAGGCACCTGCCGAAACGCGTTGGGGTTGTTCATTAATAAAGTGCCAGTGACCTCTTATCCTGCTCGCTCCTTTGTTTGTTTTGTATAGGACATATACATACATGAATATAAGCCTGAGGATACATGCCTGCAACTGAGCCCCATAAAAACATTCACATGGGGAATGTGATGGGAAAAGATTCATCTAATAAGGGGGTGGAAACCACCTGAAGATATATAGAGAATCTATTTCTGCGGTGCAGGAATGTAGTTCAGTGAAAATAACCAGTATGATTGTGTGAAAAAACAGAGGATAATAGCAGTCTGGCAAGAGCACGTCAGGAGTACTTTAGGACTCTGACATGTCCAAAGGACAAAAAAACGCATAGACTAAGATACCAGGATGACCCAGCCAAGGGACACAGGGGTATCATGTATAGTAAAAGAGTATGCGTTGTCCAAGTGGAGCAGAAAAGTATAATGCCAAGCTGTAAGGAAAAAAAGGGGTAGATTCCTGCAAGAGTGGGAACTCCTTGGACATTCACGCAGAAAAAGCTGTCTTCTGTATCATAACAGGAGACAAGAGGGTATAAAGAACCCATATAGCCATGAAATGATTATATAAGCTTTTTCTACTATGTGGAAAAACTCTCAGAGACAAAGTTCAATGCTCTGTAGCAAGGGCCCATAGTAGAAAGCTTCTCTGAAGATTGCAGAGAGCATTGTGCAGGAGAATTAAGACTGAAGTCAGGTGTGTGGCCACATCCTAGGAAAGGATATGGCTAGAAGAAGATAACCTGCAGTGAGTAGTATTATGCAAGATAGTTGAAAGTAGCTTGCAATGAGCACTAAAATAATCACTGGAACTCCTGCATGCACAGCAACTGAACAAAACAGCAGAGGGGATTCTCCTGTATAAAAACAGAGAGAAAACAGACAAAGGGAGCGGAGATATTCCCATCCCTGTCTGATGAGTTGTTAAGAGCATGCATTGAAGGATAACAAAAAAGTCTACACTGGAAAGAAAGAGAAGTGTTTCAGTATGGTACCAACTCAAACAGGGGAAACCCTGGAAGAGAGGGGGTTGGAAGGTGACTTACAATATGGTAAGTCAGCTGAAGGAAAAGATGTCCATGTGGGGACAGAAAACTATCATGGGATAGTTGTAACCTCCCTTCGTAGTAGTAAGAAGGGGAGAATTCTGTAACCCATGGACAAAAGTATCCTAACAGCTTAGCATAGTGTAGAGTTTGAAAAATAAACCTCTGCTAAGAAGAAGTTAACTGTAGATTGCAACATATAGGAACCTATGGTTGCTGTTTATGATTAGACTGGTTAGAGTCTGGAGACCTCAGACTAGGATGAGATGTCCCTTGCTTGGGTACATCTGGAGGATGGGCAGGAGAAGGGTGAAACCTTCTTTTCTTAGGGAAAGGAGGTTTGGTAGGACATTTCCTACGTCCTGGGGAAAAAGAAGGCTTAGGATGGTTTCCAGAACCAGGGAAGTCAGTGGAGCAATGAGCAACCTGACGTAAAGCCTCTCTATTGAAGAGATTTTCTCCAGTACAAGGAGAATTACCCAGTGTATGTTGTGCCCATCTGCTCAAGTCTGAAGCTTGCAGCCAGGCTTTACGACGTGCTCCAATGGCAATAGCAGAGGATCTGCTAACAGACTCAAAAGAGTCTAGAGAAGCACGAGAAAGAAACCAAGAGATATTCCTGCTATGATTAAGAAGCAAGGAATAGTCAGTGGCCTTAGGCTCTGACAAAAAAGGGGACAAGAGAGATAATTTCTCTGTGACCTCCTGAAGTGTCAGACTCATATAAAAAATATATGAGATAATTCTTGAAGCCAGCATAGAAGTTTGGAAGGTTTGACGTCCAAAAGGTATCAAGTGCTTTAGATGCACGACCTGGCGGATAAGAAGAATGCTTCTTCTTGCTTCTTACCTTCCTCATTGCTGATTCCACTACAATGGAATGATGTGGAAGTTGATTTTTTTGAAACCCCGGAGAGGGAGGCACCTGATACAGAACATTAGTGGCTGTAGAAGGCGAAGGAACCTTTAAATGTGATTCCCACATCCTCAGAAGAAGATCCTGCAAAGAATGATGTAAAGGAAGCATTATATTTTCCTTTACTGCAGGATCTTGGTTAAGAGTAGAGCCAGGAATAGGAATGGCAAGAAAGGTTGCCATGTCAAGGAGAAATTTCTGAAAAGAAGGATCTCCAATGGAAACTATTCCTGGGTAAGCTGAGGTGGAAGAAGCAGCTTGAGCACCAGAAGACATACTGGACTGGTGCAGAAAAAGAATCCTGCTAGATGGACAGTGATACTAACAGTTCTGATTCGAGGCAGTTAGTACTGCATCGTCAGTGCCCGGTATCGATTCCAAGCTAGGCATAGAAAGAATCGATGGCACCGATGGAACTGCAGGAATCAACATCGATACCGATACCGGTATCGGAGACAGTAATGTCATCGAAGCAGTAATCGGGGGCTGCTGAAGCGGTACCGAGGTAGCCAGAGAGCCTTGGTGAATATCCTCGGTACTGCGTAGTCGGAAACGATATGGATCAGTTCCAAAACGCATCGGTACCAAGTCATCTAGACTGGATATCGATTCTAGACTCGGCATCAAAGGGAGCGAGTCTATCGATGCATGTCTAGAAGGCACTGACGTTGGTGGTGGTATCAGCGATTCCAATACAAGAAAGTCAATCAGAGTCGTATCGATCGGTTCCGAAGGTACCGAGGACGTCCGAAGACGATCCCAGGTGAAGAGTGGAACACTCGACACCGGCGCCGATGCCGGGGTATCGGTACCGCTCGAAGCCGGTACCAACCCCGAGCATGGCGGAGATACAGGAAAGCCAATCTGGGTCGTATCGATCGGCCCCGAAGGTACCGAGGACAGCAGATGACGATCCCAGGTGAAGAGTGGAACACTCGACACCGGTGCCAATGCCGGGGGATCGGTACCGCTCGAAGCGGATACCACCCCCGAGCATGGTTCAGGTATGTTCTGTGAGGGGTAAGCCCCAGGAACAACCTGAAACCCCGTAAATGCTTTGGAGCCCGAAGACTCCCGCCGGGGTTTTATTGCCAATGGGGTCTTGAGGGCAAGGCCAGAGCCGTCATCATGCTGGGCATGAGACTTACCCTTCAAGAATTGGCTAGTCTTAACAGACTGTTTGTGGGTTACCTGATCCTGGAGAGAAGAATAAACCGGTGTCCTCACCTCAGGAGGAAAAACGGCATCGAGGGAAACTCGAAAAAGGGAAGGTCTTCTCCCAATAATACAGCCTGATGGATCAGGGAAACAAGGGTCAGGAGCCAAACAGGTTAGACACCAAGCATTGGAGTCTAAAAAGAAAACTATGTTTCCACAGTGAAGGCACTCCTTAGGGGAAGAAGGCTCCATGTTGGAGAGGCCTGGTAAGCCCAAAAAGTTAAGACAAAAACTGAGGAGAAAAAAATCTCTCTAATTTTAGAAAAGAAAAGAATAAAGCACCGGCAGTACCGGTATCGGCGGGAAAGACAGCCGCGACCACAAGAAAACAAGAAAATAAGAATTTTAAAGAAAAAAGTTTCTGCGGTGACAGGACGATGTCCTGTCGGCTCCGCGGAAAAACGAAAACTGAGGAGAGGCAGTGGGAAAGGCGGGAAGTCAGCGCACAGGCGCGAGGGATGCTCCCAAAAGCTTTCTGATTGGATGCTGGGGAGCATTCCCGTACAGGCTCCGTCGGTACAGACGTACCCTATATGTGAAGACTCATTCCTGCTTGTTCCTGGAGATAAAGCTAAGGCTCTTTTACAGTCCAAAGTATAAAGGTTCCTTTCTGCATTAGAGGCATGAGGCCTCAGAAAGAATACAGGAAGATAAATTGATTGATTTAAATGAAAAGGCGAAACCACCTTTGGCATAAAGTGTGGATGAGTTCTAAAAACAACCTTATGGTGAAACCTAGTATAAGGAGGATCAGCCACTAAAGCTTGCAATTCACTAATGTGACATGCAGAGGTGATTGCAATCAGGAAGATGACCTTCCAGGACAAAAGCTTTAGGGTTGTAGTGGCTAAAGGTTCAAAAGGCGGTTTCATAAGTTGCCCGAGAACTAGGTTTAAATCCCATGCCACTGGCAGTGGCCTGATGGGAGGCTTTGTTAATAGAAGACCTCTCATAAATCTTGATATGAATGGATGAGAGGAAATTGATTGTCCATTTAGAGGCTTATAGGAAGCTGCAATTGCACTAAGATGGACTCTTACTGAATTGGTCTTTAGACCAGAATTTGATAAATGAAGTAGATACTCTAGTATCAATTCCAAAGGTATCATAAGGGGGTTTAACCCTTTCTGTGAACACCATATAGTAAAATGTTTCCACTTGAAGGCGTAAGAGCATCTTGTGGAAGGTTTTCTAGAAGCTTGAAGGATATCCTTTACCTGTTGGGAAAGGTTGAGGTCCTGAAGGTCTAAGCTTTCAGCAACCAGGCCCTAAGATGCAGGGACTGGGGATTCGGGTGCCATAGCATCCCATTCTCTTGGGAGAGGAGATCTGGAGTATAGCCTAACTCCAGAGGTGCAGCTTGAGAGAGATGTAGAAGCAGGGGATACCACGTTTGGCATGGCCACTGTGGCGCTATTAGGATCATACGACCTCTGTCTCTGAAGCTTGAAGAGTGTTTTGGGAATGAGGGGAATGGGTGGGAAGGCATAGAGGAAGTCGTGAACCCAGTGAAGAAGGAAGGCATCCCTTGCCTGGCAATTTTGAGCCGGAATCCTGGAACAGAACCGGGGAAGTTTGGCGTTCAGTGGACTTGCAAATAGGTCTATATCTGGGGTTCCCCAGATCTGAAATATCTTGGCCACCTGGTCTAGGTGGAGAGACCATTCGTGAGGCAGCAGTACTCGGCTGAGTTTGTCTGGCCAAAGGTTTTGAATGCCTGGAAGATATACCACGAGAAGGTGAATTTGATGCTCTCTGGCGAGGGCCCATAGTCGTAAAGCTTCATTGCATAACGACAGAGAGCCTGTTCAACCCTGCTTGTTCACGTAGAACATAGCTACTTGATTGCCCGTTTGGACTAGGACTGTCTTGTAGCTGAGCTGGGCATGGAATACTTGGAGATAGACTGCTCTGAGTTCCAGGAGGTTTATGTGAAGACAAGCCTCTTGTGGGTACCTTGGGTAGAGAGATGATGCAGATGTGCTCCCCATCCCATTGGTGTTGCATCTGTTAGGGTGGCCTGGAACATGGGTTGCTGGAAAGGAAACCCCACTAGAAGATTTTCCAGTGATTGCCACCATTGTAGGGACAAGATCAGTCGTCGTGAGTTTGATATCTTGTCTGACAGACATCCTGTGGCCTGTGTCCACTGTGTGGATAGGGTCCACTGGGCTGCTCGCATATGAAGGAGAGCGTAGGGACCGTGAACCGTGGATACCATATGTCCCAATAGTTGTAGTTCTCGAGCAGTTAGGTAGGACTTCACCGCTGCTTGAGAAGCTAGCTGCATTATACGAAGACAGTGGGGTTGTGGGAGAAAAGCCCTTGACTGTCTGGTATCTAGACGAGCTCCTATGAACTCTAGAGACAGACGGAGCAAGTTGGGATTTTGGGAGGTTTATGACCAATCCCAAGTATTGAAGGATTCGTATTGTGCGAGACAGTGCAGAGCTGGCTTCTGGAATTGTGGGGGCTCGAATGAGTCAGTCGTCCAAGTAAGGGAAGACTAATATCCCCAGGGTTTGCAGAAAAGCAGCTACTACTGCCATGTATTTCATGAATACTCTTGGTGCCGAAGCCAGACCAAAGGGAAGAACCCTGTATTGGAAGTGTCTTCCCTTGAAAAGGAATCATAAGAATTCCGTGTGACCTGGATGGAACAGAATGTGAGTATATGCATCCTTTAGATCTAGAGAACAAAACAAATCCTGACTTTGAAGGTACGGCAAAAGAGTTCCCAGAGAAATCATTTTGAACTTTTCTCGGAACAGATATTTGTTCAATTCTGAGGTCTAGAATGGGTCTGTGTCCTCCTGTTTTCTTTGGAATAAGAAAATAGAGGGAGTAGAACCCTGCACCCTTTTGAAGAATGGGCACCTCCTCTATCGCTCCTTGAGCAAGGAGTGTTGAGACCTCTTGATCCAGTAGATTGCCTGTAGAGGTTTGGTAATTGAACTGTCTTATGATTGTAGGAGGGGGCATACTGTAAAAATGAAGCATGTACCCCTCTCCCACAATGGACAGTCTAGTTTTCTGCTGTTATTTGGTGCCCTCTGTTGGCAAAATGACACAACCTGCCTGGAATGTTTAGGGGTTCTGGACCTTTCAGAGGCAGGAAGACTAAGTTTTCTATGGAGGCGTCAAAGCCCTTGAGGGGGCTGGGCCTGTGGAGCTGGTTGAGCTCTAAGGCCTTTTGGCTTTTGTCTGGCTTGTTGTTGTTGACCCTTCTGGGCAACCTGACCCTGAGCTTGCCCTTGCTGGGTATAGGACAGATAAAACTTCCTTTTTTTGCTGAAAAAGGGTTTTTTATAGGGTTTCTTTTTGGCTGGAGTGGCTATAGATTTTGACAATCTATCTCTCTCATTATCCTTCTCCTGCCAATTCTTATCAAAGAGGTTTTCTCCTGTGCAAGGGATGTTTCCCAATTTATCCTGTACCCAAATCTCCAAGTCTGATGCCTGAAGCCAGGCAATCCGACATTCACCAATTGCAACAGCAGAGACGACATCTTGAGCATGCTTGACAAGAGAAAATAGTCCTGTCGTTTGTCCTCAGGGAGAAGGGGACTCATAAGCTCCAAATCTCCTGTGACCTCTTTGAATAACATTCCCATCTATAAAATATATGAGCTGATCCTAGCTGAAAGCATGGAAGCCTGAAACGTTGACGCCCAAAAGCATCAAGAGTCCTGCATTCACGACCTGAAGGATTGGATGCATGTCTTTCTGCACTTTTCATCCTATGCATGGCTGACTCCACTACCACTGAATGGTGTGGCAGCTGAGTCTTTTGAAAACTAGGACATGGTGGAACTCTATACATGGTATTGAGTCTCCTAGAATCAGGAGATGTGGTCAAAGGTGTCTCCCACATTCTGAGCATCAAATCATGAAGAATTTCATGAATGGGCAGAGTGGCTGTCTCCTTGGGAGCCTTAGGGTATTGGAGAATTGCCAATTCCTTTGCTCTAGGTTCTTTTTCAGGAGCTACCATGATTGAAAGGCCTTGGGCCACATCACGAATAAAATCCTGAAAAGACATGTCTTCCAGAGGAGACATTCTGCGTTGAGAAGAGTCGTCTTCCGGGAGAAACACTCTGGTACCAGCAGAATTATCAGAGTCATCGGAATCGGAGGATTCGAAATATCTCTATGGAGGAGTAGCCTAGTGGTTGGGGGCAAGGTACTTCAGGCCGGAAGGTTGGGGGTTCAAACCCCACTAGAGGACAGCAACCTTGGGCTGGAAGGACTGGGGTTTCTAGTCCCACAGGTGCTCCTTGTGGTCTTGGGCAAGCCACTTAACCCTCCATAGCCCATGTTCCCTGTAAAATAGTTATCTCCAAGTTATAATGCCCTGTTCAATGTAATTTCAGTTTGTTCAATGTAAACCACACTGATGCAGAATAGCGCGGTATATAAAAGAGAATATAAATAAAAAAAATAAAAAAATAAATCTCTGATCCCGATGTTCATGCAAAGCATGGTCATGGTATCAATTGAAGTCAGTACCGAATTGGTCCAGTACCGATCTGTCGATGCCAGAGAAGTCAGCATAGGAAGGATTTCCACCAGGGCCGCATAGGTACCGGCTCTGGTACCGGCATCGGTACCGGTGCCCGTTGAACCACTGGTGTCAACGGTACCGCAGCTGTAAGGAGAGCTGCAAGACTGCGTTCGATAGCGAGGAATTTCTGGTCTATCGACGCCGCCGATGCCTGGGTATCGGTACCGGTAAAGGCGGCCGGAACCCCTGAGCATGGCACCAATAGTTCTGCCGAGGTCGAAGCCTCGAGAAAATCCTGGAACCCCGTTGATGCTTTGGAGGCCGAAGCCTCCCGTTGGGGCTGTTTTGCCGGTATAGTTTCCTCCAGGGCAATGCCAATGGCCTCTCGATGCTTTGAAGGAGAGCTACCCTTTGAGGATCGGCTCTTATGTTTAGTTACCTGAGATCCATGGGAGGAAGACGAGGCTCTTGAAGACGTCGATGCAATGGACCTGGTTCCCAAAGAAAAAAAAGCTCGGTTCTGTCTTCCTCTTTTAGTCATCCCCATACAGGAGGAACACTCAAATGGAGAATGGTCAGGGCCTAAACATTTTAGACACTAGTCATGTGTGTCGGTGACGGAGATGGTACCACCACATTTAGTACTTTATTTTTTAAACCACTAGCTGGTTTTTCCATCTTTTTGGAAAAATGGGGCATAATGCCCAAAATGGTGCCTAGCACCAAAAGAAAAAGTTTCTGAAGAGAAACAGTTCAAAAATATATATACTTTTTTTTTTTTTTTTTTTTAGAAAGAACGAACGAACGTACGTACCGGCGGTACCGGTAGGTGTCGTGCGGAGGCAGGCGTGACCACAAGTTTAAAGAATAAATTTTCTACGGTGACAGGGTATGTGTCCTGTTGGCTCCACGGAAAACGAAGAACTGAATAGGGACAGTTGGAAAGGCAGGAAGGCAGCACGCATGTGCTAAAGGATGCTCCCAAAAGCATTCCTATTGGATGCTGGGGAGCGTTCCTGCGCAGGCTCCATCGGTACCGACGATACCCATATGTGAAGACTACATTCCTGCTTGTTCCTGGAGATTAGCCACTGCACCACCACCTTGGGTCTAGTCACTATTCGTGCAGCTGGAGGACCCTGCTCAGCCTGTCCGCTAGGGCACTGTCTTTGCCTGGAAGGTATACTGCCTTGAGGAGCATTCCAGACTGCTTGGCACATGAGCAGAGGCCTACTCCTCCTGGCAGCAGCACTGGGACCCTGTGCCCCCCTGCTTGTTCTCATAGGACATTGTGACCTGGTTGTTCATTTGGACTAGCACTGATTGGTTCTACAGGCGGTGGTAGAAGGCTTTGATCACCAGAAAAGTGGCCTTGATCTCCAGATGTTGATCTGCTGCTGGCTCTCCGCTAGGGACTAGATGCCCTGCATGCACAGTTCCATGCAGTGGGCATCCTAGCCTAGCAGGGACGCATCTGTGGTGAGGACCCTCTGGGGGTTTGTGAGCTGGAAGGGTATGCCCTTCGGCAGGTGCTGTGTGCCTTGCCACCTGTCAAGCAACTCATAACCTCCAAGTCCTGGAGAAGCACTCTCTGGACATCCACAAGGCAAAAATCCTTATCCTTCCCCTGACACTGCTTCTTAGAGAAGGAAGGCAGGCAGGCCACCTGGCTCATATGAAAGAGAAAATCATCTTAGGCAAGAAGGAAGGCACAGACCAAATGGAAATGGCCTCCCCCGAAAAAAAGAAAGATAAGGATCTTGGCAAGACAGAGCCTGCAGCTTGGTAATCTGCCTTGTGTGCAACAAATTGCGAGCAAGATGACTGTACTGAGCATCAAATCATAAGAACATAAGATATGCCATACTGGGTCAGACCAAGGTCCATCAAACCCAGTATCCTGTTTCCAACAGTGGCCAATCTAGGTCATACGTACCTAGCAGTTTCCCCAAAAGACAGGTTCCACAATGCTTGTACTGGGTCAAGCATTGATATCCTGGGTCCCTTTTTAATAATGGTTTATCAACCTTTCCTCCAGGAACTTGTCCAAACCTTTTTTAAGCCCAGCTACACTAACAGCCTTTACTACATCCTCCGGAAACAAAATTCCAGAGTTTGATTACACGTTGAGTGAAAAAATATTTTATTTTATTAGTCTTAAATAGTTTACCCTGTAGCTTCATTGCATGTCCCTAGTCTTTCTATATTCTGATAATGTAAACAATCGATCTACGTTTACCCGTTCCACTCCGTTCATTAATTTATAGACTATCATATCTCCCCTCAGCCGCCTCTTTTCCAGGTTAAAGAGCCCTAACCTTTTTAGCCTTTCTTCATAGGGGTATCCTTCCATCCCCTTTACCATTTTGGTGGCTCTTCTCTGAACCTTTTCTAATAACGCTACATCCTTTAAGATACAGCGACCAGAATTGAACCCGATATTCAAGGTGCGGTCGCACCAAGGAACGATATAGAGGCATTATAATATCCTTTGTTTTATTTTATCCTAGTGTGTTTCAATCGCTCAAAGGCGCCAGCATCAGGACCCTGAGCACCAGATCTAGATACCAGGAAAGAATTACAGACCAGAAGGGGCAGATGCTGATGTGTAACACCCTGGAGAAAACGTGAGACATCCAGGTGCAAGACTAGAGGACTTACAAGCTACTGGACCTCAGAAACAGGGCAAAGCTGACACCTGAACTTTCAAGGAGGTAAAGGAAAGGCCCTTCTCCAGGCCATCCTGTAGAAAAGACAGATGGCACCTCTGTTGTCTCAGGCGCCATCTGCCAAGCATTGAACCATCACTCAAAGAAGCATCCAACCCACATGTACGCCAACTGAGCAGAGTGATGACCACTGCTGAATAGCAGCTTACGCACTAGCCATCTCCTTTGAAAAGCCAAGCTGTAAGTGAGAAGGGAACTGGGTCCTCCAGGACAATCTGTCCTGAGACAGAGGCAACTAAAGAGGAGATATCTGAAAGAGCCACATCAGGTCTCCAAGCCACGTTCTCAGTGGCTAATCTGGCACCACAAGGACAATCCTGTTTGGGTGGCATTCTATACACCGAATCACATGTCCCACCATGGGCAGCAGGTGCTGAATTGGCAGTCTAGAGCGAGGTGACTTAAGCAGCAAGCTTATTGGAGCATATATTAAAACCACCACAGGTTACTCAACATGGCCATGCTTCGGTTAAGCCTTCCTCTAGAACTACATGCTTAGGTAGTCTGCTTGGTTTTCGTAAACTGTTGACTGTCTGCTGGGGAGTGATGGTGGGAATGAGATGAGGGTGGTGGTAGGGAGGATTTCTTATTATACTGTACTTTTTCAGTTATGTTTGTACATCCTATTGACTTCAGTCAAAAAAGCATAAACTTTTATAAAGTCAGGGATGCAACCTTGAATTAAAAAAAAGAAAAATAAATTATATATATATATATATTTATATTTATTTATTTATTTTAAAGGTACATATAACATACTGAATTCATATCCAAATTAAGTGAATAAAAGCCAATAAAAGTTTTCTAAAAACGGACGCATAATATATAAAATTATGTAAATGTACACATACAAAGTAAAATGGGGTTAAATAAGGTCACATTGAAGGACAAACTGAATATAAAAGGTTAACCAATCATAAAAAGCACAAATATCAACATGGGATAAAAAACAAACAAAAGTTACACAATAAATAAAATTAACCTAATGGATAAATCAGAATGGAGAAAGAGGCACATGAGAGAGAAAGAGGCTAAGCTATATTTGTGTTTTCCATAATAATTACAATGAAGGCATTAACTTACACGGTGAAACAATTCCAGATGTACTGTGAGGCACAATCTTAGATAAAGTTCTAGTACTATTTTGACTTTCCTCAATCTTCCTTGAATAAAATTCTTTCTCCCCCCCCCCCCCCCGAGATAAACAAGCTTTATAACCATGTACCTGCATTTTCCAGGGGGTTTTTTTTGTTTTGTTTTTTAAGTCAGAATCTTGCGTAGAGGAAGAGCCTGCAGCTCACCAAAATGGACATCTGAAGATCTTGCTTCAGCGGTCCGACTCAGGAAATCTTGCCCAACACCCTCAACTCCACCCGATAAGACTCCAGTTTTTGCAACCAACCTAATTCAGAGATGTCCATGGTCAAGCCTTCTCAGCTGGATTATGTGACCGCAACTACACAGGGTGCAAAATGAGCAAAACCTGACCCTCTTCACCAACTAAGATGGCAGCAGGGAAAGAGTGATGAAGGCCTAAAAAAGATCCTGCAGGAAGTTTGCAGTATAAAAGCTATGGTGGCATCTAACAGTGAAACGCTGAATACTCTACAACATAGGTGTCAAACTCTGGCCCGCGGGCCAAATTTGGCCCGTAGTGTAATTATATTTGGCCCGCGAGCTATACCAAATGACTACTAGAGCTAGCCCGCCGGTAGTATACAGCGCATTCATTCATCGCTAATACTACAAATCCCATAATGCCTTGCTGTTTTTTTGGCGCGTCAATCAGGACAGGTCCCAGAAACGCCCTCTCCTGTGTGACAGAAGTCATAGCGATCTCAAGCTACAACTGTCACTGTGGAACCCCTTCCCAAAAATGGCAAAAAGAAAGGCAGACAACAGGAACTTTCTGGACAGGTGGGAGACAGAATATTTGTTTACATATGTAAAAGACAGACCTGTTTGTCTGATATGTGGAGTCAACGTGGCTATAACTAAGGAGTATAACATTCGACGACACTATGAAACAAAACACCATGACAAGTACAAGGACCTGGACATGACTCAAAGGAGCCAGAAAGTGGAGGAGATGAAAAGAAGTTTGGTTTCACAACAGAATATGTTCAAAAAAGCCACATCACAAAGTGAGGCTGCTGTAAAGGCTAGTTATATTGTGGCAGCAGAGATCGCAAAATCAGCCCGGCCCTTTAATGAGGGAGAGTTTGTGAAAAAGTGCATGTTGAAAGTTTGTGACATCGTGTGCCCAGAGAAAAAGCAAGCCTTTTCAAACGTGAGCCTGAGCAGAAACACAGTAGCTGATCGCACATGTGATCTTGCCACCAATCTGTATGACCAGCTTTTGGAAAAGGGAAAAGATTTCGTTGCATTCTCCCTTGCTGTGGATGAGAGCAGCGACGCATCTGATACTGCTCAGCTGTCAGTCTTCATCCGTGGAGTGGACTCAAATATGTGTGTTACGGAGGAGCTATTGGGATTCAAATCAATGCATGGCACAACCACAGGAAAGGAAATTTTTGAGGAGGTTTCCAAATGCATAACTGAAATAAAGCTGCCGTGGGATAAACTCGTGGGATTAACGACAGATGGTGCGCCAGCGATGTGCAGTAAAACAAGTGGACTGGTGGGCAGGGTCCGGGAGAAGATGCAGGAAGAGAACTGTGCAGGTGAACTAACTGTTTATCACTGCATCATACATCAGGAATCATTGTTTGGCAAAGCCCTAAAGATGGAACATGTTATGACCACAGTAACACAAGTAGTTAACTTTATAAGAGCCAAAGGTCTGAATCACCGCCAGTTTAAGTCTTTTCTGGAGGAGTGTGGTTCGGAATACGCAGACGTGCCGTATCACACAGAGGTGAGATGGTTAAGCCGAGGAAAAGTACTGAATAGATGTTTTGAGCTGCATGAGGAAATATGTCAGTTTCTGGAAAGCAAAGGGAAGGACACAGCAGAGCTTCGGGAGAAAAAGTTTCTGTGTGAGCTGGCCTTTCTGTGTGACATCTCGAGCCATCTCGATGCGCTGAACCTGCAGCTTCAGGGGCGGGGGCGCATCATCACAGACATGTACGCTGCAGTGAGGGCTTTTAAAACTAAACTGTGCCTGTGGGAGAATCAGATGCTGCAAGGAAACCTTGGCCATTTTCCCTGCTGCCAAACCATGAAAACGCAGTTCTTTACCAACTTGTTCCCATGCACACAGTTTGCTGAAAAACTCAGTGTACTCGGCGCTGAGTTTAGGCGGCGATTTGCCGACTTTGATGTCCAGAAATGTAGGTTTGAACTGCTCAGTAATCCCTTTGCAGTTAATGTGGAAAACGCACCAACCAACCTCCAAATGGAGCTAATTGAACTCCAGTGTAATGACACGCTGAAGTCAAAGTATGATGCTGTGGGCGCCGCCCAGTTTCCACAGTTCATCCCTGACACAATGCCTCAGCTCCGCACCCAAGCTGCTCAGATGCTCTCCATGTTCGGCAGCACTTATCTATGTGAGCAACTTTTCTCCTCGATGAAGATGACCAAAACATCTCACAGGAGACGTCTGACTGATGAACACCTTCGCTCGATACTGAGGATTTCCTCAGCTCAAAGCCTGAGCCCAGACATTGATGAACTATCATCCAAGAAGAGATGCCAGGTATCTGGCTTGGGCACATCAGATTAGATCAGTGTGCAGCAAACTGAGCAATAATTAATGTTTTCTTTATGCACTTTTTCTTGCTACTCCAAGACATGGGCTTGAATGGTTGATTAATTTTATTATTGTTATTTTATTTTAAAAATTATTATTTATTATTTAAATCTTATTTAATAAATGAATGTCATTGATGTTTTTTTTTTATTTGAAATTGGTTTTTGCATATCTGAACTATTAAGTTATAAATTGTATAGTAATAAGTGTTGCTTCATATTCAATGTTAAAGCAAATCTTGTTTGGGTCCATATTAAAAGGTTCATTTGTTCAATGCTGGCCCGCGACTTTGTTCAAGTTTTACATTTTGGCCCACTGTGTATTTGAGTTTGACACCCCTGATCTAAAGGATGCCTACACGCACATCCTCATCCACCCAAGCCACCGCCAATACCTAAGGTTTGTGGTGGCAGGAAATCATTACCAGTACAGAGTACTGCCCTTTGGCCTGTCCTCCGCACCGCGAGTCTTCACAAAATGTCTCGCGGTCGTGGCGGCCCATCTCCGGCTTCACGGCCTCTATGTCTTTCCGTACCTCGACGACTGGCTCATCAGAGCAGCGTCCGCTCAGGAGGTCACCAACGCCACGTGCCGCACGGTGACTCTTCTGCAGCACTTGGGCTTTGTTATAAACTTCGCAAAGTCCACTTTGCTCCCCTCACAGGATCTCGAGTTCATCGGCGCGAGGCTGCACACTCCTCAGGCGCGAGCATACCTACCGCTCGACAGGGCTCAACGGCTCATGGACCTAGCCGACCGCTTTCGCAGCCAGCCCCTGGTCTCCGCCAGGCGCTTCCTGAGACTGCTCGGCCATATGGCTTCCACCGTCCATGTGACCCCCAATGCCCGCCTGAATATGCGGTCTGCTCAATGGTGTCTCCGCCAGCAGTGGCGACAAGCCACAGGCGGCCTAGCAGACCTAGTGCGCGTCTCCGAGCCGCTGGTCTCGTCTCTCCGGTGGTGGCTCCGGCAGCCGAACCTGATCTTCGGAATGCCTTTCCAGTCACCTCAACCGACCCGGGTGCTGACCACCGATGCATCCCTCCTGGGCTGGGGAGCACATTGCCAAGAGGCACGTACTCAGGGCCTCTGGACCACGTGGGAGTCTGCTCAGCAGATCAACTTCCTGGAGCTCAGGGCGATCCGCCTAGCTCTCAAGGCCTTCTCCCACCTGACTTCCCAACAGTCCGTCCTTGTACAGACGGACAATCAAGTTGCCATGTTCTACGTGAACAAACAGGGGGGCACGGGCTCCTTCCTCCTCTGCAGGGAGGCACAGAAGCTCTGCTCTTGGGCCGTCAGTCACGGCATTCTCCTCAAGGCAATTTATCTCCCGGGCCAGGAAAATTGCCTTGCGGACAAACTCAGCAGGGTCCTCCAGCCGCACGAGTGGCGTCTGGATCCCTTGGTAGTTCAGAAGCTCTTCCTCAAGTGGGGCCTCCCCACGGTGGATCTCTTTGCCAGTCCTCACAACCGGCAGCTTCCTCGCTTCTGCTCTCGTCAGCCACACCCCCTTCGGGTTGCGGCGGACGCCTTTCTGATCTCATGGTCGGGGAGCCTTCTGTACGCTTTCCCTCCCATCCCGCTAGTCTCTCGGACTCTTTTCAAGGTTCTCCGAGACAAAGCCTTCATGATCCTGATGGCCCCTCGCTGGCCCAGGCAGCCGTGGTTTCCGCTCCTACTGCAACTGGCGGTGGAGGATCCAATCCCTCTGGGGGTACAACCGGATCTCATCACTCAGGATCAGGGGTCCCTTCTGCACCCCAACCTCAGGTCTCTCAACCTCATGGCCTGGCTGCTGAGAGGGTAGTCCTTGCTCCCCTTCTCCTGCCGGCGGAGGTGGAGGAGGTCGTCTTGGCTTCGCGACGGCCTTCTACCCGCAAATGCTACGCCCTTAAATGGCGTCGCTTTGCAGTCTGGTGTACCCAACAGTCTCAGGATCCCTTCTCCTGCCCGGTGTCGGTGATCTTGCAGTACTTGCTACACCTCTCTAATCTGGGACTTAAGTCCAACTCCGTCAAAGTTCACCTCAGTGCTCTTTCGGCACATCATGTGCCGGTGGACGGTAGACCTCTCTCGAGCGACCC
Source organism: Ichthyophis bannanicus (assembly GCA_033557465.1). Lineage (NCBI taxonomy): Eukaryota > Metazoa > Chordata > Amphibia > Gymnophiona > Ichthyophiidae > Ichthyophis > Ichthyophis bannanicus. The sequence continues at coordinate 1,337,723,610 of CM066032.1, read as the reverse complement.
TCTCGTAGCGAGGTTTCTCCGAGGTCTCCTTCTACTTAAACCACCTCTGCGCCCGCCAGCGCCTGACTGGGACCTGAATGTGGTTTTGCAGCTGATCACCTGTCCGCCTTTTGAACCTATGGCTACCTGTTCTCTCCGTTTTCTGTCTTGGAAAACACTGTTCTTGATAGCCCTCACTTCCGCTAGACGCGTAAGTGAATTGCAGGCCCTCGTGTCTGATCCCCCTTACACTAGGTCTACAAGAATAGGGTAGTCCTACGGACTCACCCAAAATTTCTGCCTAAAGTGGTCTCCCCCTTTCACATCAATCAGGAGGTGGTACTTCCAACCTTCTTTCCCAGACCACACTCCAGCCGAGCTGAAACGGTCCTGCATACCCTGGACTGTAGAAGGGCATTGAACTTCTACCTTGACCGTACGCGGGAGCACCGTAAAGCTACTCAGCTTTTTGTGTCTTTTGACCCCAATAAATTGGGGCTCCCGGTCTCCAAGCGTACTCTGTCCATCTGGGTTGCGGACTGTATCTCTTGGGCTTATGGGGCAGCCGGACTCTCCTTAGAAAGTCGAGTCACGGCTCATTGCGTTCGGGCAAAGGCTACGTCAGTGGCTTACCTCCGCTCTGTTCCGCTGGCAGACATCTGCCGGGCCGCTACTTGGTCTTCGAGCCAGACTTTTGCGGTCCATTACTGTCTCGAGAGGGAGTCCCGTAGGGACAGTGCTTTCGGACAGGCAGTCCTCCGTAATCTCTTTGAGGTCTGAGCAACTCCTACCCTCCATCCCGGATGTGGGCTACCGGTGGGTGATAATTCAGCGAAGATTCTATCCTTCTGTGCTGCTGAGCTAGAGGGAGCTCATTTTTGTGCTTAGGGTCTCCGGTAGCCTTGAGCTTGGGAGTCCCATAAGTGAGGACTGACTTCCTGCTTGGTCCTGGAGAAAGCGTAGTTACTCACCTGTAACAGGTGTTCTCCAGGAGCAGCAGGAATCAGTCCTCACTACCCTCCCTCCTCCCCTTGGAGTTGCAATTGTCTGCTTATGTTCTTTTTGCAAATTTTTATGCTGTCTTTTTTAGCTATGTCATCTGACTGGCTAAGATGGCACCCTCGGGCGGGAAGACGACCGCGCATGCGCGCTGCAATTCCCAAAGGCTTTCTTTGAAAGCTGGGGAAAATTGCTCCGCGAGGGCTCCGTCGGCGCCGACGTCACCCATAAGTGAGGACTGATTCCTGCTGCTCCTGGAGAACACCTGTTACAGGTGAGTAACTACGCTATTCCTCCGCCGTGTGCCCCCCCCCCCTATGTTACTGCTTTGGCTGTTTTCTTCCATTTGTATCTTTGCTTCCCTGGCATCTTAGCTTTTCTGAATATTGATACTAGTCTTCCTCTCTGTGATCTCCTGTATTTTATGAAGGCCACCCTCTTTCTTTACCTTTTCAGCTACTTCTTTCTAGAACCATAGTGACCTCCTTTTTTTCCTTCTACATGTACTTTCTTTCCTAATAAAAAGGTTTGTTTGCCCTTAATTCATGAGGGGAAAAGACGGCAACACTCGCAGAGATCTGGAGTATTGATTCCTATAAAAACAATGAAACATAGAAACATGATGACAGAAAAAGACCACATGGCCTATCTAGTCTGTCCTTCCATATCAACAACTACAACAGTCCACTTATAGAAACATAGAAACATGGTGACAGAAAAAGACCACATGGCCTATCTATGACAGAAAAAGACCACATGGCCAATGACAGTTACAAGATATTAGAATTAAATACAAGCTTTTATGTATTACAGTACTAGATCAGTGAGGAATAAAGCATTTTTAATCAATGAGTTGATGTCAAAAGCAAGTAGACTTAGCTTTTATTACTGAAACTTGGTTTGGGGAAAAAGAGGGACCTATTTTGAATGTACTCTGTCCCCTAGGTTATAAGATTCTGCATTGCCTGAGAATAGGAAGGAAAAGGGTAGGCTTGGCCATGATTTTTTAAAGATTTAAGTGTAGGCTAATAGATAACAGAATGTATTTGGGATTAGAAATTATGCATAGTGAATGTGTGTAATAGGGGAAGGTGCAAATGTTTGAGGTTCTTTCAATTTATAGGTCTCCTGGAAATTGGGCTGAAAGTCAGAAATTTCTTTGTACTACAGTCAAACCTCGGTTTTCGTATGCCCTGGTTTTCGTACGATTCGGTTTTCGTTGACTTTTTTCATCAAGATTTTGTTTCGGTTTTCGTACGTTGTCTCGGTTTTCGTACAGCATTTTACCCCCCCCCCCCCCCCCGTACCTGCCATGGATTAGCGTGAGCCAGCGATCTCCCACGGAGCTTGAGCCAGCGATTCTGCGGGACCTCTGGGGAGCCGAGGAGTTCAACGCTCCAGCGTGGCCTGCCCGAAACTGCTTCCTGCCCCGGACTCTCCCCCGATTGACGCTGCTGCCAGCCGCGGTATCCGGCACAGAAGAAAGCTGCCTGATAGGCTCCTGCGGGGCCTGCGGGCTGAGCCCTCACTATTGCCTGCGGTCTGAGCAGCGGTCTGATAAACGGGAGGAGGAACCTATTACAAACGTCTGGAGTTTGGCTGTCGCGCTGCAGAACTGAAGGGGAGATTTATCGGGACCAAGCGACATCCACGTGGCAGCCGCCGGCGCTTGTCACCATCCCTCACCAATACGATCTATCCTGAGAGGGGTACGTCTGCCTGCTGCCTCTTCCCCTGCACATCCCTTGAACCGGGACAGGAGCTGGTGACCGAATCTGCTTCTCCTTGGCGGCCCAGTCTCCCGCCGGGGCCCCTGCCCTCCCGATTGGATTCTGGGTGTCCTGCAGGCCTGCACACGCGGCCTCTCCTTGAAACCTTGCAGTCTGCAGCTGCAGGCTCCTGCTGGCACAGCCCCACGCTGTTCTCTGACTCTCACCTGTGTCAGGCTACTACCTTAGGGGGGCTGGAGGCAGCCTAAGACTCTCTGTCCCACTGTTTCTCAACTGCCTGCTGCTTGGCTGACACTGCCTCTCCACCTCTCCCGACACTGTGTAGGAGTGGCTGCCCTACAGGCTGGTGTGACTTCGGGCACTGTCCTCTTTCTGGTGCCCTTACTTTTGCTGACATTGGCACTACCTCTCCTGACACTGTGAGCTTGGTAACTGGGTGTGATGGCTGCTAAGTTAAAAGGCAGGCTGGAGCCCCGATTGTGCAGACGGCCAAGATGGCTGTTCCCACCTCCGCTGCTGGTGGTGATTGCTCGATCCCCAGAGGGGAGAGCAGCTGGAGCTGGCTGGAGTGCGTCCCATATGCCAACAAAAGTCTTCAATAAAGGTAAAAGTGATGTTACATGCTCATTTATCCATTTCATTAGTCATTTATATGTATTTCTCATTGTTTTCTGTATGTAAAAAGATAGTTATTCTCTATAAAATGTATTTTTTGTCAATATTTTTGGGTGTCTGGAACGGATTAATTGAATTTACATTATTTCTTATGGGAAATCTTGCTTCGGTTTTAGTCCGTTTCGGTTTTAGTCAGACTTTTTTGAACGGATTAATCATGAAAACCGAGGTTTGACTGTACTATTGTTCACATGTCATATGATTGTTCAGATTTTAGGAGATTTTATTATTCATTTAGATTTATCTGATGCTGGAGTCTGTTGGTTCTGCTCTGTAATGGAGGAACATAATTTAAATTTGATGTACTTCTGATAGTAACCATGGAAAGAGTTATCGGTTAGATCTAATCATGACCTCCAATGGGAGTGGACGTAAACCATTAGTGGAGGATGGTAAAAGTAAATCCTGCAATATGATCTGATCATTACTTGTTAGAATTTGTGTTACGAAGTAAAGACTATGGCTAGAGATGGATTGCAGCAAAAGCATTTGTGTAATAAGTTTAGTTTCAGCCCAGCTATGGTGTTGATCAGTAATTCCGCCAAGGTAACGGACTTCAGGTTTGATTGTAAGATCAGCATTTTTAACCTTTACTGTTGGGGAAAATGACTGACTGACTGGATATAAAGAGCACCTCTATTTTATTGTAATTAAATTGTAAGACAGTGCTCAGATAGCCATTGGGCAATTGCGTTAAAGCAGTTTATTAACGATGTAACGTTTGGAGTAGTGGTGGAGATGGGAGCATAAATCATGATGTCGTCTGCATAGAGGTGAAATAAGATACCATGTGATCTGATCAGGTTGCAGATTGGCTGATTATAAATTGAATAACAGGGCTCATGGTGCTGATCCTTGGGGTATGCCCCTTTGTGTGTAAGGGTCTGAGGTGTTGTCTCCCGCTTGTACTATTTGTTGACGACCAGATAAGTAGGAGCAAAACCAGTTTAGGGCAGAGTAATGGATGCCTGTGCATTGTAGCCACTCTAGAAGAATGTCATGGCATAATGTATCAGACAGCAGCGATATCCAGGAATATGAGGATATTTTTAACGCCCTCCTCCCCTCTTCCACAATCTACCATAAATCGCATATTTCCAATTTGGTAATTTGAGTATCATATATAATATTGTAACCAATAAAAGCAAGAAACAACAGCTCTGTCTAACCCAGGGTTTTATAAACTCTTATTCAGTAAAAAGAGTGACTAGGTATCATAGCTTCAAATGTTCAGCACTGAAGAACAGCACCACCAGGGTCCCAGTGCCAAATAAAAAGGCCCAACAAAAGGAGCAAGTCTCCAGAAAAACATCAAAGTCCTCCCAAAAGGATTTAGTCAAGTCAAACATAAGAGAGCCATGAGAGACCTAATAGTATGTCCCCTCGCTGTTCTTGCCTTCGGATCTCCATATTAATATCTGCTGGAAATGTTTTGAGGGCTTCCCGGTCCTCAAAGGTACAGGTTTTGTTGTGTAGAGTGACTCGAAGCCTTGCTGGATAGTACATATAATAGTGAGCCTGTAAATGCTGTAGGTGGTGTCTCATGGCCAACAGTTGCTTCCTTCTATCCACTGTACGTTTGCTCAGGTCTGGCAAAAACCAGGTTTGACCATCCAGTTGTATGGGGGTCTGGATCCTCGCAGCTTGTATTTTGATAGCGTGTGGATAGTGGATATGTTTGCGATAAAGCACATTGTCAGGACCCTATTGGCTCATTTTATCTCCGGTGGGGGTATGAGTTCCAATTGAAGGGGTTTCAGAAGGGATTTCTCCACGTAGGAGATCGTCTGCCTTCTGCTCCTTCAGGCACACTGAGGTTTCTAATATTTCTCCGCTATTATTCATGTCCTCTTATCTGACGTTCAAGAACAGTAATGTGTTTTTTTTTTCTTGTGAACATACTTGCTGCAGTTGGTTGTCATGGCATTGTACAGCGGCATCGATAGTATCGATTATGCATAGAAAGTGAAGACAATTGTGACCAAACTTCTACAAACTCTTCTTGTAGAGCAGGGGTGTCAAACTCAAATACACAGTGGGCCAAAATGTAAAACTTGAACAAAGTCGCGGGCCAGCATTGAACAAATGAACCTTTTAATATGGACCCAAACAAGATTTGCTTTAACATTGAATATGAAGCAACACTTATTACTATACAATTTATAACTTAATAGTTCAGATATGCAAAAACCAATTTCAAATAAAAAAAAAACATCAATGACATTCATTTATTAAATAAGATTTAAATAATAAATAATAATTTTTAAAATAAAATAACAATAATAAAATTAATCAACCATTCAAGCCCATGTCTTGGAGTAGCAAGAAAAAGTGCATAAAGAAAACATTAATTATTGCTCAGTTTGCTGCACACTGATCTAATCTGATGTGCCCAAGCCAGATACCTGGCATCTCTTCTTGGATGATAGTTCATCAATGTCTGGGCTCAGGCTTTGAGCTGAGGAAATCCTCAGTATCGAGCGAAGGTGTTCATCAGTCAGACGTCTCCTGTGAGATGTTTTGGTCATCTTCATCGAGGAGAAAAGTTGCTCACATAGATAAGTGCTGCCGAACATGGAGAGCATCTGAGCAGCTTGGGTGCGGAGCTGAGGCATTGTGTCAGGGATGAACTGTGGAAACTGGGCGGCGCCCACAGCATCATACTTTGACTTCAGCGTGTCATTACACTGGAGTTCAATTAGCTCCATTTGGAGGTTGGTTGGTGCGTTTTCCACATTAACTGCAAAGGGATTACTGAGCAGTTCAAACCTACATTTCTGGACATCAAAGTCGGCAAATCGCCGCCTAAACTCAGCGCCGAGTACACTGAGTTTTTCAGCAAACTGTGTGCATGGGAACAAGTTGGTAAAGAACTGCGTTTTCATGGTTTGGCAGCAGGGAAAATGGCCAAGGTTTCCTTGCAGCATCTGATTCTCCCACAGGCACAGTTTAGTTTTAAAAGCCCTCACTGCAGCGTACATGTCTGTGATGATGCGCCCCCGCCCCTGAAGCTGCAGGTTCAGCGCATCGAGATGGCTCGAGATGTCACACAGAAAGGCCAGCTCACACAGAAACTTTTTCTCCCGAAGCTCTGCTGTGTCCTTCCCTTTGCTTTCCAGAAACTGACATATTTCCTCATGCAGCTCAAAACATCTATTCAGTACTTTTCCTCGGCTTAACCATCTCACCTCTGTGTGATACGGCACGTCTGCGTATTCCGAACCACACTCCTCCAGAAAAGACTTAAACTGGCGGTGATTCAGACCTTTGGCTCTTATAAAGTTAACTACTTGTGTTACTGTGGTCATAACATGTTCCATCTTTAGGGCTTTGCCAAACAATGATTCCTGATGTATGATGCAGTGATAAACAGTTAGTTCACCTGCACAGTTCTCTTCCTGCATCTTCTCCCGGACCCTGCCCACCAGTCCACTTGTTTTACTGCACATCGCTGGCGCACCATCTGTCGTTAATCCCACGAGTTTATCCCACGGCAGCTTTATTTCAGTTATGCATTTGGAAACCTCCTCAAAAATTTCCTTTCCTGTGGTTGTGCCATGCATTGATTTGAATCCCAATAGCTCCTCCGTAACACACATATTTGAGTCCACTCCACGGATGAAGACTGACAGCTGAGCAGTATCAGATGCGTCGCTGCTCTCATCCACAGCAAGGGAGAATGCAACGAAATCTTTTCCCTTTTCCAAAAGCTGGTCATACAGATTGGTGGCAAGATCACATGTGCGATCAGCTACTGTGTTTCTGCTCAGGCTCACGTTTGAAAAGGCTTGCTTTTTCTCTGGGCACACGATGTCACAAACTTTCAACATGCACTTTTTCACAAACTCTCCCTCATTAAAGGGCCGGGCTGATTTTGCGATCTCTGCTGCCACAATATAACTAGCCTTTACAGCAGCCTCACTTTGTGATGTGGCTTTTTTGAACATATTCTGTTGTGAAACCAAACTTCTTTTCATCTCCTCCACTTTCTGGCTCCTTTGAGTCATGTCCAGGTCCTTGTACTTGTCATGGTGTTTTGTTTCATAGTGTCGTCGAATGTTATACTCCTTAGTTATAGCCACGTTGACTCCACATATCAGACAAACAGGTCTGTCTTTTACATATGTAAACAAATATTCTGTCTCCCACCTGTCCAGAAAGTTCCTGTTGTCTGCCTTTCTTTTTGCCATTTTTGGGAAGGGGTTCCACAGTGACAGTTGTAGCTTGAGATCGCTATGACTTCTGTCACACAGGAGAGGGCGTTTCTGGGACCTGTCCTGATTGACGCGCCAAAAACAACAGCAAGGCATTATGGGATTTGTAGTATTAGCGATGAATGAATGCGCTGTATACTACCGGCGGGCTAGCTCTAGTAGTCATTTGGTATAGCTCGCGGGCCAAATATAATTACACTACGGGCCAAATTTGGCCCGCGGGCCAGAGTTTGACACCTATGCTTTAGATCCAAGGAGCATAGCCAATCTCCCTGCTGGAGGTAGGGCAGAAGGATTCCAAGGGTAAGCATTTTGAACTTCTCCCGCACAAGGAACTTGTTGAGGTTGCGCAAGTCCAGGATGGGTCTGAGGCCCCCTGTTCTCTTTGGTATCAGAAAATACCTGGAATAAAAGCCTTGACCTCTCAGGTGGTGGGGCACCGGTTCCACCGCCTGTTCCTGCAGAAGACCTGCTAACTCCTGAAGGAGTAATTCCCTGTGCAGAGGGGGTCGCGGAGGTTCTCCCGGAAAATAGGAGGGAGGGACCTGATGGAAGTGGAGAAGATAGCCTTCCCGCACGACTTGAAGCACCCAGGCATCTGCGGTGATGCTGGACCACCTGTGGGCGAAGTGAACCAGCCGGCCTCCGGTGCTGGGAGGAACCAGCGGGGAGGGAAAGGCTATGCTTTGTGAGTCAAAAACCCCCACCCTGCTGAGCAGGGGCTGGTGGTGCAGGCTTGGGGGCTTGCTGCCTACGGGACCCGTTACCCCGTCCCTTGGCCTGCTGGCCCTGTTGGGGAGCTGCAGGGGCCTGATAATGGGGGTACTGTTTGTAGGCAGCCGCCTTCCTCGGGTAAAAGGACTTTTTCCCCGAGCCCTTCTTTTTCTGGGAAGGGGCGGAGGTCTTCCTAGAAAGCCTGGTCCTGGTGAGAGTCTCAGTCTCAATTTGTGCAGCCTTATCCGCCATGGGCTTGCCAAAGAGGTTTTCGCCTCGGCAGGGGACATCGACCAACTTGCCCTGCACCCAGGGCTCAAGGTCTGACGACTGAAGCCAAGCCTGTCGGCGGGCACCGATGCCGGCTGCGGCCACTCGAGCCGATGCTTCAAAGCCATCATAGGCTGCTCGGGACATGAACTTTGAGCATTCCCGAATGCCAGTGGACAAGGCCAGGAACCTCCGCAAGGGTTCCTCGGACAAACCAGCGGAGAATCCGGCTAGCTCTTTAGCCAGATCCCGGAGATACATGCCCATGTAGAGCTGGTAAGTCTGGACACGACATGCGAGCATAGAGCCCTGGAAGCACTTCTTACCAAGGCCATCCAGGTTACGGGCCTCCCTGCCAGGAGGCACCGAGGAGTGCATCTTCTGGCTCTTAAGACGATGCATGGCCGATTCCACTACCATGGAATGGTGTGGTAGCTGTGCCTTTTGAAAGCCAGGGCTCTTGCGGACTCGATAGATAGAATCGACCCGCTTGCTCAGGACCGGCGAGGAGGCCGGACTCTCCCACATGCGGAAGAGTAGTCGTTCCAGCATAGGAGGAACCGGTACAGTAAAGTGTTCCCTCACGGGAGAGTCATACTGGAGGGCGTCGAGCTCTTCGGCTCGAGGCTCCTCCTCGGGATCCGCAGGGAAGGCCAAAGCCTTGGCCATATCCCTAACGAAGTCCGAGAACCGGGCATCCTCCGGGGGGGACTGCTTCCGAGGCTCGGACTCCGGTGAGTCCGAGGGGACACACCGAGTCCGGAAAGAATCAGGTGACTCTTCCTCTTCGGACTCCCAGACCGACTCCGACGAGGACTCGGTGGGGTCGGCCCGGGCAGGGCGCGGCGCCTGCCGCCCCGACGCCGAGGGAGTCGGCGTCGGCGACCTCGGTCCCGAACGGGAGGCCGAGGGTGACCTCGACCGAGGATCGACTCGAGTTCTCATTGACTCGAGGATCGGCTCGGTCTCCGGGGTCGACTTGGACGTCGACGTCCCGGCGGTCGGGGCAGCGGCGCCAGCGAGGCCAGCGAGCAGTGCCCGCTGCTGGTCCATGAAGGCAGACAGTCTGCTCTCCAAGGCCGTCAACCTGAGTCCGAGCTCAGGTGACCCAGCAGCCCCCGACTCGGGCCCCGACGGCGTCGGGCCCGACGTCGGCTGTCGCGGAGGCGAGTCCAGAAGGACTACAGGACTTACCCGAGCAGGCATCTCCGACTCCAGGCGAGGTCGCTTCGGGAGGTGTTCCTTCTCCAAGGACCCGGGGCGGCTATCGGGGCTATGCGACCTGGCCCTCGCGGAACCAGGAGCGTCCACCGACGCCGCCCTCGCGGGTTTCACCGTCCGACGATGGTCCCCGGAGGGAGAACCCCGGTCGGAGGAACTCCGGCGACGGTCCGAGCTGGAGCCTTTTGACGTGGAGGCCTCCGACGAGGTCCGGGTACGGCTGGGGTCAGCGAAGATTCGATCACGCTGATGCCGCCGACTCCTCAACGCTTTTGAGGACATTTTGCCGCAGGGCCCACAGATCAGTTCCTCATGATCCGGGCCCAGGCAGCGGAGGCAAAAGTCGTGTGTGTCAGTTAGTGACATATTTCGGTCACACTGACCACACCGCTTAAAGCCACTGGCAGCCATCGGGGGAAAAAGGGCCCCTGCGAGGTCAAAGGACCGGGCTGCCAGGGAAAAATCGAAACTAAAGCTGACAAAGTCAGAAAAACCGAAAAAAAGTAGGAGGACTCGTGACCGGCGTCGCAAGTCCGGGCGGGAAAACGATCGGCGTCGAACCGAAGGAAAAAGAATAAAATAATGAAGAAAAAATCGACTTTTTCGCGGGGACAAGACGGGTACGTCTGTAGGGCTCCGCGGAAAAAAGAAGACTGGCTAAGATGGCACCCTCGGGCGGGAAGACGACCGCGCATGCGCGCTGCAATTCCCAAAGGCTTTCTTTGAAAGCTGGGGAAAATTGCTCCGCGAGGGCTCCGTCGGCGCCGACGTCACCCATAAGTGAGGACTGACTTCCTGCTTGGTCCTGGAGAAAAAACATTTTTCAGATATCTTAGTGAGAGGAGGAAGTGGAAAAAAGGTATTGTTAAAGTGAAGGGGAAGGGGGGAGGAATATGTACTAGCTGAGGATAAAGCAGAATTGTTTAACAAATATTTCTATTCTGTATTCGTAGATGAAGGGCCAGGAGGAAGGACTTCAAAACGCTGAGAAATAGGAAAAGAAATGAAGCAGACCTTGAATGATTTCCAGAAGTCTGTGTTCACAGCGAGCTAGCTAAACTAAAAGTAGACAGAGCGATGAGACCAGATGAGATGCTGTATATCCAAGAGTACTGAAGAACTTAGGGATATTCTAGTGACTCCATTGTGACCTTTTCAATGTTTCTGTAGAGTCAGGTGCCGTCCCAGAGGACTGAAGGGTGCCATGTGGTCCTTTTTACATAAAAGCAGAAGTAAAGAAGATGCTGGTAACTACAAGTTGGTTAGTCTGAATTTTGTGGTTAGCAAACTAATGGAAACACTGCTAAAACAGAATATGAGGTTCTTGGAATATAATGGATTACAGAATCAGAGGCAGAATTGTTTTATAGAGGCAAGTCTCGCCAGACAAATCTCATTAGTTTCTTTAACTGGGTGACCAGAGAGTTGGATCGAGGGAGAGCTCTAGACATGGTGTATTTAAATTTCAGTGAAGTCTCACACAGGCGACTTAGAGAGTGCCCTAGGGATAGACCCTAAGGTGACCAACTGGGCTAGAAATTGGTTGAGTAGGAGGTGATAAAGAGTACACAAATAGAGCAGCTCAACTGAAAAAGTTCTAATGAGGGGACATTGTTGTTTCACCTTCACCCCGAGTAATTTGCAGAAATTTCTTTAAAGAAAAAGTGGTAGATGTATGGAATAGTCTCCCAGTGAAGGTAGTAGAGAAAGACTATCTGAATTCAAGAGAGCATGGGACAAAACACAGATCTCCTCTAAATAAAAAAAAAAAAAAAAAAAAAAAAAAGATTGTAGAGCTTAGTAGTTGGTATGGAAAGGGCAGAATGGATAAACTCTATGGTCTTTATCTGCAGTCAAATTTCTATACTTTTTTGAAGGCCCATGAAGGACAAAAAAAAAATAAAAAAATCTGTCCAACTTACAGAAGGAGTTGACCTTCAGGGTACTGAAGCACCCTTCTAATATCCACCAGGTGAAGGGCTCTGTCCTTCCCTTGGCACTGATCCTTAGGGAATGACGGGCAAACAAACTGATATAAAAAGCAGATACCACCTTGAGTAGGAACGAAAGAAATGGCCTCTAAGGAGGACAGATGGGGATCTCTGCAAGACAAAGCCCGTAACTGAAATGCATCTCTCTAAGCAGACTGATCAAAAAGGAAGTCTTAAGGTACTAGTTCTTCATCATAGCCTTCCTCAAGGGCTCAAAAATGCATGGCCACCAAGGCCCAAAGAAGCTAACAGAAGTCCCAAGAAGGGGCCACAGACAGCAGAGGAGATTGCAATTACTTAACTTCCCATAGAAAATGGCCCACAGCAAAGTGAAAGGACAAAGAGCACCCTGCCATCGGTCCTTTGAAAGAAGCCAAGACTGCAACCTGAATCCTCAAAGAACCGAGGGATAGGCTCCTGTCAAAACCATTCTGGAGGAAGGAGAGAAGGGCCAGCAAGTCTGCAGTAATGAGGACTGACTTGATGCTCATGGCACCAATGCTCAAATAGATGTCAGATGCAGACATAAGCGAGACACGTAGAACAGCCACTCACTTTAAGAACTGTAGAAACCACAGCCAGACAGTAACCCTTATGCATTAAGTATCTCCTCTCAAGAGGCAGGCCATAAGTGAGAAGGGAGCCACATTAACCAGCAGGATCAGCTCCTGCTTCAGGATTCCCTGCATCAACAAAAGCCAGAGGGGGTCCCTACCAGAGGTGCATGAGATCCACATACCACAGCTCCTGGGCAAATCTGGTGCCACCAGAACCACTGGACCCTGAAAACACTTGGCCTGATGAGGTACTCGTCCCACGTGAGGCAATGAGGGAAACACATACAGCTTTGGTCAGGGCTAAACCAAGGCATCCAAATCTGAGAGCTAGCGTCCTTGCAGCAGTTGAAAAACCCTCACACCTTGGCAATGACCCAAGTTGCTGAGAGATCCATCTCAGGGAGACCTCATCTGGCCAGAATTCTCCAATATGCCAACCTTCTCAGCTCCCACTCCCCAGAATAGATTGCAAACTAGGATGGACAATATGGAAGGAGACTGTATCCATAATATGTTGTGCCAAGAGAGCCAGGAGACTGCGCTCCATCCAGGCTAACCGGAGGGTCATTTTCTGGGTGACCCTGGAACTCTTAACACCCCCCTGCCAATTGACATAGTCCACCACCATGGCACTGTGCGAGAAAATACAAAGAGCCCTTCCTTGGGCCATGTCCCAGAAACGCAGGAGAGCCAAAGCAAAATGCCCCCACCTCCAATTGACTGATGGGCCAGCAAAGCAAAATGCCCTTGCCTCCAATTGGCTGATGGGACAGGGCAGCCTCCCGCTTGCTCCAATGGCTCTGGGCTGTCAGTCTTCAGCAAACAGCTTCCTATTTGGACAGGCAGGGCAGGCTCATCCACTAGGCAGACCAAGCAACGGACAACTCCATTTTGAAAGCCACCGCTTTCAATACGGACTTGTGCTGCGGCCCCACCCCCAATCCATCTTCTCATCTTATGGTGGTGGGGGGCCAGTGGCAGCATGACTCCATTTTGAAAAAAGCAAAACACATACATGCTGCTATTTTCAAAATGGAGTCATGCCACCACAGCCACCACCCCCTCCCCCTGCTAGAGAAGATGGGAGTGCAGCAGCAGCTTCTGCCTGGGGAAAAAGAAACCTTTGGAAAGGTTGACATCTATCATTAATGAAAGCCACTAGAGATTGTTCAGGGCAAAACCTTTCAAATGACTGGATTATTCCCACCATTGCAGGCTGGCCACTAGCCCCGAAGAAAGCACAAGCTTCATGCTTAAGTCCTGTGAGGAAGGTGACCAGTGGGACCACAGAGACCTTTGTAGCAGACATGTGTGCCTGTGCCCAGGGAATCAACTTGATGGTTTCCTCCACTGACCCCAAAAGCTGCACGTAGTCCCTAGTCATGGGAACCTGTCGTTCCTAAAATGACCATAGCTGAGAATACAGCTTCTCTACCCTCTTCTCAGGCAAGAAGACTGCCTGAATCAGTTTTGAGCCTCACCCCAAGGTACTCCAAGAACTGGGTAGGCTCCATAGTTTATCACCCAACCCAGATTCTACACAAACTGCACCACCTAGGAAGACACCCATATGTCTACAGCATGTGACCTAGCCCAAATGAGCCAGTCTAGATAAGGATACACAGATGTCTTCACAGAGCAGCAGCAACCACCATCACCTTGGTGAAAATCCTCAGCAGTTGAGAGATTGAAGGGTAGAGCAGCAAACTGGAAGTGGGAGCTGGGAAGCAAAGAAAAAAAGGTTTGATCCTCATGGATAGAGATGTGACAATATAGCTTTGGCCAAGTCCAGCGACATCAAATTCTCCATACTGGAGCACTCTTATGGCTCACTGCGATGTCTCCATATGGAGATGAAAGGTCCTCAGGTAAAAACTGATGCCTTTGAGATCCCGAATCAGGTAGAAAAAGCCATCTTTCTTTAGAACCACAAAGTAAATGGAATATCAGCCCATGTCCCTTTTTGTGGGTCGTACCAGCACCACAGCCTGGAGGTTGAAGAACCTCTGCAGGGTAGAGGAAATTTGATCAAAGTCACTAGGCTCCTCTTTCTGAAACAAGCAAATGAGGGAAATGTCCTGGATGTCTGGCACCTGAGGCTCATCTTCACATGTGAAGTCATCATCTAATCCTCTGGAATGCCAAACTGGTCTTGCACACAAGGGAGATGAACAGATGTCCTTAAAGAAGAGGGGCTGGTCCTTAAATGAGAGAAGGGACAAGACAGCCCGGAAGTTGAAGGGTCTACAGTGCCAGCAGACAGCAGCGTGTCTGGCCATGGACCCTCATATGAAATATCAGGAAGGCATCTGGGATGGGGTCCTTGCATTCAAGCACATACCCAAATTGAAGGTAGTCAAGCACCCAGCAGTCCAATGTCACATGGGCCCATTACTGGAAAAAACCTCTGAGCCAGTCACCAACAGGGTGATGGGAAAACCCCGGCTTGGAAGAGGAAGCCTTTTGTGACCCATGAGTTCCTTGAAAGGACCAAGGATCCAGAAGGAAATGACAGTGTCCCTGAATCTCCAGGACCTCTGGCTGAAGCAAGGGGAATGTTAAGCAGGAGAAGAGGCCCTGTCTTCCAGAGGATCATGCCAAAAAGAAAGAAAAAAAATGGATACTCCAAAGTCAATACCAGAAGAATACAGAGCAGAGGAATAAAACCACAGCCACACCAGATAAATCTTCAGGCAGTGGTTTTATTAGGTAACCCAACTTGGCCAGGTTTTGGCACTCAGGCCTGCATCAGGGGTCAGTCTGACATAAAAATATCTAATGACAGTACAAATAGTCATTGAGGGGTTAAATATGCAAGATTTATGGTTATATTTAACTCCTCATCCAATGGCAGCACAAATTGTTGAACAGTTAAATGTAATCATAAACCTTGAATATTTAACCCCTCAATGATAATTTGTGCTGTCATTGGATATTTTTATAATCAGACTGACCCCTGATGCAGGCCTGAGTGCCAAAACTTGGCCAAGTCTGGTTACCTAATAAAACCAGTGTGAAGATTTACCTAGAGAGGCTGTGGTTTAGTTCCTCCGCTCTGTGTTTCTTCTGGAGGATCATGCAAAACAGCCTGAGAAGTGAGTTTTGGAAGCAGCTAGGTTCTTGCCCAGCTTCTCTATGTCTTGCCCAAAGACTAGCTTGCCCTTGAAGGAAAGCCCAGATAAAAACGGGACTTTGATTCAGTGTCTGCTGCCCAATGGCACAGAAAAAGCTGGTAGCACAACACAACAGAAAAGGCAAGGTCATTAGCCAACACGTGAACTAAATCATACATGGCATCCACCAAAAAGGCCACTGCTGACTCCAGGGGAAATGATGTGCTATCCCATGTAACAGACTGAATCCAATGTTTGGAGAATAAGAGGCAGCTGAAAACAACTTCAGAAAGGCTTTGACTTTGGTGGTGTGCTTAGTAATGGCAGTCACGGGCAAGTCCGGTCCTGGAGAGCCGCAGACCAGTCAGGTTTTCATTATGTCCCTAATGAATATTCATGAGATCTATTTGCAGCCACTGCCTTCCATTGCAAGGAAATAGGTCCATGAATATTCATTAGGGACATCATGAAAACCTGACTGGTCTGCGGCTCTCCAGGACCGGACTTGCCCACCCCTGACCTAGGGCAACTGCATGACTAAGTCCTCCAAACAAAATGCACGGGTCCACGGGCTATGATAAAACCCAGTCCAAAAACGTGGACAGCACAGAAAGATTTATCTTTTATTATTCAATGTAAGCCACTGGCCCGACACAGACCATGTTTTGTATTGCCTTCATCAGGGGCTGGCTTAAACTAAAACATACAAAATTATTATAACATAAGCATAATTAAAATAGAAAATAAACAACAACAAATATAAAAGGCCCATATAATATAAACCTTAATAGGATTATTAAACTCATAACAAATAATGTATAACAAATAAAATGTTGCACAGCATAGATTTGCATAATAGTCAGATTAAACACATGATAAAACTCGTATAATACAAAATAAAGGATACATAAAATTACCTATTTTATTTTTATTTATTTATTTGAGCACATTTTTATACCGCTCCTTCCAGTGATCAGCTGCGGTTTACATCTAACAATTAACTCTGCATAGATTTAGCAGTTACATAAAACTGTAGGATAATAACATTAGAACATTAGGATAACTCAATAAGTAGAATAATAACTGTATACATAAAACTAAGATAATAACTTTTGAACATTAGGATAGCTCAATGAAATAGAAAAACGATATACATGAACTAATGTCAAACATACATGTTATACAATTAACTATCTACATTTGTGAACCTATATAACACATGTATATTAAATATATAACCTACTTAAGAAAATGAGAAACACTACCTCTGTATGTCCTTGTCTGGTGCATATAGTTTCATTTATTCTATATGTTCCATAACGTTTTAAGGAGGATAAAAGGATTGATATCCATATATATATAGATATATAGATATATATATATAAAGTGGAATCCCAATAAGGATTGGTAGTATTTGTGTAAATGGAAAGAGGAGCAAGTAATGAAGGGCAACAGAATCAGTGGAATCACTAAGCTATTATACATGGCTACATAGTCAATTTACGAATCTCTCTACATATTATGAATATAGGCCTTTTTTTTAAAAAACAATTTCAGAATTACCTGTTTAGGCAGAAAAATGCTATTCCTATATATCAGCGATGGCGAACCTATGGCACGCGTGCCAGCTGTGGCACGCGAAGGCCTTGCAGCTGGCACGCGGGAAGGTCCGCAATCAAAATATGCGGCATTAAAAAATAAATAAATAAAAAGCTGCCGCTGCCGGGGCCGGGGCCGGGGCCGCCGCGGCAGAATCGAGTGTGCCGCGGGGCCCCCCCGCCCAGCAGAGCCTGCCCTCCGTCCCCGGTATCACCTTCTCTCAGCTGCCTCTAGTCAAACGCGCCTGCTTTCAGAGCGCGAGTGGAGTTTCTTCCTCGCTGCTCTGTTATGCCCGCGGGGGCTGATGGGAAGTTCCCATCAGCCCCCGCGGGCTTAACAGAGCAGCAAGGGAGAAACTTCCCTCGCGCTCTGAAAGCCGGCGCGTGTGACTGGAGGCAGCTGAGAGAGGTGATACCGGGGACGGAGGGCAGGCTCTGCTGGGCGGGGGGGCCCCGCGGCACACTCGATTCTGCCGCGGCGGCCCCGGCAGCGACAGCTTTCTTTGTAAAAAAAATTTTCGCTGGGGGGGGGTTAGGACTGGTGATGGGCTGGGGGGGGGGGTTAGGAGTGGTAATGGCTGTGGGCTGTTGGGGGGTTAGGACTGGTGATGGGCTGGGGGGGGCTAGGACAGGAAATGGGCTGATGGGGGGTTAGGAGTGGTAATGGCTGGGGGGGGGTTTAGGACGGTAGATGCGCGGGGGGGGTTAGGAGTGGTAATGGCTGTGGGCTGTTGGGGGGTTAGGACTGGTGATGGGCTGGGGGGGGCTAGGACAGGAAATGGGCTGATGGGGGGTTAGGAGTGGTAATGGGCTGGGGGGGGTTAGGAGTGGTAATGGCTGTGGGCTGTTGGGGGGTTAGGACTGGTGATGGGCTGGGGGGGTTAGGAGTGGTAATGGCTGTGGGCTGTTGGGGGGGCTAGGACTGGTACTGGGCTATGGGGGGCTAGGACAGGAAATGGGCTGATGGGGGGGTTAGGAGTGGTGATGGGCTGGGGGAGGTTAGGAGTGGTGATGGGCTATGGGGGGGCGATGGGGGAGCTAAGTCTATATGGGCTGATGGGATTAGGACTGGAAGTGGGTTGATGGGGGCTTAGGACTGGTAATGGGCTATGGGGGGCTAGGACAGGAAATGGGCTGATGGGGAGGGGTTAGGACTTGAGGTGGGCTTTTGGGTGGGGTTAGGACTGGAAATGGGCTGATGGGGGTTAACACTGGAGGTGGTCTGATGGGGTTAGGACTGGTAATGGGCTATGGGGGGGGTTTAGGACTGATAATGGGCTATGGGGGGGCTGGGACAAGAAATGGGCTGATGGGGTGGGGTTAGGACTTGAGGTGGGCTGATGGGGTTAGGACTGGTAATGGGCTGTGGGCTGATGGGGGGGTTAGGACTGGCAATGGGCTATGGGGGGGTTAAGACTGGTAATGGGCTGTTGGCTGATGGGGGCTGTCTGGTAATGGGCTATGGGGGGTTAGGACTGATAATGGACTATGGGGGGGCTAGGACAGGAAATGGGCTGATGGGGAGGGGTTAGGACTTGAGGTGGGCTGATGGGGTTAGGACTGGTAATGGACTGTGGGCTGATGGGGGGGTTAGGACTGGCAATGGGCTATGGGGGGCTGACTGGAAATGGGTTGATGGGGGTTAGGACTGGAAGTGGGCTGATGGGGGGGTTAGGACTGGAAGTGGGCTGATGGGGGTTAGGACTGGTAATGGTTTATAGGGGGGCTTAAACTGAAAATGGGGTGGGTGATGGGGGGTTAGGACTGGAAGTGGGTTGATGAGGGGGGGGCTAGGACTGGTATTGGGTTGGGGGGTTTCTAGGACTGGAAATGGGTTGGGGGGCTGCTAGGACTGGAAATGGGCTGATGCAGGGACTAGAAGGGAATGGATGCTGGGTGAGGCTGGAACTAGAAGGGAGCTGGTGTTGGGGGAGGATTAGAATGGGATGGGGCTGGGAGAGTAAAATGGAGAGGGGAAAAATATTTTGTGTGGGAGGGATAAAAAATCTACAATTGGCCGGGTATTGGGAGAATAAGTGGGGATTGAGGATGGAGGGGTAAATTTTGAGTAGATGAAATAGGAATGAGGAAAGAGCAAAAGGAGAAAGATTAGTATGTTAAAGCAGATGTAGAGAGAGAATGGAAAAAAAACCCCCAAGAAGACAGAAGAAAGGACAAATGGACAGCAGATGGAGAGTTAGCAGAAGACACGAAGAAACCAGAAGAAAGTGGCTGGAACAATTGCAACTGAAAAAAAAATGCACAAAAGGTAGAAAAATATCTCTTTATTTTGAATTTATTAACTGGAATATGTCAGCTCTGGGAAATGTGCATCATTAATTTTTGCGCTTTGTTTAGTACAAGAGGAAATTAATTTATAGTTTTATTTCTACAGTGTTGTTGTATATTCCAAGTTTGGCTTTTGGGGTTCCCAGTTTAATTATTGTCTTCCTGTTTCTAAAT
This sequence comes from Ichthyophis bannanicus, assembly GCA_033557465.1. NCBI lineage: Eukaryota > Metazoa > Chordata > Amphibia > Gymnophiona > Ichthyophiidae > Ichthyophis > Ichthyophis bannanicus. The sequence goes on along the minus strand of CM066032.1, from coordinate 1,337,704,086 downwards.
TGTGATTCCTTGTTTGGTGATGGTCTGTTCTGCATGTGTAACTGAGCTGAGGTATTCTGTTTATATAATTCCTATTTGACATTGCCACTTGTTCTTTCCCCAGTAGGTCATGTATTGTTGTTCTCTGAAATGTATTGGTTTAATATTTGCAGTGTTGCCTTTTGATAGTTAGGGTATGGTGCTTTGTGAGTCCTGGTAGTGCTGTTAGGATACGGCGGGTTTGCTATGGGTTCTAAATGGGCAGCGTTTGTAGTAGTTCCTAATGTGCCTGGCGGTTGGTACTGGATTATAGTAATGTAGAAACCTTTTAGTCTTTCTTTATCCATATACTCATTAAGAGGCATGTTTACTAAAAGTTAGTGTATGGTAACATTATGCAAATATTTATGCAAATGAGGCACCTTATGCAAATGAGGCTTTAATTGACGTGCTGGCACTTTGAGGAAATTCTTTGGTTTTGTGCGGCAGTTTGGGCACTCGGGCTCAAAAAAGTTAGCCATCACTGCTATATATCCTAAGTATCTCTTCTCGATGTGAATCAATATTCCACCAGAATCGTCAACATTATTAGGCTATGAAAAAAATATATATTTAAATTTTATCTCAAAGACAAATCATATAATTACAGCATTATGTTGTATTGTAATTAAACTCCATAAATATGCTGATAATGCTATAAAATTTTGGACATGTAGATTTTTATATGCCGATCATCATGCCGTGATTTGTTACTATTTTCTCCCCTTGACACTTTTTGGAGAAAATCGAGTATAATTATAATTTGTATATACTAGGCAGGATTTGAATTAATAACAAATGACATTTATAATAAGCAACTGTGAAACCGCTCGCTTTTTTCCGTCCAAATCAAATTAATCTGCTGGCGTATATATCCTGTGGCATTGGAGCTCAAAGAACAAGGGAACTTCTATTGTAAAAAAAAAAAAAAAAAAAAAATCTATAAAACATTAAATGAACATTGTATATAACACATTGCTGTCCATATACTATCATGTTAGCTGATAAGTCATACCTTATCAAAATAAAAACTGAAGATATACGGCACTTGCACGACCGGCTATTTGATAGTGGCACGCCGGCATCTGCGCGTTGGATAAAAAGGAGAGATTCGCGTGGGACATGTAAAATACATGACGTGTGAATATAGAACAGCCTATTTAAAAGGACTTATTCAGGAGACATATAGAATACAATGGTTTTCCAAACGGATAGATTTTTAATTTACCCCCATATGAAATGAATTTGATTATGATCATTAACTCTGTAATTATGTTATTGATATATTAGATGATATGATTAAAATTAAAATTATTAATTATTAATTAACTTACCCATACATAAAAAAGGGTGATTATAAAAACTTTATATTAAATTACAAGGAACCATCTAAAATAACTAGGATATGTACATGGGGTGTAAAAAATGTATAAAAAATATAATAAAAATAACCAGGACAATGTATATATTGTCATACCCACATGTAAACATTGTTGTAACTACCCAAATTCATCACCGTATGATAACATAACTAACTTATGTGTATAGGGTGTAGACATAAATAAATTAATTGATTAAAACCCATAATCAGCTAAGGAAAACACAATATTGTTTATTTACCTCCTTTCAATAGTGTAATTGATATTGCAGGTATGTTACCTTCTCTACCTTTGACAATCATATAGATATTGTATATAGGATAGGATTAATTAAACATATAGATGTGCCAATGAAAGAGGACCATAGAGTTATGGATTTTCTATTTACATATAATATTCCTCTCTTACCCCTAATCTGTACTGAAACCTACATGTCCAAAATTTTATAGTGTTGTTGACATATTTATGGAGTTTACTTACGATACAACACAATGCTGTAATTATATGATTCGTCTGAGATAAAATTTAAATTTATGTTTTTTTCATAGCCTAATAACGTTGGCAACTCTGGTGGAATATTGATCCACATTGAGAAGAGACACTTAGCATATATAGGAATAGCATTTTTCTGCCTAAACAGGTAATTCTGAAATTGTTTTAAAAAAAGGCCTATATTCATAATATGTAGAGAGATTCGTAAATGGACTATGTAGCCATGTATAATAGCTTAGTGATTCCACCGATTCTGTTGCTCTTCATTACTTGCTCCTCTTTCCGTTTACACAATTAAATACTACCAATCCTTATTGGGATCCAACTTATATATATAGAAATAGACAGACATGTCATACATGTGGATATCAATCCTTTTATCCTCCTTAAAATGTTATGGAACATATAGAATAAATTAAACTATATGCACCAGACAAGGATATACAGAGGTAGTGTTTCTCATTTTCTTAAGTAGGTTATATATTTAATATACATGTGTTATATAGGTAATTTTATGTATCCTTTATATATTTTGTATTATACGAGTTTTATCATGTGTTTAATCTGACTATTATGCAAATCTATACTATGCAACATTTTATGTGTTATACATTATTTGTTATGAGTTTAATAATCCTATTAATGTTTATATTCTATGGGCATTTAATATTTGTTTTTATTGTTTATTTTCTATTTTAATTATGCTTATGTTATATTGTTTTTGTATGTTTTAGTTTAAGCCAGCCCCTGATGAAGGGAATACAAAACACGGTCTGTGTCAGGCCAGTGGCTTACATTGAATAATAAAAGATAAATCTTTCCGTGCTGTCCACGTTTTTGGACTAGGGCAACTGCATACAGGGCACGAGATCCTCCTGGGAGAAAAAAAAAGAGCTTACTTAAGACTGACCTCTCTCAAAGAAGTGGCGGGCTAGTCCCATTCCGTACCTATCATGTTTTCTAACTTCCATAAGGGGAAACGCCTGGAGGGCTTTCTGAACCCCTGCAAGAGGTGACGCACTTGAGCCTCCTACTCCACTGACATAAGCTCCAGCAGTCACCAGTTGAGGAAACTTGATCAAAGTCACTAGGCTCCTCTTTCTGAAACAAGCAAATGATGGAATTGTCATATATCTGGCACCTGAGGCTCATCTTCACATGTGAAGTCATCATCTATTCCTCTGGAATGCCAAACTGGTCTTGCACACAAAGGAGATGAACAGATGTCCTCAAAGAAGAGGGGCTGGTCCTTAAATGAGAGAAGGAGCAAGACAGCCCAGAAGCTGAAGGGTCTGCAATGCCACGCCAAAAGGACCAGGTGTGCTGAAGAAAATATTAAGAATTCTGGGAAAGCTAGGCCAGAGGCTTGGGGCCCTCCATCTGCCATGGCTGCTCCTCTCATGGGAGGCAGGCCAGACACCTTAGGATCCTGATATGGTACAGGATGAGGTTGTCAGAATATTCTAGATTTTTCTCCATCTCCACCTACGCTGGTTGTGGGGGGACAATCCACTTGCCTAGATTGGCCTAGGAAGACAATATGGAAGCTAAAAATTCCAGTTATAAGAACCCAGATCTGAAAAAAGTTGGGTTATTTCAGGAAAATTGATGGTTTATGGTTTATTAAAATTTGCTTTACCACCCTCTCACATACATCTCAAAATCACCCATGAAATATTTAGAGGAAAAAAAGAGTAGTTACTCACCTGTAACAGGTGTTCTCCAGGAGCAGCAGGAATCAGTCCTCACATATGGGTGTCATCGGCACCGATGAAGCCCCAGCGGAGCATTTCCCCAGCTTTTTATGAAAGCCTTTGGGAATGCAGGCACGCATGTGCGGTTCCCTTCCCGCCTAAAGGTGCCATCTTACCTCAGTCAAATGACATAGCTAAGAACAGCACACAAAAATGAAAAAATAAACTATGTACAACTGCAACTCCAAGGGGAGGAGGGAGGGTTGTGAGGCCTGATTCCTGCTGCTCCTGGAGAACACCTGTTACAGGTGAGTAACTACTCTTTCTCCAGGACCAAGCAGGAAGTCAGTCCTCACATATGGGTGACTCCCTAGCTCTGGGCTACCGAGGAACCCAGGCTGAAGAGAACTCCCTCTAGTCTCAGCAGCAAAGAAAGGCTTTCCAAGGACACAACCTCCACCGGTAGCCCAGAGGGCAGGAGTTGCCTAAACCTCAAAGAGATTCCGGAGTACTGCCTGGCCAAAAGCACTGTCCCTACGGGACTCCCTCTCCAGGCAGTAATGGGCTGCAAAAGTCTGGCTTGAAGACCAAGTTGCAGCCCTGCAGATGTCTACCAAGGGCACAGAGCGGAGATGAGCCATTAAGGCAGCCATTGCCCTGACACGACAGGCAGTGACCCTACCCTGCAAAGGAAGGTCAGCCACCTTGCAAGCCCAGGTGATACAGTCAGCCACCCAGATGGACAAGGTACATTTGGACACAGCCAACCCCAACTTATTGGGGTCAAAGGAGACGAAGAGCTGAGTAGCCCTTCTATGCCCCTGCATACGGTCAAAGTAGAAGGATAAGGCCCTCCTACAGTCCAGGGTATGCAGGATTGCTTCAGCCGGGCTAGCATGAGGCCTAGGGAAGAATGTTGGAAGAACCACCTCCTGGTTGAGGAGGAAAGAGGAGACAACCTTAGGGAGGAACTTTGGATGAGTCCTGAGCACTACCCTGTTCCTGTAAATCCTGGTGTAAGGCCTGTCACAGACCAGGGCTTGAAGCTCACTTACTCGCCTAGCCGAGCTAAGGGCTATTAGGAAGAGTGTCTTCCAGGAGAGGAAGCGTAGTGGACAAGTAGCCATCGGCTCAAAAGGTGGGCGAGTCAGTTGCTGCAAGACCACATTCAGCTCCCACTCAGGGGCAGGACGACGGATGGGAGGCTTGAGCAAAAGCAAGCCCCTGAGAAAGCAGGACACCAAGGGGTGACCAGATAGAGATTGCCCCTCTACCAATGAGTGGTGAGCTGCTAGAGCTGAGAGGTGGACCCGAACAGAATTGGACTTAAGGCCCTGATTGGATAAGTGCAGTAAGTATTGAAGCACTACTGGCATAATACAGGAGAAAGGATCCTCGGTACGTAGGTGACACCACACAGAAAACCTCTTCCACTTGAGAGCATAGGTTTTCCTAGTGGACTGTTTCCTAGAGGCTAGGACAACCTCCTCAACTTCCTGAGGTAGGCCCCAGGGAGCCAAAACTAACCTTGCAGCCTCCAGGCCATCAAATTGAGAGACCGTAGATTGGGGTGCAGAAGGGAACCCTGGTCCTGTGTGAGAAGGTCGGGTTGCAACCCCAGAGGCAGTGGAGGATCCACCGCCATTTGAAGCAGAAGAGGAAACCAAGGCTGTCTCGGCCACCTGGGAGCTACCAGCAGGACCAAGGCCTTGTCCTGGAGAATCTTGAATAGGGTTCGGGCCACCAAGGGCATGGGAGGAAACACAGAGGAGGCCCTGAGACCAAGATATCAGAAAAGCATCCGCTGCTATCCGCAGAGGATGTGGTTGCCTGGAGCAGAACTTTGGCAGCTGCTTGTTCATGGGGCTGGCAAAGAGATCTATCAAAGGGAGACCCCATTTCAGGAAGATCTTCTGAACTACTGAAGGATGCAGCTGCCACTCGTGGGGCTGCAGTATTCTGCTTAACCTGTCTGCCAGGTAGTAGTCCTGGCCTGGAAGGTACACAGCCCTGAGGAGCATGTTGTGCTTGAGCGCAAAAGAACAAAGGTCCTGAGCTTCCTGACAAAGGATCCTGGACCCAGTTCCGCCCTGTTTGTTCACATAAAACATGGCAACTTGGTTGTCTGTCTGAATCAGGGCAGACTGTTGAGCCAGGGTCGGAGTGAAAGCTTTGAGTGCTAATCGAATAGCTCTGAGTTCGAGGAGATTGATCTGCTGTGCAGCTTCCCAGGGAGACCAGAGGCCCTGGGTGCACTTGCCCAGACAATGAGCTCCCCAGCCTTGCAGGGAGGCATCTGTTGTCACCATTACTGTGTACCCTGGAATCTGAAAAGGCACGCCTTTCAGTAGGTTGGATGGGTGCAGCCACCAGTTGAGGGAGTATAGAAATGGTCTGGACACACTTATCCTGTCTCTGAAGCTGCCTGTGGCCTGTGACCACTGAGTCCGAAGGCACCACTGTGCAGGCCTCATATGGAGCCTGGCATTGGGGGTGACATGTACTGTCGAAGCCATGTGGCCCAGCAGCCTCAGGCAGAGTCTGGCGGAGACCAGGGAGCTGCTGAGAAACTGACTTGCTAAGGCCATCAACCTGTGGGCTCTGTTTTCTGGCAAGAATGCCTTTACCAGGAGAGAGTCCAACCTTGCCCCTATGAACTCCAAGTTCTGGGAAGGGAGCAAAGTGGACTTTGCGAAGTTGATGACAAACCCCAGGCGTTGTAGAAGAGCAATGGTCCTGAGGGTGGCTTGATTGGCCTCCTGACCTGTCTGACCCCTGATGAGCCAGTCGTCCAGATAGGTGAAGACAAAGATGCCCTGATTTCTCAGGTAGGCCGCCACCACAGCTAGGCACTTTGTGAAGACTCTGGGGGCGGAGGTGAGGCCAAAAGGCAGCACTCTGTACTGATAATGGTTTCCTCCCACGATGAACCTCAGGTACTTCCTGTGGTCTGGATGAATGAGGATGTGAGTGTACGCATCCTTTAGATCTAAGGAGCATAGCCAATCTCCCTGCTGGAGGTAGGGCAGAAGGGTTCCAAGAGTAAGCATCTTGAACTTTTCTTTCACTAGGAACTTATTGAGGTTCCTGAGGTCCAGAATGGGACGAAGGCCACCGGTCCTTTTGGGCACCAGGAAATACCTGGAGTAGAATCCGTGATCTTGTAAGTGGGGAGGCACAGGCTCCACCACCCTGTCCACCAACAGACCCTGAAGCTCCTGACGGAGGTGGTCTGTGTGCAGAGGAGGCCTTGGAGGCTCCCCTGGAAAGTATGGGGGTGGCAGTTGGTGGAAATGGAGGGCATATCCTTTGTGGATTATCTCCAGCACCCAACTGTCCCCGGTGATAAGGGGCCACTGGTGGGCAAAGAGGGCTAGGCGACCTCCTGTGCAGGGTTGGGAGAGCAGTGGAGGAGAGGCTATGCTCAAGGAGTCAAAACCCCCCACCCTGCTGAGTGGTAGCAGGAGTCTGAGGCTTGGGGGTCCTCTGCCTACAGGGCCCATTACCCTGGCCCTTGGCTTGCTGACCCTTGGGGGCAGCTTGGGCAGCCTAATATTGCGGGTACTGTTTGTAGGCAGTGCCCTTCCTCAGGTAAAAGGGCTTTTTACCCGAGCCCTTCTTTTTATGAGAAGGGGCAGAGGTCTTCCTCGACAGCCTTGTCCGGGTGAGGTGCTCGGTCTCTAGCTGAGCGGCCTTCTCGGTCATGGGCTTGCCAAAAAGGTTTTCACCTCGGCAAGGGACATCGACCAACTTGTCCTGAACCCATGGCTCGAGGTCCGATGAGTGCAGCCATGCCTGGGGTCGAGCCGCGATGTCGGCTGCCGCAACTCGGGCCGAAGCCTCAAAGCCATCGTAGGCAGCGCGGGACATGAACTTCGAGCAGTCCCGAATCCCCGAGGACAAGGACTTAAATCTCTGCAAGGGTTCCCCGGAGAGACCAGCAGAGAATCCGGCCAACTCCTTGGCCAGAACCCGCAAGTACATGCCCATGTACAGCTGGTACGACTGGACATGGCAAGCATCGAGCCCTAAAAACACTTTCTACCAACGCCATCCAGGTTTTGGTTCTCCCTGCCAGGAGGCACCGCGGAGTGCATCTTCTGACTCTTCAGACGATGCATGGCCGATTCCACAACCATGGAATGGTGTGGTAGCTGTGCCTTCTGAAAATCAGGGCTCTTATGGAGCCGATAGATCGAATCGGCTCGCTTGCTAAGAACCGGCACCGAGGCCGGTGCCTTCCACATATGGAAGAGGAGCCGTTCCAGCATCGGAGGAACCGGGACAGTAAAGGCCTCCTTCGGAGGAGAGTCATACTGCAGTGCCTCGAGCTCTTCAGCTCGAGGCTCTTCCTCGGGATCCGCCGGAATAGCCAAGGCAGTGGCCATATCCCGGACGAACTCCGAGAACCGGGTGTCCTCCGGGGGAGACCTATTCCGGGGCTCAGACTGCAGTGAGTCCGAAGGGACGCACCGAGTCTTAAAGGTGTCAGGAAACTCCTCGTCCTCTGTCTCCCAAGCCGACTCGTCCGAGGAAGAGTCGGGGTCCGACCCCGTGGGGCCCTGGAGCACCCACCCCGACGCCGGAAGCACCGGCATCAACGCCCTCGGTCCCGAACGGGGACTGCGACCGAGGTCGGCTCCGAGCCACGATGGACTTGAGTATCGGCTCGGTCTCCGGGGTCGACTTCGACGTCGATGTCCTGGTGGTCGGGGCAGATGCGCCTGACAGGCTGGCCATCATTGCCCACTGCTGCTCCATGAAGGCAGACATTCTGCTCTCCAAGGCTGTCATCCTGCGACTCAGCTCGGGAGACGCAGCAGCCATAGACTCGGGCCCCGGCAGCACCGGGCCCGACGTCGGCTCCCTGGGAGGAGAGTCCACGAGGACTACGGGGCTTACGTGTCCAGCAGACTCCGGCTCCACATGAGGATCTTTGGCAGCCACAGGCCCGGGGCGACGGTCGGGGGTCTTAGACCTGGCCCTCGAGGAGCCAGGGACCTCTTCCGACGACGCCCTCGCAAGCTGTTTCTTCCTCTTGCGTTCCCGGTCGGGGGACCCCCTGTCTGAGGAGCTTCGACGGCGCTCAGGATCGGAATCCCGAGATGTCGAGACCTCAGATGAGGTCCGGGCCCGGCCGGAGGCTGAGTCCGAGAAAAGCCTTTCCTTTTGCTGCTGGCGACTTCGTAGTGCCTTGGAAGACATTTTTCCACAGGCCCCGCACGACTTAGGATCGCGGTCGGGGCCCAGGCACCGAAGGCAGCAGTCGTGTGTGTCGGTGAGAGACATTAGTTTCTTACACCGATCACACTTCTTAAAACCACTGGAAGCCATCGGGGAAAAAAAAAGAGTCCCCGCGAGATCAAAAGACCGGCCTTCCAGGGAAAAAGAGAAAAAAAGGGCGCGAACGCCAGCCACGAAGGGCAAAAACCGAAAAAGAGGAATCGGGCTCGATACCGGTGTACCGAACCTGGCGGGAGGGGAACCGGCGTCGAACCGGTAGAAAAAGAGCAAAAAAAAAAAAAAAAAAATCGCTGAAAAATCTAATTTTAACTGGGAAAACTGGACACACGTCCGGTGGGCTTCACGGAAAAAAAAAAGAGACTGAGGTAAGATGGCACCTTTAGGCGGGAAGGGAACCGCGCATACGTGCCTGCATTCCCAAAGGCTTTCATAGAAAGCTGGGGAAATGCTCCGCTGGGGCTTCATCGGTGCCGATGACACCCATATGTGAGGACTGACTTCCTGCTTGGTCCTGGAGAATAAAGATTAAGGTTCTGGAACAGCCTTCCATAGAACTCAGATGTCAATATTATTAAAAATTTTGGCGAGTAAATAAATGCAGTGAATGCAATGAGAAAATATTTTTTCACTCAACACAAACTTAAATGCGTTACCAGAGGACATAGTAAAAGTTGTTAGTGTCGCTCTGTTTAAAAGGAGGTTTGGATGAGTTCCTGGAGGAAAAGCCAATACACCATTATAGTGGACTGGGGGAATCCACTGCTTACCCCTGGACAATCATGGAATCTGTATACCCTTTTGGGACGTGACAGGTACTCATGAACTGGACTGGCCACTGTTGGAATCAGGATACTGGCTTGATGAACCCCTGGTCTGATCCAGTATGGCATCTCATATTCTTACGAAAGCAAAGAGTATTTAACTAGAAACTTTTGTCAAGAATGGGAACAAGAGTCTAAAAGCAAAAAATAGAAAGACTGTTAGCTGGCTACCAGAAAGGTTTTGAAGCTGATATTTCTGCCAAATGAAGTGTTACAAAGTACTAATTGAAAGGGCATCCCAACTTTTACACCTGCCATATTCACTTAAAATTATTTTCCATCTGTTAAAATTGTCAAATAGTGATCATGCATTAAAATTTTCTGAAAGATGTTGTGTTAACTTTGTATCATGTAAGGTTGTGTCAGCTTCTGTTCACTTATGGATTCACCGAAACAGTTTGAATAAGATAGCCATATACAGTTGTGTTAAAGTTTAGGCAATGTTAAGAAAAAACCCCATGAGCATATAAAAAAATGCACACGTTTAAGTGATTTGAGTCCTATCACTGACCCTAGCCAATAGCGTAATTGTGACTTCTATCTTAAGCAGCTAGATTTTGATAAAAAAAATGCTATACTAATTGTAATTTTCAACTGCAGCTCAGAAAAAAATTGTAATTAAGCTGAATTTTTTTTATCTGAAGGCTGCTATAAGCAGCGATCACAAGGATAATACATTATGATGCAGAAAGTTAACTGGCATTTTTGTCTTAAAATATTGCCTTCTGATTGCTAATTACCTACGCAATTAAGCCACTGTTTCCTCTTCATGACCTACATGCCATGAAAAGTCTGCTCTTAGTATTAAGGGGAGAAGGAATCTCTTAATGCTAAATTTCCTAGTCTCAACTTAAAGTAGCACAGTGGAGGACTTATCTAATATTAGCAGAGTTGATCATATTAATATTTAGAACAAGAACTGGATTGGTCTAACTCAGGGGTTCCCAAACCTGCCTCCCAGCCAGTTGGGTTTTCAGAATATCCACAATGAATATGCATGAGAGAGATTTGCATGCACTGCCTCCATTGCATGCAAAGCTCTCATATGCATATTCATTGTGGATATCTGGAAAACCAAACTGGCTGGAGAGGCCCTGGGACAGGGTTTGGGGGCCTCTGCTCTAACTGGTAAACTGCTTTTGCACAAACTAGCATAGTATAATTAAAATTCTACTTAACTGATAATTGTTTCTCTAAATCCTGCCAGACCAATCTAGATCCATGCACTTATATCCTCCCTCCAGCAGGAGGCAGCAGAGCTAACTCTCCACCTTTCCTATATATGCGGTGCAGGAAGGAAACTGATCAGTATTTGACATAGTTGTCTCTTTATTGCCATTTATAACATCCTTCCCTGTAACTCTCTACCTATGGAGAGTATCCTTAGGACTGTTTTACTATTTTCTGGGTAGGTTCCCGGATTGATCTTAGGAGTCCAGGCAACACTCCAATCACTATGTCTGCCCTGGACAAAGTCCTATCCTCCTACTCTAAAGCGTAGTTACTCACCTGTAACAGGTGATCTCCAGGAACAGCAGGAATTGAGTCTTCACATATGGGTGCATCAGCACCAACAGCCCACATGGGAACACTTCCCAGTGTCCTATAGGAAAGCTTTTAGGGGCAACCCACTGCACCTGTGCTGCTGCCTTCCCAATTCTCCCCTCCTCAGTTGGGTTTGTAGCCGAGACAGAGACAGAGAGAGACACACACACACACATTCAACTCCTAGGGGAGGAGGGTGGGCTGTGAAGACTCAATTCCTGCTGTTCCTGGAGATCACCTGTTGATATCCAGGAACAAGCAGGAATGTAGTTTTACAAATGGGACTCCCTAGCTTTCAGATGCCAGGGAGATGACCACAGAGAGTGGTGAAACACAGGCCTAAGGGGGTCATGTATCCTCCCAAGGATCTCTGGTATTGAAACCCAGGACGGGGGGTAGGAGTTGATCTAAGTCTGAAAGAGATGCTGAAGAACAGCCTGGACAAACGAGGCATCCCAACAGGAGTCCTTGTCCAAGCAATAGTGGCCGCAAAGGTGTGGGGACAGAGGAACAGGTTGCTGCTTTGCAAATTTCATTAATCGCCACGGAGCGTAGGTTTGCCATGGAGGCAGCCATTGCTTGCACATTGTGTGCTATGACATGACCTTCAAGAGAAAGCCCTTTAATAGGTAAAAGACATACAGTCTGCAATCCACTTAGAGTGTGTTCTCTTGGAAACTGGTAGACCCAGGTGACTGGAATCAAATGCAACAAAAAGCTGTGAAGCCTCTCTGTGCTGCCTAGTTCTCTGAAGATAAAAAGCCAAAGCATGCTTGCAATCCAGCATATGTAGATTCCTTTCTGCACTAGAGGCATGAGGCCTAGGGAAGAAAACAGGAAGGTAAACCGACTGGTTCAAATGAAAAGGCAAAACCACCTTTGGAATAACGTGAGGATGATTCCTAAGGACTACCTTATCACTAAAGCTTGGAGCTCACCATGTGTCTTGCAGAAGTGAGGGCAATTAGGAAGATGACTTTCCAAGAAAGAAACTTCAGGGATGTAGTGGCTAGGGGTTCAAAGGGTGGCTTCATCAGCTGTCCAAGGACACAATTGAGATCCCATGCCGCAGGTGGTGGCTTGATGGGAGGCTTAGTTAACAGTAGACATCTCAAAGCGTGCTACAAGCGGCTGAGAGGAGACAGGCTGTCCATCAAAGGGCATGTGAAAAGCCACAATGGCACTGAGGTGGACTCTCACCGAATTAGTTTTAAGTCCAGAGGACGAAAGACGGAGGAGATACTCAAGTAACACCTCTACTGGAACGGAAAAAGGATTAAGTTCCTTCTTTGAACACCAGATTGAGAATCTTCTCCATTTAAAAGCACAAGCACGCCTTGTGGAAGGCTTCCTGGAGGACAAAAGGATATCTTTAACCTGTTGAGAGAGGTTGATATCCTGGAATTCTAAGCTCTCAGCAGCCACATCATCATGTGCAAAGACTGAGGGTTCGGGTGCAGAAGCGTCCTGTTCTCCTGGGATAGGAGATCAGGAGCACATCCCAACTCCAGAGGTTTGGCTTGATAGAGACATAGAAGCAGTGGATACCACATCTGTTGTGGCCAACGTGGGGCTATGATGATTATATAGCCCCTGTCTCTCTGAAGCTTGAACAGTGTCTTGGGAATGAGGGGGAGTAGGTGGGTAGGCATATAGGAAGTCCTGACCCCAGTGGAGATGGAAAGCATCCATCACCTGAGCAGGAATTCTGGAACAGAAGCAGGGAAGTTTGGCATTCTGAGGACTTGCAAACAGATCTATATCTGGGGTTTCCCAGATTTGGAAGATTCAAGCAATTTGCTCTGAATGGAGAGGCCATTCATGTGGCAGTAGTACTCGACTGAGTTTGTCTGTCAGGGGATTCTGCTTGCCAGGGAGATACACCGCTAGTAGGTGGATCTGAAGGCATATGGCAAAGGACCACAGGTGTAGGGCTTCATTGCACAACACCTGAGAACCTGTTCCACCCTGCTTGTTCACATAGAACATGGCTACCTGATTGTCCATCTGGACTAGAACTGTTTTGGAGCGGAGGTAGTCCTGGAATAGAGAGCATTGAAGATGACTGAATTCTAGCAGGTTTATGTGAAGCCGAGCCTCCTGCCGAGTCCAAAACCCTGAGTGGAGAAATTGTCCAGATGAGATCCCCAACCCAATTTGGATGTATCTGTCGTCAGGGTCGACTGGTGTGGTGGCTTCTGAAAAGGTGACCCTACGAGTAGGTTTGCTGGTGATTGCCACCATTGGAGGGACGAAATAAGGCGTGCAGAGTTCCTGATTTTGTCTCCCAGACGACCTGATACCTGAGTCCACTGCAAAGCTAGGGTCCACTGAGCTGCACACATGTGTAGACGAGCATAGGGAACCACATGTACTGTGGAAGCCATATGACCAAGCATCTGAAGCATTTCTCAAGCAGTTAGGCAAGTCTTCAAAGCTGTTTGAGAAGCTAGTTGAACTATTTGAGCGCAGCGTACCTGTGGCAGAAAAGCCCTTGACTGCTGCGTGTCTAGAAGAGCCCTTACGAACTCTAAGGTTTGAGAAGGTGCGAGTTGGGATTTTGGAAGGTTTATTACAAACCCCAAATGTTGAAGAACCTGCATTGTGCAGGAGACAGCAGAGCTGGCCTCTGGAGCAGACTATGCTATGATGAGCCAGTCATTTAAGTAGGGGAAAACAAATATCCCTAGGGTTCTTATTTAACATTTCTTATATACCGCCTTTCATGATATCAAGGCGGTTTACATTGAACTGAAATTACATTGAACAGGGCATTATAACTTGGAGATAACTATTTTACAGGGAACATGGGCAATGGAGGGTTAAGTGGCTTGCCCAAGACCACAAGGAGCACCTGTGGGACTAGAAACCCCAGCCTTCAAGCCCAAGGTTGCTGTCCTCTAGTGGGATTTGAACCCCCAACCTTCCAGCCTGAGGTAACGTGCCCCAACCATAGGCCACTCCTCCCCCACATTCTTAGAAATGCTGCTACCACTGCCATGCATTTTGTGAAGACTCTTGGGGCAGAAACCAGTCTGAAGGGTAGAACCCTGTACTGGTAAAGTCTTCCCTGAAAGAGAAATCAAAGAAACTCCCTGTGTTCTTTGTGGATAAAGATGTGTATATGCATCCTTTAGGTCTAGAGAACATAGCCAATCCTGACTATGGATGTAAGGGAGAAGAGTTCTGAGAGAGATCATTTTGAATTCCTCTCAGAGCAGATACTTGTTTAATTCTCGGAGGTCCAGAATGGGCCTGTATCCTGCTGTTTTCTTTGGTATAAAGGAAGTAGGGGGAGTAGAAGCCCAGGCCTTACTGGGAAAGTGGCACTTTCTCTATTGCACCCTGAGCGAGAAAGGAGGTAACCTCCTGGCACAAGAGAGTGGTAAGAGGGGGCTAAGAGCTGAACTCTTGGAGTGGAGAGAGGGAGCATACTTTGGAAGTGAAGTTTGTACCCCTCTGTCACTATGGAGAGAGTCCAATGTTCTGATGTTATCTGGTGCCATCTGCCTGGAATGTTGACTGGCTCTGGAATTTCCAGGGGTAGGATAGCTAAGTTCTCTAGCAGAAGTCAAAGACCTTATATAGACCGGATCTGCTGAGCTGTGTGAGCTCTGGGGGCCTGAGCCTTCCTTTGTTGCTGTCCCTTCTGGGAAGCATGGACTGAACAGTGGACAGCATGGGTGTAAGAAGGATAAAAACATCTTCTTGGTGAAAAAGGGCTTCTTAACCGTCTTTTTCTTAGCTGGTTGGCAGTGGTCCTAGAGAGCCTGTTTAGGGTAGTGTTCTCGGACTCAAGCTGAGCAGCTTTGTCTTGCCAATCCTTGCCAAAGAGATTTTCTCTAGTGCAAGTAATATTCCCCAGCTTATCTTGCACCCATTGCTCTAAATCAGATGCTTGTAACCAAGCAATCCGATATGCACCGATGGAAATAGCAGAAGTCCTGCTAATACACTCAAAACAATCAAAGGTTGCCCTGTTCATGAACTTGGAAACATTCTGGGCATGTTTAACAAGTATTAGGAACTCAGCCCTCTTGTCTGGGATTAGAGGAGCCATTAGTTCCAAATCTTAGGCACCTCCCGAAGAAACATACCCATACAGAATATGTATGAATTTATTCTGGCCGATTACATGGAGGCCTGAAAACATCGACGGCCGAAGGCATCGAGAGTTCTCGCCTCATGGCCCAGAGGATTAGATGAATGTGTCTTAGCACTTAATTTGACGCAATGCCGATTCCACAACCATCGAATGGTGCGCTAACTGCATCTTTTGGAAACCGGGACACTGCAGTACCTGGTACATGATAGAGTTTTCGAGAATGTGGAGACACCTCTAAAGGTGTTTCCCACATCCTAAGCATGAGGTCATGCAATATCTGATGAATGGGTAAGATAGCGGCCTCCTTAGGGGTTGCTGGATACTGAAGAATTTCAAGTTCATCAGCTCTCAGTTCTTTCTTTCTCGGAGGTCAACGTAATAGAGAGGCCCAGAGCCACATCCCATATAAAGTCTTGAAAAGACAAGTCCTCTGGAGGAGACATCCAGCGTTGTGGGGAAGGAGAAGGATCTTCTGGAAGAGCCTCTCCAGTACTGATCGAGTCTTCCTATTCCAATTCTTCCGATGAATCTAAATATCGACGGGCTGGGTGCTCCTGCCCGGCCTGTCGACTGTACTGATCGAAATCGGCATCGGACTGCCTCGGTACCAGATCCTCAATGCCAGACACTGACTCCAGGGCCAGCATGGGTGGTAGCATGGAGAGCGGTGCAATGGTCGATGCAGATACCCCTGGTACCAGTGCCGGTACTGATGGCTGCAGAACCAATTGCAGTCTTTAGCAGTACTGAAGCCGCCAGCAATGCCACAAGACTCCGCTCAATGGCTAGGATACGTTGATCTATGGAGCCTGATGATGCCTGGGTATCGGTATCCGAACAGTGGGCTACGACCCCAGGACATGGCATCAAGAGCTCTCCAGAGGTGGATGCCTCGGGAACATCTTGGGACCCCGATAATGCTTTGGAGGCAAGGACCTCCTGCCAGGGCTGTTTGGCCAGTGTATTCTCCTCTAGGGCAATGCTTAAAGCATCTCTATGCTTAGGAGATCTATCCTTTGAGGACCGACCATTTAAATCTACCTGGTGTCCGCCAGGGCTGCTACATCCCACTCTCTGTTTTTCGGCAATTGGAATTGAAAGATGTGAAATGTTCGGAAAACACATTTCCTGTGAGATCTAGACATGTTTTATCGGCATGTGAGAGATCAGCTCTGAGGGATCTTTCAGTAAGGTCTGATATAGTTATAAAACGTGCCGATAAAGGTAGAGCCGTTGTGGTCCCAAATAGGACAGATTATTTAGCAGCAGCTTATAGACAATTATCTGACCCGATGGTCTATGTAAAATTGGATAATGACCCCACGACAGATTTGCAAGGTAAGATTAGGGATTTGGCGGCCCGGGCTTATCAAACACATTGTATAACAAAGAAAGAAATGTTATTCTTGAAAGTGATGTCACCTTCTTTACCACAATTTTATCTTCTGCCGAAAATACATAAATATCTGGAACGGCCACCGGGCAGGCCCATTGTGTCTACACGGGGGTCTGTTTTAGAACTGTTATCAATGCCGATTGACTCTTTCCTGCGACCATTGTTAAAAACTATCCTTTCATATATGTTTTTACAAATATTGGCAGAAGCGTCAGGGTGGGCTAAGAATGATTCGATATAAGTAACTTTAGATGTGAAAGCTCTTTACACGAGCATTCCACAGGCAGTGGCATTAGAGGTGATACAAATGGTGTTACATCAACGAGGTGATGTTGGGGAGATGCAGTGTGATTTCTTAATGCAATGTGCTCAGTTGGCTCTTTGTAAGAACTATTTTGGGTTTGATGGGAATATATTTCAACAGATTGCAGGTGTAGCGATGGGGCATCCTTTGCCCCATCAGTAGCTAATCTATTTATGGGGTTATACGAACAGCGGTGGTTGGGAGAGTCGGCATACACCTCCCAGATAAAACTATGGCGTCGTTATATAGACTTTTTTTTTTTTTTTTTAATATGCAAGGGTTCTGCAGACTCTGATATTGTTATATGAATGGTTGAATAGTCTGGATGCCTATATACAGTTCACAATGAATTATGATGTAATGGAAAGCATTTTTGGACATCAAGATCTGTCGGGAGCGTGATAATTGAGGCACCTCTGTGTATAGGAAAAGCAGATAGAAATACCTTCCTGCACTTCTCTAGTGCTCATCCGGCAGATCTGTTAAAAGGGCTTTTTGACATATTCATAAATGACCTGGAAAGTGGAATAACGAGTGAGGTTATCAAATTTGCAGATGACACAAAACTATTTAAAGTTGTTAAAACCCAAGAGGATTGTGGAAAATTGCAAGAGGATCTTGATAAATTGGAAGACTGGGCATCAAAATGGCAGATGAAATTTAATGTGGACAAGTGCAAGGTTATGCACCTAGGGAAGAACAACCCAAACTATGGTTACACGATGCAAGGTTCCACATTAGGAACCACCACCCAGGAAAAAGATTTAGGCGTCATTGTGGATACCATGTTAAAACCCTCGGCCCAGTGTGCAGCGGCGGCCAAGAGAGCAAATAGAATGCTAGGTATGATAAGGAAAGGAATGGAAAATAAAACAAAGGATATTATAATGCCTCTATATCGTTCCATGGTGAGACCGCACCTTGAATATTGTGTGCAATTCTGGTCGCCGTATCTTAAAAAGGATATAGAGTTATTAGAAAAGGTTCAGAGAAGAGCCACCAAAATGGTAAAGGGGATGGAAGGATACTCCTATGAAGAAAGGCTAAAAAGGTTAGGGCTCTTTAACCTGGAAAAGAGACGGCTGAGGGGAGATATGATAGAAGTCTATAAATTAATGAGCGGAGTGGAACGGGTAAACGTAGATCGATTGTTTACCTTATCAGAATATAGAAAGACTAGGGGACATGCAATGAAGCTACAGGGTAAACTATTTAAGACTAATAAAAGAAAATATTTTTTCACTCAACATGTAATCAAACTCTGGAATTTGTTACCGGAGGATGTAGTAAAGGCTGTTAGTGTAGCTGGGTTTAAAAAAGGTTTGGACAAGTTCCTGGAGGAAAGGTCCATAAGCCATTATTAAGAAGGGACCCAGGATATCAATGCTTGAACCAATACAAGCATTGTGGAACCTGTGTCCCTTGGGGAAACTGCTAGGTACATATGACCTAGATTGGCCACTGTTGGAAACAGAATACTGGGCTTGATGGACCTTGGTCTGACCCAGTATGGCATATCTTATGTTCTTATGTACCATTTTCACAATTCATTCGGTATAGAAGGAACTACTCGTCAGTGGAGGATTTTAAAACTCAAGCAAAATCCCTTCGAAATGATTTTTTTAGCAAGAGGGTATCCCACTAAGGTACTGGATCAGGCATATAAGAGCATTATTCAATGACAGAGCTTGGCTGCTTTTCCCCAGGGCGAGATCATCAGGAGAAGATGAATATGTAAATTTTATTTCTAAATTTTAACCAATGAGTCCGCAGATACATTAGCATGCTTTTGTAGAATCCACTGTATTACAAACGGTACCAGGGCTGGAGGTCAAGAGCCCTCGTTGTGTTTGGCAAAGGAATCCAAATTTAAAAGAAATATTAAGCCCTTCCCGGCTAAGGCCTGTAGAGGTAACACATGAGAAACAGTCTGGACATGTTAAATGTGGACACTGCTTTTGTGTAGTGTCTTGGGAAAGGTAAAAAATATGCTTTGAAATCATTTACTTCATGCGAGTCCGATTGTGTTGTACTGTATATGGGATTCTTTGCCCCTGTGGGTTACTGTATGTGGAGAAGACAGCCCATCCTTTCCGGATTAGGAGAACACAAAAGCAAGATAAATTGCAAGAGGCGTGAAGCCCCTATAGTTGAGCATTGTTTAAAAGGAGGGACATGTCTTTTTAGACTTGCAATGTTTTTGTATTGAGCAGATAAGTTCCGGATATGGGGGCAGGACTCATGAACAGTTTCTTGCCTAGAGAGAGCAGGGTTAGATTTTTTCGTTGGGGACTATGGTGCCTGGAGGGTTAAATTTTAGTATTGACTGGAGGATGTGTATCTGAGGCAATTGATTGTGTCACTAACGGAAGTGGGAGGAGTCAATTTGGATATATCTACACCTGAGTGGAATTTTTAAGTCAAACGCTGTGGCGTCGTGAATGGAGTAGTCATGACGCATGGGAGGTCGTCTAAATATTCCGGTGAGGCGGTATAATGTATGAGATTTAAGAACATGGGATTGGTAAAACGAATCTGGTTTTAGATATTTGAAAGGTGGTGGGTTTTGAAGTCATGGTATGTATGCTAAGCGAAGGTTGTATTCTGTTCTTATTGTTTTGTAGTTCTATTCCCCTGAAGCTGCTAATGCGAAACGCTGGAGGGATGTCCAAGCAGGCATCGGATTGACCTACTTGTTTTGAGTGGTGGAAACGTTATGCCAAAGAAGAGTGGAATATAGGATAACAGAGAATATTAGAATATAAGAGAATATTGGGTATATGAAATATGTTACCACAGAATGATGTATATGTATGTGTATGGCTATTGATCCCACTTTTTGATGAAGGAGAAGTTTGTGCAGACCGTTGATGTGTTTAACTTTGGAATGCATTTTAGCCCACAATTGTGGTCAATTAGTATTCCTGAAGTTTTCTGAGGTCTGCCTTTTCCTGGTTTTGCATGTGTAGGCAGGCTAGTGGTGTAATGTGGACCGTTGAGGCCATGTGGCCCAACAGGCAGAGGAGGTGGCAAGCAGCCTTGTACCTCTTCTGCCAGATGTATGAGGCAGTCTACCCTTTTTATTTTTTTATTTATTTATCAATTCTTTTATACCGCGCTATTATAATCAGTGCGGTGTACATAGAACAAGAACATACTACAATGCATACAAGTAACATTGAGTTTTACATTGAACAGGGAACTTCAACAATAGGACAACCGGGGGAACTATGTACAGATTAACTTAATGGTATATACAGTAATATCAAACTCGATTGGATGTTACAATGTGGTTCACTAATAAGACTAGAGAGAAAGGTTGACCAACTAGCCCTTTTCAGGTTGTATTGAGGTGGTAGTTTTGTTAGTGACTATGTTGACTTCTGGGTAGCATTTTGTGAACAGGTGGTATTTCAATGCTTTTCTGAATAGGATTAGGTTTTTGATAGCACGGATTTCGTGAGGTAGTGCATTCCAGTTTAGAGGAGCAAATAAGGAGAAGGCCCTGTTGGAGATGGCCTTAGTGCACTTCGTTATTATCTTTGGGACAATTAAGGTGTTCATTGATGTGGTTCTCCTTTTTCTGTTTTCCAGGGTGCCATGGATGAGCTTGCTGATAGGCGTAGGGGGGTAGTTATTTAGTGCCTTGAAAGTAAGGACTAAAGACTTATACTTTTCCTTGGGAGGACAGCCCTGACCAGTAGCATGTCCAACTGTGCCCCTATGAGCTCCAGATTCGGTTAGAGCAAGATGGGACTTTGGGTAGTTGATAAACGCCAGGTGCTGCAGCAGGAGAGTTGTACGCTTTGTGGTCTGCCTAACCTCTGAGGCTGTATCGCCAGTCCAGGTAGGGGAAGACAAAATCCCCCTGAAGATGCAAGTGAGCGGCTACAACTGCCAAGCACTTGCTAAAGACCTTTGGCAAGGAGGCCAGGCCGAAGGACAGCACTCTATACTGGTAGTGCCCTCCTCCCACCGCAAACTGCCTGTGGGAGGGGTGGATCAGGATGTGAGCGTACGCATCATTTAGGTCCAAGAAGCACAGCCAATCTCCCTGGTGGAGGTAGGACAACAGTGTTCCAAGGGAGAGCATCTTGAATGTCTCCCTCACTGGAAACTTGCTCAAGTTTTGCAGATCTAGTATGGGCCTGAGGCCCCCTGTTCTTTTGGGGACAAGAAAGTACCTCGATTAGAAGGTCCTTCCACGACAGATGCCTGGGTATGAGCTCCACAGCATTGTCCCTGAGCAGACCTGTGAGCTCCAAGAGCAGAAAAGTGTGGTGGAGGAGGGGGAGGGGGTGTTGCACTGGCTCTCCTGGAAGGAACCCGAGTAGTAATTGTTCTAAGTGGAGAAGGTATCCCTCCTTTACCACCTGCAGCACCCACTGATCTGAGGTGACTTTGGCCCACTTGTGAGCAAAGTGCCAGGCAGCTCCCTGTGGGCCAGTAAGGGTCCTCCCTGGTTGGGCTGGAGCAGGGGCTTGGGGTTTGAGCTCCTTGACCCTGTCTCTTAGGGAGAGAACCCTCTTGGCTGGCCCAAAAAGGACTGACTGTTGGAAGTGCCCCTTTTTCCTGGGGAATAGGAGCCTTTTCCCCCCTGAATGTTTCTTGTAAGGGGAAAGAAGAGGTCTTCTTTCAGAGCCTTTGGCAGGTCACCACTTTGTCTTCTATCTTGGCCGACTTGTCAGACATAGGTTTGCCAATCAAGTTCTCACTGGTGCAGGGGACGTCAGAGCAGTTTGTCCTGAATCCACTGCACGAGGTCTGACTGTAGCCAGGCTTGGCATTGAGCTCCGATGCCAGCAGCTGCTACTCAAGCTGCTGACTCTAATCAGTTGTAGGCTGCCCGGGAGAGGAACTTTGAGCAGTCCTTGATCCCAGAAGTCAGAGCTTGGAACAGATTGAGAGGTTCCCCAGCCAGCCACACCAAGAACTCAAACTCCTCTTGGGTCAGGGCCTTCAAATTCATGCTTATGTATAGCTCATAGGCCTGGATGTGACACCCCAGCATCGAGCCCTGGTAACACTTGCACCCAAGGGTGTCGAGGGCTCTACCATCTCTGCCGGAGGGGGGGGAGGGGGACAGCAGAGTAAGTCTTCTGGCTTTTGAATTTCTGAATGGTTGACTCAACAATCATGGAGTTATGTGGGAGTTAGGCTTATTGAACCCCGGACCCTTCCTGTCGTGGTATATGGCATTGAGGTGTCAGCTGACCACCAGCAGACACACCGGGGTCTCCCACATTTGCAGCAGTAGATGTTCAAGAAATCAGCTGCACTGGCACCATGAGTTTCCTTGGGTGGGGACTAACTGGAGGAGGTCCATCTCCTCAGGACATGGGTCGTCCTCCACCTTGGTTTGCACAGAGGACTCTGGCCATATCCCTGACAAGGTCATGGAAGGCCACATCCTCTGGAGAATGGTGCTGGGGTGCCAGGGAAGACTGGTCCAAGGGGAAATCTTTGCGCCATCTGGTTTCCAGGGAGGCCTAGTCGGTCTCCCACTCAGAGTCCAGGGGGGGATGACAAGTCAGAGGGCCCTGTGACTCCTTGGCTCAAGGCCTGAACTGAAGGGCTGGGGCCCTCCTGAGGACCCAAGGTCTGCATCTCAGAAACTAGCCAGGGAGGAACAGACACCCAAGGAATGAGACCAGGACAGAGGACTTACCAAAGGCCAGTGGCCCTCAGAACTCTGCTTGACAACCGGGACTCCACTGCAGTCGGGGGCCTGGTCATCAGGGCAGATGAACCTGCCATCATTGCCTGCTCTACACCCAGGACAGCAGTAATGTTTCTGCTCCATGGCTGCCATTCTGGATTCCAAGCCAGAAGACGCCACAGCTTTCAGTGCAGGCACAGAGGATCTCCGGGCCGGCCTGGCACCAGCACTCTTGCAAGTGCATCCTCAATGAGGACTACAGTTTCTGCCCACTGAGGCATCCATCCTGACGATCTTGGTGGGACGTTTCTTTGAGTTACCCTAGTCTCTGCAGACAGTCTTACTGAGTTTCTCCAGTAGAACCTCGACAGAGGATTTTTTTTTTTTTCAATCTGGGTCCGAGGTCTTTTCAGAGGTGCCACTACCACGGGACTCCAAGGATGCTTGGCCCTCTCGGGAAGTGCTGGGCTTGGAGCTCTACATTAGAGAGGCCAGTGCAGAGTCTGACCTGGGGAACAGTTTCTCCTGCAACTCAGACCTCTTTATTGTTTTTAGGTGTCATGGCTTGGCACAGGTCGTACGAGGTGTTATCATGGTCTGGTCCCAGGCAGCAAAGGCAGTAGTCATGGGTGTCGGTGACAGACATGGTTTGACTGCAGCAGTCACTTTTTTGAACCCATCAGGGGACATGGTGGGGAAACACCCGGCCAGGGTTGATGACCCCAATGTGAAAAAGGGCACGAACGCTGGTCGAGGCAAGCCTCAATCAAAAAGAGGGAAAAAAGAGCAGAGAACAGCACCAAGTCTGGTGCCAGTTCGAGGCAGGAAGAAGAACCGGTACACAAATCGGGAACAGCTAATATTTAATGATACAGCAAAGATATTTTCTGGGGAAACTGGACCAACATCCGTTGGCCTCCGTGGAAAAAAGGAGACTGAGCAAGATGGCACCCTTGAGTGGGAAGGGGGCCACACGTGTGGTAGCATATCCCAAAGGCTTTCTTTGAAAGCTGGGGAAATACTCTGTGTGAGCTTTGTCAGCACATACATCACCCATATGTGAGGGCTGAGTTCCTGCTTATTCCTGGAGAATACTGGGGATTCTCAAATGAGCTGTCCAGACTAAGCATAGCTCATCCCCCTTCCTGCTTGTAGACTGAAAATACTGGCTTGGTAATAACGTCACATTCCCTTTGTGGGATGACATCACTAAAGCTTGAAATTCTTGGTCTCCAATCTGCTGGAAGGAGATGTAAACCCATTAATCGGAACTGTACTAGAGGGACGCTATGGAATGGACTATTTTAAACTGGCCTGCAATGAGTCCTGATCGCAATACAATTGAGAAGCTATTGAAAAAGTTGAAATCTGCCATTGGTAAAAGGAATTCTAGAAACAGTCAAGTGCCGGGACAAATTTCAGTTGAAGAGTGGGAGAAATTACCATCAAAAAGATGGTATGAAAAACTTATAGATGACCACAAGAAATGGTTGGAGGCTGTCATTGCTGCCAAGGATTGTGCAACCAAATATTAGTGAAGGCTGCCATTAATTCTATCCACATCATGTTTTGTTTTTCTCCTCAGAAACTACTACATTTAAGTTGCACAGATCTTTTTTTTGTTGCATATCTTTGAACATATTAAAATATTATGACAACGTACAATTGGAATATTTCTCAAGATATTGTACACAACATACCTAAAATACAAGGGTGTCAATGTTGACAACTGTACTTGGCATCTTAAATCAACAGCATGGGACCTACATGCAGATACTGGTCCCCATGTTAGGGTGCTCTGTATGAGGTGCCATGGGAAAAAGTGCAAATGCACCCACTACGGAGAGCTTTCCTATGTATCTGGTGCTTAGAAAGCAGGGACCTTACGGTAGAATTCCCCTGGAAGTAGTAGCCAAAGAGAGCCTGGTGGCTCAACAGGCAGTTCTAGATTGGTTGCAACACCCAAGGAGGTACAGCCTCAGAGAGAATTTGTGCGACCCCCACAAGGTGAGAATACAATACATGGGGTGTATTTTATTTATTTAAAAGGATTTATTTATTTTTATTTATTTATTTAGTATACATTTGTATACCGCTACTTCCAGCGATCAGCAGCGGTTTGATTACAGATTGGAAATTGTCAAATCATGACAGGAAATGTTTGAGGTATAAACACATTGATTAGACAGGAAAGCACAGCACACAGAGAACTATTTTACAGGGAACATGGGCTATGGAGGGTTAAGTGGCTTGCCCAAGACCACAAGGAACACCTGTGGGACTAGAAACCCCAGTCCTTCCAGCCCAAGGTTGCTGTCCTCTAGTGGGATTTGAACCCCCGACCTTCCGGCCTGAAGTACCTTGCCCCAACCACTAGGCCACTCCTCCACTCCACTACCGCTTTGTCCTGCAATCAAAAATCACACGTGTTAGTAGGGGTAGGTATGTAGTGTTAACACAGGTGAGTATTGTGTGAGTGAAGGCAATGATTTTTTGGTGTGCTATTTACAGGATGAGCTATGTACAAGGGTTATATACAGGGAGGGTGTTCCAGTTGGTTTATTTTAACATTCAACTGCAGTGGTTTGAATTAACATTAACTTATAGAAAGAACTTTATCTTATACAAAGAACTTCAATTTTAAACCATAATTTATAGAAAGAATTATCAGTTTTAACAGTAACATCATAGTTTAACAACTTAAACAGACTTGTAACTAAATTCTCCTTTTACAGGGAACATTCAATTTAGACAATGTTGCATTTCAAAAACGTAAACAGACTTGTAACTTCCTCCATTATGATTGAGATTGGTGGTCTTCATTATAATGTTCAATGAATAAGGTAGTCTTGAGGAGCTTGCGGAAGTTTTAAGTCAGTTGTAGATCATAGCTTTTCCAGAAGTGTATTCCAAATAGCAGGGGCAGCAAGGGAGAAAGCCTGCTTGAATGTGGCGTTATTGGTTCTTGTGAATGAACTAGGAGTTGGTATTGTGTTTTTTGTGCTGTCTGGTCTTTTATTTGTTTTGGTTCCAATGAGCTCTTGAAGTATTTCTGCTGACATGTTTTTGATCTTGAAGATTGTGAGCGCTGATTTATATTTTGCTCGTGAGGAGATTGGTTACCAATGTAGATCTTATAGTATGGGAGTTATGTGGTCTTGTAGTGAAGCACCAGCAATAATGCGGGCAGCAGTGTTTTGGACTATTTGAAGGGGGTCGAGTGGATTGTTTGGGTAGGCCTTGGAAGAGGAGATTAAAATAGTCCAGCACAGGTGTGATGATTGCTTGACATACTGTGCGGAAGCGTTCCCTGCTGAGCAGCGGTTTTAGTCTTCAGAGCATTGCTAGCTTGAAGAATGCGGTTTTGGCTGTTTTGTTAATGTGTGCTTTGAAGAGTAAATTGTTTGTCTAGTATCACTCCAAGGTACCGAACTTCCTCTTTTATAGTGATTAGTGTATTTGAAATGTTGATAATGGTAGGAGGAGTGAATGCGGATTCCCTTGTGATTATGATTGCTTCAGTTTTTTTATGTTGATTTTTAAATTGTTGTCAGTAAGCCATGTCATTATTTCGTGAATGCAGGTTGATATATCTGTATAGTCTGGGGCATCCAGGTGGATTGGAGTATATACCATGATATCGTCAGCATATATTGCATATTGAATCTTGTATTTATTAAATATTTTGCAAATAGGTTGGATATAGATGTTGAAGAGGAGTGCAGATGAGGAGCCTTGGGGAACTCCTTGTGTTGTGTTGTGTTGTGTTGTGTTGTGTTGAGGTGAGGTTACTGGATGCTACTTTTTGTTGTCTGTCTTGTAGGTATGATTGAAACCATTTTATGGTGGTGTCTTGGAGGCCAATTTCCATTAGGTGCTTCAGCAGGATGTGATGAGAGGCTGTATCGAAATTGGATGTCGTCGATAAAGATAAGTAGGAAGCCTCTCTTTATTTTGTCTATTCCTTTTAGTATGTTGTCAAATAGATGAATGAGAAGTGACTCCACGCCGTGGTTTGGAAGGAATCCGTGCTGGTGAGGATCCAGTGGGGCGTATTGATCAATATGTTCTTGAAGCTGTCTCTGGACGATTTTTTCAGTTATTTTTGCTAGGAATGGAAGGCTTGATATTGGGCGGTAGTTTGCTGGGTCAGTGTTGCTAGTTGATGTGGTTTTACGAATAGGGCGTATGGTAGATTGAGTGCTTTAGGCACGTAGCCCTGGTTGAGAGAGGTGCTTACTATTTTTTGAATGTATGTGCTTAGATCTTCTTTAGTGGATTTAATCCACGTGACCGGGCAGGGGTCCAAAGGAGAAGTGGTGGCATTTAGAGAGGTGATGGTTTGGTTTATTTGTTTGGCTGATGGAATGCTGAAGCTCTTCCATTGATTGGTGATATTACAGTCAACCTCAGTAGTTGGTGTGCTCATTTGAGGGATGCTCATAGGTGGTGTGTTGTGATTGCTGAATTTCTAATAGCTAACAATAGTCCCAAAGGTTTGAGGATAATTGCACTAAGGCAAGTGGATGAGGAATAGAAGGACCTGATAAGCAGTTTGAAAATAGGGAGCCATTGGGCTGGCTGTCAGGTGATGCCAAGCATTTGTTAAAAGGAAAGCAGTGTGGCTACTCGGACACTGTCACAATGGTAGCTTATGTGGACAAGCAAGAAGGAATCCAACACTAATGGATGTCTTAAAAGGCCATTCACAGAAAGACATTTACATATATGTCAGTCTGCCAAATAGTGGGCAAACCAATCAAAATGTCCAGCTCAGGGGGTGATATTCACTAATGTAGCCTTACCATCACACCCAATATGTTAATACTTTATATGTATCTGTGCTGTATATGTAGAACCACTTCCACATTCAAATGTATGTATTTGTTTAAACAAAATTCTGATCCATTTTTTTATCCAGTGTAGTACCGCACTCATTTACACACAAGCCACAATACTTCTAAGCATGTGCTCATATACTCTATTATAAAACCTGAAAACCAAGTCCATTTCCATTCCACTTTAGTACTATTTTGAATTGTACTTGCATTTTACTTAAAATTCACTTATCTAAAAAAAACACTTTAGAAAAATGGCAATGTATGTAGAGTGCTGCTGAAGGATTGCAGTATTGTCTTTCCATTTTTATGATCCATAATAGTTTCACAATTATCAGAAAAGTGAATTTTAAAGTGTTTCCCTGATGCAAACAAAAATTGAAGTGTCAGAATGTGATCGGATTTTGTTTTGAGATTTTATAATGCAGTATATAAAAAATGCACACTTGAATGTGTTGGTGAATGCTCATGATGGATGAGCTCCACGGGCCCACTGAGTTATTTCTGTTTATCTGAAAAACAGTGCCAGTAATCTCTTTGAGGTTGCGAGTGTCACTGTCCAGCAAGGATATCAACATGACGACGACTCTACAGTAGCCTGGATTGACAGAAGGGCCGGTGGGAGGAGTTGCATCCAATTCCCAAACAGGTTTAGGTTTATTAAAAACTAAATATACCACCCATTACAAATGCATCTGGGTGGTTTACAATAAAAATCAAACACTGCTAGAAAGGAAAAGGAATGCCATTAAAATATTTTAAACAGGATAGAGAGAGAAAGATAAGAATAGAAAAGGGAGAAAAGACATAGGGATAGCAGGGTATCAAGCAGGACAGAGAATGAGTGTGATGGTAAGAAGGGCATAGGCTAAACAAAAAAATAGGCGTGTTTTTAGTCTTGCTTTAAACACAAGGAGGGAGGGCTCCAGACGGAGGGCAAGGGGGAGTGAGTTCCAGAGTCAGAGTACGGCTTGGCCAAAGCTGCAGTCATGCCAGAAATCTCCATCCAGACCGTAATGGGCTGTGAAGGTGTGGACTGAAGAACACGTAGTAGCCCTACAGATCTCCAACGTGGAGACCAAGCACAAGTTTGTCACAAAAGCAGCCATAGCTCAGACATTATGAGCCATGACATGTCGTTCCAGGTTCAGGTTCAGGTTCAAAAGAATGCAATCTGCAAATCCAGTGAAAGGGTGAACTTGCAAACTACAGCATTCAGACTATTAGGATCAAAAGAGAGAAACAGCTGAGGGGGAATGCCGATGGGCTTACATCCGTTCCAGATAGGCACTGCTTAGCCAGGCTGCCAGGGCATTGTCTTGGCCCAGATGGTATACTGCCTTGAGGAGCATTCCCTGGTGGTCGCATACGAGCTAAGGGCTACTGCCTCCTGGCAGAGGCGCCGGGACCCCATGCCCTCATGCTTGCTCAGATAGAACATTGTGATCTGGTTGTCCATTTGGACTAGGACTAACTGGGTCCCGTAGGCCATGGTGAAAGGCCTTGATTGCTAGGAAAATGGCTCAGAGCTCCAGCAGGTTGATCTGCTGCTGGCTCTCCTCCAGAGAACAGTTGCCCTGCACGTGCAGTTCCCTGCAGTGGGCACCCCAGTCCAGAAGGGAGGTGTCTGTAGTGAGGACCCTCTGGAGGTTTGGATGTTGAAAGGACATGACCTTCTGCAGGTTCTGTGTCCTGCCACCAACTGAGTGACTCTGCTAGCTGATAGGACATCAAGACCCTGTCCCAGAGCCTGCCCATGGCTTGAGTCCACTGTGAGCAGAGGCACCACTGAGCTGCCTGCTTGTGGAGGCAGGTATTGG
Source organism: Ichthyophis bannanicus (assembly GCA_033557465.1). NCBI lineage: Eukaryota > Metazoa > Chordata > Amphibia > Gymnophiona > Ichthyophiidae > Ichthyophis > Ichthyophis bannanicus. The sequence goes on along the minus strand of CM066032.1, from coordinate 1,337,674,771 downwards.
CTTCCACAGTACATGATGGCAGACTAGTGGTGGGCAAACCAAGTCAGACATCCCCCCATTGGCAGCTGGTCCCCCATGGGTAGAGAGATTATGCTCTGAGCATCAAAATCTCAACACAGTCTGGGCTGAGACTGGTGTCTGAGGCTTGGGGCCTTTAGGCTTGCATGGGCCCTGGCCTACTCCCTTGCCCTGATGACCCTATTGGGGGGTCCTGGGGGCTTGATATGGGGGATAGCCTCGATAATGCTGACCTTACCAGTGGAAGAGAGGCCTTTTCACTGGTGGTTTCTTCTTGGGAAGAGTGGAGGTCTTCTTCCTGGTGACATGCACAGTCTCTCTGCTGCTTTATCCACCATCGGCTTGCCAAAGAGGTTTTCACCAAGGCAAGGGATGAAGACTAGTTTCTCCTGGACCCATTCGACAAGGTTCGATGCCTGGAGCAAGGCCTGGTATTTAGCACCTGGCACCAATGCCTGCAGCAGCCACCCTTGCATTAAGACAAAGCCATCATAAGCTGCCTGAGACAAGTACTTAAAGTATTCCCTGACTGACTTCACGGGGGTGAGACCCACCAAGAATCTTCCAAGTTCCCTAGTGAGGTCTGAAATACAAGCTTATCAGCTGTATATTGGCATGTATCTGGCTAGCCAGCATCGAGCCCTGGTAACATTTTTGCCTGAGGGTGTGGGACTCCCTGCTTGGGGACACTGAAGAGTGAGTGTTTTTCTGTCAAAAAATGGTCAACTTGACCACCATGGAGGTGTGAGGGGAGTTGTGCCTTCTTGAAGCCAGGGCCCCGCTGGACTCAATAGTGTCCAGGCGCTGGCTAACAATCGGCACCAATGCTGTAGTTTCCCACATGTGGAGAAGGTAGTGCCCAAAGATGGTGGGGACAGGGACCATAAGGACCTCCTTAGATGGGGCCTTGTATTGGAGGATTTTGAGTTCCTCCATGCGAGGATCCTCCTCGGACTCCGTGGTGAGGGACAATGCCTTTGACATGTCCCAGACAAATTCAAGAACAAGATGTCCTCAGGCAGGGACTGGCACCTCGATACCGGCAGGGATGGGTACAAGGAGAGATCATGATGTGCTTATGTCTCCAGGGAAAAGCCTTGTCCTCCATCTCCCAGTTCGAGTAGTCTGTCGAGAACTCTAGGCCTGATTGCTCTAGGGGCATCATTTGGCTTGGCCTGGCCTGGCCTTCGATGAACCGTGGCTGTTGCTTGGCCAGAGCCAGAAGAACTTGCTGGGGAGGATCTTGCTCCCAAGGATCGGAGCAGGTTAGAGACCCTTGCTGAGGATCGGCATTGGGCTCTCGAGGATCTCTTCAACAGCCTGGGGAGTTCTTGGCATAGAAGTCCCTGTGGTCTCAGTACATGCACCGGTGGGGCCAGGCATCGACACCTGCTATGTGGCAAGGAAGGCAGAAACACTGTTCCAATGCCAATATCCTGGCTTCCCACTCAGAAGTTGCAGCCTTCAACATCAATCCGGGGTGACTGGGTAGGGTTGTCTGAGGAAAGGGAATCTTTAACCGGATGGCATGTGTCTCGGGCGTCTGAGATCCATCGCCAGAGGCCTCTTCATCTGTTCTGAGTACCTTCACCAGACACTCCTGCTCCGACGCCTCAGATACCCTCTGGGGGGCAGTGGGATTCTTGCACAGGACTTGCCGTGTGTGTCCACTTCCCAGGAAGAGGTCAGGAGGATCTCTCTCTTCTTATGCTTTTGCTCCGGGGAACCCTTATCAGTGTCCACGTGCCTACTCAGGCACTGTGGAGGCTTTACACGACTCAGAGGATCTGTGCTGGGCCTTAGAGCGTAGAGATACCAGGGCTGAATCTGACCTGTCATCCTGTTTCTGCTGGTGATTCAGGATGGTCTTAGCGGACATGTTTTTGCATAGGGAGCACACTTCTGGGTCATGGTCGGCACCTAGACACCAGAGACTACAGTCATCTGTGTCAGTAAAGGACATGTTCTTCGAGCACAGATCACACTTCTTAAATCCACTAGCCATTAGGGCAAAAAGGACACCAGTGAGGTCAAAGACCCTCAATGCGGCCAGCGGTTAGAAAAGGGGTGAAACCACGCTAGATGAAAAAAAACACTAAGCTGAACAGGTTCAGAGTGTCTTGAAGCCAAAGCAACGGGGCTCAGAGGCAGGAAAGGGAACTAACCGGATGATACACTTTAGTGCACAAGAAAATCAACTTTTTTCCAGGGAAGAAAGGCTCTGCAGAAAAAGGGAGACTGAGTAATTTGGCACCCTTAGGCAGGAAGGAGACCACATATGCGTGGTGGCATCTCCCAAAAGCTCTTTGAAAGCTGGGAGATGCTTCTGCGGGGGTACTGTCGATATCATAAATAGGTGAGGACCGACTTCCTGCTTGTTCCTGGAGAATTAATGCTAAAAAATACTGTGTCATGCATTTGGGCATCAAAGACTTAAGGGAGTGGTACAGTATGGGGGATGAAGTTCTTTAATTCATGAAAGAAGAACAGGAACTAGGGATGGATTAGTCACATTACGATCATAAGAAACAAAGAGGTAGAAAAGGCAACAGTGAAAACCAGAAGAGTTCTTGGGTGCAGAGAGAGGAATTGCCAACAGGACAAAGGCACTCTATGTAAAAGCTTTTGCTGAGACCTCATTTTGAGTACTTGTGTGCAATTCTAAAGACCAGACTTTCAAAAGAATATAGAAAGGATGGAGTCTGTGCAGAAAGCAGCTACTAAAATGATCAGTGATCATCATAAGGGTACAAAGATCTCAATATTTATACTCTAGAAGAAAGATGGGAGAGGGGAGATATGAGAGATATTTAAGAACCTCCGAGGCATGACTTCCGGTGGGACAATGAGCTGATCGGACGCGTGCGGATCAGCTCTGGGCACTATATCTCCGCAAAGCGGCAAAATTCCTAATCAAACAGCGGCTGAATACCCCTGGCTGTGTGGAGGCATAAAAAAGAGAGTGTTGGGAACGTGGTGGGACCATCTTTGTCTGCTGGGGAACCTCCGATGGCTGCTAAAGTGACCAGAAGGGAGAAGACACGAGGCCCAGACTCGAAAATGGCAGACGGGGCGCCCAAAAGTCCAGGGTCGGACAGTGAGATAGCATGGTGGCAGAAGTGAGTGCCGCAGTGGTGCGAGCCCTGGATGAGCGCTTTCGTGGTTTGGGAGATCAGTTACACACTGTGGCCCAGAATATCACCGAGTTTACGGGGCAGATGGAGCATGCCGAAACGAGAATATCAGACTTGGAAGATGCCCAACACTCTCTGATTGCCAAAGTGCAAACTCTGGAGGCCTTAGTAAAGCAGCAAGGGGACAAATTAGAAGATATGGAGAATAGGGGACGAAGAAAGAACCTTCGATTCATTGGGGTCCCTGAAAATGACGCCGATAATGCCCTCTCCAGTTACCTGCTAGCCTGGATGGCAAGATCCTTCCTGGTGGGGTGGAGAACCCTATTCAATTGGAGCAAGTGCATAGGCTGGGCCCCAGGCGGGAACAAGCGCGGCGGCCACGAGCGGTGATAGCTCGTTTTCTGGACTACCGGCAAAAAGAGGGAGGTGCTGCGAGCGGCCCGCAACCGTCGGAGACAGACAGGAGAGTTGGAGCAGATCCTAGTCTTCCAAGTCTACTCCTTGTTGGTGAGCCAACAGAGACAAGCTTTTTCTGCGGCCTGCGCACAACTGGCGAGCAAGGGGGTTCGTTTTTCCCTGCTGTACCCTGCTAAGCTTCGTGTAGAACACCAAGGACAAACTCGCTATCTGGGGTCCCCTGCGGACGCTCTCACCTTCTTGGAGCAGCTGACTGATTCATCGACGATTGCTTCCTGAGAGCGGAGGTGCGGATTATTTGATATCTGAAGGCCTTGGAGCAGAGCTTCGTATCCAGGGCGAAGTGCTACTGATGCGGCAGAGACCCTGGAGTTGGAGGGAGGACGCTATGAAATTTAGTGCAAGTGTGACTGTTATATTGCCATAGCGCAGTACGGCGCCCCTGGAGCTTTCTCCTTCCTTTTCTTTTTGGAGTTTTTTGTAACTCCGGGGGGAAGCCTAGGCTGAGGTACTGGACACACTCCCTTGTGATATTCCCCCCCCCCCCCCCGAGGTCATGTGTGTGTACTGTTACTAGGGTGGGCTCCTCGGGAGGCCTGGGGCGGGGGATGGGATGCTGTGGGAGCTAATATGGTGGGCATCAAATAGAGGGGATGGTTTAGTACTCTTCTTGTTAATGGGGTAAGTGGGGATCTGAGGTGGGAGGAAGTTTTGGGTCCCCACTGCCAGCTGTCCCGAGTTCACATGGGCAGCTGGGGTGGAGAACTGCCCGCGGACCCACTGCTTCTGGGTTGCGAGTTAGTCTAAGATGACCCCCGAGGTTGTTTTGTGCTGATTGAGTGGGCTTGGGTAGGCTTTGGGGTAGTTTTTTTTTTTTTTTTTTTACTCCAGTCAGTCGCCCCTGGTGACAGTCGCCCAGATGGGGTTCAGAGGTCAGGTCAGGGCAGTGCCCCTCCCTAGAGGCCTTTTATAGTGTGGGATGCCTCTAGTTAGGGCAGGAGCGCTCCATTATGTTCAACCCTATCAATCGGGATCCTGTGGCTTGCCCACAGGACCCATGACCTGCCTCACTCGCTCCTGCGGGTCAGTAATGCCGGAAATTCCACTTAGATAGGATCGGATTGCACCTTTAATGGGGGAATAGAGGGGTTCCTTTTAGGTAACTGGGTGGGTCTCTGAGTGTGGGGTAGGGGTTGCTGCATAATGCGGCCCAATTTGTACTTATTGCCACCGTTGCGCAGTACAGTCTCACTTGAATCCAATTGTTTAAAGAGCTGTACTGGGATGTGGCATGCGTGATTATTTGTATTTAAGTAGACTGGGCGGGCATACACTAGGCTACACTCACCATGCTGGTTTCAGCTGTTAAGTTCGCTGCTGTGTAATATTCTGTTTCAATTCTTTCCTATTATATTGTTGTAAGGTGCATGTGATGCTTGCTAGCTTCTTGCTGCACTAGCAAGTTGGGGACCTGGGAAGCACTCCATATGGCCGTTTCATGTCCACAGCCCCTACGGCTACATTTATGGCTATGAAAGGGCGTATATTGATTGTCCATGGTAGGTATCCGTAGCAAATTTATAGAGTTAGGAATCTGGGGACGCTGGGGTTGGTTGGGGATAACTGGGGTAGGGGATTATATGGGGAGTATCAGGGGGTAGGGCCCGGCTGTCGCAGGAAGTCGACCAGCCTTGGTAGGCTGGGTGGAGTGGGAAAGGCTAAGGGGAAGGGAGTAGGAGGGAGGGTGGATGTTAGGAGGGGCAGATTGCTGTGGTAGGGATTGGGCATGGGAGAGGGTGAGGGGGGAAGGGCAGAGAGAGGGAAGGGTGGGGAGGAAGGGGGGGAGAGGAAGAGGTTGGGGGGGGGGCAGGGAGAGCCGGAGTGGAGCCACTTATCACAAGGGAGATTGCTGTTTGGGAACTTAGGGATATTTGGAGGATGGCCGCAGGCTGGGACGGCCGCCCTCCCCTTGGTTGGCATTTATCTATGGGTAGGTACCAAATTTTGTGTTGAGTCCTGAAGATCGTATCTTGGAATGTGTGTGGGATAGGCAATCCTGTCAAGAGATATAAAGTGTTGCAGGCCCTGGCCCGCTTCTGCTGTGATGTGGCTATGCTACAAGAAACCCACCAAACTGCAGTAGAACATAAATTGCAACGGGATTGGGTGGGGCAAGTCTGGGGCGCTCCGGCCACTGGGAAAAAGGGTGGGGTAGTTATCCTGGTTCACAAGCGACTTCGCTTTGAGGCATTGCAGGAGTATGCCGACCCAGGTGGTCAGTATTTTTTACTTTATGGTACAGTGGATGGGAAGCCCAGTATCTTTGGGACGTTATATAGTCCAAACGTACTGGATAGGGCACTCTATGCTCAACTGGCCTCTAGGATTGAGCAATGGCCGGATGCTCCTCTGGTGTTGGCGGGTGATGTGAATGGGGTCCTCGATATCGACTTGGATACTATGACGGGGGCGGGGGAGAGATCCCGGGTGCAGACCACCAAGGCGTTGCAGGCCCTATGCAAGCAATTGGGTCTGGTGGATCCTTGGCGTTTGTTGCATCCTATGGAACGTGATTTTACTCACCAGTCCCACACCCATGGCTCACATGCTCGGATAGATTATACTCTAATTTCAGAGCGGCTTTTTGCACAAGTGGATGAGGCACAAATTGGCCCGATGGAAATTTCCGACCATGCTCCCATCTGGGTGAGTTTTATTTGGGGAGACCGGGCCCCGCGAACGCAGACTTGGCAATTTCCCATGGATTTATATCGTGACCCGGCCTTTCACAGTTATCTCAAACAATGTTGGTTAGACTTTCGGAAAAATCATGAGCAGCAGGCGGTTGACCCGGAGTTGCTGTGGGAAACAGCGAAAGTGGTATTGCGGGGCGATATTATAGCTTACACAGCGAGGAAACGGAAAATGTTGGCTTCACGGATTTTTCAATTGGAAAAACAGACCGCGAAAGAACGGAGGTGGTGTGCGAGCGACCCCACCCTGGTAAACAAAAAAAGATTTTGGGAGGCCCAGGTGGCTCTTAATGAACTATTGCACCAACGCGCTAAAAAATCTCATTTATATTATCGATACCAGTTATATCGATTTGGTGATAAACCTGGAAACTTCTCGCGAGATGTCTTCGGGGAAGTAGGGGGATTCGCTCGATAGTGGCCATACGGGACGAGTGGGGGCAGTTACGAAAGGAGAGTCGGGAGATAGCACACGTGTTTCGAACATATTTTCAGGCTTTCTATGCCAGACAGCCGGGGTCCCAAGTAGATATGGCCACTATCTTCAGGGGATACAGCTCCCCAGGGTGACTGCTGACCAGCGGGCCCACCTTGATTTACTGGTGACGGTGGAAGAGGTGCTTCGGGTGATCCAGGGTGCCAACTGCTGTCGTGCTCCAGGCCCTGACGGTTTTGGGGTCGAATTCTACAAGCTGTTAGGAGAGCAGGTGTCTCCTGCCCTAGTAGAAATGTACCACAGACGGATTGATCAGGGTACCTTTACCTGGGGAAAAAACCATGCACACATCACTTTGATCCCTAAGCCAGGAAAGGATCCCGCTCAAACTACTTCCTATCGGCCCATCTCCCTAATAAATTTTGATTTGAAAGTGTTAGCTAAAATTTTGGCGGAACGATTGGTCGGAGTGCTGGGTGAGCTGGTACATGAGTCGCAGGTTGGGTTTGTAAAAGACCGTTACGCGGTCCAGAACTTGCGTAAAATACTGGTATCACTTGAATGGGTTAGAGAGAGAGATTTGCAATCTTTGTTGATCAGTTTCGACGCCGAGAAGGCATTTGATCAGGTTCACTGGGACTACTTGCAATTTCTCTTGCCCCAATATGGTATTGGGACAATGTTTTGTAAAACCGTGGAGTTATTGTATATAGGTCCTACAGCGGACATTTTCTGTAATGGTGTGCTCTCCGACTCGTTTCCGTTGGGGAGGGGTACACGACAAGGCTGTCCCCTCTCCCCATTGCTCTTTGTGTTGTCGCTGGATCCGTTGGTGCGTAGAATCGAGACCTCTCTGGGTATAAAGGGGGTTAGGCTAGGGGCTCAGGAGTTTAAACTGGTGGCATTTGCCAATGACGTTAGTGCATGTGTTGTCGCCTCCGGAGTCGCTCGCTAATCTCCTTGAGTTTGTTATTTTCGGGAGGTTTGCGGGATTGCACATTAATATGGACAAATCTGAGGCTCTGGATGTTGCGGGTTCGTTACGGGGAGCGTGGCGGGGGGTTTTCCCTCTTCGCTGGGCAGGGGAATTTTGTGTACTTAGGTATTTTGTTGCCTCGAGATCCTAGGGCGCTTTATAAACTTAATTTTGACCAATTCTTCTCGAAGATACAGGCACAGCTGCAAGCTTGGACACCCCTCCCGTTGTCGTTGTCTGGCAGACTGGCGGCGATAGGGATGGTCATATTTCCAAGACTGCTATATTGGCTGCAAACGCTGCCGGTGTGGTTGTTGTGCCGGGATGTCCAAAAAATAGAGAGGGAGGTTCGGAGGTTTCTCTGGGGCACAGTGAGGGCCCGGATACCATTGTGTCGGCTGCGGGGTAGTTGGAAAGTGGGCAGGATGGGACTCCCGGATCTGTCTCAGTACTCTTTGGCCTGCCAGGCCCGACACCTGGGGGATTGGTTGGGAGAGACTGATTATTATACACCTAGGGCTTTTGAGGAGGCTCTTTTGACACCTCATGTGCTCACGACAGTGGTACATCTAGATAGCGCTCTTTTGCCGAGTAGGGTGAAACGTAGTATCTTGGTGGCCCCACTTCGCCACGCTTGGCAGAGACTTAATCGACTCTGGGGCACCTCTCCAATGGTTTCTAGTTGGCTTCCCTTGCAAGGGAACGCTACCTTTCTGCCGGGGACTGATTCTGCTCTATTTAGGCAGTGGAAGGGGCAGGGGATAAAGTGTTTGGGGCATGTAGTCACACTAGAGGGTTGTTGTAAATCTTTCGATATGCTTTGTGCAGAATACGAATTGCATCAGGATACTTCCCTTTTTGCGTACCTCCAACTTCGACATTATGTTGATTCACTACCACGGATGGGATTGCAAGAGGCTCATTCTGCACGAATTATCGATTCCCGGGCCTTGGGGACGGACTGTCCACCTCGGGTAGCGGTACTGAAGAGTAGGCTAGCTCAATATGTCACCCCCTTGGACTATTCGGCAGAGGAAGAGGCTTGGGCATGGGAAACTGGGGTGTGAGGTTCCACCAGGCTCAGTCACGGCGGCCCTCAGACAGATTGCCCGATTAGTAGAAGGAGCCAAATGGCGGGAGGCACAATTTAAGTGTATCACACAGGCCCACTTTTCCCCGAGGCGCACATTGCAAATTGGGCTTACCGATTGTGGGGGGTGCCCTAAGTGTACCCTGCCTTTGGCGGATTTAGGACATATGTGGTGGGGTTGTGGGCCCATTAGGGCTTATTGGACGTGTATTGGGGCTTATTTAGGTACTTTATTCCTGCAACCGGTTCGGTGGTCTGGTTTATTGGTTGCACTGGACTGTCTAGGACCCTTACAGTTTAAGGGGAGGTGGGGGCGACTTCTAGTGCGCAAAGCTTGTTTGGAGGGGAAGGGTCCCATCCTTCATAGATGGCGAGAGTCGCTAGCCCCCACATTCTGGGAGTGGTGCAAAAGCTTTCACCATCTCATGTTAATGGAATGCAGGGCGGCTAGGGGAACCCCCTCAGCATTGGGCCTCTTTCCTGCTGGTTTGGACACCCTACATCCAGAGTTTGGGCCCTCAGGCTCGAAGTGAGGTTCTAGCTTTGGGGTAATTGTACTCTGTGGTGATGCCTGATGGGGGGTGTACGTTGGATGTTGCGGGGGATGGTGTGCTTGTGATCTCCCTGTGGTTGGTGGTTGGGCTCTGGCTGGGGGGGGGGAGGGGGGGAGGGAGGTTATGGGAGTTGGGGGGAAAGGGAAAAAGGTATATCTCAATAAGAAGAGATTTTAGACGATATCCCTTGCTGCTGGTATTTTCTCTCTTTCTCTCTGTTGTTTCTCTCTGCTACTGGTGGGCTCTTGGGTAGGGATCAGACACCACCCTGCCCAGTAGATTGTCAAGGAGGGGTTGTTGGCTAATAGATGCCCTTGGGTGGGAGGGGGGGAACGTCGGGGGGGGGGGAAGATACTATGAAAATATGTAAATATGTTTCTTGCAATGGTTGTGATGTTGCTATGTTGTTCAATAAACAGATTTTGAAAAAAAGAAAAAAAAAAAGAACCTCCGAGGCATAATGCACAAGAGAGCAGTCTCTGAAAACAAAGTGCTGTTATGAAGGGGGGGGGGGGGTGTCATAAAATGTAGGTGAAAGGTGACAGACTCAGGAGTAATATGAAAAAACATTTCTTTACAGAAAGAGTGGCAAACATACGGCATAGCCTCTCAATGGAAGCAGAACGGATGAGAACTGTATCTGAATTCAGCAAAGCATGGGACAAACACAGGGAATCTCTAAAGCAGCGGTTCTCAACCTGTGGGTCGCGACCCCCACAGGGGTCACCACAGGATTTAGCAGGGGGTCGCCTCACCTCACCTCGCCGTTAAAAAAGCACCCAAGTTGCTGCCGCTGCCAAGTCCGCTCCTCGGCAACAGCAAACTCACCGCCTCCCAGTCCCTTCTAATGCAGCCGTGGCTCCCTGCCTCTTAGGGAACCGCGGCTGTGCCAGTAAAACCGTTGCGGAGCCTTCCTGTCTCTTGACGGGCTCCATGCAGCATTGTCCTGCCTCTAAAGGAAGTTGTTTAACGCTTCTTTTGGAGGCGGGACAATGCTGCACAGAGCCCGTCAAGAGACGGGAAGGCTCCGCAACTGTTTTACAGGTATAGCCGCGGTTCCCTAAGAGACAGGGAGCCGTGGCTGTAGAAGAACAGCAGGGCAGCAGCAGCAGGCAGAGAGGGAGAGGAGGGGGCAGGGAACCTGCAATGGGGCTAACATGGAGGGATGGAGGGAGGGGTGACATGGACAGGGGGGGGCTGACATGGAGAGATGGGAGGAGGGAGGGGAGACCGACATTGAGGGAGGATGAGGGAGGGGGCTGACATGGACAAAGGGAAGAGACAGGGGAACATACTGTACAAACGGGCAATAAATGCTGGACAGAGGAGAGAGACAGTGTGGGTTAGGATTATAATGGGCAGATGGGGGGCTAGGACTGGTAATGGGTTAATTAGGGAGGGCTAGGACTGGGAATGGACTGATCAAGGGGGGGTTGGGACTGGTAATGTGCTGATAGGGGGTAGGACTGGTAATGGACTGATGGGGAGGTTAGGACTGGAAATGGGCTGATGGGGGGGGTAGGACTGGTAATGGACTGATGGGGATGTTAGGACTGGAAATGAGCTGATTAGGGGAGGCTAGGACTGGTAATGGGGTTGAGGGGGGACTAGCACTGGAAGCGAGCTGATTAGGGGGCTTCGACTGGGAATGGGCCAATTGTGGGGAGGGGAGGATAGAGCTGCTAGCCCTGGAAGAAAACTGGGGGCTAAGGCTACAAATGGGCTGATACGAGGGGATGGGAGACTGGAACTGGAAGAGAGTGGATCTGAGAGGGGCTGCCATGGTATTTGTACTAGAAGGGACTGCTCAGTGGGGAAGGAGGGGGACTGGAAGGGAATGGACACAAATGGCAGTCATGGGAATGCAAGTTGACATTGGAAGATACTGAGAGTGAGGAATGGAAAGGGGTTGATACTGGGGATGGTTACTGGGACTGGAAATAGGCTGATGGAAAGAAGTGAAGAAAACGAAAGAGATAAGAAATGGCAGATGGACCATAGACCACAGAAAGAGAGCTAAGAGAAGACAGGAAAGCAGAAGCCTCAGATTGGGACCAACATGATCAGAGAATAAAGGTAGAAAAATAATTTTTTCATATTAGTGATTTGACTACAAAATCATAATTTTGAAATCAAATATTGTTACTTGTTGCTGTGATTAATTGTGGTTTAAACAACTAAATTTTATAAATAAAAAAATATATTGCAAAGGCCTATAATATATTAATTCAACAAATGATTACAGCGACAATGCATTAACGGTAAAGGAAGAGACGCATTTGATTTTATCATTGGGGGTCACCACAAGTTGACCAATAGTAAAAGGGGTCACGGTACAAAAAGGTTGAGAACCACTGCTCTAAAGGGAAAAAGGGACTTATGTTGGTATGGAAGGGCAGACTGGATAAGCTGTATGGTCTTTTTTTCCCTCAGTTTCTGGTCTTCACATTCTTACTAAGAAAAGCACTCAAGGCAAGGTACAACCTTGTAATGGATCATCATATAAATAAAGAAACAGTCGTAATATAATAAAATATTTAATATAAAAATATATAAAATAGGTAAAAGATTAGTTTTATGATATACACACACACACAAGTCAAATAAGGTAGGAAATCTAAGAATGCCATTAACCGTAAAGGCCTGACAAGTACTACAAAATTAAATGCAAATTCCAAGAAAGGTTGATCTGCTTTCAAAACACCCCACACAATTCATGCTATTCTTCTTTAGCTGCAATTTATGAGAAAATTAATTTCATAGGAATAGTGCCACAATACAGCTGAGGCATGTCTAACCTTTAAAATGAGGGTCTCATGTGCTTTGAAATTATCCTACAAGTCTGAAATTAAGGGGCATGTTTACCAAAGGTGAATGTGTGTTAAATAAAGTAAACGTGCGTTAAGTATTGCAATGGCCCACAGAAAGAAATAGGCAGTGGCAGCACTTAACATCCTTTAACTTCACTAACGTGTTAAGTAAAGATGCTCCTAAGTTTGCAATATGGATGTAATTAGTCCCTTAAATGACAAGGCCAGATGACACGTATAACATTAAAAACCAGGCATACAAGCTTATACTGTGACCACCATCATATCAAAAATTAGTGCCACCCATGAAGTTATGGTGTAATATGGTGCCAGAAACTAGAACCAATCAAAAATGTAGTTAGCCCAAACTTTAAGTGCAGTCAAGTCAGTTCTGACTCCTGGCAACCCCTGGGTTTTCTTGACAAAGTATGACCGCAAGTAGACTGCCAGGCCTTTTCCTCCAAGGCAATGGAGGGTGAAATGACTTGCCCAAGGCCACAAGGAGTGCCAGTGGAAACTAAACCCTGATTTCTTGAGTAACAGGCTGTTGCTCTAAACATTAGTTTACTTCTCCACTCCCAATGCTTTATGATTTAAGTACAACATATAGGCAATGCTGTAGTCCAGCTGCAAAGTCATGGCTGCAAGTATGAATGTGGACAAATCTGATAACAAGATTTACACTTCACTCGATGCAGGTGGGTAGGCAGCGCCTTTGAAAGCCTCTACACTTTATTACATTAGTTTACAAGAGATCCCAAAGTTTTTCTTATATTTACAAGACACGATTACATTCATAAATAGACAAAGCTCAGAATCAGCCATTAAAGTGTTCACCATATACTAACACCTCCATGAGCCTAATTTCATGCAGTCCCACTTGGAGATGTTCCTGGGGCAGTTTGAGAAGAGCAGCACTTGCTATTTAAGTGCATATTTTATAAAAACACACAAACGCATGCACATTTACAGCAAATTCAGAGCAGGTATAAAATGTGTGTAGCCATATTCACATTACAGCAGCTGGTTCTGGATGCTCATTTTATTACAGGTGGGAAAAGCTACAGAGCATGGCTCATGGAATTCTTAAGAGCCCCTCTGCATCTATGTGCATGTATTCATACATCTGTTTTTATCCACTTTGCCCGTGTATGTATAGAGTTTTCTTCGCTTTGCAAGTTTTCCAGAGAAGAGGGTTGATACAAGTACACATGCATGGCTGCATCTCTGATCTTGGCAGCAGATGGGAGAGCACTAGGAAATTTTCAATTCCTTAACTGCTATGTACAGCAAATCAGTGTATGTATGCTGCAACTGTTGTAACTATTTCAGGAGGGGGGTGCTTCTTTCCTCTTCTGCTCCCTACCACATGCAGAAATTTCACTTCTGCAGCACTAGAATTTCCCTCAGCTCATCACCTCCCTTTCCTGTGACTAGAAGCACCGCCTTCTACTACTCCACCTCCAGTCTTCCCATTGGCTAAGCCCTACTCTCGGTCTCTTATACTTACTAGAAGCAGGCTGGGCAGGCTCACTCATATGGGGCGGGGGGGGGGGGGGAATCCAAGAAATACAGATTTTTATGCAGAAGAATGTCCACCATACATTAGCTATCCCTCTACCTTCTGGGCATTAATGCAAAATTGTTGAACCCTGAAAAGGCAAGCCAGACAATTGGCAATTCTAGCTTCCTGAGTCCAGAGCACATCTCACGCCCCCTCCCACCCCCCTAAACATTTGGGCCCAAAGTATTGCCTAGTCTGCCAATGCTTTAATCTGGCCCTGCCCATGACAACAGATATTAAATTGGCAATACACATAGCAACCAATAAGAGAACCATTTGAATCAGTCAGTAGTTTACACAGTAGAACTAAATAAAATTTATTAGTGACTAAAATGCATATCAGGGATACGGAATGATTTATGTCGTCTATAGTGTGTGCGCTTTTCATGTGCTCCGTTTGTGGAAGTGGGGATCGTTAGAGGTGGATTGGGGTAGTTGCAGTGAAAGGGAAAGGGAAAGGAAGGACAGATTTAAGAGGGTGTGGGGGATAATTTTGGGGCAAGGGGACTCTTGGAACGTAAGTAATAGAAGAAATTTTAAGGAGGAATTCCCCATTATGTGCTGAAGAGCACTCTTTTAGCTCTTTCCTCCTAAAGGGAAAGGCCCTTTTCCCAACATGTTTCTTATAACTAGGTAATTATGGTCCAAATTAAAACCTGATTATGGGGGGAAATCCACATTCTGAGGAATCCCTTCCCTGAATATTCCACAGACCTATTACATGCCTTAATGATGAAAATGACTCCCACAAGACTGAAGTAGACCAATCTTCCTTGGATTTAAGGGGGGAGGGAGACTAGAATAAATATGTCCTTTACACCCCCAAAGGTTTAGGCACTGCAATCAAATTGTATGTTTTATTCTAAAGGTATAAATACTGTCCAAGCAGCCCCTGCAGTGTGGAGCCCCAGGCAAGTAAGAGACCCATGGGCAAAGCAGAATATGGCAAACTTGATTTTGTAGCAGCAGAGCGCAGACAAACCAATGATACCAGGAGTCTGTTCAGAAGGTCCAAATCATTTATTTGTGCACAAGTCTCAAGCAGAATCAAATTCAAAATGGCTGAGCAATGGTTTCTAGTAAAACAACAACTTTTATAGACTTCTTCTCCATTCTAGACATAGGCAAACATTTCATTGGTCCCAGTAACCCCCCGTACATCTTCTATTGGTTCCGGTACCGATATGGCTATCCAATGATGTCCTTTGACTGGGCTTAGCACCTGCTTACCCCCCTTATAGTCCCAATTACAATGGTCAGTTCACCAACTTAGATACTTTTCTCTTCCAAGGCCATTTTACTAGTTAGAACATGTGGGAAAGCAGGGCACTGTAACCTTTCTTTCAGCAGAGTTAATTAATTTCATAGAAGCTGTGCTCTCTTATCAATAGCAATTAAACTTATTTTTCTATATTTTTCTGAGTTTCGATTCTGTTTAGCTAAGCTGATTGTGCTTTGCTAAGTTTCAGTTCTATAGTAGCAGCATTCTGGGGAATGTGCAATTCCTATGGGCCTCTCCACGGGCTTCATTTACAGGTCAAGCTATTTAGACCTGTCTGTTTATTTCAGACACCATGGATCAGAGGCCTTCGCCTACCACATTCCCCCCTTTGATTAATCTCACCCTACTACTTAATAAGGTGTGAGAATTAAATCACTTAATTTGATTATACTGGGGTCGGGTTACGACCATATATAGTGGGCCGAGGATGCCATAAGGCCAAAATCTTAGTTGCGGTTTTCCGCTCTACGGTGTTTTCAATAACACTATTTATAGAACGCATACAACATGGAATTATACATGGTAATAGTAAAAACACAGCAATAATTATTAATATGAGCATAAGAAAAGTAGTAAGTCCTCCTAAACTGAGAAGATAGAGGCGAACCAATTAGGAATCTTAAGACCATGCCAAGCCTGTACTGGCACGTAAGCTTGTTTTCACATATTTTCAGCAATCTCTTCAACTACTTGACCTTTATCATCTATTTTCAAACAGCAATTGGTTAAATTCAGTTTACCACATACTCCTCCTTCAGCTGCCAACAGGTAGTCTAGTGCTAAGCGATTCTGATATATGGCAGTACGCATTTGTGTGCTTTGTCTAGCTAAAAGTGTGAGTGCTTGGCTAGTCTCATTAGTTATTAATTCAACTACTGCTTGTAAGCGGATAATACGATTTATCATATACACAGGGGTCCGATAGCCCCACATGCCATCTTCGTTCCAAGTGGCAGGTCCATAATAGGCAATGATTCTTTCAGGTGGCCAATCATCGCCATCCCATTTCTGCCACTTGCCTATCTGTAGGGCTGCTCTCTTCTGTCTCTTAGTGTATACTGGGTATCCTAATTGTTCTTCATGTTCTGTGGGTAACAAGAAGAAAGAAGGTCTAATGGTCCCCAGAACACACGCCCCTCCCCAGTGTATAGGGAGTCGGGCATATGCTCGAGTTCCACAAATCCAATACAAGCCCGGTGGGGCTTGCCAGGCATGGGGCTGGGCAAGATTAGTCCATAGATCAGCAAGTTCGGGAAATTTTGCTAACGGATTAGGGGGTTCAGATGCATTAACCCAGGGGTCTCAAACTCAAATTGCTTTGAGGGCCAAATGAGGACTTGTAAAGTAACCCGGGGGCCGCACAAGACGCGGGCCTAATTTGCATAAGGGACCTCATTTGCATAATGTTACCATAATGTTCCAGCCTTTTTAGATTTTGCTAGGCACTGAACAGGATTTCTTCATTAAATAACCAAAACTAAGGATGTCTTATTTGATCAAAGATAGGATGGCTATGCAACAGGGACCTTATAAATGCCTAGTTATACACCTTTTTATAAGTGGCAATGTGGTTTGGTGATAGAGCACAATTATTTTACTTGAACAGTAAGGAGATTCCACTAGGACTGGATGCTGCAGGGCTGCAATAACACTGAATTTTTGAAGGTTGGTTTCTTAATAGATCAACAGAAAATGTATCCTGCAGTTTATTTCTGAACGTATGTATGAATTTATAGCACTTACGATCCAACAACATCTGAGTGTCGTGCAATACAAAAAGTAACATACAACAATATTAACACTTACATAAAACAAACTCACAATCCAACTATACAGCTGAGCACCCCTAATATCCGCCTGGTATATAAATATGCTTCGCGATATAGAATGAAAGACCATAACATGCTATGAAGTCTTCACGCAGATTGGGGTCTGTCTACCACTTCAGGTAGACTTTGTCTCATGCACACAAGTTTGTCAACGAATCCTTCATGTTATTTTATACAAACAATATTTTGAAAAGCAGAGGTTAAGATTATTTGTAAGTTACATTACGTCTTCTGTTTTCAAAGGGGGTTGTCTTTAATGCAAACGAGTAAAATCAGTTTGAAACGATAAAGCCCCAAGGGCCTTATTCATGGAGAATACAGGGAGGGGGGGGGGGCGGTCATTAATTAAACTTTTGCACCAGTTTGAATCTGGTGCCAGGACAAAAGTATCGATTTTGTTCCAGTGATTACCCCGCCGAAAAGAATGGGATCTTTTTCTTAACAAATCCAGTTCAATTTTCGCAAAGATTCCTCGCTAGCTAGTAGCTGGTGTTCACACGAAGTATCCAAAATGTGACCCTATTATGTTACTGCCCAAAAGACAAGCTGATCGTTTAAGTGTGCAGTGCTAAGGGATAACTTGACTTTTTACAGTTTCCTACCTGCTGTACCTTTCCTGCCATCCTCCGAAGTCCGATTTTGTAAATATACCCTTGATCTGGAAGGATACCGATCTTCACGGTCTGGCTTTTATTTCTTCAAAACATCGAAAAGAAAGAGTATTATAAGCCATCTGAAGAGAGAGAGTTTCTCTCGCGCGGTTCTGAAGACTCTCGCGCTGCTCTTCAGAACCGCGCGAGAGAAACTCTCTCTCTTCGCGGCTCTGAAAGCCGCCGCTTTTGGAGCTGATACTGCAGGGAGGAGAGGACCAGGCAGAGGGGCCCGCGGGACGCTTAATACTGCGGCGGAGGCAAGTTTGTAATTTTTTTTTTTTTTACTCACCGGTGCTTCGCGGGCCGCAGAAGATGCTCTCGCGGGCCGCATGCGGCCCGCGGGCCGCGTGTTTGAGACCCCTGCATTAACCCCTGACCACCAAGACGTCTGTTTGGTAGTGTCATCATAGAACTTTTGGCTGAGACAGACCAGCTGTCCCACCTGCAGAGTGAACTGAGGTCCAGTTCTGGCATAGCAGAGCCGTCCAACTATTGGGTGTGCCAATACCCATTCGCTTGTAGTCTTATTCTATAACTTATAACCATACTGAATTACATAATTCAATTCTTGGGCTTCCCATGGCCACTGGTCACCCATTCGTGTCCCACCACAAAAGTAACAATCTGAAATATGGAGGCTAGATACTACGGCTCCAGCTAATTCCAGGAATAAGTTCTGAGAGGGATGGGGGATGTCAAACTTATTCACATGCATGGCTTCATAAAAAGTGTTATGGATATGGTACTTGGATGATCGATAAGCTTGGGTATTTAATCTTATATATACAATGGTTCCTGGATCTGATCCAGTTCCTGCAATTCGTAGGCCAAATTTATATCCTTGTTTCCATGCACTAGGATTACGTATGAACAACTCTAATGGGTTACAGGTACCTTTCTTACAATTTTGTATATCCTTCACATATGGCTTAGTTAAAGCAGCCATTCGATTGTCCCTGGTATTCTCTATCATACCAGTTTTCCATGTGGCATAGAAAACACATTCCCATTTTGGGCAATAATAATCCGCAACTGGGGCTGTACTATATTCATTGGCTAAAACTCTTTTACCGGTACACTCTCCCCATCCAGTGGTTCCTTCTGGACACATGTATTTGTCATTATGAGTGTAAGTTTTTTCCCAATTGGCACATTTAGAACGACTATCTCTATTTATGGCATCGCAAGCGTCAAAATATAAGACAACAGGCTGTGTGGGATCGGTAAGTGGGGGTGTAGCATTAAGCAAAGCTCCATCTGCATCATCCCATCGTATCTCCAAAGTATAATAGGATGGATTCTGATGCGGGTTAAAACATACTTTAGTGTTACCTTTGGTACAGACATTCAGTTCCGTGGTGTTATAAATACACCGGGTTACTTTACCAGTACAGGTATAGTATGAATGATTAAGCAAAGTCTGAGTTACTTTTGTTCCAGTCAGAGTGGAAGTAATGCAAGCAGTACATGGAGGCAAGGCACGAGTCAGTTTAAGGCCCCCTAGGCAAGCAACCAGGACAAAGTAAAAACAAAGATGCATGTTGATTGGAGTTCTTCTGAATCCTCACTCGAAAATCTTGACCGACGTCCTCTTCTTGGCACAATGCCGTCCCGTTTGCTAATGAAGCAATTCAACGGGTGTTGAATGTTGATTGAAGATCCTCAAAATGTCTGTCGTATGCCAACTAACTTATCAGCTACAGTTGGCTCTGAATATTGTTAATCAATATAGTATCAATCAGTGTACAGAATCGCACACATAAGGTTTGTTTGAGCAAATCTTGCTGTATTGGAAACAGCAATCCTCTTCGAAAGACTTGTTTAATCGCAACTGTGGTTGTTGGGATAATCCCAAAAAGAATCTAGGTCGCTGGTTGCCGTCTCAGGGTAAGTCGCAAGGGTACATCAGGATGTTGTACCGCTGTCCACTGCTCGGAATCTGTAACGGCTGCTGGCTTGACTCTGCTGTGATGGATCCAGGAATCGATCTCTGCTACCTTTACTGCAGTTGGGGTAGACAGGATGACGGTGTATGGTCCCTTCCAATGAGGTTCCAGCGGTGTCTTCTTCCAATCTTTGATCCACACCGAGTACCAGGCTTGTAGGGATGTAGGGGTTCCGTCAAATTGATGGGCAGCTGGTCCTGTATCCACGCATGAAGAGTCTGTAGAACAAAACTAAGAGCTAGAAGTTCTTGTCTGGTTATTTCTGAACCAATCTGGGCTAAACTTCCTTTAATTCCCTGCACTATTGGTGGGGGTCTGCCATACACTACCTCAAAAGGGGAGAATCCTGTTGATTTCACAGGAGCTGAGCGTATTCTGAGCAAAGCTATTGGGAGCACTTGGGGCCACTTTAGGCGAGTCTCCTGGCAAAGCTTGGACATTTGGGCTTTCAAGGTACGATTCATTCGCTCAACTTTTCCTGAACTCTGAGGTCTATATGCAGTGTGTAGCTTCCATTGTATCTGCAGGGCATTTGCTAACTGCTGAGTAATCTGAGATACAAATGAGGGCCCATTATCCGACCCTATTACTGCTGGAATTCCAAATCTTGGAATAATTTCTCTCAGCAAAACTTTGGTAACTTCTCGGGCTTTTTCAGTCCTGGTGGGGTAAGCCTCTACCCACCCAGAGAAGGTACAAACACTAACACTAACAAGTAGTGGTATCCACTGGCTTTTGGCATTTCAGTAAAGTCAATTTGCAGGTGGTGCATGGGGGTTACACCTCCTGACTGAACTCGGGGTGGTGGCGTGGGACCCTGTTTGGCATTGTTCTTGGCACAAATTAGACACTGGCGTGCTACTGAGGCTGATAGGGCTCCCAACAAGGCGATGCAAAAATGTAGCTTGAGTGCTTTTTCCATAGCACTTTTTCCATAATGTGTGGTTTGGTGGAAAGCCTTGACAAAGGCTGGTCCCAATAGTTCAGGGATTACTATTCGTCCTGGGGGTTGGCTGCCCTCGGTCGGCGGCAGCTCAATCCACCCATCTTTTAGCACTCCCTCTTCCTTATTACAGTAATAATCCAATTCTTTGGTGGTATATCGTGGTGTCCATGAATTAAGGGGTACTGGAAATAATGCTGCCTGCATTGGCATGGCGTGTGATGAAATTTGGCCTGTCATGGCTGCTTTTCGCGCTGAGGCATCAGCGAATCTGTTTCCTTGGGCAACATCTCCTTTACCTGCTTGGTGTCCTCGGCAGTGCATGACTGCTACACGTGTTGGGGCCCATACTGCATCTAGTAACATCAATATTTCTGGGCCATATTTGATCGATTTTCCTCCTGACGTAATGAGCCCTTGTTCTTTGTATAGAGCTCCATGTGCATGCAAAGTGGTGAAGGCATATTTGGAGTCCGTGTACACATTTAACAAGAGTTTTGCACCTAATACTAATGCTCGGGTAAGTGCAATCAATTCTGCCTTCTGGGCTGATGTGCCTGATGCCAGGGCTGATGATTCAATGACTTCCTCCCGGGTGACTACTGCATACCCGGCACAACGTCGTCCATCAATGATGAGACTACTTCCATCTACAAAATAAGTCTGATCAGGATTCTCTAGGGGCACATCTGTCAAATCAGGCCGACTTGAGAATACAGTATCCATGACTTCTATACAGTCATGCTCTGGGGGTTCTTCGCTGACAGGTATCAATGTGGCTGGGTTCAAGGCATGGCTCACTTCCAATTGTATCTGTGGGTTTTCACATAGCATACTCTGATATTTCAACATTCGGGAATTGGTGAGCCAATGATTCGCCTTATGTTCCATGAGGGCAAGTACTGCATGTGGCACAGTGACTCGTAGACTCTGTCCTAAGGTGAGTTTATCTGCTTCACTCACTAACAATGCTGTAGCTGCAACTGCTCTCAAGCAAGGTGGCCATCCTTTGGCCACAGTGTCCAATTGTTTTGATAGGTATGCTACAGGTCGCTCCCAATGTCCTAACTTCTGAGTCAACATGCCTAAGGCATTTCCTTGCACCTCATGCACAAATAAATGAAAAGGCTTGTGAACATTTGGTAATCCGAGTGCTGGTGACGACATCAATTCTTCTTTTAACGTCTTGAAGGCTGCATCCTGCTCAGGTCCCCACTCTAGTGGCGACTTTTCTTCTCCTTTGGTGGCATCATATAGTGGTTTGGCAATTTGAGCAAAGTTGGGAATCCAGATTCGGCAATATCCTGCCGCTCCCAGAAAAGCTCTAACTTGCTTTCTGGTAGTTGGGGTTGGGATTCTGCACACAGCTTCTTTCCTTTCTCTCCCTAATTGTCGGCTTCCTTTAGTCAAGCGAAAGCCCAAGTATTTCACTTCTTTTTGGCATAGCTGTGCTTTTGCTCTGGAAACTTTGTATCCAGCTTCATTCAGTAGCTGCAAGAGGTCTTTGGTGGCTTGTATACATTCACTTTCTGATATAGCAGCTACCAGCAGATCGTCCACATATTGGAGAAGTACTCTCTTCCCCGGGGCCACTGGATAGCTTGAAAGGTCTTGGTTCAGTGCAGCACTGAAGATGGTAGGTGAATTCTTGAATCCTAGGGGTAATCGTGTCCAAGTGAGTTGGCCCCGTCTTCCGGAGACAGGGTCCTGCCATTCAAAGGCAAACAGCAATTGGTTAATTGGGGCTAATCTTATGCAGAAGAACGCATCTTTCAGATCCAAAACAGTAAAATGGGTAGCTTCCGCTGGAATCAATCCTAAGAGTGTATAAGGATTTGGCACAACTGGATGTATGGTCTCGACTGCTTCATTCACTCTCCTTAGGTCCTGCACTGGACGGTAATCACCTGTTCCAGGCTTCTTTACTGGCAGGAGTGGAGTGTTCCATGGTGACTGACATACTTTTAGTAGGCCATACTCTAGTAGTCTTAACAAGTGGCGGTGGATACCTTCAATTGCTGCTCTTGGGAGGGGGTATTGCTTGACGTGTACTGGTTCGGCACTAGGCTTGAGATTCACAATTATTGGAGCTATATGTTTGGCCAGGCCTGGGGGATTGCCTTCTGCCCATACTCCAGGCGGGGCGTCAATGCTTTTCAGAGTATGTTCAAAATAGGTGTCCTGGGCAGACTCATTACTATATCATCTCCATTCTTCTTCTCGAGGAACAGTAAGCAACATTAATCCAGCAGGTTTCGTCTGGGAATTCACTGTCATTTGCATCTCTCCTTTCTCAGTAAAGGATATTTGGGCCTGTAATTTAGCTAGCATATCTCGTCCCAATAATGGCACTGGGCACTTGGGCATATAAAGAAATTGATGTGTTATTTGCTGTCCTCCCAGAGTGCATATACGGTTCTGAAGAAAAGACTTTGTGGCTTTGGCACCAGTTGCTCCCACAATGGTGACTGCTCTTGCGGAGAATGGGGCGATCTGTTTATCTACTACAGAATGTTCTGCTCCAGTATCAACCATAAAGTCCATAACTTGGTCTCCTATTTGTATGCTGACCATAGGCTCCTGGAGACCTAAAGCGAATTCAGAGCCCGGTCTGTCCTAATCTGCTTCATCTACATCATAGGTCGCTGCGGCCACTGCTTGTATGGCCTCTCCCCTTTCTCGTTGAAACTGTTCTCGATTGGCCCCTCCGCGGTTCCGGGGTCGGCCCCTTCCTCTCTCTCTCCACTGGGCATTATTTTTATCATCCTGAGGGGCGTCTTCGAGTTGCGGGCATGTATCTCTCCAATGTCCTTCCTCTTTGCAATAAGCGCATTGGTTCACGCCTAGTTGGGGCCGGCCATCTCCTTGGCCCCGCCCTCTTCCTCTGCTCCTTCGACTAGGGAAACCTCCCCTTTTCTGTTCAACTATGGCCGCAGCCAAAAAATCAGCTTTCTTCTTCATCTTTCGATCACATTCTTTCTGCCTTTCATTATCACGATTCACATACACTTTATGAGCGACTTCCAGTAACTGAGTTGCATTCATGGCCGCAAACCCTTCTAGTTTCTGTAGCTTACGTCTAATGTCTGGTTGAGACTGGTTTACAAAAGCAGAATTCACCATGCATAAGCTTCCTGGTGCATCTGGATCATAGGGAGTATACATTCTGTATGCTTCAACTAGTCTCTCGTAAAACACTGCTGGGCTTTCATCTATGCCCTGGTTAACTTCGGTCACTTTAGAAAGATTCATAGCTTTCTGGCCCCCCTTCTCAGACCTTGCATGAGGCCTTGGCGAAACCGTGATAGAGATTTGGATCCTCTCTCTGTATTCGGATCCCACTGAGGGTCTTCATTTGGGAATTCTCTTTGGGCTGCTTCTCGATTGTCTATCCCTACTCCATCCCCCGGTGCTAAAGGGTTATCTGCCAGCCAGTCGACAGCTGCTCGCTTAATTCGTGTCCGCTCCTCAGTAGTGAATAAGGTAGACAGGAGCTGACGGCAATCTGCCCAAGTGGGTTGGTGGATTTCCATAATGGTATGCATTAATTCTGTTAGTTCCTGGGGCTTGTTGGTATAGGAAGCGTAATGTGACTTCCAGTTTAACAAATCAGTAGTGGAGAAGGGCACATATACCAAACTTAGGGGTCCTGCCACCACCTGATTATCTTCATCTCTTACGGGCACTCCAGGGACTTGCCGTAAAGGCATCATTTTTGCAGTAGAAGTCTTTCTGGATCTGAGGGGGATTTTAGAGACTCTCCTGGCAGGGGCTTTCTTCTTCCCCGTGCGCTTAGTCTGGGACGCTTTACTTTTGGCTGATGAGCTAACACTGGCGGTCGTCTTTATACTGTCAGTATCACTCTGGGAAGACCCTTCCTCTTTCTCTTCTGTCTCTGACTCAACTTTCTCCTCAGTCTCCGTTGAGTCACCCTCCTCATCTGAAGTGAGCTTATCTGCCTGCTCTTCAGGTGATGGTTCTGGGGTTGGGTCCCGCTCCCGCTGTCTCTGTGGCTCTGGGGCGGGACGCGGTGGCACCTTTACTGGATGCTGGGCTCGGGGCTGTCGAGTTATTACTTCTGGGGACTCAGGATCTGCAAGGATGGGTTTTCGTCTAGATTTCTCATCTGTCCCTGTCTTTTTAGTCTGATCTGTTAGTGCTAACATTATTCTGCACTGTTCTTCATAACAGCGCTTCGCCCAAGGGGGCGGGCTCTCACAAATACTCAACCAGGAATCTATATAGGGGTTACTGATCGGGGTGCGCTACTCGTACTTTCTGGTGAACTGACTGAATAATTCCTATGGTAAAGGTTCCCTCTCGGGGCCACGTAGGGTCTAAGTCGGGCCACTCCCTAGTACACAAAATCTGTAATCGTGTCGCAGTCATTTTAACTCCATAATCTCCTGAATATCCTTCCTTAAAATGCGTGATCATACATTCTAATGGAGTGTGCATAGTAGACCCCGCCCCATCCATATCGATGTGTGCGCGCAACAACAAACAGAAGGGAAAAGGAAGGCGGACCGTGGGTAAGGGGTCCTCACGGCCCTAGAAACATATAAGGGAAACAAACAACAAGACAAGACGACGGTCGCTTCCTTCTTTTTACGACCTGGACGCGGTCGCCCGGCCAGGAAATGCGTTACTCAGGAGTCCGCCTTCGCTTGGTCCGTGCTGCCAGACCTCTCATTCACACTTCATTCACACAATCATGCTAGCAACGTATCTCAAAAAAAACACAGCCCAATCCTGCCTTTTCTGACTAGGCCATGTTCAAATTCCAAAATCAAGACGATAGTTTCGCCCCGCGAATACTCATGCAGGGGTAGTCGGACCGTCTTGAGAGGTGATCAAGCTCTCTTTCCAAATTCCAAGTCCCAAGTTCAAAATTCAAACGGCAGTACTGCTCTGACTCATCTGTCTAGACATACCAAATCAAAACTATACTCACCGGATCCGGTCCTCAAAGTTCCCAAGCAAGCGCATGAGTTGGACCTCGGACTCCCCTCACTCGGGTTCGAGGTGTTGGTTCCAACCGGGCCCGGCACCCGCCGAGGTCCAGCCAGCTCCCTCCGATACAAGGGACCGGTGGCACCAGAGAGCGAGCCCACGTCGGAAGGGCGCGATCCCGGCAGGACCAAACCTGTAGAGGCGGAAAATCGTGGTATATTGCCCTATATACCCTCTATTACCACACCTTTCCTGGCCAACGCACCAAGAATATGTAGCAGCAGAGCGCAGACAAACCAATGATACCAGGAGTCTGTTCAGAAGGTCCAAATTATTTATTTGTGCACAAGTCTCAAGCAGAATCAAATTCAAAATGGCTGAGCAATGGTTTCTAGTAAAACAACAACTTTTATAGACTTCTTCTCCATTCTAGACATAGGCAAACATTTCATTGGTCCCGGTAACCCCCCGTACATCTTCTATTGGTTCCGGTACTGATATGGCTATCCAATGATGTCCTTTGACTGGGCTTAGCACCTGCTTACCCCCCTTATAGTCCCAATTACAATGGTCAGTTCACCAACTTAGATACTTTTCTCTTCCAAGGCCATTTTACTAGTTAGAACATGTGGGAAAGCAGGGCACTGTAACCTTTCTTTCAGCAGAGTTAATTAATTTCATAGAAGCTGTGCTCTCTTATCAATAGCAATTAAACTTATTTTTCTATATTTTTCCGAGTTTCGATTCTGCTTAGCTAAGCTGATTGTGCTTTGCTAAGTTTCAGTTCTATAGTAGCAGCATTCTGGGGAATGTGCAATTCCTATGGGCCTCTCCACAGGCTTCATTTACAGGTCAAGCTATTTAGGCCTGTCTGTTTATTTCAGACACCATGGATCATAGGCCTTCGCCTACCACAATTTAACTTGTTGGCTGGGCTGCCTCTCATTCCTAAGAGAAACAATTTGCTCAGACTTCACCTCCCACTGCCAGGCCAAAGTCTTGCGATAACCACCACATGATTTCACAGCTGTATAAGGCTTCAGAATGTCAGCAAGGGGTAACTGCTGACAGGAACTAAATGTTCTACTTATAAGTAGGAACGGGAAGCAGTGTGCCAAGCTTCATCAAAGGTAAGAGCTTTGCGGCACTGGGAGTTTGAGGGGGGAGGGGGAAGAAGGAAGGACAGCTGTATGTGTGCCCCTGTACTGCCCCCTCACCTAGGGTTGCCAACCAGCCGGTTTTCAGCCAGCCTGGCCGGTTTTCCTGTGGTCGGACCGGCTACCGGCAGAGAACCGAAACTGGCCATTGAAAAGCCGTTTTTTTGCTCTGGCTGCGAGATTGGAGCGGCCAGAGCAGAAAAAGCGTAGTTACTCACCTGTAACAGGTGTTCTCCAGGAGCAGCAGGAATCAGTCCTCACTTATGGGTGACGTCGGCGCCGACGGAGCCCTCGCGGAGCAATTTTCCCCAGCTTTCAAAGAAAGCCTTTGGGAATTGCAGCGCGCATGCGCGGTCCTCTTCCCGCCCAAGGGTGCCATCTTAGCCAGTCAGATGACATAGCTAAAAAAGACAGCATAAAAATTTGCAAAAAAAGTAAAGCAGACGATTGCAACTCCAAGGGGAGGAGGGAGGGTTGTGAGGACTGATTCCTGCTGCTCCTGGAGAACACCTGTTACAGGTGAGTAACTACGCTTTCTCCAGGACCAAGCAGGAAGTCAGTCCTCACTTATGGGACTCCCAAGCTTAAGGCTACCGGAGACCCTAAGCACAAAAATGAGCTCCCTCTAGCTCAGCAGCACAGAAGGAAAGAATCTTCGCTGAATTATTACCCACCGGTAGCCCACATCCGGGATGGAGGGTAGGAGTTGCTCAGACCTCGAAGAGATTACGGAGGACTGCCTGTCCGAAAGCACTGTCCCTGCGGGACTCCCTCTCGAGACAGTAATGGACCGCAAAAGTCTGGCTCGAAGACCAAGTAGCGGCCCGGCAGATGTCTGCCAGCGGAACAGAGCGGAGGTAAGCCACTGACGTGGCCTTTGCCCGAACGCAATGAGCCGTGACTCGACCTTCCAAGGAGAGTCCGGCTGCCCCATAAGCCCAAGTGATACAGTCCGCAACCCAGATGGACAGTGTACGCTTGGAGACCGGGAGCCCCAATTTATTGGGGTCAAAAGATACAAAAAGCTGAGCAGCTTTACGGTGCTCCCGCGTACGGTCAAGGTAGAAGTTCAAAGCCCTTCTACAGTCCAGGGTATGGAGGACCGTTTCAGCTCGGCTGGAGTGTGGTCTGGGAAAGAAGGTTGGAAGTACCACCTCCTGATTGATATGAAAAGGGGAGAACACTTTTGGAAGAAATTTTGGGTGAGTCCTTAGGACTACCCTATTTTTGTAGAACCGAGTGTAAAGGGGATCAGACACGAGGGCCTGCAATTCACTTACGCGTCTAGCGGAAGTGAGGGCTATCAAGAACAGTGTTTTCCAAGAAAGAAAACGGAGAGAACAGGTAGCCATAGGTTCAAAAGGCGGACAGGTGATCCGCTGTAAAACCACATTCAGGTCCCAGTCAGGCGCTGGCGGGCACAGAGGTGGTTTAAGTAGAAGGAGACCTCTGAGAAACCTCGCTACGAGAGGGTCGTTGGAGAGAGGTCTGCCGTCCACCGGCACATGATGTGCTGAAAGAGCACTGAGGTGAACCTTGACGGAGTTGGACTTAAGTCCCAGATTAGAGAGGTAAAGCAAGTACTGCAAGACCACCGACACCGGGCAGGAGAAGGGAGCCTGAGACTGTCGGGTACACCAAA
This sequence comes from Ichthyophis bannanicus, assembly GCA_033557465.1. Lineage (NCBI taxonomy): Eukaryota > Metazoa > Chordata > Amphibia > Gymnophiona > Ichthyophiidae > Ichthyophis > Ichthyophis bannanicus. The sequence continues at coordinate 1,337,646,611 of CM066032.1, read as the reverse complement.
CGGAAAAACGACGCCATTTAAGGGCGTAGCATTTGCGGGTAGAAGGTCGTCGCGAAGCTAGGACGACCTCCTCCACCTCTGCCGGCAGGAGAAGGGGAGCGAGGACTACCCTCTCAGCAGCCAGGCCATGAGGTTGAGAGACCTGAGGTTGGGGTGTAGCAGAGACCCCTGATCCTGAGTGAGGAGATCCGGTTGTAACCCCAGAGGCAATGGATCCTCCACCGCTAATTGCAGCAGGAGCGGAAACCACGGCTGTCTGGGCCAGCGAGGGGCCACCAGGATCATGAAGGCTTTGTCTCGGAGAACCTTGAAAAGAGTCCGAGAGACTAGCGGGATGGGAGGGAAAGCGTACAGAAGGCTCCCCGACCATGATAGTAGAAAAGCGTCCGCCTCAACCCGAAGGGGGTGTGGCTGACGAGAGCAGAAGCGAGGAAGTTGCCGGTTGTGAGGACTGGCAAAGAGATCCACCGTGGGGAGGCCCCACTTTAGAAAGAGCTTCTGAACTACCAAGGGATCCAGACGCCACTCGTGCGGCTGGAGGATCCTGCTGAGTTTGTCCGCCAGGTAATTCTCTTGGCCTGGGAGATAAACTGCCTTGAGGAGAATGCCGTGACAGACGGCCCAAGAGCAGAGCTTCTGTGCCTCCCGGCAGAGGAGGAAGGAGCCCGTGCCCCCCTGCTTGTTCACGTAGAAAATGGCAACTTGATTGTCCGTCTGGACAAGGACGGACTGGTGAGAAGTCAGGTGGGAGAAGGCCTTGAGAGCCAGGCGGATCGCCCTGAGCTCCAGGAAGTTGATCTGCTGAGCAGACTCCCACGTGGTCCAGAGGCCCTGAGTACGTGCCCCTTGGCAATGCGCTCCCCAGCCCAGGAGGGATGCATCTGTTGTCAGCACCCGGGCCGGCTGAGGTGACTGGAAAGGCATTCCGAAGATCAGATTCGGCTGCTGAAGCCACCACCGGAGAGACGAGATCAGCGGCTCGGAGACGCGCACTAGGTCTGCTAGGCCGCCTGTGGCTTGTCGCCACTGCTGGCGGAGACACCATTGAGCAGGCCGCATATTCAGGCGGGCATTGGGGGTCACATGGACGGTGGAAGCCATATGGCCGAGTAGTCTCAGGAAGCGCCTGGCGGAGACCAGGGGCTGGCTGTGAAAACGGTCGGCTAGGTCCATGAGCCGTTGAGCCCTGTCGAGCGGTAGGTACGCTCGTGCCTGAGGAGTGTGCAGCCTTGCGCCGATGAACTCGAGATCCTGTGAGGGGAGCAAAGTGGACTTTGCGAAGTTTATAACAAAGCCCAAGTACTGCAGAAGAGTCACCGTGCGGCGTTGGTGACCTCCGGAGCGGACGCTGCTCTGATGAGCCAGTCGTCGAGGTACGGAAAGACATATAGGCCGTGAAGCCGGAGATGGGCCGCCACCACCGCGAGACATTTTGTGAAGACTCGCGGTGCGGAGGACAGGCCAAAGGGCAGTACTCTGTACTGGTAATGATTTCCTGCCACCACAAACCTTAGGTATTGGCGGTGGCTTGGGTGGATGAGGATGTGCGTGTAGGCATCCTTTAGATCCAAGGAGCATAGCCAATCTCCCTGCTGGAGGTAGGGCAGAAGGATTCCAAGGGTAAGCATTTTGAACTTCTCTCGCACAAGGAACTTGTTGAGGTTGCGCAAGTCCAGGATGGGTCTGAGGCCTCCTGTTCTCTTTGGTATTAGAAAATACCTGGAATAAAAGCCTTGACCTTTTAGGTGGTGGGGCACTGGTTCCACCGCCTGTTCCTGTAGAAGACCTGCTAACTCCTGAAGGAGTAATTCCCTGTGCAGAGGGGGTCGAGGAGGTTCTCCCGGAAAATAGGAGGGAGGGACCTGGTGGAAGTGGAGAAGATAGCCTTCTCGCACGACTTGAAGCACCCAGGCATCTGAGGTGATGCTGGACCACCTGTGGGCGAAGTGAACCAGCCGGCCTCCGGTGCTGGGAGGGACCAGCGGGGGGGGAGAGGCTATGCTTAAGGAGTCAAAAACCCCACCTGCTGAGCAGGGGGCTGGTGGTGCAGGCTTGGGGGCTTGCTGCCTACGGGACCCGTTACCCCGTCCCTTGGCCTGCTGGCCCTGTTGGGGAGCTGCAGGGGCCTGATAATGGGGGTATTGTTTGTAGGCAGCCGCCTTCCTCGGGTAAAAGGACTTTTTCCCCGAGCCCTTCTTTTTCTGGGAAGGGGCGGAGGTCTTCCTAGAAAGCCTGGTCCTGGTGAGAGTCTCCGTCTCAATCTGTGCAGCCTTTTCAGCCATGGGCTTGCCAAAGAGGTTTTCGCCTCGGCAGGGGACATCGACCAACTTGTCCTGCACCCAGGGCTCAAGGTCAGACGACTGAAGCCAAGCCTGTCGGCGGGCACCGATGCCGGCTGCGGCCACTCGAGCCGATGCTTCAAAGCCATCATAGGCTGCTCGGGACATGCATTTTGAGCATTCCCGAATGCCAGTGGACAAGGCCAGGAACCTCCGCAAGGGTTCCTCGGACAAACCAGCGGAGAATCCGGCTAGCTCTTTAGCCAGGTCTCGGAGATACATGCCCATGTATAGCTGGTAGGTCTGGACACGACACGCAAGCATAGAGCCCTGGAAACACTTCTTACCAAGGCCATCCAGGTTACGGGCCTCCCTGCCAGGAGGCACCGAGGAGTGCATCTTCTGGCTCTTAAGACGATGCATGGCCGATTCCACTACCATGGAATGGTGTGGTAGCTGTGCTTTTTGGAAGCCAGGGCTCTTGCGGACTCGATAGATAGAATCGACCCGCTTGCTCAGGACCGGCGAGGTGGCCGGACTCTCCCACATGCGGAAGAGTAGTCGTTCCAGCATAGGAGGAACCGGTACAGTAAAGTGTTCCCTTGCGGGAGAGTCATACTGGAGGGCGTCGAGCTCTTCGGCTCGAGGCTCCTCCTCGGGGTCCGCAGGGAAGGCCAAAGCCTTGGCCATATCCCTGACGAAGTCCGAGAACCGGGCATCCTCCGGGGGGGACTGCTTCCGAGGTTCGGACTCCGGTGAGTCCGAGGGGACACACCGAGTCCGGAAAGAATCAGGCGACTCTTCCTCTTCAGACTCCCAGACCGACTCCGACGAGGACTCGGTGGGGTCGGCCCGGGCAGGGCGCGGCGCCTGCCACCCCGACGCCGAGGGAGTCGGCGTCGGCGACCTCGGTCCCGAACGGGAGGCCGAGGGTGACCTCGACCGAGGATCGACTCGAGTTCGCATCGACTCGAGGATCGGCTCGGTCTCGGGGGTCGACTTGGGGGTCGACTTGGATGTCGACGGCCCGGCGGTCAGGGCAGCGACGCCAGCGAAGCCAGCGAGCAGTGCCCGCTGCTGGTCCATGAAGGCAGACAGTCTGCTCTCCAAGGCCGTCAACCTGAGTCCGAGCTCAGGTGACCCAGCAGCCCCCGACTCGGGCCCCGACGGCGTCGGGCCCGACGTCGGCTGTCGCGGAGGCGAGTCCAGGAGGACCACAGGACTTACCCGAGCAGGCAGCTCCGACTCCAGGCGAGGTCGCTTCGGGAGGTGCTCCTTCTCCAAGGACCCGGGGCGGCTATCGGGGCTATGCGACCTGGCCCTCGCGGAGCCAGGAGCGTCCACCGACGCCGCCCTCGCGGGTTTCACCTGACGTCGATGGTCCCCGGAGGGAGAACCCCTGTCGGAGGAACTCCGGCGACGGTCCGAGCTGGAACCTTTGGACGCGGAGGCCTCCGACGAGGTCCGGGTACGGCTGGGGTCAGCGAAGATCCTATCCCGCTGATGCCGCCAACTTCTCAACGCTTTGGAGGACATTTTGCCGCAGGGCCCACAGATCATTTCTTCATGATCCGGGCCCAGGCAGCGGAGGCAAAAGTCGTGTGTGTCAGTTAGTGACATATTTCGGTCACACTGACCACACCGCTTGAAACCACTGGCAGCCATCGGGGGAAAAAGGGCCCCGGCGAGGTCAAAGGACCGGGCTGCCAGGGAAAAACCGAAAACGAAAACTGACTAAGTCAGAAAAACCGAAAAGAAGAAGAGGACTCGTGACCGGCGTCGCGAGTCCGGGCGGGAAAAAGACCGGCGTCGAACCGAAGGAAAAAGAATAAAATTATGAAGAAATATCAACTTTTTCGCGGGACAAGACGGGGACGTCTGTAGGGCTCCGCGGACAAAAGAAGACTGGCTAAGATGGCACCCTTGGGCGGGAAGAGGACCGCGCATGCGCGCTGCAATTCCCAAAGGCTTTCTTTGAAAGCTGGGGAAAATTGCTCCGCGAGGGCTCCGTCGGCGCCGACGTCACCCATAAGTGAGGACTGACTTCCTGCTTGGTCCTGGAGAACCGGCTTTGCGCTTGCGATCACAGTCCTGCCCCCCCCCTTGCAGCCGCTGCTTCTTACAGAGCAGCGGCTGCAATAAAGTTAATTTAAAAGTAAGGAATCCTGTGAGGGGCCTTCCGGCCCTATGAAACTCCTTCTGCAGTGCCCGCCCCTCTGATGTCGCTTCCTTTTCAGCCAGGGACCCTGCAGAAGGAGTTTCATAGGAGCGGAGGGTTTCTCACAGGTTTCCTTACTTTTAAATTAACTTTATTGCAGCTGCTGCTCAGTAAGAAGCAGGAGCAGCAGCTGCACGGGGGGGGGGGCTACAAATGGGCTGTGATGGGGGGGGGGACCTGGACTGGAAATGGGCTGTGATGGGGGGGACCTGGACTGGAAAAGGGCTAGGGTGGGGGGGGGGGAACTGGGACTGGAAATGGACTGAAAATAGGCTGTGATTAGGGGGGCTAGGACTGCAAATGGGCTGTGATGGTGGGGGGCCTAGGACTGTAAATGGGCTGTGATTGGGGGGCGGGGGCTAGGACTGGAAATGGCCTGTGATGTGAAGGCTAGCACTGGAAATGGGCTTATGAAGAGCTGGAATAGGACTGGAAATGGGCTGATATGGGGCATGGGAGAATGGGACTAGAAGGGAGTGGATGCTGGGTGGGTCTAGAACTATAAGGGAACTGATTTTGGGGGAGGACTAGAATGGATGGGGAATGAGAATGGAGAGGGGAAAAATATTGTGTGGAAGAAAAGTCTATGATGGGCCGGGTATTGGGAGAGTAAGAGGGGATTGAGAATGGAAGGGTGACATTTGAGTGGATGATAAAGGAATAAGGAAAGAAATGGGGGAAAGAGCAAAAGGGAAACAATCAGTATGTTAAAGCAGATATAGAGAGAGAATGGAAAACATCTAAAAGAAAAGAAAGGCCAAATGGATAGCTCGCAGAAGACAAGAAGAAACCAGAAGAAAGTGACTGGAGCAATTGCAACTGAAAAATGAAATGCCCAAACAGAAGGTAGAAAAATACTTTTTATTTTGAATTTATTAACTGGAATATGTCTGGTCTGGGAAGTGTGTATTGCTAACATCTTTGCGTTTTTGTTTAGTGCAAGAGGAAATTACTTTATAGTTTTATTTCTCCAGTGTTGTACATTTCATGTTTGGATTTTGGAGTTCCCATCTGACCAAGGAAGTTAGCCTACACGTATCCTCGGTACTTTTTGTGGGTGGGGCCGGGGGTGGGGCAGGGGTAGGACTAGGGAAGGAGAATGGGTGGAGCATGGCAAGCCACAGGTGTCGGGTTTTTCTCGGTGAAAAAGTTGGCAACCCTACCCTCACCCTCTTGAGAAATGCTCAGCAAACTTGCTTGGGTGCCCCTCATTAGAACTTCACTGGTTTCAATGAATCCATAAAGTTAATCAGATCCAGACAACCTTTACATAAATACAAAATTAAACAGGACTTCCTTCCGCACATTTTAATGCATAATTACTATTTGCTGATTTTAACAGATTACATATAAATATGGGATGTCAATTAATTTGGACACTTCATCACCACCATTTTTATTTACTGGTCAGCAAGAACTACTAAATTTAGTGAATGGTTAGGTCTTTGTCTGACAAATTGAAGGCACTGCAGTTGAACAAATACTGACCCATCTAACCTCTCAGCTTGCGATTGCTGGTCTACTTTCAACCATGGGCTCCTCTAAGCAGTTGTTTGAGCATTTCATAAAGATAACTTACTCTTATAAAGCTACATAAAGGGGGGGGACCCTCACGCACCTCTTTAAAAAGGCATACAACCGAAACTGTTAGGAAAAATGTGGAGTGTAATTGTCAGCAATACTTACAATGAAATTAAAAGGACTAGCTAAGATTAGACAAGATCTGGAACACCAAAGCATTCTATTGACTGCTTGAAAACTAGACTAATCTGCAAAACAGATACTATGAACCACTAAACCTGCTGAAAATTTTAAATGACGCTGGAGTTGCAGTATACCACTCTTTGGAAATAGTAAAACTAGAAGAGATTCTTAAACATTAAACTGCAAATATTACCAATATATTGACATTTTGGCATTTTAAAACTGACAGGATGACTGGCAAACAATCTCACAATTCTTAATGTACACCATACTTGAGATTCAAAATACTATTCCACCAAAGAAAGCTAATCCATTAGTTTATCAACAGTGGCCATCTACAAATATTAGGAAATCAGACAGATGCAGCTACCTGCACAATTCTTGCTTCCACCTTGCACATAATGAAGTTGTTTTACAAAGACAAGCCACACGCTGACCTAATCTTTCAAATAAAGGCTACAACCCCACCATTCCGGAGATTGCTTCTTCATTTAACACACTAGGGGGGGGGAAAAAAAAAAAAAAAAACCACACACAGAGCTTACTTGCAGTTCAAAGAAAAGAAAAAACACAGGAAGTACCTCCTTGAAGTGTCATACAATCTGCAACTGGAAAAAAAAACTAAGATCTACAACCACTACAACTGGAAAATGCATTACTGAAAAAATTCCTGCTCTGCCCAATAAAAAGCAAGCTGCTAACAAGTCCATCCAATATACCATGTTAAAAACTATGCTAGCACATTCTGCAGGAATCCATTTACCAACATGGCAAAAACATCTAGCTTAAAGGGATCCCATTCATGCTCCTCTCATCTAGTGTATATATTTCTATATAGAAAATGGAGAGAATACTTCAGGTTGGAGTCTGTGCAGAGAGTGGCTACTAAAATGTTAGTGTTCTTCGTTATAAAGCATATGAGGACAGACTTAAGGACCTTAATATGTATACTTTAGAGGAAAGGTGGGATAGAGGAGACATGAGAGATGTTTAAATACCTCCGTGGCATAAATGCACAGGAGGAGAGCCTCTCAATTGAAAGCAAGTTCTGCTACAAGGGGAAATGGGATGAGGGCGAAAAGGGATAGACTCAGGAATAATATGCAGAAATATTTATTTACGGAAAGAGTGGTAGATGCGTGGAATAGTCTCCCAGTAGAGGTGGTAGAGATGAGGACAGGTATCTAAATTCAAAAAAGCATGGGACAAACAGAGGCTTTCTAAAGGGGGAAAAAAAAGGGAACACCTGTAACGGTAGATATGGAAGGGCAGACTAGATAGGCCGTGTGGTCTTTTGCTGCTGTCATGTTTCTACAATGGGGAGAAGACTAAATGTTAAACCGAACAATTTACATCACTTCATTGGCCTTGTACTTTGTCACTCTGGGCAACATTCTAATGCAATGCAGACTATTAGAGACATCAGTCTCAGGACTGGCCCAAGGTTATCTACCATCCTAGGTGAACCTTCACCCTTGCATCCCACCCCCCCAACCCCACTGGTTCAGGTTATACCCCAACCCCACGATCCAACACACTTCTTCACTTCCCCTCACCTACGTATCCAGCAATACAGTGTGCATCCATGGTCTGCCAGTCCTGTCTCCAACACAAGCTTCCTATCAAAGGGGGTAGGAACAGGAAGGCCTTGAGTGTGCACATATGGGGGGGTGCTTGAAAGCCCACCACTGTCTTGCCAGTTATGCAGGGACCATGGTGCCATGGACCACATGATTTGCCAAAATAGGCAGAAGCCTAGTCTGCCTAGAGGCCAGGCCAGCCCTGCATGGTCTGGACTTAGGGTAGTGAAAACATGTGGCAAGTGTCCAAAAAAACTGCCATTTTGAATCCATCAGGGCAAAATGTAATGACTGTTGCTATGAAGAGAACTATTAAATCTAAACAATTTTGTTTAATACAACCCCCCACCCCACCAAAGTATCCTGTCAACACCAAGGAAATGTACAAAGAAACCAAAAAGCAAGTGTTGCACTAAGCGTCAAGTTACATTTTATTCCCATTTTAGATTTGTCCCCATTTTACAGTATGTTATTTATCCACTAACTGCAGTCCTCAATCTAATGGATTGAGGACTGCAATACCACAAGAGGAGGACAATTCGACATTTCAGATTCGACACTGCAAACAGAGGACTTCCAGACAGTCTTCCAGGCGCTAGTAATCCCCCACTTTGACTACGCCAATGTGATCCTTCATGGGCTCCCTAAGGAGAGGCACTTAACCTCCTACAGTTAGCAATGAACGCCGCTGCCCGAGTCCTACACAGGGCCTCTAGAAGAGAGCACATCACTCCAATCCTAAAGGACCTCCACTGGCTACCAATCTACTGCCGACTCATCTACAAAGTTGCTCTCAACTTTCAAAGCCATTAACAAAAAAAACTCTGGCTCCTTGACAAGCCTTATCCACCCCACATCCACAGCAAGAAGGTCCTTCACCACCACCACACTAATAACCCCCAGTGAAGTAACAAAATGCACTCAGGCAACAAAAAACAGAGCGTTCATGTTCTATGCACCTACCTGTTGAACGAGCTCCCAGTGTCCATCCGCATGATCACTGACCTTGCACAATTTAGAAAAGCACTAAAAGCACCACCTTTTTCTCCTGCACTATGCCCAGGCTAACACATCCCTACCTCACACAACCTTACGACACGACACACCTGTACATAGCTCGCAAACCTTGTTACCATAGCTGCACAGCGACTTCCTGCCCACACTGTATATAGTCTGTATTTACCTCCGGCATGGTTATTAACCCAAGTTGTATTTCCTGTTCAATGTAAGTGCGAAGCAGGCTTTTCCTGCTCTGCACAAAATGTTATCTGTAAACCGCACTGATTTTAAAGAGCACGGTATATAAAAGCATTAAATAAATAAAATGGCTATTATGAAATTACCCCAAAGGTGATATACCAGCAAGCTAATCTGGAGATTAGTAATTAAAGTATGAGCAGGATGAAAATTAGATTAGTCAACAAGGACTAAATTGTGGCGATTTGAGTTCTTGCTGATGCCCAGACACAAGCCATCTAGGTGTACTCCTGGGGTATTAGCATAGGCAAACAAACCCAGGTATCAGGTGACCATGGAACTAGTAATTTTAGTGTGGTGCTGATGACTCATGCAAGCATGGCATCACAGCACATTTAGGCTAATGGGGGACAAAAAGGTGGCCATTTCACTGACTTAGTTGCTGCAGGAGTATGTGACATTAGCAGCCAGAGGGAACAAAATATAGTAACATCCACAGTCTTGCAGGCTCAAGGGAAGGCATTATCAATGGCCCAGTGGGACCTGTAATCATCATCTGGTCTGAGAAAGAGGACACTGCTGGATGTACATAAGAATCACAATGCCCATCTTTGAGGCTTTGTGGGACTGAGTTGTTAGAGTAGATGAACAATCAACTGTGGATAACAGGTGGTCATGTCTCAGACTCCATTTTGATTTAGAAGACACTTATTATGCACAGTCAAAAATGCCGTTTGTCTTATTACTACTTTCATTTGTACAGCATTACAAGGCATATGCAGCGCTGCACAGAGACATGTAAGGCAGTCCCTGCTTGTAAGAGCTTACAGTCTAATCAAGACAAACACTGTGTGTCTTGTTTCAGAAGTGCTTAGCCTAGAAAGGAAGAGTGTCAATGACTAGATAGAGGAGTATAACAAAGCAGGGCACCCCCACCCCCGCAAAAAACAAAACAACCCAGAAGGTTACAGACACAATCTTGCCAGTTTGGGGGGGGCACGCAGTGGCTTGAGGGGGGATGCAGAATAGAACCCCAACAGGTATGTTTTTAGTAGCTATGAATTCTGCCCTACTGCCAGAAAAGCAGCACCAATGCCATAGGGTAACTGTCCAGAGAGGACTGATCAAGTACCCATATGCAAGTACACTTATGCAGATTCAGAATCAAATCCCATCTCTTAAAAAAATAATTTGGCTATTGGCTTGGTTCCACCAACAATCCATTTTATGTATACATTCTGTGTCGATATTCAATAAAACATTTGGGAAATAATTTCAAAACGTTAAATTGTACTTGGCCAGGTAATTTCCTTTCTTGGAGTCATGCTAGACTAGTCCAGACAAGTGGGCTGTGTCCCCCTGCTAGCAGAGGTGGAGACAGAACAAACTAGAAACTTCCAGCGACATTACCACTGCTACTTGAACTGGTGCAGCTAGGGGCTCACTTCTGTATTCATACCCAAGCAAATGGTCAGGAATCTGACCACACACCACCTCATTGAGGGTAACAACCATGTACAAAACTATGTACAGATCAACTAATATCTATCATGATGGTCTTAAAAGCCTACAAGGTTAAACTACAGAGATGGAACACTAAGGGGTGGGTCTTTGACTGGTCTAGCAGGATTTAGGGATAGAAGTTTACCTAGCAAGTAAAATTTCACCTTCCAGATTGTCCTGCTAGACCAGTCCAGACAAGTGGGAGGTGCCAAAGTTACAAACTGACCAGATTGGGGGGGGGGGGAACCAAGCCCAAAAAACAAAACACAACATTACTTCTTTGAAAACCACTGCACCAAAAGCTATGCACATTCTGGTGTGGATATCCAAAAATAGTAATGCCTGACAAAGGTAGATAGGGATGACCAATTCGCAGCCCTACAAACAAGCAACAGAAGTTCGATCTTTGCAGTTTTCCAGGTGATGTTGCATCTTAGTAACTGGAACCAACACTTTCTTCAGGGTGAAGTGGTTAAACAGTGGATGCCTGTTTTTATATGCAAGTGCAATGTGTGCCTTCAAGTCATTTCTGATTGCTGGTGACCCAGCAGCTCCTGGAATTTCTTGGCAGTGTACCCAGAAGTAGATTGCCAGGCCTTTCTTCCAAGGCAATGGAGGGTTAAGTAATTTGCCCACAGCCACAAGGAGTGCTAGTAGGAATTGAACCTTGGTCTCTTGGTTACTAAGCCAATGCTCGTTTAGCTACTCCTCTCCAGGACTGATGGAACTGAGGCAGGAAATTTTGAATTTTGGCAGGAAAGTCCATTGGAGAAAGACTGGAAAGTTCTCTGGCAAGTTTAAATAATCTCTCCCCATAGAGTTTCTTTAAAAAGGTTTTCTTGGGATTCCGCAGCTAATAGGTTCTGTGGCGTTTTCCAGGTCAGTTTCCAAGAATTGCACTCCATTCAGGATGAGGCCTGTGCCTGAGTACAGTGTGCCCACAATCTCTCTGGAACAGTAATTACACAAAAGATACACCAAGGCCACTGCCTCCCTTTATCCAGTGAGCCGAAGTAGCCCAAGAAGCTGCTTCGCCTTTACATGGACCTGCAAGGAGCAAACAGTTCTACAACCAAAATGCTTTTAAAATAAAGTCAGTCACATTTTACTAAGTCTGGGTAGTAGAGAAGGAAAATTATGCTTGAAATTGTTTATTGGCTCTAGTTTTCGATTTAGACTACTGGGTCAGTACATACAACCTCAACTTCAGAAATGCTAAGGATATGAGAGTTATAATGGGAAGGGATTGCAATTTAAAAGAAATTATTAAAATACATGCACATTTTCAACTGGATTTATGAGAAATGTGTTTTGGTTTTGACAGTACTTGCTTTTCAGGCAAAACAATTAATGATGCAATTTGAAGGTGCTATTGCAATATACATGATATGGATTGCATCATGTTATTCCTATAAGTCATAGATAATGCAATCTTAACTCAGCATAATTACATCACTCTGCAGAACAAATTGTGGAACATTTCTTTAACGAACATGACATGTTGGTAGTATTTTGGCTGTAGACCAGTCTTCAGTACTTGACTTTTTCCATTTCGCCAAAGTGAGAAATTCCTCATAATTGTTTGAACAATGCAGATCACCACAAACATAGCAGAAGTGAAGTGACTTTTGCATCACAAAAACACAGTATTACCACTGATTAAGAAAGCCTACCACCTTTACTTTGTCTGCAAAACTGGAGATCAGAACAAGAGCTGTGCCCCACACTTAAGCGGCAACACTTGTGCAACAAATCTTTGCCACTGGTTGAATAGAAAAAGGAAATTCATACCTTTTACAATGCCGATAAATTGGACAGAGCCGACAGATCATATCAGCAATAGTTACTTCCACATAATGCCTCCTGCTGGAAAAGGTTTGTTGAAGAAAAAATGGACTGTGCAGTATCCAAACATTCCATCAGCTATTAAACACAGTACCCCACAGAGAAGGGCCACCAGTTCCTGATGCTCCAGAATAACTCTCACTTGAATCAGATGAAGAGGAAGGGGGTGAAACCTCTGGTCCCGAACCATCAATGTTACATGACCCTGATTTTCTCCCATCCTCCTCTTGAGCCACACATCATAACAAGGTGAGCTGAATGACCTTGTCAGGGATTTGGAACTACTTAAGAGAAAGGCAGATTTGCTGGGCTCCAGACTGCATAGCAGTGGAATCTCCTGTCAGGTGTTAGGGTTTCCATGTTTTGTGAACCTCAAAAAGATCTTGTTAGATTATTCATGGAAGGTAATCGTGTAGACTGCAACATCAGTGGTCTGACGGCAGCCCTCAACATCAATCAGCCAGATGAATGGATACTGTTCACCAATTTATCAAAGACTAGTCAAAGCTGTTTTGCTGAATGGCAATGTTTTGACATCAATTCCAGTTTGTCACGCACTCCATATGAAGGAAACCTATGACAATATAAAACAGTTGAGATGCATAAAGTATGACATCATAGAAACATGATGGCAGAAAGACCACATGGCCTATCTAGTCTGCCCTTCCATATCAACTACTGCAATAGTCCCCTTTTTTCCTTTACAGATCCTATGTATGTCCCATACTTTTTTTTTTTTTTAATCACTGTCCTCATCTCTACCACCTACACTGGGAGACTATTCCATGCATCTACCACTCATTCCATAAAATAAATATTCCAGCATATTACTCCTAAGTCTATCCCCTTTCACCCTCATCCTATGTCCCCTCGTAGCAGAGCTTGCTTTTAATCAAAAGAGGCTCTCTTGTGCATTTATGCCACAGAGGTATTTAAATGTCTCTGTCCTGCCTTTCCTTTAATGTATTCATTTTAAGATCTTTAAGTCTATCCTCATATGCTTTATAACAAAGGCCACTAACCATTTTAGTAGCCATCCTCTGCATTGACTCCAACCTGTTCATATCCTTCTGAAGGTGTGGTCTCCAGAATTGCACACAACACACCAAATGAGGTCGCACCAAAGACTTACACAGAGGCACTATCACCTCTTTTTCTACTGGCCATTCCTCTTCCTATGCACCCAAGCATCCTTCTAGCTTTCGCCATTGCCTTTTCTACCTGTTACATAAGAACATAAGATATGCCATACTGGGTCAGACCAAGGTCCATCAAGCCCAGCATTCTGTTTCCAACAGTGGCCAATCTAGGTCATACGTACCTAGCAGTTTCCCCAAAGGACACAGGTTCCACAATGCTTGTACTGGTTCAAGCATTGATATCCTGGGTCCCTTCTTAATAATGGTTTATGGACCTTTCCTCCAGGAACTTGTCCAAACCTTTTTTAAACCCAGCTACACTAACAGCCTTTACTACATCCTCCGGTAACAAATTCCAGAGTTTGATTACACGTTGAGTGAAAAAATATTTTCTTTTATTAGTCTTAAACAGTTTACCCTGTAGCTTCATTGCATGTCCCCTAGTCTTTCCATATTCTGATAAGGTAAACAATCGATCTACGTTTACCCGTTCCACTCCGTTCATTAATTTATAGACTTCTATCATATCTCCCCTCAGCCGTCTCTTCTCCAGGCTAAAGAGCCCCAACCTTTTTAGCCTTTCTTCATAGGAGTAGCCTTCCATCCCCTTTACCATTTTGGTGGCTCTTCTCTGAACCTTTTCTAAAATCGCTATATCCTTTTTAAGATACGGCGACCAGAATTGCACACAATATTCAAGGTGCGGTCTCACCATGGAACGATATAGAGGCATTATAATATCTTTTGTTTTATTTTCCATTCCTTTCCTTATCATACCTAGCATTCTATTTGCTCTTGGCCGCCGCTGCACACTGGGCCGAGGGTTTTAACAAGGTATCCACAATGACGCCTAAATCTTTTTCCTGGGTGGTGGTTCCTAATGTGGAACCTTGCATCGTGTAACCATAGTTTGGGTTGTTCTTCCCTAGGTGCATAACCTTGCACTTCTCCACATTAAATTTCATCTGCCATTTTGATGCCCAGTCTTCCAATTTATCAAGATCCTCTTGCAATTTTCCACAATCCTCCTGGGTTTTTAACAACTTTAAATAGTTTTGTGTCATCTGCAAATTTGATAACCTCACTTGTTATTCCACTTTCCAGGTCATTTATGAATATGTCAAAAAGCAGCAGACCCAGCACAGATCCCTGGGGTACACCACTATTCACCTTTCTCCATTGGGAAAATTGGCCATTTAGCCCTACCCTCTGCTTTCTATCTTTTAACCAGTTCCTGATCCACAGTAGTACACTGCCTCCTATCCCATGACTCTTTAGTTTTGCCAAAAGTCTCTCATGAGGGACTTTGTCAAAGGCTTTCTGAAAGTCCAGATACACAATATCAACCGACTCACCTTTGTCCACCTGTTTATTCACTCCTTCAAAAAAACATAACAGATTAGTAAGACAAGATCTTCCTTGTCTAAAGCCATGTTGGCTGTCTCCCATTAGGTCGTGACTATCTACATGCTGAGTAATTTTATTCTTTATGATGGTTTCTACCATTTTTCCCGGTACTGATGTCAGGCTCACTGGTCTGTAGTTTCCCGGATCACCCCTCGAACCCTTTTTAAAAATTGGTGTTACATTGGCGATCCTCGAATCCTCAGGTATTAGAGATGATTTTAATGATAGTTCACAGATTACTGATAGCAGGTCTGCAATCTCAAATTTCAGTTCTTTCAACACCCTTGGATGTATACCATCCGGCCCAGGTGATTTGCTACTCTTCAGTTTATCTAATAGTTGTAAGACATCTTCCCGATGTATCGATATTTCCTTCAATTCTTCCACACCTTTAAATACCACTTCAGTCATGGGTAACATCCCTACATCTTCCTCAGTAAAGACCGAAGCAAAGAAATCATTCAGTCTCTCCGCTATCGCCTTGTCGCCTCTTAGTGCTCCTTTAACCCCTTTATCATCTAATGGACCAACTGACACTCACAGGTTTTTTGCTACGAATGTACTTGAAAAGGTCTTTGTTTCGCGTTTTTGCTTCCGCAGCAAGCTTCTTCTCAAATTCTCTCTTTGCCTGCCTTATCAATGCCTTGCATTTGACTTGCCAGTGCTTGTGCTGTTTCCAGGTTTCATCGTTTGGCTCTTTTTTCCATTTCCTGAAAGATGCTTTTTTGGCAACAGCCTCCTCTCTGACCTCACCTTTAAACCATGCTGGCAGTTTTTTGGACTTCCTTCCACTTTTCTTAAAGCGTGGAATACAGCTGGTCTGGGCTTCCAAGATAGTATTTTTCAACAACACCCAAGCTTGATGTACGTCTTTAACCTTTGCAACTGCTCCTTTTAGTTTTTTCTTAACTGTTTTCCTCATTTTATCATAGTCTCCTTTCGAAAGTTAAAGGGTAGTACTGTGGATTTTCTTACTATCCCTCCTCCACTAATTAAATCAAAGGTGATGATGCTATGATCACTATTGCCAAGTGGCCCCAACACCCTTATCTCTTGCACTACATCTGGTGTTCCACTAAGGACTAGGTCTAATATTGCTTCCCCTGTGGTGGGTTCATGAACCAGCTGCTCGAAGAAGCAGTCATTTATTTCATCTAGGAACTTTATCTCCCTAGCATGTCCTGTTGTGACACTGACCCAGTCGATGCCGGGGTAATTGAAATCACCCATTATTATTACTGCACTGTAACCTTTGCTAGCTTCCTTGATTTCTTTGAGCATTTCATCATCCATTTGTTCATTCTGGCCAGGCGGACGATAGTACAACCCCACTGCCATCGCCTTCCTCTTTTTACATGGAATTTCAATCCATAGAGATTCTACAGCAAATTTTGTTTCTTGCAAAACTTTAATCCTTTCTGACTCAATGCCCTCTCTTTAAAATCGTCAGACACAATCAGTCAGGTCTCGCTCTCCTTTTGCAGACAGTACTTCTTCATCCCCTACACTATACTGCTCCCTTGGATTTTTGCAGGCCAAATGCATGACACTGCATTTTAAGCATTAAATCTCAGCTGCCAAACTCGACCATTCTTCAAACTTAACTAGATCCCCTCCTCATGTTATCTACTCCTTCCTGGGTGTCTACTCAATTGCAGATTTGGTATCATCCACAAACAAGCAAACATTACCCAAGAGCCCTTCCGCAATATCACTAACAAAGATGTTAAAGAATCTGATCAAGGACAGATCCCTGCGGCATTCTACTGGTAAACTCCTCCTCAGAGTGAGCTCCATTTACCTATATCCTTTGTCAACTCCCACTCAACCAATTTCTAACCCAATCAGTAACTTTAGGGTCCATCCCTAGGGTGCTCAGTCGTTTATAAGTCACCTGTGTGGGATGGTGTCAAAGACTTTACTGAAATCCAAGTACACCACATCTAGGGCTCTCCCTCAGTCCAACTTCATGGTCACCCAGTCAAAGATTTGTCTAACAAGACCTGCCTCTGGTGATCCGATCCTGCAATCCATTTGACTCCAGAAACCTCACTATGTTCTCTTTCATCAGACTTTCCAATAAATTTACTCACCACAGAGGTTAGACTAACCAGCCTGTAGTTTAATCACATCCTTACTTCCGCGTTTATGTAAAAGGGGCCACATGTGCCTCTCCAGTCCTTTGGCACCACTCCCGACTCCAAAGAGGGATTGAAAAGGTCAGTCACTGGAGCCACTAGAATGTCCAAGTTCCTTCAGTATTCTCGGATGTATCCCATCTGGTCCCATCACTTTATCTACTTTTAGTTTAGCTAGTTCCTCACACTAACACAGTCTACTGAAAATAGATATACTTATCGCTTCTGTTCCTATTTGTGGGTGTTTGAGGTCCTGCTACTGGCCCTTCATTTGTGAACACAGAACAGAAAAATTTGTTGAGCAATTCTGTTTTATCCTCATCAGCTTTTACATAGTCCTCTCCTTCACCCTTGAGTCTGACAATACCACTTTTGGCCTTCCTCCTCTCACTAACATCTAAAAAATGTCTTTTGCCCCCCCCCCCCATTTTATTGCATTGGTTATTTTTCTTTTTGAATCTTTGCTTTCCTGACTACTTTGCTAGGTTCTCTTCGTTTTTCCAAATATAGATGCCTGTCTTTCTGTGATTTCTTGTATTTCATGAAGGCCTCACCCCTTTTTCTTCACCTTTTCAGCTACTTTTGAGAAGCATAGCGGCCTCCTTTTCCATTTATCTTTATCTTTCTAACAAAAAGGCTGGCTGCCCTTAAAAAATATTGCCTTTCAGTTTTGCCCACTGCTTTTCTACATCTCCCAGCTGTTCCCATCCCGCTAATGACTCCTTGAGGTATTAACCCATCTTGGCAAAGTTAGTTTCCCTAAATTCCAAGACCCTCGCTTTTGAATGGATTTTATCAGCCCTAGTCCTAATACTGAACACCACCATCTGGTGATCAGGGGATACGAGATGATCTCCCACTAACATCGAAACACTTTCATCACTGGTAAGCACCAAGTCCAGTATGGCCCTTTCATATGTGGGCTCTGTTACATGTTGCTGGAATAGTTCTCCTTGTAGAAAATCCAGGATCTCCTAATACTTTTATATGGGACTGCAGCATGGATGTGCTAATCAACATCTGGCATACTGAAATTAGTAGCACTTCCCTTTTCCTGGCAATGCTGCATATGTCTTCTATTAAATCTCCATCCACTTCTCCGTGTGAGGGGGGGGGGCCCTATCAATTGATAATCAGATTAATATGATTGAAAAATAACCTCTAAAATGCCTGTATGCAAATGCTAGAAATCTGAAAAATAAGATGGGAGAGTTAAATATGATTGGTTCTCAGAGACCTGGGGGAAGGAGGACAACCAATGGGATACCTATACCTGGGCACAAACTATATTGCAATGTCAGCATCTCTCAAATAGTGGAGGGGTTGCGCTCTATGTTAGAGAGGGCATTGAGTCACAAAGGATTAAGGTTTTGCTGAAAACAAAACACGCTGTAGAATCTCTATGGATAGACCTTCCATGTAAAAAGGTGAAGGCAATGGCGGTGGGGGTGTACTACCAACTGCCTGGTCAGAATGAACAGATGGATAATGAAGTACTGAAAGAAATCAGGAAAGCTAACAGTTACAATACGGTAATAATAGGTGATTTCAATTATGTGGGTATCGACTAGGTCAGTGTTGGAGCAGGACATGCTTGGGAGAAAGTATCTAGATAAAATAAAATGACTTTCTTGGAACAGCTGGTTCATGAATCAACAAGAGCAGAAGCTTTTTTGCAGGATCTGGTGTAAGAGATAAGGGTGTTGGGGCTACTTGGCAATAGTGATCATAGCATGATCGCATTTAATAAATGAAAGAAGGATGGCAAGGAAATCCACAGTACTTCCATTTAACTTTCAAAAGGGAGACTGATAAAATGAAAGAAAAAAAAAGTTTACAAGACTAAAAGAAGCAGCTGCAAAGGCTAAAGATTTGCATAAAGCGTGGGCATTGTTTAAAAATACTGTTATGAAAGCCCAGATGATGTATTCCAACTTTAAGAGAAGTGGAAGGAAGGCCAAAAAAACTGCCAGCATGGTTTAAAAGCAAAAAAGTCTGAGAAGCTGTTGTGACCAAAACAACATCTTTTAGGAAATGGAAAAACGGAGCCAAATGACAAAAACGTCAAACATAAGCATTGCCAAGTTAAATGCAAGGCATCAATAAGGCAGGCAAAGAGAATCTGAAAAAAAGCTTGCTGTGCAAGCAAACATGCATAATAAAAATTTATTCAAGTACATTCGTAACAAAATTCCTGTGAGACACTAAGTTGGACCACCGGATGATGGAGTATAAAGGGGTGCTAAGTGAAGACAAGGCCATAACGGAGAAACTAAATGAATTCTTTGCTTCAGCCTTTAATGAAGATGTAGGAAATTTATCTGTGCCTGAAATGGTATATAAAAAGGTGATGTATGAGAAGAATTGAAAAAAAAGAAATAAACCAGGACGATGTATTACAACTATTTGATAAACTGAAGAGTACCAAATCACCTGGACTGGATGGTATACATCCAAGGGTATTAAACTAAATATGAGATTGCAGACATACTATTAGTAATCTGTAAACTACCATTAAAATCAACGAAGAGTTGAGCATGGCCAATGTAACACCAATATTTAAAAAGGGTTTCAGTGGTGATCCAGAAAACTACAGACCTGTGAGGCTGACATCAGTACCGGGCAAAATGGAACAATTATAAAGAATAAAATTATTTATGTATATAGTCATGGTTTAATGGGAGAAAGCCAACATGGATTTAGCAAAGGAAAGTTGTCTTACTAATCTGTTATATTTTTTTGAAAGTGTGAATAAACAGATCACTATATTGACTGGCTCACCTTTATCTGGATTTTCAGAAAGCCTTTGTCAAGGTCCCTCATGAGAGGCTCTTGGCAAAATTAAAAAGTCATGGAATTAGAGGCAGTGTAATACTGTGGATCAGTAAAGATAGAAAGCAGAGAGTAGGGCTAAATGGCCAATTTCTCAATGGAGAAAAGTAAATAGTGTACCCCAGGGATCTGTGCAGGGCCCACTGCTTTTTAACATTCATAAATGACAAGAAAATGGGAATAAACGAATGAGGTGATCAAATTTGCAGATGAGACAAAATTATCCAAAGTTGTTAAAACCCAAGAGGATTGTGAAAAATTGCAAGAGGACTTTGATAAGCTGGAAGACAGGGCATTCAAATGGCAGATGAAATTTAATGCTGACAAGTGCAAATTTTGGTTACACGATGCAAGGTACCACCTTAGAAACCACCACCCACAAGAAAGATTTAGGCGTCATTGTGGATAGCACAGTTACTTACCTGTAACAGGTGATCTCTGGGAACAGCAGGAATTAGTCTTCACATATGGGTACGTCGGTACCGACGGAGCCTGCACGGGAATGCTGCCCAGCTTCCAATCAGAAAGCTTTTGGCAGCATCCCTCGCGCCTGCGCAGTGACTTCCCGCCTTCTCCACAGCCTCTCTTCAGTTGAGTTTCAGAGCTGAGACAAAGGCGAGGAGAGAAAAGGAAGAAGATAAAAAAGATGCAACTCCTAGGGGAGGTGGGAGGGTTGTGAAGACTAATTCCTGCTGTTCCCAGAGATCACCTGTTACAGGTAAGTAACTGTGCTATCTCCAGGAACAAGCAGGAATGAGTCTTCACATATGGGGACTCCCTAGCTGGAGATGCCAGGGGGAGATCCCATAAAAATGCAAGTGCCTGGATCAGGGGTGCATTTTGACTCCAGGAATCCCCGGCATCCAATGTGGGATGGAGGGTAGGAGTTGACAATAAAGGAGCTGTGAGGAAAGAACAGCATAGCCAAGGACTAGAGGGTTGTACAAACTACAGGAGTCCTAGGTAGACATAATGAGTAGCATTAAAAGACATTTAAGGTACACTTAAAATATGCAGCTTACCTACTGTATTGTAGGAAGTAGAAAGCATGATGGAGTCTACTGGATAAGCAGTAGCAGAATCTTCAAGGTGACCTCTCAGCAGTGAGGATGAAGGTCCAGACCTGGAGGTAGTAGATGATCCAGGTGTCAACTGGGTAGGATTTGACATCAGGTCTTCAATGGAAAGCTTTATGGGAAAAGCTGAAAACTCCTTTAGGCATAAGGTCATTAACATTGAGGACTAAAGGAAGAAGACTGACGGAGTTGGACAATTAGCCCAGTCCTGGCGGGAAGAGGGGAACTGGAAAAAATCCTATTCCCACGGAAAACAGTTGTGTACTCAAGATAAAGAGGTACACTGTTTTTCCTAGCTGGCGAGAGATAGGAAAAATATTGAAGCTTGATGCTTCATGGACTTAAAGAAAAAATGGAGATGTTAGCACCAAAGAGGGTATTGGTGCCTAACAGTTTCTGCATCGTAAGATGGCATGGGACGTAGGGCGACAGACTGTCTAAAACCTCTAGGAGGTAAAACATGTAGTCTAGACAGTAAGGGTGATAGTGTGTAAGACAGATCAACCCTTAAGAGGCCCCTTATCAAACATATACATACACATATACATATATACACACACATATACATACACACACATATACATACATACACATATACATATGTTCAGATGTGTATATTAGGATATGGGTGATGAAATATATCAAATATATATATAGATATAGATATGATATACCTGAAGATATGTAAATTTGTGGGGCTTGATTTAGCACCCCCAGAGCAATGATATAGGTATGTAGACATATATGGAGATGCTACATACAAGGCAACAGGTTGAAGATACACGTTTACCACCCAGCCCCATAATTGTATATGGGGAATATAAAAGAAAAAGATTCTGTGCTCTACAAGAGGGTGAACCCACTTGGGATATGAATAGAGAATCTATTTTCATGGATTGAGGGATGCAGAAAGGCAATCTAAGCAGATAACTGTGATGTTCGCGTGCGAACAGATGAACATATGAATCTGTAAAGAACAAGGCGGGAGTTCCACAGAACACTGACATGGTAGATGTGGAGAAACGCAGGGAAGATACCAGAGGGACCTATGGAAGGACCCAGAGGTAGCATGCGTAAACAGAAGCCTTGGATTTTTACACAGAATAACTGAAATCTCGTGTTAACATCCCAGGCTAGAGGGGGTGTGGAGAACCCTCACAGGCATAGGAAGGGTTTATAAGTTTTTCCCTACTAATAGAGAAACTTCAGAGACAAGGTCAATGCTCTATAGCAAGGCCCTCATAGTAGAAAGCTTCTCTGAAGACTGCAGAGAGCATTGTGCAGGAGAGTTATGAGATAAACCGACTAAGTCAGGTGTGTTGCCATATCCTAGGAGAGGAGATGGTTAGAATAATATGAGAAAGCCGAAACGAGTAGGAGGATCCAAGATAGTTTGGAATCACTACTGAGGCTTGACAAAATTTTGAACAAGGGACTGCAACTTGGAAAAAGTTCCAGTAATACAATTACTGTAACTCCTGCAGGCAGAGCTGCTGACGGAAACAGCAGAGAGATTGTCCTGTGCTGAATAAAGAAAAAGAGACAAGAAAAAAAGAGGAGATCTCTCTTCTCCCTGTCTGGGGAACGAGCTTGGCAGAGAAGCTGTTCAGTATGGTAACCCTCAAGTGATTGGAGGGTGACGTACCCATAGGGTAAGTCAACTGAAGGAAAAAATGTCCAGTTGGGATAGAAACTATCAGGGGATAGTTACAACTGCTCTTCTAGAGAGTAAGAAGAGGAGAAGTGTGTTCCTGAACAAAAAATTTTTTCCCCGTCAGGTTAGTACACTGAAAAGAAAAGCACAGTGAATAAACTTCTAATATGTAGAAGTGAAGTGTAAGTTACAATTCCCGGCCCCTATGGTTGCTGGGAATGCTGAGACTGGCCAGAACTGGAGGACTGCAGACTAGGCTGAGGCGTCCCCTGTTTAGGTACAGCCCAATGATGGGCAGGAGATGAATGAAACTTTCTTTTCTTAGGGAAAGGTGGTTTGGTAGGACATTTCCTACTCTTTGAAGGAGGTGGCTTAGAATGGTTTTTAGTGGAAGGAGAGTCAGTGGAGCATTGAGCAACCTGACGTAAAGCCTCCTTATTGAAGAGACCTTCTCCTGTACAAGGAGAATGAGCCAGTATAGTTTGTGCCCATCTGCTCAAGTCTGAAGCTTCAAGCCAGGCTCTGCGACGTGCTGCAATGGCAATAGCAGAGGATCTGCTAATGCACTCAAAAGAGTCTATAGAAGCACGAGATAGGAACCAAGATATATTCCGGCTGTGATTGATGAGCGAGGAATAATCCGTAGCCTTGGGCTCTGGTAAAAAAGGGGTCAAGAGAGACAATTTCTCTGTGACTTCCTGGAGTGTTAGACTCATATGAAAAATATATGAAAGAACTCTGTAGGCCAGCATAGAGTTTTGGAAGGCTTGACGACCAAAAGCATCGAGTGTTCTTGAAGAACGACCCGGCGGATAAGAAGAATGCTTCTTCTTGCTCTTAACTTTCCTCAGTGTTGATTCCACTACAAGGGGATGATGAGAAAGTTGAGGCTTTTGGAACCCTGGAGAGGGTGGCACCCGGTACCGAACCTCAATGTCTGTAGAGACTGGAGGAAGTCGTAAGGGCGATTTCCAGACCCTGAGAAGGAGATCCTGCAGAGCAAGATGTAAAGGAAACTTTATATTCTCTATTTGTGCCAGTGAGCCATGAGTAGGATCACAACCAGGGATAGAAATATTAAGAAAGGTTGCCATATCCCGGAGAAAAGCCTGAAAAGACTGATCTCCTCCTATGGGAACCATCCCTGGTAAGGCTAAAGAAAGAGCCTGAGCACCAGAGGAGGTACAGGGTACTGCACCAACACCAGGTATCGGTTCCAAAGTAGGTATTGGTGCAAGAATAGGCATCGATACTGATACAGGATTAGCAGATGAAGTAGCCATCGGGAACTGCTGCAGTGGTACCGAGATCATGAGGGAGTTATGGCTATGATCTGCGGAACTGCCTATCTGGAAACGACAGGAGTCGGTTCCGGGACGTGTCGGTACGCAGTCCTCGAGACTAGATATCGGCTCAAGACTCGGCATCGAAGTAAGCGATACTATCGATGCATGTTGCGAAGGTGCTGACGCCGATGGTAGTATCGGCGATGCCGATACCACTAAGGCAGACTGGGTTACATCGATCGATACCGACGGTACCGAGGATACCCGATGAGCACCTCTTGCAAAGGGTAAGGTGGTCCACCTCGATGCCGATGCCAGGGTATCGGAACCGATCGACGCCGGTACCGTCCCGGAGCATGGCTGAGATTGAGGGAAGTCAATGCAGTGCGTATCGATCGGTCCCGAAGGTACCGAGGATGCCCGATGACGATCCCTGGTGAAGAGTGGAATACTCGACACCGGTGCCGATGCCGGAGGCTCGGTACCGCTCGAAGCGGATACCACCCCCGCGCATGGCTCAGGTATGTTCTGTGAGGGGTGAGCCCCAGGAACATCCTGAAACCCCTTTAATGCTTTGGAGCCCGAAGACTCCCGCAGGGGTAATGCCAATGGGTTCTTGAGGGTAAGGCCGGAGCCGTCACCATGCTGGGCATGGGACATACCACTCAAGCATTGGCTAGTCTTAACAGACTGTTTTTGGGTTACCTGATCCTGTGAAGTAGAGAAACCGGGTACCCTCACTGCCGAGGAAAAAACGGTATCGAGGGAAACTCTAAATACTGAAGGTTTCCTCACAAAATTATCTCCTGACAAGTCAGGGGAAAAAGGGTCAGGACCCACACAGTTGAGACACCAACTATTGGTGTCTAAAAAGAAACAAGTGTTTCGACATCGAATGCACTTCTTAGGAAAAGAAGGCTCCATAATGAAAAAGGCCAAGTAGGCCCAAGAAGTTAAGGTAAAAAAAAACTGAAGAAAAGTTTCTCAGAATTTAGCCAAAAATCCACCGGCGATACCGGTGGTAGCGGGAAATACAGCCGCGACCACAAGAAAACAAAAAACTAAAGTAATTAAAGCAATTAAAAAGAAAAGTTTCTGCGGTGACAGGAGGATGTCCTGCCGGCTCCGCAGAAAAACTAAAACTGAAGAGAGGCTGTGGAGAAGGCGGGAAGTCACTGCGCAGGCGCGAGGGATGCTGCCAAAAGCTTTCTGATTGGAAGCTGGGCAGCATTCCCGTGCAGGCTCCGTCGGTACTGACGTACCCATATGTGAAGACTCATTCCTGCTTGTTCCTGGAGATAATACATTGAAAACCTCCGCCCAGTGCGCAGCGGCAGCTAAGAAAGCTAATAGAACACTAGGAATAATAAGGAAAGGAATTGGGAATAACACAAGGGATATTATAATGCCTCTGTATCGTTCCCTGGTTCAACTGTACCTTGATTATTATGTGACCATATCTTAAAAAAGGATATAGCCAAATTAGAAAGGTACAGAGAAGAGCCACCAAAATGCTGAAGGGGATGGAAGGATACCCCAGTGAGGAAAGGCTTAAAAGGTCAGGGCTCTTTAACTTGGAAAAGAGAAGGCTGAGGGAAGATATGATATAAGCCTATAAATTAATGAATGGAGTGGAACGGGGTAACATCAATCAATCAGATGTTTATGCCATCAAATAGAAAGACTAGAGGAAGTATGATGAAGCTACAATGTAACCTATTTAAGACTATTAAGAGAAAATAATTTTCTCACTCAACCTTAATAAAACTCCAGAATCCATAACCAGGGGGATGTAGTAAAAGCTGTTAGTGTAGCTGGGTTTAAAACACTGTTTTAACAAGTTCCTGGAGGGAAGGTCCATAAACCATAATTAGAGGACCCGGTAAATCCACTGCTTACCCCAGGTTGAGCATCGTGGAAGCTGTGGTCTGGTTACCTGCCAGGTACTTGTGACCTGGATTAGCCACTGTTGGAAACAGGATACTGGACTTGATGGACCTTAGTCTGACCCAGTATGGCATTTATGTTCTTATGTCTGTTTATCATGCCAATGCAAATGGATTTCTCTTTCCCTCTGTGTATTTTAACCAACAGTGCCTCCCTCTCTCCCTTTAAAGCCCTGTAATTCTATAGCTTTAATATTTTTTACATAGAGTGCCACTCCTCCTCTTCTTCCTACCCTGTCCTTCCTGAATTAAGACATAACCTGGTATAAATTACATCCCAATCATGGTTGTCCACGAACCATGTCTCCTTAACTGCCACTAAATCCAAGTCAGCCTCTTCTGTTAAGATCCCAGATGTTGAGACTTTACTTCCCATGCCACGGGCGTTTATACACACCACTTTCCAGATGTTGCCTTGTTTACCCATTGAGGTATTTAATGTTTCACTTACCTGGGGACTTTTGTCACCCATCCCCAATCAATCTAGTTTAAAGTCCTCTTCAGTAGGTTAGCCAGTCTGATACTGAAGACATGTCGACCCTTCTTGGGCAAAGTGACACCATCTCTGCTCTGCAGCCCTTGGATCATCATCATCCCATGGTGCAGAAAACCAAAATGCTCTCGCTGACACCATCCATGCAGCCATGCATATATCTCCAAGATGCAAGCTTCTGTGTCTCAGCCTTTACCCTCAACAGGGAGGACTGAAGAGAACTCCACCTGTGCAATTATCTGCTTCACCCTCTATCCCAGAGCCATGAAGTCACTTTTGATACACTCAGGGGGATAACTGGCAGTATCATTTGTGCCGACATGGATGAGCAACATCTGGTAATAGTCAGTAGGCTTGATATGTCACAGCAAACTCTCCACAACAGCTCAGATTTTGGCACCTGGCAGACAGCAGAACTCTCTGGACATCAAGTCTGACTGGCAGACGGACACCTCACTATCCCTCAGAAGAGAGAGTCACCAACCACCACTATCAGTGGCAGCTTTGTGATGAATTAGAAGTCGTTATTCTGTTGCTCAGTCTGCAGACTACATATACAAAGTACTGCTGTTTGCTCTATGAATGGGATAGTCGTGCAAAAGATTCCCACTACATCAAGAGAGATTGGCCACATGGGAAAGCTCAGCGGGGTTCTGTCAAATATGCTCTGGAGATATCCACTGTCAAGCTCCAATGGTCCACATCACCTCTTAGGAGAGCTGCCCAGGAACTAATCCACTTCCCAAAATCTAGCTGCACCAGTCCAGCATACACTATCTGCTGGAGACAGAAAAATGCTTAAGTATGCCTCTATCTGCATCAGTTCAAGTAGCACAGATATTGGCACCAACATTTCTAGTTTGTACTATTTCCACCTCTGCTGACAGGGAGGACAACCCAGTCATCTGGACTGGTCTAGCCAGATCCACAACTTTTAACGTTTCAAATTACTCCTATATTCAGAGGCTTTATATATGTCTAGCTAGTGCCTCCAAATATATTAAAATAAATTCTATATGTGTGTATTTATTCATAGATGCACCATTCGACAAATTAAAATTAAGCTGTTAGTTGATGCTTTTATGTTCAAATCTTTGTTATTATTGTAAACACTCCCAACACCTGGGTGCTCTTACAGAGTCAGAACTTACAACCAGCACATATATCCATTTTATACATTTTTACTGTTTTCCATGTCCTTCTCCCCTCATCCCCCTCCCCATCTCATGATGTATTTATTAAAACCACCAAAACCCAGAATATCAACATGGTAATATTGCACCTACAGAACAGTCTTTGACTGTGATCAAATTCCAGGCACTAAATCACACCTCTATACTGAACTATCAATAACCTTCCTGGAATGTGCCTGTATACAGCTGTACTCTATACTCTAAAAAATATATTCTTTGTATGAATTCCCCCCTTCTTGAATTACTCAATCCTCATCCCCCCACACTTTTGTGTTTGTTAGAATCTTATCTGATTATATATCAATCCTCTTCCCGCCAACACCCTATGAGGATCACCCAAATGAACCTATCAATGGGTCATTCTTACCACCTGAGGAGCTCTGCAACTTATAGTCAACCCTCCTTACCAGTCTCTCCTCCCACACCTCTCCCCCCCATCCCCCATTCGAGGATCCCACGAGATGCCAATCCCCCGGGGGGGGGGGGGGGTCCCACTGTCCTGCCAAGTTCCCAAGAAAGCTAGTCTTATGGGCTTCATAGGGCAAGATCATCATTCCAGACATTTGAGGAAAGTGTAGTCAATTAAGATTCCCAGATAGTTAAGTATCCCGTTTCTTCTCCCTCTCTTGAAGACAATCCCTTCCCTTATGATGAATTGATGGGATGATGTTCCACCATTTCCACTACTCCAGTCTGGGGGATCTCACCAGTGCTTTAAGATACATAATTTGGCAAGACGACAAGCCTTGCAGATTAATAGACATCCCTTGCACCCCTCATCCCAAGTGGTTCCAATGCATCCAGGATTGAAAAACCAGGTGTGAGGATCAGCTGCTGTCCTAACAGTTATCCTATATAAGTTTGGATTTTATCCCAAAAGACTTGTACTTTGGTACACCCACACGTGCCCTAGCTCTGCCAACTCATCATCACACCATGGGCAGTTTGAACATTCAGCAACGCCCACCTTCTAGGCTCGCTGTGGAGAAAACAATATGCTCGTCAAAATTTTAAATTGCATCTCTAAGTCTAGTTCCCTGGGCGAGTCTTGATATATGTGCTACCACTGGTTCCCATGAACAACCATCCAGCATACTTGTTAGTTCCACCACCCATTTGCAAATCCCTTGATCATATGTGCAAGATCTAGGATAATCCCTTTTTTTTTTTGGCTTTACTGAGCCACGGAGACCATGTTCGATCTTCAAATTCAAACCAAGTTTCCAATTTGTCAAGAATTCCTCTCTCCAGTCCGTCTGTTCGGGGGAAGTTACAAAGTGTTATAGTTGAATATATAGAACAACGGTGGTCCCTAGGCACCTGAAAGCCGTTTTG
This sequence comes from Ichthyophis bannanicus, assembly GCA_033557465.1. Classification (NCBI taxonomy): domain Eukaryota; kingdom Metazoa; phylum Chordata; class Amphibia; order Gymnophiona; family Ichthyophiidae; genus Ichthyophis; species Ichthyophis bannanicus. The sequence continues at coordinate 1,337,617,786 of CM066032.1, read as the reverse complement.
AAGCGCCTCTAATGGTAATATATGTTGCCCCTCTTTCCACCACAAGGTGTAGATGCATCACTCCCAATGAGGCCCATATAAGAAACACACATGAGTAAGATCCTGGGGGGAGGGGGGCCCCCTTTTCCTTGGATAGTTAGGTATCTCTTCTGACACCATGGGGTACTTAACTTACAAAGGACTTTCCAGCCATTACAAACCCAGTTAATCAGTAAGCTCTCCCAGACCTGGGGAGCAGGTGAGCTCTTGTGGTATGGAGAACAGAGACCAAACGCCAGAAGAGCAACAATAGCTGCCTCTACCTCCTGAAGCGTGAAGATCGATCAGTCCACAATCCAGTCCCAGACATGCCGCAGCACACAAGCCAGGTTATAACATACTAGGTCTGGGACGCCCATACCTCCTCTCTGCCATGGCCCCTGTAGTCAAGCATTAGCCAATCTAGGTTGCTTCCCCTTCCAGAGGAAAGTCTGCACAAATTTCTCTATTTCACGTATATCTCAACTCCGCAATTGGAGAGGTATCAACTGCAACATATAAAGAATCCAGGAAAGACCATCATCTTGGATGCTGCAATCTGTCCTGCCAATGACAATGGGAAAGGGTTCCAGTCCCTTAATTTGTCCTGTATTCACCCAATCAAGGGAGAGACAGTCATGTTATAAAGGAGACTTGGGGCTGTTGGTAGCCAAACACCCAGGTATTTAAATTTGTCTCCTGCTTATTTCAGAGGCAACTGTACCAGCTAGTTGTTCTGGAAGTTGCCAAGCACATCCAGGGCCTCCAATTTGGACTTGTTTAGCTGCAGACTTGCCAGAGCCCCAAACTCCTATTTTTTTTATTTACATTCTCTTATATACCACGCTATTCTGCATCAGTGCAGTTTAAATTGAACAAAGCATTATAACTTGGAGATAACTATTTTACAGGGAACATGGGCTATGGAGGGTTAAATGGCTTGCCCAAGACCACAAGGAGCACCTGTGGGACTAGAAACCCCAGTCCTTCCGGCCCAAGGTTGCTGTCCTCTAGTGGGATTTGAACCCCCAACCTTCCGGCCTGAAGTACCTTGCCCCAACCACTAGGCCACTCCTCCACTCCATTATTTTTGATAATAATTTAGGCAAAGAGGCCTGTGGATCTGTTAACAATACCAATAAATCATCCGGAAAGGCAGTGACTTTAAAGGACATGTTACCTATGTCCATCCCAGGGATATCTCCTCTAGAGTACACCATTCTCAAGAGTGGATCTAGGGAGAGGACAAAGCAATGGCAATAAGGGGTAGCCTTTTCTCATACCCCTCTCAAATTGAAACGGAAGGTAAAACCTCTGTTTACACCTATCACTGTAGAGTGATGGGTTTCTTCAAGGAGTGCAGGCCCTGCACCTTCTCCCAACCCATATGCCCCCAGGGCCTTGAATAGATATGGCCAATTGACAATTTCAAATGCTTTTTCAGCATCAAAACTTATAAAAAGGGCTGGAACCAGAGTCTGATGGAACCTTTCCAGTGAGGCAATGATCCTGCATATTTGCAGCTGTAGGGCTTTGGGTCAATAATCGGCAGTCCCGACAGACCCGTTTTTCTAAGCGGATGATTCACGTGGTGATGTCCCGGCAGTGTTTAGCAACATAGGAAATAATGTCACCGTGTAACACCACTTCGGATGCTTCCCAGAATAGTTCTGGAGTCTGAGCATGGCCATCATTGAAATGACAGTAGTCATGCTATCGTTATAAGAGATTTTTATAAGAACATAAGAACATAAGATATGCCATACTGGGTCAGACCAAAGTCCATCAAGCCCAGTATTCTGTTTCCAACAGTGGCCAATCTAGGTCATATTTACCTAGGCGTTTTTCCCTAGAGACACAAGTTCCACAATGCTTGTACTGGGTCAAGCATTGATATCTTCGGTCACTTCTTAATAATGGTTTATGGACCTTTCCTCCAGGAACTTGTCCAAACCTTTTTTAAACCCAGCTACACTAACAGCCTTTACTACATCCTCCGGTAACAAATTCCAGAGTTTGATTACACGTTGAGTGAAAACATATTTTCTTTTATTAGTCTTAAATAGCTTACCCTTTAGCTTCATTGCATGTCCCCTAGTCTTTCTATATTCTGATAAGGTAAACAATCGATCTACATTTACCCGTTCCACTCCGTTCATTAATTTATAGACTTCTATCATATCTCCCCTCAGCCGTCTCTTTTCCAGGTTAAAGAGCCCTAACCTTTTTAGCCTTTCTTCATAGGAGTATCCTTCCATCCCCTTTACCATTTTGGTGGCTCTTCTCTGTACCTTTTCTAAAATCACTATATCCCTTTTAAGATACGGCGACCAGAATTGCACACAATATTCAAGGTGCGGTCTCACCATGGAACGATATAGAGGCATTATAATATCTTTTGTTTTATTTTCCATTCCTTTCCTTATCATACATAGCATTCTATTTGCTCTCTTGGCCGCCGCTGCACACTGGGCCGAGGGTTTTTTTAAACATGGTATCCACAATGACGCCTAAATCTTTTTCCTGGGTGGTGGTTCCTAATGTGGAACCTTGCATCGTGTAACCATAGTTTGGGTTGTTCTTCCCTAGGTGCATAACCTTGCACTTCTCCACATTAAATTTCATCTGCCATTTTGATGCCCAGTCTTCCAATTTATCAAGATCCTCTTGCAATTTTTCACAATCCTCTTGGGTTTTTAACAACTTTAAATAGTTTTGTGTCATCTGCAAATTTGATAACCTCTCGTTATTCCACTTTCCAGGTCATTTATGAATACGTCAAAAAGCAGCGGACCCAGCACAGATCCCTGGGGTACACCACTATTCACCTTTCTCCATTGGGAAAATTGGCCATTTAGCCCTACCCTCTGCTTTCTATCTTTTAACCAGTTCCTGATCCACAATAGTACACTGCCTCCTATCCCATGACTCTTTAGTTTTGCCAAAAGTCTCTGATGAGGGACCTTGTCAAAGGCTTTCTGAAAGTCCAGATACACAATATCAACCGACTCACCTTTGTCCACCTGTTTATTCACTCCTTCAAAAAAACATAACAGATTAGTAAGACAAGATCTTCCTTGTCTAAAGCCAGGTTGGCTGTCTCCCATTAGGTTGTGACTATCTACATGCTGAGTAATTTTATTCTTTATGGATTCTACCATTTTTCCCGGTACTGACGTCAGGCTCACCGGTCTGTAGTTTCCCGGATCACCCCTGGAACCCTTTTTAAAAATTGGTGTTACATTGGCGATCCTCCAATCTTCAGGTATTAAGAGATGATTTTAATGATAGTTCACAGATTACTGATAGCAGTTCTGCAATTTCACATTTCAGTTCTTTCAACACCCTTGGATGTATACCATCCGGCCCAGGTGATTTGCTACTCTTCAGTTTATCTAATAGTTGTAAGACATCTTCCCGATGTATCGATATTTCCTTCAATTCTTCCGCACCTTTAAATACCACTTCAGTCATGGGTAACATCCCCACATCTTCCTCAGTAAAGACCGAAGCAAAGAATTCATTCAGTCTCTCCGCTATCGCCTTGTCGCCTCTTAGTGCTCCTTTAACCCCTTTATCATCTAATGGACCAACTGACTCTCACAGGTTTTTTGCTACGAATGTACTTGAAAAGGTCTTTATTTCGCGTTTTTGCTTCCGCAGCAAGCTTCTTCTCAAATTCTCTCTTTGCCTGCCTTATCAATGCCTTGCATTTGACTTGCCAGTGCTTGTGCTGTTTCCAGGTTTTGTCGTTTGGCTCTTTCCATTTCCTGAAAAATGCTTTTTTGGCAACAGCCGCCTCTCTGACCTCACCTTTAAACCAGGCAGTTTTTTGGACTTCCTTCCACTTTTCTTAAAGCGTGGAATACAGCTGGTCTGGGCTTCCAAGATAGTATTTTTCAACACACACCCAAGCTTGATGTACGTCTTTAACCTTCGCAACTGCTCCTTTTAGTTTTTTCTTAACTGTTTTCCTCATTTTATCATAGTCTCCCTTTCGAAAGTTAAAAGGTAGTACTGTGGATTTCCTTACTATCCCCTCCTCCACTAATTAAATCAAAGGCGATCATGCTATGATCACTATTGCCAAGTGGCCCCAACACCCTTATCTCTTGCACTAGATCTGGTGTTCCACTAAGGACTAGGTCTAATATGGCTTCCCCTCTGGTGGGTTCATGAACCAGCTGCTCCAAGAAGCAGTCATTTATTTCATCTAGGAACTTTATCTCCCTAGCATGTCCTGACGTGACACTGACCAAGTCGATACCGGGGTAATTGAAATCACCCATTATTATTACTGCGCTGTAACTTTTGTTAGCTTCCTTGATTTCTTTGAGCATTTCATCATCCATATGGTCATTCTGGCCAGGTGCTCGATAGTACACCCCCACTGCCATTGCCTTCCCCCTTTTATATGGAATTTCAATCCATATAGATTCTACAGCAGATTTTGTTTCCTGCAAAAAACTTTAATCCTTTCTGAGTCAATGCCCTCTCTAACATAGAGCGCAACCCCTCCACCAATTTGATCAGCTCTATCATTACGATATAGTTTGTACCCAGGTATCACAGTGTCCCACAGGTTGTCCTCCTTCCACCATGTCTCTGATATTCCAATCATATCTAACCTTTCATTTAGTGCTATATATTCTAACTCTCCCATCTTATTCTTTAGACTTCTAGCATTTGCATACAAGCATTTTAGAGAATGTATTTTATTCATGTTAATTTGGCTATTGTTAGACATGGGTAAATTGGGATCTTTAAGCTCTGTCTGCTCCATACTTGAGGGCATTTGGGCTACTTTACTCTTTTGTGGAACATCTCTGCTTTTGGTAGTATCCTTCAAGAATACATTCTTAGGAACCATCCGCTCTTGGGCGACTGTCGGCTTTCCCCTAATATCTAGTTTAAAAGCTGCTCTATCTCCTTTTTAAAGGTTAATGCCAGCAGCCTGGTTCCATCCCGGTTAAGGTGAAGCCCATCCCTTCGGAAGAGCCCCTCCTTTCCCCAGAATGTTCCCCAGTGCCTAACAAATCCAAAACCCTCATCTCTGCACCATTGTCTCATCCACGCATTTAGACTCCGGAGCTCTGCCTGCCTTTTGGGTCCTGCGCGTGGAACAGGAAGCATTTCGGAGAATGCTACCCTGGAAGTTCTGGATTTCAACTTCCTACCTAAAAGCCTAAATTTTGCCTCCAGAACCTCCCTACCACATTTTCCTATGTCATTGGTACCGACATGTACCAAGACAGCAGACTCCTCCCCAGCACTAAGACCTTATCCAAGTGGCGCGTGAGGTACGCTACCTTCGCACCAGGCAGGCATGTTACCAGGCGATCCTCACGTCCACCAGCCACCCAGCTATCTACATGCCTAATGATCGAATCACCAACTATAATTGCTGTCCTAACCCTTCCCTCATGGGCACATGGCCCTGGAGAAACTTCCTCGGTGCGAGAGGGTTTTACATCACCTGGAGGACAGGTCCTAGTTACAGGATCACTTCCTGCCACACCAGGGTGATGCTCTCCTGTCACGTGACCTCTCTCCTCCATGGAAACAGGGGTGCTGCCAGACTGGAGGTGGGACTTCAGGACTATATCCCTGTAGGTCTCGTCTATGTACCTCTCTGTCTGTCTTATGTTTTCCAAGTCTGCTACTTTAGCCTCTAGAGAACGGACTTGTTTCCTGAGAGAAAAGAGCTCCTTGCACCTAGTGCACACGTAAGACCTCTCACCAACTGGGAGAAAATCATACATGTGACACTCAATGCAAAAGACTGGAAAGCCCCCATCCCGCTGCTGGACTGCTGTCTGCATCTTAGTTTTAAGTTTGTGTCTAGATCTTTAAGTTCTTACTTACTAGGGGTTGCTATGGGTATTTATACCAATAAAACTGTACCTAATACGTTTAATATACCTTGTTCACCTGAAGCTTAATTAATCTCAGGTCCTTAGTGTATGACTGATTTGGGTAATGAGCTTCACCTGAAAGCACCTCCTGTCTTTTAAGAGGTGTAAGTACCTATAAAGCTATGATTATCCCAGGGGAGGGAGGGAGGGAAATAACACTTATTAAAAGAGGGCTGCTACACAGTACCCTGTCTTGTGCTGCTGAGGTAAGCTAAATTCTGATTTGATTTAAATTATAGCTCTTAGCTGCTGCTAGGCTCTAACTTCTTATGAAATTTAAACTACAAGCTCTCTGCTGGGTACTAAATTTAACCAGAAAGCTCTCTTCTGTGTGTTAAATTTAAACTAAAAGTACTTTGCTGTTACTTGGCCCTGAGTGACTATTAAATTTAAACTACAAGCTCTCTGCTGGGTATGAAATGTAACCAGAAAGCTCTCCTCTGTGTTTTAAATTCAAACTTTAATTGCTGCTACTAGGCCCCAACTGATCCAACAAAAAACAGTGGGTTCACAGATTAAGTAGCTTTAATACAAAGAATTCTTTTTAGAAAATTACCAGAAGTATATACTCACAGTTGCAGATTTCTCTCCAGAAGTAACAGTCCCCCCTTTCTGAAATTCCTCCTCATATAATTCAATTGGAACATGCCAAGGGGTATGTCCCACTTGCTGTTTCCCCCAGAAACAATCCACCCAAACAGGGGCATGGTCCAAAATTTCATAGGGCCCTATATCCACTACTTCTATGTGTTGTGTTAAACAAGGAGGGCAGAAAAAAAATGGTGTCTAATCAGACACTAGTGCTATGAGCTCTGGAAAGGTGGGTATAATTGCGGTCCTGAAGATGCAAGGCCCTCCACACATCCATAAGATGTAGGTGTCTGAGGAAGTGGCTCAAGTGGCATGATGTATATTGTCAGGACCCACTGGTGTGTCCCGTAATGTCCACACAGGGGTCTAACACCCCATTCCAGTCCCCTCCCAAGATCAAAGGATAGTCAGACAAGCCCTCTATATGTGCTACCAAACCTGAAAAGAAATTGGGCTCTGGGATGTGTGGGACAAATTGCTCCCAGGATCACTTTCCTTCCCTGTAATCCACCAATACATAGTGGCCCATGAGATCCCTGATCTCCTGAATGCATTGGAAACCCACTCCCCTTGTGATGAGCACTGCAACTCCACCTTCCATCCCTGGGCTGAGGCCCCATAAATCTGTTCAACTTGGGCCCCTTTCAACCTGCTGAAATCCTCCACTGACTGATGAGTTTCTTGCAACATTATGATCTTTCCCTGGTGTCTCTGAATAACCCCACAGATCTTCCTTCTTGATAGACTAGCTAGCCTGCATACATTCCAGCTGAATATTCTCACCTTAACTCATAGTGTAAGAAAAAGTCCTGATCTAAAACAGTAGACCCCAATCTGGGACTCTCCCCACCTTAGTCTTGTTCAACATCCACACTAATCCCCCTCAGGAACCCTTAATGTTCTTGTAACCTAAATAGTTATCTATCCCCTCCTTCCCGTGTCCCCCCTTCCAATCCCTTCCCCTCCCATCTATTCTATCACCTGAGTCACTCCTAGATGTTAGAATCCCCAGCCACCAGACTTACCAAGATGGCCACGATGCGTTTCCTTCAGCCAGATGCCTAAGTGTAAAGGAAAGTTGAGGGCTTTCCCCTCTGAGCCCCAACAACCAATTCTTGGTCCAATGGACCATTTTGTTCAGCTTTCCCTGGACCAATGGCAGGAGATACGAGCTGGCTTGGCAGCGCCCAAAGAGGCAGCTTCGGCACTTCCATCGGATGGTGAGGCTTCTCTATCTCCTGCACAGAGGATTCCGCTGCCATGCCCAGCTACGTCAGCCCCACCCCCCGCTGCTGCGACACCGTTGTCTCCTGGTGGGGAGACTGTTAGCGCTGCTGAAGGGGAGCTTGCAGGTGGTTTGGTTGCATCGTCCCCTGAGAGCTTTGGGGAGGCTTCGGGTGTGAATCTGATGCCAAATGTTCTGGTGACTCCCTTTTTGGAAGACAGCTCTCTCCTTAGTCTGCATCTACTCCTTCAATGTTTGTTCCGTCTATTCTGGTACGTCCAAAAGTCTTTACGCTGGAATCTATATGGGAGGCCACTGCGTCTTTCTGTGGTGATTCACTCTCAGACTTCAGCATTATCCTCCCGGGTCCAAGAGAATGTGGTCAACATTAAGAAGAATGCTAGTAAAATTGAAATGGCTGTGTCTGTTTGTGATCAGATGAAAAACGCAGTTAAAAGATCTAGGAACCCAGTTAGAAACTGTTTCAGATACTACTTCTGCTTTGTCTAAAGATAATGGGGCTATTAAATACAAGCTGGAGATATTGGAAAATGCTTCCAGAGCTGTTAATCTGCAAGTTCTAAACTTTCCAAAAATGCTTGGCATAACTGCACTTGACATGTTTAAAAGGTACTTGCAAAAGATATTAAAAGTTCCTTCCGAACTGATACCACCCTTAAATAAGGTATATTATCTCCCTCGTGGGAAGAAGAGTACTGAGGTTTCAGTAGTTGTTTCTAATGTGAACTCTGACTTGCTGAATGTATCTGGCCTGCTTGAAGATACCGGTGGGGGAATCCTGCGCTCCATCTACTTTATTGGTGCAATGTGCATTAATTTCTGACAAAGAATGGCTCTTAAAGATGTTTTTTTAGAAGCGTCTGGAGACGTTTCTTGGTTTAACCATATCTATGTTTCCTCATCTGACTAGAGACACCCAGAAGCAGCAGAAACAATTTCTTCTTCAAAAAGCAGGTGTTGCAAATGGGGGGGGAGGGGGGGGCTTTTTTCTATGATTTCTCTGTAAATGTCTGGTAATAATTAATTCTATTAGATATTCTTTTTCTGACCCTATTGATTTGGGCACCTTTATTAATGCCAGACTCCCTTCTATGGAAGTCCCAGAATAACTTTTTCCTCTCCATAATAGTATGCCCAGGGTACTTCGCGGTTACTTGGTTTCTTTTTTTTTTTTCTGTTGTCAAGTTATTCTAAATGATTATACTTTCCAGAGTGCGCCTGCTCTGCTTTGTTTTTTCTTTTCTCCTCTCTCCAACATGTGGACTGCGATTGAGTCTGTAGGATTGATTTTCTATTTATTACTGATTGTATCTTTACCTACATGCACTATTTTCTTTTGCAAGATCGTAATATTTTTCTTGGTGTTTTGTTTAAAATATATAATAAAATAAAATAAAAAAATCCCCAGCCATCACCTCTCTAAGTTCTACATCCCCTCCTATCATGGCCTTTTCATACCCTAGATCACGTTACTGCCTTGAGACCCTACCTCATTCGTCCTTTTGTAAAATTGTTGTCACCTATGTTATCATTCGTACACATATGCCTCGTTCCATACCTCACACTTCCATTAAAATCAGTACAAGGCCTAAATCTCTATACATGTGCTCCAAGTGGGCTAATACACCAGGCATTGATATCACAGTTTAATCTAACATATCCGCCAGGAAGGGTTCCTGGACAACCCCTAATATTGCTTTCGCTTTTATACTTTCTGCAGTGGGTGGCGCAAACTACAGCAAAGAACACACAGACTAGTGGTCTCCTTGCATCCCATAGTTCTCTCAGGTCATCCAATCTGTCTGTTCCAATATCTAAACATCTGTCCAAAGCAGCTTTGAGTCGTCTTAAGTATCCCAAATTTGCCAAAACGGGTACCTTCACTCCACTGTACCCAACACACCAGTGGTTCCAGCTCCTCAGACAGTGCCAGGTTTGATGCAAGTGAAGAGTCCAAATACTGTTGTGCCACCTCAGGGCTGTCAAATGTCCATGGTGCTCCATTAAAGAAAACCCTGATCTTGACGGTGTATAGCACAGCAAGTTTGTTGTGCTTCCACCAGTTTCTGGCACACCTCGGCATAGGCCCTTCTCCTGGTGCCGAGTTCAGTGGAGTAATCTTGGTAGGCCGAAAATTTGAAATTCCCACACACAATGGGACCTTGGGTTCACATCTCTTTCAGTACTTTTTCTTTTTGTAGGAAGTTTAAAAATTGGGCGATTACCACCCATGGTCTTGAGTCGGAGGTCCATACTGGCCTAACCTGGTGGATACGTTTCATGATCACTGGCTGGTAGTCATCTCCCAAGGCCAATGATGTATTCAGCAGTCTCCAGATAGCCATGAAGCTCACTGTCCTTCACAGATTCTGGGATGTCAATGAATCAGATTTTTCTGTCTCCCCTGATTTTCAGTGTTATCAAGCTTTATGGCCTGTTTCCCCAGCAGCTCTTTTAGTTACACAGGGTAAAGCAGACAAAGAAATAGAGCATCTTCCAGCTACGATAACCGCCCCTCTGCTTCTTGCAGCCAGGAAATCAATGGTTTCAAAATGACTGCACCATCTTGTAATGGCATCGAATCACCCCACCAGAGCAGACTACTGCAGTGGTCACTTCATTCACTAGCGCAGCCTGACCTAGGGAACCCAGCAAGTTTCACAGTCTCTTCAGGCAGATTTCATTCCCTTTGCAAAGTATTTCCCCGATCTAAGGGCTCCTGGGAATATATCAAGGTCAACATGTTGTCACCTGTGAAAAGACTATTAAATACTTATATAGTAAGGGTGCTAGTAGTGACTAGGGATCCTGGAAAGGGCACAGCACACATTTGTGCACTCTCAGCACATCTTGTGACCTAGTTGATGCCTTTATTTTTCATCAATTGTGTCCTGGGTATTTGTTGGCCTATTTGCAGGCATATCTCCTCTCACAGCTTACCTGTTCCCAGGATACTGATTGGTTTGACCTTTCCAAGGCAAACTTGTTCCATAGTCAGGCTTGAGGCCAGGGCACTGTCTTGCTTTTTCCCCATTATGTGGCATGGGCATCCTTTAACCACTCACTTTATTGATGATCTTATGGGATTTAGGAGGGAGGTGAAAACATCTTTAGAAAGTCTCAAGGATGCTATTTGTTTAGTTGCTGCACATGTTACATAACAACATATATATATTAAAATCAATATATGTTTTTACTGCAGTATATCCTACCTTGGGCTTATTGTAAGGGCAAGAAAAATGTTTAATAAATGAAATATCAGGGTTGGTACATGAGGTATACGATATATATTCTATATCTATGGCCTCAAATATTAGCACTATACATGTGAAGTGGCATTTTAGAAGGGATGTCTAGGTAGAATCTGGAACGTCCAGAGCATAAGGTCAAAAATATCTCGAGGAGTGGCAGCAGTAAAGGGAAACCATAGAAGTACCTTCTGAACTCTCTCCACCTTGAAAAATGAACATCCCTGTAACTGGTTATGAGAAGACCCCAATGCAGGCTGGAATGTCAGGTATGTGCACGAATGAAGGCCATTTCACAAATGTGGATGTCCTCAAATTGCACAGCCTCAGAACCTGGTACTTTGACATGCTGGCAGCGGTATTTCAGAAAGGGGGACGATTGTGCTTTTTTCTGATTGGCTGATTCATTGTTTGTCTGCCTGCCACGTGTTTGGAGTTTCCATGACATCATTCAGGATGCCCTTTTTCTATCATGCATGCTCAGCGTTTTTTGCCTGTCATGCTGGCAGTTTCCTGCAGCAAGCTCAGCGGTGTCGTTTCTTGCTTTGTTCAGTCTGTCAGTTCTTCTTGTTTTTCCTTTTCTTTTTTGGTTTATGAGTGACCAGATTGTGAGCGTTTCACTTTTTGCATTTCAGGATTAAGCACAGTTAGTTACTTACCTGTAACAGGTGATCTCTGGGAACAGCAGGAATAAGTATTCACATATGGGTACGTTGGTGCCGACGGACCCTGCGTGGGAACGCTCCCCAGTGTCCAGAAAGAAAGCCTTTGGGAGCATCCCACACATTCACTTCCCTCTCATCAGTTGGGTTTGTAGCTGAGACCGAAGGGGGGGGGGGAAAGAGAGAGAGAGAGAGAGAGAGAGAGAGAGAGAACAACTCCTAGGGAAGGTGGGTAGGTTGTGAAGACTTATTCCTGCTGTTCCCAGAGATCACCCGTTACAGGTTAAGTAACTGTGCTATCTCCAGGAACAAGCAGGAATGAGTCTTCACATATGGGGACTTCCAAGCTAGAGATGCCTAGAGGAGGTCCCAGCATGTTGCAAATCTAATGGATGGGCCATGCTATTTCACAGAACCTCAGGCATCCAAGGGATGGAGGATAGGAGTTGAATTTAAAAGGGTGTGCTGTGGAACAGCTTGATTAAACAAGGCGTCTAGAGGGGAGTCCTTGTGTAGATCATAATTGTTAGTAAATATCGAATTCCAATTTTCTAATGTGGACTTTACTCAAAAGTATTGTGAAAGTGTTTGTTGAGGCTAATATGGGCCTGCTGCTAAGAGCCAGTACATTATTCTCAAATAAATTACCTCACTGTGAAGTAGAGGAAAATACATTTTGCAATACAGGCAGAGGTCAGAAGCCTTAATGGCTAGAACTAATCCCAGAAGAAAAAACTGGGGGAGTTTAATGAGGTTGGACTTTGGAGGAAAAGCTAAAGCTTCTGTAGGCCAAAGTTTAAAGCTCTTTGTCCTTGGAGCAGAATACGGCTCTAGGAAAGAGGAGAGAAATCTGAATGGTTTGGACGAAAAGGTAGAAATATGCCTTGCAGAAAAAGGATGGGTCTTTAAGACCCCTTTAACCAAATGAAAGAAACACACATTTGTAGTAGGCGCTGTAGCCTCCAATTTCTTGAAGATCAGTAATGTCTTCCCTAAGTGATGTCACTTAGGATAATGACTTTACATGGAGAGCTTCAGATGTAACGTAACCAGAAAGGTTACGGTAAAAGAAGGTATTTTCTAATCACCATAGAAATTGGTTGTCCATTTAAAACCCTAAGGTATGCTGGAACAGCATTAATATGGACAGTAAAAAATCTTTCAGAGTCAGATATAGATTCACTTAATAACAAGAAGGGGTAAGACCTGCTTGAGAATATGGATAGATAATCTTTCTGGTTACAAGTGGAAGAACCATGGATAAGGTTTCATGGAAACCAGTGGAATGTTCTTACTTATAAGGAGAGGTCTAGATTTCTTTAAAAATTCTAGACTTTGAATAACCAGGAATGGAGACCTACGTGAAGGGGTGCAGAGATGATCCTTAGTTGTAAGACAGCAAGTCTGGATCCTTCTATAACTTCAGTATAGTAGCTGGAGAAGACGCCGCAATAAGAGAGGATACCATGTTTGCCCCTCCATGAGGGCAATATGAGTATCATGCGTTCTTTGTTCAGCATAAGCTTCAATTAAGTATTGGGAATTAGAAGGAAAGCACTAGACAAGGACCGACTGCAGTGAAAAGGAATGCATCCCTGTTGTAAGAGTTCCACTGGAGATGTGGAACAACCCAGGGAATTGAGCAATTCTTTATGCTTTCACGTGGTCTAAGCCCTGGTTCCTTTTCCTTAAAAGGAAATTTTAAGGAAGATGGTAAGAGTAGGAAAAAACCAGCCATGTAGGAGCATGACTGGGCAAAGCCTTTTTAACCATCTGGAAGTTACCTACTGGGAATGGCTCTGACGCTCTCTGGCAAAGGCCCATAGTTGCAGAGTTTTTTTGTATAATTGCAGAGAGCATGTTGTAGGTTGCTTAGGTGAGATCTGGCTGTTTAATTGCCAGTGTGCAACCTTATCTATTCTGTTGGAGCCAAAAAGAATTGAAGATGGCTAAGAAAGCACAGTTACTTACCTGTAACAGGTGATCTCCGAAACAGCAGGAATTAGTCTTCACACGTGGGAGATGTCGCCGACGGAGCCCGCACGGGAATGCTCCCCAGCATCCAAACACAAAGCCTTTGGGAGCACCCCTCGCGCCTGCGCGGTGGCTTCCCGCCCTTCCTACTGCCTCTCCCCAGTTGAGTTCATAGCTGAGAGAGAAGGAGACATATCCACTCTTCACATTACAACCCTTAACCATGCCCTCATTTGATCTTTAATCCTCCACTTCTATAACACTGTACATAGTTTTTCCCCCTGTTTTTCCAAGTTTGTATCCCATGTTTTATTGTAAACCCAATGTAACTGCTACATTGTTTTATGTTCTGTTCCACTGTAAACCGCACTGATTGTAATAGCGCGGTATATAAGAGATGCAAATAAATAAATAAATAAAGGAATAGAGAGATACAACTCCTAGGGGAGGTGGGCGGGTTGTGAAGACTAATTCCTGCTGTTCCGGAGATCACCTGTTACAGGTAAGTAACTGTGCTATCTCCAGGAACAAGCAGGAATGAGTCTTCACACGTGGGGACTCCCTAGCTGAGGGTGCCAGGGGAGATCCCATAAAATGCGGAGCCCTGGCAGGCAGGCATTTTCCCAACCTGGATCCCCGGCATCCCCTGAGGGATGGAGGGTAGGAGTTGAGAAGAAAAAAAGGGTTCCAGAGGAACAGCAAAACCAAGACTACAGGGGAGAGTAGTCTTTAGAATGCAAGACAGTATCATTAAGTATTTAATGAACTAGTACCACATAGAGCTCACCTACCGGATCGTAGGAAGAAGAACTTTGATGGAGGTACTGTAGACTCCGTAGCGAAGTCTTCGAGAGAACTTCACAGCAGTGAGGGGGAAGTTCCAAATCCGGAAGGGCAGGAGACCAGGTGTCAACTGGCGCAGGAGAAGAATGGCAGGTCTTCAAGGAAGCTTTATGGGAAAAGCTGAGCACTCCTTCAGGGGCAGAGTCCCGAACCCTGAGAGCTAGAAGTAGAAGACTGGTCGATCTGGAGAGCCCAGTCCGGAGGAGAACAGGGGCGTACCCCTGAACCGAAGAGTATACTATCAGCCCTAGCTGAGAAAAAGACGACATAGGGCCTGGACCTCAGGAAGAGGTGCACAACAGAAAAAAAATTTGAAGCTGTTGACTTCACAGCAGCAAGTTGAGTATAACCGGTCCCAGATATCGAGCCGCAAGAAAATAGGCAAGCGGACTGGTCGGACCCCGTAAAGAGTAAATGCAAGTACCTGCAATAGGGAGATAGACAGTAATACACAGGGTGCTGTGGGCATCTCCCAGTGGGCGCCTACCGATACAGATAAATATGCAATATATATCTAGGTAAGTAGGGCAGGTAGAGCGCCCACCCAGGTACTAAAAACATGTATGCCGAGGGACATACATACGGGAGTATAATACTGATAAGTCGGACCTGTCACTGATCCACAGAAGAACGCCCACCTGGGAAGGTGGCGGGAAGATCCATCCAAGAACGAGGGGGGGGGGGGTCTATGTCTGTGGAGCAGTGGCAGATCAGCGAGATTAACAGTACGGTTGCTTGAAGGGCACATCAGGGGAAGCCTACGATGTGTCCCCATGGCAAGCACGCGGAAAGAACTTGTCCCCCGCACAAAACGGGAGGCAAGAGGGTATAGTCATCGACAGCCATGGAGTGACTAAGAAGTCCATTCCCTCATATGGAAAGACCCTCAGAGCGAGGGTCCCTGCCTAATGGCAAGCTGCTCTGAAGATTGCAGAGGGCAGCGTGCAGGAGGCGGGGGAAACTGACAGGAGTCAGAGACGTCGCCCCATCCCGGCAGCTAGAACGAAACCTGCGGGGGGTGGCAATACGCCAGGTAGCAGAGCCTCTGGCAGAAGTAGTAAGCACTCTTGGTGACTCCTGCACGCACAGTAACTGACAAAGAACAGGGTCTACACTGGGAGAAGAAATTTCGGTATGGCATCTGCTCAAGCAGGGGGATCCTGGACGAGAAGGGTTCGAGGGACTTACCTAAGGGTAAGTCAGTTGAAGGATAGAAGGCCCTGTGGCCAGAACCATCAAGGAAGAGCGGTGACCTCCCTCTACCAACAAGGAGGAGGGAATACCGTAACTCCCAGACAAGCATCCGAACCACTTGCCATACTGAAAACGAACCCCAGTGTAGAGCTAGAAGAATAAACTTCCAGTAGAGAAGTTAATCGTAGGCTGCCGCATACCAGAGCCTAAAGCTGCTTGGTATGAGCATCCTGGCACGGGCCCGGGAACCGCCGACCGGAGTGAGACGACCCTTGCTTGGCCGCACCTGGCGGGTGGGCGGACATCTGAAACTTTCTCTTCCTCGGGAAAGGAGGTCTGGCAGGACACTTCCCACCCCCGGGGGGAAGAGAGGGCTTAGGATGGCTATCAGTGCTAGGAAGGTCAGCGGAGCACTGAGCAGCCTGACGTAACGCTTCGCTATGGAAGAGGTGTTCTCCAGCACACGGAGAATTACCCAGATTATGTTGTGCCCATCTACACAAGTCGGACGCCTGCAGCCAGGCAGTACGACGCGCTCCAATGGCAATAGCAGAGGACCTGCTAACAGACTGAAAGGAGTCTAGAGAAGCACGAGAAAGGAACCCAGAGATATTCCTGCAATGATAAAGAAGCAAGGAATATTCAGAGACCTTAGTTGCAGACAAAAAGGGAGACAAGAGAGATAATCTCTCGGTGACCTCCCGGAGTGTCAGGCTCATAAAACATATGAAATAATTCTGGAAGCCAACATGGACGTTTGGAAGGTCTGACGCCCAAAGGTATCCAGCGCTTTAGAGGCACGACCGGGAGGGCGAGAAGAATGTTTCTTCTTACTTCCGACCTTCCGCAGCGCCGATTCCACCACAATGGAATGATGTGGAAGCTGGTGCTCCTGAAAACCCGGGGAGGGGGGCACCCGATACTGAGCATGCATGGCTGTAGACGGTGCAGGAACCCT
Organism: Ichthyophis bannanicus; assembly: GCA_033557465.1. Classification (NCBI taxonomy): domain Eukaryota; kingdom Metazoa; phylum Chordata; class Amphibia; order Gymnophiona; family Ichthyophiidae; genus Ichthyophis; species Ichthyophis bannanicus. The sequence continues at coordinate 1,337,601,137 of CM066032.1, read as the reverse complement.
CAAAGGTGACCGCCAAACCCCCAGCAGAAGATCCTGCAGAGAAGGGTGTAGAGGAAGCATTACGGCTGCCTGTTCCGCAGGACCTGGACTTAGGGGAGGACCCGGGATAGGGATGGCAAGCAAGTCCGCCATGTCAAGGAGAAAATCCTAAAAAAGATGGCTCTCCCAGAGGGGCTATTCCGGGGGAGGCTAAGACGGAAGGTGCCGCCTGGACAACAGCAGGCCTAGCGGACTGGTGCCCACTGGACAGAGAAGGACACCAACAGTCCCGATTCGAGGCCGTTAGTACTGCGTCTTCAGTTCTGGGAATTGATTCCCAGCTAGGCATCAACGGGGTCGATGGCAACGATGGAACCGCAGGAATCGGCCTCGGCCCCAACCCCGGCCTCAGGGACGGCACTGCCCCCAGCGGTTGAAGTGGTTCCGAAGCACTCGGAGAGCAGGGGTCAGCAATCTCTGCACTGTCTCACCCGAAACATGTCGTAACCAAGCCTTCTAGACTGGGTATCGACTCGAGACAGGGCATCAAACCGAGCAAAGGGACCGACCCCCTCCTAGAGGGCCCCGGCGGGGGTGGCGGTGTCGGCGATGCCGAACCCAGAAAGAGAATCGGGATCATATCGATCGGTGCCACAGGCATCGAGGACCCCCGAGGATGAAGCTCGGTGAAGGGGGAGACACCCGACACCGGCGACGACTGCGGGAGATAGGTACCGCTAGACGCTGGGACTCCTCTCGAGCCTGTCTTACCGCGAGGAGAACCCCTCCGGGGTTTACTAACCGGCCCCGAGGGTACCCGGGTAACCCGACGGGCCCCGGCGGGGAGTGAAACGCACAACCCCGGCGCTGACGCCGGGGTACCGGTGCTTCTTAACGCCGGGACCAACCCCGCTGTTGGCTGGGACGGCAGAAAACCCGGCTGGGTCGAATCGATCGAAGTCCCCGAGGCCCCCCTTCAAGCGAAGAGTGGAGCATTCGACGTCCGCATCGATGCCGGGGGATCGCCCGTCCGGGACAGATCGATAGGTCCCGAAGGTACTGGGGAGCCAGGCGGTAATCCCTGGTGAGGAGTGGAGCACTTGACACCGATGCCGGCACAGGGGAGGCAGCGCCGCTCAAAGCCGGTACCACCCCCGCGCAGGACTGGGATGCAGGAAAGCCAGCCTGGGCCGAATCGAGCGGCCCCGAAGGAACCAGATGACTATTACCGGCTACGAGTGAAACACTCGATACCGACGCCGATGCATCGGTACCGCCCGAAGCGGGTACCACCTCCGCGCATGGCTGGGATGCAGGAAAGTCAGACTGGATCGAGTCGATCGGCCCCGGAGGCGCCGAGGACACCAGTTGACGATCCCTGGCGAAGAGTGGAACACTCGACGCCGACGCCGAGGAATCGGCACCGCTCGAAGCGGATACCACCACCGAGCATGGCTCGGGAATGTTCTGTGAGGAGCTAACCCCAGGAACAACCCGAAACCCCGCAGATGCTTTGGAGCCCGAAGACTTCCGCCGGGGTTTATTTGCCAAGGAGGACTCGAGGGGGAGGCCGGAGCCGTCGTCATGCCGCGCATGAGACTCACCCCTCAAGACTTGGCTAGTCTTAACAGTGTTGTGTGGTTACCAGATCCTGGAGAGAAGAGAAAACCGATGACCGCACCTTAGGAGGAAAAACGTCATCGAGGGACACCCGAAAAAGGGAAGGTCTTCTCCCGATACTGAAGCCCGGGGGAAAAGGGATCAGGGCTCAAACAGGAGAGGCACCAGGGATTGGAGTCCAAGTAAAAAATGAAGTCGCCACAGTGAGGGCACTTCTTAGGGGAAGAAGGCTCCATGCTGGAAAGCCCGGTAGCCTCAAAAGGACCAGAGGGAAAGGAGTTCCCTCGAGTGATTAAAAGAAGAAAAAACACCGGTGGTGCCGGTGTCGGCGGGAAAAAAGGCCGCGACCACAAGAAACAAGAAAAGGAAAATGAAAAAGAAAAAAGGGTTTCTGCGGTAGCAGGAGGACGTCCTGCTTGCTCCGCGGAAAATGAAAAACTGGGGAGAGGCAGTAGGAAGGGCGGGAAGCCACCGCGCAGGCGCGAGGGGTGCTCCCAAAGGCTTTGTGTTTGGATGCTGGGGAGCATTCCCGTGCGGGCTCCGTCGGCGACGTCTCCCACGTGTGAAGACTCATTCCTGCTTGTTCCTGGAGATTAGTAGACTGCAATGATAAATTGTCCAAGTGGGTTGTGGAACCTCTCTTGGAATTATCTGTTATTAAGGCAGCTGAAAAAGTTAGGTCCTATAGATTGGAAAAGGACCGACAGACATAATTAGGAGTGGTAAAACTCAATTATTGTCTGATAAGCTGTCTTAAAAGAAATATTTGAGAAGATTGCAAAGGGGAAGAAAACTTACTGGAGTAGGTATTGAAGAAAATCCTATGGGCTTAAAAAGTAAGCCCTCCAGTTGAATAGTATCACTCTTAAGAGACTGAATGTCTCAACTAAGAGGGATAGAAAGTAATACAGAGTTCAGAAGACTTACAATTTGGTAAGTCCCTGAAAAGGTAAAGCCCCCTTGCAGTCAAAACTATGAGATATCCTCGTACAGGAAAACTGTCAAGGTGAAGGGCATAGCCTACCTTGTTGGTTATTACTCCTCTTTTTCCTTCAAAAAGGAGAGGAGAAACCTGTTACCTGTAGGGCATGATTGTCCTCAATAGCTCTTGGAGCTAAAAGAATGGATTTCTCTTGTGGTAAGAGATTCATGCCTAGAGTCGAGGACTGAGTCAGTGTATCACTGATATCTCAGTAAGGATGAGATGAACTGTAGATGCTTCTGTTGATAAGAAGTAGGTTACCAGTTCTAAACCTCACAGGAAAAAGATTTAATGAATAAAATATCAGAAACCCTGCGACTGCTGGGTTTGCTGAGCCTGTTGAGGTTTTGATTTTCTTAGCCTGGTATGATGTTGCCCTTCTTTGGAAACATCTGCATGATGGGTAGAAGATGGATAAAACTTTTTTCCCCTAGCGGGATAAAGTTTGGTATGAGATTTTTTACTAGCTGGGATAGAGGAAAGTTTTGACAATCCTCTGAAAGCAACAATATCAGTGTTTAACTGATTAGCTTGGAATAAAGCATCCTTGTTAAAGAGATTTTCACCAGTACAAGGAGTATTTCCCAGCCTTTCTTGTACCCATTTGTCCAAGTCTGAAGCTTGGAGCCAGGCCATGTGTCGTGCCCCTATGGCTATAGCAGAGGTTCTGCTAATAGACTCAAAACAGTCCAGGGAAGCACGATTAAGGAACTTCGAGACATTTTGAGCATGACTGACTAATAAGAAATAGTCTGCTCTTTTATGTTCTTGAAGAAAAGGGTTCAAAAGCTTTAAGTTCTTTGTGATCTCTTCAAGAGATAATTCTTGCTGAAAGCATGGATGCCTGGAAGCAGACGTCCAAAGGCATCTAAAGTCCTAGACTCACGACCTGGTGGATAAGAGGAGTGCTTCTTTGCACTCTTAATATGCCTCATTGCTGACTCTACAACAGTAGAATGATGAGGAAGTTGAGTCTTTTGAAAACCTGGAGGTGGCACCTTGTACATAGTGTCAAGTGTCTTAGAATGTGGGGATATGGTTAAAGGAGTTTCCCACATTCTTAATAGTAGATCCTGTAAGATCTGATGCAAAGGAAGCATGATCACCTCTTTTGGAATCCAGGGGAATTGCAGAGTTTCTGAATCCCCTGGTATAGATTCTTTACCAGGTATAGAAATGGCAAGTAACTTTGCTATATCAAGCAGAAAAGCTTGAAAATAAATCTCTCCTGAGGAGGACCCTCTGAAATGAGGGGTAAAGGCTGGAATTGTTGAAAATTCAGCCTTGGTACCGATGGATTCATCCCAGTTTTCAGGATCGGAAGACTTGAAAGGATGAAGCATCGGATTTTCTTTAAAGAGATGTCTTTGGTACCGCCCGAGGTCGGTACCGAGACGAGTCGGTACTGAATCCTCCATGCTAGAGAGCGATTCCAGGCTCGGCATCGAAGGAAGCGAGTCTGTCGAAGCAAGCATCGACGGTACCGACACCGGTGCAGATGTCGATACCGGTACCGAAGCTGAGACGATAGTCGGGGAACGGTCTGCAGCAACTCTAGCAGTACTGAAATAGCCGAGAGATTCACTAGACTACGTTCATCGGTGAGGAATATATCTCATCCATCACCATAGCTGATGATGGGGTGTCGGTACCACCCGAAGCAGCCACAACCACCAAGCATGGCCCAGGTATGTCCATGGAGGTAAGAACCTCGGGAACAACCTGAAGCCCTGTTAATGCTTTGGAGCCCGAAGACTCCTGCCGGGGCTTTATTGCCAAGATGACCTTGAGGGCAACGCCAGAGGCATCTCGATGCTTAGGAGATGATCTACCACTCGAGGACTGGCTAGTCTTAACAGACTTTTGTTTGGTTACCTGATCCTGTGAGAAAGAAGATATTCTGGCTGGTGACATCAAGTCTGATGTGAACCGAGTATCGAGGTGTGCTCGATCCTGAAGACTTCTTCTATTTAAGCTCCTGCAGGAGAGACACTCCAGTGGGCAATGGTCAGGACCTAAACATTTTAGATACCAAGTATGAGTGTCTAAAAATATATTTGTACCGCCACACTTTGAACATTTAAGGATAGTGGCTGGCTTTTCCATAATGGAAAGGATAGAGGCCTAGTGGCCAAGAAACCGTCAGGCACTAAACAGGAAAAAATTCCTTACAAAGAAGAAATTTTTAGTAAAAAAGAAAAAAAAAAAGCACTGGCGGTACTGGTGGCATCGAGGGAAGGCAGACGTGACCACAAAACACAAGAATTTTCTGCGGTGACAGGAATACGTCCTGCCGGCTCCGGAAAACAGAAAACTGATGAGAGGGAAGTGAATGGGCGGGAAGGCAGCACGCATGCGTGTGGGATGCTCCCAAAGGCTTTCTTTCTGGACGCTGGGGAGCGTTTCCGCGCAGGCTCCGTCGGTACCGACGTACCCATATGTGAAGACTCATTCCTGCTTGTTCCTGGAGATACGTTATTTGCAGAGCTCCCTGAAGAAGCCACTTTGGCAAAACACCTGGTGTTGGGGCTCCAGGTCATTGCCATGACTGCTGCAGATCCAGTGACGTTTGTTCTGCCGTGCTGAAATGCACTTCAATATTGTACTTCATTGCTGCTTCTAAGCTAAGTTTCTTCAGTGTTCTTTTTTGGTTTATTGGCACCCTTGATGGATTAGTTTGCTAATTATTCTGACTGCTGTTACCACTTTGAGCTGGCTTTTTGGGGTTCTTTATGAGTCTGAGTTTTGGCTGAGCTCCAAGATTTTTTTTTCCAACTGTTGATGTCTTTTTGAACGCAGTTGATTATTCAGGCACCCTTGTGGCATGGTTTGTGTCTGGTTTGACATTCGACTGGCTCATCCTTTCCAATTACATTTGCAGAAGGTCTGGCAAAGGTCTTTTTTCCATATATTCCATTCTGCATTGTAACAATCCATCATCTGTAGTAATTGGCTTATCTAGCTAAGAATAAAATGCCTGGTACCAGACACACACCTATTTTATTAGACGTGTGGGAGGTACGTCCCATAATTATAGCCCTATTTCCGAGTCTCGTCCAAAATAGAGGATGCTGGGGAGGAAGAAAAAAAGGTTAAAAGCATTCAGTTGCCTTCTCTTCCAAACCTTCCTGGTTTAGCCCCTAGAGTTTAAGGAAGTTTGTCAAGGCCTGCATTAGCCTTTACTAAACATACAAACTGAACCCCCCGTTACAGCCTTGGAAGTCTCTTGTAAAAGGGCCGACCTTAGGTGGACAAGACCTCTTTCAAAAAGGCAGATACTGTAGCTGTGAAATTTTATTTCTCTGCATTGTTGACAAACACAAAACACAATCAAGTCAAAGAGGGAGTGCTTCCTTAGAAGAACACTCGCATCAAAAATCAAAGCACCCCCCTCCCCACCAAATATACTTTTGAAAGGTTTCAATATGCTCAAGAAAAACACAGTGCTCTTGTAAGCCAGTATATGATAATTACACTTACCTGGTAATTGTAGTTCCTTGAGTTACGACAGTTCAGTCCTCTACCTCTGGGTTGTCAATCTCCTCCTGCAGCTAGGAGACTGGTATCTCAGAACAATGACATCACTGGATATAGCCTGCTGCACTCCCACTCGCATCCCAGTGTGAACTATAACAAAGCAGACTCAAAGGAGCAACAAATAAGTAGCTAATCATAAAAACCAATACCTCTGAAGCCTATGTACTCCCCCCCCGACAAGGCTTTCATACGACCTGCCCCGTCATCGAGAAGGAAACAAGGCACAAAATGAAATGCAGACTCACCTGTAAATATCTGCCGCCTGCCATTAACTGAGAATCCCCTGACACATCCGGGCGGGAAGGAGGACTGAACTGTCGTAACTCAAGGAACTACAATTACCAGGTAAGTATAATTATCATTTCCTTATCGTTCCTCCAGTTCAGTCCTCTACCTCTGGGATGTACCAGAGCAGTGGATTAATGGGAGGGACCCTTCCAGCCAGCAGATAAAACCGCCACACCGAAACGAGCATCCGAGGCAGCTGCCACATCCAGACGGTAATGCTTGCTGAACGTGTGCAGTGTGGACCAAGTGGCAGCTCTGCAAATGTCCGCCGGCGGAAGCAAGGCATGCTCCGCCCAAGACGTCGCCTGCGCCCTAGTAGAATGGGCTCTGAGCCCCACGGGCGCAATACGCCCTTGAAGCAAGTAAGCGGACACAATCGCTTCCCGAAGCCAACGGGCGATGGAGGCCTTAGCTGCCGCCTCCCCTTTGCGCACGCCGCCAAAGAGAACAAACAAGCGCTCCGACTTCCGGAACGGCTCTGTGACTGTCAGATACCGACGTAATACACTCTTCACGTCCAGCCGCCGAACACCACGATCGAGGCGTTATCCCCCAAGGCCCCCAGAACGGGCAAACATACGGCCTGGTTCATATGAAAGGGGGACACCACCTTCGGCAAAAAGGACGGAACCGGCCGCAACACCACCTTTTCCTTGGAAAAAGATAAGAAAGGCTCTCGGCACGATAAAGCCTGCAGTTCGGAAACTCTCCGCGCCGAACAAATAGCCACCAGAAACACCGCCTTCAAAGTCAAATCCTTCAACGACGCCCAACGCAGGGGCTCAAAGGGGGACTCGGACAGCGCCGTGAGAACGAGATTCAAGTCCCACGGCGGTACATGCACTCGACGGACTGGGCGCAACCGAGAAGTGGCCCGGAGAAAACGACCCACGTCAGGATGGGACCCTAACGGTACGCCATTGACCTTGCCACGATAACAGGAAAGGGCTGCCAGTTGCACCCGCAAGGAACTAGCCGCGAGCCCTTTCTCAAAGCCGTTCTGAAGAAACTCCAATATCCTCAGCACGGAAGCCGAGCCCGGCCGAACCTGGCGAGACATACACCAATCTTCAAAGATACGCCAGACACGCACATAAGTAAGGGAAGTGGAATGTTTCCGCGCCTTCAGTAAAGTCGCGACCACCGCTGACGAATAACCTTTCTTCAGGAACTTAGCCCTCTCAAGGGCCAAACCGTAAGCGAGAACCGATCCACTTGCGGCATGACCAGAGGCCCCTGAAGTAAGAGATCCGCCCTCGACGGCAATCGCCAAGGATCCCCGTCCAGGAGACGGATGAGATCGGCGTACCAAGGACGCCGCGGCCAATCGGGTGCCACCAACAGCACCCTTCCGGCATGCGCCCCGATCTTCTGGAGCACTCGGCCTATCAGCGCCCAGGGTGGAAACACATAGAGAAGCCCGTTCAACGGCCACTGACAGAGCAAAGCGTCGATGCCCTCCGACATGCGCTCCCGACGCCTGCTGAAGAAACGGCCGACTTTGGCCGATTGAAAGGTCACCATGAGATCCATGAGCGGAGTTCCCCAGCGCCGAACTATCCGCCAGAAAATCTCGGGATGAAGTTCCCACTCCCCGGCATCCACCTGAACTCTGCTGAGTAAGTCTGCGGTGACATTGTCCTTGCCGGCAATGTGCGCCGCCGAGAACGCGGTCAAGCGAGGCTCCACCCACGCGAACTCCTCGTCGGCCTCCGCCTCCATCGCGGCACTTCCGGTGCCGCCCTGCCGGTTGATGTATGCTACAGTCGCCGAGTTGTCGGACAGAACACGCACCGGCTGACCGTGCACGGACCCTTCGAACGCCTGAAGACCCCGAAACACTGCCCGAAGCTCCAAACGGTTTATCGCCCACAAGGCTTCCAGGGGAGTCCAAAGCCCCTGCGCAAAGTGGACCCCGCAGTGGGCTCCCCAGCCCCTCAGACTGGCATCCGTCAGCAGCGGAATCCATTCCGGCTGTTCCAGTGGCTGACCGGCCACCAGGGACAATGGGCGCAGCCACCAACGAAGAGAGTGCCGCACCTTGCTCGGGCAAAGAAGACGCTTGTTCAAGGAATCCCGCTGATGCGACCAACGACGGAGCAAAGCCCTCTGAAGAGGACGCATATGAAATCGAGCCCACGGCACGGCTTCCAGGGTCACTGCCATAGTGCCCAACACCCGTAGATAATCCCACGCTGATGGCGCCGACACCGACAGAAAGCGCCGCACAAGGGCCCGCAAGCCCTCGGCCCTCTGGCGCGGGAGAAACACGCGGCCCTCCTTCGTGTCGAACCGGACACCCAAGTATTCGAGGTCCTGAGATGGCTGCAGCTGGCTTTTGGTCGGGTTGATCACCCAACCCAGGTCTTGCAAGAACCGAACTACGCGGTCCGTTACCCGGCGGCTTTCCTCCGCGGACTTGGCCCGGATCAACCAATCGTCCAGATAAGGATGGACCAGGATCCCTTCCTTGCGCAACGCCGCCGCCACCACCACCATAATCTTGGTGAACGTCCGCGGCGCCGTTGCCAAGCCGAACGGCAACGCCTGAAACTGATAATGCCCCCAAGGAAGGGCGAATCGCAAAAAACGCTGGTGAGCCTCTCGAATGGGAATGTGCAAATACGCTTCCGAGAGATCGAGAGACGTCAAGAACTCGCCTTGCCGCACCGCCACTATGACGGAGCGCAGCGTTTCCATCCAAAAGTGTGGCACCCTTAAGCATCGATTCACGCCTTTCAAGTCGAGAATGGGCCGCAGCTTGCCGTCCTTCTTGGGCACCACGAAATAAATGGAGTAGCGACCCATGCCGTATTCGGCTCTCGGGACCTGCACCACGGCGCCCAACCGCATCAGCCGTTGCAAGGTTTCACGAACGGCCACCGTTTTCTGGGGACCCCTGCAAGGAGACAGCACAAAGGAATCCCGAACGGGCAGCGCAAACTCCAGGGCGTATCCGAACTGAATGATCTCTAACACCCACTGATTGGAAGTGATGAGGGTCCAGGCGGGGAGAAACTCCCGAAGCCTCCCGCCTATGAGAGGTTCCCCCGCCGAGACCAGCCTCGCTTCATTGGGGCTTCTGCGTGGCAGACCCCGGGTTACCAGAGAAGCCTCTGTTCGCTCCCCGAAACCCACGAAAGCCCTGGCCTCTGGAAGAGAACCGCCCGCGCTGAAAAGCACCGGTACGGGCCGAGCGGAATTTCCGAAAGTCCCGAAACTGACCACGACCGCTTTGGCGGCTTCGGCTTGTCCTCCGGCAGGCGACCCGCCTTGGACTCACCGAGATCCTTCACCAACTTATCCAAATCCTCACCAAACAGCAACCCACCCTTAAAGGGAAGCTTGCTGAGGCGGGACTTGGAAGAACTGTCCGCCGCCCAATTGCGAAGCCACAAGGACCGTCGCGCAGCCACCACGGAACCCATGCTATTCGCTAGCGCCCTAATCAGATCATAGTGGACGTCGGCGAGGAAAGCCGCCCCGGACTCCAAGCGATCCAGCTCCTTTAGCTCCTCCGGAGCGACGTGCGACGATTGGCGAAGTCTTTGTGCCCAGCGCAAACACGCCCGGGCCACCCAAGCTCCGCAAACGGAGGCCTGAAGCGAAATAGAATCCGCTTCAAAAACCTGCTTTAAAAGGCCATCAATCCTACGGTCCTGTGCATCCTTCAAGGCCGCACTGCCTTCCACCGGAATCGTGGTCTTTTTCGTAACAGCGGAGACCACCGCGTCTATGCGCAGCGTTCGGAACTTCTCCTTAGAAGCATCCGCCAAGGGATATAAGCGAGAAAGTGTCCGAATGCCCCGCAGACCCGCTTCCGGCTTGTCCCATTCATCTTGAATCATCTTCTCCACCACACGGTGCAGCGGGAAGACCACCTGTGTCTGCCGAACCGCCTGGATAACAGGATCCTCCACATCCTCCGGCGCTGCTTGCGGCGTGAGATTCAAGATTTGCAATGTTTCCGCAATCAAGGCAGGCAACTCGTCCCTGCGGAACACCCGAATGATCCTAGCCTGGTCCTCGGGCTGTGGAATCTCACCTTCTTCTAGGTCCTGGGACCCCTCATCAGGGTCCCATTCGGGATCGTCCGCCTCCTGCCAGGCCCTGTCCCCGGGCTCGGCCATCTTTGCCCGTTTCGGGACTGGGGGGTCCGTGCCCAACCCCCCCTCCACCAGCAACGGCGGAGGAGGGGCCACCGGTGACCCCGAACGCGGTCTCTTACCTTGCTGCCGCAAGCAAAACGCTTTATGCATCAGGAGCACAAACTCCGGACTAAAGACCCCGATGCCGGACTCCTGATCTGAGAGAAGTCCCCCAGAGGGACCTGCTACCTCCTCCGACCCCACCTCTGGCGTCAAAAATGTGCGCCGGGGCAGGCTCTACCACCACCGGTGTGACCTGCGCCTCAGCTGCCTCAGGGGTCTCCAGCTGCATCTCCACAGATGAGAGGGCGGCACAACCACTGTTCCCTCTAAGCTGTGCGCGTGTGCGCGCGCACACACCTCACCGAGTGAGCGCACATACTTTTCAACAGAGCGCACAAAAATTACGGTTCTGATTCTGATAGAAAACAATACAGACGTTTTAAAATTTAAAAGTTGTTGTGTATTTATGGTTTTCACAAGTTCTACAATAATTTCTAGTGCAATCAATGTGGTGTACATACTGTATTCTGACGTGTAGTCAAATTTTAAAGTATATAACTCCGAGTGTCATTATGTGGCGCACAAAAATTTAACCTTCCTTCAAAAGCTGCACAGCTGATATTTTATGCGCACACAGCCTACAGAAAATTAGCGGGAACATTGGGCACAACCCCTGCACACACCTGTGTCGGCGACTGTGCCCCTTCGAGTGCCACAGATGAGGCACTGAGGCCTGGTAGCCATCAGCAGAAACTAAGAGGAAACTGCTCCCAGGAAACCAACTGTCCTGCACAGAACAAAGCTATCAGAAGCACCCACCAGGCCTTCGAGTATATATGCTGTCTGAAGAGAAAGTGCCAACAGAAGCACTTCCCTCAACCCCCCCCCCCCAAACTATTTAAGCGGCTTGTTGCAACAACGGGTCTGCTGGACGGGGCGGCTCGTCGCACTGGATCAGTTGGGACCACTCCACCCCAAGCCTGTCTACAAAGACCACGTGATGCGATCAGGGTAGCGGTCGCATCCTGAGTGTGCTCCGAGACCCTTAGCCGAGGCCGGCGATATAGTACCGTGTAATCCCACAACAAACAACAGAAAGTGTGCCTAGGGTGTGTTGGAGTGCCTGCAGCATCAGATAGTGAGGTCTGTGCTGGCAACCGGCATGGCGACAGGAGCTAAATTGACCAGGAGAGACCAGGAGCTGGTGGCCGGCACGAGCAAGATGGCGGAGTCAATCCCAGCGCCAAGCTCGCCCAGATCCCCCGCTTCGCTGGATGAGATGTCGGCTGCCGTAGCAGCGGCCCTGTCACTGCAGTTCTATGCGTTACATGAGAAGATGGATGGACTGCGTGCCTCTGTGAATACCCTGGGGAGTAGACTCCGTGAGGCTGAAGATCGCCTGGGGCAAACGGAAGATAAAGTGGAGGTGCTGGAGACGGAGGTTGCTGGCCTAAAAACCCAACTTGGCTTGCACGAGGCTAAGCTTGACGACCTGGAGAACCGGTCAAGACGGAATAACTTGCGGTTCATGGGAATTCGATACATTCAAACGATATTCAAACGATACATCCACAAGATTATGCTGACTATTTAAAATCAAAAATGAAGAAAACAACCAACATCTACATCACAGAACCAACAAATATAGACAAGCTATCACAGTCAAACACACTAACCAAGTTTAACGCATTATCAACCAAAGAAATTGAAAACACCATTGCATCAATAAATGCTACCACTGCAGCAAATGATCCATGTCCAGCGGCCTGGATAAAAAACATTAGATATGAAGTAAGCTTCTTCATACACAATATCCTTGAACAATCTTTCTCAACCGGAACCTTTCCTCAGTGCCTTAAACAAACCTCAATTAGACCATTACTGAAAAATAACAAATTAGACCCCCTAAAAGTAGAATCCTATAGGCCAATATCCAGCATCCCGCTGCTAGCGAAAATAATTGAGAAAGTGGTACAACGTCAAATACAACAACACATAGACACTGAAGCTCCACTGGACATTGCACAACACGGTTTTAGAGAAGCCCACGGAGTTGAGACCCTCCTCATCACTCTATTCAATACATTAATCACAGGAATAGATAATATCCACCAAGGATTTATCCTTATATTCATGGACATCTCAGCTGCGTTTGATTCAGTAAGCCATCAAATACTTATCCATCGCCTTAAGGAAAAAGGAATACTTGGAACCGCACTTGACTGGTGTATATCCTACCTAAATAACCGTTGGCAACAAGTAAAAATTGAGGAAAAAACATCTGAACCATTTCTGCAAGATCAAGGGGTACCACAAGGATCCTCTCTTTCAGCACTAATGTTTAACATATACATGCAACCAATCTGTGACCTCATCTGCTCTTTTAATGTTACCTGCCTAGCATATGCAGATGACATTCTCTTATACATGCCATTCTCCATCAACCACCCTGATTTTACACCTTTGATAAAATGCTTTGAATCAGTAGAAGACTGGCTCCTCTCACAGAACCTAAGAATCAACCATAGCAAGACCGATGTTATGTTTATCACAAGGGATCAAAACTTCACACCTCCCACTACCTTAAAGATAAAGGACAAGGAATTGACAGTAAAACCTACGATACGATACCTAGGTATTACCCTTGACCAGCGCCTTAATATGAAGACCCACATAAAAAACATAACAAAACTAATATATCACAAGATACGCACACTACGCCACTTAAGACCTTTACTTGAACCCACAGACTTCAGAACTGTCTACCAAGCCTTGGTAATGCCTCATCTTGACTTCGCAAATGCAATTCTACATGGTCTCCCGCAATCAACTTTAAATCCCCTACAATTGGCGATGAACACCGCTGCTAGAGTTCTCGAAGGAATATCAAAGACAGACCACATAACCCCAATTCTAAAAAGCCTCCACTGGTTACCAACCAACGCAAGAATCCACTACAAGATACTAGTCATTACTTTCAAAGCCCTAAACAATCAAGCACCATCAACGATCACCAACCTTTTACACACACAGACTCCCAAAAGATCCAGAAGATCAACTGCTATAAACTCATTAACAATCCCAAGACAAACAGTCAGATACACTAAGGAAACATCTAAAAGAGCCTTCAGCATTCATGCCCCAATAGCTTGGAATGCACTCCCACCAGAACTGCGAGCCATAACCAGCCTAACACAATTCAGAAAAAGTCTCAAACACCACCTCTTTTTAAGCTATTTCCCAATTTAGTTTTGCACAAGAGAAATACTACATCCATACTCAGGTCAAGACAACTTCAACTGTGACTAATGTGTATAGACTACTGTATATAGTTACATAATGTACATAGTTTCCCTTTATTACCAAGTTCAAATTCCTGTTACTTGTAAAATGCACTACAGTTTTTCTGTATGTATATGTTTGGTTCCATGTAAACCGCGCTGATGATAATAGTGCGGTATATAAGAGATGTTAAATAAATAAATAATAAAAAATAAATTCCAGAGACCGTCTTAGATAAAGACCTGCGGGGCTATTTGGAAGCACTGACCGTGCAAATACTTGATGGCGTTGAACTCGGAGACCAATTGAGAATTGAGAGAGTGCATTGTGTTGGCAACAAGCAGGCGCGGGATGCCCGTCCTCGAATTGTGCTTGCTAAGTTCCTCTACTTCCCGCAGAAGGAAACGCTTTTAAGAGCGGCCAGACAGAAGGGGGAAGTGCTTTATAATAACTCCAAAATCCGTGTTGCACAGGACTACTCTGCTGCACCGAGTCGGAAGTGCCGAGAGTATGCCCCCCTATGCGAAAAACTTATTTGTGCTGGGATTCGGTTCTCCATTCAATACCCTGCCAAGCTGCATGTGATGAATGAAGGAGCTCACCATGTTTTTACAATGGCTGCGGAGGCAGAGGGCTATGTGAATCAACTTGCGGCTAGAGGGCAGGCGGCCTCGGCATCTCCACATTGACATCTAATAGTGCTGACTGTTTGGTGATAGCCTGGTTCCCTTTTGGGAGAATAGCCTGGGGTTGCCTGAAGTGGTGAGGGCTACAGTCTCTGCCAGGCTTTCATGAGTGGCACGTGGACATGTTAATTTGTGTCGCTTGAATTGCTCCCCCAGGTACAAGTTTGCCATGTGACGAACCTGTTATATTGTTTCAAATTCAGCAGGTCGACTTAGTATCCTTTTTTGCAGACTGTGCCTTAAAATTTGGCTAGCTCTTGTTCTTTTCTCTTTCCCCCTCCTTTCCCTGTCGGCTCTTCTATTAAATACTGCTCCGCCTAGAACTCGGAGGATTTCAGAGTTATGGAGCCCTTTTTCTTTTCTTCTTTGAGTTTTAAAATGCGGATAACTGGGAAGGTTATTTAAGTGTGTCAGCAGTAGCTTGATTGGTACCTGTGGGGGGGTTTGTGTGCTTTGTTTTTTCTTTATTATGGCGACATTTTCAATAAAGCCGTTGGAAAGCAGTTTCTGCGAGCATTTCGGCCTTTTGTGGCCCCCGCAGAAGTTTGCAGAAGGGGGGAGTGATTGCGCCCTGCTGGGACTTCTCATAAAGAAAGGGGCAGGGTGTGGCGTGGTATTATGATGCCTTCTGGGTGTGTGATTCTGGAGCAGTCCCCCTCCCCCCCTCGCCTTCGTCGAGCCCTACGACGAGAGATCGACGGGGCCTAGCAGGGGGTGTGGAAAGGTAAGAGGGGTTATGGCCTCACCTTGAGTTTCCTGTCCTTTCGGGGAGGGGTTCTGGGGTCTGTTCTCTGATGCTCTGGCATCTCTTTATAACTTTTGAGAGATCGAAACAATATGGCTGCCAGATGCTAGCATTGCAAACTGCATACCCAGAAGGCAATCTTATAGCCCTTACTTATATTGGTCTTGTTTACTGGGCCAGTCAGTTGTACTTGCCGCGGACGGCCTCCACGATATTTGCTTGTCTGCAACTGTTGTACAGATGCTAATTGGTTGAGTTTGTATAGTTAGATGACCTGTGTTTTCTTAGAATCTGTGACATGACCTGTTCCCTGCTAAGGCTTAATGTCTTACTTTCCAGGAATGACAGTCTGTGGGTCTGACTGCAGGTTGTTTCCGTGCCCTTCTAAGGGGGGGTCCTGGGGAGACCTGGGCCCTGTGGGAGTTGGGTCCCCTGGGGAAATAGGGAGTGTTCGGGATTTGACAGCAGGCAATCTGGGCAGAAGTAGAGTCTGGGCGGGATTAACCTTTACCTCTTAGTGGGTGATAGGGGATCGGCCACGCTCAGAGGGGCCTCGGTAGGGCTTCTCTAGAGTGGGAAGGTGGAGAGGGCCTAAAAGGTCAGGGGAGTTGACTGAGGGGGAGATTGGGTTGGGTAGCAAAGATAGGGGGGAGGTTAGGAATGGGAGGAAAGTGGGAATAGGCCGGGGAGGGAGGGAGCTATGGGGGGGGATTGGAGGGAGGGGGAGGTTGTGGGTGGGATGGGACCACATGAGCTGGGGAGGTGGAGATTTTGGTGTGGCTAGAGGTGGACCCCAGGCTGGGGGGGTCCCTTCAGAGAAAGTCTGGAACATCGGATTTATTGCTGTGGAATCTTCTGTTCTAAGCTGAAGATCGTTTCTTGGAATGTGTGTGGGGTAGGCAACCCTGTTAAACGATATAAAGTGCTGCAGGCTTTGGCCAGGTGGCAGTGCGATATTGCTGTATTGCAAGAAACCCACCAAACAGCGGAAGAACATGCGAAATTGCAGAGAGCTTGGGTGGGGCAAAGTTGGGGTGCCCCGGCGCTTGGGAAAAAGGGTGGAGTGGTCCTACTGATTCATAAACGGGTGCATTTTGAACTCGAGCAGCAATATGTAGATCCTAAGGGTAGATACCTCTTGTTATATGGCAACTTGGAGGGGCGACAAGTGGTGTTGGGTAACCTGTATGCTCCAAATGTTTTGAATAAATCTTTTTATGCCTGCTTGGCCTCATGGACTGAACAAATGCCGGATGTTCCCTTGATTTTGGCTGGCGATTGTAATGGGGTGTTGGATATCGACTTGGACACTTCTGGAGGCGGGCGGGAAGGCTGGCGGGTCCCGATTACTCGGGCACTCCAGGACCTACGGTGCCGATTGGGGATGGTGGATCCGTGGCGTTTGCTTCATCCTTTGGAACGGGACTTCACCCACCAATCGAGAGCCCATGATTCAAGCGCACGGATTGATTATGTCTTGGTTTCAGAGCGGTTGTTTGCGCAGGTCGGGGAGGCGGAGATTGGCCCAATGGCCATATCGGACCACGCACTGGTTTCGGTAGAGTTGCAGTGGGGGGGCCTTGCTACCTCGCAGAGAATCTGGCGTTTCCCCCTGGGACTATATGCCGATACCGAATTCCATACTTATCTTGAGCAGCGATGGGGGGAGTTTATGGATATCCATACACAGCATAGGGATGAGCCCGAATTATTGTGGGAAACAGCAGAGGTGGTCTTGCGCGGCGACATTATTGCCTATGGGGCGCGGAAGCGAAAACTGATAGCGTCACGAATAGTCCAAATGGAAAAGCAGGTCGTAAAAGCCGATGGCGGTGCGCGGGGAATCCCACAGTGGTTAACAAATGATTGCTTTGGGAGCTGCAGTCGTCCCTTAATGAGCTGCTCCATCAGAGAGCAAAGAAATCGTTGATGTATTATAAATACCAGCTTTACCGTTTTGGGAATAAACCGGGGAAACTTCTGGCGCGGTGTTTACGGGGCAGTAGAGGGACCCGCTCCGTGGTGGCACTGCGTGATGCTCAGGGCCAGTTGCATAAAAATAGCCAGGCGATAGCCCAAGTCTTTCGTTCCTTTTTTCGGGAGCTTTATCAGGGAAGTAAAGGGTCCACGACATTAATGGAAAGCTACCTTCAGGGGCTACGAATTCCTAAGTTGACTACGGAACAACGCTTGATGCTAGACGCCCCGGTAACTGACGAGGAAGTCCATAAAGTTATATTGGGGGCTAGCTGCCATAAATCACCGGGTCCGGACGGTTTTGGAGCAGAATTCTATAAGTTGCTAGTCGGTAGGATTACCCCTGTTCTGACCGCGGTATACCATCGAAGGGTTGAGCAGGGCAGGTTTGGTTGGGGAACAAACCATGCGTTTATTACATTAATACCTAAACCTGGTAAGGACCCCACGCAGGCAGCTTCCTATCGGCCTATCCCCTTATTGAATTTTGATCTGAAAGTGTTAGCGAAGGTTCTGGCCGACCGTTTGGCCACCGTCCTGGGGGACCTGTTACATGAGTCGCAGGTGGGTTTTGTTCGGGGGCGGTACGCGGTGCGGAATCTGCGGAAAATACTAGCCTCTATGGAATGGGTGCGAGCGCGAGAGGAGCAATCATTATTGATCAGTTTTGATGCGGAGAAGGCGTTTGATCGGGTCAACTGGGATTATATGAAGTTTCTTTTGCCTCGGTATGGGCTGGGCGACACGTTTATTAGGATGGTGGAGTTATTGTACGCCAATCCTACGGCCGGTATTTTGTGCAATGGGGTGCTGTCTGACAATTTTAACCTTGAAAGGGGCACTCGTCAAGGCTGCCCCCTCTCCCCACTGTTGTTCGTGCTGACATTAGATCCACTGCTGCGGAGTATAGCGGACTCCAAAGACATTCGGGGCATCCGTATTGGGCCGTGTGGTTTTAAAGTGGCAGCTTTCGCGGATGACATTTTAGTCCATCTGTGCGACCCTCAACAGTCGTTGCCGTGTCTGCTTGCTGAAATCTCTCGTTATGGTGCCTTTGCGGGGTTGCGTATTAATCGAGATAAATCGGAAGCTCTGGACATTGGGGGGCCGGCTTCAGCGGTCTTGGGGAGGGAGCTTCCCGTTGAAATGGGCCGGTACGTCCTTTATCTATTTGGGGATTGAGCTACCTAAAGATCCGACGGCGCTGTATAGACGGAACTTTGAGCGTATCTGGTCTAAGGTTCACTCACAGCTCCAAGCTTGGGCCCCACTTCCGCTGTCCTTACTGGGCAGGGCGGCAGCATTGGGAATGGTGGTATTACCACGGATCCTCTATTGGCTACAAACTTTGCCGGTGTGGCTATTACGCCGGGACCTTTTGCGTATCAAACGGGAATTTCGTGGGTTTCTCTGGAGGGGGGCCAGAGCACGTATACCGATGAGCCGTTTGAGGGGAGGATGGAGATCTGGGGGAATTGGTGTGCCCAATCTTTGGACCTATGCCCTGGCCTGCCAGGCTTGACACCTAGGGGACTGGCTCGGTACAACTGAGGTGTATACTCCGAGGGAACTGGAGGAGTCCCTGGTGGCACCGCACTCGTTGCTGGCGGTTTTACATTTACGGCGGGAGGTTTTGCCTGGTCGTGTAGTGAACAGTGTGCTGGTCCAGGCAGCGCGGCGTACCTGGCAGCGGCTGAATAAATTGTGGGGGAGTTCGCCGGAGATTTCGAGTTGGTTGCCGTTGCAGGGCAATGCCCAATTCCCCCCGGGATCGGACGGTCCCTTTCCATCGATGGGCGGAGAGGGGGGGGATACGGTTGCTGGGGCACGTAATTGACTTGGAGGGGCAATGCAAACCACTGGCGGTGTTGTGTCGGGAGTATGATTTGTGTCCTAAAGCTTCTTTGTTTGCGTACCTGCAGCTATCTCATTATGTGGGTTCAGTTTCGGGACGAGAGTTGTTGGGTGACCATTCCGCACGGATACTAGCATTCTTCGCCCTTGAGACAGGGACCCCACTCACTATTGCAAGTTTCAAAAAAGCATTGGAGCTTTATGGGGCACCGTTAGATTACTCGGCAGAGGCGGCTTCCTGGGCGCGAGAACTAGGTTGCAAGGTGGCCCCGGGTTCTGTTCGCGCTGTGCTGAGCCGGGTTGCTGGGCTGGCGGAAGGAGCTAGATGGCAGGAAATCCAGTTTAAATGTATTGTACGTGCCCACTTTTCCCCGAGGCGAGCACTACGTAGTCTTACTGCATATGGTGGGTGCCCGAAATGTGCCTGTTCATTAGCAGACTTGGGCCATATGTGGTGGGGTTGTCCTCATATTCGCCGCTATTGGTTTCGGATAGCAAACTATTTAAGCGGCTTGTTGCAACAACGGGTCTGCTGGACGGGGCGGCTCGTCGCACTGGATCAGTTGGGACCACTCCACCCCAAGGGCCGATGGCAGAAACTGTTGATACGAAAAGCATGTCTGGTGGGGAAGAGTCCTGTGCTGTGGCGGTGGCTGGAGCCTTCGGCCCCCTCCTTTTGGGAGTGGCGCAATGGGTTCCATCAGTTTATGCTCCTGGAATGGATGAGTGCACAGAGGCACCCTCTGAGATGGACCTCTTTTCTCTTGGTGTGGACACCCTATATTCAAGTGCTACAGCCTAAAATCCGTAGTGAAATTCTGTGCCTGGGGTAGGTGTGGTGGGAGGTCCTTAGCCGACTGTTGAGAATAGGCTCGATAGGTCCCCCTAGGTCCCGGGAGGGTGGAGTGGGTGGGGGGAGGGGGGGAGAGGTTGGGTAGGCAGTTGATAACCCTGTTTTGTACCGTTGTGACACCCTGGGGCAGTGGACAAGACACAGCCCTGCCCTAGGTATGTTGATTCCTTATGACAGTATATTGGAAAAGTGAAATAATTTGTATTGTTATGTAATGTATTTTGTGTTTTTTCAATAAATAAATATTTAAAAAAAAAAAAAAGCCTGTCTACAAGAGTACTGGCAGAAGCTCACAGGTAGGTTTTCAGATCAGATTTGAAATGATTGATTGAGAGAAGGTTGATAAACAGCTTTGAAGGTATGAAGGAGAATATTGTATTGATCACGGAATTATACCAGCAACCAATGGTGCTGAAAGAGTAGAGGAGTTGCATGGTTGTACTTACTGGTCCAGGTATGCATACTACTGGGCCACCCAAGTCCACCATGTGATGGACTGGCAGAAAGGGGGGGGGGGGGGTGAAGTAAAGAATTTTGTAGCTCTGTAAGGGGCGATACCACTAGAATGCCTCCCATGGATGGGGAAGGGAGGAAAGAGGACCATGTACACAGAAAGATCCCTATATATGCCAAGTGCTTCAGGTATGGGATAAGGTTAGAGAAACAGAGCCTTGTGCCACACAAGGCAATTTCTTCCAGTGTGGGAAGAGAGGAGGAGGGGGGGGGAGATATATAAAAAGTGGGCGAGGACAGGGTTAAAGTGGTTTCAACAATATGTGGATGGGGGGGGGAAATGGGTACTATTTGAGGACTTGCAGGAGGAGTTTGGGATGGAGGAAGGAAATGAATTTCAATATAGGTAGGTACTGCATTTCTTAAAACAGATTGGAGAAGGAAGGCCTTGAAAGGGATTACTCCAGATTGAAAACAATATAGTATGGGAAGAAGAATTCTCCAGTGTTAATCTCGGCCCTCTACAAAGCAATATAGGGACCTCTGGTCAGTAAGCATTGCTATATGCTAGAGTGGGAAAAAGATTTGGGGGTCTGAAATTAAGGGAAAGCAATGGAGGCTATATTTGACCAGGTCTGACAACTACCCATATCAGTGACTATAAAGGAAAACTGGTACAAGGTCACAATGCAATAGTACTACATGCCAGTTTATTTACATAAAAGATGTTCCCAGGGGCAACGAAGTAGTGTTGGAGAGAATGTGGGGGAGAGGGCACTTTTTTCCCCCACATCTGGTGGACCTGTCCCAAAATACCACCATTTTAGGAGGGATACAAGAGTGGATCCTGGAAGTAGTATGCGGTCAAGGTAGCAGTGAACCCATGTGTATATTTGATAGGGTGGTGGAGGGAGGGGGGCCCGGAGAAAGAGAGAAAGTAAATAATGGCATGCTTAAGTAATGCATGATGTGAACTAGCATATAGGTAGAAGCAAAAAGAAGCCCCACTCTTAGGACACTGTATGGAGAGAGACTCCGCCAGATATATCTAATGAAAAATTTGACAGCTATCTGTAGACAATACATTTTGAGAAATATGGAACAGAATGCTGGTTTATTTGTACAGGGAAGGAAGGGGACTGTAAAGCGGGAGGAGGATAATGGGAATGGGGGAGGAATCTAAGTTTAAAATAAAAACAAAGGGGGGCATGGTGCTTTTTGAGTGCAGAGCATAAGTAGATAATCTATGCTTGCAATAATGGTTGTAATTGTTATATCAATTAAAAAATTAAAATTACAAAAAATTATAAAGACTAAAGGACATGCAATGAAGCTACAATGTAACCTCATTTAAGGCTAATAAGTATGTTTTGTTTTGTTTTTTTACTCTACACATAAATCAAACTCTGGAATTCATTACCAAAGGATGTAGTAAAAGCAGTTACTGTAGCAGGGTTTAAAAAAAAAAAAAAAAGTTTGGAGAAGTTCCTGGAGAAGAGGTCCATAAACCATTATTAAGAAAGGGCCAGGGAAATCCACTGCTTACCCCGGGATGAGCATTGTGAAACTTGTGTGCCTTTCTGAGAACCTGCCAGATACTTGTGACCTGGACTGGCCACTATTGGAAAGAGGATACTGGGCTTGAAGGACCTCGGTCTGACCCAGTATGGCTTTTTTTTATATGTTCACCGCTCTGTATACCTGGAAAGGGCAGCATAGAAAATTCAATAAAACAAAACTGCCACCAAATAATCGTTAGCAACACCTCTGGAGTTATTCAAGTTGTCCTAAAATGTGAACACAAACATTCATAAGCCTTGAGAGATTCTATTTTCTAATTTGTTTTGAACAATTGTTCTTTCCCTGTATTAACAGACCAGATACTGTCTACTTAAATTGACAAGGCAGTTAGCCTAAGTTTGATTTATCTAATCAAAAACTTAAGACTCCTAAGTCTGCATCCTCAAATAAATTTTAGCATTCCAGTCAGACCGAGGCATATAGAATCCAATCTAACAAACGCAAGTTTAAGCAGCTTCAGGGTCACAAGCTGATCAAGCGATGCAGTAGATATGACACACACTCTGTGGTGGGAATGGTTAGAGTAAATGGGGTAGCCATATGTTAACATGAGAAAATCCATATCTCCCATTAGTACTCCATCACTACTTTGAGGATCTCGCAACAATTCAAAGCTAGAGTTCCTCTATTGCTCTGCTCCTACACCAGCCACCATAGATCCTTCATTCTGCGGCACACAGCCTCCACATTGCTAATCCAACATAATTCACCAGGGATAAGAGAAAGTTAAATAGTGGAGTATCCCAAGGATGTGTGCTGGGCCCACTGCTTTTTCATGTTCATAAATGACCTGGAAATGGAACGAGTGAAGTGATCAAATTTGCAGATAACAAATTATTCAAAATTGTTAACACAAGAGAACTGTGAACAATTGCAAGACCGCATTAAGGGGGAGATTAAATTCCATTTGCAATTTGGATGCCCAATGAAAACAAGTGGAAAGTTTTGCACTTAGGGAAGAACAGCCCAAAACCACTGTTACATGATGCAAGGTTCCACGTTAGGAACAACCAATCAGGAAAAGAATCCAGGCATCATGGACAACACATCAAAACTCTGCCCAGTGACGGCCAAGATAGTAAATAAAATGCTAGGAATCATAAGGAACAGAGAATAAACTGAAGGATATTATAATGCTTCTGTGTCATTCCATTATGCAACCGTACCTTGAATATTGTGTGCAATTCTGGTTACCATATCTTTAAAAAAAATAAAAGCATATAGCACAACTAGAAAAGGTACAGAGAAGAGACACCAAAATGGTAAAGGGCCTATGAGGAAATGCTTAAAAGTTTACGGCTCATCAACTTTGGCAAAAAGACGGCCGAGAGAAGATATGATAGAGGTCTATAAAATAATGAATGGAGTGAAATGGGTAAATGTAGATCGGTTGTTTGCTGCTTCAAATAGTAGAAATACTAAGGGACACGCAATGAAGCTACAACATAGCCCCATTTAAGACTAATAGGAGAAAATATATTTCTTCACTCAAAGAGTAAATCAGACTGGAATTCATTACCGGAGAACGTAGTAAAAGCTATTAGTGTAACTGGGTTAAAAAAAAAAAAAAAAAAAAAAAGGTTTAGATAAGTTCCTAAAGGAAAAGACCATAAACCATTATTAAAGAGGACCAGGGAAATCCACCGTTTACCCCTGGGATAAGCAGCATGCAATCTGTGTACCCTTTTTGGGAGCCTGACAGGTACTTGTGGCCTGGATAGGCCACGGTTGGAAACAGGATATGGGCTCTCTTATGTTCTTAGTTATAGCACCAGTTCTTTCATCAGAGAAAAACCTCCAATTTTGGGATAGAGGCCTCTGACACCTCAAAGCCTATATCTGGCCCACAGGGAGATTTAAAAAAATAAAAAAAATAAAAAACCACCCAACCACACACTGCAAAATGTATAACAGACAGCTGAGTAACCACCAAGGAAGGAGGCTGGCAGCTCAGTGAGGGACCCACAGCACCTTCTTCTACTTCCCTATGATCAGCAAACAAGTGAGAATATTCCCTGAAGACAGACACCAAGGACAATATGGACCAGGAAAAAAAAAAAAAACCACAACTAAAAACCTTCCTGTACATAGAGCACTTCAGGACCATGACATCTAAAACTGTTCACACCCTTCCAACACCATGCATAATCTTCCACTGCACCTCTATGCTACAAATCATGTTAGGTACCAAGTTATACACACGCTATGCTCACTCCTTTATACTCACCATGTACATAAGTTAAAGAGAAATTAGACTTACCTGGCTAATTGTTGTTCCTTGAACTCCAGTCCAGTCCCGCACCTCTGGGTAGTGCACCTCCTCCAGCAGCTTGGAGACTGAGCATGTCATCTTTTTGATAACACTAGTGTACATATGCAGCTGGCACCACCCACCAGCCCCAGTACCTACTGACAAAGCAGACTCAGGAGCAACAAATAAGTAGTTAGACATGCAACAAACACTTCTACGTCTAAATAAAACTAGTACCCCCTCCATCCCCTGGAAAGGATACCTTGTCTCCCCACCTCCAGGATGGGGAGGCCTACCTGTTGAGCGCTTGAGCAACTCCAACCAGCAGAAGCGAGCAACCAACAGTCCGCCCCTCCCCCAAACACTGATTACACACCCCCTCCCCGGCTCCCCCTGGCCACTTCCTCCACCAAGGGAACCAGCTTCAGGACCGGGGTGTGCCTAGATTATCACAGAAAGCACTCAGGGAGGGTTCCGGGACCGGACTGCAGTCCAGTCCCGCACCTCTGGGATGTATCAGAGCAGTTAAACTAATGGGAGGGACCCGCACAACCAGCCTGAAGCACTGCCGATCTGAAATGAGCATCCCCCACCGCCTGGGCATCCAGGCGAAAATGTCCAGATAGAAGTATGCCACCCTACAGATCTCCACCAGCAGAACTAAAACTATACTCTGCTCACGAGGCTGCCTGAGCACTCGTGGAATGCGTCTGCAACCCCGCTGGCACTGCTCTACCCTTCAAAATGTATGCAAGCGTGATTGCCTCACTGATCCATCTGGAAATGAAGGCTTAGCTGCTGCCTCACTTGTGACTCGCCAAAAAGAACCAACAGACAGTTCAATCTCCAAGAGGACGAAGCCCTTTTCACATGCCTTTGCATCCAAGTGGCACAGCTGTGGAGTGGCAGAGCCATATCCACTCTCGCCCACATCCGAGCTTGCCAGAGCCGGTAAGAAAACGGCCTGATTTACATGGAATGCTCACACCACCTTGGGCAAAAATTAAGGTACCGGGCACAGGACCACTTTCTCCTTGGAGAAGGAAAGGAATGGCTCCTGGCATGACAGGGTCCGAAGCTCTGAAATCCTGCGTACCAAGCAAATCGCCACCAGGCATACCATTTTCAGAGTCAAATCCTTCAGGAAAGCTCGACTCAATGGCTCAAAGGGTTTCCCAGACAACATCATCAGCACCAAATTGAGATTCCAAGGCGGCACCACTGCCCTCTTTGGCAGACGGAGGTGGGTCACCGCCCCCTAGAAAGCTCAGCCCGTCTGTGTGTGTACCCAACAGCACCCTTGGACTTAATCACGATAACCGGAAATCGCCACCAGTTGCATCCTCAAGGAACTGGCAGCTAGACCCTTATCAAAACTGGACTGCAAGAACGCCAAGACGTCTGGGACGGAGGCAATGGAAGGTCATGCCTGCCTCTCTCCGCACCATGATCCAAAGATGCGCCCTATGCAGATGTACGCCACATTCGTAGACCACCTCTGGGCCTGTAGCAAGGTCACTACCGCCGAGCCCGAATATCCTCTTTATCAACTTCGCCCTTTCAAAGGCCATGCCGTAAGTGATAAAATTGATCCACCTAGGGCATACAAAGAGGCTCCTGTGTCAAGGTGGTCCTTCCAACCGGAAACCACCACAGTCAAATCTGCCAGTATCTGAATCAGGTCAGTATACCACTGACACCTCAGCCAGTCTGGTGCCAACAGAATTACAAATCCCCGGTGCACCTCTAGCCATTGCACTAACCAGCCTATGAGTGCCCAAGGGGAAAAATAGAGAAGACCCTCTTCGAGCCACTGCTGAATTAGGAGCATCCAGGCCCTTGGACTTCCTTCTCTTCTGCTGAAAAACCGGCAGGCCTTGGCCGACTTGAACATTGCCATTAGGTCCATAACCGGTGTGTCCCATTGGCAGACCACCTGCTCGAACTGCCACTCTACGGAGTCCATGCGCACTTGGCTGAGGTAGGCTGCCATCACACTGTCAACTCCTGCTATGTGCGCCGCCGATAATGCCTGGAGACGAATTGCTGCCCATCCGAACAGCTTTTCGGCCTCCTTGCCGGTTGATGTAAGCGACCATGGTCACACTGTCAGAGGACTTTGACAACCTTCCCCTGCAACCATGGCTTGAAATTTTCTAGCACCAAGTTCACCGCTCACATCTCGAGCCTGTTGATCGACCACAGGGCCTCCTGTGGACTCTTGTCCCTGAACAAAGCGTCCTTTGCAATGGACTCTCCAACCTGACAGGCTGGCATCGGTCATCAGAGGAACTCACACTAGGGACTCCTTCCAGGCTCCCCACATGCAGCCATCAACTGAGGGCTCTCTTGGTGCTCCGTGGGCAGGGAGTACTTGGGACAGGGGTCGACTCTGATGGGACCATCGACTGAGCAGAGCCCTCTGCAGTGGTTGCATGTGCGCCCTTGCCCATGAGACTAGCTTGAGAGTGGCCGCCATGGTCCCCAGAATCTGCAGATGCTGCCACTCTGATGGTCTTGCCATCTTCAGGACCTGCCGTATCCACTGTCGTAGCTCCTGTGCCCGGCAAACCGGCATGAAAATCCTGTCCACGCAGGTATCCAAGCACACTCTCAAATACTCTAGCTCCTGGGCCGGCCGTAACTGACTCTTGGCCAGGATGACCCCCAACTGAGACTTTGAAGGAACTCTCCCAACCGTGCTGTTGCTCTTTTCACTATCGTCCCTGGACTTTGCCTGGAGCAGCCAATTGTCTAGGTACGGGTGGATGAGAACCCCTTCCTTGTGGAGAGCTGCCGCCGCTGCCACCACCACCATGACCTTGGTGAAGGTATGGGGGGGGGGGGGGTGGTCGCCAGACCGAAGGGCAACGCTCGAAACTGGAAATGGCCCCTTGGCACCGCAAAGCGGAGAAACTGCCGATGTTCTGGATGGATGGAACGTGCAAATATGCCTCTGCGAGATCGAGAGTCGCCCAAAATCTCTGCTTCCTACTGCCATTATTACTGTGAAAATGCGGTACTTGGAGACCGTAGTTCAATGCCCTCGAAGTCGAGAATTGGGGGAAAGGAACCTTCCATTTGGGCACCACAAAATACATGAAGCATTGACCATAGACATACTGGTCTCGCGGAACCAGTTCCATGGCTCTCAGCTGCAGGAGACAAGTCAAGGTCTCGTCGACTTCTGCCAACACCGCTGCACCCACTTTGGGTGATCAAAGCAGCTCGTTCTTGCTCTGGCAGCGGGTATAGGTATTTCATGGATTGCAGCCCTTTAAGGCCAACCTCTGGCAGATCCCACTCATCCTGGATCATCTGTCCTACTACTCCATGTACTGGTAAGACTTTCTGCGATTTCCGTACAGCCTGGACAGCGGATCCTACAGCGCCTCTTCCTCTGCCGGGAGGTTAGCAGGCATATTCAGGGCCTTGAGGGTCTTCAAGGTACATATAGAATGTGAGCCCTTTGGGGACGAGGAATTGTATCAGTACCCGCTTGTAGTGATTGTAAACCGCTCTAATGGCCTTAGGCCTGGGCAGTATAATCGAGACGTTGCATAAACATAAGCATAAAGATGAGTACTGGTAGCTCCTCCCAGTGGAAAACCTGAAAAATCCGGGCCTGACCCGCCTGTTCTGGGCTCTCTCCTTCTTCCAACTCCTCCTGCAGATCTAGCTCTGTGTCAAGGTCTTCCCCATCCAGCCCCTCCAACAATGGCGATTGCTGCCACTCCTCTAAGCCTGCTTAGACGCAACTGCTCCTGACTCGTGTTCTTTTGCACCCGACATCCTCTTAGCCCTGTGTTCCAGGGCTGAGGTACCACTTGGTAGGTAAAACGCCTTCTGCAAAAGTAAGAAACTCCGGTGAGAAAACTCTCCCAGGAGCCCTACTGCTCCCTGGGCTCAAGGGGTGAGATGGTCCAGGCATTGTGCAGGAACAGGGGGCCAGATCCGTTGAAGGTAACATGGCACCCCCCCCGCCCCCAGGGTCTCTTGCAACCGGGAGGAACTCTCCTGCCTCATCTCATCCTGCAGGTCCTGCTCCTATGACAGCCTCTTGCGTGCAGTTTAGGCAGACGCCTGCCTCCAAGACCACACCACATCGGGGACTGCATATCTTCAGGATTTTTAGATTGCGCTGCAGAGTTATATCTTAAAGATATGAAATGGACCTTGCCCTGATCCAATCAAACTGACACGTTTGAGTAAAGTTTATGGTTTTCTTCTAATACCACAAATGGCTATAAGGGAGAACAGCTTCCCTCACAAGCAATATTACAGATGTAATAGGTACATAATCTGGGCTAAGTGACAAGAGATAATCATATCAGGTTACTCACTGACCATAGACAGATGGAAGGATTTCATTTGCATCCAATCCACTGACTATCTTTCAAAGTACATACATTTCTTGTATGCAGGTACTTCCTGTTTTCCCCAGAGCTGTAGCTGCTACAAACCTATATGCAGCACTTGTTTTTCTTTTTTACATTTCTGTCTCTGACTTTCTATCTGATCATTCTCAGGAGAAAGCAACAATGTCTCAACCAAGTGCCAGTTACATCGCCTGACCTCGCACAACAGCCCTCTGAAAATCCACCCATCTGATTAGGCCTTTCCCACATGTCTGCATCAAGTCATTGTGCATTGAATCAGTTTTGAGCTGTATAACACAAGGAATGCTTAAGGATTAAGTGGGGTTCACACTCCTTGATACCATCCTATACCAGGCACAGAGGTCTGGCCAGCATGGTGGGAAGGGCTGGGGGCACTCCCCAGGAACACCCTCAATCTGTACCCAGGAAGGTAAAAGGATCCCCAGTACAGTGCACCTCCACAGGCTCAGGCACAGAGCACTAGAGTACTTTAACTAAAATAAAATAGAACCAAACCAAAATCTAATTAACTGAAACTGAAATTAAAAACGAAACTGCAAATGGACCCCTAGGAAGAGACTGACTGCTCTGTCCTGCTTTATTCTCTGGTGGCTGCCTCTCCCAGGCAACCAAAACACAGCAGGGGGTCAAACACATGCAGACCTGAATAAGAAGAAATCGTGCCTAAATGCAGCAGGGGGAGTTTCCCACACCGATGCAGGCTCCCAAACATACGGCTGCAGGCCACTCTGTTTCCTCGTGTTCTGGCGGTTGCTAGGGGTTCCTGCTGTCCTTCCCCCCTGCCACGCTTACCTTGGAGCCTTTTTGCCACATGGCTTTTCTACCCCTCGCGCTCAGCCTTCCTTCCCAGCTTTGGCGCTGAGGGGTGACTCGGAGCTACCAGCTTTCACTCCTGTCAAGCAACTGCAGCCCCTACAGCGGTTCCTCACCTGATAACTGGTTTGGGAGCAGCCAGATGTCTTGGACTGAGAAGGCCACCCCACAGAACTTCTCCTCAAAATCATGGGGGGGGGGGGGGGGAGAAGGAATATCCTCCCCTTAGCCCTGTGTCCCCCCTGATTTTTATTTTTAAATTAATTTACTTTTACTACTTCTGCCTTTAAAAACAAAAACCTGAACCTTAACAGGGGAAATATAAGCAAACTCTAATTACACCTATCTCCTTAGTTGTCTCTTCAGGGAGTCCAGCACCCTGGCTCACAACCTCCTCCAGCTGCTTGGAGACCGAGCTTACTGGGTATGGTGGGCGGTGCCAGCTGCATATGCACACTAGTGTCATTAAAAAGATGAAATGCTCAGTCTCCAAGCTGCTGGAGGAGGTGCACTACCCAGAGGTGCGTGACTGGACGACTGGAGGGACAATAAGGAACATGTAGATAAGTTACCATGTAGATAAGCCACTAAGTTACTAAGCAAAATTACAATATGTTACATTGTTTTAATGTGAACCGACACCAAGTTGTAGAGTAAACCGCTTTGACTTAAGGATATAATGGCATAAAAATCTTGTTAAATAAAACATCAAAGACAGTCAAAAGTTGACAACCTAACTCACCCAGCATGGCCCTTAGATGACTGGTAATTGAAGATGGCAGCTGCTAATTGTGATAAAGCTCCATATTGGAGCGCCTTCATTGCCTATACAACCCACATGTGCCACTTAACCTTTGGAAGCAGCTGGGCAGCAGGATGCTGAAGCATCCCCAAGTCCCAGCAACAGTATTGTTCCTCCTACTCCAGTTTGTGTAACACAGGGATTAGTGTAGAACCTGCTGATAACTTCCCCAGGAAGTGAGGCAAAGGAGATTGCTTGGGAGCACACCAGCATTTTGGTCTGTGCAATGTGATACATCAACAGTAGAAGAATTTCTGTAGTCAGCAAGGAGAGGTAAAAGAGCAAGGATAGTACTGTAAAAAGACAGCTAAAGAGAGTACCAAGTGGAAGAACTGATGGTTCTGCTTCCCTTTAAGGAAACCATCATTCTTCTGACTTAGCTAATTATTACTAATTTCCCCCTCCTCCACCCAGTATCCAAAGGAGATTAACTAGACAGATTTGACTGTTACATGGTCAGATGCAGGCACAGGAAATTAATCTGCCTGCTTTGACAGAGAAAACTGGAAAATTGGAGAAGTGGACTTGCCAGTCCTAATTAAGACACTCATTGCAGAGCTGATACCTGAGAATCCTTTGAGAGACATCTACATGTTCCTTGTTTTCAAAAGATATCTTTGCTTGCTCTAGTGGACTTCTATAATTATGTTAAGTATATAGTTACAGTAACATAGTAGAAAATAGAAGATGAAGGCCAACATGGTCCATCTAGTATTGCCAGTGAGTTGGTTAGAGTTGTACCCACCTTCACATGCAAGTTACCTTTCCTCTATGCCACTGTTTAGGCATATACCCTCCCCCCCATGCCTTTTTTAAGCTATAAAATAGAAGACTATTGAAACCAATTACCTTTCTTTTCAGAACACTGAGTTTTTCAACTACGCCATCAAGTAGACTAACCACAGAATCCACAGCTGGGCAGCTGCTCAGCGTCTTCTCCAACTCTGCTACAACCATAGTTACGTGGCTCGTCTCTCGATCAATATTTTTCTGAGCAGCTCGAAAGCGCTTGTTTAGCGTTTCATATGGTACCTACAATGATAAATGAATTATTTTATAAATGTTTTATTTTTTAAGTAGTACATCTGGGTCATACTACTAATAAAAATATCAGATGATAGCTTTAATTTTCCCAGAAGTGATCTTAATTAGAAGACACATGCAAGTTCCCCCTAATGTGCCATCAACACTTAATTGTGTTGATCTGAGACCAGATGCCAAGAGCCTTCATGATCCACTACTTGGGGATATTTTCTTATTTAGCTTGTATACATCCCCTATATTGAAAAATATCCCTCATTTATATATATTTACCTTCCAAAATAATAAAATCACTTTCATATAATTATACCTTTCTGCACATAAGTATAAATCCATATATTTATTGTACCTTATATATTGTCAGCACATTTAATACTTTCATTTATATATTGCATACATCCGATTCAAATTTTAAAGAGTTACAATTTGTCTTACACATATATTATACACTTAACATACAATTATTTCAACAATGACAATAATTCAATGCCCAACTACTGTTACTCAAAGAAATTTATATTCACTACTAAAAACTTTATTCCAGTATTGTCATTCATAAGTTAACTGAATGAATTCCTCTCTTCAATCAGCACCAGTGGCAACCTTATTGCACCACAACCATGACCATTGGTTTCACCATCCCAATATGGCTTCTTGAGGTATTGCAAATCCGTATCCAGTCACTGATCAATACAGCAAAATCCAGTGCAAACTCAGAGCCCAGTACAGACCATGTCACTTTCTTTAGACAGCGTTACTTCCTCTTTTGTTATCGTTGTAAAAATCCTCAGTTGTCAGCTCCTCTGTTATATATGTTGCTCTTGCACTATTTCTTGCATTGCAACCATGCACTAGCACAAATTGCTCAGCAGCTGTGAGCAGTTCGGTAGTTAGAAATCACTGTCAACCGGAGCACTCCTTGAAATCAACTTCTCATAAGCAGAGTACACGGCTCAAACCTCTCCCCTTATCTTGTACTGTATATAAAACATAATCGTCAACACATTAAACCTTTACAAAACAACTTAAAATAACTTATTAAAACTAAACCTACTATGGTATCTTACTTCCATAGCTAATCAAGTCATCCCGGCTGAAACAGCTCCCAAGAATTTTTACTCTGCTGCAAACACCAGCATACCTGATCCCTCCTATTCACAGCTACAAGCCATCCAATCAAAATCCCTGAGCTCATAATCCACCAATCCCAATACCACAAAACCCCTGACAAAACCTCTCAATGAAGAAAATAGTGAAATAACAGAGTCCTATTTTTAATCTGTGGTTGCAATTTTGTTGTGGCACTCTGGATGTATAGATAAGTTCTTATTTAGCTCGTTTCATATTCCCTTTCTACTTACTTAGTCCACATATCACAGCATTTGCCTCAAGCAGAGGCTATGCACCAAGCTCCTTCCACAAGCCTTCACTCAAGGTCCATTTGTATTACCACTAGATGTCATTACTGCATGACTACTGGGGCTCCCTCTCCCCCAGAGCTACAAACACTGGTTCCACAATACTCAGAAGTTATGGAGGAAGGCAATGAACATTATTCTGTACTTTCAGCTGTGTGGCCAGAAGATGCTGGGAGAGTTCAAGCAAATATTATTTGGCCACTTACCTGGCACACATCTATTTTTAACTTTCTAGTAGTATTATTTGCATATACACACTGATAGGCCATTGTCCCCCCCCCCCTACAACTGGAATGATAAATAATAGAGTGAATGAAATTAACAGGTCTAGTGAAGAGAACACTATATATTAAGGATTGCATACCAGGGTGAAATCTTGCATGAAGCAAAGGAGTATAGCAGTAGGGATATCGTACCATTTGCTCTGCCAGAATGGAAAAAATATACAGTAAAATGCTTACAGAAATGAGGTAAGCTAACAAAATTTTAAAAAGCACATAGTTATTTGTGGTGTTATTTAAGTAGGTCTACTTAAGTATGAGGTAGATTAGGAGGTTTGAAGGTTGGGGTAAGAGGATATGAGAGCCGTTTATCAAAGTTTGAAAAATAAAGGGAGATATCAATTAGCACAGTATTGGTTGTGTAAACCTCTTATGTTTAATTCATATAACTGCACTGCTTCTTCATTGACCTGCTTTTGGATCCTGAAGTCCCTTTTCTCTCATTTACCACTTGTGTATCTTAACCATACTCTAGTCCCCAGTTTTGTGGTAGTATTCCTCTTCATTAGATTGCTCATCAGAGCTTACAGAGACCGTCTCTTACATCTAATATGTACAGCGCTGCATATGCCTTGTAGCACTATCAAACGATAAGCAGTAGTATTAGCTTGACCATTTCCACCAACTTAACATTTCTAGAACTGCTCTGCCCAAGCACCAACACAACTCTCCAACTCCTCATATTAAGAATAAAACGTCATTATGTTTTGATACAATCGCCAGGGCATAAAGAGGATACTGTACCTCAAGTATTTCTACAAGTCCCATTGGGCTTTTTTTCTGAATTCCAATAAGAGTTGTTGGATTTCCTTAGCATTTAGGTCACAGCACTTATCTTAGAATATGCAACAGTTTAAACAGATACACAACAAAACCACTTCTAGCGAAAATCATTTTGGAGCACCTAGTGAAATAGGTTTGATTTTGGGGTCTTAAATGGTACTCAACAGGAGAGAGCCCTTCCAAAATCATCATATTCACACCTGCCTTCAAACAAAAAAACAAAACAAAACACAGATTGTAAGTTGTCTAGTGAAACGCAGGGGCTGCCAAGATCTGTCATTTATAAAAGTGATTTCAGAGGTCCACTAGCTAGTACCGAATTACTCCAATATAGTCACTTTGTCAGTGCTAATAAAAAGGACATTAGGTACCCCTAGCAAAACATTCAGCCCCCCTTCCCTCTCCCACCTCCCCCCATTTCTTTTCAGGCTCCAAGGCTTCCCCCTTTCATAAGGTTTTAATTATTGAACTCTACAATTATGGATTACCCCAGTATCAATCTTATAAAAAAGGATCCTGTACAAGGCAATATTTTACTTACCAGTTAACGTCCTTTTCTTCAGTCCTGCTAGACCAGTCCAATCAAGTGGGTTGTGTTTCCTTCCAGCAGCTTGGTGGAGACAAAGAACAAATTAAATACCCAGCTTTCAATGACATCACTCCCATGTCTCTATTTGCCTCAGCCAACAGAGGTCCCTTCAATATTTGTCCCAAAGCATATAGGAGATACAGAGCAAACCTCACAACCTCAAATATGGGCAACAATGTGTTATTCAACAGTACAGAACTAGTACAGGAAGATAGAAACATAAGATTGTTAGTAGAAGATAAGCTGCAAAGTCAAGTATAAAACTCCATGGTGGACCCAGCAGAAGAACAGAGCAATACAGTTTCAGGAGTGGGCCTTGGACTGACCTAGCAGGACTCAAAGGAAGTACAATGTCACTTTCCATATCGCCCTGCTAGACCAGTCTAGACAAATTTGACATACCAAAGCTACACCACCACTGGGTGGGAAGACAATATAGCTGCTCACAAAGCTCTTGATCTGAAGGCCATGGCTGCCTGCGCATGGCAATTCAAGCAATAATGCTTGAAAGTGAAAAGTGATGCCCACATTGCTGCCCCACAAATGTTTGCAGAAGCTACAGAGCTCTGCTCTGCCCATGAGGATGCTTGCACTCAGGTAGAATGGGCACAAAAACCCTCTAGAGCCAGCCAGTTCTATAACAGATATGAGACAATGGCCTCCTTAATCCAGCGCCTCCAAGTCAACTTTGATGCCACTTCACCATTATGTGGCCCAGCAGACAGCACAAAAAGATGGTCTGACTTATGAAAGGAATTTGTAAACACCAAATACGAGAAAAGAACCCTCCAAACATCCAAACGGGAAGATCCTTATCCGTCCCCTGAAACTGCTCCTTAGAGGAGGGCAGGCAAACCACCTGCTTCATGTGAAATGGAGAGAGTACTTTAGACAAAAAGGCAGGCACAGGCCAAAGGGAAATGGCCTCCTTTTGAAAAAGACAGATAAGGATCTCGGCAAGACAGCCCACAGTTCTGAGATCCACCTTGCAGAACAAATCGCAACCAAGAAAGTCTTGAGCATCAAATCCTTTAAGGTAGAGCACTTCAACAGCTCAAGGAGGCTGCCTTTGGGGCCCTGAGCACCAGACATATCCCAAGAAGGAATCACAGACAAAGGGAAGACAGGTATCAAAACTCCCTGAAGAAAATGTGAGACATCTGGGTGCAAGGCCAATGACTTCCCGCCACCGGACCACAGAAACAGGTCAGAGCCGCTACCTGAACCTTCTACTGGGGAGAAGGCCGCTGTCCCGATACATATTGGTACCAATTACCTAAGAAAAATGTGGGTGAGCAGAGCATGCCAATATAAGGAGGGCCTGGGCCTTGACTTAGACTTACTTACACCATTCAGGGAGCTCCAGGGGCCTTCCTCCTCACTCTTTGGCCCACCAGAATTAGAAACCCATAGATAAACAGCGCTAGACACAGGGAACCATTGGCTTGAGACGACAATTGGCATATCCCAGCTGCAAGCATAGATCTCCAAGTGAATAATCCAAAGGACCAGAATGCATCTCTGCAAGATCTTAGTAGGGATACCACCTGGTGGATAATATAACCCTGTAGGGAGGCCACAGGCATGGGCCCAGGGACAGGCCTTTCAATTGAGAGAGCACCTCTCAGACTCAAAAAGGACAAACAGGAGGACAGAACTACTTCACACCTTAGGAGGTGAAAAAGCCAAGGTGCACTGCCAAAGAATGCCCAGGAGGCAATTTGTGTAGCACAATATGACCACTATTCAATCCTTGAAAGCTCAAGGCCAACTCTGGTCCAGGATGGACTGTCCATGGGGCTGTAACATATGCTTGGTGGCCTCTGTCCTTAACTTAAGTAGCCTGAGTAGCCCTTAAGGGGAGCCAACAGCATGTCATAAGTAAGGACCTAGGAACCAGCA
Organism: Ichthyophis bannanicus; assembly: GCA_033557465.1. Taxonomy (NCBI): domain Eukaryota; kingdom Metazoa; phylum Chordata; class Amphibia; order Gymnophiona; family Ichthyophiidae; genus Ichthyophis; species Ichthyophis bannanicus. Next base: position 1,337,564,869 of record CM066032.1, on the reverse strand, counting down.
TTATCAGGTTTCCTCACTGTTTTTGTACAGCTGTCTCTTAAAAGGTCACAAGAGGCCACAGCCCTGTATGAAGAATCTATGACCCATGGTCTGCAAGGGCAATTCAGGGCCTCTAGAAACCACTAAGCTCAGAAGTGCCTGAAACCTATGCAAAGGATGGCTCATCAAGGGCCAGAAAGGACGACATACAGCAACCCTTTCAGAGGCTACTCTTGGGAGGTGGACATTCAAGCCTGCCATCTGCCCATCTTCGCACAGCTGAAATAGCTCCTAATGTAGACACTGAGTGGCCATCAAGTGGAGCACCGGAAAGCCTCATCTTCTCACTATAAGGTTGTATGTGGAACAGCTGAGCTCTCACTTCACCAGAATCCACAAAGTTCCAACACAGAAGTCACCTTGCATGCTGCCAAAGCTTGCCATGTGCACAGTTGAAAGGGCAATTGACTGCTCCTCCACCCAGCAGCACAGACCTGCAACTTAAGTTACTTTTGTTTTGTTTTTTTTCCCCCCCACAGAAGTTAGCCTCAAAGCAGTGACTCCTGGAATAAAGGGTTAGCATTTTACATAAAGAGCTATTATACCTCCATGGGGGCTAGTTCTCACCACAGAACAGCAAGATCCATTCCATTAGTGGACACGTCACCACCAGGACAGTGTCCAACACCATATAGTCTGCTTTGTTCGCTAGAAGACTAAACCTCTCCAGGGCCAAGCTCGTCTGTCTGACCTCCAAAAACAGAGGATCGCTCAGAGGGCCTCCTGAGGAACCAGAGTACCCAAAGCTTGGGCATCTCACCTCCAGCCCTTCAGGCTGGTAATGAAAAGCACTATCTGGAGTTCCCATAAATATCATCCAGTCATCAGATGACAAGCCAGCCATTTCAACTGTTCCTTGATCTCCCAGTGGAGATAAAGACCTTGCCCAAAGACAGGGAATATGGAGACCAGGAGTCAGCAGGTGCCACCGTAGGGACTGCATATGCATCCTAGTCTAAGGAACAGCTTCAAGCTCAATGCTGTTGATCAGAGGGTGTGAGGATACCACGAGAACCATGTTTTGTTTTGAGTCAGCCAAGGCTTGAGTAACCTCTCCACATGAGAGTGTAAAACCCTGCCTTGGGTATATGGAAATCAGAGAAAATGAGGCTGTTCTAGGGATACCAAATTGCCATATCCAACTGTCCCAGCCAGAGTTTACCATACCTATGTTGTTGCTGGCCTTGACCAGCCCAATATCCCAGTATGGCCAACCCAATACTTGAAAAGGTATGGAGAGCCACCTTTGAGCCAAAAGCAAGGCCATGACTGCTCACAATAGGTGAGACACAAAATGCCATGGCAAGGTCTAGGTCAGTGGTTCTGAACCCAGTACTCTGGGACCCCAAGGCCAGTCAAGTTTTCAGGATATCCACAATGAATATGCATGAAATAGATCTGCATACAATGGAAGCAGTGTATGCAGATCTCTCATATGCATTTTGGATATCCTGAAAACTTGACTGGCCTGGGGATACCCAAGGACTGGATTGGGAACCATCCTCCTATACAAATGAGACCGAGTCCAAAAACAACCAGATCCGGGTCTGGCTATGCCACAAGGAAATCTCCCTTCCTGTATCCAGGAGAACATCCTTGGTCCCACAGAGGGCAGCATAGATAAAATAGCCTGCCACTGCAAAAGATGCTGAAGAGAATCCTCAAAAGTCCCCCACATCAGCGGAGAGCAGCAAGGAGATTACTGGAGAGTTCCATATAAATACTGCCATAATGAAACCACTACGCATTACAATTCCCAAGCTGCTTGAGCCAGAAATTTTAGGGAGAGAAGGCAGAGACAGCTAAGTAGGAGCCAACAACTCCAACCTTGACTAAGCTCCACAGAAATTAGCCCAAGTCACACCCCAACCAGCTAAACTCACCAGAAAGCCCCTTCTGCAACATGCAGAGCCACCACAGTGTCCTGCAAAGGGCGCAAACAGGGATCATCAGTGAAAAGGCCGATTGTGGAAATCCCAACCAAATCCTGAAGGACTACTATTGTGTCCTCTCAAGACTTTCCTTCCAGTGACAGAAGTTTCACTTTAGTCCCTCAACCAACCCCTGTAGGAGATAAGGTTAGGCTCCCAGAGGAACAGAGCAGCACAAAGGCAAATCAGGAGCCATGACCTTCCTAGCTATCCATGACATGAATGCTCACTGGCCCCAAGTCCCCAGAAGGCAGTCTGGGCCTCAAGCTCTTATGAAGGGGGCTGCCAAACAGCTAGCCAAATAGAATCCAGGCTGTGAACCATTTCAGAAGCTCCAGTGCCAGCTGGTAGAAAGCGATAGTCTAGTGACCCATGTAACACACACCCCCAACCCATTTGGTTGCCAAAAGGTTTATGACCAAGGCATTCATTCCAAGCTCTGACTCGGTGGGTCCATCATCCAAAACTGCCAGTGTCCACTGGCAAAAAAAAAAGGCAGGAGTGGCAAGGGCCACAGAAATGGCATCAGGCCTTAGGCCCTCCTGTGAGGGGTTCCTCAAAATGCCCAGAGGTGCCCCAGGCTAAGCTGACAACAGGAGCAAAAATAAGCAGCTATGGAGAACCCCCCCCCCCCAAAAAAAACCACTGGAGGTCACTGGCTGCATCGGGCCAACTGCTGAAACCTTCAACAGCATAGTCTAAAATGTAAAACTAAAAGCAGGGCTATGGCAAAAAGGGATCTCCAGCACCTATTAGGCAGAGTAGGAAAAGCCCTAGCAGGAAAGCCCTGAACACCCACACAAACCTAGGAGGCCAAGCAGCCCAATAAAGGGGTTTTCCAAATTTAAAGGGGGGGGGGAACCCCTCCTTAAAAGAAACAGAAAGCCAAATACTGTCCATTGAGCAGCAGGTAAAATTCTAGCCATCTTACAGGGCAGACTAGACGGGTCATACTGGGTTTTATCTGCCATCATATACTATGTTACTATGAAACCAATGGGGGGGGGGGGGGAACTCACAACACGGCATGCAGATAAGGACAGTAAGAAGAACCGTGCTGCAACTCACCAACTTAATACCCCCCCCCCACATCAGTGGCACCATAGGGTCCCTCCTGCTCCTTTTTCAGCCCACCAGCACTAATCTGTATAATCTATAGAAAATAGCATGGATAGAGGTTGGCTGTCCACTCTGGACGACATGTGTACCCACACTCAGAGCACATTGGGCCTTCCCAGAATTAATTTTTGGGACCATTGCACTGTACAACGGGCAGGAGAGTGAGGCCATCTGCACTAGTTCACATGCCTTGCCACTTGCTGGAGACAGAAAATACTGACTTCTCTCTGTTCAGCAGAGGATATACCAAGAGATGACATCACTAGAAGTTGCTCAAGTCTGCCTCTACCTGCTGGTAAGAGAGCATATAACCCATTCATCTGAACTGGTCTAACAGGATTAGGAATGCACTATTAAACTGCTCATTGCCTGCACACTCTATCCCTCCACTCACCCAGTCCTTGCTCTGCATTTCTTATATTTAGTTTCTATAGCAGTGATCCCTACCTTCAAATAGACTCCTCACAATCATGATCCTAATTTGAGGCCTACATCTTATCCTCAGTTCTTCCTAAGTTATTTGTTTAAAGCTATTATTCCTGTACACGTTTTCTTTAAAGCACCCACAGGCTGAATCCTCCCTATAGATGTTTAAGAAGCCTTACTCTTTCCAAAAGGCTCCGCTGTTCTAACACCCCCCATCCCACTTCCACTCCATGCCTTGTCCAAATGACATGCCTGTTCTTGTATCTTGCTTAGACCATAAGCTTCAAAAATTAGGGACTGTATTATGCATGTCTAAAGCATTGCATACTACTAATACAAACAGTATTACTAACACAGCCAGTAAGCAAACTAGTGCTGTGTTTGTTTCAAATGCTATTTTAATAGAGCTACTGCATAACCATACAAAAATCTGACCTTCACTAAAATTGACTAATAAGCACAATTCAGTTTAGTTTGGAGTGGGATATAAGTGAAGGGTTAGAAGCTTGCTAAAAGACCAATAGTGAAAGTAATAGCTCTGGTTAGGAGTACTCTTCAAAATGCCCTGCAGAAAATTAGTGCCTTTTTTTAATGCCATTTCCCCAGGATAGGTGTAAAACACTAGCCTATGACAATGAAGATTGAAGAATCATTTACTAGTTTGTTTTTTTAATTCAAAATGATAAACATGTCAGAAAAGGTTTCTGATAAAGATTTAAATTCAATTCTAATATTAACACGCATACAATCCGAATATACCTGCATATTTCTTGTCAACAACATTTTACTGCAAATCAAGTATCATTCAAGCTAACGTGCAACATCCAAAAGCCTTAACCTGGAAATAATCTGTCATGAGGATTTTCTGTACACAAGACAAGGCAGCCACAAAGGTAGTGAAATCATCATGTAAAGAGCCTAAAGAACATGCTCTCCCCATGTCCAGAAAAAAGAAACTAGATCTCTGGGCCTGCTCTTGGATTCCTATACCTTCAGTATGCATTCAAGTCTGCCCAAAGGTGCCATCAAGTCTAGAAGATAGGTTGAGGCAATACTATATATGGTGAATGTATGACTCAAGAACTAAGATGCAGCTTTGCAGACATCTACAAGCTGACAACCACAGGCTGGCTATAGAGGCTGATGTTTGCAGTTGGTGGACCTTCTTACTGGGGGCAGATCTATCTATCTATCTCCCTGGTGGTGGTTACAGCAATGCATTCTGATAATCTATTAGAGCTAGTGTTTGATAAGGTGAAATTAGAGACTTACCTGCTAATTGTTGTTCCTTAAGGAACTCCAGTCCAGTCCCGGAATCTCTGGGATATAGGTTCCTCCAGCAGCTGGGAGACTAAACAATGACATTCTTTGATGTCACCAGCATAAATACCCAAGGGACCGCCTCCTTGCTCCAGTTTACCTATTGACAAAGCAGACTCACCAGAGCAACAATTAAGTAGCCAACATAGCTATCAAACGTTAACATACTTCAACTATAAATTAAGACACATAATGTGCCCTTAAAAGTAATACTATAAATTTTCCTATTATAGTATGCCCTCCATCTCTATAGAAGACTAATACTTTTGGGGATCTTTATAGAGTATCACCCTCCCTATATAAGCCATAAGGCTTATCATGACCATACCATAGTGCAATACTTCAGGCCTGTAGTTCAACTAAACGCAGGGGAGGGATGTGGGACTGGACTGGAGTTCCTTAAGGAACAACAATTAGCAGGTAAGTCTAATTTCACCTTCCTTGTCGTCTCTCCAATCCAGTCCCGGAATCTCTGGGATATAAGAGCAGTAAAAACCTTTAACGGGTGGATCCTGCTAGGCTAACCTGAAGCACTGCCGAACCAAAACAGGAATCTTTCTGCCTCTATATCTAATCTATAAAGCTTAACAAAGGAATTTAATGATGACCAAGTAGCCGCTTTACAGATGTCCAGAGGCGGCACCAAACTGTACTCAGCCCAGGACACAGCTTGTGCCCTCGTTGAATGCGCCTTAAGCCCATCAGGAATTGTTCTACCCTTTAACAAATACGCTGAAGCTATAGCTTCCTTGAGCCATCTAGCAATAGAAGCCTTAGAAGCTGCCTGACCTCTCTTTGCACCTCCAAAGAGAACAAATCCGTTTCATGGAACTCCTGTGTTCGATTTAAATACATCTTTAATGCCCTACGAACATCCAACAAATGCAGCTTCTTGAATTGATTCTCCTTTGTATCTTTTTCAAATACTGGTAATGAAACTTCCCGATTGATATGAAAAGCCGACACCACCTTGGGTAGAAATGAAGGCACTGGCCTTAAGACCACCTTTTTCTTGAAAAATAATAGAAAAAAAGGTTTTCTACAAGACAATGCTTGCAATTCTGAAATTCTTCGGGCCGATGAAATAGCTACAAGAAAAACTACTTTGAGCGAATAGATCCTTTAATGATGCTCGAGACACCGGCTCAAACGGTTCGCGCACTAAAGCCTCTAAAACCAAATGGAGACTTCAAGACGGAAGGCGTGGTCTACACGGTGGCCTCAATAACGAAACCGCTCTCAAAAACGCTTCACATCCGGATGTGCACCCAGCACTTCACCTTTTATTCTCCCTCTATAACAAGAAAGGCCTGCCAACTGCACTTTCAATGACGCCGGTGCTAAACCTGTCTCAAATCCTTCCTGCAAAAAAGATAGAAATTGATAAATAGAAGCTTAGAATGTTTCAAAACACTTGTCTTCACACCACGCCTCAAATATCCTCCATGTACGAATATAAGCCAAAGAGGTAGATCTCTTCCTTGCTTTCAACAAAGTGGAAATCGCCACCGAAGAGTATCTGCTGGCCTTTAACCTCGCCCTTTCAAGAGCCAAGCCGTAAGTGAGAATCGATCCACCTGAGGCATGCTTAACGGACCCTGACTCAACAGATCTTCTCTTATCGGTAAGAGCCAAGGCCGGTCTACCAACAATCTTATGAGATCCACGTACCATGGACGTCTTGGTCAATCTGGAGCCATCAATATTACTAGCCCCTTGTGCTGTTCTATTCTTTGTAGAACACCCCCTATCAATACCCATGGAGGGAAGACGTATAGAAGCTGTTGCTCTGGCCAACTTTCAATGAGTGCGTCCAGACCTTCCGACATTCTCTCTCACCTTAGACTGTAAAACCGATTGACTTTAGCCGACTTGAAGGTTGCCATGAGATCCATTACTGGAACTCCAATGATTTATTATCAATTGAAACACCTGGGGATGGAGAATCCGCTCTCCTGGATCCACTTTCACCCGACTCAAAAATCGGCTTCCACGTTGTCCACCCCCACTACATGACTTGCAGGCAAAGCTTTCAAATTCCTCTCGGCCCACACAAACAACTGCTCGGCTTCGGCCTCCAGAGCAACACTGCTTGTGCCCCTTGATGGTTGATGTAAGCTACTGCAGTTGCATTGTCTGACAGAAAGCAAACAGCCTTCTCCTGAAGATAACGCCGCGGGTCACACCACCACCCCCCACGGTGCTCCTGCCCAATCGGGCATATTCATAAATGACCTGGAAAGTGGAACAACGAGTGAGGTTATCAAATTTGCAGATGACACAAAACTATTTAAAGTTGTTAAAACCCAGGAGGATTGTGGAAAATTGCAAGAGGATCTTGATAAATTGGAAGACTGGGCATCAAAATGGCAGATGAAATTTAATGTGGAGAAGTGCAAGGTTATGCACCTAGGGAAGAACAACCCAAACTATGGTTACACGATGCAAGGTTCCACATTAGGAACCACCACCCAGGAAAAAGATTTAGGCGTCATTGTGGATACCATGTTAAAACCCTCGGCCCAGTGTGCAGCGGCGGCCAAGAGAACAAATAGAATGCTAGGTATGATAAGGAAAGGAATGGAAAATAAAACAAAAAAGATATTATAATGCCTCTATATCGTTCCATGGTGAGACAGCACCTTGAATATTGTGTGCAATTCTGGTCGCCGTATCTTAAAAAGGATATAGCGATTTTAGAAAAGGTTCAGAGAAGAGCCACCAAAATGGTAAAGGGGATGGAAGGCTACTCCTATGAAGAAAGGCTAAAAAGGTTGGGGCTCTTTAACCTGGAAAAGAGACGGCTGAGGGGAGATATGATAGAAGTCTATAAATTAATGAACGGAGTGGAACGGGTAAACGTAGATCGATTGTTTACCTTATCAGAATATAGAAAGACTAGGGGACATGCAATGAAGCTACAGGGTAAACTATTTAAGACTAATAAAAGAAAATATTTTTTCACTCAACATGTAATCAAACTCTGGAATTTGTTACCGGAGGATGTAGTAAAGGCTGTTAGTGTAGCTGGGTTTAAAAAAGGTTTGGACAAGTTCCTGGAGGAAAGGTCCATAAACCATTATTAAGAAGGGACCCAGGATATCAATGCTTGAACCAATACAAGCATTGTGGAACCTGTGTCCCTTGGGGAAACTGCTAGGTACGTATGACCTAGATTGGCCACTGTTGGAAACAGAATACTGGGCTTGATGGACCTTGGTCTGAACCAGTATGGCATATCTTATGTTCTGTTCTTATGGGAGAGCAGAGCCGGCCCCATAAAAGCAGCGTCCCTCACCCCCGGAGGGTCACACCACCCCCCACGGTGCTCCTGCCCAATCGGGGCAGTGGGAGAGCAGAGCCTGAGGGCCTCACCAGAGGGCCCTTTGGCATGGCACAGAGGCGCGCAAAAAAAGAAGCAACAAACGACGGATCCCACTCAAAGGAACCCAAACCACATCCAGCAGCAGAAATACCTCAACCACGAACTGAAGAACCACCACAATCAACTTCGCAAAGAAAAGACTCCACCACCCCAAGAACCCAGGTACTCCCTCACACCATGCCACCCTTCTTAACCCCCATCTATCTCCTAACCCCCCTCCTGACCCTCTACCCCCACTCAACCAAACCCTACAACCCCCTCTGCCCAGACACCACAACAGCTCAACCCACAAACATCCACAACCATGCACAACCATACTCACTCACACCAACCCCCACCATCAACCCCACAAACCACCACCTCTCCCTCAAACAAATACCACATGCTCCAAGACCTGATCACAACTGAGAAGATAGCCAGGTTTCTGTTACACAGAGGATGTCAAACAGACCACAACACAGTAATAATGAACCAGCTAACACCAAAGGGATACAGCCTTCAACACTGCTCCCGGACACATGCCAAAGGCGGAGGCGTAGCCATCATTGCCAAGGACAACCTCCACCTGCAGCTCCACGCCTCAGAAACCTCCAATGAGGCAGACATCCTCACCCTCACCAACAAGCACTTTTCGATATGCCTGATCTACCGTTCACCCACCACAACCACCGACCTACCACAGATACTACACCGCATCTCTGAAAGCACCAGCCCTTCAAAGGAACAAATTATCCTAGGAGACTTCAACCTCCCATCACTCCAGGAAAAACAAGCAGAAACCTCTCTCAACGCCATAACAGCAATGGACCTGACACAGATCATACAGGAACCAACACATGAAAAAGGAAACACACTCGACCCCGTATTCCTAAACTCCCAAACCGCCTCCTCATACAGAAGACCGTCAATATCACCAGTACCGTGGTCAGACCACTACATCAACATATCCCACACCTATCACTCAAAAATAACAGAGAAAACTAACACCACGCAAGGAGATTCAAAGCATTTAACAAGGAAGACTTATCACAAACCCTGCCTAACCTACACACAACCTCCAAACAATCTTGATGACCTGATCCACAACTGGAATACCACGATCTCCTCAGCAGCCAGCACAACCAGAAACAGCACCAAAACCAGACCCATCTCCTCAAAAGCCCGATGGTTCACCCCCAGACTCCGAAAACTGAAAACCAAACTTAGAAGAACCGAAAGGAAATGGAGGAAAACCAAAAACGACAGAGACAAAGCAAAATATCTCTATGAGCTCAATGCATACCACTCAAACTGACAACGCCAAAAAAGCCTACCACACCAAAATCACCACAACAGCCATAAACAAACCTCGCAAATTCTTCCAAATTGTCAAAAATCTAACAAGGACACCCAGTATTCCTGACCAGCTGCCAGATATCCCCTCTGATCTTCTGGCCCGACAATACAAACAGCTTCAACAACCACAAAGCCCACAGCGCTATGCTGAAACAGCCAAGACAAAACTCATACCCCATCCTGAACAGAGTCTGGAATATATTCGACAACCTCAAAAGAAGAAATATCTTCCACCATCTCCTGCTTGAACACCACCACCTCCCCGCTGGATCCCTGTCCTACCGACTGGATAAAGAAAACCAAAGAAGACCTCAGTGCACCACTAGCCCACATCGTAAACAAATCCTTTGCCCAAGGCCACATGCCAGATGCCCTCAAAACCACAATCATCCGACCAACCCTAAAAAAGCACAACCTGGATCCCCTAGACCCCACCTCCTACAGACCAGTAGCGAGCCTCCCACTCACCGCAAAAATAATTGAGAAGATAGTACAACGTCAGCTTCAAGAACACCTAGACGTCAACAACATACTGGACCCGCAGCAACACGGATTCCGACCATTACATGGGGTCGAGACCCTCATGACCACGCTGATGAACACCCTCATCATAGGAACCCAAGAGAAACACTCAGGATTCATCCTAATCTTCCTGGACATATCAGCGGCCTTCGACACCATCTCCCATAACACCCTTATCCACAGACTCCAAACAATTGGGATCAAAGATACTGTACTCCAATGGTTCAAGTCCTATCTAACCAACCGACAGCAACTAATCCGCACCAAAAACTCAACCTCACCCCCCTTCCAGCAACATCAAGGAGTACCGCAAGGATCCACATTATCAGCCATGCTTTTCAACATCTACCTCCGTCCACTCTGTTCAGTCATACGCACTCACAATGTCCACGTCCACATATACGCCGACGATATAATGCTCTACGCCCCAATTACAACCACAGACCCGACAAACAACCAGCTGTCAACCTGCTTCACTGACGTATCCAACTAGCTACAAGAGAACAACTTATCCATTAACATAAAGGCCGAGGCTCTTATAGTGACAAAAGACCCAGACTTCAAACCACCCACTCACATCACCATGGGAACCACGCAAATCCAAATACAACCACACATAAGATATCTCGGCATCATCATTGACCAAGTCCTAACCCTTAAGCAGCAAATTAACAAGACCACTCAAACAGTATTCCACAAGGCAAAAACAGTACAACGTCTCCGACCTCTCCTCGAACCACAGGACTTCAGGACAGTAATGCAAGCTCTGACACTCCCTCATCTAGACTACTGCAACATAATCTACCATGGCCTACCTGCCACACAAACCAATCCTCTCCGAATTGCCCTAAACACCACGGTGAGAATAATTCACAATGCAAAGAAAAGGGACCACATCACCCCAATTCTGAGGGACCTCCATATTCTCCCCATCGAAGCAAGAATCAAATACAAAGCTCTTCTACTCACCCACAAAACCATCCACCAAACACAAGGCACCCCACTACCTCGACCAACCCACAGCTCCATTGCAGTCCCCACAAAAGGACCAAGGCAACACAACGGACCTGCAACAGAGCCTTTGAACTCTATGCCCCATCCCTCTGGAACTCTCTACCAAACCACATCAGGAACAACGGTGATCTCCCATCATTCAAAAAGCAGCTAAAAACCATCCTATTCCAAGAACATCTCTGAATAGGAACCCCCCTATTTTTCTCAAAAGCTCCAGACCAGTAACTAACTATGCTACCCTGTCAGTCTCTATGTCCATCCCAAAATCATCAATGTTGAACCCCCGGTGATGGGCCCCCCCCACCATTGATTCCCCCCCCCTTTGTTATATGTCCCACCGCTTTGACCCGGTGAAAAGCAGGATATAAATACAGTTAAATAAATTAAATAAATAAACACTGAAACGCTTGTAGAGCTAAGGTTACCGCCCTCAACTCCAATCTGTTTATTGACCAAACTTTCTCCTGTTTGGTCCATTGACCCTGAACAAATCTTCCTTCGGAGTGAGCTCCCCAGCCCATCAGACTGGCATCCGTCGTAAGAGGAATCCAAACAGGCGATTCTAGCTGCATTCCCACCTCTAGAATCCCCGGTGTTATCCACCAATGTAGAGCCTGCTGCGTCTCCGGAAGGCAGGGTAACCTCCTTGAGAGAGGATCCCCTCTGATGCGACCACCTCCTTAGTAACGCTCTCTGTAATAGTCGCATATGAGCTCTTGCCCATGGAACCAAGTTTAAGGTTGCTGCCATGGTTCCGAGCAACTGCAAACGATGCCATGCAGTGGGATTTTCTCTGGTCAAGAAACTTCGCACCAGATGTCTCAACGCCAGGGTTCTCGACTGAGGAAGAAATACTCTTCCTATCTTTGTATTGAATCGAGCACCCAGGTGTTCTAAATTCTTTGACAGAATTAACTTGCTCTTTGCCATATTGACAATCCAACCCAGACCTTTGTAAAAATTCCACTACTCTGGCTGTTGCCAACTTGCTTTCCTTCTCAGACTTTGCCCAAATCAACCAATCGTCTAAGTATGAGTGTACTAGAATTCCTTCTTTTCTCAATGCTGCCGCAATGACCACCATTACCTTGGTAAATGTTCGTGGAGCTGTTGCCAAACCGAACGGCAACGCTTGAAACTTGAAATGACCCATTGGGACTGCAAACCTCAAAAATTTCTGATGCTCCTGACGAATGGGAATGTGTAGATACGCCTCTGTCAAATCCAGAGACATAAGAAACTCCTCTTTTCTTACTGCCATTACAGACCTCAGTGTTTCCATACAAAAATGAGTTACCCGAAGTTAACAATTTACCTTTCAAAGATCCAAAATTGGTCAAAAAGACCCTTCTTTCTTTGGAACCACAAAATAGATGGAGTATCGACTGGAGCCGCGTTGGCTTGGCGGTACCAGAACAGCTTTGAGATACAAAAAAGTCTTTGCAAGATCTCGCGCACCGCTGCACTCTTGATGCGTGCCTTGCAAGAAGACTGAATGAACAAATCGACGACCGGGCATTGAAGCTCCAGAGCATAACCTTCTCAAATGATTTCCAACCCCCACAGATCGGATGTGATTTGAACCCAGGCTGAATAAAAGTCCCGTAGCCAACCTCCTACAGGAATAAAATCCACCTGGGTCTTCCTCATATCATTGTGATTTTCTAGAGTTCGAAGAGGAAGAGGAGGTTGCAAATCCTCTGCACCTCAAAAACCTCGAAACCCCCAACTCCTGAAAAATTGACGGCCTCTGAAATTGACCAAAACGTGTGGAATGAAAACAATGAAAATCTCTGTACAGGCCCCTAGACGCCTGAATTGGGCGCCCTAGTTTCTGCCTGTCCTCTGGCAGCCTGCCACCTCTAGAATCTCCCAAGTCCTTTACTAATTTATCTAAGTCCTCCCCAAAAAGGAGCTTACCCCTGAAAGGAAGCTTAGAGAGTCTTGCTTTAGAAGAAGCATCTGCAGCCCAGTTACGCAACCATAAATATCTTCTAGCTGCCACAACAGAGACCATACTCTTTGATAAACCTCTAATAAGGTCATAATGAATGTCAGCTAACTAAGCTGCTCCAGTCTCTAATCTAGACGCTTCTGTCACAGAGTCTTCCACATTTTCTCCATGTACCCGCTGAGACCAACAAAGACATGCTCTGGATACCCATGCTCCACAAATCGAAGCCTGAATAGATTGATGTTAATGCTCTAACACTTGTTTTAATAAAGCATCTAACTTCCTATCATGGCTATCCTTAAGAGCGGCACCACCTTCCACCGGAATTGTAGTCTTTTAAGTAACTACTGATACTGCCGCATCCGCTTTCGGAGATTTAAACTCCTCCCGATCCTGATCCAGTAGAGGATATAAACAGGCCATGACCCTGGACCCCTTAAGCCCAGCTTCAGGCCTATCCCACTCGTTGAATCATCTCCTTTACCACTCTGAACGGGAAAAGCCCTTTGTGTCTTCCTAAATGCCTGCAACAAAGGATCCTCCAAAGCAGAGTCCTCCTCTGGTCCTGACAATGGCATATTAAGTGCTTTAAGAGTTTCCATAATCAATGCAGATAACTCTTCGATGAAAAACACAAACTACTCTGGACTGATCCTCCTGATCCGTAAGTTCTCCCTCTTCTAATTCATCCTCAACATACAAATCTGGATACAAAGGATCCGAGTGAATCTCAGAGGTTATAGAATGCTCCTGTAGATCCTTTCCTGTTTTAACCTTTGACAGGAATAGAACCTTCAACAATCTCTAAAGGAATAGCCGACCGCTTCTACTACCTAGCACTTATATAGCGCCACGCACGCAGCGCTGCACAGTTAGCCTACAAGAGGTAGTCCCTGCCCGTCAGTCATGCTCATCGGAGCTTGCAATCTAGTTAGAACAGTACAGAGCATTAGTCAATTCAGTGGAGGATACGGTGTGGTACAGTTAGGTACAGCTTGGTCTATGGTTTGGTCATAAATGTAAATGGGGGTTAGGGTAGGATGAGGATGGAACTTCTTCCCAAGATCAGCTACCACAGAGGGAAGGGAGCTTTTTTGACCATTTCCAAAGGTCTGCTGAAGCAGACAAAAAATCCTGTGAAAACAATGATGCCAAACCAGATGAAAAAAATTTGAAGGCTCTTGTGGCACATCTGGAAGAGAAGGCGGCCTTGCAACAGGCTCTGGGAAGAGCTGCAGAGGAGAATTAGCGTCCCCTAAATTTAAGGAAGCAAGTCTAGCCCCCTCAGCGCTAGATTCCAAACCCTGCTGCACATCTTCAGTTTCCTGAACACAGGATTTACAGACCACCCCTCAGTCAGATAATGTTCCTCTTCTGGAGACACAAATCAAACATTGTGGCTTAGAAGGCATTACTCTAATCTAGTTTCAAAAGACACTACTGTGAATAAATTCAGTTATTAGAATGCTCTTTTCTCTCTTTTTTTCTTTTTAAATAAACAGTCAGTAAGAAGCTTAAAATGAAATTAACTAAAAGCAAATAAAAATTTCTATATCTTTTAAAAACAAAGTTTCCTTCAGAAAGAAACCTAAGAAGAATGAAAAACACTCACTGTTCACTGTTTTCACACTCAACTACTGTTTGGCATTTCGTCATACACGCGCTAAAAACAGCGCAGCCTGCAGCAACTGCCACCAGCGAATAACTTCGCAGGCAGGAAACCAGCCCCTTGAAACATATCTCCAGTCAACCGGCTCCCTGATGTTAAGCTTTTTTCAAGCGTCAGAGGAGAAACCGGATGCGCTGCATAACCAGGAAGTAAAAAATTGAAAAACTCTGGAGGCTCAACAAAAAGGACGCAGCTCACAGGAAACAGTGCCTCCCAGAAAAAAAAGCACTTACCCGACAACAAAGAGCTGTCCTTACTCTGCCAATAAGTACTCCTCACCTATGCTAAGTAGGTTCGGGAGACTTGTTAATAAATTTCATGATAAAGCGGTATACCAAGTCCGTTTAAATAAAATAAATAAATAAATTGAGCCAGAACACAAAACGCGGCTTTAAAAACCGGCAGAGAAGAAAATTTAAAGAAGAGGGGGGGGGGCACATCTGAGGCTTTAAAGCCACAATAACTGTACTAAACAAAAATAAAACGCAAAGAATTCCAAAAATAAATTTAAAAAATGCTTAATTGTCCCTCCAGTGAGCCCAGAATCTCTAGGCTCATCAACCTCCAGCTGCTTGGAGACTGAACAAATTGGAGCAAGAAGGCGGTCCCTTGGGTATTTATGCTGGTGACATCAAAGAATGTCATTGTTCAGTCTCCAAGCTGCTAGAGGAACCTATATCCCAGAGATTCCGGGACTGGACTGGAGAGATAAGGAACAGCTTGCTGAGATCAAATGATAAATAACACAGCTAATGCTCCTGTTTTGTAATAAAATTACCACATAAGTGAGAGTGAGTGAGTCTCAGTGTCAGCTATGAGCTAGTGTGGTTCTAGAAGGATTGATAGTATTACATAATAGGTTTACATGGAAACTGAAGACTACTTTTTGGTAAATATTTTAAATAAGGAGTGTGATGCACTACACTGTTCAGGTAGAATTGGGCATAAGCCTTGTAATGTACATGGGCCCAAATCAGATTCTCCTGACAAAGGGGACTACAATGTTCAAGAGGATCTTTCACGAGAAGACTTGTCTAATAATTCAAACGTGGTCTTCATAAATTGCATGAAGATCTTGACAAAGCTTCGGAGTCAGTTAGAATGGGGCTTCGTGTTCAACAATGCTCTCATAAACCTGGATATTAAAAAGAGTGAATCTAGATGGGACGACCTTCAGTGTACCAACACTAAGCTTCTATAAACAGAGGGCAATATTCAAAGCACGGCATGTAGCACTTTAAATGTTTGCTTCAATGCTTAATATCTGGATATTCAGAATCAGTATCCAGATAGTGGCTGGTACTGAATATCTGCGTACTGTGATCCCAGCCTGCATTATCTGGATCAGCTATCTGCTTTTTGCTGTCTTAAGTTATATGAGGATAATTAAAACAGCAGTGCCGAAATTTGCTATGTGTTGGCCCTGCCTCGGCTCTGCCCCCCCCCCCCCCCCCCAACCAGCCAGCCAGCCAGTCAGCACTATCCTGATAATGCCAAGGCAGTTACATTCAGGGGCACTGTCTGAACAGTATTGCCGAATATCACTCAGTGGGATTTAACAGGTTAGCAGGTTCTGCTAACATGATAAGTCCTTTGGCATACAGACCCCATTTAAGTGAACTCATGCCGAGTTTTTCTTCAACCCTATATTGAAGTAAAGGAGATGACAGGAGATCTGGAATAGGGCATCAAAACCTCTTATGCATCCCTAGCACTACTGGTTAAAGTGAAACCTTTTGGAGTGATACAATTTCCTGACTATGATCATATCCTGCAAAAAGAGGGAATCAGTGGATTAGCTGTTGCTCAAAATAGATACCATAAGGGCTAGATTTTTTGTTGGAATGGAGCAGACTGAATAAATGATATTGGATTCACTCATACTCTGCACTTAGTTTTTTTCCATGGGTATTCAACCCTATGGTTTTGAGAATATTGAGATGCTAGTAATGCCCTGAACTGATGTTACCTACTTTAATGGAACCTTCTTTTATCCTGTCCTCCACTGCCTGCCAGAAAGATAAGGGTTTCTAGAATGATTCACTATCAGTCCTGCTGCTTTAAAATCCTCCGATCTAGTCTAGGTTGAGCGAGTATGAGCACAGTCACCTCATGGGACATGACTATCCATTCAGCACTTATCTTGCACCACTGAAGGTGGTATCTACTTCTACATGCCATGCTGCTGCATGATTTCACAAATGGCTACATTATCTACCATGATGAGCAGCAGTGACAGAGTATATCTACCCAGAATTTCTTAATCTTCAAGTAGAGCAGCACTAATTAGAAACATCAGCCTGCAAGGAAAAATAACCAATGAGATGCCATGAAGAACGGCTTAAACCGCCGCTTCGGGAGCGCGCCCGCGCCTGAGGGCCTCGCCAGAGGGTCCTTTGGTGTGGCCCTTAGGCGTTGGACCTTGGCGTTTGTCCCGATGTTATCATTGAAGATCTGGCCTGGATTGTCATATGCATATATTATGGTAACCTGCTGTTCCCTTTCTTCTCTTTGTCTTAACCTTTTGACTGTTTCTGTCCTCTACTCTGTCCTATTTTACAAATGGCATTCCTTTCTTATTTCCTCAGATGATATATTATTGTAAAAACCGCTCTGATGCCTCGGCCTGAGCGGTATATCAAGTGATTAAACTTAAACCAACTATTTCTACCTCTTGCAACATTATAACTGCAGCCCAAAAAAGTATTTTCCTTGGTTACAGTTCTCTTTCATCTGTCAGGTTCTCCTAAAAATAATCTTGACTTCTTTACAACAATCCTGTTCCACACTTGTCAATATGGAAAGCACTCTAATTGTTCCTTTTCGACCTCCACCAAGAGTAGCAATCCTGACTCTCCTAGACGTGTCAGGAGCTTTAAATTGGTCAACCACTCTTCTCATTTTCAAATTGTGTTAAGAAACCAAGGAAGCACTGGGGAATGATTTAGATCTTACCTGATTGCTCTTTCAATTAGAAATCATGGTCTGATTCTTTGGCTTTTCACCCAAAGGACTGCTACCAACCCCCACCTTCTTCAGTATCACATTTCTCTTTCTTATGGCAACACACACACATTATGCAGATAATCTGTTAGTTCAGTGCTTCTAAACCCTCTCCTAGAGGCACATGTAGCCAAGTTGGTTTTTCAGGATTACTAGAGTGAAAATGAATGATAAATGTGTATATATTGGTATGCCAGTTATATGCAACTCTCTCATTCATATTCACTGTGGCAATCTCTGAAAATCTGACTGGCTGCCATGTGCCTCTAGGAGAGGGTTCAGAAGCACTAAAATCTAGTCCATTTCATTGGGCCATGTAATGCAGGATCTTACTAATCTGAATGAATATTTAAAATGCCACTATCAATTGACTGCAACTTATAAAGAACCTGCCAAATCTCATTGCAGGGGCTTACCTACTACACTGGGAACTGCTGACGAGTCCCAGGATTGTTGCAAGCTCTGAAGGACTGCCTCTTCTTTACCCTAGGTTTATAGGAGTCCAGGGAGGGCCTATTCCTAACAGTCTGAAAACATCTCCAAGCGCCACAAATATCCTTTTAAGAGGCAGACCTAGAGATCTGGGCCTCTCTTCTGTGAGCATCTCCTTTACCAACTTACATGAGAACATAAGAAATGCCATACTGGGTCAGACCAAGGTCCATCAAGCCCAGTATCCTGTTTCTAACAGTGGCCAATCCAAGTCACAAGTACCTGTCAGGTTCCCAAAAGGTACATAGGTTTGGCGAAGTTCCTGGAAGAAAGGTCCATAAAACATTATTAAAGAGAACCTGAGAAATCTATTGCTTACCACGGGGCAAACACTGTAAAACCTTTCATAAATCCAGCTACCTTAACAGCTTTTACTACATCCTCCGGCCATATGGTCTTTTTCGGTCATCATGTTTCTATGCATTCCAGAGTTTAACTACACGTTAAGGAGTCAATATTTTTTTTCACTTATTACTTGTAGGTTCATTGCATGTCCTTATGGATTCCTAGCATTCTATTTGCTTTCTTGGGCGCAGCTGCACACTAGGCAGAGGGTTTCAACGTATTATCCATGATAAAGTCTAAATCCTTTTTCTAGGTGGTGGTTCCTAATGTGGAACCTTGCATCAAGTAACTGTAGTTTGGATTGTTCTTTCCTAGGTGCATAACCTTTGCACTTGTCCACATTAAATTTCATCTGCCATTTGGACGATCAGTCCTCCAGTTTATCAAGGTCCTCAACAATTTTTCCACAATCCTCTTGTGTTTTAATAAAATTTGACCATGTCACTCATTACTCCCAGTTCCAGGTCATTTATGAATATTTTAAAAAGCAACAGGCTCAGCACAGATCCATGGGATATTCCCTATTCACTTTTCGCCATTAGGAAAAATGGCCATTTAGTACTACTTTCTGGCTTTCTATCTTTTAAACCAATTCCTGATCCACAAATAGTACACTGCCTCCCATCCCATGATGATTTTTAAAATTTAGCCAAGAGTCTCTCATGAGGGCCCTTGTCAAAGGCTTTCTGAAAATCCAGAAGCATTATAAATCAACCAGCTCACCTTTATCTACCTGTTTATTCACACCTTCAAAAATAAACAGATTAGTAACACAAGATTTCCCTTGGCTAATCCATGTTGATATCTTATGTTTAGTCATTTTGTTCTTTATAATGGTTTCTACCATTTTGCCCAGTACTGACATAATGCTCGCCGGTCTGTCGTTTCCCAGATCACCTCTGGAACCATTTAAAAAAAAGAGTGGCATTACCCTGCCATTCTCCAATCTTCAGGTATTGAAGTTGATTTTAATGATAATTCACAGATTACTAATAGTAGGCTTGCAATCTCATATTTCAGTTCTTTCAGCACCCTCTGATGTAAACCATCCGGTCCAAGTGATTTGCTACTCTTCAGTTTAACAAGTAGTTGCAATACATCTTCCCGGTTTATTGATATTTCTCTGAATTCTTCCGATACATCACCTTCAAATACCATTTCAGACATGGGTAACCTTCCTACATCTTCAGTAAAAACCAAAGCAAAAGAAATGATTCAGTCTCTCCACTATGGCCTTGTCCTCCCTTAACACCTCTTATCTAATGGTCCAACTTACTCACAGGCTTTTTGCTACCAATGTACTTGTTTTTATTATGCATTTTAGCTTCCACAGCAAGCTTTTTTTCAAATTCTCTCTTTGCCTGAATTATCTAGGCCTTGTATCTAATTTACCAGTGCTTATGTTTTCCATTTTTGTTATTTGGCTCCTTTTTTCATTAACTGAAAAGTTGCTTTTTTGGCTACAACAGCCTCTATGACCTCACCCTTAAATCATGCTGGCAATTTTTTGGCCTTCCTTCCACCTTTCTTAAAGAGTGGAATACATCTGGTTTGTATTTCCAATAATATTTTTAAATAACGCCCATGCTTGATGCAAATGCTTTGCAGCTGTTCCTTTTAGTTTTTTTCTTAACTATTTTCCTCATTTTATCATAGTTGAAAGTGAAAGTTTGAAAGTGAAAAGGTAGTACTGTGATTTCCTTGCCTTCCTCCCTCCATTTATTACATCAAATGCAATCATGCTATAAAGACATCCATTGAAAGTGGTGCGGGGGGGGAGGGGGGAGTATGCCCACAAGTTCCCTGGACCATGTTGTGACGCTCAACCCAAAGTCATGGCTGCCCCAAAAGCAACTGGCTCGAGTGGTGGCTAAAACCCCGAATACTCCTAAGAAAGGAAGGCAAGGCAAGGCAACGGTGATAATAGAGGAACACGGGAAAGTTGGAATAGCAGCTTTGCAGCTGATAGTCATCAAAAAGTGGCTTTTCTATGTGGCTTCAATCTATGGATCAGATACCTTTTGAAACTTTTCATCCCTCACTTGCAAAACCTAAAACTAACTCTTGAAGGCATTTGAAAGATCTTGCATCTTTAGACAAAGTCATTTGTTCTCAAAATGCTTATTTATCATTAGATGCTTGGCTTGCCTAGTAGAATTAAATATGTTTCCTGATGTAACCAGGACCACGCAAAAGAAGAAACAGCAGTTTCTGCTTAACATTCTAAGGTTCTTCAGATGGGGGCTCAATATTGGCTGAATTTCCTCTTAAACGTGAGGTAAAATTTTAAAGAGCATTAATCTTTTTTGAGAGTGCCAACAGCTTACAATCATTTTAACAAGCCACAGGTCTCCTCAGTTAGTTAGCAGGTAAAGGGTGGGAAAAGTCAATGATGGCAGAGGAGGATGGTTAGCAACTACAAGTAGATAGAAACTTGCAGTCTCCTTGCCTTATGTTGCTTGACATTCTTTGGCCTAGAATTGTGCAGCTCTTTTCCCCATTTTGTGGGCTGTATAATATATGTAATCTTTTCCCTCTTTTACTCCCTCCACTGCTGTGGATTATTTGTGTTAGTTTCACTACTTGCTAACAAGTATGTGAATTTTCTTGTGATAGATTTTGAAAAGTATAATATAAATAAAAAGAAAAAAAGACTGAAGCCCATGTCCTACCACTATGCTCTCAGGATAGCTGGCCATTCTAACATTGAGAAGGAAAAATATTTGAAACTATATATTAGTCATCTAATGTCTAAGAGGCCGAACTTCCTTTGGCAGTCAGAAAGTACCTGTCATTCTATA
Source organism: Ichthyophis bannanicus (assembly GCA_033557465.1). NCBI lineage: Eukaryota > Metazoa > Chordata > Amphibia > Gymnophiona > Ichthyophiidae > Ichthyophis > Ichthyophis bannanicus. The sequence continues at coordinate 1,337,543,514 of CM066032.1, read as the reverse complement.
TGCGATAAAGGACGGACAGCCAGCCAGGCACCCAGTGGCCGATTTAAGCCTTTGGTCTCAGAGGCATTGGGAATCTCAGCTAGTTCATTAAGGCTCCTCAATATGACTGCATCCCCCCCCCCCTTCCCAATGAAATTAAGATGGCGAGTCATCACAAGATGAAAGGCCTGTGCAGAAGGATCCACTTATAGTAGTGCCAAAACAATTGCCCATTGGGAAATCTGTCCCTGATCTCAATAAAACTTTATATTTAAGATGTTCCTTTAACTTGAGAATGAGCAGCAGCAGTAATGAAGTGTGGGGAGTTGACTGGCCTTAAAAGAGACCGCCACCACATGTAAAAGGAAAATTTTTATGACTATATAAACAAGCTGATAAAAAAATATTATTTACCCAGAAAATGAAATCTAAACAGACAAGAAAACAAGATATAGGGTACAGACAAAACAAGAAAATCCCTTCATTTGTTCTTTTACATTCATCCTGAATACCCACAAGTATGTAAGATCTTAATAACTAATAGCTGTACCAACTGGCAAAGATCTTTGCTTAAGTCTAGTAATCTGGGGAGAAGCCAGTTCTGTAGGGTGCTTAAACTAGTCCCAAACAATGCTCAAACCTCATCTAAAGATTTTTTGGAAGGCTAGTACACGTTAAAGAACTCAGATATAAGCAAAACCTCTTATACAGCAAGAATTTTTTTGTCCAAGATGTCATCTCACTGACATACTTATAAGCGTTTCCAAAGTGTAATACTAACCAACACCACAAAAACTTAGTTCTTAGTCTCTACTTACTATACAAAGGCCCGCAAACGCAAAAGAAAAAAAAAAGGATTATATCCAATACAGTATCCAACCTTAAACAAAAACGATTAGATCCACAATGTGAGCAGAACACATACTTTAAGCAATTCCTGGAAAGTTTTTCCCGAGTGCGGTCCGTAATACCGACGACATAATGAAGTACTCCAAACCAAAAGAACTGTTTTCGGGTGTTCCCATCCTATGTTCCCTGAAAATGTTCCTAAAAGTAGGAGCGAAGCGCTAACAGAAAGCCCCCATTTGGAGCTGGGGAGAGTACGGTTAAGAACTATTCCGTACTTCCCGCAATCTGATACAGAGAAGACACATAACTAAGGTACAACAGAAGGGGGGGGGAGGGGGATTGTTCCATAACCTTGGCAACCTAATCCCCTTTTAAATACACCACAAAATGACTCAAACAAGAGTCTTGGGTTATAGATTCCTTCGCATAGGAACTGCCTCTGCGCCCCGGGTCACGACCCTTTCCTTCAGCACCACGTGAGAGTCGCTTAATCAAGAGAGACGAGCACCCCAAAATCACGATAGGCACACGTTTGTAATAAAGCGCTCCCCTATGCTGAGACCAGAACCTGGCTCTGGAAAGAAATAGACTCGCACTCAATTAGAGAAGAGAAATAAAAAGCGGAGCACCGCTCCCACACACAACCCCTAGCGAGAAAAGAAAAGAAAAGAAAAACAGATAAATGACACACCTTTAAAGTTGGGTACTCTTGCACCTTCAAAGCCATAGAGAGCTGAACAGCTGATTCCTGCACCGCCATCTTGGATTGGGAAGGGGGTGGAAGCCTATTAGGCCAAACAACGGACCGCCCTACCAGGCATTATGGGTAACTGGTACCCACCAGAACGTGGAAATAATGGCTAGATTACAACGCGCTGTCACGAACAATACATGTCACTAAACCAGGGAGGAGCTGAATTATTCAAAAGAGTAATTACACACTCTCCTCTCAAAGACTACTGTTTAAGAATATTCTCCAGCGTGTCATCGAGGTACCGCCTCTGGCATGACGAGATGAGTTTTCCACCAATAAAATCTTCGCTCCCATGCTATGGGGTGTTACTGCGGAAGCAAGAGAAAACAGCCAGCTGTATTTCTGAGGCTTTTTTTTCTCCATGCACTTCTAACTGACAACTAAACTGTCCAGTCATGGTGACATCTTTCAACAATTTTAACCAATCAGCGACATGTCTCTCGCTGAAAAAAAATTGATGTTAGTATCACTAGAGGCAGGTCTCTCCCCTCTCACACCTCCGTTATCTCATCCTGTACTCGACCAAAGTTTGATAATTACTAAACACCCAGGATAATCTTATCAATTTCGACTGTTTCACTACAGGTATGTGTGATAGCCAATCAGCAGCTTAGTACCGTACAACATCCAATCGCCATTCCCGCCATTCCCACCTTAACTCGAAATATTTGATGCTCAGATCACCCAATCGAATTTGTCTTTTCCTTACAAGACACTGGCTTTTACCAATCATCCCTGAGCCGGCTGATAGGGGGTGGTGTTTTCGACTGCTTGGATCTGCACAGGGTTGATGTATGAAGGTTACGTAGAAAGTGTGAGAATAAAGGAAGAGGTGTACTTAATTTTAAAAGCTAAAGTGAGTTAAAGGTTTTAGCGTGTGTTTTTGTTGTTTTAGGTATAGTTAGGTTAACGACTGGCCAAGGTGTAGTTGCTGGTCAGTTGGGTAACCGCATTGATGCATAGGCTGTAGGTTTAATTTGTTTAGTCGTTGTAGTTCGTTTGTGATGGTTCTTTGATTTCCGTAGGGGTTTTTCGGGGGTAGTATTGTTTCCTTAAACAACATTTTAACACAGTTTTTTAAAAATCTAGTATTGTACAAGTCCAGAGTTATTTATTCTATGGTATGAGTAGTAGTACTCTCTCTTTTCTGGAAAAACAAGGCTTTATTCAAACAGCAATATACATAAGATGCCAATAATAAGATACATTCATACCAAGAAACAGATCAAAGTACCAAGATAAAAGCCCACTCAAAGCTGCATGCCAAGGCACCTAAACCCAAATGCATAACCTCATATTTTTTGGGTTTAGTTATAGATGCACACATATCAGACCCCACAGTATCTCCAATTAAAAGAACCCCACCCCTCTAAGTAACCCTCCAGTCAACCTGCCACCCCCAAATACGCCCCCCCATCCCCATACACATATCAGACCCCACAGTATCTCCAATTAAAAGAACCCCACCCCCCTAAGTAACCCTCCAGTCAACCTGCCACCCCCAACTACGCCCCCCCCCCCCCCCCGCCATCCCCATAGGGATACATTCCATACACTCATGCACCATCAGGGCACTTTCTGGACTCTGTATTCCTTCAGAAATGGTTCCCAAGTGTGTTCGAAGCACTTCTCACCCTTCCTACGTGAGCATATCACCCGCTCCAGACTGTAAAGATCCCACGTGCACCAGCCACTGTGCCAAGGAGGGAACCTCAACCTGCTGCCATTCAGAAGTCAAATTAAGTTTTGCTGCATTCATGCAATGTTTCACCAATGCCAACTACGGCTGCTTTGGCACTGGCCCATGGAAGAGCAAAATACCAGGGTCTCAGGGCACCGCCAGCCCCAGCAGACATTGCATCCGATATCTAATACTCTGGCAATAACCCTGAATTTTGGGATACTCCCACCAAATGTGAACCAAGGTTCCCTGGCCACTGCAGCGGTGCTAGCATAACCCAGACACTGCAGGGTACACCCAGGCCAATCTCGCCTTGGGAGTTCTTTTCTTTAAATACTTTATAAAAATAAATTGTAACTAGATCTCTCTGGTGTACTTTGGTCTAAAGTCAGAAATTTCTTGGACAGTTATTTTTGATGAAGTTCACCTTTGTTGCCTTATCTAGAAACGGAGAAACATGATGACAGAAAAAGACCACATGGCCTGTCTAGTCTCCCAAACCATATCAACTACTATAGTCCCTTTTTTCCTTTAGAGATCTACTGTGTTTGTCCCATGATTTCTTGAATTCAGATACTGTCCTCGTCTCTACTACCTCCACTGGGAGATTACTCCATGCATCTGCCACTCTTTCCGTAAAAAGATATTTCTGCATATTACTCCTGAGTCATTCCCCTTTTACCCTCATCCTATGACCCCTCATTGCAGAGCTTACATTCAATTTAAAAAGGCTCTTCTGTGCATTTATGCTACAAGAAGTATTTAAACCTCTCTATCATATCTCCTCTATCCTGCCTTTCCTCTAAAGTGTACATATTGAGATCTTTATGTCTGTCCTATATGGTTTATAGTGAAAACCACTAATCATTTTTGTAGCCACCCTCTGCACGGACTCCATCCTGTTTATATCCTTTTGAAGGTGCAGTCTCCAGAATTGCACACGATTCTCCAAATGAGGTCGCACCAAAGACTTATACAGAGGCACTATCACCTCCTTTTTTTCTGCTGGCCATTTGTCTCCCTATGCACCCAAGCATCCTACTGGCTTTCGCTGTTGCCTTTTCTACCTAAGAACATCAGAAATAATCTTGTCCAGGTCCCACTCTTTCATGGACAGAAGTACTTCACCCCTTATATTGTGCTGCTCCCTTGGATTTTTGCAGCCCAAATTCATAACCCTACATTTTTTAGTGTTAAATCTCAGCTGCCAAATTCTCAACCATTCTTCAAGCTTAGCTAGATACCTCCTCATGTTGTCTACTCCTTCCTGGGCATCTGTTGCAGATTTTGGTAACATTTGCAAAGAGTCAAACCTTACCTGACAGCCCTTCTGCAATATCACTAACAAAAATGTTAAAAAGATCAGACCAAGGACAGATCTCTGCAGTACACCACTCTGCAGAGTGAGCTCACTTTCCACTCAATCAATTTCTAGCCCAGTCAGTCACTTTGGGGTCCATTCCTAGGGTGCTAAATTTATAAGTCACCTATGTGGAATGGTGTCAAGGTTTTTACTGAAATCCAATAATGGTGTCAAGGTTTTTACTGAAATCCAAGTACACCTCATCTAGAGCTCTCCCACAGTCCAACTCTCTGGTCACCCAGTTAAAGAAATCAATCAGATTTGTCTGACAAGATCTGCCTTTTCTATATCCATGCTACCTCTGATCCTGCAGTCCCTGGACTCCAGAAATCTCACTGTCTGTTTTAGCAGCGTTTCCATTAATTTACTTACCACAGAGGTCAGACAAACCAGCTTGTAGTTTTTAACCTCATTCTTACTTCTGCTTTTCTGTAAAAGGACCACATGTGCCTTTTTCTAGTCCTCTGGGACCACTCCCAACTCTAAAGAAATATTGAAAAGGTCAGAGAGTTTGAGCCACTGGAACTTCCCCAAGTTCCTTCAATACTCTTGGATGTATCCTATCCAGCCCCATCGCTTTGTCTAGTTTTAGTTTAGCTAGTTCCTTACCAATATAGTCTTTTGAAAATTGTTCCAGATCCCCTTCTGTTCCTGTTTGTGGATATTTTCTGAGGTCCTGCTCTGGGCCCTTCATCTGTGAATTGTCTAATACATAGTTTTCGTAAAAATGTGGGGACATATTTACTAAAGATTTTAACTTGTGTTAATAGAGTTTAAAGCGCATTAAGTGCCCACAGTTCTTTTATTTCTATGAAAAGAGTGGCACTTAATGCACCTTTAATGTCATTAATGCACCTTAACCTTTAGTAAACATGTCCCTTGGGTTACAAAGCAATATGCAATAACAAAAAATAACAATCATATTAATAAAATGATGCGACGTATAACAAAAGATGAAGGGAGTCTTTTATTAAAGGGCATTAGCTGCCAATGTATATTCTGGCGTGTGCCGAGTGTGTTGTACAGGCGTTGCCAGCTAGCGGAGAGTCATGATAGTATGGGATGATTTCCATGCTGTGTAACTCGTGTTAGGGTAGTGAGTGGATGGGGTAGTGGTGGAAAGTGGATGTGGTGTGCTCCGTGCAGTTAGCGCTGTTCACACCACGCACTAACTTCATTACTGCGGGATCACCTGCATAAATGTGGCATGCACTGGGGGACAGAGCTTCATGTTAACTGTAAGGAAATATTTTCCACCCCTCCAACAGTTAACGCAATGCTGTTGCACCTAACATGCCATAGTTTTAGCACTGTTGCTGGCATTTGGTGCAACACCCTAGTGCCCTTTCGTTAAAGGGCTCCAAAGAGTTAGTGAACTTGCTCAAAAATCAGGTCATACATTTTAAAAAAGAAAATAATGTTGAGTTAGACAAACACTGTGGCAGTTCCTCCCACAATAAAGGGGAATAGATGTAAATAGTGGCATTTGACGGAGTGGAACCTCCAAAAGAAAAGTATTAGGATGCAAGGAATATGCAGGAAGATGATAACTGCACAAATATCTTAGGCTAAATTTGCTTTAAAGATCCAAACTAACATTTTAAAACTCATGGAACTTCATGGGCAACTAACGTAAACAAAGCCAGTGTATGTAATTCTGCCAAAATGTTTGGCACCAATCAGTTACCATGATGCAAAGTTCTAGATCAACTCAAAGTTCTTTAGTGGCAATAATTTTTAAAGTGTATAACATTTTTTACACATTTTATAATAGCCGTTTTTTATGTTGTTGAATATGCCTCTATGGTATATGTGCCAATAAAAGTATGTGCCTCTTTATATAGTTTCTGGGGGTAACATTGGGATAGAGTTCTGAGGTAATTGCACATACCTACATAAGAGGATACACATGCTTGCATCTGCCTCAGAACACCTGTAACTTGGCGATAGAGGATTTGTGAGCTACTGAGTATAGTTCTGGGAGCCTTTTTTGTAAAAGCACACATACATTCATGTGCTTTAAAATAAATATAAAATAGACACTTTTTATAAATTTTTATAGATGCCCTGTTATATGTTATAAAAGTATCCTCTTTGTGTCTTATTCATTTTTTATTTACCTTATCATTTTTTAAACCAAGTCTCTGTGAAGACTGCAGAGTGGTTTACAACACTTTAATACATAACAATAATACAAAAACACAGAACACATTCATACTAGAGAAAAGCTATCTTAAACACACAGGCTTTTATAGTACTTGCAAAACAGCTAAATCATTCATCATTTTCAAATCTTATGAAATTTTATTTCATGAGTTTGGACCCTTTACCTGATAAAATTCTGAGAATAGTTTGAGATCATTTCGGCCCCAAGATCTCTAATCGTTCGCTTTACCAAATAAAACTGAGCAAAAGAGAGTGCCAGCTATCCTCGGGGAAACTTCAGAGGGAACCAGCTACTAGGTGATCATTTAGTCTTTTGCCCCATACCTAGGTTGGACAACTAATTTGCATGTTAGGGCTACTAGGGACCTCTATCAGAGAGTTTCCTTTGGCTTTACCTGGCCCAGGCATAGTTCACTATCTTTCAGGTCCTGTCACGCATGCTCATGCTTCATCTTTCCAACAGGGAGGGCGAGACAAGCTGCTGGTGTGCTCGCCACTGCTACGCAGAAGGATCCAACCTCAGCCAGCACACGGCACCCACACCTTCATTATGTCATAGGGTTTTGAGGGGTCTTTTGGTTAGCACGCATGTTAGACTCCTTGGTCTATGTTTCAAGACAGGTTAGGTGGGTCACAGATGTTGCCACAGGCCTCTAGTGCCTGGCGTGAGCCTCCCCATCTGGTGGCATGACATAGTCGGGACACACTGAAGACAATTTGTCTTGTCAGTGATGGGGGGGTTCCATCTCCTTCCACTTCCTCTTCCTGCTTGCAGCGGCTGCATTCTACTTCCTTCCAGGAGAGGTTGTGGTGGCAGTCATCTCTATCAATCCTGGGGAAACAGCAAAGTTGTTGCTAGGGAGCTTTAACATGTTCTGCCAGAGCAGCAGGCCACCTTCCCTGATGATCTTCCCAGCTGACCCAAAGCTGGTTGCGGCACACGACTGTGGAGGAAATGCATCCTGCGGGGGCTGGGGCCATCCAGAAGGTATTTGCCCACCTTTTGAGGGGTGAAAGGATCCATCGCCCTGCTCTGACAGACTGTCTCAGCAGGTTGAATCCTCTGGGTGGACCCCACGGACCCCACACATTTACCTCTTAATAATTTCATGCCCTCTCAAACTCTCTCTAGTTCTTTTCAACTTTTCCTTATGGTACTTGTTTACTATTGATGAATTCCATCAAAGGCTAAATACTGGCATGAGATCACCTACTTTGGGCTGCATTCCCAAACAACCCTACTTCAAGAAGACCTGGGCCTGGTGCTTTGGAGGCCACTACTGGCCTAACACTCTTAAAGGAAAACTCACTGTAACTAGTATTCTAATCAAATATCATTTGGAATCTGAAGCAGTGCATTACTTAACAGATTTAACATTTCATGAAGGTACATACTTGGCTCATGAACAGAAGGAAGAAGTCAGGACTCAGCCCTGTAGTATTGAGTATGAGCCCCTATCCCCAGGACAGAACCAGGGAAGGGTTAGGGTTAACTTGTCTAATTTCTTTCTTGCACTCTGTCATACCCTAGCAATATTGACTTGGAAGAATCTGAACTGATTAAACCTCAGAACCAGTAGGGGGAGGTTAATTTTGTGGGGATCTCAAAAGAAAAAGCAAAGGCATTTTCAGGAAATTGAACTAAGAAAATGGTGGAGCAATTGGAGTAACAGCATAAGTAGGGGAGTGTGGAAAGGATTTTAGCCCAGCTAGAAAAAGTCAGAATGGAACTAAAAGAGTTACATTTGGATGGTACTGAATATTCTTTGAGAAAGACAGCAGAAATAGTGCACGTTTGGAAATAAACCAAGTTGCCTCCTAGCCAGGAAGATAAGGGGGGAATGAGAACATCATCTATTAAGAAATTAAAAAATGAGTTGGGTGTCTTGTATACCAAGAAGGGGAAATTCAATAGCTATTTGTATTTTCTACAAAAAATTGTATGCAGCAGAGGAGAGGAAACTGAGAAGTCTTGATAAAGACATGGAGAAAATCCAGTTATTGAAGGTTGCAGAAGAAAGGCAGACAGGAGGTGATAATTATACCCTAAGAAATACTCCATACTACAAATCAAATACCATGAGATAAAGCTCCAGGATTAGATGGCTTGACTGGTAGATTCTATAAGTCATTTGCATCTAAGATAGCTGCAATACTCTCACAAGAGTTTAATTCAGTTATAGAAGACAGATTGTTGCTTAAATCTATGGGGAAGGCTGAGATATCTGTATTTACTAAACTGGAGAGAAAGCACAGTTACTTACCTGTAACAGGTGATCTCTGGGAACAGCAGGAATAAGTCTTCACATATGGGTACGTCGGTACCGACGGAGCCTGCACGGGAACGCTCCCCAGCGTCCAATCAGAAAGCCTTTGGGAGCATCCCTCAGCGCCTGCGTGCTGCCTTCCCGCCTTTCCAACTGTCTCTCTTCAGTTGAGTTTCATAGCTGAGACAGAGAGAGAAAGAGGAAAGGAAAGATAGATATAGAAATACAACTCCTAGGGGAGGTGGGCGGGTTGTGAAGACTTATTCCTGCTGTTCCCAGAGATCACCTGTTACAGGTAAGTAACTGTGCTATCTCCAGGAACAAGCAGGAATGAGTCTTCACATATGGGGACTCCCAAGCTAAGATGCCTGGAGCCCTAACATGTTGAAGATTGAAAACATGCTACACCTCATATGGCCAGGCATCCTGAGGATGGAGGGCAGGAGTTGAAAAGAGAGGAGCTGCAGAAAAAACAGCTAACCTAAGAAAGGACTACGCACAAGGAGTCCTTGTATATATGATCATTATCAAAAGATATATTGAAATGAACAATCACCATAATATTGAAATGAACAATCACCATATGACGCTCACCTACTGGATTGCAGGAAGTAGAGAGGCTGATGGAGTCTACTGGGGATCCAGTAGAATAATGTGCAAGGTGACTTCACTGGAGCGAAGGTGGAGGTCAACATCTGGAAGTGAGAGGTGACCTCAGGATTCAATTGGGATAGCACAAACACGGCAGGTCTTCATTTGGAAGCTTCATGGAAAGCTAAAAACTCTTTTGGCTACAGAAGTATTCAGAGGTAGGAGCAAAAGAGGAAGACTGACCGATCTGGACAAACAGACCTAGTCCTTGAGGGAGGAAAGGGTATGAGGAGAACTCCATACTCCCAAGAAAGGACAGATGTTTGATGAATTGAATTTGAAATCCACCATGTCTTTCCTAACTGGTGAGAGGTAGGAAGACATTGGGGCATGGAGCTTCAGGGATACGTAAACCTAGGATACGGTAGGGCTGTCAGTACCACAGCAGTGGTTGTGTGCATAATATCCGAAACATACTGTGGAACAGTATGAAGCTGTGCAAGCCCACTGTTAGAAACATACAGGAAGGTAAAAACCTTTATGAGCATAGACAGTCAGAGAGATAAGTATGGAAATACATATCTACCTATAATACGTATCTGGATAGATACACACATATATATATATATATTTATAATGAGATCCAAAGGGCATAGCATATGCACACTTAGCTGACAGACAGATACATCTACAGATATATATATATATATATATAATATATATACCTGAATATATAGGTCTAACGATAGATGCCTGCAACTAAGCAGGCAGAGCTATGCATACCAGGACATTCACATGGAGATGTGAAGGGAAAAGATCCATCTATGAACAAGGAAGTGAAACCAACTTGAGAAGATATATAGAGAATCTGTTCACCCAGAGATGATGGTAAAGGAATGCTATCCAGTGAATAACCAGGATGGTTACGTGAAAAAACAGAGGATAATATCAGTCTGTAAGCAGCAAGTCCGGAGTCCTGTGGAACTCCAGCATGGTAAAAGGACAGAAACGCATAGAATGAGATACCAGTTTGACCTACGTGAGGGACAAAGGAGGTATCAGGCGTTTTCCAGATTCATATGTGCTGTCCTTGAAGTACTAGGATACCATGAGGACAAGCTGCAAGAAAAAAAAGAGTATATTCCCTATAGGAATGGGATAACTCTTAGACTTTCACGTGGAGAAGGCTGATGTCATTTTCCTTTTTTTTTTTTTTTTTTGTTTAAAAAGAAGATAGTAGGGTGTGAAGAACCCTCACAGTCATAGGGGATGACTGAGGAAGCCTTTTTCAACCATGATGGATAGCCATTAGAGAAACTCTATGCTCTCTAGCAAGGGCCCATAGTGGAAAGCTTCTCAGTAGGATTGCAGAGAGCATTATGCAGGAGAACTGGGATGTAGAACTGGCTGATGGAGAAAACCGACAACCACGTCCACTACGTTGCCAAACCCAGAGATTGGAGATGGCAAGGGTAGAAGATAGGGTAAGGAGCCTGTAGTGAAAAGGATTATCCAAGAAAGATGTAGAAAACTGTCTTGGGATCACTACTAAGGCCAGACAGGAGTGGTGGAAGACAAGACTGGGACTTGTGTAAAAGTACCAGTAGTCAATTACTGGAACTCCTGCATGGGCAGCTACTGAATAAGACAACAGAGAGAGTCGGTCTGTGTCAAACAGAGAGAACAGACTGAACAAAGAAAGGAAGCTGTCTCTGTCTGCAGAGCTGCCCAGATAAAGAAGGGAGTTTACTCAGGAGAAGAAACTCTACAGTGAAAAGAAAGACAAGAAAAGTCTTTCAATGGTATGGTACCACTCTTACAGGGGAAACCCTGGTGAAGAGGGTAGAGATAGAAGCTGAAGAAGGACTTACCACATGGTAAGTCCTTGGAAGGAAAAATTCATGCTAGCACAGAGAAACTATCATGTGATAGTTGCTAACCTCTCTTCTAGTCAGGAAGAGGTGGAAAACCCTGTAATTTATAGACATGAATATCCTGACAGTTCAGCATACTGAAGAGTAAATGGATTTCCTGAGGATAGGAATCCCTGAGCAGAGTTTTGAATGGAAAAAAACAGTGAAAAACATCTGCTGAAAAGAAGTTAACTGTAGTTATAAAAAGATTAATCAGAAACCTATGGTTACTGTGTTTATTCAGCCTGGCTAGAGTTTGGATTCTTCAACATCCGAATGATGGGCAGGAGAAGAGGAAAACCTCTTTCTCTTAGGGAAAGAAGGTTTGGTAGGGCATTTCCTACTTGCTGAGGAAGGAGAGGGCTTAGGATGGCCCTCAGAAACAGGAAAGTCAGTGGAGCAATGAGCAACCTGACGTAAGGACTCCTTATTGAAGAGATTTTCTCCAGTACAAGGAGTATTACTCAGTCTTTGTTGTGCCCATCTACTCAAGTCTGATGCTTGGAGCCAGGCTTTACGACGTGCTCCTATGACTATAGCAGAAGTTCTGCTAACAGACTCAAAAGAGTCTAGGGAAGCACGAGAAAGAAACCAAGAGATATTTTGGCTATGACTAAGAAGTAAGGAATAGTCTGCAGCCTTGGGCTCTGAAAGAAAAGGAGTCAAAAGAGATAATTTCTTTGTGATCTCCTGAAGGGATAGACTCATATAGAAAATATATGAGAGAATCTTTTTTGCCAGCATAGATGTTTGGAAGGTTTGACGTCCAAAGGCATCCAGTGTTCTAGATGCATGCCCTGGCGGGAAAGAAGAATGTTTCTTCTTGCTTTTTACCTTCCTCATTGCTGATTCCACTACAATGGAATGATGGGGAAGTTGAGGCTTTTGAAATCCTGGAGAGGGGGGCACCTGATACAGAAGATCAGTTGCTGTAGGAGGTGAAGAAACCGTTAAAGGTTTTTCCCATACTCTCAGAAGAAGATTCTGCAAAGAGTGATGTAAAGGAAGCATTATATTTTCCTTTTCTGCAGAAAAACCCTGAGAAGACTCATAGCCAGGGATAGGAATATTAAGGAAGGTTGCCATGTCAAGGAGAAATTTCTGAAAAGAAGGATCTCCGATGAGAACCATCCCTGGACAGGCTAAATTTGAAAAGGTAGCCTGGGCACCGGAAGATGTACCTGACCGGTGCAGAACAGGATTTGTAATGGATGGACACTGGAACTGGCCGTTATGAGTTGAGACAGTCAGTAGTGCATCATCTATGCCAGGTATCGATTCCAAACTAGGTATAGAGAGGAACGATCCAGGTGAAAAAGGCATGGAAGGAGCTGGTTCCGATGATACTGCAGGTACCGGTGTCGATACCGATACCGGTAGTTGTGCCGGAATCAAAGGCGAAACCGACACCGAAGCAGTCATCGGAGGCTGCTCAAGCGGTACCGAGGTAACTAAAAACCCCTGGTGATTATCCTCGGTACCGTGCATGCGGAATCGGTGAACATCGGTTCCGAGACGAGTCGGTACCCAGTCCTCTAGACTAGAAATCGATTCCAGACTCGGCATCGAAGGAAGCGAGTCTATCGATGTATGCCTAGAGGGTACCGACGTCGGTGGTGCTATCGGTGGTACTGCTGATACTGGAAAGTCAATCTGGGACGTTTCGATCGGTACCGAGAACGCCAGATGACGATTCCTGGTGAAGAGCGGATCACTCAACACCGGTGCCGATGCCGGGGTATCGGTACCGCTCGAAGCGGATGCCACCACCAAGCATGGCTCAGGTATGTTCTGTGAGGGGTGAGCCCCAGGAACAGCCTGAAACCCCTGAATTGCTTTGGAGCCCGAAGACTCCCGCCGGGGTTTTAATGCCAATGGGGTCTTGAGGGCAAGGCCGGGGCCGTCAGCATGCTTAGCATGAGACTTACCACTCAAGGATTGGCTAGTCTTAACAGACTGTTTGTGGGTTACCTGATCCTGTAGAGAAGAAATGGCCGGTGCCCTGCCATAGTGAGGGAAAACGGTATCGAGGGAAACTCGAAAGAGAGAATCTCTTCTCACAGAATTGTATTCAGGGGAAAAAGGGTCAGGACCCAAACAGGTTAGACACCAGTCATTGGAGTCTAAAAAGAAAACAGTATTTCCACAGTGAAGGCACTTCTTAGGAGAAGAAGGCTCCATGATGGAGAGGCCTTATAGGCCCAAAAAATTGTAAGACAGAAACTGAGGGAAAACTCTCCCTCAGTTTGAGAAAAAGAAAAGAAAAACCCCACCGGCGGTACCGGTGGCAGCGGGAAAACAGCCGCGACCACAAGAAAACAAAAATTAAAAAATTAAAGAAAAACGTTTCTGCGGTGACAGGAGGACGTCCTGCCGGCTCCGCGGAAAAACGAAAACGGAAGAGAGACAGTTGGAAAGGCGGGAAGGCAGCACGCAGGCGCTGAGGGATGCTCCCAAAGGCTTTCTGATTGGACGCTGGGGAGCGTTCCCGCGCAGGCTCCGTCGGTACCGACGTACCCATATGTGAAGACTCATTCCTGCTTGTTCCTTGAGATATGCTACTATTTGTAGCTCTTAGAGACCTATATCTTTGAATGCTGATGTAAAACCATTTGTAAATATTTTAGCAAATAGATTTAGACCTCTTACTGCCTGATGTAATAGACAAAGATCAATCTGGTTTTGTCCCTGGAAAACAAACAGTTGATAAAATTAAGAGTTTTACATTTAGAATGTGTAGCAAGACAGCATAAAGCTCAAATGATGCTTTTACTGTGGATGCTGAAAAAGTGTTTGACAGAGTATATTGACCCTTCATGTATTGGTTTTTAAATGATATAGGAATAGGACCCCAATTTATTCAGAGTTTGAAAGGGCTATATGCAAACCCAGAAGCACAAATTAAGATGAATGGTTTGTACTTGGAGAGTTTTTTTTCCTCTGAAAAGATGTAGTAGACAGGGATGTCCAGTGTCTCCCATCTTATTTGCACTGGTTATGGAAGAAAGATAGAGGGCCACCAGGGCTGGCACCACCATTAGGCAAACTAGGTGGTTGCCCAGAGTACCAGTGGTCCAATGGTGCCTGCTGTTGCCCCTCTCCGGGACATGCAGCGGCATTAATACTTTCAAAATAGCACCACAGTGCCAGAGATACCTTCACTTCCCCTCCAGCGCTGCGGTGTCATTCATGCTTCCACCCTCATGTGCACAGGAAGTGGAATCGGCAGGGCACCACAGCACTAGAGGTGAAGACAACTCCGATGCTTTGGTGCCATTTTGAAAGTATTGCTGCCACTACACATCCCGGAGAGGGGTAGAAGCTATGGTAATGGAAACCAGGGCTGGAGTGAGAGGGGCAATAGGAATGAGGTTTTGCTAGGGTGCCTCATCCCTGGGGAGCACGAACATAAGCTATCACTTTTTGCAGATGATGTTTACTTACGATAACCAACCTGAGTATTTCTCTTGTAGTCATTTTAAAAGAAATGGAAGGGTGTCTGGTTTGAAAATAAATCTGGATAAAACTGATATTGACAGAAGATAAGGATAAATTGAGATCTCAGTACCCTTTTTGATGGGCAGATACAGTAGGTCTGTTAAGTATCTAGGAGTGCAAGTACCAGCTTACTTTATCCAAAGTGTATGATGTAAATTATCCATCACTTATTAAAAAGATTCTTCAGGATTTAAAAAGGTGGCATCAGTATGAGTTGTTCTAGGTCGGGAGGGTGGTTTCCATTAAAACAAATATTTTGCTAAGATTGCTGTACCTGTTCCAGGCTTTACCAATAGCTTTATGGGAAAGGGAGCCGCAAAACATACAACAGAAGGTTGCATCATTTATTTATCAAAGGAAAAATCTTTGATTAGCCAGAAAAGTATTAATGAGGGGGAAAGATTAGGGGGTTTGGCAGTTCCTAGTATAAACGCTTTGTACAGCTGTGCAGCTCAGGTGTATGTTGGCGTAGAAAGAAGGCAAAGAAGGGAAAAGATATTTGCAGATTGGACATTTTAGATTATAAAATTGTTCAATTTAGTACAGGCCCTGGCTGGAGAACACTTGTAAACGATGGAGGGGGGCGAGAATGCATTAATCCATATATTTCCCATATATTATGTATTTGACGGAAAGAGAGGGAAAAAGCGGAAGGGAATAGTGGAATTTCATAGATCACAGCTATACTCTATAATTCTGGGTTTATGGCTGGACAGAAGTAAGCACATTTTATATTTTGGTAGCAGCAGGGACTGAGATCCTTCTATCAATTAGTGAAGGAAGTAGGGTTTGTTTAATTTGAAGAGATAAAGGAGGAGTACAGTTTAACAAATAAGGATACATTTTTGATATGTGCAGGTGATGCATTTTTTGAAAATGAATAATAAAAGGGGCAAGGCTCTTAAAGGCTTATTGGACTTGGAAGCAGTATGGAAAAGGGGTGGGGGGAGTTAATTTCATTGCTATATAAGAACTTAATGAGAGAGAATGGCAGAAAGTGTTACAAAATACTCATAAAACCCCTTAGTATCCACTGTCGTTAAAGAGAATGAATATAAGGTAGTAACTAGATGGTATTACATTCTACTATGTTTATTTCAAATGGGTAGAGGGGATCACCCATTATGCTGGAAGGGCTTGGCCAGGAGGGGACATTTATGCACATGTGGTGGCTATGTCCCAAGGTGCACGCATACTGATCAAATATTAAGAAATGTTGGGGAAAATCCTTGGATCAATAGTTGACCTGAACGCAAGCAAAGCGCTTTTGGGCATTCAGCAAGATACAGAGAAAAAAGTAAATAAGGTGAAATTAGTTGGCATAATTGCAACCAGATATAAAATAGCACTACACTGGAGAAGTGTTAAATTGCCCAGTGTGGAGCAATGGATTGGAAAATTGTGGAGAGGAGTTCTTATGGAGAAACTTACTGCAGTGGTTCATAAAAGAAAAGGAATGGAAACCTCTTGAAATTATTTTGGGGCAACAGTAAGGGGGGGGGGGAAGGAAGGATTGATTAAATTTGCTTATACAGTTTGATAGTGGCAGAATCTAGACTGTCTAGACTAGAGGGGGGAATACAATGGGCAAAATATGACGATATTTTACAAATATATAATAAGGCAATAACAAAATTCTGAAAAGGAAAACAAATCTCAGAAACGAGCAGAATCAGGCTTGCGTGGGAGGACACCAAAGGTTTGGATTCTATTATGTTTCTGGAGTCACTGCTCTCTAAATTGCTGAACATTGAATTTGAGCGGCCTTTCAAAATCTAAAGAGCTCACTGGGGCCCCATCACAATGGATACAGCACACTAAATACCCAAGATCTGTTATTTTGAAGATCTTGCATTATCCACAGACTTTAAAAATTCTTCAAGTTGTTTACAGGGTCTGATCAAGTATGATGGTCATACCTTACTGTTTTTAGTGGATCTCAACAAGTCGACTGTAGACTGAAGGAAGCAACGGCTGGCATTTAGGCTACAGCTGAAAAAAACTCAATTTTGCTTTGGTCTGTTATTTCGGCCGGTATGAGGGTCAGTCTGCATAATCAGTTGTGCTCCTTTGAGAATCTGGAGCAGCTGCAGACATTTCTTCAGGAATTCATGGACTCAAGAATGGAGTGAAGATCTAGCATTTACAGCCTCATGTGTTATAGAGTTCTCCTACATTCAACTCTTTTGGATGATTAATCATTCGCTGACTGCCGATCCCAGATCATTTGTTGAAGAATAACTATTTTATCATTCTTTTTTTGATCTATATGACCTCTGACAGAATGCATTGCTTAGACTCCTGATTGAGCTAAGGACTTTGGTATTCTTATAAGGTGTCACTTCTTGGGGCAGTGATTGCTGTGTGGTTTGATAGTTGGATGGTAGTTGTGTTAGTTATGCTTGGATCGATTGATGAAGAACCCTCCCCTTCACCAACCAATTCCTGTGATTTTTTTCCTGCTCAATAACCTTAACTGGGGAGTTCCCAATGGCTCCTCTACTGCTGGAGCTTCATTGGAATGCATGGTGGGCACCACAGAATGTACTGGAGGTCAAATTGCTGTGCCCGCTCAGAGAAAACGTATCAGATCTGGATGCAAAGCTAAGGTATGACCTTGAACACGTCCATGGTAACAAGATAAAGTGGCAACCTGCACCCAAATAGAATTTAGCTTATACACATCTACCTGTAACAACACTAAAACATCTGGAATTGAAGCCCGCAAGGGTTTGATCCTCTGATCTAAACTCCATTGCTCAAAAATACACCAAACACGAATATAAGCCAAAGAGGTGGAACGCTTACTTACCTGCAAGTTTATTGAAATAACTGCTGCCGAATAATCCCTTTTTATTAGGCAAGCCCTTTCAAGAGTCAGGCTGTAAGCAAGAATCGATCAACCTGATTCATGTTTACTGGTCTCTGTGACAGTAGACACTTCCTGATTGGTAGCCTCCAGGGTAATGCTATTGTTAGCCTGATGAGATCTGCATACCAAGGCCTGTGAGGCCAGTCTGGTGCCACAAAAACCACCAGACCTTGTGTATCTCTACCCACTGCAACACTCGACCAATTAGAGGCCATGGTGGAAACACATAGAGGAGAACATTCTCGGGCCATGTTTGTGATAACATGTCTTTCCCTTTTGGACATCTGCTCTTTCCTTTGACTGACAAAACAAGGATATTTTGGTGTTTTTTGGTTGTGACCATCAAGTCCATCACTGGTTGCCCACACTGGTGTGCTATCCTTTGAAACACCGACTTTTCTAGTATCCATTTCCCTGGATCCAGTTGATGACTACTGAGAAAGTCTGCTTCGACATTATCTACACCTGCCATGTGCACTGCTGCTATGGCCAGAAGATGACACTCTGCCCAAAGTAGTAAGGGGGCTATGTCTTTGGCCAAGATTGGACTCCCAGTGCCACCCTCGTGATTGATGTATCCCACAGCGGTTGCATTGTTTGAAAAGATTCTTATCGCCTTTCCTTTGAGGAGAGCCTGAAAGGACTGCAAAGCCAGAAAAACAGCTCTCATCTCCAGTTGGTTGATTGACCAAGATTTCTGTTCTTCAGTCCAACCACCTTGGGTATTTGTCCCTGACAATGAGCTCTCCAACCTGTGAGACTGGCATTTGTCATGACCATCATCCACATTGGTGGATCCAATGGCATTCCTGCCAATAACCTCTCTGAATGAAGCGACCATTCGCAGCTCATTCGCATCTCTGCTGGGAAAATCATTTTTTGTGATAGTGGACAGCTCTGTGGACTTAAACACGACAACAATGACAGTGGTTGCATATTTGCACGCGTCCATGGTACTAGGTCCAACGTTGCTGCCATGAAACTCCGTATCTGCAAATAAGACCATGCCAAGGGAGCTCTGTTGCATAAAAATGGACTATCTGTGTTTGCATCTTGTTCACTCGCTCCTGTGGTAAAAACACCATTCCTTGATGGATGTCGAACCTTGCTCCCAGATGGACCAGCGATTGAAAGGGAGTGAGATGACTTTTGGCTTTGATGACCCAACCAAGGTTTTGTAGCATCTCCATGACTCTGTTTGTTACCGACCTGCTCTCTAACAGAGATTTCGCTCTGACCAGCCAATTGTCCAGATTGGCTGATCCTTGGTGATGCAGTGCAGCCGCTATAACCACCATAACTTTTGTGAATGTACAGGGAGCTGTTGCTAGGCCAAATGGCAGCACTTGAAACTGGTAATGCCCCATTGGCACAACAAAACAAAGATAGCGCTGATGCTCTGCACAAATTGGAATATGGAGATAAGCCTCTTTAAGGTCCAAGGCTATTAGATACTCCCCTGGTAGTACTGCAGCAATTACTGAGCGTAAAGTCTCCATATGAAAGTGAGGAATCTTTAAGGGAGCGGTTTACATACTTGAGATCTAAAACAGGATGAAAAGTGCCTTCCTTTTTGGGTGCCGCAAAGTAAATGGAGTATCAACCAGACCCTAACTGATCTAAGGGTACCGGAACTACAGCTTGGAGCTGCAGAAGACAATGTAGAGTTTCCTCGACTGCCGCTCTTTTTGTCAGAGCCTTGCATGGAGAAAGAATAAAAGCTTCCCTGACAGGCTCCGCAAACCCCAAAGTGTAATCTTTGCAAATTTCTTCGAGAACCCATTGATCCAAAGTAATTGGACCCAGGCGGAGTATAACTGTCGAAGATGGCTGCATATCTGAACTACCTCCACCTGAGCCCGCCGGATCTCATTGCGTTTTCTTTGGACCAGATCCTGAACTGGAAAAGGCTCCCCGACCAACTCCTCTTCTACCGTGAAATGGCTGACCTCTTGGAGAATTACTTGTTTTTGATAGCGTGCAAACCTAGTAGCTCTGTAACAATGAAAATCACTAAAAGGAAATTTTGAAGGCACCGAAGATTTTGAAACTTTAAGCTTATCCTATGGAAGTCTAGCTGGTTTCGATTCCCCTATGCCCTTTACTAACTTTTCCAAAGCCTCCCCAAAGAGGAGCTTTCCCCGAAAAGGAAGCTTACTAAGCCTGGCCTTCAAAAAGACATCTGCTGACCAGTTGTACAACCAAAGTAAACGGCAAACTGCCACCGCTGAAATTATTCTATTGACTAAAGCCCTAACCAAATCATAATGTGCATCAGCCAGATATGTGGCCCCTGTCTCCATCCTGATCACTTTAGGCATCTGTGATACCTTTGCCGCAGTAGATTCTGTTAAAGCCTACACCCAACAAAGGCATGCCCTAGCGACATACGCTTCACAAACTGAGGCTTGCAACACCAACGCATTCACCTCAAATACCTGCCATAGTAGAGTTTCGAGCTTTTATCCTGAGGATCTTTCAAAGCAGTTCCACCTTCCACTGGTCTAGTGGTTTTCATAGTAATGATCAAGACTAAGGCATCTACTTTAGGAAGATGCACGATGTCCTTTTCCGCAGAAGGCATGGGATGAAGGTGAGCCATAGTTTGCCCGCTCCGCGTAAGCCGGCCTCTGATTCCCATTCAGCTTTGATCATTTGCATAATTGCTCTATGAATTGGAAAAGCCGTTTCTGAGGTATGGATACCTTGTAATAAGGGATCTTCTAGCAGTGGATCCTGTACCTGCAAATCAAAGGGAATATGAAGAGCCTCTAAAGAGTGAGCAATGAGCCCCCCAAGTTCCTCACGATGGAAGACTCTAATAATACATGAGTCTTTGCTGTCAGTTAACACTGGAGGAGCTACCTCAACTGAGGGTAAAATAGAATCATGATTTGGATTAGAGGACACCGAACAGTGATGCTGGAGTTTGTGCCCCTTTTTCATTAGATAAGCCCTGTGCATTGTCGTGACCCCCTGCCTAGGCCAATGGCCGATAAGCAAAAGGGCTGCCTTATTTGCCCTTTTGAGTACTGTCCCAAGTCTTTGGCTGCCAGCACTGAATGCTGGGACTTGTAGTTTCAGATACTCTCCAAGCAAAGTAGTGTGACCACACAGTTTGTTAGGCAAAACAAAGAAATTTATTTCAGGGTTTCTCCCTCGCATCAAAATTCATAGCGCCAAAACAAGGCAAGGATAAATTCTCCAAAGTAAATGAAGAAGAGGAACAAAACAGGCTTAAACATCAAAGTCAGGGATATTCTTTCCACAGCAGCTGCATTCAGCTTTCTTCAGATAAATGCCTTTCACTGCTATGGCTTTTAATCACATCAGGCAAACTTAAAACTTCTAGCAAGAGTTTTTCTTTCTCACTCAGCTTGACAAAAACCAGGTTAAACAACTTCTTCTCATGGCCTGAGCCTAGCACATGTTTAGTTTGTTTGTCTTACAGAATGAGCATTCCATTTCTGCTACGTCACTATCACAAGGACTTTCATACGTTTCTATCTGCATTTCTTCAACAGCTTCACTTGAGTCATCTTCCTGGGAGCTTATATCAGAAGGTTTGAATTTTACACTCTGCAGAAACTCTTTCAGCTTTCCTACAAAGTGTTCTTTCTGCTCTGCACCAGCATAATTTAAAGAAGGAGTTTCTCTCTCATAGAATAGCTTATCAACAGCCTCTAAAGCTGATTCACGGCACTTACTTGAACTGTTCCTGTTCCTGCCTGGAGCTGCTCTCACTGTCTTTTGTCTAGCACAGCGTTCAGCGCTTTTCCTCAGCTCTCTGACCACGTCTTCAGAAAAGCCTCTGTTAGGAACTGTAGCAAACTTGTCTTCCCCACCTCTCTTACTTGGCTGGCTCTCTGAGCTGCTTCCCCACGTGGAAACAAACCTCTCCAGCTTCTTTTCTCTGGGGTGCTTTAGGACAGGTTCCAACCTTGGTTCCACTGCTTTCTAAGAGTAAGAATCAGCTGTCCTTCCTTCTCCACTCCTTCGCTCCTCGTGCTGCCTTTTCCCGTGGCTTCCGTTCTCCTCCTGACTCTCGCTCGGCTCTTCCTCAAACTCTGAAGCAGTTTTAAAATGGTGCTTCTCTTCAGCCACACCCTCCTCTCTGCACACGTGAGAGCTGTTAGGGCTCAACCTAGCTCTTACGTCACTGCTTGGGCAGGGCTTAGCTCTAGCTACTGCATGCTCCGGTGGCTTGTGGTTTCCATGGGAACCCTGTTTACATCTGTCTTTAAAGGTACATTCCTCACTTCTCTCCCATTCCATCTCATCTACACTGCTCACCTTATCACAGCATCAAAAGCACAAAATCCGGAGAAAAAGGATCAGCCTCCCTTTCGTCAACCACTTCCTGTGATTTTTTTTTTCCCTGCTCAGTAATTTTAACTGGGGAGTTCCCAATGGCTCCTCTACTGCAGGAGCTTCATTGGAATGCATGGTCTGTGCACCTAGCCCGCTGGAGGGATCCATTATGGCCTTTAACTCGCTTGCTGATATAGGAAGAAGAGAAAAGGAATTACCTTCCCTCTCCGCTGTGCTGAACAAGCTGTTTCCTGCTTCCCGATGAGCTTGCTCACACGGATGGTTAAACGGCCCTGAAGCAGACCACATACAGCACAAACAGATTTAAAAGGCATAACCGTTAGAAAAGAACCTAGTTTAAAGACGCTGCTGAAGCAATTCACATCTATCAACAGAAAGATGCTGTGCTCAGACAAAACTGAAAGTAACCATGCAGAGAAAACAGGAAGAGGAATCTTGCCCCTGCAGCTGCATCTTCACAAACAAAGAGGAGATCGATACAATGGCAATGCTCTGCACTAAGCAACTACTACTAAAGGCAGCGCTGCGAGCCAACTAAAATTTACCAGATTGCCGAAACTTCAATAACTAAAGGCTTGCTCATTGGTAAAGCCCACTCCTGACTCAATTGGCTTGAGCTAACTTGAGTTTGTTGTCCTGTCTCAAATAAAACACAGCTCTGTGGCAGCCTCCTGAAATACCGTTGACAAATAAGATACGGTGCCAGGTAAACACCTGTTAAGCTATATACAGGGTGGCCCAAAAAAAGTGAGAACATCTCGTAAATTAAAAGCTTAGTTTACTTATTTACCTTTTTTAGCTATATAACGTCTTTATTTCAACAATTTCCGGTCGCCATCTTTGTTTTTTTAATTTGTCAATCGTTTGCATCTTTCTTTTTGAATTTTTAAATAACTTATATGCTACGAGATGTTCTCACCTTTTTTGGGCCACCCTGTATATATAATGTTTATTTTTTTTAGTCAATGCATTCTCAAATGAGCAGCCTAGACTAGGCAAGGCTCATCTCCTTCTGCTTGGAGATTGAAAATACTGGCTAGGTGATAGGAATGCTTTCCCTTTATGGGATGACATCACCAAGATTTGGAATTCTCCGTCTCCAGTCTGCTGGAAGGGGGCAAAGACCCATTATTCTGTACTTTACTGGAGGGATGCTATGCAAGCTTGGATCGATTGATGAACCAGCTATTCCTCATCGTCTCTCTAGTCCAGACAGATGGGTTATGCTGTATCATCAACAGATGGTTTCATGATATCACTCCTATAAGGGACCTGTGTAGCTCTCCTCACACCAGTATTTTTTCATTCTCCAGCAGATGCTGGTGGGTTGCTGTGCAGTCTGGACTCCACTGTACACAAAAAAGGCAAAGAGGATTTGGCGGAGCTCTGCAGAGGGCCCAGTGCTGGGGAATCTGGCACATGGCTAGCCTTGGAGAGCAGAATCTGGTGTGCCAGGTCCCTTCCCATTTAATCCCCCACCTCACTAGTATAGGGTGACTCTTTTGGGAGGGGGCCCAGGGAAGAGTTATGCATCAGGGCGCTGGATCTTTTAAGTTAAAAAAAAAAAAAAAGAAAGAAAGAAAGAAAGATAAATTCCATATCGCCCTGCTAGATCCGTCCAGACAAGTGTTTGGGTTCCTCTACCAGCAGATTGGTGGAGACAAAGAACCAATGAAAAGCACAGATTTTAATGACATCACTTCTATGCCTCTATTCTCCTCAGCCACCAGAGGTCCGTTCAGTATTTCTTTGTCTCCAGCAGATGGTGGATGGACTTTCTGAAGGAAAAAAATCTGAATATTCAGAGAAAAGGTTTGATGAATCACTCGTGAACGACAGCCTGCAGGTTTATCTCTCACTAGGGTACGGCATGGGAGGCTCCACTAGACTGTGGTCTTTTCGGTAGCCATAGGAGGAGGGAAAATTGGTTCAGTTCCATGCTCTTACCCTGGATAAGAGTCTGCTGAGCAGCTAGAAAATTGGAAGGATAGGAAGAATTCAGCAGCCTCACACAACCTCAATGCTTCCCCTCTGCCGCCCTCCTCTGTTCCCCCTGCTCTCTTCTGAAGATTGCAGAAGGCTCTCGGAGAAATCTGCCTCCCAGCCACCTTAACTGCAGTGCTGCCAAGCCAGAGAAATAGTTTCAGGGGAGCAGAGCTGAGCACAGCATGAATCCACTGCCTGGGGCACTCGGGGAGTGAGTACCAAGGCTTGACCTTGTCATTGTCCTTGTTGGGGGCTTCCGATTCCATCTTCCTGGGACACAATTCAGGGTGGACCGTTGTTGCAGTATGGGGTTTTCCCGCTATTTCTACATGCTTTAATAGTGTTTTTATCTATTGTGCGCCTTGTGGGCGCACTGTCCTTGCACATGCTGTACCCAAATGGCTCCAAAGCAGGCTTCTTCCCTAGCACCTGTAACATGCATTGCAATAAAAGCACAGTTAACACGTGCCTTTGGGCCGCCGCAGCCTTAGTGCATGCTATTGTGATACTTGCCTTAACTCTCGCTATCTTCTTCCAGGAAACATGTTTGGCGAGCAAGGTGCATGGTGCAGTTAGTTTGACCTAACCTGCCTTGGGGCAGGAGGCGACAGATGGTGCTATGTATAAGAATATCCAGCCGGCTGGAGGATCCGGTGACCATGTTATGAGCCACTCATCGTCCTCTAGGGGATCTGTGGTAGCTGTGCCCCCTGGTGTTTGAGGGTCATTTCCAAGAGGATAGCTTCCAAACTCAGGATTGTTCTCCCCGGAATCCATTCTTTTTGCAGCAGGCCTGGTCCTTCTGCCGTGGAAATTCAGACCCTGCAGCCTTTGAGTGCCCCAAGGCACAGCCTCGTGCAGGGCAGGCTGAGAGTCAAAGCCCTGTTTGATTTCCCTTGGCTAAGTGTGTCCAGCGAGGGGTGCCCCCTAGAGATGGGGAACAGCTAGGAGCTGCCTGAGATTTTGACTATGACTTAGATTCAGATGACCCTGTCCTGGGCTCTGACATGGATGAATAAGTGCTCTTGCCTTCAGAAGATTATGAAAATGGCCTGAGTGATCCACCTATTCTGGAGGGAGAAGCTGGTGGCGTTGATGGCCAGGGTCTCATCTGCCTTTGAATATGACGGATGCTTCCAACACGGAGCAGAAGCCCAAGGTATACCTGCTCCTTCAAGAGGTGATGAAATCCACTATTGTCCTCCCATTCCCAGTTGTGATCAAGGATATGATCTGGTCGGACTCTTATGACTTCCTGCCTAAGGGTTATAAGAAGGTCTAAACTCTCTTGGAGAAGGACATGTTGAGTTGTTTGGTATTCCCAAGGTGGATGCACAGATCAAGGTGGTTACCAGCTGGACCACCATTCCCATGAAAGATGGATTGGCCTCAAAGGATTTCTAGACTGCAAGGTGGATTTATTGTTGTGGAGCTAGTTTGCTGTGGTGGCGGCTATTCTGCAGCTGGAGGTATGTACTAATCTGATGTCTCGAGCCCTGCTCCATTGAATTCAGTCTCTTCCACCAGATGATGCCAGCCCTCTTTTGGAGTTGACTGTAGCCTTCCTTTCTGATGCCATGTATGACCTATATGTTTGGTGGCCAGGGAAGATGCCCTGACGACTGTGTCATGGTGTTGGTTTTAGTTCTGGCACTGGGCAGCAAACTCATCTTCCAAAGCCCAGTTGGCCCAACTGGCTTTTAAGGGAAAGCTGCTGTCTGGAGTCAAATTGGAGAAGCTGCTGAAGGACCTGGGTGAGACAAAATCTTACGGCTCTCTGGAAGATGGGTCTAAAGGGCCTGTGAAGTGGGCTGGTGCCCCTTTCTCATCAGCCTCTGCCTGTCCTCCATGGGTGGGCTGGCCAGATTCCCAGGGGGCTCTGGTCTTTCGTCATTGCTGGCCTGGAAAACGTTTCTTCCCCTCTGCATCTGGACTTCTGGCTCATTCTTAGTCCTTTTGTGCAGCGTTTGAGCCCAGGCACTCTGTCCGTTCCAGAGGAGGACCCACCCAGGATGCACAATGAAGGTTTGGGGGGGCCCATTCCCTGGTTCCTCCAGTTGGAGACAGGCTTCTCCTTTTCTTTCAGGAATGGGTCCTGGTTACCAAGTATCGCTAGGTTCTAGACACCATTCAGTTCAGCCATGTCCTGGCGTGCAAAGAGCTGATTCTTGGTGCCTTTGTCATCTCCCCTTATGGGTCTGCGATCAAAGTGCCTCTGTGCAGGCCACCTTGGACAAGTTGCTGCGCCTAATGGCAGTGGTGCCTGTCCTGCCTGATGAGCGGGGAAAGGGCAGATACTCCATCTATTTCATGGTGCCCAAAAAGGACTGTTCCTTCCAGCCCATCTGGGCCTCAAGGGACTCAGTGAGGACTTGCGCATCCTGCGCTTCTGAATGGAAACCTTTAAATCTGTGATTCAAGCAGTACACCAAGGGGAGTTCTTGGCATCTCTGGATCTGGTTGAGGCGTATTTTCATGTCCTGATCCAGGCAGGTCAGCAGCAGTATCTGCATTTTGCTATGCTTGGCTCTCACTTTCACTTCAACACCCTCCCTTTTGGGTTATCCACTGCCACAAGGACATTCTCCAAGATCATGCTAGTAGCAGCCATGGTGCTGCAGTGCCAAGGGATCTGTGTCCATCCATATCTAGATGACAGGCTCATCGGCCCATTCCTTTCAGTGGTGTCTTGAATGGCCTACCGAGTGGTGTCCTTTTTGGATAGCCATTGTTGGGTGATCAATTGGAGAAAGAGCCAGCTGTTGACTTCCCAGTCCCCAGAGTTTCTGAAGCATGATTTGACACTTGAGTGGGCTGAGTTTTCTTGCTAGAGGAGAAAGTCAAAAGATTATTGGATTGCCTGGCGCTGTTCTGTGCACAGCAGGCTCCCAGAATCTCTGGCATTATCTTCAGCTCCTCAAATTGATGGCAGTGACCATAGAGATGATGCATGCTCATATGCAACTGCTTTAGCAGACCCTGCTGATGGTGGTCCCTGAGTTCTCAGGAGTTGAAGCGTAGGCTCATGCTCCTATTGATGGTGAGGTCCAGCCTGCAGTGATGGC
The DNA here is from genome assembly GCA_033557465.1 of Ichthyophis bannanicus. Taxonomy (NCBI): domain Eukaryota; kingdom Metazoa; phylum Chordata; class Amphibia; order Gymnophiona; family Ichthyophiidae; genus Ichthyophis; species Ichthyophis bannanicus. The sequence continues at coordinate 1,337,516,198 of CM066032.1, read as the reverse complement.
AGCAGCCTGGTCATCTGAGTAAAGGTATGCTGTTGGATGATTTCTTCTGGATACTCCTGATGATAGATGACAGTCTCTTGGGTTGGGGAGTCAATTGTCAAGACCGTATGGCCTACAGCCATTGGAACCGCAGGGAAACAGTGTGTTCCATCAACTGCCTTGAGGTGGGGGCCATCAGGTTGGCTCTTCTGCATTTCTGGCCTCTGGTTGAGGGCCTGGTGGTTTTGAGTGTTTTCAGACAACACCATGGCAATGGCTTCTGTCAATCAGCAAGGCGGCACAAGGGTAGTTCTGGAGATGAGTCTCCTGTTTGCCTGGACAGAGAAGAACCTCCTAGCCTTGTCAGCTTGGCACATTGCAAGGGTGAACAGTGTGGAAGCAGACTTCTTCAGCCGGCACTCTCTGGATCCTGGAGAGTGGGAGTTGAGTCAGGAGGCATTTCAGTTCATTCTGCACAACTGGGGTCTCCCCAAAATGGATCTGATGGTGACCTGCTTCATTGCCAAAGTCTGCCGCTTCAGTTGCCACACAGAGACAGGGTTTAAGGACGGCAGCGCCCTGACTGAACCTTGGCCAAGTCAGCACCTGCTATTTCCTCTGTGGTCCCTGATGGGGTTTGTGTATTGTCATATAGAATGCCTCCTGGGCAGGACTATTTTGGTGGCACCAGATTGGCTGCGGAGAGTATGGTTCGGAGACCTGATGCGGCTCCTACAGGCATCTCCTCTTTTGTTGCCTTTGTCTCGGGGCCTATTGCGGCAGGAACTTATCGTCCTGAAGGACCCGGCTCTCCTCTCGCTTATGGCTTGGATCTTGAAAGACGGCTAGCTCATAAGGGCTACTCTCCAGCAGTGATCTCTACTCTACTCTGAGTCCGGAGTAGGTATATCATGCTAACATATGTACAGATCTGGTGCCTCTTTGAGCAGTTGCTGTGGCGTTTGGCAGTTAGCTCCTGTGACGACCAAGGGGCCATCTCTGTTGGCCTTCTACAAGATGGCCTGGAGAAGGGCCTTTCCATGAGCTTCATGAATGTTCAGGTAGTAGCTTTGTCTTGTTTCCGAAGTCCAGTGGCTGGTAAATCTCTGGCCTTGCACCCGAACATCTCACGCTTTCTTCAGAGGGGTCAGCATCTGAGTCCTCCCCTTCGGTCTGTGATCCCTGTCTGGGATTTGTTTCTGGTGCTCAGGGCCCTGATGACTTTGCCCTTTGAGCCATTGAAGCACATTTCTTTGAAGGATTTGATGCTCAAGACTGTCTTTTTTGTCGCGATTTGTTCTGCAAGGCAGATTTCGAAGCTTCAGAGAGTTTGCATGCCCATTATATCCAAGCTAAACAGGTAGAAAAGGCGACAGGGAAAGCTAGAAGGATGCTTAGGTGCATAGGGAGAGGAATGGCCAGCAGAAGAAAGGAGGTGATAGTGCCTCTGTATAAGACTTTGGTGTGACCTCATTTGGAGTATCGTATGCAATTCTGGAGACTGCACCTTCAAAAGGATATAAACAGGCAGGAGTCAGTACAGAGGGTGGCTACTAAAATGGTTAGTGGTCTTCATTATAAAGCATATAAGGACAAACTTAAGGATTTTAATATGTACACCTTAGAGGAAAGGTGGGATAGAGGTGATATGATTGAGACGTTTATATACCTCTGTGGCATAAATGCACGGGGGAGAATTTCTTTTGATTGAAATCAAGCTCTGCTATGAGGGGACATGGGATGAGGGTGAAAGGGGATAGATTCAGGAGTGATATGCGGAAATATTTCTTTACAGAAAGAGTGGTGGATCCGTGGAATAGTCTCCCAGTGGAGGTGGTAGAGATGAGGACAGTATCTGAATTCAAGGAAGCATGGGACAAACATAGATGACCTCTAAAGGAAAAAAAGGGGACTGTTGTAGTGGTTGATATGGAAGGACAGACTAGATAGGCCACGTAGTCTTTTTCTGTCGTCATGTTTCTATGTTTCTGTGTCTTGCTGAGATCCTTATCTGTCTTTTTCAAAGGAGGCTGTTTCCATTCGGCCTGTGCCTTCCTTCTTGTCTAAGGTGTGTTTTCCCTTTCATGTGAACCAGGTGGTCTGCCTGCCCCTCCTTCTCGAAGGAGCAGTATTGGGGGAGGATAAGGACCTGTGCCTTGTGGATGTCCAGAGAGTGCTTCTCCGGTACTTGGAAGTTACAAATTCATTTTGTAAGTCTGACCATCTCTTTATGCTGTTTGCTGGCCCGCACAAGGTTGAGGCAGTAACCAAGTCAACTTTGGGGCACTGAATAAAGGAGGCCTTTGCCTTGGCATATCTGTTGCGGAGCCAGCCAGTTCCAGAGGGTTTGCATGCCCATTATATCCAAGCACAAGCATCCTCGTGAGCGGATGGAGCTTGGTAGCCCCTGCAGCCATTTGTCAGGCAGCAATGTGGGCATCACTTTCCACTTTTGTCAAGCATTACTGCTTGGATGTCCACGTATGGGCGGACACGGCCTTTGGCTCAAGGGTTTTCCAAGTTGCTGTGTCTTTTTCCCGCCCAGTGGATTTGTAGCTTTGGACATACCACTTATCTGGATTGGTCTAGCAGGACGATATGGAAAGTGACATTTTACTTACCAGTTAATGTCCTTTACTTGAGTCTTGCTAGACCAGTCCAGGGCCCACCCCTAAAACTGTATTTGCTCTCTTCTTCTGTTGCAATACCCTTCGGTCTACTATGATTTTTTTTTTTACTTTGAAGATTAATTTTCTTCGGACAGCTTTATGTTTATGCTTTTCTATACATAGCGCCCAGTTTTTCAACAAGGCACGAGGCATGCCAGATCCACTCAGGAAAAGTGCTTGAAAATGGCCAAGCTTCGAGAATGCAGCACAAACTGAGCACAGCGGAAGGAGCCCAGCATGGCATAGAGGGGTACTCACAGGGGCTGGAACCTGGGCTCGGCGCCTAAGAAGATGTTAGCTTGCAATACCCGTGTAGGTGTCCAAACCAGTGGCCAGAGAAGCGGGATGGCAAGTATGCATGAACCCGTGTATCACTCGTCTGGTGTACCTGTGCATTGATGACACCGTCAAGCAGGTCCCGCGGGCTGCCTGTGCAAGAGCCCCCTGTGGCTGGGCGGATAGACACCAGCGGCATGGCACTGAGAAAGACAGTGAACCTCTGCCCTGATGAGTCTTAGGCCCTTGCCTGTTCTGTGCTGCAATATGAGGGGGCATACAGGGGAGGCCGGTGGCCGAATCTGCAGCTGTCCATGGCCATATGGAGGGACATCCAACTCTGCCTGCACAGTTAAGGAGACCTGAATGGGCAGGGGGGGGATGAGCACCATGCTAGACCATACATACCCTGAAAGGCACAGCTGTGTGTCTGCACAGGGAGACAGGGCCGTGGGGTTAAGCCACATGCTAGTGGCAGCAGCAGTAGTTGCAGAACAGGTGAAAGCGGGGGGATGTGCCATGCATGGTACAGGTGCCATCCCCATATCCAGACCAGCAGGTGCAGAGACCGCTGTACCCCCTGGTGGCGGATGGCAGCAACACCACAGGGCTCGCACAATAATGGCATTGCCTGGTGTATGGGGAGCTGTGGTTGGGCTGCTCACCCCAAGGGACTCCGCCGGCTCGTGCGGATGCCCTGGACATGTGCCCCATCCTACAGTCCCTGTGACCCCAGCTCAGGGGTCGGAGGGGGCCAGTGATAGTATCCACATATGTGCTGTCTGTCTGTCCCTACAAGCAGATCAGCCACCATTGCCCGCCACCCCCTGTCTGGTTGTGGCAGCATGTTGATAATGTGATGCCAAAGGACCTGACAGATGTGTAATGGCATGTATGCCCAAACCGTGACACCCTGTCCTGCACGGCATCTAATGAACCATGCAGTGATGTGGCCCCTGAAGCAGTGGATGCCTCCTGCCATGACACTTGCCCACAGCCAAGGCCACTCACAATCCACAACCATGTATCAAGGTGCCAAGGCAAAACTGCATGCAACAGATGGGAGCAAGGAAAGGGGGAGGGCTGCAAAGGTGGCTGAAGGAACCAGAGGGGTGACACAGGTGAATCAGTGGCCCAGATGGGACTTTTGGTGGTGGCACGGGCATATGTCAAAGATCCATGGGAACGGTGGGTAGGAATCCGGTGCCAGACGCCAGAGGTGTACCATCACATGCACCTTCTACCTGCTACCCTTGGGTATTCCCCTGCCCCCAGGATGGGCAGGCCACCAGGCTGAGGAGTATACAGGTATGTGCAGTAGGCGATGTGGAAGCACACAACTGAGCCCTTGTGTGACTATGGCATGCAACACACCTTGGAGGCAGCGCATCAGGGAACAGCTGGTGGCTGAAAAAGGTTAGTGGGATACACAGCGGAGCCCAGCAGATGCAGGGAGTGGCAGCCATGGCTGCTGAACAAGTGCAGGCAGACCACCTGGTGGTGGATCCCCTGTATGCCATGATGTGAATGTGCTTGGGGCAGCCATTCCATTCCCCAGTGCTACTACCCCATGTGTGCACCAGCCGGCACCCAGTACATGCAGGTGTGCACACACATGGCCGGGGCATGGCATGGAAGGGTGGTATAGGCGCACACACCACCAGCGGTGGGCCCAGATGCACATTGCGCACCTGCCCACACTGCCCCCTGTGGGTTTCCATTGCCTGGGGGGGTGGGGGCTGGAAAGCCACAGCTGGGCATGTGAGGGGGAGAACAGAGCTGACTGGGGGGTGGGCAAAGGGGAGGGCGTGCAGTGTGCACTATGGGACGGCACACCCCTGTGGCCCAAAGATGGGTTGCACAATGCTTGTGCGGGCCCCACAGAGATGCGCTAGTCCCACCCCAGGGCAATGCCTGTATGCCCTTTAACCCCCCCCCTTCCTCTTCCCCATAGCTGGTTCCAGGGAGGCCCCAGACAACGCTGGCACACCACGAGCACCAACCTGAAGCAGCGGTCCAGCGCAAGCACAACTGTCTAGAGGTGCATATCCCAGTGGTACCTCCAGCAGTGATGGGTAGGAGTCCAGCGGCACTGTGATGGAGGAAAGCACCATGGAGGGGGAGGGCAGTGATGGGGGCACAGTGCAGCAGTGGGATGGGTAATCTGAGGAGGAGGAGGGATCAGAGGGACTGGGGCAAGGCGGAGAGTCTGAGGGGGAGGAAGGTTCAGAGGATCAGAGGCAGGATGGGGAGTTTGAGGAGGAGGACGAGGTGGCAGAGGGGTCAGAGCTGTTTCCTGTGACCAGAGCAGAGGTGGGCCCAGAGGGGTGGCATGGGGGATGCAGGCCTCACCCTCCAAGTGCGCCAGGTATGGCGGTGCGGTGCAGTGCAGCACACAGCCAGCAGGCACCCGGCAGGGGGGCTAGAGGAGGATCTGCTCCCCCCAGCTGTGGCCTGCAGTGTAGTGCAGTGTAGCCATGGTCCACGTTCCGTGGCCGTGGGCCCCCACAGCCGCCCCAGCACTCATGGCCACCTCTGCGCCACCACCCACTCGGCCATCTGGTGACTGGGCTCTGACTGCCCTGGTGGCAGAGGTGTGGCTCAGGGAGAATGTGCGGGCAGTAACACGGACAATCGGCGTGCACCTGGATGCCCTCACTGCTGCAGTGACAGGGCACAGGCAGGGTCCCCTGCATCAGAGGCCATCCCCATGCCAGGAATTGCCCTGTGATGCGCCATAATGGAGTGGACTGCATGGCCATGGAAATGGGTGCGCAATGTCCCCATTGATGTGTGGACCTCTGTTGTTTTGTATTGCCATTGGTTTTATACTTCTGTTGCTGCCATTGTTATACCTGTTACAGGGTTTCCAATAAACTGTTCCCAGTTTGAAATCACAAGGTATTGTCTGTTTTGTGGGTGCAGGGCTATGTGTCTGCACGGGTGGAGTAAGGGACTTTGGGTGAGGGACCGGAGGTTATGGGCATTGGATGTGTGCCCTATGGGTCATGTCCATGTGTGCGGGTATGGGACAGAGGCACCACACGCGCAGAACGTCTGCAGTCTCAGTTCTGCACAGGTAGCGCCTCTGTGCCATACCCTTGCAGAAAGGGTGGCAGTGCCACCAGTTTACCAGTGCAAGGTATGTGCACCATCGCTAGGCAGCACGGGTGTGGCACAATGGCACTATGCACACAGAACACCCCCTGCCCCTTGGTGGCACACAGTCGGAGCATCACCATGTGTCTGTCCTCACGCCACTGTGGCCATGCCTGCATACTGTGCTATCTGTCCTACCCAGATATTACTGTCTGGGCGTTCATGTACACATATGTTGCCATCACACCATGGTGTGTGGCTATGACGTCCTAAGGCGAATAGATGTCACGCAGATTTTCGTACCATCGGTGCTCAGGAACCTACTCAGGCACTGGATATGCCTTCGGACGGGGCATGGTGCGGCTGCATGACATATCCGCATATGTGTTAACAGGCCTACGTGGGTAGCCTAACAGCACCATAGCTCCTGAGCTACACAATGGTAGACACAGTGTCAAAGGGGCTAAAGTAAACCCAGAAGGCAAACTTTACACCCTCCGAGACCTCGATGGCCCTGGGGCTCATCATGCAGCGGCATGCTGCTCTCTTCGCAGCAGAGGATGCCAACTCACAGCTGTCAGCATTATGTGACATCGTCAGGAGAGTCAATGCCATCCACCACCACAACAGGGACGTGGAGGATATTAAGAAGAAGTGTCCTATGCTATAGCAGGCTGCAAAGGAGAAAAGGGCCAGCAACAGTGCAGACTCACCCCTGTGGAGGAACAGGTACTGCAGTGTCTGGAGGAGGTCTCCAACTCAGGGGTTACGTGCTTTGACAGCTCAACCCCAGGCACACAGGAGGGTGAGTAGGGGCTGGGGTTGAGCTGTCCCCACTATGGTTCCATTCACCCACAGCCTGCCTGTCTGTCTGTTGGTCCTTGGGTGATGTGTGGGTTGGGGACACTGTGGACTGGGGATCCCCCCTGCCAGTTACATTGTGGGCTTGGTGGCACCCCATAGGCTGACCTAGCAACTGATGTCACTAACCTCTGCCACCTTTTTTCTCCAACAGAGCTTCCAGGTACCCAACCCTCACAGTCTGGAACTGATCCGTCAGGGGGAGCCTCACCACCCACTTCAGATGATACCAGTGCACAGCCAGGATGAAGCACAGCCACAGTGGCCGGTGCGCCTGCCAGGGCGGAGGTGCAGTCCGGTGCGCCTGCCAGGGCGGAGGTGCCGTCCGGTGCGCCTGCCAGGGCGGAGGTGCCGTCCGGTGCGCCTGCCAGGGCGGAGGTGCCGTCCGGTGCGCCTGCCAGGGCGGAGGTGCCGTCCGGTGTGCCACCTAGCGCGGAGGTGCCGTCCGGTGCGCCACCCAGTGTGGAGGTGCCGTCCGGTGCGCCACCCAGCTCCCAGGGTAGTGGAGCAGGCTAGTGTGTCTGCCAGTGCTGGGGAAGTGGAGACAGATGAGGCCACACTCACTCAGCTACAGTTTGCCATCCTGGATGACCCTGTGTATGCAGTGGGCACAGATATTGACAAGGAGCTACTGCAGGAGCGTGCACGCTTGGTGGCCAGTACCGAGGGTATACAGGCTGAGCTGCACGATATCCAGCAGGACCTGCAGGCAGCCATATAAGCAAGGGAGGCTGAGTTTGAGGTGTGGCAGTAACACCGACTGCGAGAGGAGTGCCATCTGGAGGGACACCTGTGTCTGATGAGGGAGATGGCAGCATATCAGGCAATGATTGCTGGTTCCCTGTGCAGTTTGGTGGGCCTCCAGCAGGCCCAGGGGATGGCTGCTGGGGCTGCCAGTACACCAGCATAGCCACTTGGTAGCCCTGAGCCATGTGCAGCAGCCTGCCTTGCTGGAGAGGGTGAGGACGCTGCCAGCACATAATCAGACATAGCAGCACTGCATCGCAATGCACATGTCAGCAAGCAATCATAGCCAACTGTGAGCCCAGGGGCAGAGGATAGATATGAGGGGAAATAAACACTCTGCACATATAGCATCATTATGGGCACTCTGTTGGTGGATGTGTGTATTGTCACACTGCCCCCCTAGTGGTGATGGCGTGGCACGACAGAAGGGCATGGACAGGGAAGAGAAAAGTTTGTTTGTGGAGGAGGTTGGTTCTCTTGCAGGGCCCAGGCTTCTACAGGCCTGGTAGCCTTCTGTATAACTAACACTCCCAAGAATTTATAGTCCGAGTATAGGGAAATTGTAAGGCTTTTATTTCCCTCTTTGCAAACAGGTTCTTTAGCCCAGAATACAACAACACATGAAAAGAAATATCCTTGCTTCAGGTTAAAGGAAAACACGTACTGAAAACACTGTTAACTTCACAGCACAGGTAAATGAAATACAGCATCCACTTTTATCCCAAACCACAGCTATGCCTCTGCTAGGGCTCAATCCTTTCTGATAGGCAATAGTTAACGTCCATGGGAATGTCCAAGGGGTCCTCCTGGTATTCGACCTGCATGGGCTCACAGTCCAGAATGTTTGGAGGCTCTCCTTCAGGCTTTCTGCCTAGCGCTTGGATGATGCGCCAATAGTCAGCGTTACAAGGTAAGTCCTGGCTTTGTATATTTTTATACTGAGGACAGTCTCTCCTGCATACAGTTCCGTCTCTAGTAGGCTTCCTGTTAACTGCAGGTCTGTACTTTGTTTCATGAAGGCCTCTTGAAGGACAGTATGCTCTAGTGCCTGACTCCTTCTGTGTCACAGCATTCATAAAATCATCATTATAAAATTGGCATTTACCTTTTCTTCTAAGGCGGTCTCCGGGAGGTGAAGGCTGAGGCTTGGGCCTGCTGGGTCTTGGATTCTCAGGTGCCCAGGTAGGCCTCCTAGTTCTGCCTTCTGCTGGAGTCAGGGCATACTGGTGCCATGGTTCCTTTCTCCCACGGCTTTGGAAGTGACCCTTCTCAATTCCTCTTTCACCCCTTTCACTGCCGTTCACTGTTGCTCCTTCTAACAGTTGCTGGCTCCTATTAAAGTTAGGCTTGGGACTCTCTGTTATAGTCCCCCTTCTTTCAGGGTTAGCTTCTTTATAAAAACCTTTCCCTCCTGGAAAGTATATCTTTTCCTCTTTTGCAATGTTTAAAGTAGGTTTCTGTACCTGGCTTGGCTGGGTCTGCTAGGCCGGATCCCTTGGTCAGGACTCCTCTCCCTGGATCCTCCAGATATCTGTAAAAATCTGGAACTGGAACTTCCTGCAAGACTCCTTGACAGTCTCCTTGCCCATCTGGAGCTCTCTGCCAATCTCCTTGTCTTTCTCTTTCTCGCCAACCTCCTTCTCTGTACCGGTCTCTTTGCCACTCTCCGTGTCTCTCTCTTTCTCTCCAACCGGAGTCTGAATCCGAGTCTTTTTGCCACTCTCCTTGCCTCTCCGACTTCCTCCAGTAATCTGAGCATTTAAGAGGAGTTCTTCCCTTTCTGCATTGGGTGTTGGCTGGAATTACATCATTGGCTCTAAGGCGTGGTTCTTCAGACCTCCAGAGGTCTCTCTGGCTCCCTCTATGTGGCTCCTCATGATGCTGCAGTTCATCTTTACCTCTTTTTTCTGTGTTTAAAACCTTTCCTTCTGCCTGCAGCTGGTCTGCAGTGCCACATATCCCCCCTCTTAAAATATGACGGGCTGGTGAAGCCTCTGCCACACAGCACGGAATACGCGATCTTGCGCCCGCCTTAAAGTGTAGCTGCTGGGTACTATACTTCTTCCATTTAAGCTCCGTCGATGTCTCTACAGGGTAGAATATTTTGGTCGCTGATGCTAGCAGAGCAGATCGGTCATGCCATGGCCGAAGAGTGTTGACGTGATAAACTTGTGTGTGCCCTTTGTCATCTTTAACCTCATAGGAAGTCGGTCCCAACGACTTGACTATTGTATGTGGTCCTCGCCATCGAGCCTCAAACTTCGGGGTTGCACCTGCTACCAGGATCATTACTTTTTCTCCTGCTTGTAGCTGCCTGTGCTTTACCCGCTGGTCATAATAATGTTTTTGCTTCTGTTGACTCTTCTTCAAGTTTTCTTCCGCAACCTGGGAAGTTCGCTTTAGGCGAGTTCTGAGGTTCTGCAGAAATAGGGGCACCCCTATTTCGACCTCAACGGGCTCGATCCACTGTTCCTTTAGGACGTCCAGTAAACCTCTCGGGGACCGTCCATAGAGGAGTTCATACGGGGACGTGCCTAGGGAAGTCTGTCTTCGTTCCATGCAAGCATACAGAACGAATGGTAACATGGTGTCCCATTCTGCCATTTGTCCACCTAGCGCTCGTCGGAGCATTTGTTTTATGCTCTGGTTAAGGTGTTCTACCAGACCATTACACTGAGGATGGTATGCAGCGGTCTTTTTATGGTGTATGCCAAAAGCATCCCACACCTGCGCGAGGTACTTTGACAGAAAATTGCTGCCCCTGTCTATCAGTATTTCCTGCGGAAATCCAATTTCACAAAATAGTTTAACCAGTTCACTGGCAATAGGCTTAGCCGAAATACTTCTTAGGGGAATGGCCCATCGGAACCGGGTGGCCTGATCGATGATTACCAGGATGTATTGGTACCCCCTGGGTGTTTTAACCAGGGGTCCTACAATGTCCATGGCTAATCTTCTCACCGGGTCCGAAATCACCGGCATAGGCACCAGTGGTACGGCAGGAGGTTTTCGAGCGGTCACTCTTTGGCAGGTTGCGCAGGATTCGCAGAATCGAGTTGTCTCCCAAAATATCCCTGGCCAATAGAATCTGGCCAGAATCTGGTCCAGCGTACCTTGTGCTCCCTTATGACCCCCTACAGGATGGTCATGGGCCAGTCGTAGAATCAATAATTTGAATGTGCTCGGTATCACCAGCTGTTTCCGCAGCACCCCTGTTCGTGGATCTTTACTCTCCCGATATAACAGGTCATCCTCCATACAGAATCGGGGGTAGGAATCCTTTTTGTCTCGGGCCTGCTCAAAGGCATGAGCTAGTACTGGGTCCGCTTTTTGCTCTCTTGAAGGAGGGAAACTTCTCCATCAATTCGGCTGGAACCCATGGCATTCCTTCTCCGGCTTCCAATTCTGCTCGTCCCTGAGAGCGACATCTTCGTTCACGCCTCCGTTCAGCCTTCGGCTTTCGCCCTTTCCTCAAGGGATCTCCCATTAGGTCCTCATGCGAAGGGAGGGTTCCTAAAGAATTATCTCTGGAGCAGGAGGGTTGTTCGTCATCCTGTGTATGGGCCCTCGTGGAAACCAGAGCCTTTTTAGGAGGCTCATTCTTCTTTGTACTGTTTGGCTGTACATTGGAGTGATCGGCCGACTTAGGCCGTGACTCCGGATTATCCATATACTTATGCCGACTACAGGTGGAACTTGGGATTTGTTTTTCTGTTGTAGACAAGCCCTCTTTAAGGCTCCTCTGGAACTGCGGCCAGTCGCGACCCAATACTAGTTCTTGGGGCAATTTTGGCACGACTGCTATCAGCATTTCTTTCCTTATTCCCAAACCTTTGACCCATAGCCTGTAGAGAGGATAGCTTGTGGCAGCCCCGTGAATACATTTTATTTTGACATTGCCTTCTGGATATTCAGGTACTGATCCTCCCTGGCCTCTGATCACAGACCACAACTTCTGGGACATCATCGTTTGATCAGCGCCTGAATCCAGAAGCGCATTTACATCCACTCCATGTATTTGCACAGACAATACAAATCCCTCTCGGACTGTCTTTGGGGTTTCCCCCACAAGGGCAGTGCGAGTGTTACAATCATTCCTTAAATGACCCTTTTTACCACAGGTAAAACAACGCCTACCTTCTTGCTTATCTGGAGGGTAATTGCTTCTCACATTTCCATACCCTGGTCAGGAAGGGTTCCCTACCTTCCGGGCTTCCATACCTAAGGCTGCCTTGGGGCTACCCATCCTATGTTGGGTGACTTTCTCAGCCTCTAGGTACCTCTCTGTAAGGGTTATGGCCTCAGTAGTGGTACAGCAATTTTGCAACATAAGGTAGTTCTGTACCCTACTGGGCACCGCTGTCATGTATTGTTCCAATACCAGGGCGTCCATTAGTGTCTCTACATTTTTTCTTTCGGGCTGTAGCCACTTGTATGCTAAGCTCCTAATTCTGTGTCCCAGGCCTTTTGGCGTCTCGCCCGCCCTAAGGGTAGTAGCCCTAAACATTTTATTGTAAGACAATGGGGTAAGTCCTAGGCGATCCCTAATCGCTGATACTACCTCTTCGTAGGTGTTGGCTAAGGCAGGCGGCATTGATCGGTAAGCAGCCAGTGCCTCGCCCGTAAGGGACGCTGCTAGACGTATTGACCATTGTTCTGGGGGCCAATTCGCTGAACTAGCTATTCTGGTGAAGGAATCTAGGAAATCGTCCACATTATCCTCAGGACTCAGTTTTCCTACCACCAAATCATGGCAAGTCCATTGTCCAACCGCTTGCTTGTTCAAGCCAGATGCAGTCGACTTCTCTTCATTGAGTTTTGCCATTTCTTCTCTTTGTTGCGCCAACCAGCTTTCCATGGTTTGCAACACGGGTGCCTGCTGTGCCTGCATGGCCTGCAGCGCTTGAGCCTGATTCTTCAGCGCCACCTCTGCCTGTTTGTCAAACTGGTGGGCCATCCACGCGCATAGCTCTCTTGGCTCCATGGTGAATCTGCAAGGAAAGAAAAAGACACAACCAAGTGCGGCTCTCTAACCCTTTTTCCTTCTTTCTTTTTTTTTTTTTTTTTTTAAACTTCCTCCGGTGTCCCACACTAGACAGGCTTATTTACATGTTACCTGATTCTGGTGTGTAATCAGCATTGAGATGGAAGTTGCTGTTGCTCACCACCGCTCTCCGTCTGAGAATTTGGTAACCGGATTTTCTCTGTTCAGGATTTCCTCTCAATCCGTTCCGGATCTTCAGCTACTCCGCGCCGGGTTTTCTCTTCCGGTTCAGTTGCACATGTCAGCAAGCAATCATAGCCAACTGTGAGCCCAGGGGCAGAGGATAGATATGAGGGGAAATAAACAATCTGCACATATAGCATCATTATGGGCACTCTGTTGGTGGATGTGTGTATTGTCACACTGCCCCCCTAGTGGTGATGGCGTGGCACGACAGAAGGGCGTGGACAGGGAGGAGAAAAGTTTGTTTGTGGAGGAGGTTGGTTCTCTTGCAGGGCCCAGGCTTCTACAGGCCTGGTAGCCTTCTGTATAACTAACACTCCCAAGAATTTATAGTCCGAGTATAGGGAAATTGTAAGGCTTTTATTTCCCTCTTTGCAAACAGGTTCTTTAGCCCAGAATACAACAACACATGAAAAGAAATATCCTTGCTTCAGGTTAAAGGAAAACACGTACTGAAAACACTGTTAACTTCACAGCACAGGTAAATGAAATACAGCATCCACTTTTATCCCAAACCACAGCTATGCCTCTGCTAGGGCTCAATCCTTTCTGATAGGCAATAGTTAACGTCCATGGGAATGTCCAAGGGGTCCTCCTGGTATTCGACCTGCATGGGCTCACAGTCCAGAATGTTTGGAGGCTCTCCTTCAGGCTTTCTGCCTAGCGCTTGGATGATGCGCCAATAGTCAGCGTTACCTCTTTACCTCTTTTTTCTGTGTTTAAAACCTTTCCTTCTGCCTGCAGCTGGTCTGCAGTGCCACAGTATCCTATCCAGGTGATGGTGTGGGGCAGTCATCTCAGAAACTTTATCAGAGGCAGCAAGACTGGATTCTGGTTCGGCCTTTCTGGCTGATGTGCTGTACAATTTGGTAAGAACTTTTGGCCAAGGATATGGCTTCTGTGGTGACAGTGCCATGCTTTCTGTGATTGTATAATTGTTTAGCAGATGTGGCATCCAAAACCCTTCTGAGTAAGCTCCCCTTTAAGGGTAAGCTTCTGTTTGGGAAAGCGCTTGAGAAATTAGTAAAGGATCTGGGCTCTTCAAAGGATCCAAGGCTTCCAGAAGACAAGCCACATGGGACCAAGGCCGCATCTTCTTCCCGAGGTCACTTCAGGGACATTGGAAGGTTTTTTTCTGGCATGCTTTCTATCCTTTTTGCGGTCGCAGTTTCTTCCCAGAGGTCATTTTTTCTGGGAGGTCAAGGAAGAAGATGAGAGGGATTTTCACAAGCCCCAAGAGGCTCTAAGAAATCCCAATGAAAGTTTGCAGGTCCAGGTGGAGCTGGTTCCATTGGAGGGGTCACCTTTAAGCCTTTTACTCCGTATAGTACCAGACAGTATCCCTCGTGACTGGACTGAAAGAATGATGAAGAAGGTGAAATTAGACCTTGAGTCCCTCCAGTCCAATCCAGGACCCGCCCTGTCTGTATTTTACTTTGAGCCTGGACGTGATGTTTTTCTTACACATGCGCATCTGTGATATAACTGTTCTGGGGGGGGAGTACACTCCTGTGTTTTCAAGATGTCTAAGGGGACTGTTTTAGCGTGAGCTGTGTCTGCAGCTTCAGATCCTCTTCGGAACAAGAGCTGAAAATCCCTCTTATTCTGTAATGTGTATAGTTATTTGGTGTAAATCAATGCGTTAAATAATAGCCGGTTTTGCTTTGGTGGAGTCTGCTTTGTTATAGAAATACTAGTGTGAAAAGAACTACCCAGGTCCCTTTTTAAGATGACATCATCAAACCAGTGGTTCTCGGTCTCCATCTGCTGGTGGTAGAGCATAACCGATGTATCTGGACTGGACTGGAGAGGCCAAGGAAAGAAAAGAAAATGAACAGGTAAGATCTAATTTCACTTTTGGGAAGGGTAGGTGATTATGGAAGGAGTATTGTGTGTTCATGATGCGTTTGTGATTGTAGTGTATGTTTAGGTTTATTTTAGTTTGGAATGGCATGGCTGTTGGATAAGTGTGTGCTTGTGCTGTTGTCTATGCCCTAGGGAGAATACCATTTCATATGTTCTGTTCTAAAGCAGTATTTCCCAACCCAGTCCTCGGGGAACCCCAGGCCAGTCAGGTTTTCAGAGTACCCACAATGAATATGCATGAGATAGATCTGCATACAATGGAAGCAGTACATACAGATCTATCTCATGCATATTCATTGTGGGTACTCTGAAAACCTGACTGGCCTGGGGTTCCCCGAGGACCGACGTTGGGAACCTAATAGGCTGTATTTTATTATGCTATGTATTGGCCTTTCATCCCGGTATTATAGAGTAGGGTAGGACAATCATTGCTCAGATGTGCTGGAGGAAGAAAAGGAGGGGACCAATGTTCCCTCTAATTTTCTGTAGGCTGTGTGCGCATAAAATATCAGCTGTGTGCAGCTTTTGAAGGAAGGTTAAATTTTTGTGCGCCACATAACGATACTCGGAGTTATATACTTTAAAATTTGACTACATGTCAGAATACAGTATGTACACCACATTGATTTTAATCAAATTAAATGAAAATAGACGATTACTAAATGAAGCGGGAAATTTCTAGTAATTACAATCATAACTTTTAAATTTTAAGACGTCTGTGTTGTTTTCTATCAGAATCAGAGCCGTAATTTTTGTGCGCTCTGTTGTAAAGTATGTGCGCTCGCTCGGCAAGGTGTGTGCGCGCGCACATGCGCACAGCTTAGAGGGAACAGTGGAGGGGACTTTTATTAGGTATACAGAACCTCTCCCTTTGGCTGTTGAGAGTGAGGTAGGGTTGTTCTCCAATTAGCTTTTAGTTTAGGTTATGTAGTAGGAAGCTGCTTGTCCTACTTCTGTGTGGTATTGGTTTACTTAATACTATGGGGCTTGTTTACAAAGCCGCGGTAGCGTTTTCCAATCGTTATCGGAGCTGCGGCCCCATCTAAATCAATGGGTCCGCGGCTCCGATAACGATCGAAAACCACTACCGTGGCTTTGTAAACAAGCTCCTATGTTTTATGGGATTGTAGTGATCAAGAAAGTTTTTATCTTATTAGTAAAATGTTTTATACTTGCTGTAAAACTTTGTTTGTGAGAATAGTCCAGGAGACTTTTATCAACTATGCCAGTGATCACTTCATTTAAAGTTTTGTCCCTCAATTTGAAAGGAATTAACAATCCGATTAAGCATAAAAAGATTATTTTATATTGTAGGAGGGAATCTGCTGATGTGGTATACCTTCAAAAGACACAAATGTTATTTAAACTAAGAAGTTGGGTTTTGGTGAATAGTTTGGGTGCATATTCAACAGCATTGTGGAGGAAAAATGGGGTAGCTTTACTTATACATAAGGCCCTTTTCTGTTTCAGTTTTAAGTACTAAGGCAGATGTGGAAGGGAGGTGAGTGAAGCTGCTTCTTTTGCTTGGGGGAAATGAAATTGGTGTTTTTTTCCATTTATGCATCTAACTCCGATAGCCCGGAATTTTTTCATGCCATTTCTAAGGAAAAATGCAAGCTGGCTGATGTAGCTTTAATTTTAGGAGGAGACTACAATCTGGTTTTAGATAGGCAATCTCAATCCGCCTATAAATTATTGAAAACTGGAAAGGTGGTACATGCAATGATAGAAGATTTTGGGTTGATTGATTTTTGGAGGTTACCACATCCGTCTGAGAGGGACTGTACATTTTACAAACCACCACATAATACCCATTCTAGATTAGATTCTTTTCTAATATAGAAATCTTTAGTAGGTACCACTGACATTCAGAGTACATGCATTTCAGATCATGCTACGATTTCTGTGAATTTACACATTCCGCAACTCGGCCCTTCTTATCCCCAGTGGAGATTTAATAAGTCTTTACTAGAGGATGAGACTTTCTTTGCTACTGTGTAGCTATAAAAACTTATTATGAAGTCAATAAGTCTGTTGATACTACAACATGGGCTTGGTGGGAGGCTTTCAAGGCGAATTTGAGAGCTAACATCACAAATTACGCCATTGGGGTAGCAAAAAAAAAAAAAGGTGCAGTAATTTAGAGAGTTGGATCAGGAGATTACTCTCTTAAGCAGAACCTTTCTTTAGCTTTTAACACTATGGGCCTTTACACCGTTTACAGCCCAGTAAATTGTGTAAATGCCTTAAATCGGGATATTCAATAGCACTTACACAGTTAATGTCGTTGACTATCCCCTTCTAATTCTCTTACGCACCCCGATGCTATCTGGTTAGCATCGGGGCGTGTCGGGGGTATTCCATCACAGAGCACAGGTGGTGACAAGCAATAAGTGGGCAGCAGCGATATTGTATGCTGCCCAGTTAGCCATCTGC
The DNA here is from genome assembly GCA_033557465.1 of Ichthyophis bannanicus. NCBI lineage: Eukaryota > Metazoa > Chordata > Amphibia > Gymnophiona > Ichthyophiidae > Ichthyophis > Ichthyophis bannanicus. Next base: position 1,337,499,038 of record CM066032.1, on the reverse strand, counting down.
ACTGAAAAGATAGGCAAGGAAAACCCTTGCCTATCTTTCGACACAGGAACTAATCGGGCAGCGTGCAATATCGCTGCTGCCCGGTTATCTAATGCAGCTTCCGATATGTGTGGTGATCCCTGGATTGTCAGTGCCAGGGCCGCACATGTCCCCAGCATTGAATATCCGAGGTTAAGGGTCAGCAGGCAGGGCTATGCACTGTATGATGCATAGCCTGCCCAGAAGAATATCAGGCTTTACAATATTGCTTCAGCTACAGAAACTTAGATATAAATATAACATGTTATTAAGTGAGCAAGCGGGGCAACTTATCTTTCCCCACCAAAGCAGGTATTCTGCTAAAAATAATAGAGCAGGGCAATTGTTAGCAAATTCTTTAAATACCTGGAAATCTAATAATTGGTTTGATGGGGAGGGATAATGAGTTAATAATAAGATAGTGATTCCTTAGAGAGGTTCCAAGATTATTATGAACAATAGTACTCCTCAGAAACAGTAGGTATACAAGGCAGATTCAGATGCCTGGTTCAAAACTTGACCCATCCAATGCTGACTCCTGAACAGTAGGAAGCATTAGATAGTGATATCTCGATAGATGAAATCTTCCAGGCCATTAAACAGATGACAATTGGTAAGGCTTCAGGTCCAGATGGATTTCCTTTGGCGTTCTTTAACGTATTCAGTTCAGAATTAGCTCAAAGGTTGTTGTGCCTTTATAAAGAATACCTTAGGCAACTACCCTCTGCAGGTTCTTTTGCAGAAGCCACAGTAGTTGTGCATGAGAAGCCAGATCAGGACCCACAAATGGTGGACAATTACTGTCTGATTTCCTTATTAAAAGTTGATTATAAAATTTACACAAATGTGTTGGCACTTAGATCTAAAGTGATTCCAAAGTTAATCCTTTGTGACAGGACACTCTACTAAGGCTAAGGCACGATTATTGTGTATATACTACCTGTCATGCATAATTCCGCCTCACCCTTGGTAAAGGGTTATCACATGACCCTGAAAAAGCATTTGATGGTCTTTTTTGTTCCAATTTTTAGAATGGTTTGGAGTAGGTTCTTGCTTTAATAATATGGTTAAGCTGCTTTATTCCTGCCCCAAAGCCAGCATCTGTGCAAATTCAAATCTATAAAATGGAGTTCCTCTTAGGCCGAGACCCATTGTCCCCTTTATTATTTAATCTTGCATTGGAGTCTTTAGCATTCTTAATACGGCAGTCTCCCAATATCATGGTGGTAAATATTGAGGGGTGACAGTATAAGCTCTCAGCTTATGCAGATGATCTGTTACTTTTTTTAGATCGCTCCTCTATTCCCAGTGTGCTGTTACTGAGTAGTATTCACAATTATCAGGACTTATAACCAATTTGATTCATTTATTAAAATATTTGCATACCACTAGTGACTGCCCGAGGGCATGCATCTCAGCGGTTTACAATCAGCAAAATCAGCAGACAATGAACATAAAACATTATTTACATATAAACAAATAAAAAGACACTAGGAAGGGAATGCGATAGCACAACAACAAACCTCCAAAAGACTAAATGCATAAAATACTATCTAATAACAAAAGGGAAAACAAACGGATAAAAAAGAAAAAAAAAGTGTATTCCATAAAGTGCTCTGTAAATGAGCTCAAAAAGCCTGGCAGAAAAGCCAGATTTTCACCTGCTTCTTAAATTTATTAAACAAGGTCTCTGAGCATATATCCAGTGGAAGAGAATCCCAGTGAACTGGGCATTACAAACAGGCCAAGGAAGAAAGCTAGGGAGGCTTTTAAGCACTCATAACGCCATGTTTAAGCACACTTTTACAACTTTTTGCATGCAGAAAACAGATGTAAACCCCCACAGAAAAGCGAATGCCCAATTAAGGCCACACATATTTAATGAATATATTTAAATCAGCTGCATGGTATGCAAATCATGGTATGCCCGATGAAGGGACAGGCATAGATGATTTTGCAACCAACCATAGCACCAGAATTTTTACTTCAGGACCTGAGGTGACTTAAACCTCTAATGCATGCCCCCGACAGTATTTTGATGGCACTGGGTGCTTTCCCCGATGCCTAGATCATCTTCTCCTTAGATGACCAGGCATCGGGCAAATCCCCTGATGCCATCAAAATACTGTTGGAGGCCATGCTCCACAAACAAGAATCCCTGGTGGCCCAGCAGCCCTGTTCCCTCTCCTCCCCGACAGTATTTTGATGGCATCGGGAAAAGCGTGGTGGTCTAGAGGCCCTTATACCCCCCCCCCCCCATTAAATACAAAAAAAATAACCTGATGGCCTAGTGGCCCCTAAATTCAGCCCCTCCCACCCGGTACCTTAAAATAAGCAGGAACGCTGCCTACGTGCTCCTGCTCTGCATCTGCCATCTTGAAAAATGGCGGCTCTGGGCCCTGTGTGGTGCATCCTGGGATGCACTGGATGAGGTACCGGGTGGAAGGGGCTGAATTTAGGGGCTGTTAGGCCACTAGGTTATTTTTTTTTGTATTTAATGGTGGTGGGAAGGGGGTACAGGGGCCACTGGACCACCAGGTTACTTTTTTTATTTAAAGGGAGTGGGGAGATAAAGGGGCTGCTAGACCACCAGGTTACTTCTTTTTAATTTAATAGGGTGTGGGGGATACAGAGGCCACTAGACCACCAGGGATTCTTTTATTGTTGATGGCTTCAGGGACTTTTCCCTATGCCACGATCATCCCCGCGGTGCCCAGAGAGCAAGCCAAACTAGCGCAGGCTTCTTGTATGCATGTGTTTGGCTTGCTCTCCCAATTTAATGCTGCAGTGGCTCATTTGCATGCACGCGATTAACACGGGGTCATTTGCATATCCTATCCTTCCTGCATCGGTTAGAATGTGTGCGTTGTCAGGAATGTAAAAAATCGCTTCAGCACGGTTCTAGCACTGGCTTTCTGCATCAGCCTGAAAAGCAGCCCTTTTGGTTCATGCTAACGTCAACTACTGAATCATAGGAGTAAGTCAAAGATGGGCTTGCAAAGATCGCAAACTGCCTAGATGGTGCATATGGAACTAAAAGGGAAGATAAATATCGTGGCAAACCAGTATAAAAAGCACGATGTGCAAGCATCAAGGTTTTAAAAACCAGGCATTGTGAAATTGGAAGCCAATGCTCCTTTACTAAAAGGGGGGTCACATGGACTAAATCACCGGTGTTCCCCTTGAGCAAGCATGTTTTTAGAGCAGACTTGGAGCAGTTTCCTTTTCATTGAGAGAAGGCACTGCCATTAAATATTTGGGAGTATGGTTCTATTCTACATTTGCAGAAAAAACTGCCCAAAATACCTTGGAATGTCTGTGTTTAGTAAAAGATCTTACTACAAAATGGTCCCCTCTTTGTATATCTTGGTGGGGTCGAGTTTTAAAATGATGATAGTGCCCAAAATGTAATTATATTTTGAGGATGTTGCCCTTAGTGGGGAAATGAGGTGGGTGAGTCTTTATTCCATAAAAAATGGTGCAATGTTTTGGCTTGCTAATTTGCATTTCAAAATCTGCTTCCCTCACGTAATCTTTGGGGGTTTTTGGCCCATAGGGCTTTTTTTGTGTGAACCTGGTATTCACACAAAATTAGAGATCTAAAAAGAAACCTAAGAAAGATGGAGCACAAATGGCGAAACACAAAATCAATGGAAGACAGAGCAAACATGAGCATCCTGTCAACTTATTAATACTAAAAAAAAGGAATACCACACAAATATCTTAATGAAATCAATTAATAAGCCCAGGGAATTATTTGACATAGTAAAATCACTGACCTGTCCACTAAACAATAATCAGCATATCAGGACATCAATCCGCAGGTTCTAGCAGACTACTACATGAAAAAATTAACACCAACCAATAAGTATACTCTTTGGCTAATATCTGATTCATTATATCCTGAGATTTGGACTAACTTCCATCAGATCTCATCTGACTACATACATAATATCATATCAAGTATTAACACCACAACATCTAGCCTTGATCTATATCCAGTCAGTTGGATGAATGCTACTCATCATGAATTTGAACCACTGATTCATAAAATAGTAAACCTATCACTCACAAAAGCCCAAATGCCAACATTACTAAAACAAGTAATAATTCGACCAGTACTAAAGCAAACCTCACTAGACAAGACATGTCCTACATCTTACAGACAATTTCCAGTCTCCCCTTTCTAGACAAAATAATTGAAAAGGTTGTTCCTTATCGTTCCTCCAGTTCAGTCCTCCACCTCTGGGTAGTGTACCTCCTCCTGCAGCTTGGAGACTGGGCATGTCAAACTCGTGACATCACTGGATGTAGCCTGCTGGTCTCTCCCATCAGCCCCAGTGTGTCCAGTCTCCATGCAGCAGGAGGACGTAGTAAGCCTAGGTGCTGGGCTCACTTGAGGAACAGATAAGGAGCAATTTAGTCAGGGTTTAGGTTTCCCAAATTTTAAATTTACAAATCTCAATTCCAATTCACTAATCTTAATTTAAATTTCAAATTTTAATTTGGTCCCTTTAATTTGATTTAATTTTATTTCCTTTGTGCCTGGGAGATATCTTTTTAAGAAAAAATAAAAAATAAAAAGCTTCAGGATAAGCTTCTTTCTTCTTTCCTACCGCGTCAAGACAGCTCAGTTTGCAGGATCTCTGTCCCTAGACGGCACGGGGGAGAGCTCCGCGGAACACACACACACTCGCACTGAGTGTCTGATCGCCGGCTCTGGTTCTCTGCGGGGGACATCTTGTTTCGGCAGACCAGTTCTCACTGCGGACGTCGCTTCAGATGGTAAGACGAGCTTGCTTTACCTTTTCGGCGGCGCTGTAAAGAGGAGCAGGAGAGTGTTTAGCCGGTGAGTCTTCGGATAGCTTTTGGCGCCAAAAAGCTTCTGTCAGGATTCGCAGCTATTTTGTGCACGCGGTTACCACCATGTGTCGGCTTAGTGCGGCAGCTCGCATTGGGGGGAACGCAGCAGAGCACGGCCCTGAGACAAGTTCTTCAATTTAATTTTATTTTGTTTACTTAATTTAATTTCTTACTTTAATTTCACGGGGTCCCTAGCTCCTTTTAGCGGGAGATTCCCTGTGGGGGTAGTTCTTGTGTGTTTCTTTCTTCATTTCCCTCCGTTTAAAAAAAAAAAAAAACACAACAAAGAGGACAGCAACGTTATTTGCTGTGCTTTCTTTCCTGGCAAGGGCATATTGGCTGTAAAGCTCATGTCAGCACGCCCACAGTGTGTGGTCTGCGGCACCCGCAGAGGCACAGTCGCTGACACCGGAATCTGTAGGTGCTGTGCTACTGTTTCTACCAGCATGGAGCAGCAGATGGAGGGTACAGTAGTTCCAGAGCCCCAGGGGGCATCTGCAGGGAAAGAAGGAGAGGTGGTGTTGATCTCTCCACCACTGCCCTGCCTGGAAGTCCCAACGGGTCCACCTGGTGCGCTACCGGTACTAGGGTCCGGTCCGCAGATGGGGGATTTCTCTCCAGACTTTCAGGCATTCTGTTTAAGACGACAGGGTAAATTGTCTGAACCCTTGCCCCTTGCCACTGCTATGCAACAGTCCAGAGTAGGGGAAGTTGCTAGCATTTCCCCCGAGGCCTCCAAAGAGATCCCGACCGCTGGACCTTTCACCCTCAGATTTGGGGTGGCACGGGGCAGAGGAAGCCGAGTTAGAACTCGAAGCAGGTATGGAGGAATTGGAGGAAGGGGAAATACCGGAGCCTGAGGATCAGGCAAAATTCATTCGGGTGTTCCGGAAAGACGAACTGATGACGCTAATCATGGAATCCCTCCAGATGCTAAATCTCGCTACGGCACAGCCAACAGAAGAAGAAGATGTGGAAGATCCTATCATTCAAGCGGTACAACAAGCTCAGGTAGTGTTTCCCGTCCACCGGGTAGTAGACCGGATGATCCAGGAGGAGTGGGATAAGCCAGAAGCGGGTCTAAGAGGGATCAGGACTATGAGCAGGCTCTATCCCTTGGCGGATAAAGACAAAGAGAAGTTCCGCTCTCCATGGATTGATGCAGCAGTGTCGGCGGTTATGAAGAAGACCACTATCCCGGTGGAAGGTAGCTCAGCCTTAAAGGATGCACAGAATAGGAAAGTAGATGGTCTATTGAAGTAATCATTTGAAGCTAATGCTGTGTCCTTGCAGGCGTCCATTTCTGGAGCTTGGGTGGCAAGAGCATGTCTCAGATGGTCTCAATGCTTATGGCAGTCTGCTCATCTAGAGCAGGACAGTGTAAGGGAGCTGGAGCGTCTAGAGTCGGGGTCGGCATACTTGGAGGATGTGCACTACGACTTGATCAGAGCGTTAGCAAATAGTATGGCTTCGTTGGTTGCCGCCCGGAGATCCCTGTGGATGAGGAATTGAGCGGCCGACGGCTCGTCTAAGTCGAGCCTCAGTAAGCTTCCGTTTAAAGGGAAGTTATTGTTTGGAGAAGATCTTGACAAACTGGCTAAGGATTTAGGAGAATCCAAGGGTGGAAGGCTCCCGGAGGATAAACCTAAGCAAGGGAAGTCCTTGCCGGCCTTTCGGGGTCAGTTTAGAGATTTCAGGAGATTTCGTACTTCTCGCTTGGGTGGTTTCCAAAGGGGAAGATTTGCTTCTCGGGCCCAGGGGTTTCGTGGAGCAAATAGAGGTTTTGCGGCAGCTTCCGCAGGGGCAACTCGAAAACCACAATGAAAGGAGGTGGGTCCCTTTAGGAAGCCATCCGATAGGAGGGCGGCTTAACGTCCGACCAGTGGGTGTTGGAGATAATTTGCAAAGGTTATGCGCTGGAATTGGTAAGACCGGTTCTGGACTCATTTGTGATGTCTCCCTGCAAAGGTCAACAAAAAGCCCTTGCGGTTTGCCGTATACTAGATCGGCTTTTACAGTTGGGAGCAGTCATTCCGGTCCCTATGGCAGATTACAGTGTAGGTCGCTACTCCATTTATTTCGTGGTGCCAAAGAAAGACGGATCTCTCCATCCTATCCTGGATCTAAAAGGGGTAAATCACTGCCTTTGAGTACCACATTTCAGAATGGAAACATTGAGGTCGGGCATTGTAGCAGTACGCCAGGGAGAGTATTTTTCTTCCCTCGATCTCACGGAGGTGTATTTACACATCCCAATCAGAGCGTCTCAAACGTTCCTGCGGTTCGCTGTTCCTTGGGGACATTATCAGTTCCAAGCATTGCCCTTCGGTCTGGCGACGGCCCCACGGATCTTCACCAAGATCATGGTGGTGGTGGCAGTGGCGGCGTTGCAAAAGGAAGGAGTTCTGGTTCACCCTTATCTCGACGATTGGTTGATTCGGGCAAAGTCCAAGGCTGAGAGCGTTCAGGTTACAGACAAGGTGGTGAAATTTCTGCAGAGTCTCGGCTGGGTGGTCAATCCGACTAAGAGCCGCTTAGTTCCGTCCCAGGATCTCAAAAGTCTGGGAGTGCGGTTCGACACTCAGAGAGGAGCACTGTTCCTGCCAAATCGATGAGTTCAAGTACTTCGACAGCTGGTGCGCAAGTTCAGGTCTGCTCTGGCGCCCTCAGCATGTAGTTACCTTCGTGTGCTGGGAACAATGGCGGTGACCTTGGAAGTAGTTCCATGGGCCAGATTTCATATGCGGCCCTTACAGAGGGCGCTGCTTCGCCGTTGGTCACATCAGTCCGACTCATTGAACAAAAGACTTCCCTGCCCTCCCCGGGTCAGACAATCCCTTCGCTGGTGGCTGCTTCCTGATCTCTGAAAGCAGGAATGCCCCAGGAGCAGCCGGAGTGGCTCCCATTGTTGACAGACGCGAGTCTCGCAGGCTGGGGAGCACATTGTGGAGATCTCTTCGCGCAAGGCACTTGGTCTGTGCAAGAGAGCAAATGGTCAACCAACCGGCTAGAGATAAGAGCGGTCTGGCTAGCGCTACAAAAGTTCAAAACTACGGTGACAGGTCGAGCGGTACAAGTGCTGTCCGACAAGTCCGCGACAGTAGCCTACATCAGTTGACAGGGCAGTACAGGAAGTGTGGCCATGGAAGAAGAAGCAGAGGCACTGTTCTCTTGGGTAGAGACTCGGCTATCAGCGATCTCGGCGGTGCACATTGCAGGGAAGGACAATGTGATGGCGGATTTTCTCAGCAGAGTCCGAGTGGATGCCGGGGAATGGGAGTTGCATCCGGACGTATTTGCGCAAATAGTTCGCAGATGGGGACCACCGATCATGGATCTCATGGCGACCTTTTAGTCAGAAAAAATGGGTCATTTCTTCAGCAGACGGCGAGAGAGGGTGTCAGAAGTAATCGATGCTCTGATGCAACCTTGGCTGTCGTCAGGTCTCCTCTATGTCTTCCCACCGTGGACGCTCATAGGGTGTATGGTTCAGCGTATCAAAACGCATCAGTGAAAAGTGCTGTTGGTGGCCCCAGACTGGCCAAGACACCCGTGGTACGCCGATCTCATTCGGTTACTCGACGGGGGTCCTTGGAGATTACCGACGTGGGAAAATCTGTTGTTACAGGGGCTGCTTCGAATGCCTCAGGTGGATCGGTTCTCGCTTACGGTTTGGCCATTGAAAGGGCAAGGTTAAGGAAAAAAGGTTACTCCGGAGCGGTCATCGCGACTTTACTTCGAGCGAGGAAAAAGTCCACGTCTCTGGCATATGTGCGCATCTGGCGTATTTTTGAAGACTGGTGCTCAAGTTGGCAAGCACATGCGGCCACAGTATCTGTTCCCTTGGTGTTAAGTTTCCTGCAAGACGGGTTTGATAAGGGTCTGGCAGCCAGTTCCTTGAGAGTTCAGTTAACAGCCCTGTCTTGCTATAGAGGCAAAGTCCAGGGAGTGGCTCTAGGTTCGCATGTCGATGTGGTGCATTTTCTTAAAGCAGTTTCCAGGCTGCAGCCCTCTCGTAGAATCACGGTTCCACCGTGGGATCTCAACTTGGTTTTAGGGGCATTAGCTAAGGAACCATTTGAGCCCTTACACCAGGCATCAGTTAAGGATTTAACATTAAAGACAGTGTTTTTGGTGGCCATCTGTTTGGCAAGGCGGATTTCGGAGTTACTGTCATGTAGAGAGCCGTTTTTGTCCTTTTCCAGAGAAAAGGTGGTCCTGCTACCAGTTCCGTCCTTTTTGCCAAAGTTGGTTTCTCCGCTTCACCTAAATCAAATGGTTTCTCTTCCAGTTCTAGATTTGGTGGAGGGGAGCGTTCTGGACAGTAGTTTACGCCGCTTGGACATAAAGAGGGTGCTGTGATGGTATTTAAAGGTTTCAGAAACTTTTCGCATGTCGGACCGTTTATTCATGTTGTTCGGAGGTCCCCACAAAGGGGAGGCGGTGGCAAAAGCATCCATTTCCAAATGGATTAAAGAGGCTATTGCGTCAGCATATCTTTTGCAAGGTCGCCCAGCGCCTGTGGACTTAAGAGCTCACTCTACTAGAGCGCAAGCGACATCCTGGGCGGAACACAGTTTGGTTCCGCCAGTGGAAATTTGTAGAGCGGCCACTTGGTTCTCTCTTCATACTTTCAGTAAGCACTACTGCCTCGATATCCAGGCGGCGAACAATGCCTGTTTCGGCTCAGCGGTGTTGCATTCTGGCTGGAAAGGTTCCTTTCAATAATTACTGCTCTGTTACATCCCAGAGGTGGAGGACTGAACTGGAGGAACGATAAGGAAATAGAAATTAAACTTACCTGGTAATTGTTGTTCCTTGAGGAACGCCAGTTCAGTCCTCATTCCCGCCCGGGGATTGATTCATTAGCAGTGGTTGCTCAGTTGGGAGAAGTGCAAAGACTACAGGTGAGTATAACTCTTAATAGGATCGTAATCACCCTGATCCTTACTATCTCTTTCTATTCTTCCTCTCTCTTGTCTCTGGCTCGGCATAGGAGGGGAAGGAGATAGTGCGAGAAGCAGCCCCTTTGGTCTGGAGGGGGGGGGGTTTAGTTGTCAAGTAAGTTATGTGTTATGCGTTCAGTTTGAGTATAAGGTTGAAATTAATATGCTAGCTACTTATTTGTTGCTCCTTTGAGTCTGCTTTGTCAATAGTTCACTGGGGTTGATGGGAGAGACCAGCAGGCTACATCCAGTGATATCACGAGTTTGACATGCCCAGTCTCCAAGCTGCAGGAGGAGGTACACTACCCAGAGGTGGAGGACTGAACTGGAGTTCCTCAAGGAACAACAATTATCAGGTAAGTGTAATTTCTATTTTATAGACAACTTCAAGATGACATCAATCTATATGCACTCTAAGATGAACATCGGTATGGATTCAGAACACACCACAAAGTCGAAACACTGCTACTAACACTTATTGATAAATTAATAAAAGGGATTGAAAACCCTAAAAAGGCATTTATCCTTTGACTCTATCTTACATGAAATACTCCTTGATAGGCTGCAACTAATTGGTCTATATGGGAACGTATTACAATGGTTCAGATCCTACTTGATAGATCGTACCCAACAAGTCAAAATCATTCAGCAATTATCTAAATCATACAAGCAGAAACAAGGACTACCTCAAGGGCCCTCCCTTTCAGCCTTATTATTTAATATCTACAACCACTGTGTAAACACCAAAAAAACACCAAATAGGATATTCCATCTATGCAGATGACATCATGTTACATCTCCCATTTGATGCCATTAATCCAAATTTTGAGCCAATAATATCCTGCCTTAAGGAGATATCATAATGGTTAAAAACCAACAATTTAAAATAAATTATAAAAAGAGGTTTTATTCACCACCAAAAATCAATGCTTTAACCCTCCTTCCACAATTGATGTAAAAGAAGCTATCCTTAATGTAAAGAATGAGGTAAAATACTTAGGTGTCATATTAGATCAAACCCTCAACTTTACATCACATATCAAACTCACCACCAAAACCATTTACAGCAAATTGAGAATGATCAAACAACTGCGCCCACTTCTGTCCAACAATGATTTCAGAACAGTACTTCAAGCCATGATACTTCCACACATGGACTATTGTAATAGTCTACTTCAAGGTCTTTTGAAACAAACAATTTTTCACGGTCTGCAATTTGCCCAGCATATGGTCGCTCGTATAACTAACAAATCTGAGCACATTACTCCAATCTTATACAAACTCCACTGGCTCCCTATACTCAGTAGGATCAAATATAAATTATTGATGACTACTTTCAAACTGATAAGAAATATAACCCCAACTTATCTCACAAAGCTAATTAAAGTAACTCCAATGACAGACAAAGAAGAACCTGCACACAAAACACCCTAATTATACCCTCAGAATATCGCAAAGCAAACCATGCCACTAGTAACAGAGCCTTTTTTTACATTGCCCCCTCCATGTGGAATATGCTACCAGACAAACTTAGATCCATCACTGATTTATCAACATTCCGAAAGGACCTAAAAACTCACCTCTTTCGAGAGTATTTTGGGCTCCTGGAAGACCATAAAACTATATACCCCACCTAACACCCCAATACAAATAAATAATAACAAGCATTTTTAACATTATTAAACTATTTACGCATTGTAATTCACCAAATGATTCCCCACTCACCCTCACATTTTATATAAGTTGATATTGTATATAGACACCCATGTATATAAACAAATACCTCGCTAGGCATGTATAGGCCTTCCTATATATCTGCATATATCTATACAGATGTACAGGGTGGCCCAAAAAAGTGAGAACATCTCGTAAATTAAAAGCGTAAATAGATTACTTATTTACCTTTTTTAGCTATATAACATCTTTATTTCGACAATTTCCAGTCGCCATCTTTTTTTTTTAATTTGTCAATTGTTTACATCTGTCTTTTTGAATTTTTAAATAACTTATATGCTACGAGATGTTCTCACTTTTTTTGGGCCACCCTGTATATGTCAGCACATAAGGTGATGTATATAAGCGCATACCTTCCTTTGGTTAATATAATGTGAATGTTAAAATGTTTGATGTGACAACTACTGTTAAAATGTTTACTGTAATTAGTTCCCATGTTACAATGTAATGTTGTTCTGTAAACCACTTTGATTGCTCGAAAAGGGGGTATAAAAAAACCCCAAACATTAAATAAATAAATAAAACGGTAGGAGGGCCAGAATACTATATTTTCATGCAAATAATGCACCCACGTATATAACGCGCGCACACATATAATACATGGAAATTATGCCATTCTATTCTAGAATCTTCACATAACACACCCACACCTTTAACACACATGTGAAAATAAAGTAAATCATGGTGGTCTTGAAGTTATTATAGCTAATGATGTGTAAGTGTCAGAAGTTAACTTGTTAACTTGTGCTTCTGTGTTACTGTTGACCACTTGGGTACAGTTCTCCATGACTAAAGAAACCAATTCCTTACAAGTGTCCTTTATTTAAAACTTGATATACTACTCTATCACAATGTATAAAGGCATGAAACAAAAGTCCTACACTGCTGTCTTCAAACTAAAAGTCGTGAAAGCGGAAGAAACAAGCAACAGAGTGGTAGCGAGAGAGTTTGAGGTTGGAGAGACATCCATTTGTGAATGGAGAAAGGAGAAAAGGAACTTGAGAATATGAACCCCTGCAAACACGCCAAGTCATGAGCACAAAGCAAAATAGCCTAAACTGGAGAATGACTTGTGAGATTGGGTTCTTTCTTGGAGAGAACAAAATCAAGCTATCTCTAGTGTTGCAATTCAGATCAAAGCGAAGCTTCTGGCAAATGAAAAAGGAATCACTGATTTCAAAACAAGTTTCTTCTGGATTTCTAGATTCATGAAAAGAAGTGGACTTTCACTGAGAATGAGAACCACTGTAGGCCAGCAACTTCCAGACAACTGTAAGCAAAAGATGAACAACTTCGGTGAATTAGTCTCTAAAGAAATATCTGAACATGGTATCTCTGCAATGGTCGTTATAGATATGGATGAGGTTTCAATGTCTTTCGACATCCCTATCACCAGGACTGTAGCTGCTTAAGGAACGAAAACTGTAGCCATTAAAACCACTGGGCATGAGAGGGCCTGCTTCACTGTAGTCCTTGAATGTACTGCGAGTGGGGGGAAATTAAAGCTGATGACAGTTTTCAAGAGAGTTACCATGCTCCGTGAATAACTGCCCACTGGTGTGGTTGTCCATTTCAATAGGAAGGTAGGGATGGATGGACAGTGACCTTATAAAAGGTATGGATTGATAAATGTTATAGAGCCAGGCAGGGGGGGGATTCTTCTCCAGGAAGTCCTTACTATATTCGACGCCATGGCTGCCCACAGAAAAAAATGTTTAAAATTGTTTATCAGCAGAATAAGACACATTTGGATACCAAAGAAAAAGGTGAAGATGCTGATAGCAGTGACAACATCACTTCAAAAATCATAGAAGAGCACCTGCGGTTGGTTCTTAGTTACTTCAAGTTTACAGACTTTGAAGAGTTTGAGGAGTCAGATGATGATGACATCGAGTGAACTGGAATTGGCATAGTTTAATTTAGTCATTTACCCGCATTTAGTCTCATTGAAATTCAGCAGTTCAGAAATAAAGAAGTTATAAAGAAATTAAAAATGACTCGGAGTTTCTTTTGTGTTGTGTTCATAATTAGTATACAACACATTCACACATATAATGCGCGGGGGGAAGGTTGTATGCAAAAAGCATATAACATGCACGTTATATGTGTGAAAATACGGTTATTGCTGCTTGTCTTGTAAGATGAATATAGGTCCTTTTTTTCATGTTATTTGATTGGCTGAATATTCCATCTGTTTGGTCTCCAGTCTGGGCACAAATCAAGGAAGTTTTTAAATTTGAAACTGACTTCACATTTCGTATTGTGATTTTATGATGTCTTGCAGGTATACCTTCCTTGGCAAAAGAGCAAAGGTTTCTGTTCGATTTCATGTTAGGAATAATTGCTCTCAGTTTGATCCTCAATAAATTAGAAAGATAACCCATGACTTGAAATGTACCAGTGGTGGAATTTAATATATTTATGTCATAAATTTGAGTTGAATTTTGAGGCTGAATGTTAGAGGGATTTACAGAAAAGGGTGAAATGGAAATTTGATTCATATATTAATACAGGGCTTGACAAATCCCAGGTTGCTATGGCAACTATAAATTGAACCCTGGCACTGGGGATTTCATTGACTCCTCCCCAGCCATCCAAGGCCGGCACTAGAGGTGGTTCAAAGTGTTGGTGCCCTAGGCGAACCTCAGGCTTTACACCTCCTCCTCTCGCTATCAAAATCTAGTATTTAGCTTTGAATGCTTTGCTGTTGATGCCCTCTGGAAGTTGCTGCCCTAGGTGACTGCGTAGTTTGCAAAGTGACTGGGCCACCCCTGCAGCCATCACCCGATCTGTCTTACCATCCCTGCTGCACTTTTAGCTGCTCTACCGCGATAGGCTGTGCATGTAGCTTGAGTCGTGCGGTGGAGGAAGTTTGCTGATCTTGCGCTTTGAAATCTCATAAAATCAGCAAACATCCTGCACCCTGCAGCTTGAGCTACAGGTAGAGCCGATTGTGCTGGAGCAGCAAAAGGCGCAGAAGGAATGGTAAGATAGATCCAGTGATGGCTGGGGAAAGGGGGCAAGGAGAAAGAGAGACAAGACTGGGATGTTGGTGGGGCAGGGGCTGTAAGAGACACGAGGAGTGGGGGCTTATGAAAAAGAGAAGCATGTGTGAAGTCGGGGTGCAGGGGCTATTGAAGATGTTTTTTTGCTTTATATACAATATTACCAAGCTATGGTGATAAGTGAAACAAAAAAGGAAGTTGCCTTGGGTACAGCTATAAAGGGTCACCAATATGCTGTTGACAACATTCTCATTTGAGATGGTATGAGGGGAGAAGGGTCACTCCCTTCTGTTGGCACTTTCTAAAGGCATATTTAGCTGACTTATTAAGCTTTCTTTTCCCATAGAAAATGTGAAAACAGTAAATCAGGCCCTTAAAAAAGGAGATGTGATGCATCTTTTGGGGGCTGGTGGGGCACTGTGACCAAGGTCTCAGTGGCTGGCTCCTAGATTCCAAGAAAATTTGTCAAGGCCTGTGTTAAAAGACAAAAAATTTCAAGAGGGTACATTAAGTTAATGGATTTGTGATTCTGTACTGTCAATTGTACAACGCCAGGTTGGGTTGGAGTTGTTATTTTTAAGCTTTTTGAGTTGTATTGTTTCACATTTGAAAATAAATACTTAAAAAAGAAAACAGAATTAGGCCTGAATAGTATGGGGAACCATCAGGGAAGACTAGGTATTTTGGGCTGCAAAACGTAATAGCAAATTTCTGCAATATTCTGCCAAGAAAAAGGTACTATGATGGAACCCTGATTTTCTAAGGAAGAAATAGGCACATACAAGATTATTTTTGTTCTTTTTTAAGAGGTTTCTTTCTTTTTTTTTTTTTTTAAGTTACTATGAGGTTTTCTTGTTGTCCTTTTTTTTTTTTTTCTTTTTTTTTTTTGAAGCGTCGGGGGGGTGGGGTGGAGACGGATATACCTTGGAGATTTTGCTTCATCTACATAGGTTTTAACCCAGCAGTTTCCTGCTGCTTATGTGGGCCCCTGCTCACGTAGAACCAGGGCTGGGATTCTGGTCCCCTGAGCCTTTATTCACAATTAACGTTTTATTTTATGGTACCTTCCTTTTCACAACATATGTAGTAGACTAGTTATTGCAACATCAGTCCTTGGGCTGAGGACTAAGTACAAGGTTTTCTGGAACTTTTAATCATAGGCCCTGAATCTGACCACTATTTGTCACCTTTGAGGTATCATCAGATCTCATGTACTCCTCGTTCCCTTTCCCTCTCTTTATCCCCTCTCTCCTCAGCCCTCCTCTCCTCCTCCCCCCCCCGGTGTTGTCCCAGTCAACCGAGGAGTGGAAAACCCAACTAATATTAGACCACAGCCCTTCCTTATGGAAGTGAATAGCACTGCCATATAGCTAAAACATCACTTTTGCCATTTGTTTCCTATAGGTTGTAACATTACAAAATTTCTTTAAATGCTTACCGTTTCCCTTTCATGTCTTTTCTAGTGAATTCTGCATTCCATCTTTAACTTTTATTCGATATATTATACACTCTTATTTCACATTCTATAATAATCCCAATGTGGTCATATAATACTGACCACACACCTTACAATTTTTTTATAGCATTGATGAAAGATAAGTTTGAAGGATCATAAATACCCTTCTGTGATGTAAAAGCATGAGACATGTTTAATTCTAGAATCTTTGTTGCCCAGTAATCACAATGAAAAGCTTTTGAAAGATTTGTTGCAGGGACTGTACTATAATAATAGCAGAGCAGTGATCATGTGGGCCCTTTTGCAGATTTTTCATAATAGGCCCTCCAAGACGTACACACACTCCCACCCATATTTCTTCACTGCCCAGTACTCCGTTCCTTTAGTTCTCTGATCTTTCTTCCTCTTCTCCACCTCCTTACCTCCTATGCTCTGCCTCCTCTCTGTCCCTTCTTCTCCTCTATATCCTAACCCCCCTTCTTCGGCCTCTTTCAGAACTCTCAGATTGACTACTCTTTGTAGACCTATAATGGGGGGAAGCAGTTCTGAGCACAAGGCTCCTCTTGCCTCCTGCTGCTGAATGGATCATGTCAGCAGAGTGTGAGCCAATCAGCTGCAGGAAAAGGGAACCAGCAGCAGCTCAGATTTGCTACCTTTCTTGCTTCTTGTCTCAAGCTCAATACTGAAGGAGCAAGTGGGAGGAGGGCTGATTGTCTGTTAGTGGCCCTGCAAAGGAGCCAGTTTTGTTTGGCTGTTTCTCTCACCTGCTGGGAAGATGGCCTATGTGGAACTAATTCTACCTTAGCATTTCTTGTTTATAGCAAGACCCCCTTCACTCTTTGAAAGCCAGTGCAATTGCACAATTGCATTTTCTACATCCCCAAAAGCTCCATCACTGTGTAATGTGTATGTCACTTCGTATCTACTAGTGCTGCTGTATTAAATGCTTTCAATAGTTTCTATGACTTGGAACGCCCTGAATAAGAACAGAACACCCCCTAAAAAACTGAACTTAAATAATTGTATTGGATGATATGGTTGTAAATAAGAACATAAGATATGCCATAGTGGGTCAGACCAAGGACCATCAAGCTCAGTATCCTGTTTCCAACAGTGGCCAATCTAGGTCATAAGTACCTAGCAGTTTCCCCAAAAGACACAGCTTCCTCAATGCTTGTATTAGGTCAAGCAGTGATATCCCATGTCCCTTTTAATAATGGTTCCTTATCGGTCCTCCAGTTCAGTCCTCCACCTCTGGGTTGTGCATCTCCTCCTGCAGCTTGGAGACTGGGCATGTCAAAATCGTGACATCACTGGATGTAGTCTGCTGGCCTCTCCCATCAGCCCCAGTGTGTCCAGTCTCCGTGCAGCAAGAGGATGTGAGCCTAAGTCTGGGCTCACTTGAAGGAGGAGTGGAGGAGTGGCCTAGTGGATGGGGCAAGGTACTTCAGGCCGGAAGGTCGGGGGTTCAAATCCCACTAGAGGACAGCAACCTTGGGCCGGAAGGACTGGGGTTTCTAGTCCCACAGGTGCTCCTTGTGGTCTTGGGCAAGCCACTTAACCCTCCATAGCCCATGTTCCCTGTAAAATAGTTATCTCCAAGTTATAATGCCCTGTTCAATGTAATTTCAGTTTGTTCAATGTAAACCGCACTGATGCAGAATAGCGCGGTATATAAGAGAATGTAAATAAATAAATAAATAAAATAAGGACAGATAAGGAGCTGTTAGGGTAGCTTAGTGATAGTTTCGGTGGAATTGATTTGGCTTGATTTGGTTTCTAGGACACTTGGCTAAATTGGAGGCCTGTGTCTTTAAAAACAAAACAAATGGAAAGCCGGCATCTCTCTTTATACCAGTCCCTTTCTGCCTTTTTTTTTTGTTGTTTTAGCTGGGCTGTATCTTTACAGTGAGGAGTTGGCTGTCTGATCTCTCCCCTCCTTGCCTGTACGGAGGGGAGCATGGCAGCAGGCAGTCCCCGGCCACTCGCTATCACGGAGACAGCGTTAGCACTCAGGGGAGTACAGAAGGCAAATATTTCGCCGGCGGCTTCTCGAGGCTGTGCGGGACCGCGCAGGCTGGAGATCCCTGGAGGAGTCAACAAACCCCGTATGGCGCTGCCTTGCTGTGCCTGCAGGTAAGAGTGTTTAATCGGGGGGAAGACTTGGCTACAGGATGCTGACAAGAGGCAGTGCCTTGCCTAGTTTTTGGCGCCATTTCGCAGCAGCCGTGTACGGCGGCCATCTTGGGACCGCGTGCACACCGTGTGGCTGGCACTCGCGATCGGACTGCGGGGCGGTAGGAAAGGGCCCTGGGTCCTGGAAACGTTTTATCTCTTGTTTCTTTTCTTGTATTTTATTTTATTTTATTTTGGGGAACTGTTCCTTTTTGTAAGAGTTAGAGGAGTCCTGAGTCATTTTTTGTTTTATTTAGGGGGCAAATTCTCCTTTCTCGGGGAGTTTATGTGGGCCTCCCTGTGGTTTGTTTATTGACAGACTTGTAAAAAAAAAAAAAAAGGAAAATAAATACAATACCAACTCTTATTATTGGAGGGTCAGCCGCTTGCCTAGAGAGGCGGTAGCTGACCTATGGCGACGCGCCCTCAGTGTGTGGTCTGCGGCACAAGCAGGGGTACAGTCGCAGCAGATGGAAGTCAAGAGATCTCAGGAATCCCAGGAGGTCTCAGCTGAGGCTGAGGGAGAGGCATTGAGGACCACGAATCCCTGCAGATGCTAAATCTCGCTACTGCACAGCCAGCGGAAGAAGATGAGGTCAAAGACGCTATCATTCAAATGGTGAGGCAAGCGCAGGTAGTGTTTCCCTTTCACTGAGTGGTTGACCGGATGATTCAGGAGGAATGGGATCAACCGGAAGCCGGTCTGAGAGGAATTAGGTCTTTGAACAGGCTATATCCTTTAGCAGATAAGGATAAGGAGAAGTTTCGCTCGCCACGAATTGAAGCAGCAGTGTCAGCGGTTACAAAAAAGACTACTATCCCGGTGGAAGATAGCGCAGCCTTAAAGGACGCACAGGATAGGAAAGTCGATGGGTTGTTGAAACAATCCTTTGAGACTAACGCTCTGTCCTTGCAGGCTTCCATTTGTGGAGCCTGGGTGGAGAGGGTGTGTCTTCGATGGTCTCAGCGCTTATGGCAGTCTCCTCGCCTGGAGCAGGAAGAGATAAGAGAACTAGATCGTCTGGAGTCAGGCTTGGCGTATCTAGCAGATGTGCATTATGATTTGATTTGAGCACTTGCTAATAGTATGGCTTCCTCGGTGGCTGCTCGGAGATCTCTGTGGCTGAGGAATTGGGCGGCCGATGGTTTGTCCAAATTGCGTCTCAATAAGCTCCCGTTTAAAGGGCGGTTGTTGTTTGGTGAGGATCTCAAGTTGGTGAAGGATCTCGGGGAGACCAAAGGAGAGAGACTCCCGAGGATAAACCAAAGCAAGGGAAATCATTACCGGCCTTTCGGGGTCAGTTTAGGGACTTTCGGAGATTTTGAACTTCTCGTTTGGGTGGTTTCCAAAGAGGAAGATTTGCTTCTAGGGCCCAGGGGTTTCGTGGGTTTCACGGAGTAAACAGAGGCTTTGCAGCAGCTTCAGCAGCAACAAGTTGAAAGCCACAATGAGATGAGGCAGGTCCCGGTGGGAAGTCAGCCGATTGGCGGGTGACTTTAGGAATTTCTTCCTGACTGGACCCAAATAACATCTGACCAATGGGTGTTGGAGATAATTTGCGATGGTTATGCGCTGAAATTGGCAAGGCCGATGCGGGACTCATTCGTGATGTCTCCCTGCAGAGGTCAGCGAAAAACCCTGGCGGTGCGTGAAACATTGGACCGGCTTTTACTAATGCGAGCAGTCTCGCCAGTCCCGGGAGCGGAGTACGGCGTGGGTCGATACTCCATTTATTTCGTAGTGCCAAAGAAAGATGGGGCCTTGCGCCCTATATTAGACCTGAAAGGGGTGAATCGGTGTCTTCGGGTACTGCATTTCAGGATGGAAACCTTGAGATCAGTCACAGTGGCGGTACGCCAAGGGGGAGTACTTGACGTCCCTCGATCTTACGGAGGCGTACTTACATATCCCAATCAGAGCGTCTCATCAAAAGTTTCTGCAGTTCGCTTTTCCCTGGGGGCATTATCAGTTCCAAGCATTGCCTTTCGGGCTGGCAACGGCTCCGCGGACATTCAGCAAAATTATGGTGGTGGTAGCGGCGGGGTAACGAAAGGAAGGGATTCTGGTGCATCCGTATCTCGACGATTGGTTGATTCGGGCAAAGTCTGAGGCCGAGAGTGTGCAGGTGACAGGGAAAGTAGTGCAGTTTTTGCAGACTCTCGGCTGGGTCATCAATCTAGCCAAAAGCCGATTAATACCCTCCCAGGATCTTGAGTACCTGGGGGTGCGGTTCGACACGCAGACAGGAGCAATGTTTCTTCCGGATCGGCGAGTCGCGCCCTTCAACAACTGGTGCGCAAGTTCAGATCCGCTCCGGCCGCCTCGGCATGGAATTATCTTCGTGTGCTGGGAACGATGGCGGCAACCCAGGAGGCAGTGCCTTGGGCCAGGTTCCATATGCGGCTATTACAGAGAGCGCTGCTTCGCCGCTGGTCGCATCAGTCCGATTCATTGAACAAACGGCTTTCCTGCCCGCTCAAGGTCAGGCAGTCTCTTCGGTGGTGGCTGCTTCCAGGATCTTTGAAGGCAAGGATGCCCCTGGAGCAGCCGCAGTGGCTTCCACTGTTGATGGATGCAAGTCTAGCAGAGTGGGGAGCTCATTGCGAAGGTCGGTTCGCTCAAGAAACTTGGTCAAAACTAGAGAGCAAGTGATCGATCAACCGGTTGGAGTTGAGAGCGGTCTATCTGGCACTTCAGGTGTTCGAAGCTATAGTGGCAGGACGAGCAGTGCGAGTGCTGTCGGACAACTCTGCCACGGTGGCCTACATCAATTGACAGGGCGGCACGGGAAGTGCAGCCATGGAAGAGGAGGCAGAGGCGTTGTTCTCATGGGTGGAACATCGTCTGCCGGCGATCTCGGCAGCACACATTGCAGGGACGGACAGTGTGATGGCGGATTTTCTCAGCAGGGTCCGGGTGGATGCCAGGGAATGGGAATTGCATCCGGACGTGTTTGCGCAAATAGTTCACAGATGGGGACCGCTGATCATGGATCTCATGGCGACCTTTCAGTCAGCAAAGGTGAGTCACTTCTTCAGCAGGCGGCGAGAACGGATGTCAGAGGGGATCGACGCCTTGATGCATCAGTGGCCCTTGACAGGTCTCCTCTGTGTGTTCCCTCCGTGGGCGCTCATAGGCTGAGTGGTTCAGCGGATCGAAGCTCATCCGGGGAGAGTGCTGTTGGTGGCCCCGGACTGGGCAAGACGACCATGATATGCTGATATCGTTCGCCTCCTTGACGGGAAGCCCTGGAGGTTACCGGGGTCTGAAGATCTGTTGCTACAAGGACCACTTTGAATGCCGCAGGTGGATCGGTTCTTGCTTACGGTCTGGCCATTGAAAGGGCGCGGCTAAAGAAAAAAGGCTATTCTGCAGCAGTCATTGCGACCTTGCTGAGAGCTAGGAAGCAGTCAACGTCTCTGGCATATGTCCATATATGGTGTATATTTGAGGACTGGTGTTCACGGCAGCAAGTTAGGGCGGCAACTGGATCTGTGTCTCTGATTTTAAGCTTTCTGAAAGACAGGTTTGATAAGGGGCTGGCAGCCAGTTCTTTGAGATTCCAGTTGGCAGCCCTTTCATGCTATACGGGCAAAATGCAGGGAATTGATCTAGGCGCTCATGCTGATGTGTTGCATTTCCTTAAGGCGGTAACCAGATTGTGGCCTTCACATAGAATTATTGTTCCGCCCTGGGATCTCAATTTGGTCTTAGGGGCGTTAACCAGAGAACCCTTTGAGCCGTTGCGCCAGGCGTCGGTTAAGGATTTGACTTTAAAGACGGTGTTTTTGGTAGCCATTTGTTCGGCGAATTTCAGAGTTGCAAGCGTTGTCCTGTAGGGAGCTGTTCTTGTCCTTTTCCAGAGAGAAGGTGGTTTTGCGGACAGTTCCCTCCTTTTTGCCAAAGGTGACGTCTCCTTTTCACTTGAATCAAACGGTCTCTCTTCCGGTGTTAGGCTCGCTGTAGGGGTCCGCTTCGGACCATACCTTGCGCCGCTTGGATATTAAAAGAGTATTGTGGCAATATTTAAAAGGTGTCAGAAACATTTCGCAAATCGGACCGACTATTCGTGCTGTTCGGTGGTAGCCGCAAAGGGGAAGCAGCGGCGAAGGCTTCTATTTCGAGATGGATTAGAGAGGCGATTGCATCTGCTTATCTATTGCAAGGGCGTTCGGTTCCAACGGGCTTAAGAGCTCATTCTACCAGAGCACAAGCCACTTCCTGGGCGGAACACAGTTTGGTTCCGCCAGGGGAAATATGTAGGGCGGCCACTTGGTCGTCTCTTCATACTTTCAGTAAGCACTACCGATTAGATGTATCAGCGGCGAATGATGCCTGTTTCGGTTCGGTGGTGTTACAAGAACGGCTGGAAAGGTCCCTCCCAATGATCACTGCTCTGTTACATCCCAGAGGTGGAGGACTGAACTGGAGGACCGATAAGGAGATGGAAATTACACTTACCTGGTAATTGTAGTTCCTGAAGGGACTCCAGTTCAGTCCTTATTCCCGCCCAGGGTGTTATCGTGGGCAGTGGCTGGTCAGTTGGGAGAGTCGTAAGATTTCCGGTAGGTATGATTCTCTCTCTTCCTTCTGTTTCCTCTTTCTATTTCTGGGTAAGCTGAAAGAGAGAAGTGCAGGGGAAGTTTCCTTCTTTTGGGGGGAACGTTTAAGTTTTACAAAGTTAGAATTATATATACAGTTTTGAGTACAAAGCTATGATTCTATAATAGCTACTTATTTGTTGCTCCTTTGAGTGTGCTTTGTCAATAGTTCACTGGGGCAGATGGGAGAGGCCAGCAGACTACATCCAGTGATGTCACGATTTTGACATGCCCAGTCTTCAAGCTGCAGGAGGAGGTGCACAACTCAGAGGTGGAGGACTGAACTGGAGTCCCTTCAGGAAGTACATGGCCTATCTAGTCTGTCCTTCCATATCAACAACTGCAACAGTCCCCTTTTTACCTTTAGAGATCCTCTGTGTTGGTCCCATGCTTTTTTGAATTCAGTTACTGTCCTCATCTCTACCACCTCCACTGGGAGACTATTCCATGGATCCACTACTCTTTCCGTAAAGAAATATTTCCGCATATCACTCCTGAATCTATCTCGCTTCACCCTCATCCCATGTCACCTCGTAGCAGAACTTGCTTTCAATTAAAAGAGGCTCTCTCCCTGAACATTTATGCCACGGAGGTATTTAAACATCTCAATCATATCACCTCTATCCTGCCTTTCCTCTAAGGTGTACATATTAAGATCCCTAAGTCTGTCCTTATATGCTTTATAATGAAGACCACTAATCATTTTAGTAGCCACCATCTGCACCGACTCCATCCTTTTCACATCCTTTTGAAGGTGCGGTCTCCAGAATTGCACACTATACTCCAAATGAGGTCGCACCAAAGACTTATACAGAGGCATTATCACCTCCTTTTTTTCTGCTAGCCATTCCTCTCCGTATGCACCCAAGCATCCTTCTAGCTTTTGCTGTCGCCTTTTCTATCTGTTTAGCTACTTTAAGATCATCAGACACAACCACGCCTAGGTCCTGCTCTTCTTTAGTGGACAAAAGTACTTCACCCCCTATACTATATTGCTCCCTTGGATTGCTGCAGCCCAAATGCATGACCTTACATTTTTTAACATTAAATCCCAGCTGCCAAATTCTAGACCATTCTTCAAGCTTAGCTAGATCCCTCCTCATGTTATCTACACCTTTCTGGGTGTCTACTCTATTGCAGATTTTAGTATCATCCGCAAAGAGGCAAACCTTACCCGACAGCCCTTCCGCTATATCACTAACAAAGATGTTAAAAAGAATCGGACCAAGGACAGATCCCTGGGGCACACCACTGGTAACATCCTTCTCCTCAGAGAGAGCTCCATTTACCTGTACTCTTTGTCACCTCCCACCCAACCAATTTCTAACCCAAGCAGTAACTTTAGGGTCCATCCTTAGGGTGCTCAGTTTATAAGTCGCCTGTGAGGAACAGTGTCAAAGGCTTTACTGAAATCTAAATACACCACATCTAGGGCTCTCCCTTGGTCCAACTCCCTGGTCACCCAGTCAAAGAAATCGATCAGATTTGTCTGACAAGACCTGCCTCTGGTGAATCCATGCTACCTCGGATCCTGTAATCCGCTGCACTCCAGAAAACTCACTATTTTCTCTTTCAGCAGTGTTTCCAATAATTTACTCACCATCAAAGTTAAACTAACCGGCCTGTAGTTTTCAACCACATCCTTACTTCCGCTTTTGTGTAAAGGCACCACATGAGCCTCTCTCCAGTCCTTTGGCACCACTCCCGACTCCAACAAGGCATTGAAAATGTCAGTCAGTGGAACTGCTAGAACGTCACCAAGTTCCCTCAGTATTCTAGGGTGTATCCCATCCGGTCCCATCGCTTTGTCTACTTTAAGTTCAGCTAGTTTCTCACGAACACAGTCTTCTGACAATTGTTCAAGATGTCCCTCGCTTCTGTTCCTGTTTGTGGGTGTTTTCTGAGGTCCTGCCCCTGGTTCTTCATCTGTGAACACAGAACAGAAATATTTGTTAAGCAATTCTGCTTTATCCTTATCAGCTTCTACATATTCCTCCCCTGCACCCTTGAGTCTGACAATACCACTTTTGCCCTTCTCACTAACATATCTGAAAAATGCCTTATCCCCCCATTTTATTGCATTGGCTATTTCCTCCTCCTTTTGAATCTTTGCCTTCCTGACTACTTTGCTAGCTTCTCTAAGTTTTTCCAAATATAGATACCTGTCTTCCTCTCTCTGTGATCTCTTGTATTTTATGAAGGCCTCCCTCTTTTTCTTCACTTTTCAACTACTTCTTTCGAAAGCCATAGCGGTCTCCTTTTCCTTTTACCTTTATTTACCATTTTAACAAAAAGGTTGGTTGCCCTTAAAATATCCCCTTTCAGTTTTGCCCAATGTTTTTCTACATCCCCCAGCTGTTCCCATCCCACTAACGACTCCCTGAGGTATTGGCCAATCTTGGCAAAGTTAGTCTTCCTAAAGTCTAAGATCCTCACCTCTGAATGGATTCTAACAGCCCTAGTCCTAATATTGAACCGCACCATCTGGTGATCACTGGATGCAAAATGATCTCCCACTACAACATCAGAAACACTTTCACCATTGTTAAGCACCAAGTCCAGTATGGCCCCTTCACGTGTGGGGTCTGTTACCAATTGCCTGAATAGTTCTCCCCGAATCCAGGATCTCCTTACTTCTAGATGATACTGTAGCAGGAATGTGCCAAACAACATCTGGCATATTGAAATCTCCTATCAGTAGAACTTCCCCTTTCCTAGCAATGCTGCGTATGTCTTCAATTAACTCTCTGTCCACCTCTTCCGAGGGAGGTCTGTATATCACACCAATGCAAATAGATTTCTCTTTCCCTCTTTCTAGTTTAACCCACAATGCCTCCTCTTTCCCTTTTAAGCTCTGTAATTCCAAAGCTTTAATAGTAGTTTTTACATATAGTGCCACTCCTCCCCTTCTTCCTATCCTGTCCTTTCTGAATAAAGTATAGCCAGGTATAGTTACATCCCAATCATGGTTTTCTGTGAACCATGTTTCTGTAACTGCCACTAAATCCAAAACAGCCACTCCCACCAAAGCTTCAACATCAGGGATCTTATTTCCCATGCTACGGGCATTTATACACACTGCTTTCCATATGTTACCCCTGTTACCCATTTCCATAAAAGTATTTAATGTATCACCTACCTGGGGGCTTTCTTTACCCATCCCCAACGAATCTAGTTTAAAGCCCTCTTCAGTAGATTCAGTTGTCTTTTTATATTCTGATGACGTAAACAATCAATCTACGTTTACCCGTTCCTTTCCATTCATTAATTTATAGACCTCTATCATATCTCCCTTCAGCCGTCTCTTTTCCAGGTTGAAGAGCCCTAACCTTTTTCGCCTCTCTTCATAGGAGTATCCTTCCATCTGCTTTACCATTTTGATGGCTCTTCTCTGTACCTTTTCTAATAATGCTATATCTTTTTTAAGATACAGCGACCAGAATTGCACATGATATTCAAGGTGCGGTCGCACCATGGAATGATACAGAGGCATTATAATATCCTTTTTTATTTTCCATTCCTTTCCTTATGATACCTAGCATTCTATTTGCTCTCTTGGCCGCCACTGCACACTGGGCAGAGGGTTTTAACATGTTGTCCACGATGACGCCTAAATCTTTTTCCTGGGTGATGGTTCCCAATGTGGAACCTTGCATTGTGTAACCGTAGTTTGGGTTGTTTCTTCCTAGGTGCATAACTTTGCACTTGTCCACATTAAATTTCATCTTCCATTTGGATGCCCAGTCTTCCAGTTTATCAAGATCCTCTTGCAATTTTCCACAATCCTCTTGGGTTTTAACAACTTTAAATAGTTTTGTGTCATCTTCAAATTTGATAACCCCACTCGTTATTCCCTTTTCCAGGTCATTTATGAATATGTCAAAAAGCAGCGGACCCAGCACAGATCCCTGGGGTACTCCACTATTCACCTTTCTCCATTGGGAAAATTGGCCATTTCGTCCTACCCTCTGCTTTCTATCTTTTAACCAGTTTCTGATCCACAGTAGTACATTTCCTCCTATCCCATGACTTTTTAGTTTTGCCAAAAGTCTCTGATGAGGGACCTTGTCAAAGGCTTTCTGCAAGTCCAGATACAGTATATCAACCGACTCACCTTGTCTACCTGTTTATTCACACCTTCAAAAAAACATAACAGATTAGTAAGAGAAGATCTTCCTTGTCTAAAGCCATGTTAGCTGTCTCCCATTAGGCCATGACTATCTACACGTTCAGTAATTTTGTTCTTTATTATGGTTTCTATCATTTTTCCCAGTATTGACTTTAGGCTCACTGGTCTGTAGTTTCCCAGATCATCCCTGGAACCCTTTTTAAAAATTGTGTTACATTGACCATCCTCCAGTCTTCAGGTATTACAGATGTTTTTAATGATAGTTCACAGATTACTAATAGCAGGTCTGCAATCTCATATTTCAGTCCTTTCAACACCCTTGGATGTATACCATCTGGTCCAGGTGATATGCTACTCTTCAGTTTATCAAATAGTTGTAATACATCTTCCCGGTGTAGCGATATTTCTTTCAATTCTTCTGCAGTATTATCTTTAAATACAACATCAGTCATGGGTAACATCCCTACATCTTCCTCAGTAAAGAATTCATTCAGTCTCTCTGCTATAGCCTTGTCCCCTCTTACTGCCCCTTTTACCCCTCTATCATCTAATGGTCCAGTTGACTCTCACAGGTTTTTTGCTACGAATGTATTTAAAAAAGTCTTTATTATGCGTATTTGCTTCCACAGCAAGTTTCTTCTCAAATTCTCTCTTTGCCTACCTTATTCAATGCCTTGCATTTAACTTGTACTGTATTTAAAATAAATTCTTTCCAGTCTACTATGCAGTATTATAGAGGTGCACTTCATAAGAAATGGTAGTGTTACAAAATTAGTCCCTGAAAAAGACATTTTGGCTTGTGAGTACTAAAAAAAGAGTCTTTGGTTTATCTTCACATCCTCCCCCACCCTCCCCACTCCCATGGCCCTTGGTGTGCCATTTGCTCTGCAGAATTCAGTCCTACCTGGACTTTGTAATTATTTTGGCTCTGGACTGGCCATGTAGGCCATGGTACATAAATCTCTTGAGCCTGTTGGTGGGGTCCTCTCTTTTGCTCCCTCAAGGGAGGGGCTTCCTGCAGCAGGGGCTCCTGGTGATGGAAGATCCTGTTCTCATCCTGTTTATGGCCTGGCCCTTGAGAGGCGTAGGCTGTCCAGGAAGAGCTACTCTGAAGCAATAGTGGATACCCTGGTGAAGGCCTGAAGGGCCTCTATTTCCTTAGCCTATGTGAGAATCCATAGGGTTTTCAAGAGATGGTGTTCCTCTTGGACTCTAGAGGCCAGGAAGGCAAACATTGTTGCTGTGTTGTCCTTCTTATAGTCTGATTTACACGGGTTGGCCCTGAACTCTATCAAGGTTCAGGTTGCAGCTTTGGAGTGCTACAGGGGACATAATGAAGGCATGTCTTTAGCTGCACACCCTGACATCTCCTGTTTCCTCAAGGGAGCGAAGCAGATCCACCCACCAATGTGCCCCGTACACAGTAGAGTCTCTCTCTGGGGATAAAGGTGCTGAAAAGTCCTCCCTTTGAGCTCATTCATAAAGTCTCTCTCAATGATTTGACCCTTTTATGGTGGTTTTCCTGGTGGCTATTGATTTTGCCTTACACATCAGAGCTACAGGTTTTTTCCCCACAGCGAGTGTTCTTGATCATCTCTACACTTCAGCCTCCTTGCAGACTATTCCGTCCTTTCTCCAAAGATGCTGTCTCCCTTTCATTTTTGAATCTCGATACAACCCTTGGAATAAATGTTTGATTGGACTGTTTTGTGCCTACCACCATGTCGTGTTTTTTTCTGGTTTCATTGATCTTTTGGCGGTTCCTTCTTTTGTTTTTTGGATTTCCCTTTCACCTCAACCAGACCGCCATCTTGCCCTTCTTCACCTAGGGGGATCTTTGGGCAGACCCCTCTCTATGCCTGTTATACATGAGGAAGGGGTTAGTTAGATATTTGGAGGTTACTAATTTCTTCCATTGAACAGACCATCTCTTTGTCCATTTCAGCGGTCCAAGGAAAGGTCTAACGGCAGCCAAGTCCTTCATTGCACACTGTATTGAGGAGGCCATTGGTTCAGCATACCTTTTTTTATCTAAAGACTCCCTCTGGCACGAGCCTGAGCTCACTCTAGTACGGCACAGGCTGCCCTATGGGCAGAGCCACCTTGTTGTCTCCAGAGGACATCTGTAAGACAGCTACTGAGTTGTCTCTGAGCATCTTTCTGAAGCACTACAGATTGCATATGGGAGCCATCCAGAACATCATTTTCCTCACACCTTGGGTCCTGACTGCTTGTGTACATCCCGCTCATCTGGACCGGTCTATTAGGATAATAAGGAAGGAGAACTTTAACATACATGTTAATTTTCTTTCCTTTCCTTTCTTTCTTTCTTTCATCCTGCACTGTACATTGCAATGAACAAGTGGTGTAACATGGGACTAACGTGGGTAACTATATACAGGCTGGGCACTCAAGATTCCTTGAATCCTTCAAGACCAATGGTTCTCAACCCAGTCCTCTGGGACCCCCCAGGCCTGTCAGGTTTTCAGGATATCCACAATGAATATGCATGAAATAGATCTGCATGCACTGGGGTAAGTATTTCTAGGAGGTTGCTTGGAAAGAACTGTGGCAGTGAAAACTGAAAAAAATTCCCAATTTGCAGCTCTTTTTTTCACTTCTGTTATTTTTTCAGTAGGTTGAGCCCAATTTTTAGAGATAGATTCCTACATATGAGGTATATCTCCTTCAATACTTGGAGATCATGATAATTATACAGTTGTACTACACTTGTGATCCAGGGCCAATTCATGAATGTTGCAGAGATCTTCAGATAATTAGCTTATTCTTTTAACTCCTTGGATTGGAAATAGGGGAAACTGCCCTTTGCCACTGGAAGAACTGTGTACTTCTAGTGAGATCACTCTTAAGTCATCTGCAAGAAGTGTCTAGTCATGAAGAATTTCATTGTATTGAATAGAGTATAAAAGACCTTGGACTTTTCTGAAGCTTGTTATCCTCTGCTATTATTTTTTTTAAATAAAAACATTACCTTGGGAACCTCAGAACCTGTGTGTAGATTGTTTGTTTGTTTTTTTGCCAAAGCAGAGGATGATTTCTAGGTTCTCTAGTAATAGGTCTCAAAACCATATTTTCTCCATTATGGATAAACACCAAGGAGACCCTGTGTTTCAGCCCCTGAAATGAAAAGGCCTGTATGCAGATAAGTTAAAAATATGCTTGCTAACTTGACTATTAAAGGATGCAGATGGACAGGAGAGAAGCTGCAGTTAGCATTTCAAAGTAATTTATAATTACTAGTAAAATTTCCCATTGGCAGGAACAAACTAAGGCAGGGCTTCTCAAACTTCTTCTAGGACCCCACAACTAAGGCCAGCTCTGTCACTAGCCAAGCTAGGCATCTGCCTTGGGCGGCAGAATTTAAGGGGTAACTGTGCAGCTCCCATACAGCAGAAGAGCAGCATGTTTAATGCTGCTTCAGTGCAGTGACGGGCTTTGCATTTCAGGCATGCACTCAAGCCCAGCTGCATGCTTCCCTCCCAATAGGAAGTTGTCGGATGGAGTGTGATATGGCAAAATTTAAGCATAGGTCTGTGCTGAAAGGTCTATCACCATGCTGAGTCTCATTTCAACTTCAGGCCCAGGAAGAAGTAGCAGGGTGGTGGCGGCAGCAGCAGCAGCAGGGTCCATCCGGGGGAAGGGAAGAGGTAATGAGATGCTCAGCCTGGGGAAGGGAGGTGCTGGATTTGGGACATAAGGAAGGGGAGATGCTGGCTATTTGGGGAGTAGGGAAGGGAAAGGGAGATTCTGGACGTGGGGCAGCATGGAAAGATGGATGCTGGATACAGAGGTGGGGTAGGGAAGAGAAGGAGCAGATGCTGGACTTTCGGGGGAGGGGGAGGTTAGGGCCTTGAACTGCCTCTATGGGGAGGTGCATAGCTCAAGGTTCAAATTTTGCCTAGGGTGTCTGATATCCTTGGGCCAGCCTTTCCCAAAGCCAGTATGAATTTTAGGATATTTTATTTAAAAGATTTCATACACCGTTATCTGAATTATACAACGTAGCAATTTACAATAAAAAGAAAGCCAGTATTAAAATTCACTATAAAAATACATAGCTAATAACAAATTATGGACATTTCAGAAGAGAAGGGGATGCATAAACATTTTTGTTTCTAAGACAAACATTTAACTGCGATACAATTCAGATGGAAGGAAGGATAAAGGCCAGAAATCAAAGTCATGAAAAATTAACTGAAGGCCTTGGTAAAAACAAAAAACAGGTTTTAATGCCCTTCTTACATTTCTTATATAAACTTTCTCTAATCTTAGATCCTGAAGAAGAGCATCCCAGAGCTGGGGAGCATGATAACTGAAAACGCTGTTCTAAAAAAAAAAAAAAAAAACTAGCCTCAGTCTAGTTTTAGTTGGTAATGCCAAATAGTTGGCCTGGGAAGATGTCAGGGTCCTCAATGGAACGTATGGCATCAGAAGAACATTGAGATAAAGAGGAAGTCCAGAAGAATAGGCCCTATGGATCAAAAGAAGGATCTTAAAGTGAACATGACTAGACACAGGAAGCCAGTGTTGCTCCTTAAGAAGAGCTGAGACATGATCTCTTTTCTGTGCACCATACAAGCTTTACTGCTGTATTCTGCACAAGTTGAAGCCTTTTCAATTGGTGTTCTGGCATGCTGCTAAGTAACGAGTTAAAATAGTCAAGACATGTCATTACAGGAGCATATCAATTATTTTGAAGAACCTGTAATCCAGGAGGTTTTTCAGAGATTTATTCTGAAAAGTGTGGAATATGAGCTCATTACAGTCTAGGATATATGGGAGTCAAAGGACAAATCCTTGTCCCAGATGATCCCAAGCCACTTCATTCTGTCGCTAACTTCAGTCGGGATTGATTTTATTTTTCTGGTAAAAGGCAGTGGATTACCCCAAAATGAAATCCAGATAGTTTTGAATCCTAGAAAAACAAGCTAATTTGTTTTTCTTTAACCATGGATAAAGTCTAGGGCCATCCAGCTCCAGAGTTGATCAAGGTGTTGGCACCCTTGGCAAAACTGCACCACCTGGTTGTCAGAATTTGTTGTTTAGCTTTGAATGTTCTGCTCTTTGATCTCCTCTTTCCCCTCACCAAGAAGCTGCTGTCCTAGGTGATCAACTAATTTACTTAATTGTCGGGCTGGCCTTGTGAAAGTCAGTGGAGTTTTTCCTGCTTAGTGTGCAGAGGTATTTATTTTATTTAACATGTTTTATATACCACCTTATCCTTCAATCAAAGCGGTTTACATAGGAGCTAAAAAATTACATTGAATGCTTGGTGTGATACTAGTTCAAAGGGGGGTGGAGGGGCATGCAGAAGGGGAAAGGTAGAGGAGTTCCTGATGGTAACTATTTACAGAGAGGCATATATACATATGTACATTATTTACAGGGTGTCTTATTGCATTATGGGAGTTGATGTGTCAGTACAGAGGGAGAATAGAGGGAAGGGGGGACACTTCTTGCATGAACATCAGCCTAAAAGCATAATAGACTAGCAATTTTCTAGCCGACTTCCCAGAATAGATGGCCAGGAGAGGAATCAGAGGGTATTTGAGATTATAAAAAAGAATGTTTTTGGAGGGAAGTTGGCTTGCTTTCTTCCATCTTTCTGCCAGGCTGATAATCAGGAGGCAGAGACCAGTGGGGATTGAGTGATGCCCATTATCCATACCAAATGAAAAAAAGGAGAATTTGGGTGCTATCCCAATTCCACAAAGCTTAAAAGAGACGCGCAGGCCTTGCCTAAGATAAGACAATTGGAGAACATAAGAAATTTATTTATTATTTATTTCAAAACGTTTCTGTATCGTATCTACAAGTCACAGCGGTGGACATGGAACAAATTAAATGAAACGTTACATAGAACATAGCTAATGGTGTAAATGAAACTGAATAATGTGAATAGAACTATTTACATGACAGAGTAGGGTTTAGTGTGAACATTGTCCAGGTTTGGTGGGTGGATAGTTAAGAGTTTGGTCCAAAGTGCTCCAGGAAAAGGAGGATTTTCAGTTTACGGCGTATTTCTCCTAGGTCCATTAGTTGGCGTAGATCCGGTTTGAGGGAATAACAAATGGTGGGGGCATAGAAGGAGAATGCTCTGTTGGTAGTGGTGGAGTTGGAGTGGGTGAATGCACTTGGGACTGATAAGTTGTGATTAGTTGATCTTCTCACTCTCTTGTTGAGAGGATGTTGCAGGAGAGTGTAAAGAATGTTCGCCGAGAGGTAGTGAATGATCTTAAATATGGTTAGGGAGACTTTGTATTTAATCCTCATGTGGATGGGGAGCCACTGAAGCTGTCTTAGAGTGGGGGTGATATGTTCTCGTGGATTGATGCCTATGATTATTCTGGCTGGTGTATTCTGAGCCAGCTGTAGCGGGAGTAAGGATGATTTTGGGAGTCCTTGGTAAATTATGTTTGCATAGTCTAGTATAGGTGTGATAAGTGCTTGCAGATACTTCTGAAGTCACTGAGGTCCAGGAGGGGGCATAGGTGTCTGAGTGTTCTCATCTGGAAGTAAGCTGCCTTGGTCGCTTGTTTGATGTATTGGTGGAAGCAGAGTTGTTGATCCAGGGTTATGCCAAGATATTTAACTTGTTGTTTGACGTGTAAGGTTAAATTGGCCAGATTGAGTGTGGCTGATGGGGCGAAGAAAGGGAGCCTGGTTATGTGAAGGACCTCTGTTTTGTTGGGGTTGATGTGCATGCAATGGTTGTTGAGCTACTGGATCATGGATTCTAGGCCTTGGCTAGTCGGGGTTTGAAGTGGAGAATGGGGTGTAGATTAGGATGTTGTTTGCATACAATTGGTAGAGGATTTTGTGATCCTGTATGATTTTACATAGGGCCTGGATGAAGATGTTAAAAAGCAGTGATGATAGTGCAGAGCATTGAGGTAATCCTTGTTGTAGTTTAAAAGGTTTAGAGGTTTTGTTTTCAATTCTGACTTGTTGAGATCGGTCAGATAGGTATGAGCGAAACTACTGTAGGGTTGTACCTTTGAGACCAATTGAGTGGAGTTGTGAGATTAGATAGGCGTGGGAGACTGAGTCGAAGGCTGAAGAGAGATTAAGAAAGATGAGAATGAATCCTTGGGTGATTTTCTGTGTGCCTTTGATCAGTGTATCCAGGAGGAAGGTAAGGAACGTTTCTGTGCTGTGAAAAGGCTTGAATCCATGTTGATGACTCTCAAGGGGGGCATGGGTATCTATGAAGTCCTGGGTCTGAAGTTGCACAGCCTTTTCAATGATTTTGGCTAGGGATGGGATAATGGAAATGGGACGATAGGATGATGGTGCTGAAGGGTCTGCTGAGGGACTTTTTAGTAAGGGTCTGATGCATAAGGGCAGCTGGCATAAATCCCAGTGATAGTGATATTCGGACGATAAGCAGAATGATTGGGGTGGGCTCTTGCTTGGTCATTTTAATCCAGGAAAACGGGCATGGGTCAAGTGAAGAGGTGGTGCAGTTGAGATTTGTTATAATATCTACAACCTCCTAAGTAGACAGCTGTCTGAAAGATGACCAGGTTGTTGCATCTGTGGTGTTGAGGAAGTCGATGGTAGTATGGAGTAGAGGTGTGGTAGACGATTGCTTTGTTTGGAGAAATTACGCCATAACATTTGGTAAGAGAGTGGGTTTAGAATTTGTATTGTTTGGGTTTTGAGCAAATTCAGGGCAATGTTGAAAAACTCTCTGGGGCAGCTAAAAGATGCATTAAGTAGATTGGAATGGTATTCCTTTTTCGTAAGTAGGGTGAATGCGCAGTAGTTCGCTAGTGCACGTGTGTAAGCTGAATGATTAGGTTGATTTCTATGTTGTCTCCATCTCCACTCTAGTTGCCTGAGCTTGTTTTTAGTGATTTAAGTTGCGGAGTGAACCAGGGTGCTTGGTATGGTCTCTTCATCTTGGGGATGTTGACCTGCATGATGGCATGTGAGGATATGCTTGTGTTCCATTCAGCTATGAAGGCATCAAGGTTGCTTAGATTATTCTGTCATATGGGCGGTATACTGCTAATGAATGAGTCATTGTCAAATGCTTTAAATCATCGTAGATTGGTCGAGAAATGCCATACTGGGTCAGACCAAGGTCCATCAAGTCCAGTATCCTGGTTTCCAGCAATGGCCCATACAGGTCACAAGTACCTGTCAGGTTCCCAAAAAGGTACACAGGTTCCCCAATGCTTGTCCCGGGGGTAAGCAGTGGATTTCCTGGGTCCTCTTTAATAATGCTTTATGGACATTTCTTCCAGGATCTTGTCCAAACATTTTTTTAAACCCAGCTAAACTAACTGCTTTTACTATATCCTCTGGTAACAAATTTCAGCGTTTGATTATGCATTGTGTGAAAAATTATTTTCTCTTATTACTTTTAAATGGGTTACATTGTAGCTTCATTGCATGTCCCCTATTCTTTCTTTTTGATGGAGTAAACAACTGATCTGCATTTACCTTTTCCATTCCATTCATTCATTTATAGACCTCTGTCATATTTTACCTCGGACATCTCTTTTCCATGTTGAAGAGCCCTAACCTTTTTAGCCTTTCCTCATAGGAGTATCCTTCCATCTCCTTTACCATTTTGGTGAATCTTCTTTGTACCTTTTCTAGTTCTGCTATATCCTTTTTTAAGATACAGCGACGAGAATTTCACACAGTATTCAAGGTATGGTCGCACCTTGGAACGATACAGAGGCATTATAATATCCTTGGCTGTATTCTCCATTCCTTTCCTGACGATTGGTAGCATTCTATTTGCTTTCTTGGTGCTGCTCATACTGGGCAGAGGGTTTCAACATTATTCACGATGATGCCCAAAATCCTTTTCCTAGGTCAGTGATGGCTAACCTTTTTGAGCCCGAGTGCCCAAACTGCCGCACAAAACCAAAGAATTTCCTCAAAGTGCCAGCACGTCAATTAAACCTTAACAACAATATTTTAGAGCCTTATAATGATGTTCCAGATCACCCATTTTGGGCAAGGATACTGGGGCGTTACAAATTACACAACACTTGTCTTTCACCATGATGAAGAAGTAGTCCATTTCCCATTCATCATGAAAGTGGTAGGTTTTGCTCTTCTTTGGAACCCAGCTCCCGCGCGGGTCCTATAATCTCGCGAGAGGACGGCGCACGAGCCCTAGCGTGCAGCTTCTCGGCGAGAGGCGCGCAGTAGCTCCGACCGGAAGGGGAAGCGCGGGGCCGGGCTGGGGCCTTTCTCCTAGCACAGGGGTCTGCAACCTTTAAGACATAAAGAGCCACTTGGACCCGTTTCCGAAGGGAAAAAAAAAACTGGGAGCCGCAAAACCATTGCGACATTTAAAACAAATCTAACACTGCATATATTGTTTCTTACAGTGTACCATCATAATCACAATCACAATCATAGCCTGAGGTAAATATGAGGGCACAAATGTAATCCACATTATAAATATATTATATTATTGTCACTTTTCTTTTAATATTTTTTTGACCCCCCTCAGAACTACTTTTCATAGAAAACGTTAAATTTACTTACCGTATTTTCCGGCGTATAAGACGACTGGGCGTATAAGACGACCCCCTACTTTTCCTGTTAAAATATAGGTGTTTGGCCTATACTCGCCGTATAAGACTACCCCTCTTCCAGCGCACACCAAAAAAAATACGCCGGAAAATACGGTTAATTAATCACAACAAGTAACAATATTTGATTTCAAAATTATGATGATTTTGTAGTCAAATCACTAATATGAAATAAAATTATTTTTTCTACCTTTGTTGTCTGACCAATTTATTCTCTGATCATGCTGGTCCCGATCTGAGGCTTCTGCTTTCCTGTCTTCTCTTAGCTCTGTTTCTGTGGTCTATGGTCCATCTGCCATTTCTTATCTCTTCTTTCGTTTTCTTCACTTCTTTCCATCAGCCTATTTCCAGTCCCAGTAACCCTCCCCAGTATCAGCCCCTTTCCAGTCCTCACTCCCAGTACCTTCCAATGTCAACTTGCATTACCATGATTGCCACTGGTGTCCATTCCCTTCCAGTCCCCCTCCTTCCCCACTGACCAGTCCCTTCTAGTACAAATACCATGGCAGCCCCTCTCAGATCCACTCCCTTCCAGTTCCATTCTCCCATCCCCTCGCATCAGCCCATTTGTAGCCTTAGCCCCCAGTTTTCTTCCAGGGCCAGCAGCTCTATCCTCCCCTCCCCACAATCAGCCCATTCTCAGTCAAAGCCCCCCAATCAGCTCACTTCCAGTGCTAATCCCCCCTCAACCCCATTACCAGTGCTAGCCTCCCCTAATCAGCCCAATACCACCAGTCCTACCCCCCCCCATCACCAGTCCTATCCCCCCATCAGCCCATTTCCAGTCCTAACCTCACCGATCAGCTCATTTCCAATGCTAGCCCCCCATCAGTCCATTATCAGTCATACCCCCTATCAGCCCATTACCAGTCCCAACCCCCCCCCCTTGATCAGTCCATTCCCAGTCCTAGCCTTCAACCCATTACCAGTCCTAATCCCCTCCCATCTGCCCATTACCAGTGCTAGCTCCCCCATCAGCCCATTATAATCCTAAGCCGCAATGTCTCTCGCCTCTCTCCAGCATTTATCCCGTCTGTCCAGTATGTCCCTGTCTCTCCCCTTTGTGCATGCCAGCCCCCCTCCCTCCATGTCAGCCCCCGTCCTTCCATCTGTTCATGTCAGCTCCCTCCCTCCCTGTCAGCCCCACTGTCCATGTCAGCCTCCCTCCATGTCAGTCCCCCCTCTGTCCATGTCAGCCCCCTCCCTCCATCTATCCCTCCTTCCATGTAAGCCCCCCTCCTTCCATCCTTACATCTCAGCTCCCTCCCTCCATCCATCCATATCATCTCCCTCCCTCCATGTAAGCCCCCCTCCTTCCATCCATCCATATCAGCTCCCTCCCTCCATGTAAGCCCCCCTCCCCCCCATGTCGATGGTAGCCCCCCTCTCCCCATGTCGATGGTAGCCCCCCCTCTCCCCATGTCGAAGGTAGGCCCCCCCACTCTCCCCATGTCGATGGTAGCCCCCCCCTCTCCCCATGTCGACCCCCCTCTCCCCATGTCGATGGTAGCCCCCCCCCCTCTCCCCATGTCTTCCTCCCTTCGTCTGCAGCCGCGGCTCCCTGCCTGTTAGGGAACCGCGGCTGTGCTTGTAAAATCGTTGCGGAGCCCTTCCTGTCTTGACGGGCTCCGTGCAGCATTGTCCCGCCTCTAAAGGAAGTTGTACAACTTCCTTTAGAGGCGGGACAATGCTGCACGGAGCCCGTCAAGACAGGAAGGGCTCCGCAACGATTTTACAAGCACAGCCGCGGTTCCCTAACAGGCAGGGAGCCGCGGCTGCAGACGAAGGGAGGCAGACACCTGTCCTAGCGGACCTTCCCGCGTGCCAGCTGCAAGGCCTTCGCGTGCCACAGCTGGCACGCGTGCCATAGGTTCGCCATCGCTGTCCTAGGTGATGGTTCATAATGTGGAACCTTGCATCATGTAACCATAGTTTGGGTTGTTCATTCCTAGGATCATAACTTTGCACTTGTCCACATTAAAATTGCATCTGCCATTTGGACATCCAGCCTTCTAGTTTATCAAAGTCCTCTTGCAATTTTTCACAATCCTCTTGTGTTTTAACAACTTTGAATAATTTTGTGTCATCTGCAAATTTGATCATCTTGCTCATTATTCCCATTTCCAAGTCATTTATGAATATGTTAAAAAGCAGCGGGGATCATTGGGGTGCTCCACTTTTCACCATTCTCCATTGAGAAAATAGGCCCTACTCTTTGTGTTCAATCCTTTAACCCATTCCTGATCATAGAATACTTCCTTTTTCAAAGACGGGGAAGCTGTAAAACTAGGGGGCATAACATGAAGCTGCAAGGGGGTAAACTGAAAGGCAACGTCAGGAAATACTTTTTCACTGAAAGGGTGATGGAATGCCGGGAATGCCCTGCCGATGGAAGTGGTGGGAGCAAATACAGTGGCAGAATTTAAAATGGCATGGGATAGAGACAGCAGAACCCTTTATAATAATGGGATAAAATCAAAATAAACTTAAATATCTCTTATATCTCACAAATAAGGGTGACCTGCACAGAGTGGTGGGACACCTCTAAACAAAGGCATGGGGGAAGGGTGACCTGCATGGAGCAGCAGGTGCACCTACTCGTGCCGCCTTGCTGGGCTGACTAGATGGACCATGCTGGTCTTTATCTGCCATCATATACTATGTTACAATAGTGCACTGCCTCCTGTTTCATGATTTTTTACTTTCGCCAAGAGTCTCTCGTGAGGGACCTTGTCAAGGCTTTCTGAAAATCCAGAGATTATAGTCCTAAGAGTGAAGTTTCTACTTCCCAGAGAACTAGGTTGATGTTGGAGGAGTACCGCCAAGAATTCAGTGAGGGAAGAGAAGAGCATAAGGTGTTGTATTTAATGAAAAGTGATATCAAATAGGGAATTCAGGAGGATGCCTCATGCCATCTATATGGTGTGCCACTCAGGTGAAAACTCAGAGTATTTAAAGCTGCATGAGAGCCAGAGGCTACAAGAGGGGGAGAGCATTACTACTAAGAACACAGGAGCTTAAAGCCATATGCTGGGAAGCAGAAGGGTCCACTACAATGAAAGAGTGAGTGTTGTCCTAGAATAAGAGGAGGAGGAACAGTTCCCCCAAGGAACATCACAAAAGAGGAGAATGCAGAGTTTGAGTGCGAGTCAACTAGAGCAACAAGAAGAGATGAGAACTGTGAAGAAGTTAAGTGATTTTGTAGAATATTTTCTTTTTTCTATATATTTGTCTCCCATATGATGGTTTGTGAATTAAAGATGAATTGATTTTTACTCAACTAATAAATCATATTTTTAACCAAGCCAGGGGTGGTCACTTTGTGGAAGAGAGTGAGATAGAAGAAAGTGAAGAGGAGAGAGGTCATCTCCTAGCAAGGGCCTTAAAGTGGAACTCTTCTCCCCCACCTCTCAGAACCCCAAAAAATAATCTTTCTGTAGCCCTCATAGCTGTTGCAAACCACAGTCCGCTGAGGGGCAGGCTACATTCACAATGAATATGTATGGAGTAAATTTGCGTAGACTGGAAACCCAGTATGAGCAAATTTATTTATTTATTTAAACTTATTTATATACCATCTTTCTGCTATTCAAGGTGGTTTATAAGTAAAAAAACAAAACAAAACAGAACAGTGCAGGGATGCACTGCTGTACAGAGAACAAGAACTCTTAATTGCATATAACCAGTTCAGTGAACAATTTAAGTAGGGTAAAAATTACAATCACTACTTTAACTATGTACAAGAAGTGGGGGAGGGGGGAGATGCAAATTCCAGGGATTGGTGAGGCATGTTCTGTATTCATTGTATGATTCGGGTTTGTGACATTTAAGTCACGCTTGATCACAGGTCTAACATTGAGGTTGTGGTATAATAGGAAGCTTTTTAGTTTCTTCCTAAAGTCTGAATGTTCAGTGCATCCTCTCAGATCATGCGGTTGGGGCAAAAAGGGAGAATGCACGACTATATGTGGATTGTTTGGTTTTTTTGTTTTTTGGACTGGGATGTTAAGGAGGTTGCTAGAGCCAGTCTTCGGAGTCTGTTACATTTGGGTCTGGAGAGGGAGTGAAGACAGGTTGCAGATTCATTGTAAAGGACTTTGTGAGTCATAATGAGTTCCTTATATTTTATTCTG
The DNA here is from genome assembly GCA_033557465.1 of Ichthyophis bannanicus. Taxonomy (NCBI): domain Eukaryota; kingdom Metazoa; phylum Chordata; class Amphibia; order Gymnophiona; family Ichthyophiidae; genus Ichthyophis; species Ichthyophis bannanicus. The sequence continues at coordinate 1,337,458,393 of CM066032.1, read as the reverse complement.
GCTTGGATAAGGAGCCAGTGTAGATGTTTTAGGGTAGGGGTGATGTGGGCTTGTCTGGGGGTTCTGTGGATTATTCTTGCTATGGTATTTTGCGCCATTTGGAGATGGTGTAGAGTTTGTTTGGGGAGTCCATGATATATAATGTTACAGTAGTCAAGGATGGGTATTGGATAAGATGGTTCAGAATGAATCTGGACTTAGAAGAGGGAGGAGGTTCTTCAGTGTTCTTAGTTTATAATAGACTGATTGGACTGCTCTTCTTATTTGGAAGTTGAGTTTCTGATCAAGGATTATGTCCAGGTACTTGACTTCACTTTTCACATTGATGGTGAAATCGTCGAGTACTAAGGTATGTGGAGGGGAGTAAGATGCATCAGAGAATATATGGAGGGCCTCTGTCTTTGTCTGGTTAATGATAAGGTTGTGATGTTGGAGTCACTGCCTGACCTTGTTGAAGCATTTGCTGATGTTACTGAAGTATTGTGCTGAGGTGTTAAATGACGTGAAGAACATTATGTCATCCGTGTAAAGCTTATATTATATCTTATGTTCCTTGAAGATCTGGCATATAGGCTGGAGGAAGATGTTAAATAATAGGGCTAATAGGCTAGAGCCATGAGGCACCTGTTGCTGGAGGAATGGATGAGAGGTTTTGATGCCAATTCTTACTTGTTGGATCTGGTTTTCTAGATAAGAGTGGAACCAGTGTAGGGTAGTATCTTGGAGGCCATTGTCATGTAGCCTTTCTAGTAGTTGGTGGTATGGTACCAAAGGCGGATGATATGAAACTTAACTCATACATATTAATTGTAGATATCCTTAAAACCCAATTGGCTGCAGGATCTCAAAACAAGTTTGGGAAGCCCTGGACTAAGGGAAAGGAAGACAAATGGGAAAGTTTGAAGTATATTTTTAAAAATAAAGTATTTGCGGGTCATGTGTGTACCCTGAACTCCCACTGCATCTAGTGCATTTGCTTAATCATTTTGACCCCATTGCCATGATTTTGATTAGGGTTGGCAATTGAAGAGTTTTCTGCTCGGATGGAGAACAAAAAGTCCAGTAAATTGACTGCTATTGTGGTTAAGTTGACAAAAACAGTCCGACTTCAAAATAGTAGGAGTGCTTAACACATCAACATGGCACCTCCTCACCAGGAGGTGATTGATCCCCAGGCTCTGAGAGAAGCAGAATGCCCTCCAAGAGAGGCTCACAATATGGTCTCTTTTGATACAAAGGTAACTTTCCAAACAATCAAAAAGAGGAATGCTGATTGAACTGAAGTTTAAATAAAATTCAGAAAGAGCTGGTGGAGATGTGGGAGGTGATAGAGTGGAACAGGCAAACTGTTTTCAGACACTGAGGATAATTTACTGATTTTAAAGAAAGAGTCTTGGGCTCATGTATTATATTTATAGAAACTTTAACAGAAGATAGATGATGTTGAAAAACACTCTCTGGGATGCAACATCCACCTAATTGGGTGTCTTGGAGTGCCTAGAAGGAAAGGAAATAATATCCTTTTTGGACAAGATGTTTAGAGATCTGTTCTGGATGTCCCTCTTCTAGAAGATGTGATCATAGAATGAACCCAATGTTCTGGGGCTGCTGCCCCCCTTGGGAAGACTACCGAGGACCATTGTAATGAAAATATTTAATTTGCGGCACACAGAGCGGCTGTTAGTCCTGGCCAGAAAAGTGAACTCAACCCACCCTTCGTGGAATTACCAAAGGTCCAGAAATCATGAGAGGAAGCCACATAAAAAAGGACCTAAGTCAGGAGCAAAAGACACAGTGGGCGATTCCACTGATATTCCAGTGATATTGAGGAGACCGGCTGATTATGTTTTGCTGAGGGGGATAGAGGGGACTCCCAGTTCATAACATCATTTTGGTCTTTTTTGCTGGTCTCCAATATTCTTTCATCTTTTTTGGTGTGACTGTCGATCAAGAGCCTTCGATTTCTTTTAGTGGTATGGAGCCTATAGTCTTGTGCAACAAAAACCTGCACATTAGCCTGTCCCTTCGTGCATGTTAAGAGACACCTTGAGATGGAACCATGGGGTGCCATGGCAAAAAGAGATGACATCTTTTGCAGCCTGGGAAGAGAGAGACCTGATTTTTTTTCTCTGGTCTCTTCAATCCTGGAGGCGGAGGGCCTATCCTTGATTTTGGGACAGAGGATGGTTCTCTTTGTAGTTATGGGTCATTAATATTAAGAAACAACAACTGCTATTATATGCATATGACATGCATGTTGATTTCTGTTTTTATTATAATTAAGATCTGCAAGGTGAGTGAATGGTAGATGTGTGTGTTGGCTGCTGGGATGTGGATTGCTTGTATGGCTGAAAATGGGGGATGAGTCGAGGACAGGTACATGTTTTGTGATCTTTAATGTACAGGTTATGTAAATAGCTATTAAAAGGAGGAAAGTGTTAATGGAATTTGGTAATATGAGGGGCAGACTTATTTTCTACAAGAAATGCGCTTAAGTGTGGCTAAGTCCTGCTGCTTAAGAGCAAGGTGGTTAGGAGGACCTCCAATAGTGCAGAAGTAGCTATCTTGTTGTGGAGGAGGCTACGCTGCTAGGTTCTGAATAGTGGAAAGATAAAAAAGAGAAAGAGGCAGCATTTAGGGATTAGAATATATGCTCTCCAGTTTTGTTTGATAAATATGTATTGTGACGCTCGCGCCCCTACCAGGCGGTTGCCTAGTAGGGACGGCTGGCCATCTGTATCCCTTCGAGGGTTGTAGTTGTGTCAATAAGAAAAAGCCAAGTGGTATTTTAAAGCGCACAGGAAATTTTTATTCGGTTTCCAAAGTTGGCAAGTGATGAACATAAAAATTCTTTAAGCACTTTTTCCAGACAAAAGAAATACAGGATAATTTCTCCAAATCAAAATGTCCAAACAAAACTCACCGCAGTTTCTATTCTTCACTGCAATTGCTTCAATCACAAAACAAAAGCATTTATAAAACTCTTCACAGCTTCCCACCTCGCTGTTGCCACGCCCCATACAAACAGTTCTAGCTGTTTGGGCCTTCACTGAAGTTTTGCAGTTTAAGCTTCCTAAAAAGAGATTCCTAACCTCTTGTCTTCAGGGTTACTCTTCTCTTTCAACTTTTGAAACTGCTTTAACTTGCAACAGCTTCCTTTTGTATTTCAGTGTTTCTAACACACATTACTATTATATTTTAGTGCACAGCTCACATTCCATCTCAGAAGTTTCTGACTCAACAACACTTTCTTCAGGGCCTACTTCCATGCTCTCCAGTGAGCTACAGCTAGGTGCTCTTTGAAAGTGCTCTGGTAACTTTTCCTTAAGAGTCTTTGCAATGTTAAACAGTCTCTCACACTGCCTGGCCTTGGCTCCTCCAAGCCGGTCTCCTGTGTGTCTCTCCTGCTTAACCTCCCTCCTGAGATACTTCTTGCTGTGCTGAGGCTTCAGGTGTATGAAAGTCTCCTCTGAGTCAGAGCAAGAACTATTCTGGTGGCACTGCTCATTCCCTGCGTACCTTTCTTGGCTGCCTTTGTAATGGTTCCTCCATTTGCTGCTCTCCTTGGCTGCAAGGGTTTTCCACAGCTTGGCCCCAGATCTCTCCTGTCTGTGCCTCCTGGGAATTGGACTTGAACCTGGGCTAGGCCTTGAACTGCAGCTGCCACTGGTGCTTGCTCCTGCACTCCTCCTGGACCTTCTGCTCACAGCTCCTTTCTCCTCCAACAAACTCAAACTGTGCCTCTCTCTTTTGTTTGTTCTTCCTCTGTTAACTGTTGAGCTGGGCAACTCCCTTCCTAGCTCCTCCCACTTGGACCTCCTACTCCTCTGCAGGGTTGTCCTGTGGTCTGTGATTGGCTTACCTTTGGCTCTGCCCTCTAGGTTTCTTTCAGTGCTTCTAGTATGGAGCCTAGGATTTTGTGCTCCCATCCCCCGCAATGAAGAAAAATCCTTCTTTTTTCCGGTTTTCCCTAGCTGGGCTGCACTCACCTCATCACATATCCCCCCCCCCCCTTAGACTATTTCGGGCTGTCGCTTTATCCCGCGAACAGCACGAAATACGGGATAAGGCGTCTGCATTTGTATGAAGCTTCCCGGCCCTGTGCTCTATCTTAAAATCAAACTCCTGTAGGGCCATGTACCACCTCGTTAAACGAGCGTTGCTGTCTTTCATTTTATTTAGCCATTTAAGTGGGGAGTGATCAGTCACCAGTAAAAATCTCCGTCCAGTTAAATAAAATCTCAGCGCATTAATGGCCCACCTTATAGCAAGGCACTCACGCTCTATGGTTGAGTATTTTTTTTCTGGAGGAGTTAACTTGCGACTTAAAAACATTACTGGGTGCTCAGAGCCCTCCGGCTTCTGAGACATCACCGCCCCTAGGCCTGTTTCCGATGCATCGGTCTGAATAATAAAAGGTAGAGAAAAATCTACCCCACGTAATACAGGTGCTTCACACCATTTCTCTTTTAACCTCACAAAGGCCTGTCCCGCCTCCTGATCCCAGAGCAAGACATTAGGGGCATTCTTTCTAAGCCTCTCAGTTAATGCGGCTGCTTCGGTTGCGAAGTGTGGGATAAACCACCTATAATACCCCACTAACCCCAAGAAACCCCCAAGATCCTTTTTTGTAACAGGTCTCGGGAATTCTTTTACACTCTCCACCTTGTCAAAGAGAGGTTTTACTATACCCTGTCCAACCATGTGACCTAGGTATTTTACCTCAGATGCCCCAAACATACATTTAGCCGGGTTTATAGTAAGGCCGGCTTGCTTCAATGCCCGCAACACTGCCCTAACCTGGGTCAAGTGTTCATCCCACCGTGCACTATGAACCACGATATCGTCCATATAGGCCGCTGCATACCGCTGGTGAGGGCAGAGGACCATGTCAACCAATCGTTGACAAGTTGCGGCTGCCCCATGGAGCCCGAAGGGCATCCGACGGAATTGGAAAAGCCCTATTGGGGAACTAAATGCTGTTTTTGGCCGAGATTCCCTGGTGAGGGGAATCTGCCAATACCCCTTTGTTAAATCCAATGTAGTCAGATACCTGGCCTGCCCTAGCCTATCCAAGATCTCCTCTATCCTAGGCATAGGGTAGCTGTCGAAACGTGAAATGTCATTTACTCTCCGGAAATCTATGCAAAAGCGCATAGATCCGTCCGGCTTCGGGACCAAAACTACGGGGTTGTTCCAAGGGCTCTTGGAAGCCTCAATTATGCCCATCTCTAACATTTCTTTTATTTGGGACACTACCTCTCTCTGCTTTGCCTCCGGGAGTCTATACGGTCGCTGGCGCACTACTTCACCAGGCGGGGTCACAATTTCGTGCGCGACCAGCCCTGTTTCTCCCGGTACCGGGGTAAGGACGTCCGAGAGGTCCTTCAGCATTCCGGACAACTCCTTTTGCTGTGTCCAGGAGAGCTTTTCCCCAATCCTATAAACAGGATCTGTATTGCCTTTCACTAGTTGAGGTCCTAATTCATCTTCCTCCTTCTCTATACAACAGGCAGTTAACCCCTCTATCTCACCTAGGCCTGTAGATCCGAATCCGTTGGAGTCCCTGGTGGTAGATGAAAGCTCATCTACTTCTTCTACGGGTGGAAAACCTACCCTCTCACAAACTAATTGGGCCACTCTATCTCCGGGGTTCACCTTAAAATTTTCTTGGGAGAAGTTAAATAAGAGAACCTTTAATTCTCCCCTGTAGTCAGGGTCTACGACTCCTGCGCCTACATCTATAACATTTTTAAGGGCAAGGCCTGACCTGGGTGCAATCCGTCCGTAACACCCGGGCGGTATTTCTACCCTCAGTCCAGTGTTTACTATGGCCTTTCCTTGCTTGGGTACGACTACCTCAACTGCGCTAGATAGATCTAACCCAGCCGCTTGTTCAGTGGCCCGCTTGGGAATCCTAGCCTCAGGGTTAATTCTACAAAACCTGATGACAAACCTGGGTGCCTGTACTTTTTCCTTAGGGACTATTGACCTCCCCAGGTCTACTCTTTTTCCAAACAGGGGAGCAGGTATTATTCCCCCTGTAGCAGCTCTGGGGTGGCCAGCTTCCCTTTTCCCTTTCCCTGGAGATTTTACATCTGGGCCTGTGTTTACCAGGCCTGCCTTTTCCTGCAGCTTTTTCTCCACTCCCTTCCTGAACGGGGACCAATCTCGGCCCAGTATAATCTCATGAGGGAGTCTTGGTATTACTGCTACTGCTACCTCCCTTCCCCTGCCTAAGCCCTTTATCTTAACGGCTTGAAGTGGGTAGGTAGAGGCAGCCCCATGCACACATTTAATTTTAACCTGCCCCCTTGAGGACTCTTGGGCGCACTGCTTCTGGGCTTCTATCACTTTCCATAATTTTCTGGAGATCATGGACTGACTTGCCCCTGAATCTAACAATGCTTCTGTCTTTATTCCCTCTACCTCTACTGATAGGAGGAATCCTTCCCCTATCTCCTTGGGGTGTGTTATCACAAAGGCTTTCTTTGTCTTACAATTTTTCTTGAGGTGACCAGGCTCACCACAAGAAAAACACTTTCTTTGCAGGTTGAACTTTTCCATGGGCTTATCTCTCTCTGTCCTATATTTACTCAAGGCTGCATTCTTTTCCTGCACACCTGTCCCCTGAAAAACGCCCCCTTTCTTTAGGCTCAGTTTCTGGGCCTCCAGAAAGCAGTCTGCCAAGACTATGGCTTCTCGGGTGTTCTTACAGTTTTGTTTTATCAAAAAGCTTTGCATGTCTATAGGAACAGCTTCAATAAATTGTTCTAATATTACTGCATCAATAATAGACTCTACATCTTTCTTTTCTGGCAATAGCCACTTAAAGACTAAGCTCTTTACTCTATAATACAGAGCTTGTGGTGTTTCACCTTCTTTTAAGACAGATGCTCTTAGAAGTCTCCTATAAGTAGAGGAACTTAAACCCATCCGTTCTCTTATGGCTTCTTTAACATGCTCATAATTATGAATAGAATCAACTGGCATTTCCCTGTAGGCAGCTAATGCCTCACCGCTTAGAGTAGTGGCAAATCTTACAGCTAGCTGTTCTTTAGGCCACTGAGCTAGACCAGCTATTCTCTCAAACGCTTCTATATGGTCGTCAAGGTTATCATCCTTGCTTAAGCGACCACATGCAAAAGGTCCGAAGGCTAATCCTTCCCCCCCTCTACCAACAGGTTGAGTCTTTGGAACAGCCTGCGCTTGCTTGGTTGCTTCTTCCTGAGTCCGGATCCATTTAGCCATCATTTCCAGCAGGGGTTGCTGTTGGGCCCGCAACATGGAGGTCGCCTGCTCCTGGCTCAACGCTGCCATCTCCCGCTGCTTCGCGAATTGGTCCGCTACCCACGCCAATACGTCCGCTACTTCCATCTCGGATTGTAGTCTCTGCAACAAAACAGACAAGACACACACAAAGTGCAGCACTTTTTTTTTTTTTTTTTCTCTCTCACTTCCCCTAGTGAGCAGCTGGTGGCCCCCTTACACCAGAATCCAGGCCTACCCCTTCCAGTCTACGGGTTACCTGATTCTGATGCAGGTCTCAGCACTTCCACCAGTCACAGCGCTCCCGATCCGAATCCGCTCCGGTTTGTCCCTCCGTTGCCTCGATCGGTCACCGCCTTCCCTGAAGTTCTCCGTCCAGAGGTATGGCTCAAAAGACGCTCTTCTTGACCACTGGAACACCGCATCCAAGAACTACGCCACCTGTGATGCTCGCGCCCCTACCAGGCGGTTGCCTAGTAGGGACGGCTGGCCATCTGTATCCCTTCGAGGGTTGTAGTTGTGTCAATAAGAAAAAGCCAAGTGGTATTTTAAAGCGCACAGGAAATTTTTATTCGGTTTCCAAAGTTGGCAAGTGATGAACATAAAAATTCTTTAAGCACTTTTTCCAGACAAAAGAAATACAGGATAATTTTCTCCAAATCAAAATGTCCAAACAAAACTCACCGCAGTTTCTATTCTTCACTGCAATTGCTTCAATCACAAAACAAAAGCATTTATAAAACTCTTCACAGCTTCCCACCTCGCTGTTGCCACGCCCCATACAAACAGTTCTAGCTGTTTGGGCCTTCACTGAAGTTTTGCAGTTTAAGCTTCCTAAAAAAGAGATTCCTAACCTCTTGTCTTCAGGGTTACTCTTCTCTTTCAACTTTTGAAACTGCTTTAACTTGCAACAGCTTCCTTTTGTATTTCAGTGTTTCTAACACACATTACTATTATTTTAGTGCACAGCTCACATTCCATCTCAGAAGTTTCTGACTCAACAACACTTTCTTCAGGGCCTACTTCCATGCTCTCCAGTGAGCTACAGCTAGGTGCTCTTTGAAAGTGCTCTGGTAACTTTTCCTTAAGAGTCTTTGCAATGTTAAACAGTCTCTCACACTGCCTGGCCTTGGCTCCTCCAAGCCGGTCTTCTGTGTGTCTCTCCTGCTTAACCTCCCTCCTGAGATACTTCTTGCTGTGCTGAGGCTTCAGGTGTATGAAAGTCTCCTCTGAGTCAGAGCAAGAACTATTCTGGTGGCACTGCTCATTCCCTGCGTACCTTTCTTGGCTGCCTTTGTAATGGTTCCTCCATTTGCTGCTCTCCTTGGCTGCAAGGGTTTTCCACAGCTTGGCCCCAGATCTCTCCTGTCTGTGCCTCCTGGGAATTGGACTTGAACCTGGGCTAGGCCTTGAACTGCAGCTGCCACTGGTGCTTGCTCCTGCACTCCTCCTGGACCTTCTGCTCACAGCTCCTTCCTCCTCCAACAAACTCAAACTGTGCCTCTCTCTTTTGTTTGTTCTTCCTCTGTTAACTGTTGAGCTGGGCAACTCCCTTCCTAGCTCCTCCCACTTGGACCTCCTACTCCTCTGCAGGGTTGTCCTGTGGTCTGTGATTGGCTTACCTTTGGCTCTGCCCTCTAGGTTTCTTTCAGTGCTTCTAGTATGGAGCCTAGGATTTTGTGCTCCCATCACCCGCAATGAAGAAAAATCCTTCTTTTTTCCGGTTTTCCCTAGCTGGGCTGCACTCACCTCATCACAGTATGCACCAAATAGGGTGCAAATCCGTTTCTTACTGGATACTTTTCAGAAATGTGAAAGTTGGCTCAGTGTGCCCATTGTTTTGGGAAGGGATGCAAATCTTGTCATGAATGCTGAAAGGGATCATACAAGAAAAGGGAATGAGCAGCTTAAACAGATTGATACATTGTTGCACTTGCAGTAGTTGATGCAGGAATATAATTTGGTAGACATTTGGAGGTTAAAAAATCCAGTGATTTTAAAGCTTATTCTTGCTATTCCATGTTCATAGTACTTACTCGTGACTAGATTTTTTTTTTAATGGCCACATTTTTCAATGGGAAATCTGTCATTGTTGGATCAACCATATTATTTGGTCTGATCATGCCCAGGTGCATTTGTGGCTGAAGGGGAAGCTGGGACCAGGGGGGTCGGTGCCGGGCCATACCAAACTATAACTGTGCCCTGTGCGACTTACAAACCTGGTGCCTCTCTCCTCCCCCCTCCCCAATACCCACTGGGCCTCCTTTGCAGATATTTAATTTTAAAATTTATATGCAGCCCATCTAAAATTTTATGAGGCTTCCAAAGGAACTCTTCACAAACCTCTTTTTTTGTCCCAGCAATGAATTAGGGACATGTATCTTTTTTTTTTTATTGAAAGACTTCCAAAGAATACAGAGATACAAGAACCACAAAGATCTTCAGAAAGAATGCAACAGTAACAACATAACGCCAGGTCACAATAGTATTCTACAATATGTCTTCATTTTTGCAGTTTTAAGATAAGAAAACAGGGAACACCAACCCCCCCAACCTCCCTTTCCCCCCCCCCCAAACTCTCCCTAATCCAGGGCCCCCCCCCACCTCCCAGCCCCCCCTCACCACCCAGCCCCCCCCCCCAACTATGGCCTGCTAATCCTTAAACGCGGGAAAATGGTGAGCAAAAAGGCACACACAAGGAACGAGTTCCCTTGGAGGTTGGTGTATTCCCCCCTGTTTGTCCAAAGCAATCACGCGCCATAACGAGAGACAAAGGGCGCCCACACCAACTCAAAGCGCGCCAAACGCATCCTGCTAACAGCTACCCCCCGCTCCATGGAATACATATCCCACATGCGTTCCAACCAAACCTGGAAGGAGGGGGCCAAAGCACACTTCCAAGCTGCTGCAAGGGATAAGCGGGCTGCATTCAGGCCGTGACGGAGCAAAGCAAGCTGCAGAGCCTGGGCCCCCGGCACTGAGGCCCCAAAAAGAAAAATCCCCGGGTCCCAGGGGATACTCAGTCCCAAAAGCAACTGCAGCCGGAATTGTACGCCCCTCCAGAAGGCACGAATGCGGGGACATGCCCACCAAATATGCCCCAGGGTGCCCCGTTGCCCACAGTTACGCCAACATAGGTCCCCAGCCCCGAGGTACATACGAGCGATCCGTGCCGGAGTCATATACCAACGGTACAGCAATTTATAGTTCGTTTCACGGGCATTAATCGCTACCGAGCTCTTCCACAGGCGCATTTCCACCGTCTCCCACTGTTGATCGATATAGGAAAGATTCAAGTCAGAGTTCCAGTGCACCCTGTGTCTTGTAGAGCATGCTTGGGCCCCCTGCAGGTGGGCATATAAGGTCGCCACGAGACCCTTTGTGGTAGTGCACCCCTCGCAGAAGCATTCCAGATCCGTCAGGTCCCGAGCAACCTGGGGCCGAACAAGTGTAGAGCTTACCCAATGTGTCACTTGCGTATAGTGATAGAGATGCCTAACCGGAAGGTCAAATTCGTCTTGTAATGCACGAAAGGATTGTAGCCGACCGTCATCAAAAAGTTGTCCGACCCGGCTAAGGCCAAGATGCCCCCACTGCCGAAAGACTACATCACTTAATCCCGGTGGGAAAGAAGCGTTATCAACGATAGGGGCCATAGGGGATAGATCCATACCACGGGGTCGAAAATGCTGATCCCAGCAACGGAGGGTATGAAGGACATAGGGATTACTGATGCATTTACCGCTCCGAAGCTTTGGACCAAGCCACAGCCAATCCCCTAACCCCGCTCCCCCCGCCAAACTCATTTCCATTTGTACCCATCGCTTAGTGCTATCAGCAATCATCCATTCCACCCCCGCTCGACATTGCGCCGCCACATAGTACCAATGCAAATTGGGCATGCCCATACCTCCAGAGCGCGTGCGGGCATAGAGAACCTGCCGCGCTAAGCGTGGGCGACGATAATGCCATACAAACTTCAGAAGCAACTGTTGCCAAGTCGCCAGAGTAGCCCGCGTAATGGGAAGCGGTAGAACCTGAAAAAAATAAGGGAAGCGGGGGACAACCACCATCTTGACTACAGCTATGCGCCCAAACCAGGAAAGGAGCAGGCCATTCCAAACCTCTAAGTCCCGCCGAACCTGACGAAGCAGGGGGTCATCGTTAGCTTTAAAAAGGTCCACCCGCTCCACGGTTAGGTACACCCCTAAATATCTCAAGGCTCCTGACACCCAGCGAAGAGGGTAAGCCGCCTGGAGCTCCGCACAAACCGCCCCGGGGACCCCATCATTCAGGATCTCCGATTTAGTGTAATTGATTTTGAAACCGGAAACCCGAGAAAAGTTTTCAAACAGCTGCATCGCGGCTGAAAGGGAAGCAGACGGGTCCACCAAGGACAATATGATATCATCCACAAAAAGCGCAATCCGATATTCCGCAGGTCCAATGCGGACCCCCTGCAAGTCTGAGTGTTCTCGAAAGCTCTGAGCCAGAGGTTCCATCGCTAAGGCAAAGAGCAGAGGCAAAAGAGGGCAACCCTGTCGCGTGCCTCTCTCCAGAAAGAAGTGTCTCGAGTGCCCCCCATTAATCCGAACGCACGCCTGAGGCTGCTGATACAGACTACGGACCCAACGAATATAATTAGGGCCAAAGCCCATTATCTCCAGAACACACCATAGATATCCCCAATCAACCCGGTCAAAAGCTTTTTCTGCGTCAATTCCCACTAGCAATGCCGGCTGTGGATCCCGTTGGGCCACATGAATAATCTGCAACATACGCCGAATGTTATCGGCGGCCTGGCGACCCGGCACAAATCCAACCTGGTCTGGATGAACCAAGCCTGGAAGAACCCGATTCAGACGCGCAGCCAGCACAGAAGCAAATATTTTAACGTCAACGTTTAACAAGGAAATGGGGCGATATGACACCGCATCATGCATTGGTTTACCGGGTTTGGGTATCATCACTATCAATGCCTCATGTTGGGACGAGGGGAGGGAAGCTGCCCCCAAGACCTCATTGAACAAGACGGTCAGGGTTGGTGCTAGTTGTGCCCAAAACTTCTTATAATATTCTGCTGGAAAGCCATCACTACCCGGCGCACTGCCAGTTTTCAGGCGCCGGATTGCATTTTCCACTTCGTCAACCGTAAATTCAGAATCTAACTGAGCTCGGTCAGGGTCAGAAAGACGCGATAGAGTGGTCCTCTGTAGATAATCCTGCACACGGTCCCGATCAAAGAGCTCAGCTTTATAGAGCCGCTCCAAATAGTCAGCAAAAAGAGCACGTATCTCCCGGGAAATAACCCTTTTCTGTCCCCCAGAGTCGCGCAGTTCGCGAACCACTCTCGTGGACTGCTGTTGCCACAGACGGAAAGCCAAGAAGCGGCCAGTTTTGTTCCCATGCTCATAAAAAGTTTGCCTTAGTTTCCGGCGCTTGTTATCTAATTCTCTCTGCATACACGCATCTAAACTGGCCCGAACCGTCCACCATTGACGTAAGACCTGCCGCGAACCGGTTCGGGCGTGCTCCAAGCCCAGGCGAGCAGATTCCCTCACCAAATGGTCGTGATCACGCGTCCACAATCTGCGCGTGCGGGCCGCCTCAGCCATGAGTTGACCTCGGGCCGTGGCCTTATAAGCATCCCACACCGTGGGAAGGGGAACATCCCCAGAGTTGTTAAGCTCGAAGAATTCCGTGATGAAGCGGGCATGATCCTGCACTGCACCCTGCCGCCGTAGGAACCTCACATCTAAACGCCAAAGACGGCAGTACTCACTATACAATCCGGCCGGGAGGGTAAGCCAGCACGGGGCATGGTCCGACCAAGTCAGCGCTCCAAGTCCAGCCTTCACTCTCCCGTCCATCAGGCGCTGGTCCAATAGAAAATAATCAATGCGAGTATGAACCTGATGGACCGGAGAGTAGTAAGTATAACCCCTCTCCCCCGCATGGGTGTCCCTCCATACATCCCGTAAGCCTAAATCAAACATAAGGCGTTGAAGGGCTCTTGCCAACCCCCCCCCCACTCCCCCCCCAGCACGACCCATAGAATCCAAATGGGGCACTAGATGTGTGTTACAATCCCCACCCAAAACAATGGGGCCTTTTGCAAAGTCCGCCAATATGGCTTTCAATCGCGTAAAAAATGGCCCCTGACCCGTGTTTGGCGCGTAAACATTAGCTAGAGTTAGCAGGTGTCCGTCTAGGTGAATATTCAAAAAAAGCCACCTCCCCAGGGTATCTCGTTTTATCTCTTCAATCTGCAAGGAGAGACTTTGTTGAAATAGGAGGGCCACGCCCCGCTTCTTCTGGCCCTGCACATCTGAGGCCACCTGCACCTAAGTGTATGGGGACCGCTTTAGCCAGCCCTGCTTAGAAGTCTGAAGATGAGTCTCCTGTAGGTAAACAATGTCCCCCTGCGAAGTGCGCAATTCTGAGAACAACAGGGACCGCTTCCTTGGGGAATTAAGGCCCTTAACATTCAAAGAGATAAAGCGTACCATTAACAATTACAACCTAAACCCTCGCATCCACCAGCTACCCGGAGGCTCCCAGTGGCAGCTCCCTCCCAGCAAACCCAGGAAATTAGTTAGTCGGGCCCACCTATTCCACCCTCCAGGAACAAAAGCCATAGTCCCTCCTCCCAAACCCAAGCACATCCACCAGATCCAAATTGAACCCCCCCTCCCACCCATCTCCTCCCCCCACCCCGTCAATACCACCTGCCTGTCTAAGTTAAAACAGGACACGGTAAGTTGACCACAAACCCCGTTCCCCCCAAAACCCCACAAAGCTATAATGCAACCTAAACATAGAAAAACATTCCCCCCACTACTCCCCCACCCACCCTGGGTCATCAATCCCACCGTGCCTCCCCTTCAGAACAACAACATCATCAAAACATTTGCAGATCATCCGCCGCCCCCCATGTATAGTAGAGTGGGGGCCCCGAGCTAATCCATAGCACAACTTATCCAAAAATCGGGAGACCCACAGAATGAGGCTCCCTAAAAAAAGAAAAAGTAAAAGGAGCTCTGCAATGTCACAAAAAAAAAAAAAAAAATCAAGCGGGCTTGCCCACCCGAGACCATTTGGAGTGTTGGGGCTTAGGGGGCGGCGGATGAGGCTGAGCATTATCATCAACTAGACCCGCCTGGCGAAGAGCTCGCCAAGCTTCAGTATAGTCCTTTGCAGAGATCTTTTTGTTGCCCAGTAGAAAGTTCTTCCTAAATGGAAAGGACCAAGAGTAGTGAATCCCCTTGCTGTTCAGGACCGCTGAGACTGGTTTCATCTCTCTCCGGCGCGCCAGGGTGAACGTCGATAGGTCTTGGTAGATGGACACTGTCGCGTCCTGGAATCAGACCGTCTTTCTCTCCCGGCCTCGACGTATAAGAAGCTCAGCATCAGAATAGCGCAGAAATCTCGCAATGACATCACGAGGTTGGTTGTTGGGGGGTTTTCCCAAAGCGCGATGAACTCGTTCAATTTCCATTCCAGAAGTGCGTGTAGCCAAATTTTCCGTCGGGAGCAAATCCGCTATCAACAGTTTAAGCACAGTGGGCAAATCTTCTCTGCCCCCCACCGCCTCTGGAATTCCACGGAAACGCACGTTATTGCGGCGGGAGCGGTTTTCAATGTCATCTATTTTATAAGTCAGCTCCATGGCTTGCGCATGCTGCCGGTCAAGGGCACATTGTAGATCCATCAGAGTCCCGTCATGATCAACCACTTTGGTCTCCACGTCCTCTACCCGGGCTCCCAGCTCTTTAACGTCGGTCCGGAGTTCTGCGACGTCTTTCATCAAATCCTCACGGAGCGTGCGAAGCTCATTGGCCAACTCCGCAAAGCCCCTACGGAGTTCTTGTTTGAGTTGAGCCGAGGAGAGTTGCTTAGGAGGATTCAATTCCTCTTCACTTACAGTCTCATCATCAGAGCCTGATGGAGGAGATTGTTCGCGGGGACTGCTTGGGGCTCCAGACTTGCTCTGCAGTCGCTGGGAGGAGCGCATCCCCTCCCGAGTTTCAGAACTTTTAGCTTTAGCAGCCATCCCACAAAGTCACCAATAGCACACAGTGTTAGGAGAGAGATATAGCCAATGCCAGCAAGGGTGTAGACACCAGGGAGATGGCGGCGCCCAGAGTCTCACAAGCCCGCAGAGCAGTCACTGCCACACAGTGTCAGGAGAGGGGTACAGACAATGTCCGCAAGGCGCAAGGCACTGGGTAGACAGCGGAGCAATGGGTAGACAACTGTCTCCGGCCCTCCCGAAGAGACAAGCTGTCAGAGATGAGGATCAAATTGCTCTTTAGGGCTATGTGGAGGTGGAATAGCAAAGGCCCACAGCTGCAGGATGTTAAACCCCAATGAGAGGCCTGGGGTCAGAAGAAACACAAGTGCTTTCCAACAGGGCTCCCGGGATCCACACAAAAGAGCAGAGGTCTCGGCGGAACACGAGGCTGCTGAGAAATAGCCCCTGTCACCGGCTCCGGTTGCAAGCCCAAGGGTAGGAGAGGAGAGAAAAGGTTCTCAAACTTACCCCCCTCGGGGTGATTCGCGTTAGCGGGAGAAAGTGGTAAATGCCGGCAATTGCCACGTGGGCTCCACGCCATCCCCTCAGGCCTCACAAGCAGGTCTTCAGCTCCACGAGCAGACGCCTCCGTTTCGGAAGTAGGTGCCCCCCCCCCGATAAACAGGGTGCCGCACGCTCTGCGACTCAGCACAACGGGACCAGCCGCGCAGCCCCGAAGGAGTCCGCTTAAACGTTGTTCAAGCCGCGCAAGGCACAGAAGTTGGCCGCAGGGTCAAGCAGGCCCGATTCCAGCTGCGAGAAGAGGCATCCGGCAGGCCGCACTCCCGGAGTGGACTCCGCGGCTTCCCAGCCGCCTAAGATCCCGCCGAGTCGTCAAACCAGACTCCGAGGGGGACCGCTTGCTTGTACTGACCCAGGGCAGGTAAAGGAGGGGTAAATTGCGGCAGTTAGCAAATGTTTGCAGAAGTTTTTTGGGGTAGTGGGGACGGAGCTCTGTTAAGATGCGGCCATCACGCAGCGGGCTCACGAGCGCCCCCCAGGGACATGTTTATTAAACATTAATGTGCATTAAATGTCACTATACCAATAGAAATAAATGGGTGCTGCTGCACTTTGTGCATGTTAACATTTGTGAATACACATTAACCTTTAGTAAACATGCCTCTTAAAGAGTGTCTTAATACCATTTGCATGGACAGTGAGGATAAAGAAAGGCTACCATATTTCTACATTACCATCCTCCAGTGCCAGGTACATTAGGAAGTACTACAAAACTCTGCCCATTTAGAACCCATACCAAACCTGCCATATCATAACAGCACCACCAGGATTCACACAGCACCAAACTCTACATATAAAAAGGCAGCACTGAAAATATAAAACCAATATACCTCATAGAAAACCAATACATTTCCTACTGGGCAACAAGTAGGACTTACACAGAAACTACACAAACAATACCATAGCATGGTCATATATGGAAAACATAGACAGACCAGCATGAAATACAGAACAAGGGATCACAATTTAGAAATGTGAAGGCAGTGATTGAACTGGGAACCCCAAAAGCCAAACTGGAGAAATAAAACTATAAATTAATTTCCTTTTGTACTGAACAAACACAAAGACATCAGTGATGTACATCTCCTAGAGCTGACATATTCCAGTTAATAAATTCAAAATACCCAGACAAAAGATAGAGAGAAATTATTGTATTTTATTTTTCAGTCACAATTGCCTCAGTCTCTGTCTTTTACTTTCTTCATATATTCTGCTAACTCTCAATTGTCTGTTGTCCATTTGTCCTTTCTTCTCTTGTCTCTTATTTTTTTCCACTCTCTCTCTACATAGTAACGTAGTATATGATGGCAGATAAAGACCAGTATGGTCCATCTAGTCTGCCCAGCAAGGCAGCAAGAGTTGGTGCACCTGCCGCTCCATGCAGATCACCCCTCGCTATGCCTTTGTTTAGGGGTGTACCCACCATTCCGTGCAGGTCACCCCTATTTGTTGAGATATAAGAGATAGTTATGTTTATTTTGATTTTATCTTGTTATTATAAAGGGATCCACTGTGTCTCTCACATGCCATTTTGAATTCTGTTACTGTATTTTCCCCCACCACTTCTATCGGGAGGGTATTCCAAGCATTCACCACCCTTTCAGTGAAAAAAGTATTCCTCTTCGTCTCTCCGGGCCAGTCCAGGAACTGTAGGGTAGTCAACCTCCTCCAGCAGCTGAGGACTGAACTCACCAAGTCTTGCTGACAGCCATCCAGCTCCCCCTGGCTTCAGAGACTCAGTCGTTCAGTCCTCAGCAGCTGGATAGGACGTATGCTAACAGGTTCCCGGTCAGACGAAGAGGAAAGAAGTAGAATTAGTAAAAAAACCCCAAACAAACAAACAAAAAAAAAACAAAGAGCCGAAAAGCCCTGGGTTACCCTAGCAGGGTATTATAGCCAGGACAGAGGCAATTGTTAGTTTGCAGTAAGCTGTGCAAAAAAAAAAAAAAAGGCTGCTGGAGGTTTGAGCAGAGGCAGAGCCTGCCTCGGGGATCGTCTCTGTAGGCGGCATTGTGAGAGCATCTGGGAGCCCGAGTCAGTCCCTCTTCTTCCGAAGCCTGGACTAATTCTCCCGCTAGCAGCGGAGGCGAGAGTCCCGGGAGTTCAGTTCATGAAGCGCAGGTACGTCGCAGCAGCTTGCCTTTCACGCATGGTTCTGTGTAAGGGGGTGGCAGGCCTGTCTGCGGCGCCGAGAGACCACAGCCTTCGGGAGATTTAAGTGGGAGGTTTTCATCTTCAGCGCATGCCACCGGGCTCGGCAGCGGGTGCGCGCGACACGAACCACTGGGGTTGTAGGGCCCCGGGGCTGGGTGTTTTCTTTAGGTTGACAGCAGTAGAGTGCCAGCATTCGTTCCAGGAGCATGGAGGATACCGCAGCATCATTGGGGCACTTGAGCAAGCCGCAAAGCACAGTGGAGAAGGCGGGAACGGTGGCCATTTTAGAGGAGGCGGCCGTTTCTCCCGCCCTACAGGGAAAGTCAGTGAAAAAGAAATCTAAGTCGGAGAAGCCTACTCCAATGGGGGTCGTGGCTCAGACTCCAATAATAGCGGTGCAGGGGGGTTTGCAGCCCCTTATTTTCTGCAGATTTCATTCTTTCTTTACATAAGGCATACTGTCTGAAATTGGAGCAGTCACAGGGGAAAAAGTCTCCTTCCAGTCTGTTAGGGTTATCTGGGAGGGATGGCAGCCCACTGGATCCTGGAGAAGGGGTCCTCAAAGAGGAGCTGGTCAGGGGAGACTTCTGCCGATGGCTTCGGTCAGCAGGATCCTGTTCTGCCGGTGACAGAGGAAGGAGAGATCCTCTCAGAATCCGGTATGAATCAGTGGACAGGGGAGCTGGAGGAAGGTGAGATTGGTCCAGGAGAGGACCCCAATATTTTCAGGGTATTTCGGAAAGAAGAACTGGGGGCGCTTATTGCACATTTGCTGGTGGCCCTGATTACCCTGCCGGTAGTTCAAGAAAAACCGCTGGAAGATCCATTGCTCCAAGGTTTCAAGGCAGAGCAGAAGTGTTTTCCGGTCCATAGAGTAATTAAACAGATGATAGAATCGGAATGGGAATGCCCGGAAGCTACGCTGTGGGGGGGGGGGGGTCGGGCGATAGGCCGTTTGTACCCGGTGCCGCTGGAAGAGAGAGAGATGCTGCGGATGCCAAAGGTAGATGCGCTAGTTTCGGCGGTGACTAAAAAGACTACGATTCCGGTGGAAGGCGGAGCAGCTCTGAAGGATCTGCAGGATAGGAAGTTGGAGTCTCTGCTAAAGCAGGCATTTGATGCTAGTGCTCTGTCTCTGCAGGCGTCCATTTGTGGAGCTTAAGTGTCCAGAGCTTCCGTTCGGTGGCTCCAAGGGGACTCTTCCCCTGAGGGGGAGGAGGGTTCAGCTGCAGAGGGAGCGAAATTAGAGTCAGCGGCGGCGTACCTCGCAGATGCGTTTTATGATTTGGTCAGGATTTCGACCAAAGCTATGGCGTCCATGATTGCCGCTAGGAGATTTCTCTGGCTCAGAAATTGGGCAGCGGGCACATCTTCCAAGACGCGCCTTAGTAAGCTCCCCTATAAGGGCAAGCTGCTCTTTGGGGAAGTGTTGGAAAAGATTGTGAAGGATTTGGGAGATTCTAAAGGAGGGCGTCTACCGGAGGATCGTCCGAAGGGTGCAAGACCTGGGACTTTGCAGAGAGGTCAGGGCAGAGAGTTTCGGAGGTTCCAAGGGTCTTGGTTTACTCCCTATCAGAGAGGTCATTTTGTAACAAGAGGTCAGTCCTTTTGAGGGGCTAGGGGGTTCGGACGGGGCTATTTTGGATCTCAGCCAAACCCTCCAAAGAAGCCGCAATGAAAGGAGGGTGGTCCAGGCGGAGGTTCCAATCGGAGGACGTTTGCAGGGCTTCCACTCTGTCTGGACCACCATAACGACAGACCAGTGGGTGCTGGAAATCATCCGTGAGGGGTATGCGCTGGAGTTCGCGCATCCAGTAGTGGAGGCCTTCATGGTGTCTCCATGCGGCTCTTCGGCAAAGAGACAGGCGGTAAATGACACCCTTCAACGTTTGCTGCACCTTCAAGCAGTGGTTCCGGTGCCGCCAGACCAGTATGGCTTAGGTCGACACTCCATTTATTTTGTGGTGCCCAAAAAGGAAGGGGCTTTTCGACCCATTCTAGATCTCAAGCATGTGAACCGCTGTTTGAGGGTACCGCATTTTTGAATGGAGACTCTGCGGTCAGTAGTCTGGTTGGTAAGGCCGGGAGAGGTCCTTTCGTCCATAGATCTAATGGAAGCATATCTGCACATTCCAATCAGACCAGAGCATCAGAGATATTTGCGTTTTGTCGTGCCCATGGGGCATTTTCAGTTCCAGGCGTTATGTGCGCACATTCACAAAGGTGATGGTGGTGGTTGTGGTGGCGCTGAGAAAGGAAGGTATCCAAGTTCATCCCTACCTGGACGACTGGCTGATTCGAGCAGGGTCGGTGGCGGAGTCGGTGTCAACGACGGCACGGGTAGTAGAGTTTCTGGAAAGCCTAGGTTGGGTAGTAAAATCAAGCCGAGAGTCAGTTGCTTCCAGTGCAGTGCCTAGTATATCTAGGGGCGTTGTTTGATACAAGTGTGGGAGCC
Organism: Ichthyophis bannanicus; assembly: GCA_033557465.1. Lineage (NCBI taxonomy): Eukaryota > Metazoa > Chordata > Amphibia > Gymnophiona > Ichthyophiidae > Ichthyophis > Ichthyophis bannanicus. The sequence continues at coordinate 1,337,437,919 of CM066032.1, read as the reverse complement.
ATTTTTCTGCCAGAGGACAGAGTACGGAAGATCATGAGGCAGGTTTCAGTGTTTTTATGCATCAGGGCTCTGACGGCGTGGAGATACTTACAACTTCTAGGCTCCATGGCGGCGGCATTGGACCTGGTGCCGTGGGCCAGAGCACATATGCGTCCCCTGCAACGGGCATTGCTCTCCAGATGGTCACCGCAAGAGCACTCGCTGGGGAGAAAGCTGGTGTGCTCGGCGGTGGTAGGCGACAGTCTACAGTGGTGGTTGGATCCCAGGCATCTTCAGGCGGGGATGCCTCTGGAATTGCTGTATTGGGTGTTGGTTACCACGGATGCCAGTCTCTCCGGCTGGGGGGCGCATTGTATGTCCCAGGTAGCACAAGGCCGCTGGTCGACAGAAATGAGCGGATGCTCGATCAATCAGCTGGAGATGAGAGCAGTGCGGCTGGCACTTCAGGAGTTCGGCAGTCTAGTGACAGGGAAGGCGGTGCACATTTTCTCTGACAATGCGGTGACGGTTTCCTATATCAATCGGCAAGGGGGCATGGGCAGTGCAGTTTTGCTGGAAGAGAGTCAGCTCTTGATGCAGTGGGCAGAAAGCCATTTGGTGGCTTTTTCGGTGGCGCATGTGGCAGGGAAGGACAATGTACAGGCCGATTTTCTCAGCCGACATGTCCTGGATCCAGAAGAATGGGAACTGAACGAGGCGGTCATCCACGACATTACGGTGCGGTGGGGACAGCCGGTCATGGATCTGATGGCCATTCGTGGAAATGCAAAGGCATCAAGGTTCTACAGCAGGTGCAGGGAGCACATGTCGGAAGGTCTCAACGGGCTGGCTCAGCCCTGGCTGTCGGAGGGACTGCTCTATGTGTTTCCTCCGTGGCGGATGATCGGTCGGGTCGTTCAGAGGATAGCGAGTCACGAAGGATCGGTGATCCTCATTGCTCCGGACTGGCTAAGGAGAGCTTGGAATGCGGACCTGATACGGCTGTTGGTGGATCGACCTTGGAGACTTCCCAGTCGAGTCAATCTGTTATTTCAGGGCCCTATTCTAATGCCACAGGTCGATCGCTTCTCGCTTATGGCTTGGCTCTTGAAAGGAAACACCTGAGGCGTAGAGGATATTCCGTGGAGGTAGTGGAGACCATGTTGCAGGCCAAACGAAGGTCTACTTCTCTTGCCTATGTCCGTATTTGGCGGATATTTGAGGTTTGGTGTGCGAAGCGTGGCGTCAGGCCTTTTGGCCAAAGGTGCCGGACATCTTGTCGTTTTTGCAAGGGGGTCTGGATAAAGGTTTGGCTCTCAGCACTCTCAAGGTTCACTTGGCGGCCCTGGCTTGTTATAGAGACAGAATGCAAGGAGGCAGCTTATCATTGCACCTGGATGTCCTGCGATTCTTACGAGCAGTGAAGAATGTACGGTCACTAGTAAGACCAGTAGTGCCGGCTTGGGATTTGAATTTGGTTCTAGAAGCTTTGGCGCAATCCCTGTTTGAGCCCGCGGGTACTGTGGTTTGAGAGAGTTTTCTTGGAAGACTGCTTTTTTAGTAGCTTTCTGCTCGGCGAGAAGATCTTGGATCTGCAAGCAGTATCCTGTCGAGAACCTTACCTGCAGTTTTCGGCAGAGAAGGTGGTGTTGAGACCAGTTCCTTCGTTCCTCCCGAAGGTGGTGTCGGCTTTTCATTTGACAACGTTCTTCCAACGGTCTTTATAAGAACAATGAAAAATCAACTACACATGAAAAATTGTCCCACTGCTTAACTATCAAACAATACTGTATTTATTGGTGAATAGGTCTCAGACTAGACGGGGGGGGGATTATATGAGGTAAAATACCTCTGAGCACAATACCCCTCCTATATTGCATCAAGGACCTAGAATTTCACCATTTAAGTTCAAAATATTTTTATAAAATGTTTTTTCTTCTTTAACATACTCAGATTCAACCAGATGTGCTTAGATTGGTTCTTTAACTATTTCTGACCCCTACGGTTTTCAAAAAAGAAGCAAAACGCTTATCTGAAAGAATTCCAGGAGTCAGTATATCAGCCTCAACGCAAATCCATAGTGCCGTAGCGTTTCACCGATCAAACGGTTTCTTCGGGGGGTATACAGCACTTTATAGACGTGCGGCAACAGCCCACAAAAGTGAATCCTGAATGAAATATAGAGAAAACTCAAATTCATTCACAGTATTCTTGTTGAAAACACATATCGACTATACTGTTATTTTACTGGACATTTATAAGTGTTAAGGTAGGAACCCACATACCTCGTTTCTCACAATACTGGACTTGTCTTCACTATCCCCCTAGAGGGTCTAATTTTATACAAGTGTCTGTTCCCAATTCAAATCAATTCAAGACTATTATGTTTCATTCATTCCTAATGACACTGAATCAAGGCAAAATTCAACGTTCATAATGGAGAACATGTGCTCATTGTACCTCCAGCATTAAACTCCTATGATCTTCTTAAGCACAGACTGCCCAGTCAATTTGTGCATTTAAACCGTCTGGGTAAGTGGATCGTAGAGTATATATCCAGCGTTGTTCACAAATTAGACTTTGATCTCTCGTTCTTCCATCAAAACCTGTGGCCACTTGGTCTATGCAAAAGCAACGAAGATGTTCAAATTGATGGTTAAAAGGAGTTTAATGCTGGAGGTACAATGAGCCCATGTTCTCCATTATGAACGTTGAATTTTTGGTGAGCTTTTTGGTGAGCTTCATACGATAATATGTAATTGTACTTGTCATGATTATAGGCAGAGAGTTAAATCAAGAACTTTAATGTTACCTAGGCGTGAAGGAGATTTGGTCTTGCCACATTTCCAAGCTTCTTATTGGTCTGCTAAGCTCAGAGCAGCACATTTTTGTTGGCAGGCAAATAGGAATCAGCATTGGATACATCTGGAGGTTGAAAGCCTACAAATAAAGGACCTGGGTGTTAAATGATTTTCTAACTCTTTCAGGTTTCTCAAAAATGGTAGGAGATATGATTGCCACTTTCACTTAATGGATGTAGATAAATATTACGACAAAGTTGAAGCTGTTCTCCATGTGGTTCTCCCCCATTATTCTTTTGGAAAACCCTGATTTTGCTCCATCACTTATGGATCCAGGAAGGTTCCAGTGTATGGCAGATATCCATTTAACCAGAGTAGTGGATTTTATCAGAGGAGAAATATTTGTCTAGAAACAATATAATTCAGAAATGTTCTATTCCATCATACTGTTTTTCCCTGTTACAGTTAGAGCAGTGGTTCTCAACCTTTTTTCTGTTTTGACACACTCGATGGCCCATATGCATGTGTATGATACACTGAATGCTACAATGAATAAAAAGAGGCCAAATACCATTTTATTGTAGTTGAAAATAATGCTTGGGCTGGTAGCAACAGTGATCACTGGGAGGGAGGTAAACAGAATTAAGGAGTGGTTATGGGGATTTCAAGTACCTGGCTGCTTGCTTTGCACTGTCCCCATCTGCAGGTATACATGGTTGCGAGGGAAAGCATTGGCTTGCTGTCTGTAAGGGGGAGGTGTCTGAGTCAAATGGAGGAGGTGATATAAACAAATATGATATGTTATTTTTACAGTGTAATATAATTCTTGTATTCCACTCATTTACCACTCTGTAATATAATTTTGTATGTAATGGACTTTCTGACTTCCTTTGCTGTATGTCTGCATCCTGGGAAGAGAGACTATGTGGCTAGTAACACGTAGCCACAGGTGCGGAAGTATTAACCAATGAGTTAGACATGCTGGAAGAGGGAGAGGACAATAGTGTACTATAAAAGAACCGTGAAACAGAGGATAATTGTGAAAGCTTAGTCAAGCATTCACCCTTTCTTGCAAGAATGTAATGTAATATAATGTAATTAAATTAACCCTTTGCTTCACTGAGGAGTCTGTTATTGTGTAAAAAGTTACATTTATTACAGAGGTAACCCTCCATGTCTACTCAAAGTGCCCAGGAATCGGTGGTGATGGTCAGCTACCTTTGGGCATAGTGGGCCAGACATCCCCCTGTGGCTGTTGATCTCCTTAGGGTAGATAGGCTATGATCAAGGAGTCAAAAACTCCCCCCTGGCTGGGCCAGAGCCAGTGCCTGAGGTTTTGGAGCCTTTTGCTTACGAGGGCCATGCCCATGTCCTTTGGCCTGCTGGGGAGACCTGAAAAGGTGGGTAGTTTCTGTAAGCAGCCCCTTTCCTCAGGTAGCAGAACTTTTTACCCAAGGCCTTCCGTCGGGGAGGAGCAGCGTCTTTTTTGAGAGCCTGATCCTCATCATGAACTCAGTCTCCAGCTCAGCAGCCTTGTCGGTCATGGTTTTGCCAAAGAGATTCTCCCCTTTGCAGGGGACATCAACCAATTTGTCCTGAAACCACTGCTCGAGGTCGGACAACTGTAGCCAAGCTTGGTGCCGTGCACCGATGCCTGCCGATGCTATTTGAGCTGCCGACTCAAACCCGTCAAGGGCCGCTCGAGACATGAATTTGGAGCACTCAGGGACTGCCTTGGCCAGGTTCTTGAGCTGCTGGAAGGGTTCCTTGTGGAGACCAGCTGAGAACCCGGCGAGTTCTTTCGACAGGTCTCTCAGGTACATGCCCATGTACAGCTGATAGGACTGGATGCGGTCAATGACCATTGAGCCCTGGTAACACTTTCTGCCGAGGACACCCAGAGTGCGGGCCTCCTTGCTGGTGGGCACCAAGGAGTGCACCTTCTGGCTTTTCAGCCGACACATGGCCGACTCTACCTCCATGGAGTTATGCGGCAGCTGTGATTTCTGGAAGTCCGGGCTTCGGCGGACTCGATACAGCGAGTCGAGCCATTTACTCTCCACTGATACTGACGCCAGTATCTCCCACATTCAGAGCATTCAGCCGTTCCAGGATGGGAGGAATGGGCACTGTGAGCGATTCTCTCAGAGAAGCCTTGTACTGGAGGATTTTCAACTCATCCGCCGAGGGTCCTCCACCAACTCTGTAGAGAACGTCAGAGCCTTAGACATATCCTTGACAAAATCAAGGAAGCCAGTATCCTCCGGCGGGGACCGCTGTCAAGGCTCCGAGATGGGAGAGTCAGATGGGACATCGCAGTAGTGACGGGTGTCGGGAGACTCCTCATCCTCCATCTCCCACTCGGAGTAGTCCATCGAGGACTCATAGGAGGGCTGCTCCGTGGGCCTCAGGGCTCCTGAAGCTCCACGGCTGGTGTCCGGCACACTTGCCAGGAATGATCACAGTCCCATCGAGCAGGAATCAGATTGCGACCTCGGCCCAGGATGGGCTCTGCCTCCAGGGACGTCTTGGATGTCAAGGGCCCGGTGGTCGGGGCAGATGAACTGGTTGTGCTGGACAACAGCGCCCGCTGCTGGTCCATGAAGGCAGACAAACTATGCTCCAGGGCAGCCATTCTGGACTCCAGGCTAGAAGGCTCTGCATTCTTTGGCGCGGGCACCGAGGGACTCGGGGCCCGACGCTGGCTCCCCCGAAGGGGAATCCTCGATGAGGATAGTGTCTGGGGATCGAGGCCGGTCTGAGGTCGAGTCCTTTCGAGGGACCTTTGCCGGATGCTCTTTCTCCAATGCCTCTGATGAGTGTCTCAGACTTCGGAACCAGGCACGGGGGACACCTGGCCGGTCGTAACTCTCCAAGGACACCGCCTTTGAGGGTTTCTTCTTCTTCCTGGGTTCCTCTGAGGGAGACCCCCCTTTCTGAGAACCCACGATGGGACTCAGGCTCGGAAGGTTCCGCCCGAGGTGTCGAGGCTTCAGACAAGGCCCTGGCCTTCGAGGAAAAACTCTTGAGGGCCTTGCTGGACATCCTTTTGCAGAGACCACAGGCTGCTGGTCGAGGACATAATTTTTGAGCACCGATCACACTTTTTAAAGCCACTGGTAGCTATGAGGGAAAAAGATACACCTGCGAGGTTGAAGACTCACCAGGCTGCCAGTTGGGAAAAAATGCACAAAGACACCAGAAAATGAAAGAAGGAAAAAACGACAAAAAATAGACCCTAACTCGACATCGAGGCAGTGAGGTTGGGTGGTGGGAAGAGTACCAGCATGAAACTGGAGGCAAGTATGAAACTCAAGAGAGAAAAAAAATCAACTTTTTCCAGGGACAAGTCAGACGAATGCCTGAAGAGCTCCGCAGAAAAAAGGAGACTGAACAAGATGGCACCCTTGGAAAGGGAAGGGACCACATGTGTGTGCCATCTCCCAACAGCTTTCTTTGAAAGCTGGGGGGATGCTTCCGCGAGGGCTTCATCAGTGCCGATTTAACCCATATGTGAGGACTGATACCTGCTGTCCCCGGAGAACACTTGTTACAGGTGAGTAACTACACTTTCCTTTCTAGATGAAATCAATAACTGCTTCATGGAGCAGCTGGTTCTGGAACTGATACAAGGGAAAGCTATTTTAGACCAGGTCCTTAGTAATCCACAGGATCTGGTGTGAAAGGTAATGGTGTTAGAGGACACTTGGCAACAGTGATCATAACGATCAAATTTGATTCATCAAATTGAGGGAGGACTGCAAGGAAATCCACTGCACTAGCATTCACTTTCAAAAGGGAGACTGATAAAATGAGGAAAATGATTAAGTAAAATGTAAAATGAGCAACTTCAAACTTGAGTGTTGTTTAAAAATACAATTGGAAGCCCGGATCTGGTGTATTCCACACTTTAAGAAAGCCTGTCACAGCCCCTCCTAGTGGCAGTGTGCCAAAGGGTCAGGGTGGACATTTTAATTTTGTTGAAGAAAGAAAAACTTTTAGACCAAGTGCATTCTGGTCCTTGTAGTCCCTCTTCTTATAGAAAATAGATGTGTAAGCCTTGAGCAGGGTGAAACAAAAAGATCTGTATTCCCTTGTTACGCAAAAGGTTCTTCAGGAAAACAAAGTAGAATTTGCCTTACTTCAGGTTTAGTGCCAAGGATATTTACAAAAGGTCAGCAACTGTTACAAATACTTCACAGTACTCTGTATCCAAGTAAGTTTCTCAAACAGCAAGAAAAACAAGACAAAACTTCTTCCTTCAGTTTTAACAGAAGCAAAAGGTATTTTTAAACATGTGCTGCTGTTATATCTCAGTAAGAGATTCCAGGCTCTCGGTAATACACAGAGAACAGTTCATTGGTTCAAGCATCAATGGTTCTGGTTCTGCAAACTCAATTTGCATGGGTTCTAGCTCACACGTGGTGTCTTCTAATCTTGAGCTTTCCCTGGTTAACATAGGTTGCAGTTCAGTATTTCTTTCCCCCACTTTCCAGCCTTGCTGGCCTGGGTTTAGCAAATAACTGTTAGTGCTTTTCCCTATACCTCTCTGTACAGGGTTGCAAAACTTCCTCCAGCTTTGTTTCTTCTCAGAATGGCTTTTTAGGTTATCAGCCTTCCTAGGACCTGGCATCCATTTAATAAATGAAGTATCACTGTACCTTGGATCTCTGTAGCGTTTGCTGCTGGTGTTCTCTCTATCAGAGACTCTCCCTTTGTCACCGTCTTCCTTGAAGACTGGCTTCTGGAGCTTTCTAAGCTGGGCTTGTTCTCCCTGGAACTTAGCTCTGCTTTTCCATGTATCCAAGCTTCTCTGCCTTGCAGTGTACGAGGTTCCTTCCTCAGGTCCTTCCTTCAAAGATTCTTTCTCTTTCTCTCTCAAAGGTCCTCCCTCGAGTTCCTTCTTAGATCCTCTCTGTCTGCTTCCTTGTGAGCACTGCTTAAAAAGGCATTCCCCAACTGAGTTTCCTGGCTTTCTACCCAGGTGCCTTTGATTAGGTACTGCATTGCTACAACCTGGGTGTGTCAGCTTAACTTCTGGAACCTCGTGCCTGCTCACTCTAGCTGCACTTCTAGGCAGGGGCGGCCCAAGGGGGGTGCGGGGCCATGTGCGGAGACTCGGTGCGGGGCCTCATTTGCATAAGGGGCCTCATTTGCATAAATATTTGCATAATGTTACCATACACAAACTTTTAGTAAACATGCCTCTTAATGAGTGTATGAATAAAGAAAGACTAAAAGACTTCTACATTACTATAATCCAGTGCCAACCGCCAGACACATTAGGAACTACTACAAACACTGCCCATCTAGAACCCATAGCAAACCCGCCGTATCCTAACAGCACTACCAGGACTCATAAAGCACCATACCCTAACTATCAAAAGGAAACGCTGCAAATATTAAACCAATACATTTCAGAGAACAACAATACATGACCTACTGGGGAAAGAGAACAAGTGGCAATGTCAAATAGGAATTACATAAACAGAATACCTCAGCTCAGTTACACATGCAGAACATATACCATCACCAAACAAGGAATCACAATTTATAAACAGGAAGACAATAATTAAACTGGGAATCCCAAAAGCCAAACTTGGAATGCACAACACTGTAGAAATAAAACTATACATTAATTTGCTCTTGTACTAAACAAAGCGCAGACGTTAATGATGCACATTTCCCAGAGCTGACATATTCCAATTAATAAATTCAAAATAAAGAGATATTTTTCTACCTTTTGTGCATTTTTTTTCAGCTGCAATTACTCCAGCCACTTTCTTCTGGTTTCTTCGTGTCTTCCGCTAACTCTTCATAGTCTGCTGTCCATTTGTCTTTTCTTCTCTCTTCTAGTTTTTTTTCAATTATCTCTACATCTGCTTTAACATACTAATCTTTCTCCTTTTGCTTTTTCCTCATTCCTATTTCATCCACTCAAATTTTACCCCTCCATCCTCAATCCCCACTTACTCTCCCAATATCCGGACAATTTTAGATTTGTCTTCCCTCCCACACAAAATATTTTTTCACTCTCCATTTCACTCTCCCAGCTCCATCCCATTCTAATCCTCCCCCAACATCAGCTCCATTCTAGTTCCAGTCCCACCCAGCATCTGCTCCCTTCTAGTCCCCGCATCAGCCCATTTCCAGTCCTAGCCCCCCATAAGCCCATTTCCAGTCCTAGCTCCCCCATCTATTTGCAGTCCCATCCGAGTCCCTCCATCAGCTCATTTCCAATCCCAGTCCCCCATGAGCCCATTTCTAGTCCTTTCCTAGCCCCACCATCAGCCCATGTCAAATCCTAGCTCCCCTCCACTCAGCCCATTTCCAATCCAAGCCCATGAGCCTACTTCCAGTTCTAGCCCCTTCATGAGTCCATTTCAATCCAAACCCCCACCACAGCCCATTTCCAATCTTAGCACCCCCCCCAACAGCCAATTTCCAGTCCTATTCTAGCCCCTCCATCAGCCCATTTCCTGTCCTAGCCCCCCCCACTCACCCATTTCCAGTCCTAGCTCCCTCCCCCTCACAACCCATTTCCATTCCAAGCCCCCGTCCCCATCAGCTATTTGCAGTTCAAGCCCTCCTTCCACTCAGCCAATTTCCAGTCCTAGCCTCCTCATAGCCCATTACTAGTCCTAACCCCCCCATCAGCCCATTACGTCCAAACCCCCCCTCACCCTAAGTCCAGTCATAGCCCCCCCATCAGCCTATTTCCAGTCTTAGCCCCCCATAGCCCATTACCAGTCCTAACCCCCCCCCATCAGCCCATTTCCAGTCTTAGCCCCCCCCATAGCCCATTACCAGTCCTAACCCCCCCCACCACCACCACCACCACCCCACTTCCAGCCTTAGCCCCCCCCATAGCCCATTACCAGTCCTAACCCCCCCATCAGCCCACTTCCAGTCTTAGCCCCCCCATAGCCCCTTACCAGTCCTCACCCCCCCCCATCAGCCCCCGTCCTGTCTTATGCTCCCCCCAGCGCCCATTACCAGTCCTAACCCCCCCCCCATCAGCCCACTTCCAGTCTTAGCCTCCCCCCATGGCCCATTACCAGTCCTAACCCCCCCCCATCAGCCCACTTCCAGTCTTAGCCTCCCCCCCCGGCCCATTACCAGTCCTAACCCCCCCATCAGCCCACTTAGCCCCCCCATGGCCCATTACCAGTCCTGACCCCCCCCATGGCCCATTACTAGTCCTAACCCCCCATCAGCCCATTACGTCCTCCCCCCCCATGGCCCATTACCAGTCCTAACCACCCCCCCCATGGCCCATTACCAGTCCTTACCCCCCCCCCACGGCCCATTACCAGTCCTAACCACCCCCCTCCCTCATCAGCCCACTTCCAGTTTGGCCTCCCCCCCTCCCATAGCCCATTACCGGTCCTAAACCCCCTTCTCCCCTATCATCCCAAATTAAAACAACAAAAAAACCCCAAACCGGCTGCTTCTGCCGCGGCAGCATCAAGAGCTCTGCCGCGGCAGCATCAAGAGCTCTGCCGCGGGGCCCCCCCCTGCCCGGCAGAGCCTCCCTGCCCGGCAGAGCCTCCCTGCATCTCTGCTTTCTTCAAGTCACAAAACGCGGGCTTCTTTCAGAGCCGCGAGAGTTTCCTGTGAGCCGCGAGAAAGGAAACTCTCGCGGCTCTGAAAGAAGCCCGCGTTTTGTGACTTGAAGAAAGCAGAGATGCAGGGAGGCTCTGCCGGGCAGGGGGGGGCCCCGCGGCAGAGCTCTTGATGCTGCCGCGGCAGAGCTCTTGATGCTGCCGCGGCAGAAGCAACCGGGTTTTTTTTGTTTTTTTTTTTAACTTGCGATGCTGAAGAATGTTTTTTGCGCGGGGCCCCCTGAAACGCGGGGCCCTGTGCAAAAAACATTCTTGCTCAATGGACGGGCCGGCCCTGCTTCTAGGTAATTGCACCCTCTGTAACTCAGTTGCTTCATAAGAAAGAGAGTTTTTTTTCTACATCCATTGCTTCAATAGCTTCAGCTCCATCGCAAGCTAAAAGGGAGGCTAAACGACTACCAGCACATTTTAAAGGTACAGTCAAGGAGGCCATTTTATAGCCAAAAAACAATTCTCAGAAAATGGAAAAGGGAGCCTAATGATGAAAACAGGAAGCATAAACACTGGCAAGTCAGATGCAAGGCATTGATAAGGCAGGCAAAGAGAGTATGGTATAGAAGCTTACAAACAGAGGAACACAGAAGAGAATACAAGATAAAACTAAGAGACAAAAAGAGAAATAAGGATAGCAAAATCAAAGGCAGAAGAAAAGATGGCTAAAGATGTGAAGTGTGGTGACAAAACATTTTTCAGGTATATTTGGGAGAGGAGGAAAATCAGAGGTCGAATTGCAGGACTCAAAAGTACTGGAAACGGATTCGTGGAAAGTGACATTGAAAAAGCGAAAATGTTAAACAAATACTTCTGCTCTGTTTTCACTAGAGAAAATCCTGGAGAAGTCCACCCGTGATTGACAAATATACAAATGGGAATGGAGTAGATATCACACCATTCACAAAAGTTGATGTGTTAGAACAGCTTGCAGAACTGGAAGTGGACAAGTCTATGGGACCAGATGGGATACATCCCAGGATACTGAAAGAGCTCAGAGATGTTCTTGCAGGGCCTGTAAAGGATGTTTTTAATAGATCCATGGAGACAGAAGAAGTTTCACGGGACTGGAGATGGGCTGATGTGGTACCTCTCGACAAACGTGGTAATACGGAAGAAGTGTCAAATTACAGGCCAGTAAGCCTTACCTCTGTGGCGGAAAAAGTAATGGAGGCGCTCCTGAAAGAGCGAATAGTGGACTTCCTCACTATTCCGAGGCAACATGGTTTTACCAAAGGACAATCTTGTCAAACAAATCCGATTGACTTCTTTGACTGGATGATCAGAGAAGTGGATCAAGGGCATGCGGCAGATGTGATCTACCTGGATTTCAGCAAAGCCTTTGATACTGTTATTCATAGGAGGCTTATCAATAAACTCAACAGCTTGGGGATGGGTCCCAAGGTGGTGAACTGGATCAGAAATTGGTTGACTGACAGACGACAGAAGGTGATGGTAAACGGAACTCACTCGGATGAAAGGAAGGTGATCAGTGGTGTGCCCGAGTTCGGTCCTAGGACCGGTACTGTTCAATATATTTGTAAGTGATATTGCCAAAGGGCTGAATGGAAAAGTCTGTCTTTTTGCAGATGACATCAAAATTTGCAACAGAGTGGACTCCCCTGAGGGAGTGGAGAACATGAGGAAAGATCTACAAAAGCTGGAAGAATGGTCTAATGCTTGGTAGCTAAGATTTAATGTGAAGAAGTGCAGTATCATGCACTTGGGAAGCAGAAATCTATGGGAATTGCATGCAATAGGGGCGAGAGACTGGTGTGCACGGACCAGGAGAAGGACCTGGGAGTGATTGTTTCTGTCGATCTCAAGGTGGCAAAACAGTGTGACAGGGCAGTTGCAAAAGCCAGAAGGATGCTGGGCTGCATAGAGAGAGGAATTACCAGCAGAAAGGAAGAGGTATTAGTGCCACTGTACAAGTCGCTGGTGAGGCCTCACTTGGAATATTGTGTTCAGTTTTGGAGACCATATCTTGCAAAGGATATAAAAAGGCTGGAAGCGGTTCAGAGGAAGGTGACCAAAATGATTTGGAGCTTGTGTCCAAAGACTTATGAGAAGAGACTTGAAAACCTAAATATGTACACTCTGGAGGAGAGGAGGGACAGGAGAGATATGATTCAGACTTTTAAATACTTAAAGAGTATTAATGGACAAACAAACCTCTTCCAAAGACGGGGAAGCTGTAAAACTAGAAGGCATAACATGAAGCTGCAAGGGGGTAAACTGAAAGGCAATGTCAGGAAATACTTTTTCACTGAAAGGGTGGTGGATGCTTGGAATGCCCTCCCGATGGAAGTGGTTGGTGCAAACACAGTGAGAGAATTCAAAATGGCATGGGACAGACACAGTGGATTCCTTTATAGCAACAGGATAAAATCAAAATGAGCATAACTATCTCTTATACCTGAACAAATAGGGGTGACTTACATGAAGCGGTGGATACACCCCTAAACAAAGGCATGGGGAGGAGTCACCTGCACAGAGTTGCAAGTGGACCTACTCTTGCCACCTTACTGGGCAGACTAGATGGACCATACTGGTCTTTATCTGCCGTCATATACTATGTTACTTTCGTAGCAAAAAAAAAACAAAATTGTGAGATCAGTTGGACCATTAGATGATAGTAAAAGGGGTACTAATGGAGAACAAGACTATAAGGGAGAGACTGAATGAAATCTTTGCTTTGGTCTTTACTGAAGAAGACGTAGGGAAGTTACGCATGCTAGAAATGGTATTTAAAGGTGATATACTGGAGGAATTGAAACAAATACTGATAAACCTGGAAGATGTAATACAGAAATTTGACAAACTAAAGAGTAGCAAATCTCCTGGACCATTTGGTATGCATCCCAGAATGTTTAAAGACCTCAGGCCTGATTTTTGAAGGCATTTACATGGGTAAACTGCCGTAGTTATCCATGTAAATGCCATAACTGGGATTTTTGAAGGGCACCTACATGGGCAGTGCCCTTTGAAAATCCCGGATAAGTCCCTAACGCACCCAGATGCTATGCAGTTAGCATTGGGGCGTGTTAGGGGCGGTGCGTGGGTGGAGGAAAGGGCTAACCGGGTAGCACCGATTTTCACCCTTACACCCTGCGCCTTAAAGATAGGCAATTGAAAATCGGTGCTACCGGCTAGCTCCTGTGGCTTCCAGGTTCTACGGCAAGTCCCAGATTTTCAGTGCCGGCGCTGCATATGACCCCAGCATTGAAAATCTGGGTTAAGCGGAAGGGGAGCAGACTATGCACTGACGCAGCACATAGCACCGCCCAGCTGAAAATCGGGCCCCTCAAAAATGAAATTTTGGATGTACTATTAGTAATTAATACTACTACTACTACTGAACATTTGTATAGCGCTACAAGGCATATGCAGTGCTGCACAGACACATGTAAAGGACGGTCCCTGCTCATCAGAGCTTACAATCTAGTCAAGACGGACATCATGGTAGAATGGTAGGGAAACACATTAAACTGTCATTAAAATCATATGTATTACCTGAGGACTGGAAGTGGCCAACATACTGGCATTATTTAAAAAGAGATCCAGGGGTGATCTGGGAAATTATAGACTGGTGAGCCTTACGTCAGTACTGGGCAAAATGGTAGAAACCGTTTTAAAGAATAAAATTACTGAACATATACTGTAGATAGTTGTAGTTTAATGGGAAAAAGCCAACATGGATTTAACCAAGGAAAGTCTCGTGTTACTAATCTGTTTTATTTTTTTGAAGGTGTGAATAAACAGATAGACAAAGGTGAGCCATTTGATATAGTGTAACTGGATTTTCAGAAAGCCTTTGACAAGGTCCCTCATGAGAGACTCTTGGCAAAATTAAAAAGTCATGGGAAGCAGCAGGCGGCCTCACTAGGGGCTCCCATCACTGCAGAGGTGTCTCTTGCGATTAGTTGGTCGCAATGTTGTAAAGCACCTGGCCCTGATAGGTTTACAGCTGAATTTTACAAATGTCGGTCCCATGGCAGCAGTGTACCACGACCATACAAATACAGGGAGGTTCTTGTGGGGCGATAATCGCGCCTATAAACACTAATACCAAAGCCCAACAAGGACCCTCTACAGGTGGGAATGTATTACCCAATATCATTAATTAATTTTGATTTGAAACTAGGCAAAAATCCTGGCAGACCGGTTAGTGCCACTTCTTACAAACCTGATACAGGTCTCACAAGTAGGTTTCGTAAGGGGACGTTATGCTTCTAATAATATGCAGAAGATAGTAGCTTCCCTAGAGTGGGTGTTTGAGAGACAGACTCCGTCACTACGAATTAGCTTTGATGCTGAGAAGGTGTTTGATAGAGTGGGATGGGAACATCTTTTCCACCTTTTGCCTCTACAAGGCCTAGGAGACTCTTTCATTCAAATGATTAGCCTGCTTTATACAAGGCCGAATGCCACTGTGATGATTAATGGTTTTGCCTCAGAGGCCTTTGAATTGAAATATGGAACATGACGGAGTTACCCCTTGTCCTCCCCTCCTGTTTGTTTTTAACTCTGAACCCCTTCCTGCAGACAGTTGTGAAGTGGCGAGGGTGCAGATCGGACGCTCCAAATTAAAGATATCTGCTTTTGCAGATGACCTTTTAGTTTACGTAACTCAACCACGGACCACTCTGCCGAGATTGCTCTCAGAATTCACCCGTTTTGGTCAGATTTTGGGACTATAGTTAAATATGGATAAATCAGAAGCACTGGATGTTTCAGGGCAATTGCAAACCCTATGGGGGATAGGGTTTCCACTGCGATGGGTGGATCATGCTTTCCGATATTTAGGAATTCAACTGCCCAGTGACCCCTGTTTACTATATCAGATGAATTGTATGGTTTTATTACAGCACCTGAAAACCAAAATGCGTGACTGGATGCCCTTGCCGCTATCAGTGATGGGACGGATAGCAGCTTATCGTATGACCTTGTTTCCAAAATTGTTCTACAACTGTTGCCCTTCACTTACTACATAAAGATGTATCTCATTTTGAGCGGGAAATATACCACTTTCTTTGGAGGGTTGGTCTTGCTAGGGTAGTGCTATCTAAAATGCGAGGCGCCTGGAAACAGGGAGGCATAGGGATTCTTGACCTTTTTCAATATGCACAGGCATGCTGGGTCAAACAGAAGTGTTCACTCTGCGAGCGCTGGAGGAAGAGTTTGTATCACCCTACTCACTATCGGTGGCACTACATTTCGACGGACGAGATTTGCCGCGGAGGATTACGCGCAGCTTGTTGATCGGACCAATAGGAGGAGTATAAAAGTATTTATGTTTACAATGTTGGATTTCCCCGACCAGTACCAGTTTCTTATCAATTGGAAGGAACCCTTGATTTACACAGGGCACAGACAGGTGTTTTGTGACTGGAAAAATCATGGGCTATATAGTTCAGGACATGTAGTAGACCTCGAGGGACATGTCAAAACTTTCTGTGCACTCCGAGCGGAGTTTGATTTGAAGGCCGCTCATGTATTTGCATATCTACAGGTGAGCCATTACATCAGGTCCCTCTCCCTGGAGGGTCTGTCAGCGGCGACGTCAGCTCAAATATTACAATTTTTTGAACTTGGGGATTGGAAACGTATGTCAATCTCTCAGTACATCTGTAAGCTACAGATTTGGTCTCCAGCGCAGGACTTCTCAGTAGTAGAGGAGTGTTGGGCAGAAGACCTGGACATCCAAGTAGAGCCAGGAGCAGTGAAACGGGCCATAGTGCATATCCCCAATTTGGTCAAGAGAGCGCGATTGCAAGAGCTTCAATTTTGAGTGATCAAGTGGGCGCAGTTTTCCCCCAAACAAGCTCCGCAGTGTGGAGTACCTATGGCCGGTTTAGGTCATATGTGGTGGAAATGCAGGAGAGTTCAGCGATACTGGCACCAGATTCAGAGTTATGTGGAGACGCTGATAGGGCAATCTGTGAAATGGACAGCCGCGTTAATAGTGTTAGATGAGCTAACTCCCTCCCGACCCAAGGGACATTGGGATTGGTTGCTGGTGCGGAAAACGTGTGTGATAAGGAAACAATTCCTGCTATGACACTGGAGAGAGGTCACAACTCCATCATATTGGGAATGGCATAATGACTTTCATCACCTGATGTTGATGGAACATATAGCAACAAAAGGAAATGCCAAAAGATGGGGAAATTCCTGACATTGTGGGGCGGGTATGTGGACACATTGACATCGATAGCTCAAAATGAATTATTCACATTGTAGGGGCGAGCCTGATAGGACGGAGCACAGCCGGGAGGGGCGGGAAGAGAACCATCTGGACGATTGTTAGACCCCACT
This sequence comes from Ichthyophis bannanicus, assembly GCA_033557465.1. Lineage (NCBI taxonomy): Eukaryota > Metazoa > Chordata > Amphibia > Gymnophiona > Ichthyophiidae > Ichthyophis > Ichthyophis bannanicus. The sequence continues at coordinate 1,337,421,202 of CM066032.1, read as the reverse complement.
GATTGGGACCCATAGTGACTCGAATGAATCCAGATCTGTCTGCAGAAATTGTAGGGTAGGGGGGGAGGGGAGACAAATAGGGAGGTTATTATCGGAAAGGTGGAGCATATCAATTGTTGGTATTGTATGCTTGATCTCGGAGTACAGTATAAGAGCACACACTGAGCTCATAGTGAACTTATTTCCTGGGTCACATAGTCATATAAAGAATCTAATAGTTGGGTTGGGGAAAAGGGGGAAGATGGGTTAAAAACAAAATGCAAGAACAAATTTCAATATGTTTTAATGGTTGGGCCTGGTGTACATGTTGTAATACTTGTAGTTTGTTGTAGAATAGTTGTGAAATTCAATAAAAAGATCTGTAAAAAAAAAAAAAGACATGGGATAGGAGACAGTGTACTATTGTGGATTGGGATCTGGTTAAAAATAGAAAGCAGAGTTAAACGGCCAGTTTTCTCAGTGGGGCGCCCCAGGGATCTGTGCTGGGCCCACTGCTTTTTAACATATTCATAAATGACCTGGAAATGGGAACAACAAATGAGGTGATCAAATTTGCAGATGGCACAAAATTGCAAGACGACCTTGAGAAATTGGGAGACTGGGCGTCCTAATGTCGGATAAAATTTATTATGGACAAATACAAATTTGTGCACTTAGAGGGTCATTCCAAGGCACGAATAATGGGGCCCCCTTCTGACCCCAACTAACTTACCCACACGTTGTATGGGGAAGTTAGATGGGGGCTGGAATGGGGTGGAGCAGGGGTGGCGTTAGGGCAGGCAGTGGGCGGTCGCCAGCCCCGGATGTACAGGGCAGATTCCAATGTCGGTCCTGTACGTCCGGGGCCAGTGGCCTGAATGGGGAACTTATTCCATCTCCGAGATGGAATAAGTTCCCCTAGTCAGTGGATCGGGTAGACCTGGGGCCCAAAAGAGGTGGCAGGGGGCAGAGGAAATTACCCGCAGCTCGACCCTGGCCATGGGAGGCCAGATCAGGGGTCGGGGTGTGGGGGAATGCATTTTTTAGCCCAGCTGCCGGGGATTGCGGCTTTTGAGTGGAGCCACAGTGCCATGGCAACCGGATGCCATGGAACCATGGTTCCATTCAAAAGCCTGATTGAGCTATCCCGGCAAGGCCTGTACATGCTGACCTGAATCTGGCCTGCCCCGCAGGATCAGAATCCCAGCTAACTCTGCATCTGGTTCCGACCGGGTGCACGGAGGGCCGGGATGTCCAAATCTGAATCAGCCCCTTAGAGAAGAACAATCCAAACTTGCTTATAGTTTGGCTCTGGGAAGGCATAAACTATCTCTGTAAATGCATTCTGAAGCATTAGTGTTTACCCTTTTCCAGCCTAGAAGGGCCTCTTCTCATGGGTCTTCTCTCGGATCCTGGATGTCAGAATGGTGAACCTAGTTGCCATTTGACATTTCTGTTAGTCTGGGCTGGACCAGGCTATAGTTCTGCATTCTCTTAAAGTTGAGTTGGCCACTCTTCTGTGCTACCAGGGGCATGTTCCAAGCATATCCTTGGTGTCGTGTTATGTGTTATGCCTCCTGAGGAGGGCAAAGCTGTTTCATCCATCCTTGCATCTGGTTGGGACCATGGCTGGCTCTCTCTCTCTAGTGTTGCAGATGATGGCAGGTTTTCCTTGGCTTCTTTTGGTAGGCCTTTCTTGAGGTTCAGTCCCAGCATATGGTATTCCCGGTGGCTTTCACATCTGCTAGGCAGGTGTCAGTGTTACTGGCTTTGCACAGTTGAAGACCATTGGGGATAGTGTCCCCTTTCCCCTGAGAGTGTTTTCTTCCTTTTCAGGATATGTCTATGTCCTCCATGGAGGAGGGCCTTCAGTCAAACCCCTCTCGCTGTCAGGTGGGTATGAGGAGGGCATTGAGAAGTATCGGAGATTACTTATTTGTCCTGTTGATGGGACCTTGGCACTCTATTGTGGTCCAAGGATAAGTCAGACCATGGCCATATATCTAATTGTCTTTGTTTGAGAGATGCATGCCAGATGGAGTTGGAGCACAAGCCCAAGGCCGACCCACCTACTAGGCAGGCTAGACAGCCACCTAGGGTGGCAGACCTAAGTGGGTGGCACACTGTCTACGGAAGGCCATGTGTTCGGCATACATGGCCTGAAGCTTCTGCTCCCTCCCCGATACAACTTCCTGTCACAGGGGGGTCTGAAACATCAGGCCATTTGTGCCAAAGCAAATGGCCTGCCGTGAGCCACCACACCAAGCCTTTCCCCCCCAACCCCGCCAAAGGAATCTGCAGCGGTGGTTGGCAAGTGGCATGGTGCTGCTTTTCAAGGGGGGGCACTATAGCTGGGGCTTCTGCCTGAGGCAGCAGAAACCCTTCGGAAGAATCTACACAAGCCTCTTTTTGGAATGCTTCTACCTTACTGTATTTGGAAAACATCTCTTCGGCAGCTTCCTGTTTTTACCTTGAGTACTCTGGTAAGTACTTTGTGAGAACAGTTGTAGTTGGTGCCTTAAGATATGCATACTGGGTCAGATCAAGAGTCTCTCAAATCCAGTATCCTACTTCCAGCAGTGGCCAATCCAGGTCACAAGTACCTGTCAAGTTCCCTAAAGGTATCCAGATTCCATGCTGCTTATCCATTGGATAAGTAGTGGATTTCCCTGGACCTCTTTAATAGTGATTTATGGACTTTTCCTCCAGGAACATGTCCAACCCTCTTTTAAATCCAGCTACACTAACAGCTTTTACTAATCCTCCAGAAATGAATTCCAAAGTTTGATTAAGAACATAAGATCTGCCATACTGAGTCAGCCCAAGGTCCATTAAGCCCAGTATCCTGTTTCCAACAGTGGCCAATCCAGGTAACAAGTATATAGCAGGTTCGCAAAAGGCACACAGGTTCCACAATGGTTGCCCTAGAGCAAACAGTGGATTTCCCGAGTCCTCCTTAATAATCCTCCCTGTTGAGGGTAAAGGCCAAAGCAGAGAGGCTCGCATCCTGGAGATTTATTTATTTATTTATTTTATTTATATTCTCTTATATACCGCGCTATTCTGCATCAGTGCGGATTACATTGAACAAACTGAAATTACATTGAACAGGGCATTATAACTTGGAGATAACTATATTACAGGGAACATGGGCTATGGAGGGTTAAGTGGCTTGCCCAATACCACAAGGAGCACCTGTGGGACTAGAAACCCCAGTCCTTCCGGCCCAAGGTTGCTGTCCTCTAGTGGGATTTGAACCCCCGACATTCCGGCCTGAAGTACCTTGCCCCAACCACTAAGTCTGATGAATGCATGGCTGCGTGGATGGTGTCATCGAGAGCGTTTTGGTTTCCTAGACCATGGGATGCTGTTCCAAGGGTTGCAGAGCAGAGATGGCATCCATCTGTCTAAGAAAGGTTGACACGTCTTCGGTAGTAGACTGGCTAATCTACTGAAGAGGGCTTTAAACTAGATTCATTGTGGATGGGTGAAGAAATCCCCCAGGTAGCTGAAAGCCCCCAGGTAGGTGATACATTAAATACCTTTATGGAAATGGGTAACAGGGGTAACATATGGAAAGCAGTGTGTATAAATGCCTGTAGCATGGGAAATAAGCTCCCTGATGTTGAAGCTTTGGTGGGAGTGGCTGACTTGGACTTAGTGGCAGTTACAGAAACATGGTTCACAGAAAACCATGACTGGGATGTAACTATACCTGGCTATACTTTATTCAGAAAGGACAGGGTAGGAAGAAGGGGAGGAGGAGTGGCACTATATGTAAAAACTACTATTAAAGCTTTGGAATTACAGAGCTTAAAAGGGAGAGAGGAGGCATTGTGGGTTAAACTAGAAAGAGGGAAAGAGAAATCTATTTGCATTGGTGTGATTATACAGACCTCCCTCACAAGAGGAAGAGGTGGACAGAGAGTTAATTGAAGACATACACAGCATTGCTAGGAAAGGGGAAGTGCTACTGATAGGAGATTTCAATATGCCAGATGTTGATTGGCACATTCCTGCTGCAGTATCATCTAGAAGTAAGGAGATCCTGGATTCTCTACAGGGAGAACTATTCAGGCAATTGGTAACAGACCCCACACATGAAGGGGCCATACTGGACTTGGTGCTTACCAATGGTGCAAGTGTTTCTGATGTAGTGGGAGATCATTTTGCATCCAGTGATCACCAGATGGTGTGGTTCAGTATTAGGACTAGAACTTTTAGAATCCATTCAAAGGTGAGGATCTTAGACTTTAGGAAGGCTAACTTTGCCAAGATGGGCCAATACCTCAGGGAGTCGTTAGTGGGAAGGGAACAGCTGGGGGATGTGGAAAAACATTAGGCAAACTGAAAGGGGATATTTTAAGGGCAACCAACCTTTTTATTAAAATGGTAAATAAAGGTAAAAGGAAAAGGAGACCGCTATGGTTTTTGAAAAAAGTAGCTGAAAAAGTGAAGAAAAAGAGGGAGGCCTTCATGAAATACAAGGGATCACAGATAGAAGAAGACAGGCATCTGTATTTGGAAAAACTTAGAGAAGCTAGCAAAATATTTATTTATTTATTTACATTCTCTTATATACCGCGCTATTCTGCATCAGTGCGGTTTACATTGAACAAACTGAAATTACATTGAACAGGGCATTATAACTTGGAGATAACTATTTTACAGGGAACATGGGCTATGGAGGGTTAAATGGCTTGCCCAAGACCACAAGGAGCACCTGTGGGACTAGAAACCCCAGTCCTTCCGGCCCAAGGTTGCTGTCCTCTAGTGGGATTTGAACCCCCGACATTCCGGTCTGAAGTACCTTGCCCCAACCACTAGGCCACTCCTCCACTCAGGAAGGTAAAGATTCAAAAGGAGGAGGAAACAGCCAATGCAATAAAATGGGGGGATAAGACATTTTTCAGATATATTAGTGAGAAGAGGAAGGGCAAAAGTGGTATTGTCAGACTCAAGGGTGCAGGAGAGGAATATGTAGAAGCTGATAAGGATACAGTGGAATTGCTTAACAACAATGTTCCCTCTAATTTTCTGTAGGCTGTGTGCGCATAAAGTATCAGCTGTGCAGCTTTTGAAGGAAGGTTAAATTTTTGTGTGCCACATAACGACACTCTGAGTTATATACTTTAAGATTTGACTACACGTCAGAATACAGTATGTACACCACATTGATTTTAATCAAATTAAATGAAAATAGACGATTACTAAATGAAGTGGAAAATTTCTAGTAATTACAATCACAACTTTTAAATTTTAAGACGTCTGTGTTGTTTTCTATCAGAATCAGAACCGTAATTTTTGTGCGCTCTTTTGTAAAGTATGTGCGCTTGCTCGGCGAGGTGTGTGCGCACGCACACAGCTTAGAGGGAACAGTGCTTAACAAGTATTTCTGTTCTGTGTTCACAGATGAAGAACCAGGAGCAGGACCTCAGAAAACACCCACAAACAGGAACAGAAGCGAGGGACATCTTGAACAATTTTCAGAAGACTGTGTTCGTGAGACACTAGCTCAACTTAAAGTAGACAAAGCGATGGTACCGGATGGGATACACCCTAGAATACTGAGGGAACTTGGGGACGTTCTAGCAACTCCACTGACTGACCTTTTCAATGCCTCGTTGGAGTCGGGAGTGGTGCCAAAGGACTGGAGAGAGGCTCATGTGGTGCCTTTACACAAAGACTAGATGGACCATACTGGTCTTTATCTGCCGTCATTTACTATGTTACTATGTTACACAAAAGCGGAAGTAAGGATGTGGTTGAAAACTACAGGCCGGTTAGTTTAACTTCAGTGGTGAGTAAATTATTGGAAACGCTGCTGAAAGAGAAAATAGTGAGGTTTCTGGAGTCCAGCGGATTACAGGATCCGAGGCAGCATGGATTCACCAGAGGCAGGTCTTGTCAGAGAAATCTGATTGATTTCTTTGACTGGGATCTAGCTAAGCTTGAAGAATGGTCTAGAACAGCGATGGCGAACCTATGGCACGCGTGCCAGCTGTGGCACGCGAAGGCCTTGCAGCTGGCACGCGGGAAGGTCGCAAATTGAGATATGCCGGCTCATGGCAATTAAAAAAAAAAAAAAAAGCTGGCCGCGGCGGCATGGAGTGTCCCGCGGGGCTCCCTCTGCCCGGCGGGACTCTCCCGGTGCGACTCAGCCCCTCTCTGCAGGCTTGCAGATACGCGAAGGGAGAGAGAGTCTCCCTCGCGTCTCTGTTAAGCCCGCAGGGGCTGATGGGAAATTTCCCATTTGCCCCTGCGGGCTTAACAGAGACGCGAGGGAGACTCTCTCTCCCTTCGCGTATCCCTCCCTCGCATATCTGCAAGCCGGCAGAGAGGGGCTGAGTCGCGCCGGGAGAGTCCCGCCGGGCAGAGGGAGCCCCGCGGGACACTCCATGCCGCCGCGGCCAGCTTTTTTTTTTTTAATTGCCATGAGCCGAGGGGGGGCGGGTAGGACTGGCAAAGGGCTAGGGAGGGAGGGGGGTTAAGACTGGCAAAGGGCTAGGGAGGGAGGGGGGTTAAGACTGGCAAAGGGCTAGAGAGGGAGGGGGGTTAAGACTGGCAATGGGCTAGGGAGGGAGGGGGGTTAAGACTGGCAATGGGCTAGGGAGGGAGGGAGGGAGGGGGTTAAGACTGGCAATGGGCTAGGGAGGGAGGAGGGGGGTTAAGACTGGCAATGGGCTAGGGAGGGAGGGAGGGGGGTTAAGACTGGCAATGGGCTAGGGAGGGAGGGGGGTTAAGACTGGCAATGGGCTAGGGAGGGAGGGAGGGGGGTTAAGACTGGCAATGGGCTAGGGAGGGAGGGAGGGGGGTTAAGACTGGCAATGGGCTAGGGAGGGAGTGAGGGAGGGGGTTAAGACTGGCAATGGGCTAGGGAGGGAGGGAGGAGGGAGGGAGGGGGGTTAAGACTGGCAATGGGCTAGGGAGGGAGGGAGGGGGTTAAGACTGGCAATGGGCTAGGGAGGGAGGGAGGGAGGAGGGAGGTTAAGACTGGCAATGGGCTAGGGAGGGAGGGAGGGGTTAAGACTGGCAATGGGCTAGGGAGGGAGGGAGGGGGGTTAAGACTGGCAATGGGCTAGGGAGGGAGGGAGGGGGGTTAAGACTGGCAATGGGCTAGGGAGGGAGGGAGGGGGGTTAAGACTGGCAATGGGCTAGGGAGGGAGGGAGGGGGGTTAAGACTGTCAATGGGCTAGGGAGGGAGGGAGGGAGGTTAAGACTGGCAATGGGCTAGGGAGGGAGGGAGGGAGGTTAAGACTGGCAATGGGCTAGGGAGGGAGGGAGAGGGGTTGAGACTGGCAATGGGCTAGCGAGGGGGGGTTAAGACTGGCAGTGGGCTGGGGGGGTTAACACTGGCAGTGAGATGGGGAGGGGGGTTAAGACGCAGTGGGCTATGGGGGGGTTAAAACTAGCAATGGGCTGTGGGCTGATGAGGGCTGGCAATGGGCTATGGGGGGGTTAAGACTGGTAGTGGGCTGATGGGGTAGGACTGATAATGGGTTATGGGGGGGCTAGAACAGGAAATGGGCTGATGGGGAGGGGTTAGGACTTGAGGTGGGCTGTGGGCTGATGGGGGGGGTTAGGACTGGCAATGGGCTATGGGGGGCTGACTGGAAATGGGCTGATGGGGGGTTAGGACTGGTAATGGGTTATAGGGGGGGCTTAAACTGAAAATGGGGTGATGGGGGTTAGGACTGGAAGTTGATTGACGGGGGGCTAGGACTGGTAATGGGTTGGGGTGTTGCTAGGACTGGAAATGGGCTGAGTGGAAGGGGAGGCTTGAACTGCAAATAGCTGATGGGGAGGGGGCTTGGAATGGAAATGGGCTGTGAGGGAAGGGAGCTAGGACTGAAAATGGGCTGATGGAACAGCTAGGATAGGACTGGAAATGGGCTGTTGGGGGGAGCTAAGATTGGAAATGGGCTGTGGTGGGGGCTTGAATTGAAATGGACTCATGGAGGGGCTAGAACTGGAAGTGGGCTCATGGGGGGGCTTGGACTGGAATTGGGCTGAGTGCAGGGGAGCTATGATTTGACATGGGCTGATGGTGGGGCTAGGAAATGACTAGAAATGGGCTGATGGGGGGGCTAGGATTGAAAATGAGCTGATGAAGGGACTTGGACTGGAAATGGATGGGGGAGCTAGGACTGGAAATGGGCTGATGGGGGGCTAGGACTGGAAATGGGCTGATGCAGGGACTAGAAGGGGATGGATGCTGGGTGAGACTGGAACTAGAAGGGAGCTGATGTTGGGGGAGGATTAGAATGGGATGGGGCTGGGAGAGTAAAATGGAGAGGGGAAAAATATTTTGTGTAGGAGGGATGAAAAATCTACAATTGGCCAGGTATTGGGAGAGTAATTGGGGATTGAGGATGGAGGGGTAAAATTTGTGTGGATGAAATAGGAATGAGGAAAGAGCAAAAGGAGAAAGATTAGTATGTTAAAGCAGATGTAGAGAGAGAGAATGGAAAAAAAACTAGAAGAGAGAAGAAAGGACAAATGGACAGCAGACGATGGAGAGTTAGCAGAAAACATGAAGAAACCAGAAGAAAGTGGCTGGACCAATTGCAACTGAAAAACAAATGCACAAAAGGTAGAAAGATGTTTCTTTATTTTGAATTTATTAACTGGAATATGTCAGCTCTGGGAAATGTGCATCATTAACATCTGCGCTTTGTTTGGTACAAGAGGAAATTCCTATTTGACGTTGCCACTTGTTCTCTTTCCCCAGTATTCTCTGAAATGTATTGGTTTAATATTTGCAGTGTTGCCTTTTGATAGGTAGGGTATGGTGCTTTGTGAGTCCTGGTAATGCTGTCAGGATACGGCGGGTTTGCTATGGGTTCTAAATGGGCAGCTTTTGTAGTAGTTCCTAATGTGCCTGGCGGTTGGCACTGGATTATAGTAATGTAGAAATCTTTTAGTCTTTCTTTATCCATACACTCATTAAGAGACATGTTTACTAAAAGTTAGTGTATGGTAACATTATGCAAATATTTATGCAAATAAGACCACTTATGCAAATGACGTGCTGGCACTTTGAGGAAATTCTTTGGTTTTGTGCGGCAGTTTGGGCACTCGGGCTCAAAAAGGTTAGCCATCACTGGTCTAGAATCTGGCAGCTGGGATTTAATGTTAAAAAATGTAAGGTCATGCATTTGGGCTGCAGCAATCCAAGGGAGCAATATAGTATAGGTGGTGAATTACTTTTGTCCACTAAAGAAGACTGGGACCTAGGCATGGTTGTGTCTGATGATCTTAAAGTAGCTAAACAGGTAGAAAAGGTGAAGGCAAAAGCTTGGGTGCATACAGAGAGGAATGGCTAGCAGAAAAAAGGAGGTGATAATGCCTCTGTATAAGTCTTTGGTGCGACCTCATTTGGAGTATAGTGTGCAATTCTGGAGACCGCACCTTCAAAAGGATGTGAACAGGATGGAGTCGGTGCAGAGGGTGGCTACTAAAATGATTAGTGGTCTTCATTATAAAGCATATGAGGACAGACTGAAGGATCTTAATATGTACACCTTAGAGGAAAGGCGGGATAGAGGTGATATGATTGAGATGATTAAATACCTCCGTGGCATAAATGTTCAGGGAGACAGCCTCTTTCAAATGAAAGCAAGTTCTGCTACAAGGGGACATGGGATGAGGGTGAAGGGAGATAGATTCTGGAGTGATATGCGGAAATATTTCTTTACGGAAAGAGTAGTGGATCCATGGAATAGTCTCCCAGTGGAGGTGGTAGAGATGAGGACAGTAACTGAATTAAAAAAAACATGGGACAAACACAGAGGATCTCTAAAGGTAAAAAGGGGACTGTTTTAGTTGTTGATATGGAAGGACAGACTAGATAGGCCATGTGGTCTTTTTCTGTTGTCATATTTCTATGTTTCTAGGTTTCTAATGATGGTTTATGGATCTTTCTTCCAGGAACTTGTCCAAACCTTTTTTAAACCCAGCTGCACTAACAGCTTTTATTACATCCTCCAGTAACGAATTCCAGAGTTTGATTACGCATTGAGTGAAAAAATATTTTCTCTTAGTCTTAAATGGGTTACATAGTAACTTCATTGCATGTCCCCTATTCATTCTACTTTTTGATGGCGTAAACAATCAATCTACCTTTACCCGTTCCACTCCATTCATTAATTTATAGACTTCTATCATATCTCTCCTCAGCCTTCTCTTTTCCATGTCAAAGAGCCCTAATCTTTTCAGCCTTTCCTCATAGGAGTATCCTTCCATCCCCTTTACCATTTTGATGGCTCTACTCTGTACCTTTTCTAATTCCGCTATATCCTTTTTGAGATATGGCGACCAGAATTGCACACAATATTCAAGATGTGATCGCACCATGGAATGATACAGAGGCATTACATTATCCTTTGTTTAATTCTCCATTTCTTTCCTTATGATTCCTGTTTGCTTTTTTAACAGCCACTGAAAACTGGGTGGAGGGTTTCAACATGTTATCCAGGATGACACCTAAATCTTTTTCCTGGGTAGTGGTTCCTGGGTTTCTATATTAAATTTAATCTGCCATCTCAATGTCCATTCTTCTAATTTATCAAGGTCATCTTGCAATTTTTCACAATCCGTATGGGTTTTAACAACTTTGAATAATTTTGTGTCATCTGCAAATTTGATCACCTCATTCGTTATTCCCATTTCCAGGTCATTTATGAATTTATTAAAAAGCAGCAGACACAGCACAGATCTCTGGGGTACTCCACTATTCACCTTTCTCCATTGGGAAAATTGGCCATTTAGCTCTACCCTCTGCTTTCTATCTTTTAACCAGTTCATGATCCAGAATAGTACACTGCCTCCTATGCCATGACTTTTTAATTTTGCCATGAGTCTTTCATAAGGGACGTTGTCAAAGGCTTTCTGAAAATCCAGATGCACTATATCAGCTGCTTATCTTTGTCTACCTGGTCACACCTTCAAAAAATTATAACAGATTAGTAAGACAAGAACTTCCTTGACTAAATCCATATTGGCTTTCTCCCATTAAACAATGATTATTTACATGTTCAGTAATTTTGTTCTTTATAATGGTTTCTATCATTTTTCCCAGTTTTAATGTCGGTCTCACCAGTCTGTACTTTCCCGAATCACTCCTTCAACCATTTTTAGAAATTGGTGTTACATTGGTCATTCGCAATTCTTCAGGTAGTACAGATTTTAATTATAGTTCACAGATTACTAGTAGGTCTGCCATCTCATATTTCAGCTGATGCATAGCATCATGTCCAGATGATTTGTTACTCTTCTGTTTCTCAATAGTTGTAATACATCTTCCCGGTTTATTGATATTTCTTTCAATTCTTCCAATGTATCATCTTTAAATACCATTTCAGGCATCTTCCTTAGTAAAGACCAAAGCAAAGAAGTCATTCAGTCTTTCCGCTATTGTCTTGTTCCCTCTTAGTGCCCATTTTACCTCTCTGTCATCTAATGGTCCAACTGACTCTCTCACAGGATTTTCGCTATGAATGTACTTGAAAAAGGTTTATGATGCGTTCTTGCTTCCACAGCAAGTTTATTTTTTCAAATTCTCTCTTTGCCTGCCTTATCAATGCCTTACATCTAACCTCCAGGGTCCAGTTTCTCCAGGGCCATCTGCCCATGATGGAAGGGTTAGGACAGCCGTTATAGTTGGTGATTCGATCATTAGGCATGAGGCATGTAGATAGCTGGGTGGCTGGTGGACGTGAGGATCGCCTGGCAACATGCCTGCCTGATGCAAAGGTAGCGGACCTCACGCGCCACCTAGATAAGGTCTTAGATAGTACTGTGGAGAAGTCTGCTGTCTTGGTACATGTCGGTACCAATGACATAGGAAAATGTGGTAGGGAGGTTCTGGAGGCTAAATTTAGGATTTTAGGTAGGAAGTTGAAATCCAGAACTTCCAGGGTAGCGTTCTCCGAAATGCTTCCCGTTCCACGTGCAGGACCCAAAAGGCAGGTAGAGCTCCGGAGTCTCAATGCGTGGATGAGACAATGGTGCAGAGATGAGGGTTTTGGATTTGTTAGGAACTGAGAAACATTCTGGGGAAAGGAGGGGCTCTTCCGAAGGGATGGGCTTCACCTTAACCGGGATGGAACCAGGCTGCTGGCATTAACCTTTAAAAAGGAGATAGAGCAGCTTTTAAATAGATAGTAGGGGAAAGCCGACAGTCGCCCAAGAGCGGATGGTTCAGAAGAATGTATCCTTGAAGGATACTACCAAAAGCAGAGAGGTTCCAAAAAAGAGTACAGTAGCCCAAATGCCCTCGAGTATGGAGCAGACAGAGCTTAAGATCCCAAATTACCCATGTCTACCAATAGCCAAATTAATATGAATAAAATACAGTCTCTAAAATGCTTGTATGCAAATGCTAGAAGTCTAAAAAATAGGATGGGAGAGTTAGAATATATAGCACTAAATGAGAGGTTAGATATGATTGGAATATCAGAGACATGGTGGAAGGAGGACAACCAGTGGGACACTGTGATACCTGGGTACAAACTATATCGTAATGACAGAGCTGATCAAATTGGTGGAGGGGTTGCGCTCTGTGTTAGAGAGGGCATTGAGTCAGAAAGGATTAACGTTTTGCAGGAAACAAAATTTGCTGTAGAATCTCTATGAATTGAAATTCCATGTAAAAAGGGGAAGGTGATGGCAGTGGGGGTGTACTATTGACCGCCTGGCCAGAATGAACAAATGGATGATGAAATGCTCAAAGAAATCAAGGAAGCTAACAAAAGTTACAGCGCAGTAATAATAATGGGTGATTTCAATTACCCCGGTATTGACTGGGTCAGTGTCACGGCAGGACATGCTAGGGAGATAAAGTTCCTAGATGACATAAATGACTGCTTCTTTGAGCAGCTGGTTTATGAACCGACCAGAGGGGAAGCCATATTAGACCTAGTCCTTAGTGGAACACCAGATCTACTGCAAGAGATAAGGGTGTTGGGGCCACTTGGCAATAGTGATCATAGCATGATCGCCTTTGATTTAATTAGTGGAGGAGGGATAGTAAGGAAATCCACAGTACTACCTTTTAACTTTCGAAAGGGAGACTATGATAAAATGAGGAAAATAGTTAAGAAAAAACTAAAAGGAGCAGTTGCAAAGGTTAATGATTTACATCAAGCTTGGGTGTTTTTGAAAAATACTATCTTGGAAGCCCAGACCAGCTGTATTCCACGCTTTAAGAAAAGTGGAAGAAAGTCCAAAAAACTGCCAGCACGGTTTAAAGGTGAGGTCAGAGAGGTTGTTGTTGCCAAAAAAGCATCTTTCAGGAAAAGGAAAAAAGAGCCAAACGACGAAACCTGGAAACAGCACAAGCACTGGCAAGTCAAGTGCAAGGCATTGATACAGCAGGCAAAGGGAGAATTTGAGAAGAAGCTTGCTGCGGAAGCAAAAACGCGAAATAAAGATTTTTTTCAAGTACATTCGTAGCAAAAAACCTGTGAGAGAGTCAGTTGGTCCATTAGATGATAGAGGAGTTAAAGGGGCACTAAGAGGCGACAAGGCGATAGAGGAGAGACTGAATGAATTCTTTGCTTCGGTCTTTACTGAGGATGATGTAGGGATGTTACCCATGACTGAAGTACTATTTAAAGTTGCGGAAGAATTGTAGGAAATATCGATACATCGGGAAGATGTATTACAACTATTAGATAAACTGAAGAGTAGCAAATCACCTGGGACGGATGGTATACATCCAAGGGTGTTGAAAGAACTGAAATATGAGATTGCAGACCTGCTATTTGTAATCTCTGAAATATCATTAAAATTATCTCTAATACCTGAAGATTGGAGGATCGCCAAGGGTTCCAGGGGTGATCCGGGAAACTACAGACCAGTGAGCATCACGTCAGTACCGGGAAAAATGGTAGAAGCCATCATAAAGAATAAAAATACTCAGCATGTAGATAGTCGTGGCCTAATGGGAGACAGCCAACATGGCTTTAGACAAGGAAGATCTTGTCTTACTAATCTGTTATGTTTTTTTGAAAGTGTGAATAAGCAGGTGGACAAAGGTGAGTCGGTTGATATAGTGTATCTGGACTTTCAGAAAGCCTTTGATAAGGTCCCTCATCAGAGACTTTTGGCAAAACTAAAGAGTCATGGGATAGGAGGCAGTGTACTACTGTGGATCAGGAACTGGTTAAAAGATAGAAAACAGAGGGTTGGGCTAAATGGCCAATTTTCCCAATGGAGAAAGGTGAATAGTGGTGTACCCCAGGGATCTGTGCTGGGTCCGCTGCTTTTTGACATATTCATAAATGACCTGGAAAGTGGAATAACGAGTGAGGTTATCAAATTTGCAGATGACACAAAACTATTTAAAGTTGTTAAAACCCAAGAGGATTGTGGAAAATTGCAAGAGGATAAATTGGAAGACTTGGGCATCAAAATGGCAGATGAATTTTAATGTGGACAAGTGCAAAGTTATGCACCTAGGGAAGAACAACCCAAACTATGATTACATGATGCAATTTTCCACATTAGGAACCACCACCCAGGAAAAGGTTTTAGGTGTCATTGTGGATAACATGTTAAAACCCTTGGCCCAGTGTGCAGCGGCAGCCAAGAGAGCAAATAGAATGCTAGGTATCATAAGGAAAGAAATGGAAAATAAAACTAAAGATATTATAATGCCTCTATATCGTTCCATGGTGAGACCGCACCTTGAATATTGTGTGCAATTCTGGTCGCCGTATCTTAAAAAGTATATAGCGTTATTAGAAAAGGTTCAGAGAAGAGCCCCCAAAATGGTAAAGGGGATGGAAGGATACTCCTTTGAAAAAAGGCTAAAAAGGTTAGGGCTCTTTAACCTGGAAAAGAGATGGCTGATGGGAGATATGATAGAAGTCTATAAATTAATGAACGGAGTGGAATGGGTAAACGTAGATCGATTGTTTACGTTATCAGAATATAGAAAGACTAGGGGACATGCAATGAAGCTACAGGGTAAACTATTTAAGACTAATAAAAGAAAATATTTTTTCACTCAACGTGTAATCAAACTCTGGAATTTGTTACCGGAGGATGTAGTAAAGGCTGTTAGTGTAGCTGGGTTTAAAAAAGGTTTGGACAAATTCCTGGAGTAAAGGTCCATAAACCATTATTAAGAAGGGACCCAGGATATCAATGCTTGACCCAGTACAAGCATTGCGGAACCTGTGTCTTTTGGGGAATCTGCTAGGTTTAACCTAGATTGGCCACTGTTGGAAACAGGATACTGGGCTTGATGGACCTTGGTCTGACCCAGTATGGCATATCTTATGTTCTTATGTTCTCCCAATACTCATGTTGTTTCCAGTTTTCATCACTTGGCTCCTTTTTCAATTTGCTGAAAAATGTTTTTTTGGCTACAGCAGCCTTTCTGACCTCACCTTTAAACCTTGCTGATAGTTTTTTGGTCTTCTTTCCATTTTTCATAAAGCATGGAATACATCTGGTCAGGGCTTCCAAGATATTATTTTTAAACAATGCCCTTGCTTGATGTAAATCTTTAACTTTGTAAATCTTTAAACTTTGCAGATGCTTCTTTTGTCTTTCTTCTTAACTATTTTCCTCATGTTATCATAGTCTCGCTTTTGAAAATTAAAAGGTAGTACTATGGATTTCCATGCCGTCTTCCCTCTATTCATTAATTCAAATGTGATCATGCTATGATCACTGTTGTCAAGTGGCCCCAAGATCCTTATCTCTTGCACCAGATCCTGTGTTCCCCTAAAGACTAGATCCAAAATAGCCTCCCCTTTTGTCTGTTCATGAACCAGCTGCTCCAAGAAGCAGTCACTTATTTCATCTAGAAACTTTAGCTCCCTAGCATGTCCTGCTGTGACACTGACCCAGTCGATACCGGAGTAATTGAAAGCACCCTTTATTATTACTTCGTTGTAGCTTTTGTTAGCTTCCCTGATTTCTTTTTGCATTTCATCATCCATTTGTACATTCTAGCCAGGCGGTTGGTAGTAGACCCCCATTGCCTTCACCTTTTTACATGGAATTTCTATCCTTAGAGATTCTACAGTGTATTTTGTTTCCTGCAAAACTTTAATCCTGTGTGACTCAATGCCCTCTCTAACATAGAGGGCAACCCTTCCACCAATTTGATCTACTCTATCATTGCGATACAGTTTGTACCTAGGTATCACAGAATCCCATTGGTTGATCTCCTTCCACTAGGTCTCTGTGATACCAGTTATATCCATCTTCTCATTTAGTGCTATATAGTCTTACTCTCCCATTTTATTTTTTAAACTTCTAAGCATTTGCATATAGGCATTTTAGAGGTTGTATTTATTCATATTAATCTGGTTATCAGTAGACAAGGGTAATTTGGAATCTTTCAGCTCTGTCTGCTATGTACTTCAGGGTATCGCGGTTACTTTTATCTTTATTGGAACTTCTCTGTTGGAATGCCCTAAGTTCCCTCTTTTGCTAGTATCCTTCAAGGATACATCCTTCCGAACCATGCTCTCTTTGACAACTGTTGGCCTTCCCCTATTATCTTGTTTAAAAGCCGCTCTATCATCTTTTTAATGGTTAATGCCAGCAGTCTGGTTCCATCCTGATTAAGATGGAGTTCATCCCTTCGTAAAAGCCCCTCCTTTCTCTAGAATGTTGCCCACTTACAAACAAATCCAAAACCTTCTTCCTTGCAACATCATCTCATCCATGCATTGATTTTTGTTTATTTATTTAACATTTCTTATATACCGCCTTTCATGATATCAAGGCGGTTTACATTGAACAAACTGAAATTACATTGAACAGGGCATTAAAACTTGGAGATAACTACTTTACAGGGAACATGGGCAATGGAGGGTTAAGTGGCTTGCCCAAGACCACGAGGAGCACCTGTGGGATTAGAAAGATATTGGAGCTCTGCCTATTGGGTCCTTCACATGGAACTGGAAGAGTTTCAGAGAATGCTACCCTGGAAGTTCTGGATTTCAGCTTCCTACCTAAAAGTCTAAAATGGCCTCCAGAACCTCCCTACCACACTTTCCTATGTCATTGGTACCAACTTGTACCAAGATAACAGGCTCCTCCCCTTTGTCTTGGTGGCAGGTGAGGTCCACTACCTTCGCACCAAGCAGGCTTGTTACCAGGCGAGCCTCACATCCACCAGCCACCCAGTCATCTAAATGCCTAATGATCGAATCACCAACTATAACGGCTGTCCAAAAATAGCTATAACAGAGGAGTCTGCTGATGACGTCTAAATCCTTTTCCTGGGTAGTGGTTCCTAATGTGGAACCTTGCATTGTGTAACCGTAATTTGGGTTGTTCTTCCCTAAGTGCACAACTAGGGGAGGAGTGGCCTAGTGGTTGGGGCAAATTGCCTCAGGCTGGAAGATCAGGGGTTCAAATCCCACTAGAGGACAGCAACCTTGGGCCAGAAGGACTGGGGTTTCTAGTCTCACAGGTACTCCTTGTGGTCTTGGGCAAGCCACTTAACCCTCCATTGCCCATGTTCCCTGTAAGTATTAGCATATGTGTCTCATATCCCCTCATGTTAAATGTATCCCCCAATTATGTTGTGACCACTTTGATTGAAGGATAAGGTGGTATACACAACTGTCTAAATAAATAAAATAAACTTTGCACTTATTCATATTAAATGTCATCTGCCATTTTGACGCCTAGTCTCCCAATTTATCAAGGTCCTCTTGCAATTTTTTACAACCCTCTTGTGTTTTAACAACTTTGAATAATTTGGTATCATCTGCAAATTTGATCACTTCATTCATTATTCCCATTTCCAGGTCATTTATAAATATGTTAAAAAGCAGCAGGCCCAGCACAGATTTCTGGGATACTCCACTAGTCACCTTTCTCCATTGAGAAAATTGGCAATTAGCCCTACTGTCTGTTTTCTATATTTCAAATATTTCTTAATCCAAAATAGTACTTTGCCTCCTCTCCAATGGCTTTTAAATTTCCCCAGGAGTCTCTTATAAGGGACTTTGTCAAAGGCTTTCTGAAAATTGAGATATACTATGGGGTCTATTCTGTACTGCGACGTCCATCCCCGCTATTCGTTGGGACGTCCATCCCCGCTATTTGCCCCCTTCTGTCCCCGGCAAAAGCCTACCCATACGAACAAGGAGTTTGTATGGGGAGGCTTAGATGGGGGCGGGAGGAGGCATTGCAGAGGTGGAGTGAGGGCGGGCAGTGGGCGGTCCACGACCCCGAACGTACAGGGCCGATTCTGAAGTCTGCCCTGTATGTCCGGGGTCGGCAGACTTTACTGGGGACATATTTCACCTCGGAGGAGGAATACGTTTCCCTGCACGTCGGGGAATTGCAGGCCTGGCAGCGCCACTGAGGTGAATGGGTGCAGGGGTTTCCCTGCAGCCCGACCCTGGCCATGGAAGGCCAAATTGGGAGTCGGGCTACGGGGAAAGGAAATTGTGGTCGGCGGCTGGGGTTTGCAGCTCTTGAATGGAGCCGTGATGCCATGGCAATGGGACTCAATGGCACCCCGGCTCCATTCTTGAGCCTGACTGAGTTTGTCAGGCAGAGGTCTGTACATACAGGCCAATCAGAATTGGGTCCTGGTCTGCACATACAGACCCTAGACCCAATTCTGATCCTGCGGTGCATGTCTAACCTCCACAGCATCAGAATCGGGTCTACCTCTGTGTGGCCTGATTCCGATTGATCGCACAGGGGCCTGGACACAATAGAATGTACCTCTATATCAACCGGCTCGCCTTTTATCTACATGTTTCTTCACACCTTCAAAAACTATAAGAGATTCTTAAGACAAGACTTTCCCATTAAACCATGACCTTCTGCACTGGAGACAAAGGACTGAACATCAACAAAGAATGGCAACTCCTCTTTCAAAGAAAGTTTAGTACTACAAGGACTGGTACCAAAGACAAAAGATTTTTCCAGAATCTGAGATTCAAATTCCCTCCCTCCAGGATTCCTACTTGCATTTTCCCTTTCCTTCTCCACCAAACCTCGCCATAATTCAAAATTCAAAACTCCCGTCTTTTTCCAATGAACTTTCGCTCTGAAATTCAGATGCAAATATCCTGTCTTTTCTTCAAGAAACTTTACCACCAAACTTCAAATTTCCTGCTTCAAATCAACCATTCTGGTTTGAAATCCACTGTGTATAAGAACAGACATTCACTGCATAACCACTTCACTTTGAAGGAAGCCACAGAATGATGATTGAAATGTCAGTTCCACCTACCAAGATATGGCATAACCTGGAAAACTGCAAAGATCATGATACTAGCCACGAAGCCTAAGAGTACATGCCTAATGATTGAATTGCCAACTATAACGGCCATCCTAACCCTTCCCTCATGGACACATGGCTCTGGAGACACATCCTCAGTGCGAGAAGGTATTACATCACCTAGAGGACAAGTCCTAGCCGCAGGATCACTTCCTTCCACACCAGAGAGACGCTCTCCTTTCATGTGACCTCTCTCCTCCATGGCAGTAGAGAGGCTGCCAGACTGGAGGTGGGGCTTTTCTATTATATTCCTGCAGATCTTGCCTATAAACCTCTCTGTCTGCCTCAGCTAATTCAAGTGCACCACTCTAACCTTCAAAGATTGAACTCATTCCCTGAGAGCAAAGAGCTCTTTGCACTTAGGGGTCCATTCTGTAACACAAATTGTGGGGATGGATGTCCTGTTGGGGCGTCTAGCCCCGCTATTCGTCTGTCTTTCCCGTCTCTGCCAAGCCTTTCCGTATGAACAAAGAGTTTTTACAGGGAGGCTAGAATGGGGTTGGGAAAGGGGCAGTGTGGAGGTGGAGTTAGGGTGGACAGTGGGCGGTCTGTGGCCTTGGACATACAGGGCTGATTCTGATGTCGGCCCTGTATGTCTGAGGCCAGCAGACTGAATGGGAAGCTTAGTCCACCTTTGAGGTTGAATAAGTTTCCCGAGATGGCGGGAGACAGCATGCCCAGGCAGCAGAAAAGGTAGGAGGGGTGCAGGAGATTCCCCACAGCCCGACTCTGGCCATGGGTGGCCAGATTATGGGTTGGGCTACGAGGAATGAAAGAAGTGTTTGGCGGCTGGGGATCGTGGCTCCTGAATGGAGCCGTGGTGCCATGGCATCCGGACGCCATGGCTCTGTGGCTCCATTCAGCGAGACCGAGCTTCAGTGATCCTCGTGGCCTCGACAGCCTTGGTTCCCGCTTCTGCTCCGGCTCTCGTTCGAGCCTCCAGTCCCCCTGGGATGTGCTGCGGGCCTGTTGACACAGGAGGAGGGTCGGGTGCTCCACCCGAACCTGGCCTCGCTGTCCCTTATAGCCTGGCAGCTGAACGGGTCACCTTAGCTCCGCTGCACTTCATGGAGGATGTCGAGGAGATTCTCCTTGCGTTGAGGAAGGACTCAACAAGACGGTGAATGCCTTTAAGTGGCGACGCTTCTCGAACTGGTGCTCCGAGCTCCAGATCGACCCATTCTTCTGCTCTACCCAGTGGATCCTCCAGCATCTCCTCCACCTATCGAAAGCAGGGCTGAAATCCATTTTGGTCAGGGTACACCTGAGCGCCATTTCGGCGAACCACCTTTCTGTCGAGGGGAAACCCCTCTCAGGGCAGCTTTTTAGCTCCCGCTTCATGCGAGGTCTCTTGCTTTCGAAGCCTCCCATCCGGCCTCCACCGGCAGAATGAGACCTCAACATGGTGATGATGCAGCTTACGCGAGCACCCTTCGAGCCGATGGCGATGTGGTCGCTTCAGTATCTCTCCTGGAAGGTGGTCTTCCTGGTGGTCTTGACGTCGGCTCACTGAGTCAACGAACCTCAGTCCCTCATGGCTGAGGCTCCATATATCAGGTTCTACGGGAACAGGGTGGTTCTCCACACCCATCCCAAGTTTCTACTGAAGATGGTCTTGGACTTTCATCTCAATCAGGAGATAGTCTTGCCGACCTTCCTGAGACTGCACGCTGACCAGGCATCGGCGGTGTTACATACCCTCGACTGCAAGAGGACTCTTGCCTTCTACATGTATCATACCTTAGGTTCATTGCAGGTCCGACTGGCTCTTTGTCACCTATGACCCAAATCGCCTGGGGCAGGCAGTCACCAAACGCACCATTTCCATCTGGGTAGCGGACTGCATTGCCTTCACCCAAGCAAAGGCGGGCGCCCCACTGGATCAACAGGTTACCGTGCATGGCGTCTGAGCCAAGGCGGCTTCGATGGCTTCGCTTCGCTTAGTGTCTCTAATGGACATCTGCTGGGCTGCGAACTGGTCTTCAGCGAACACTTTCGCGGTACACTACTGCCTGGAGATGGAGTCCCGCCGGGACAGTGCCTTTGGCTAGGCTGTACTCCGTAACCTGTTCGAGGTATAAGTAGCTCCTGCCCTCCAACCCTTCTTCGAGCTTCGCCCTGGGGACCCTTAGTCTCAGGCTCCTTTGGGCGTCGACTTCTGCTCATGGCCTCGCGGAGGCGTTTTTGAGTTACCGGCCGGTAGCCTGTAGCTGGGAAGTCCCATAAGTGAGGACTGACTTCCTGTTTGTTCCTGGAGAAAGCGTAGTTACTCACCTGTAACAGGTGTTCTCCAGGGACAGCAGGAATCAGTCCTCACTACCCTCCCACCTCCCCTGAAGAGTTGCTGTTTTTGTCCTTCCCTTGACATCTGCTTAGTAGGGCTCTAGATAGGGGACCTGACTGAGAAAGATGGCAACCTTAGGCAGGAAGAGGACCACGCATGTGTGTCAGCAATCCAAAAGGCTTTCTTTGAAAGCTGGGGAATTGCTCTGCACGGGCTCCGTCGGTGCCGTCATCCATAAGTGAGGACTGATTCCTGCTGTCCCTGGAGAACACCTGTTACAGGTGAGTAACTGCACTATTATTTTTTGCGTTCTTCATGAAGTGAAGAAGCTGAAAACTGAACACAGTGCTCCAATAAAGACCTGACCAATGCTAAATGGAAGATTTCCTTAATGTTTTTTTATATGTAAGACTTGTTAATACATAGCTTTATAGTAGGGGTGGGAAACCTCCAGTACTGAAGCCCAGCTTTTGAGGATCTCCTTAAATAAGCAGAGAGTAATTTGCTTGCACTGCCTCCAATGCATGCATGCAAATCTTGCTCGTGCTAATTCTTGAGGGGTATCCAAAAAAATCCAGAGGATGTGTGGCCTTGAGAACTGGGATTCTCCATGTTGCTGTAGCTAACTTGTATCCAGTTTGTGTACCTAGGCACTTATAATCTTTATCCAAATGGGTAGTCTGTGCTTACCATTTTGATTTATTTTTTTCTGTGTGAAGTACTTTTTGTATTTGTATTTGTCTTGTGTTTCATTCTGTTTACTAGTGACTGTATCTGCACAAGATCAAGATCCTTTTGAATCTTACAGCCCCTTCCATTTTAGTATCTATAGATTTATAAACTGTCTATTCCATATTGTCGTACTAGACCAGTCCAGACAAGTGAGTTGTGTTCCCCTTTCAGCAAATAAGAAGATGGAGCAAAAACATTCCAGAAGCTTCTTATATCACAATGCCATAATCAACCTAAACCAATAGGGACAAAGCCAATATTTTTCTGTCTCCAGCAACTCTGGTGAAAATCTGAACAAGCAGGGAAAATCACTGAGAATTGAAGAAGGAAAGATTAATTTCGCTCATGAACGAGCACCTGAAGGTGACTATCACTGGGCGCGATGTGGGAGACTCCATTAGACTGCTGTCTTTTTGGTAACCATAGGAAACATAGAAACATAGAAATATGACGACAGAAAAAGACCACATGGCCTATCTAGTCTGTCCTTCCATAACAACTACAACAGTCCACTTTTTGCCTTTAGAGATCCTCTGTGTTGGTCCCATGCTTTCTTGAATTCAGTTACTGTCCTCATCTCTACCACCTCCACTGGGAGACTATTCCACGGATCCACTACTCTTTCCGTAAAGAAATATTTCCGCATATCACTCCTGAATCTATCTCCCTTCACCCTCATCCCATGTCCCCTCGTAGGAGGAGGGGAATTGGTTCAGCTCCACATCCCTATGTTGTTAAGGACCTATTGAGCAGCCAGATAATGGAAAGGATTCCTCAGGACCTTGCACAACCTCAGTGCCCCCTCCCAATTCCTTTCCCCCGCACCCCCGGCTCTTCCCCAAACATAAGAACATAAGATATGCCATACTGGGTCAGACCAAGGTCCATCAAGCCCAGTATCCTGTTTCCAACAGTGGCCAGTCTAGGTCATACGTACCTTGCAGTATCCCCAAGAGACACAGGTTCCACAATGCTTGTATTGGGTCAAGCATTGATATCTTGGGTCCCTTTTTAATAATGGTTTATGGACCTTTCCTCCAGGAACTTGTCCAAACCTTTTTTTAAACCCAGCTACACTAACAGCCTTTACTACATCCTCCAGTAACAAATTCCAGAGTTTGATTACATGTTGAGCGAAAAAATATTTTCTCTTATTTGTCTTAAATAGTTTACCCTGTAGCTTGTGATAAAGAAGCTTATCATAGCTCAGGAAGGAGCTATAGAAAAGGTGAAGTGACTCTGAACAAGCAACCTGTCAGTTCTGGTAGAAATATGAAAACAGAATTTTGCCATAAAAGACTACCAGTCCCAGAATGCACCAGGTTTCCAACAGCCATTAGAGGAGCTGAAGTGGGGAAACGTGTGTTCAATCAGGAGGGCTATGAGGTAATCCCTAAGCACTCATCTCAAAGGGTAGGGCCTGATTCAGCACAGCTGCGCTGTGTTAGGGAGGATCACTCATCTAAGCAGAATAAGAGTAGAGTTTATTCTACAGATGACCATCTTCATGATCACCTTGGATATTCAGAAAAGGATCATCAGTTTCATCTGAAGGATCATCAGAAGCAGAAGCCAAACCGGACGGACAGAGAGGGAAAGAGACCCTTTGGAAGAAGGAAGAGAAAAGCCTTTGAGAGGTCTAGAAGAGTCCAAAGCAGTACGTATACTGGGAGGTATTCCAAGGGCCAGCATACACCATTGGACTGGGGAAAGCCAGAGGAATGGTGCTGCAGAGCTAGGAATCACCAGAGGCTACCTGTGAGGGAGACGGCTGCACGTGGAAGGGACCCTAAGACCTGTGCCAGAAGGTATGTGAAGAGAGATCCAGTGTCCAGGGATCTGGATTGGAAGGCTGGACATAAGAACTGGACTACATACTGGCCAGGCTATATAGAGAGGAACTCTAGCAGCAATGGGAGCTCAGGTATGAACACTGATCTATGCCCTAGCTATAACCTTGAAAGACAGCAGGGAAACAAGTATTCTCCTGAAAATGCTCCATTGAGAGATTCATCTGTGCCAATCCATGATATTGAACCCATGCTTGTTGAACAAGGGGGAATAATAGCAGATGAGGATCCTGTTTATATGGACTGCTCTCTATCTAAACTCCGTTGGTAACTTTCTGTTATAAAGTACAGCAACCATCACAAAGAAATACAAATTTGTTCCTTAATCTACTCAGAAAAGCTCCTGAAGCAGGATTTGACCCACACAGTGGAAGGCAAGCCAGCTAAGGGGTTTCAGCTGGATAACTGCTAGCAATTAAGCCTTACCTAATTGCTTGTGAGCTAGGAGAGAATCACTTCTGTATCTATGTGGGAAGTAATCAGAAGTTAACCTGAAAAGAACAGTTTGTTTCTTGCTTTGTGGCTTTTCATTTGTTGTTTTCCTGATTTTGACTTTGTTTTTCCAAGTTAACACTGAAAGCAAGTAACCTAATTTATGTGCTACCAAGCATATCTGTGTTGGGAGAAATAACCCCATAAATAAATATCTTATTGGCTTTACCCAAGAGCACAACTAAATTATTGTCAGCAGCTGTGTCTGGTGTGAATGAACTACATTGCCCACAATACCTTGCAAATCATATAGATATATGCACTTGACAAGACTGTGAAGATTCTCACCCAGGCAGCCGTCTGACATGCTTCATTACATGTCCCCTAGTCTTTCTATATTCTGATAGCGTAAAGAATTGATCTATGTTTACCTGTTGCACTCCATTCATTAATTTATAGACCTCTATCATATCTCCCCTCAGCCGTCTCTTTTCCAGGTTGAAGAGCCCTAACCTTTGTAGCCTCTCTTCATAGGAGAAGCCTTCCATCCCCTTTACCATTTTGGTGGCTCTTCTCCGTACCTTTTTTAATAATGCTATATCCTTTTTAAGATACGGCGACCAGAATTGCACACAATATTCAAGGTGCGGTCGTACCATGGAACGATACAGAGGCATTATAATATCCTTTGTTTTATTTTCCATTCCTTTCCTTATGATACCTAGCATTCTATTTGCTTTCTTGGCCGCTGCTGCACCATGGGCTTTAACATGTTATCCACAATGACGCCTAAATATTTATCCTGGGTGGTGATTCCCAATGTGGAGCCTTGCATCGTGTAACCATAGTGTGGGTTGTTCTTTCCTAGGTGCATAACTTGCAATTGTCCACATTAAATTTCACCTGCCATTTGGATGCCCAGTCTTCCAATTTATCCAGATCCTCCTGCAGTTTTCCACAATCCCCTTGGGTTTTAACAACTTTAAACAGTTTTGTGTCATCTGCAAATTTGATAACCTCACTAGTTATTCCCTTTTCCAGGTCATTTATGAATATGTCAAAAAGCAGTGGACCCAGTACAGATCCCTGGGGTACTCCACTATTCACCTTTTTCCATTGGGAAAATTGGCCATTTAGCCCTACGCTCTGCTTTCTATCTTTTAACCATTTCCCGATCCACAATAGTACATTGCCTCCTATCCCATGACTCTTTAGTTTTGCCAAAAGTCTCTGATGAGGGACCTTGTCAAAGGCTTTCTGAAAGTCCAGATACACTATATCAACTGACTCACCTTTGTCTACCTGTTTATTCACACCTTCAAAAAAACATAACAGTTTTAGATCTTCCTTGTCTAAAGCCATGTTGGCTGTCTCCCATTAGGCCATGACTATCTACATGCTGAGTAATTTTGTTTTTTATGATGGTTTCTACCATTTTTCCTGGTACTGATGTCAGGTTCACCGGTCTGTAGTTTCCCGGATCACCCCTGGAACCCTTTTTAAAAATTGGCGTTACATTGGCGATCCTCCAATCTTCAGGTATTAGAGATGATTTTAATTAAAGTTCACAGATTACTAATAGCAGGTCTGCAATATCATATTTCAGTTCTTTCAACGCCCTTGGATGTATACCATCTGGTCCAGGTGATTTGCTACTATTCAGTTTATCAAATAGTTGTAATACATCTTTCCGGTGTAGCGATATTTCTCTCAATTCCTCTGCAGTATCACCTTTAAATACCACTTCAGTCTTGGGTACCATCCCTACATCTTCCTCAGTAAAGACCGAAGCAAAGAATTCATTCATTCTCTCCACTATAGCCTTGTCTCCTCTTACTGCCCATTTTACCCCTTTTACTGCCCATTTTACCCCTCTATCATCTAACGGTCCTATTTTACCCATCTACAAAGGTATGTGACTGCAGATTCAGCTTCAGGGGAATAACATTGAGTCAGACATGGTTTTCCTTCCCTGGGGCTCCCTGGGGGTGAGTATCGAGACTGAGTCTCTGTCTATTTTTAGCTATACTTGTGAGGGCTTTTGACCTCTTCTGTCTGTGGGAGTTGTGCCGGGCTGGGATGCTGGGGCATCTGTTGGGGCAGCTTCAGTGTTTTCCTGCCTTGCCCAACTTGCTGGCATATGCTGCTAGTGCCTTCCACCCTCTGCTGTGTTTTCAACATGCTATGTCGGCCTATATGGTAGTGTTGCACGCTTTCCTGCTTGCACAGTATTGAGGTATGCTTCTGTACCCCCGTGGCCCGAATACCTGCTCTCTGCCCACACAACTTGAGTGTGCGCAAGTGTTGTCTTACCATAACGCGCTGATTGGATGTGCCTTGAGCTCATCTTTTTCTTAGGAGTAGCTTCTATGCTGGCTGCTAAGAAGTGCTGTCTGGTCTGTGGTAAGCAGAGAGCCTTGTCACTAGATTCTGATAATCTACACCTTTTATTTGGCAGTTTCAGATGTGAGCTTAGAGAACCCCTCCTCCCTCTCTAAGTGAAGGACTCGGGTGACCCAGCTTTGTCTGTCTCACAGTAGGTGGCACCATGTCAAAGGATCTATGTGACTTGAGCTCAGACATTTGTGCTTCTGCCCATTCCCTTTTATGAATGGCTCAGGTGGCGACTGCCTCCTCCAAGATTGTGATGAATGCTCCTAACTGGGAGCTCCCATTTTCCTCTCCAGCATTGTCCGCTTTCCTGCAGCATGCTTGGCCATTCTGGCATGGTGAATCAGGCATGGATGCGTTTGTCTCCTCTCCATCTCTTCCTGCTCACTCGGGAGTGGGGTGGGCAGTGGGTCAAAGTCCTCCTCAGGGGCCACATTCTAAACAAACCTGGCAAAGGCTAAAATCTGGTGATTCAGATCAACTACCCCATGACAAGGCATGGATTCCAGTTCTGATGTCTCGGCAGCTGATTCCAGTATTGAGGATGATACATCTTCTCCTTCAGAGGAGTATGCTGAAGCTGGTATTATCTGTCTGTTCAGAAAGGACAAGCTAGCGGTATTGTAAGCTCAAATCTTATCCACTCTCAATTTTGACCAACCATTAGACGGTGGAATAAGGGCCACCAGTCCACCCGTTCCTACAAGGAACTTTCATGACCCATTTAGAGTAGACTTCACCTGACTCCTTGGCCAAGGGGCTGAAGGTAGACAAGAAGTGGTATGCCTTGCCAGAGGATGATTGCTCTGTGGGGTTCAGCACACCCAAAGTGGATGCTCAGGTTTCAATGGTCATATAGCAGACTACGATTCCAGTCGAAGGTGGTACAGTTTTAAAAGACTCTTTAAACTGCAAAGTGAACTCTATCTAGAGATATGAGTTTACATCTGCCTCATCTATCCTTCCATTGGCTGTGTTGTGGGTCTGATGACTCTAGCCCTGCTACAGTATATCCAGTCCCTGGTTCCGGAAGACATTATGCACATCTTGGAATCAACCACAGCCTTCTGTCTGAACCTATGTATGATCTGGTCTGATTGTCAGCTAAGGACATTGCCCTCTCTACAGTGGTACAACCCTGGATATGGCTTCACCACTGGGCAGCTGGCACTGGTCTTCCTTGGCTCAATTCACTCAGCTTTTCAAGGGCAGCTTCTGTTTGGGTCTGACTTTGAGTAGTTGGTTAAGAACTTGGGCAAGTCCAATCCTCATCGCCTTCCAAAAATAGGCCAAAGGGTCTGGAAAGCGTTCAGGGGCATCCTCCTCCTCAGTGCATTCCCAGTATTTGGAACTCCAAGGGTCTTGAGACTCCTGCACATTCCAGCTTGGAAAGCCCTGCTCTTCCTCTTTGGAATTTCAGTCCCGGTCTCAGCCCTTCATGGGGCCCGTGGACCACAGAAGGCTACATCCTGTAGAGGTGACACTTCCCATTTAGTGCATTGACAGTTTGGGTACAGGACAGCTTCACTGGATGGCAGGCTACTCCTCTTCTGCCAAGAGTGGGCCCAAATCACCGAGGATCACTGGTGCTGGACACCATTCAGAGATCCTATCCCCGACGCCTTTGTTGTCTCCCCATATGGCTCAGTGGCCAAGAGGGTTACCATCCAGGCCATGTTGGAGAAACTGCTAAGTCTGCGAATGATAGTACCAGTGCCTCCTGCAGAGCAAGCCCAGGGCAGATACTCGCTCTACTTTGTAGTGCCCGATGCTCAACCTCCACAGGGATCAATGCTCATTTGTGCATTTCTGTATGGAGACCCTGCGGTTTGTGATCAAAATGGTACACAGTGGGGATGTCCTGGTTTCTCTAGCCTTAGCCAAAGTTCATTTCCACATCCCGATCCAGCGAGATCAGCAGCATTTCTGTGTTTCGCTGTGTTTGGCTCTCATTTTCAGTTTGACAAACTTTCTTTTGGCCTCTCCACCGCTCCAAGGATATTCTTGAAAATCATGGTGGCAGCAGTTGCTGCACCGTGATGCCAAGGGATTTGTGTTCACCCATATCTGGATGATTGACTCTTCTGAGTCAGGTCTTGCTCTGAAGCATTTCGGGTTTCAACCAATCTGACATATCCTGTAGAGTGTTGTCTGGGGAATCAGTCAAAGAAAGAGCCAGTTGGAGCCATCCCAGTCATTGGAATAGCTGGGAGCATGGTTTAACACTTGGCTGGGCAGAATCTTTCTGCTCGAGGAGTGAGTAGGAAAGTTGGACCAGGCAATGTCCTTCTGGTCTCAGCA
Organism: Ichthyophis bannanicus; assembly: GCA_033557465.1. Classification (NCBI taxonomy): domain Eukaryota; kingdom Metazoa; phylum Chordata; class Amphibia; order Gymnophiona; family Ichthyophiidae; genus Ichthyophis; species Ichthyophis bannanicus. The sequence goes on along the minus strand of CM066032.1, from coordinate 1,337,391,957 downwards.
GGCTTCCAGGATATGGGATTATCTTCAGCTTCTCAGTGTGATGTCAGCAACAATCGAGATGGTGCCTGGTGCACAAACTCATATTAGGCTGCTTCAGAGGTCCCTGTTGGCTTGGTGGCCTCCGAGTTCACAGGAGTCAGAGATCCGGCTTCTCCTTCTGCCGGACGTAGGTCCAGCTTGCAGTGGTGGCAACATCCATAACGTCTGAGGAAAGGTTTGCCACTGGATGGTCAAATGTGGCTTCTACTCTCAATGGATGTCAGCCTATTTGGCTGAGGAACCCACTGCAAGAATTGAACAGCTCAGGGGCATTGGAGCTGCTGGGAGGCTGCGCGGCCCATCAGCCGCCTCGAGGCAAGGGCCATTCGGCTGGTCCTGTTGCACTTTTGGACCCACGTCAAGAACAGAGTAGTCCGGGTATACTTGGATTATACCACAGTGGTGGCATATGTCAATCGGCAAGGAGATGGTTTCCTTTTATCTGCCTTCTGGATAGAGAGGATCCTCCTAGCTCTATCAGCACAACACATCGCTGGTGTAGACAATATAGAGGAGGACTTCCTCAGCCACTATTCCCACGATCCTGGGGAGCGGAAGTTGAGTCAGGAGGTATTGCAGTGGTTTCTGCGCCTCTGGGGCCATCCCAAGATGGACTTAATTGTGACCTGGACCAATGGCAATAAAGCAGATTCTTCAATCTCCAGGAACAAGCAGGAATGAGTCTTCACATATGGGTATCGTCGGTACCGACGGAGCCTGCGCGGAACGCTCCCCAGCGTCCAAAAGGAAAGCTTTTGGGAGCATCCCACAGCGCCTGCGCGCTGCCTTCCCGCCTTTCCTAACCACCTCTCTCCAGTTCTTCTTTTCCGCGGAGCCAGCAGGTCGTGTTCCTGTCACCGCTGAAGAATTTCTTTATTTTATTTTATTTCTTTGGTCGCGCGTCTGCCTTCTCGACGCTGGACGGTACCGCCGGTCTTTTCTTTCTTTATTCTAAAAAAACAAAACAAAACCTACTGTTACATAGAAACATAGAAACATGACGACAGAAAAAGACCACAAGGCCTATCTAGTCTGTCCTTCCATAACAACAACTACAACAGTCCACTTTTTACCTTTAGAGATCCTCTGTGTTGGTCCCATGCTTTTTTGAATTCAGTTACTGTCCTCATCTCTACCACCTCCACTGGGAGACTATTCCACGGATCCACTACTCTTTCCGTAAATAAATATTTCCGCATATCACTCCTGAATCTATCTCCCTTCACCCTCATCCCATGTCCCCTCATAGCAGAACTTGCTTTCAATTGAAAGAGGCTCTCTCCCTGAACATTTATGCCATGGAGGTATTTAAACATCTCAATCATATCACCTCTATCCCGCCTTTCCTCTAAGGGGTACATATTAAGATCCTTAAGTCTGTCCTCATATGCTTTATAATGAAGCCCATTAATCATTTTAGTAGCCACCCTCTGCACCGACTCCATCCTGTTCACATCCTTTTGAAGGTGCGGTCTCCAGAATTGCACACCATACTCCAAATGAGGTCGCACCAAAGACTTATACAGAGGCATTATCACCTCCTTTTTTCTGCTAGCCATTCCTCTCCGTATGCACCCAAGCATCCTTCTAGCTTTTGCCGTCGCCTTTTCTACCTGTTTAGCTACTTTAAGATCATCAGACACAACCACGCCTAGGTCCCGCTCTTCTTTAGTGGACAAAAGTACTTCACCTCCTATACTGTATTGCTCCCTTGGATTGCTGCAGTCCAAATGCATGACCTGACATTTTTTAACATTAAAACCCAGCTGCCAAATTCTAGACCATTCTTCAAGCTTAGCTAGATCCCTCCTCATGTTATCTACACCTTCCTGGGTTGTCTACTCTATTGCAGATTTTGGTATCATCCGCAAAGAGGCAAACCTTACCCGACAGCCCTTCCGCTATATCACTAACAAAGATGTTAAAAAGAATCGGACCAAGGACAGATCCCTGGGGCACACCACTGGTAACATCCTTCTCCTCAGAGTGAGCTCCATTTATTTGTACTCTTTGTCGCCTCCCACCCAACCAATTTCTAACCCAAGCAGTAACTTTAGGGTCCATCCCTAGGGTGCTCAGTTTGTTTATAAGTCGCCTGTGAGGAACAGTGTCAAAGGCTTTACTGAAATCTAAATACACCACATCTAGAGCTCTCCCTCGGTCCAACTCCCTGGTCACCCAGTCAAAGAAATCAATCAGATTTGTCTGACAGGACCTGCCTCTGGTAAATCCATGCTGCCTTGGATCCTGTAATCCGCCGGACTCCAGAAACCTCACTATTTTCTCTTTCAGCAGTGTTTCCAATAATTTACTCACCACCGAAGTTAAACTAACCGGCCTGTAGTTTTCAACCACATCCTTACTTCCGCTTTTGTGTAAAGGCACCACATGAGCCTCTCTCCAGTCCTTTGGCACCACTCCCGACTCCAACGAGGCATTGAAAAGGTCAGTCAGTGGAGATGCTAGAACGTCCCCCTCAGTATTCTAGGGTGTATCCCATCCGGTCCCATCGCTTTGTCTACTTTAAGTTGAGCTAGTTTCTCACGAACACAGTCTTCTGAAAATTGTTCAAGATGTCCCTCGCTTCTGTTCTTATTTGTGGATGTTTTCTGAGGTCCTGCTCCTGGTTCTTCATCTGTGAACACAGAACAAAAATATTTGTTAAGCAATTCCGCTTTATCCTTATCAGCTTCTACATATTCCCCCCCTGCACCCTTGAGTCTGACAATACCACTTTTGCCCTTCCTCTTCTCACTAATATATCTGAAAAATGTCTTATCCCCCCATTTTATTGCATTGGCTATTTCCTCTTCCTTTTGAATCTTTGCCTTCTTGACTACTTTGCTAGCTTCTCTAAGTTTTTCCAAATACAGATGACTGTCTTCCTCTCTCTGTGATCTTTTGTATTTCATGAAGGCCTCCCTCTTTTTCTTCACTTTTTCAGCTACTTCCTTCGAAAACCATAGCGGTCTCCTGTTCCTTTTGCCTTTATTTACCATTTTAACAAAAAGGTTGGTTGCCTTTAAAATACCCCCTTTCAGTTTTGCCCACTGTTTTTCTACATCCCCCAGCTGTTCCCATCCCACTAACGACTCCCTGAGGTATTGGCCCATCTTCGCAAAGTTAGTCTTCCTAAAGTCTAAGATCTTCACCTTGGAATGGATTCTAACAGCCCTAGTCCTAATACTGAACCACACCATCTGGTGATCACTGGATGCAAAATGATCTCCCACTACAACATCAGAAACACTTGCACCATTGGTAAGCACCAAGTCCAGTATGGCCCCTTCACGTGTGGGGTCTGTTACCAATTGCCTGAATAGTTCTCCCTGTAGAGAATCCAGGATCTCCTTACTTCTAGATGATACTGCAGCAGGAATGTGCCAATCAACATCTGGCATATTGAAATCTCCTATCAGTAGCACTTCCCCTTTCCTAGCAATGCTGTGTATGTCTTCAATTAACTCTCTATCCACCTCTTCCTCTTGTGAGGGAGGTCTGTATATCACACCAATGCAAATAGATTTCTCTTTCCCTCTTTCTAGTTTAAACCACAATGCCTCCTCTCTCCCTTTTAAGCTCTGTAATTCCAAAGCTTTAATAGTAGTTTTTACATATAGTGCCACTCCTCCTCCCCTTCTTCCTACCCTGTCCTTTCTCAATAAAGTATAGCCAGGTATAGTTACATCCCAGTCATGGTTTTCTGTGAACCATGTTTCTGTAACTGCCACTAAATCCAAGTCAGCCACTCCCACCAAAGCTTCAACTTCAGGGATCTTATTTCCTATGCTACGGGCATTAATACACACTGCTTTCCATATGTTACCCCTGTTACCCATTTCCATAAAGGTATTTAATGTATCACCTACCTGGGAGCTTTCACTTACCTGGGGGCTTTCTTCACCCATCCCCAACGAATCTAGTTTAAAACCCTCTTCAGTAGATTAGCCAGTCTACTACCAAAGATGCGTTGACCTTTCTTGGACAGATGGATGCCATCTCTGCTCTGCAACCCTTGGAACAGCATCCCATGGTCATGCTGCTCTGCAACCCTTGGAACAGCATCCCATGGTCATGCTGCTCTGCAACCCTTGGAACAGCATCCCATGGGATGCTGTTCCAAAAACGATGTTTTTTCTCACTTCAGTGCATTTTCTTCTTTGGCCTTAGGCCTAGGACATTTTTCCTCATGGAAAAGCCCGCCTCTGGGTTTAAAAAATGCATGAATGGTGTCTAAAATGTTTAGGTCCTGACCATTCCATTGCGGATTGTGAGTCCTGCTTCATGATGTCTAAAAGAGGTCTACAGAATCGAGCAGCTAAGCTCAGTACCCTGTTTCCCTCGGATGCAGCTTCGGTTGCATCGACGTCTTCCAGGGCTTCTTCTTCCTCACATGGATCTCAGGTAACCAAACTCAAATCCAGCCGGTCCTCGAAGGGTAGATCTCCCTCTAAGTATCGAGATGCCTCCGGGCTTGCCCTCGAGAAATCCGCACCGCAAAATTACCCCGGCGGGAGGCTCCGGCTTCCAAAGCTTTATCTATGGGGTCACAGGTTGACATCGATGGCTCGGCCTCGACCGATCACCTGTTGCCATGTTCTGGGGTACCGGTGGTTCCCACTGGTACCGACATCCAGACATTGGTTGTGTCAACGGATCAGAATATCCTGACCATGCAGCGTGCCATCATGGCATTCATACAAGCTGCGACGCCTTCGGTACCGCAACAAACTCCGTTGCTGGTACTGACTCCGGCACCGGTACCGACATCGGTTCCGGTGCCGGTACCGATTGCATCGACATCCGCTTCGGTGTCGACTGCAGCGGTACACTGTTCTGTGATGTCCATCAGTACCGAATCGGTACCGATCACTCCCGATGTCGATACCACCCGGTACGCGTATCGGGCTCAGCAGGAGCATCCAGACAGGCAATACTTCGATTCCTCTGAAGACTCTGATGAATCAGAGGTCTCTGTCGAAGTATCGGTGATTCATCCTCAGGAGCCCTCTTCTCCAAAAAGGAGAATGTCTCCTCCAGAAGACTTGTCTTTTCAAGACTTCATTAGGGAAGTGGCCAGGGGCCTTTCCATCTCAGTGGCCCCTGAGACAGAGCCTAGAGCCAAAAAATTAGATATTTTACAATATCCTAAAGCTCCTAAAGAGGCAGCCACTTTATCAATACATGAGATTCTTTATGATCACATGTTGGGCATATGGGAGACTCCTCTCACCACTTCCCCTCATTCTCGCAGGTTGGACACCATGTATCGTGTTCCTCCTTGTCCTGGCTTTCATAAGACTCAGCTTCCTCACCACTCCATTGTGGTGGAATCTGCTATGAAGAAGATAAAGAGTACAAAAAGGCACTCTTCTGCTTCTCCAGGAAGAGAATGCAGAACCTTAGATGCCTTTGGCAGGAGAATTTTCCAGGCCAGTATGCTTGTTGCCAGAATCAACTCCTATAGTCTCTATATGGGAATGTTTCTAAAAGAAGTTACAGATCACTTGCAAACTTTATCTCCTTTTATTTCAGAAGATAAAAAGGAAGAGTTCCTCACCTGGCTCAAACATGCCCAGGATATTTCCAAGTTTTCCAACCGTGCAGCCTTTGACTCTTTTGAAAGTGCCAGCAGAGCCTTGGCCATTGCCATAGGTTGTCACAACGCCGCCCTGGTGGTTAGGGGTGGCCAAGGCAGGTCGGACATAAATAAAAGTAAAGTTGGGTTTGGTATGTGTTTCTTTCTAGGGCCCAGGGTTGTATAGCCCTGGTAGCGTCCTGAATACCAAAAATACCCAAAGAACAAAAGGTCATCGAGTGTAGGGAAAAATAAGGCTTTATTTCCCTCGTTTCCACAAAGGTTCAAAGGATCGGCTTCAAACACCAACAGAAATATCCTTACATCAGGGTAGAAAAATAACAACTCATGTTCAAAAGAAAAACTGTTCTCTTCACAGAAAAAGGTTACAAAACAAGCATTCCTATTTACACCGGTTTTAAAGCTCACTGGTTGTACAAGCATTCCACGCTGCCCGTAGTACAATAGCTGCAATCCATTTCTTCTTCTGACAAGGAATCTACCTCTTCCACTTGCATCGGCTCCTCCTGCAATGTATCTGAGCTAGAGTCAACAGTTCCCGGCAAGCTATAGTCAGGTTTCTCCCTCAAATGCTGAATGACCTCCCAGTGTCTAGAGTTTAGCGTGGGGCGTCGGCCATGAGCATTTTTACAATGTGAACATCTTTCTTTCTTCCAAGGACTTCCATGCACTTCATGCAAAACAGGTTTACTTAAAAGTTTCTTATTCAATAAAAACTTTTCATACCTTTTCTCTTGCGAAATGGGACATGTACAGGGAGCTTCTGTTTCTTGTCCTTTCCATGCGCTTAACCCTCTGTGGGCTATCTTCAATACAGTATGGGTTACCTTGTAACTCCTGCTTCTTCCTCTGAGACGAGGCTTGTGGCCTACTCCTGGTAATATTCTGCCTTGATTCAGGAATATGGCTTGGGTTCTGCCTACAGCATTCACAATGCAGCTTTCGTGTACCTGAATCTCCTGGACCCTTCTGGATTCTTTGGCCTTTCAGGTTCCTTTGGCCTGTACCTCTTTCCTGCACTCCAGCAGTGTCTGTAGCTTCTGCAGTTTCTCCAGCTCCTGCAGTTTCTGCCACTCCTGCCGCTCCTCCGGCTTCTGAAGGCTCCGCAACCTTTCTGCTGCCTTCCTTGCTGCTCCTGGCTTTACCGCTACTTCTGCCTTTCCAGTCCTGCTGTGCCTTCCAGTCCGGCTGTGTCTTCCAGTCCGGCTGTGCCTGTGCTTTCCAGTCCTGAGGTGTCTGTCCTTTTCTTCTCCAGTCCTCCTGACTTCCTTTAAAAGGAGTTCCTCCCTTCCTGGATTGGAGGCTGGCTGGCTTTAGGTTACACCCTGTAGGGCATGGATCCTCAGTCTTCCAGAGGTCCCTCTTGCTCCCCCTATCAGGCTCCTGCGAATAATGCAGCTTGTGCATGTCTTTTTTCAGGTTTAAAACATTTTTTCCTAAGCCCTGATGGTCGGCTGCATCACAAGGTGCATGCAGAGTTGCTTGGTTACAAGATTCTGATTTGGAACCTTGGGTTCAAGATGGACTAGGAAACCTTCCTTGTACAGGTGAAAACCTTTTTGGCAAAGATTGGCAAGCAAAGGCCACCCAAATGGATGCTGAAAATTCTGCTTTAGATAGACTTTCAAAGTCTACTTCTGCTCCTTTTAAGAAAAGGTTGTTCAAACAGGGATTTTGTCCCAAAAAAGGGAAATATTATTCTGATTATGGTCAGCAGTCATCTACTGCAGGTCGTTTTGCTACAAAGAGACAGCAACAACCGAAACAGGCCAAGCCTAAGGCTGCTAGGACTGCTACGGCCCAACAGCCTCAGCCTCCTCAGGGCCTTTGACTTACAACTAGAGAGCTTAGCCTTTCTGGCTCTAGAACATCCAGAGCCTCTCACCATTCCAGGAAGGTTGGCTTACTTTGCTCCCAGATGGGAACAAATCACAGCAGAGCAATGGACCCTCTCCATCATAACGGAGGGGTACAAGCTTCATTTCTTAAACCTTCCTCCTCACACCATGGTGAGACAGTTCAATTCTCAGACATCTCTCCTCGACCTTCTGGGTCAGGAGATTACTACCCTTCTTGCCCAAGGGGCAATAGAAGAAGTACCCCTTCTTCAACAGGGCTCAGAGTTCTACTCCCCCTACTTTCTTATCCCAAAGAAAACAGGGGGCTACAGACCCATATTAGATCTCAGGGAATTGAACAAGTTTCTATTCAAGGAGAAATTCAAGATGATTTCTCTGTACTCTCCTTCCATACCTTCAGAGTCAGGATTGGCTTTGCTCTCTAGACCTCAAGGATGCGTACACCCATGTCCTCATCATCCAACACACAGAAGGTTCCTTCGGTTCCTTTATCAGGGGAAGCACTATCAATACAGAGTGCTTCCTTTCGGTCTGGCCTCTGCACCAAGGGTATTCACAAAATGCATGGCAGTAGTAGCTGCATTTCTACGCACTCTAGGGATATTCGTATTCCCATATCTGGACGACTGGTTCATCCGAGCTCCATCCCAGTCAGAGGCCCAGACTTCTCTAACCTGCACAAGCCGTATCCTTCAGTATCTGGGACTTGTAATAAACTTTCCAAAATCCCATCTCACCCCTACTCAGTCTCTAGAGTTCATGGGGCCTTGCTGGATACCACAACTGCAAGGGCCTATCTTCCCCAGGCCCGTTGCTTACGCTTGGTGCAGTTAGCCTCACAAATTCAGTTAAAATCCCATTTAACTGCTCGAGAGATGTTACAACTGTTAGGCCACATGGCATCCACTGTGCATGTGGTTCCTTACGCTCACCTTCACAATGAGGGCAGCTCAGTGGACTCTGTCCACCCAATGGACCCTGGATTGTAAAAGAGCTCTTGCTTTTTACTTACAAAGGACACAGCAACATAGAAAGTCCTCTCAACTCTTTGTTGCTTTTGATCCCTCTCATTTAGGACTTCCAGTCTCTAAGAGAACTCTGTCCAATTGGATTGCTCAGTGTATTTCTTTCGCCTACCAGAGTAAGAACCTTTCTCTGGAGGGCCATGTCACAGCTCACAATGTGAGGGCCATGGCAGCCTCTATGGCTCATCTAAATTCTGTGTCCATCGACCAGATCTGTCGAGCGGCCACCTGGGCCTCGGTTCATACCTTCACAGCCCATTACTGCTTGGACAAGGACTCCCGCCGGGATGCCTTGTTTGGTCAGGCTGTTCTTAAACACCTGTTCCATACCTAACCAACTCCTACCCTCCATCCCTGCCTGGATGCCTGAGATTCATGAGGGGAGGTAGAGCCCTTCCCAGGGACTCACAACCTGGGTGATCTCCCAGGCATCTCTAGCTGGGGAGTCCCCATATGTGAAGACTCATTCCTGCTTGTTCCTGGAGATAGCACAGTTACTTACCTGTAACAGGTGATCTCTGGGAACTCAGGAATATGTCTTCACAACCCACCCACCTCCCCTAGGAGTTGTATCTCTCTTTCTTTCCTTTCCTCACTCTCTCTTTGTCTCAGCTTTAAAACGCGAACTGGAGAGAGGCGGTTAGGAAAGGCGGGAAGGCAGCGTGCAGGCACTGTGGGATGCTCCCAAAAGCTTTCCTTTTGGACGCTGGGGAGCGTTCCCACGCAGGCTCCGTCGGTACCGATGATACCCATATGTGAAGACTTATTCCTGCTGTTCCCAGAGATCACCTGTTACAGGTAAGTAACTGTGCTTTCACCACAGGGAAATAGGCTCAGAGGTTCTAGTTCAGTCTTGGCCACATCACTGCTTGCTGAACATGTTTTCCTCCATGGCCACTCGTGGGTGTCTACTTCAACACATAGAATGGCTTCTGGGCTGGATAATTCTCATGGTGCTGACTTAGCCGCAGAGACCCTAGTTTGGGGACCTGATTCGTCTTCTGCAGGAACCACCTCTGCATCTGCCTGCAGCGAAGCGGGGAGCTGTTGTATCAGGGACCGGTCCTCCTGGACAACCCAGCTCCCTTCTCGTTTATGGCTTGGCTCTTGAGAGGCTCTACTTAGCACGTAAAGACTATTCTCCTGCCATAATTTCCACACTCCTCAAGATGAGGAGAGGTTCTACCATTCTGGCCTATATGCATGTCCGGTGTCAAGCGCTGGTGCAGTGCACATCAGACTATACCTGATACAGCAGATCTGCTTGCCTTTCTTCAGGATGGTTTGGATAAAGGCCTTTCCCTTAGCTCCTTGTGGGTTCAGGTTACAGCCTTATCCTGTGGGGTGGTCTATAGCCTTGCATCCAGATGTGGCCTGTTTTCTCCAGGGGGTTCAGCACTTGTACCCCTCCTTCATTCAGCAATTTCCTCTTGGGATCTCTACCTGGTATTCCGGACCTTGATGTTGGAACCTTTTGAATCCTTGAAGCGGGCTACCCTTAAGGACCTGATCTGAAAACTATTTACCTAGTAGCAATTTGCTCGGTGAGACTTCTTTCTGAGCTACAGGTGTTACGTTGAAGGGATCCTTAATTATCCTTTATGGAGGAGGCCGTATGTTTTCGGTATATTCCTTCCCTTTTGCCCAAGGTGGTATCTACCTTTCACGTGAATCAAGGAGTTTGTCTGCCCTCCTTTTGAAAGAACAGTGTCATGGGAAGGACAAGGACTTTTACCTGGTAAATATCCATAGAGTACTGCTCTGGTACTTGAAGGTTACTAACTCTTTTGTGCTATCTGCTGGCCCGTATAAAGGGGATGCAGTGGCTAAATCTAGATTACAGAGCTGGATCATGGAGGCCATTGCCTCAACATATCTTTTGTGGAACCAACTGGTTCCAGAAGATTTGTGTGCATATTCCACTCAGGTTCAAGCATCTTTGTGGGCGGAGCATAACTCAGTAGCCCCTCAGACATTTGTCAGGTGGCAATGTGGGCATCACTGTCCACCTTTTGTCAAGCATTACCGCTTGGATGTCCATGCTCAGGTGGACACAGTCTTTGGCTCAGAGGTCTTGAAGGCTGCCATATCTTCCTCCCACCCAGTAGAGGCATAGCTTTGGTATGTCCCACTTGTCTGGACTAGTCTAGCAGGACAATACGAAAGGTGACATTTTACTTACCAGATAATGTCTTTCTTGAGTTCTGCTAGATCAGTCCAGGATCCACCCCTATGACCTGGTATGGTCTACTGTACTTCATTGATGCCTGTTTTGGTCCACTGTACTCTCGGTGGTTGCCCCTGTGGGCTCATACCCTTCTGACAAGCCTTGTATGGAAGCTCATCCAGTTCATAGTTATATTTCCTGTTCTGTTTCCAAATTATTATATTTTCCAAGGTTGTGTGAGGTTGATGATTTCTTGCCATGTGTTTGGTATGAATACTGGCTTTGCCCCTAGTGGCTTAGGCTGATAATGGCATGGTAATATCATAAGAAGCCTCTGGAATATTTTGCTCTATCTCCACATCTGCTGGTAGGGGGACACGACCCACCTGTCTGGACTGCTCTAGCAGGACTCAAGGAAAGGACATTATTTGGTAAATAAAAAGTCACTTTCTGTCTTCCCTGTCATTAATAGAAGTATTGAATAGTCTGAGACAGAAAACCAAAGTCTATTTAAAATGTCTTCCAAAGTTAATGCTGAATCACTGTTGTTGCTGCTATAGTTATGATTGTGGTTGTTAAGTGCTATTGAATCGATGTCAACTCATAGCAACCCTGTGGATAGTTTCCCTAAACTGTGTTTGACCTTCAGTCAGATAGCTAACTGGTAACAGAGTGACATGCATAGCTGCTGTTATTATTTCTTTCCACTGCATTGCTGGCCTTCCTCTTTTGCGTTGACCTTCAACCAAGCAGGATGTCTTTCTCTAATGATCTTTGTCTTCACACTTCTATTAAAGTTGTTTTTAAACTAATTTTTATCCATCTTACAGGAATATGATGCAACTCATACTTTGTTTAAAAGGAATATCATGCAAGAGTGTGACATGCCTCACTGAAATATTTATCACTGAAGAAAAACGTTTCTGGTGTCACATCACAGCAGAATGAGGTAAAAGTTACTTTTCTTATGATGCAGTCCTGGTGTCCATATCATGCAAACAGGAATGCAACAGCCTTTCCTGCCAGTGATTTCTGTGAAAAAGCAGTCTTTGTAAGAACATAGAAATTGTGTCTAATCAGTGGTTCCTCAAACCCAGCATCCTGTTGCTGATACTGTAGTGGCCAGCCCAGGTTATTTGGAAGTACCTACCAGATCCATTCTTTGTTCTCATGTCTGAAAATAGGAGTTGGTGATTTCTAAGACTATCTAGTTAATAATTATTCCCATAATATTAGGTTTTGTTATAGGATACAGTAACTGTTAGTAATTGTTTCTACCCTCCAGGAACTTGTCTAAATTGTTTTTTAATCCACATATACTAAGGGGTGATATTCAAAAGGGTTTAGCTGATTAGCAGGAACTGTAGTTTGGGGACTGCTAATCAGTTAAACCTCACCCTCCCTGATACTTAGCGGCACTAACCAGTTAATTATTTATTTATTTAACAGTTTTTCTATACCGCGCTCTTCAATATCAGTGCAGTTTACACATAACAAATTCTGCAAAGACAAAGGGAACAGCCTTGCACATACAGTGAACAGGATCTTATAACTTGGAGCTGTAACTAGTGAACTATTTACATAACCAACCACTCAAGCTGTGGTAGGGTAACTATTTACAGGTTATACATCATACTCAAGTAGGATTGGGTCTCAACATATGGTAAAGTCAACATTGTGGGTTTACAGCCGATGATTAAGGTACATAATTAATGATTCAGATGTTTGGCTCATTTAAGTCTGCTGTAGGTGAGTTGGGTACGGCCTGAGTGAGTTGGGATGTGGGACATGGTTGTGTTGTGTTTGGCTGTGCGAAGTGTAAAGTAAACAAGTGATGTTTAAGGGCTTTCCTAAATTGTATTAGGTCTTTGATTGATCTGATGTGTGGGGGGAGGTTATTCCAGCATCCTGGGGCATAGAAAGCGAAGGTTCTGTTCCTGGTTGTCTGTGTACATCTTGTAGATTCCTTAGGAATAATTAACGTATTGGCAGCTACAGCCCTTCTTGACCTGTTGTTGGGGGTGGATTTAAGGAGAGCCGTGAGGGACGAGGGGGAAATCAAGTTGATTGCTTTGAAGGCTAGGAGTAGTGCCTTGTATATGAGCCTGCAGTTTATAGTTAGCCAGTGGAGGTCCTTGAGGATGGGGGTGATGTGGGTTCTTCTAGATAGGCCACAGAGTATTCGGGCTGCCGCGTTCATCGCAAGTTGCAGTGGATTAAGCGTGCTCTTGGGGAGGCCATGCAGGATGATGTTCGCAAAATCGAAGTGAGGTGTTACCAGTGCCTGGAATATTGTTCTGAAATCATCGGGAGCTAGCAAGGGTCTTAGGAGCCTTAGAGTTTTGATTTTATTGTATATGGCCCTGGTCGTGTTCTTAATGTGTTCCTTGAAATCGAGCTGTTGGTCAAGCGTAATACCCAAGTAGCGTATTGTAGACTTGCATGGGAGCTCTGCATCTCTAACCTTTAAGGTGGTGGGGGGGGGGGGGGGAGAAAACTTTGTTCCTTGTGATAAATAGGACTTCAGACAGTGATTGCACTGAAGCAGTCGATTAATGGGGTCAGGTCGGGATGCATGATTTTGAGAGGTGCAAACAGCAAGACATCATCTGCGTATATCAGGCTGTGGATGTTGAAAGAGCGGATGATTTCGCATATAGGTTGCATGTAGACGTTAAAGAGTAACGCTGACAAGGAGGAGCCTTGGGGTATGCCTTGGTGTTGTTTGAATAGATCAGATGTTGTCGCCCCCATCCGTACTTGTTGCCATCGGTCGGCAAGATAGGACTTACACCATTCCCAAGCCAGGCCCTGGATTCCCTTCTCCTTGAGTCTGGTAAGGAGTTGAGTGTGGTTGACAGAGTCAAATGCAGCAGCAATATCAAGGAAGATAAGAGCGAAACCGTTTTCAGTTTTATCTATTCCTCTGTTTAGGGTGTTGGTTAGTGTGATGAGAAGTGTCTCTACTCCATGGGATTCTCGAAATCCGTGCTGGCAGGGATCAGGGGGGGCTGATATGTCGATGTGTTGCTGGATCTGTCTCTGGACTACCTTCTCAATTATTTTGGCTAGAAGGGGAATACTCTAAATCGGGCGATACGACTAAACTCTAGTCGGGTCCAGGCGGTTGTTTTTCAGAAGTGGACATATGGACGTCTCTTTAAGGACTGCCGGGAATATTCCTGTTGAGAATGAAAGTTTTATGATGTTGACAAGTGCTGGGCTAAGTTCAAGGCACATCACTCTGATCCTGTAAGCCAGACATGGGTCGTTTGGTGCTGTGGTGGTGTTGATGGTGGCAATAAGGTCAGCAATGTATATCTCCAGGAACAAGCAGGAATGTAGTCTTCACATATGAGTATCGTCGGTACCGACGGAGCCTGCACGGTAACGCTCCCCAGCGTCCAATTAGAAAGCTTTTGGGAGCATCCCACAGCGCCTGCGTGCTGCCTTCCTGTCTTTCCCAACTGCCTCTCTCCAGTTCTTCATTTTCCGCGGAGCCAGCAGGTCGTTGTTCCTGTCACCGCAAAAAATGTTTTCCTTATTCCTTCTTTTTTGTGGTCGCGTCTGCCTTCCTCGACGCTATACCGGTACCGCCGGTTCTTCTTCCTTTCTTTTAAAAAAACAAAACAAACTATTTTTTTCCAAACTTTTCTTTTCCAGGTGCACGCGCCATTTTGGGCCTTAAGCCCAAAATTTCCTCCACTATGGAAAAACCCGCTTTGGGTTTCAAAAAGTGCACAAAGTGTGGCGGTACCATCTCCGTCACCGACACCCATGAGTGGTGTCTTAAATGTTTAGGTCCTAACCACTCCATCTCCGAGTGTATGGCTTGTGCCATGATGTCCAAAAGGGGTCGACAAAACCGAGCTGCTAAGCTCAGCGCCCTTTTTCCCTCCGATGTAGCTTCTGTGACATCGACGTCTTCCAAGGCTTCTTCCTTCTCGTTTCTCCGGGCCAGTCCAGGGAACGATAGGGTTGTCAATCCCCTTCAGCAGCTGAGGACTGTAAACCAAAGTTTTGCTACCAGACTAAGCCACTCCCCCTTGCTGCACTGCTCCAGTCTTACAGTCCTCAGCAGCTGAATAGGACGTAGGTTCCGTGCCTCTCCCTACTAAAGGAGCTGATAGTTCTGTGAATGGGGATAATTGGTTAGCAGATTGGCTCTGGCTGAGCTATACTATGCTATATTTCCCTAGCGCACCTTCTCTGATTTAACTAAATGTAGCCGGCAGAGACAGAGCAGGCGGATTTAAGCAGCGTAAGGGGCAGAGCCTGCCTCAAGTTAGCTGGCCGCTGTGGCTTTAAGGACGTTGGCCTGGGAGCCCCAGATCCCACCTGTCCTTGCCTTGAGTCGTGGTCTCCAGCTCCCGCTAGCTGCAGGGAAGCGGAGACACGACGAGGAGCGCTAAACTCAGGTATGTGTCTTTCCGTAATGCACCAGATCGTTTACCGGCTTAGTTGTTACTGACATGGTTAACTGGTGGGAAATAGGCTCGGAGTCGGCGGGTTCGGTGTGTGCGCGTGCCGGCAGTTCACGGTTTTCTGTCAGCAGCGGTTATTTTAGCGGCTAGCAGTTCCAGTTTTAACGTTAATTAGCTCTTTCCACGTGTTTTCGCTGGGCAGTATGGAAGGCAAGTCGGGGCTTAAAGAGGGGGAGAAACCTCAGGTTACCTCAGAAAAGGCGGGAACATCGGCCATGTTGGGGGAGCCGGCCGTTTCTCCCACGGGTCAACCTAAGCACGTTAAAAGAAAATCTAAGTCACATAAAGATTCTCCAGCGCCTGTCAGCACAGCACCAGCCTGTCCTGAAGCTCAGGAACAGGTTTCTTCTTTATTTTCGCTGGACTTTATTTTGGCGTTGCATAAGGCCTATTTATTGAAAGCCTCACAGGTGCTTAGTCCCTCCCTGGCTGCTTCTGGTGAGGACAGGTTAAAGCCTGAGGTGGCTATAATGGATCCGGGGGAGGGTCCTTCCCAGAATGTGACCTAACTGGGAGCTGGCCTAGACAGCGCGGAGCCGCAGGTCTCGATGCCTCAGGCGCTAGAGGATGGTGAAATCATCTCGGAGGCAGGCGTCGACTCCTGGCCTATAGAGCTAGAGGAGGGTGAACTAACACCGGGCGAGGACCCTAATGTCTTTAGGGTTTTCCATAAAGAAGAGCTGGGAGCTCTTATTACGCAGTCCTTAGCAGCTCTGAATATTGTTATGCCCTCGGTGCCGCAGGAGCCGTTAGAGGATCCGTTGTTGCAAGGGTTTAAGACTGAGCAGCTCTGTTTTCCGGTTCACCGCATGATTAAGCACATGGTGGAGTAGGAGTGGGAGTTCCCTGAGGCTACGCTTCGGTGTGCTCGCGCTCTGGGACGTCTGTACCCGATTCCAATAGAATTATTAAAAATGCCTAAGGTGGATGCCTTAGTGTCAGCGGTAATGAAAAAGACTACGATACCCGTAGAAGGGGGAGCAGCGCTTAAGGACCTGCAGGATCGTAAGCTTGAGGTGCTCCTGAAACAGGCTTTTGATTCTAGTGCGCTGGCTTTGCAGACATCCATTTGCAGGGCATATGTTTCCAGAGCTTCGATCCGTTGGCTCCAAGGGGACTCTGCGGCGGAGTCCGCGGAAGGCTCGTCAGTGGAGGGAGCTAAGTTGGAGTCGGCCGCAGCTTACCTCGCGGACGCCTTCTATGACTTGGTTAGAATCTCCGCAAAATCCATGGCTTCGGTGATTGTGGCGAGACGTTTTCTTTGGCTAAGAAACTGGGCAGCGGATGCTTCATCCAAGTCCCGGCTCAGCAAGCTCCCCTACAAAGGCAAGCTGCTTTTTGGGGAAGCCTTGGAAAAGATAGTGAAAGATCTTGGGGACTCAAAAGGGGGTCGGTTACCAGAAGACCGTCCTAAGGCGCCTAGGGCGAACATACTGTCTCGGGGGCAAGGTCGAGATTCTTGCCGGTTCAGGGGGGCATGCTTTACTCCCTATCCTAAGGCTCGCTTCGGCCCTCGCAATCAATCCTTTCGAGGTGCGCGAGGCTTCAGCAGAGGTTATTTCAATGCTCAGCAAGGTCCCGCAAAGAAGCCTCAATGAAGGTCGGCTGGTCCAGGTAGAGTGACCTGTAGGAGGTCGATTGCAGGGATCTAAAATAGAGCGGTATAGAAGAACTGTTAAATAAATAAATAAATAAATTAAATAAATTTCTCTCTGCCTGGACTGCGATTACGTCAGACCAGTGGGTGCTAGAGATAATTCGAGAGGGGTATGCGTTGGAGTTTGCGCATCCATTACGGGAAGCCTTCATGATGTCTTCCGCAGAAACGGAACAGAAAACGCTTCGAAGGTTGTTGCAACTGCAGGCAGTAGTGCCGGTACCCCAAGACCAGTGCGGACTAGATCGATACTCGATTTATTTAGTAGTGCCCAAGAAAGAGGGGTCTTTTCGGCCCGTGCTCGATCTCAAGCAGGTAAATCGCTCCTTGAAGGTAACTCATTTTCGGATGGAGACGCTCAAATCCGTTATTCGAGCGGTGAGACAGGGGGAATACCTCTCGTCTGTAGATCTCACAGAAGCTTATCTGCACATTCCAATCAGACCGGATCATCAGCGTTTTTTGAGGTTTGCGGTGCCCATGGGCCATTTTCAGTTTCGAACCTTGCCATTCGGCTTAGCGACGGCTCCTCGGACGTTCACAAAGCTTATGGTGGTAGTAGCTGAGTCGCTACGCAAGGAAGGTGTCCGAGTGCACCCTTATCTAGACGATTGGTTGATCAGGGCAGGGTCTCTTCCGGACGCGGTAGCAGCGACTGCTCAAGTGGTGCAAGTCCTGGAGCAACTCAGTTGGATAGTCAACCTTTCGAAAAGTCAGCTGAACCCGGGACATCGGCTTACGTACCTAGGAGCATTGTTCGACACACAAGTGGGATAGGTGTACCTGCCCGAAAACAGGGTGCTGAAGATCATGCAGCAAGTACAGGCTTTCTTGAAGCAGCCGGCTCCTTCGGCATGGCGGTACCTGCAGCTCTTGGGGTCCATGGCGGCGGCTCTGGAGCTGGTTCCGTGGGCCAGGGCGCATATGAGGCCTCTGCAGCAATCTTTGCTGACCAGGTGGTCTCCTCAGCTGCAGCCTCTCTCGCAAAGGTTGGTTTGCCCAGAAATAGTGCGACTCAGTCTACATTGGTGGTTGGACGCCAGTCATCTACGAGCAGGGGTGCCGTTGGAAGATCCCAGTTGGGTGTTGCTCACCACAGATGCCAGCTTATCGGGCTGGGGCGCTCATTGTCAGGCTTGCGTGACGCAAGGTCTATGGTCGGTGCTAGAAAGCTCTTGGTCGATCAATTGGTTGGAGCTCAGAGCGGTACGTCTCGCCCTTCAACACTTCCAGTCCTTGATCGAAGGACAAGCGGTCCGAATTTTCTCAGACAATGCGACAACGGTCTCATATATCAATCGGCAGGGCGGGACAGGCAGTGTGGCCTTGCTAGAGGAGAGTCAACAACTGATGAGCTGGGTGGAAAGTCATCTCCTAGCCTTGTCGGCGGCTCATGTGGCAGGGAAAGACAATGTGCAGGCGGATTTTCTCAGTCGACATCTTTTAGATCCCGGAGAGTGGGAACTGAATGCAGCGGTGTTTCATGGCATTACCCAACGCTGGGGGCCTCCAGCGATGGATCTGATGGCTACTCTGTCCAATGCCAAGGCGTCTCGTTTCTACAGCAGATGCAGGGAGCGCATGTCGGAGGGTCTCGATGCTCTCGTTCAGCCATGGCCGGCAGATCTCCTGCTGTATGTGTTCCCTCCGTGGCCCTCTGATCGGTCGAATAGTCCAACGCATTGCGAACCATGCAGGGAGAGTGATTCTCATAGCACCGGATTGGCCCAGAAGGCCGTGGTATGCGGATCTGATTCGACTGTTGGTGGATTCTCCGTGGCGCCTGCCGGTCCATTGCAACCTTTTGAATCAAGGTCCGATATTGATGCCGCAAGTGGATCGCTTCTTGCTTACGGCTTGGCTCTTGAAAGGAAATGGCTGAGACGCAAAGGGTACTCGGCTCCGGTGATAGCCACCATGTTGGGTTCGCGCAGAAGGTCGACTTCGTTGGCCTACGTCCGAATATGGTGCGTGTTCGAGACTTGGTGTTTGCAGCATAGTATTCGTCCCTTTTCGGCGGCGATCTCGCACATCTTGTCTTTCCTGCAGAGTGGTCTGGATAAGGGATTAGCGCTGAACACTCTCAAAGTGCATTTAGCGGCCTTGTCCTGCTATAGAGGTGCAGTGAACGGTCGTCGGTTGACTACGCATGTCGATATACGACATTTTTTCCGGGCGGCTGGTAATCTCAAACCTCCGTTGCGCCAGGTGGTTCCAGCATGGGATTTGAACAGCGTTCTAGAGGCCCTAACGCAACCTCCATTTACCTCGACGTCGGGGGGTTGAAGGAATTGTCCTGGAAAACGGCATTTCTGGTCGCCTTATGTTCAGCGAGACGCATTTCTGACTTGCAAGCGCTTTCGTGTAGAGAGCCTTACCTGCAGTTTTTGGTGGAAAAGGTGGTCCTGCGTCCGGTGCCATCTTTTCTTCCTAAAGTAGTTTTGGCTTTTCATTTAAATCAGTCGGTGTCGTTGCCGGTGTTTTCCGACCTCACAGGCTCTCCGATGGATAGTGCGCTCAAGAGTTTGGATCTCGGCAGAGTGTTGAAAAGATACCTCAAAGTCACTAAGCTTTTCCATAGATCAGATAGATTGTTCGTTCTTTTCGTAGGGCCGCGTAAGGGGATGGCGGCATCGAAAGCGACCATTTCCAGATGGATAAAGCAGGCCATAATATCGGCGTATGAAGCCAAGGGAAGGTCGCCTCCAGAGGGTCTCAAGGCCCATTCTACACGGGGTCAGGCGGCGTCTTGGGCAGAATATGCCGCAGTTCCTCCGGTAGATATTTGTAGAGCCGCCACCTGGTCTTCGTTGCATACTTTTCTGAAGCACTACAGGTTAGATGTTCACGCCAGGGAGGATGCGAGGGTTGGAGCGGCTGCTATAGTCGCAGGGCTCGCCGGTCCCTCCCAACTTTAGGTACTGCTTTGGTACTGCCCTATCCTTCCCTGGACTGGCCCGGAGAAACGAGAAGGAAGGGGAAATTAGACCTTAACTGCTAATTGTCTTTCCTTGAGTTTTCTCCGGGCCAGTCCAGGGCCCACCCAGGTTTTATCTGGAGTCCGTTAGGTCTTTTTGTTGTTTGGGTAAAGCACGCTACATGTACCGGAGTCCTACATGACGTTTAAGAGCGGGGCGTCTGGTTGGCGTGGATTTTGGGGCTCCCTCCAGTTGGTCATGGAGGTTAGATTTCAGAAAAGAAAAAAGTAAAAAAAAAAAAAACCTTTTGCGGTCCGTGGCTTAGTTTTATCAGTGAGGTTTTTACCTTGGGGAAATGTGCATAGTTCTAAGTGTTTGGGTTCTTTATTTTTTCTTTATTTTTCTAGTTCCACAGTTCAGTTATTAGCTGCTTTGGCAATGGGAGACTGGAGCAGTGCAGCAAGGGGGGAAGTGGCTTAGTCTGGTAGCAAAACTTTGGTTTACAGTCCTCAGCTGCTGAAGGGGATTGACAACCCTATCGTTCCCTGGACTGGCCCGGAGAAAACTCAAGGAAAGACAATTAGCAGGTAAGGTCTAATTTCTCCATCTTCCTCCCATGGATCTCAGGTAACTAAACATAAGTTTGGCTGGTCCTCAAAGGGTAGATCTCCTTCCAAGCATCGAGATGCCTCTGGCGTTGCCCTTGAGGGTTCTGTACTGACAAAATTGCCCTGGCGGGAGGCTTCGGCTTCCAAAGCATTATCGGGACTCCAGGATGTTCTCGAGGCCTCCACCTCGGCAGAACTGCTGGTGCCATGCTCTGGGGTACCGGTTGTTCCTCCGGTACCGATACCCAGGCATCGGCAGCGTCGATAGACCAGAGGTTCCTGGCTATTGAATGCAGTCTGGTGGCTCTCCTTGCAGCATCGACACCCTCAGAACCGCGTCAGACAGTTCAACCGGTACCGGCACCGACGCCAGCACCAGTATCGGTACCAGTACCAACAGCATCGACATCGGTGTCTGCTTTGCCGGCACCCAGTCATACGATGCCTTCCGGTACTGATACACCGGTACCGATTCCCCCCGGTACCGACTTCGATCGGTACGGGTATCGGGCTCTTCAAGAGCATCCGGACAGAAGGTACTTCGAATCCTCGGAGGAGTCTGAGGATTCTGACAGCTCTGTCGGTATCGGAATACTTCTCCCGGAGGAGCCTTCCTCTCTTAAACGTAGGATGTCCGTTGTCTCCTCCAGAAGATATCTCCTTTCAGGATTTCATCAGGGAGGTGGCTCGAAGTCTGTCCATTACTGAAACAGAGCCCAGAGCTAAGGAGTTGGAGATTTTACAATATCCCAAAGCTCCTAAGGAGGCAGCTACCTTGCCTATCCATGAGATCTTACATGATCTCATGTTGAGAATGTGGGAGACACCTCTTACCACCTCCCCTCAGTCTCGCAGTATCGAGTCCCTCCTTGTCCTGGTTTCCAGAAAACTCAGCTTCCTCACCATTCTATTGTAGTGGAATCAGCTATGAGAAGGATCAGAAGTGCAAAGAGGCATGCCTCTAATCCTCCAGGACGTGAGTGTAGAACTTTGGATGCCTTTGGACGTCGTACTTTCCAGGCTTCCATGCTGTCTGCCAGGATCAGTTCCTATATTTTATATATGGGAATGTTCCTTAAAGAAGTCACAGGAGACTTGGAGATTTTAAGCCCTCTCCTTCCTGATGACAAGAGGCAGGATTTTCTCACACTGGTTATTAAACATGCCCAGGATGTTTCTAAGTTTGTCAATCGTACAGCTTTTGAGTGCATAAGCAGAACCTCTGCCATTGCCATAGGTGCACGTAGAATTGCCTGGCTCCAGGCATCCGATTTGGAGCTCTGGGTGCAGGACAAACTGGGCAATATCCCTTGTACAGGTGAGAATCTATTCAGCAAAAATTGGCAAGAGAAAGCCAATGAGTTGGATGCTGACAACTCCAAATCTTTCAAAAAAACCATTCTTCTCAAAAAAGAAGAGGTTTTATCCCTCTTATTCCCAGCAGTGACGTTCTGCAGGTCCGCCTGCCCAGAAGAGTCAGCAACCACCTAAACAAAGGAAAGCAAAGACTGCTAAGCCTCAACCGTCACAGCAGTCTCAGCCTCCACAAGGCCTTTGACTTTCATCTAGAGAACTTAGCCTTCCTGGCCCTCAATGGAGCAGAGCCTTCCACCATTCCAGGAAGGTTGTGTCACTTTGCCCCCAGATGGGGGCAGATAACAGCAGAACATTGGACACTCTCCATTATAAAAGAGGGGTACAAGCTCCACTTTCTGTACATGCCCCCTCCCACAATGGTAAGACAGTTCAGTTCTCAGACCTCTCTCATCAACCTGTTAGATCAAGAGGTCACTATGCTTCTTGCCCAAGGGGCAATAGAAGAAGTACCCATTCATCATTAGGGTACAGGGTTTTACTCCCCCTATTTCCTTATCCCAAAGAAAACAGGGGGACATAGACCTATTTTGGACCTCAGAGAAGTTCAAGATGATCTCTCTGGGATCTCTCCTGCCATACTTTCAGAGTCAGGATTGGCTTTGTTCTCTAGATCTCAAGGATGCATACACTCATGTTCTCATCCATCCAACTCACAGAAAGTTCCTTCGGTTCCTTTTTCAAGGAAAGCACTACCAATGCAGGATGCTTCCTTTTGGCCTGGCCTCAGCACCAAGGGTGTTCATGAAATGCATGGCTGTGGTAGCAGCATTTCTACGCACTCTAGGAATATTCGTCTTCCCTTACTTAGACGACTGGTTCATTCGAGCCCCATCAGAGTCAGATGCCAGGACTTCTCTATCTTGCACAATGCGTATCCTTCAGTATTTGGGTCTGGTCATAAACATCCCAAAATCCAGTCTAATTCCCACTCAATCTCTAGAGTTCATAGGAGCTTTGCTGGATACCAGAAAAGCAAGGGCCTATCTTCCCCAGGCCCGTTGCCTCTGCATGGTGCAGTTAGCATCTCAAGCAGTGCTAAAGCCTCACCTCACTGCTCGAGAAATGTTACAACCACATGGCATCTACTGTGCATGTGGTTCCTTATGCTCGCCTCCACATGAGAGCAGCCCAGTGGACTTTATCCACTCAATGGACCCAGGCATCAGGGTGCCTGTCAGACAAAATAGCAAACACAAATCGCCTTATTTTGTCCCTCCAATGGTGGCAGTCCACTCGAAACCTGTTGCTGTGATCCCCATTTCAACAGCCTTTACCCCAAGCAACTCTCACAACAGATGCTTCTCCAGTGGGGTGGGGAGCTCATCTGCAAGACCTCTCCACCAAAGGCACGGACTCCACAGGAGACTCATCTACACATCAGTCTCTTGGAGCTCAGAGCAATCTTCCTTGCTCTGCAAGTGTTCCACACCCTGCTCAGCTACAAGACAGTCCTCATCCATATGGACAATCAAGTAGCCATGTTCTACGTGAACAAGCAGGGAGGAACAGGCTCTCTGTCACTTTGCAACAAAGCTTTGTGACTATGGGCCCTCGCCAGAGAGCATCAGATTCATCTCCTGGCAGTGTATCTTCCAGGTATCCAAAACTCTTGGGCAGACAGACTCAGTCAAGTTCTGCTTCCACACGAATGGTCTCTACATGCAGACCAGGTGGCCAAGATTTTTCAAATTTGGGGAACCCCGGACATAGACCTCTTTGCAAGTCCGTTGAATGCCAAACTTCCCCGGTTTTGTTCCAGAATTCCGGCTCAGGGCTCTCAGGCCAAGGATGCTTTCCTCCTTCATTGGGGTCAAGACTTCCTATATGCCTTTCCACCCATTCCCCTGATCCCCAGAACCCTGTTCAAGCTTCAGAGAGACAGAGGCCGTATGATTCTCATAGCTCCACATTGGCCACGGCAAGTGTGGTACCCTCTGCTTCTACATCTCTCTCAAGCACCCTCTCTGGAGTTAGGCTGTGCTCCAGATCTCCTGTCTCAGGAGGGAGGAATGTTATGGCATCCCAATCCCCAGTCTCTGCATCTCAGGGCTTGGTTGCTGAAGGCCTAGATCTTCAAGATCTTAACCTTCCTCAGCAAGTAAAGGATATCCTTTATGCTTCTATAAAACCTTCCACAAGACGCTCTTATGCTTTCAAGTGGAAAAGGTTTACCATATGGTGCTCGCAGAGGGGTCTTAACCCCCTTGCGATACCTCTGGAATCATTACTAGAGTATCTCCTTCATTTATCCAATGCAGGACTCAAAACTAACACAGTAAGAGTTCATTTAAGTGCTATTGCGGCTTCTTTCAAGCCTTTAAATGGACAATCTATTTCCTCCCATCCTCTCATAGCAAGATTTATGAGAGGCCTTCTTCTAACTAAGCCTCCCATTAAGCCACCACCCGTGGCATGGGACTTAAATCTGGTTCTTGGCCAGCTCATGAAGCCACCTTTCGAACCTTTAGCTATTACCTCGTTAAAACTCCTATCTCCAGGAACAAGCAGGAATGAGTCTTCACATATGGGTACGTCGGTACCGACGGAGCCTGCGCGGGAACATTCCCCAGCGTCCAATCAGAAAGCCTTTGGGAGCATCCCACAGCGCCTGCGTGCTGCCTTCCCGCCTTTCCCAACTGTCTCTCCTCAGTTGTTCTTTTTCCATGGAGCCAGCAGGTCGTGTTCCTGTCACCGCAGAAGAATTTCCTTATTTTTTCTCTATTTCTTTTGTGTCGCGTCTGCCTTCTTCGACGCTGTACCGGTACCACCGGTCTTTGTTCTTTTCTTCTTGTAAAAAAAAAAAAAAAACACCTTTTTTCCGTTCTTTTTCTTCAGGTGCACTTGAGTTTTGGGCATTAGGCCCAAAACGTTTTTCCCTTAAATATGGAAAAGCCTGCCTCAGGATTTAAAAAGTGCACAAAATGTGGCGGTACTATTTCCGTCACCGACACCCATGACTGGTGTCTAAAATATTTAGGTCCTGACCATTCCATAATAGATTGTGTGTCCTGTTCCATGATGTCTAAAAGAGGTCGGCAGAACCGAGCTGCCAAGCTCAGTACCCTGTTTCCCTCTGATGCGGCTTCAGTGGCATCGACGTCTTCCAGGGCTTCTTCTTCCTCACATGGATCTCAGGTAACTAAACATAAATCCAGCCGGTCCTCGAAGGGTAGATCTCCTTCTAAGCATTGAGATGCCTCTGGCCTTGCCCTCGAGGATTCTGCACTGGCAAAATTACCCCGGTGGGAGGCTTCGGCCTCTAAAGCATCATCATCGGGGTTCCAGGATGATCTCGATGGCGTGGCCTCGACAGATCTCTTGGTGTCATGCTCTGGAGTACCGGTGGCTTCCACCGGTACCGATTTCCAGGCATTGGCGGCATCGATGGATCAGAGGATTCTGTCCATAGAACGCAGTCTGGCGGCTTTCCTTGTGGCATCAACGCCCGTGGTACCGCAACAGACCACTCCGCCGGTACCGGCTCTAGCATCGCCATCGGTACCGATCCTGGTACCTGTGGCGTCGACATCGGCATTGGTGTCCGCTATGCCGGTACTCTGTCCTCTGAAGCCCTCTGGTACCGATACCCCAGTACCGGTTATTCCCGATACCGATCCCGGTCGGTACGGGTATCGGGCTTTGCAAGAGCATCCGGACAGATGATACTTCGATTCCTCTGAGGATTCTGAAGAGTCTGTCGATGCAGTGATGCTTCTTCCACAGGAGGAGTCCTCTCCTAAACGAAGGATGTCTCCTCCAGAGGACTTGTCTTTTCAAGACTTTATCAGAGAGGTGGCTCGTGGCCTCTCTATTACAGTGGCCCCAGTGTCAGAGCCCAGAGCCAAGGAGTTAGATATTTTACAACATCCTAAAACTCCTAAGGAGGCAGCTACCTTGCCTATTCATGATATTCTGTATGATATCATGTTAAGGATGTGGGAAGCACCTCTAACCACCTCTCCTCATTCTCGCAGGTTGGATACCATGTATCGTGTCGTCCCTCCTTGTCCTGGTTTCCATAAAACTCAACTTCCTCACCACTCTATTGTTGTTGAGTCTGCAATGAGAAAGATTAGAAGTGCCAAAAGACATGCCTCTAATCCTCCAGGACGTGAATGTAGAACCCTGGATGCTTTTGGAAGAAGAGTCTTCCAAGCTTCCATGCTTGCTGCGAGAATTAATTCTTTTAGTCTCTACATGGGAATGTTCTTAAAAGAAGTCACTGACCATTTGTAGACTTTAAGTCCTTTTATGTCTGAAGATAAAAGGCAAGAATTTCTCACTGGGCTCAAACATGCCCAGGATATCTCCAAATTCTCCAACCGTGCAGCTTTTGACTCCTTTGAATGCGTAAGCAGAGCCTCAGCTATTGCCATAGGTGCATGTAGGATTGCTTGGCTTCAAGCATCTGATTTGGAGATCTGGGTTCAAGATGAATTGGGAAATATCCCTTGTACAGGTGAGAACCTGTTTGGTAAGGATTGGCAAGCAAAAGCCAATCAGATGGATGCTGAAAATTCTGCTTTGGATAGACTATCCAAATCCACAGCTGCTCCTGCTAAGAAAAGGTTGTTCAAGAAAACACCTTTTTCTAAAAAGGGAAGATTCTATCCTGCTTATAGTCAGCGGGCATCTTCTGCAGCTCAGTTCCCTTCCAAACGTCAGCAATCCTCCAAACAGAGCAAAGCAAAGGCTGCGAGACCTGCTCCAGCCCAGCAACCTCAGCCCCCTCAGGGCCTTTGACTTTCTGCTAGAGAACTTAGCCTTCCTGGCTCTAGAAGGACCAGAGACCACCACCATTCCAGGAAGGTTATGTTACTTTGCTCCCAGGTGGGGGCAAATTACAGCAGAGCATTGGACACTCTCCATCATAAGAGAGGGGTACAAACTTCATTTTTCAAGCTTGCCCCCTCTCACAAGAGTGCACCAGTTCAATTCTCCAACCTCCCTCCTCAGCCTGTTGGAGCAGGAGGTTGCCACTCTTCTCGCCCAGGGGGCAATAGAGGAAGTGCCTTTTCAAAAACAAGGCACAGGGTTCTACTCCCCCTACTTTCTTATTCCAAAGAAAACAGGGGGCTTCAGACCCATCTTAGATCTCAGAGAGTTGAACAGGTTCCTAGTCAAAGAAAAATTCAAGATGGTTTCTCTAGGAACTCTGCTGCCATACCTTCAGAGTCAGGATTGGCTTTGTTCTCTAAATCTCAAGGATGCGTACACTCATGTTCTCATCCATCCAACTCACAGAAGGTTCCTTTGGTTCCTTTTTCAGGAGAAGTACTATCAATACAGAGTGCTCCCTTTTGGTCTGGCCTCTGCACCAAGGGTGTTCACGAAATGCATGGCAGTGGTTGCTGCTTTTCTGCGCACCCTGGGAATATTTGTCTTCCCTTACCTGGACGACTGGCTCATACGAGCTCCCACTCAATCAGAGGCCAAGACTTCTCTAACCTGCACAATGCGTATCCTTCAGTATTTAGGACTGGTAATAAACATCCCAAAATCCAATTTGATCCCTACTCAGTCCCTGGAGTTTATAGGGGCGTTGCTGGATACCACAAGGGCAAGGGCCTATCTTCCCCAGGCCCGTTGCCTTCGCTTGATGCAGTTAGTTTCTCAAGCAGAGTTGAAACCCCCTACTAACTGCTCGAGAGATGTTACAGTTGCTAGGCCACATGGCATCCACCGTACATGTGGTACCATATGCTCGCCTTCACATGAGAGCAGCTCAGTGGACTTTATCCACCCAATGGACCCAGGCATTAGGCTGCCTGTCAGACAAAATAGCAAACACAAGTCGCCTCATTTTGTCTCTCCAGTGGTGGAAGTCCCCTAAAAACCTGTTGCTGTGGTCCCCCTTTCAACATCCTCTACCCCAAACAACTCTTACAACAGATGCTTCTCCAATGGGCCGGGGAGCTCATCTTCAAGACCTCTCCACCCAGGGCATCTGGTCCCCACAGGAAACTTGTCTACATATCAATCTCTTGGAACTCAGCAATCTTCCTTGCTCTGCGAGTTTTCCACACCCTGCTCAGCCACAAGACAGTCCTTATCCGCATGGACAATCAGGTAGCCATGTTCTACTTAAACAAGCAGGGAGGAACTGGCTCTCTGTCGCTTTGCAACGAAGCTCTGCGACTGTGGGCCCTCGCCAGAGAGCATCACATTCATCTTCTGGCAGTTTATCTTCCAGCTGTTGTCAGACGGCTGCCTGGGTGAGAATGTTCACAGTCTTGGCAAGTGCATATATCAATATGATTGGCAAGGGATTGTGGGCAATGCAGTCCATTCACACCAGACACAGCTGCTCACAATAAATAGTTGTGCTTGAGGGTAAAGCCAATAAGATATTTATTTATGGGGTTATTTCTCCCAACACAGATATGCTTGGTAGCACATAAATCAGGTTACTTGCTTTCAGTGTTAAACTTGGGAAAAAAAATCAGGAAAACAACATTTGAACTTGTCAGGCAATCAAAGCAAAAGAAATAAGACCTGGTTGGTAACAAACTGATCTTTTCTGTAGGCTTTAGCTAATATTTTCTTAGCAGTGTATCAAACAACAAACAATATCCACAAAGAAGAGAAAAACTGTTATTTTTAGGTTAACTTCTTATATCTTCCCACATAGATTCAGAAGTGATTCCCTCAGAGCTCACAAGCAATTAGGTAAGGCTCAATTGCTAGCAGTTACCCAGCTGAAACCCCTTAGCTGGCTTGCTTTCTACTGCGTGGCTAAAAATCCTACTCAGGAGCTTTTCTGAGTAGATTAAAGAACAAGTTTGTATTTCTTTGTGATGGTTGCTGTACTTTGTAACAGAAAATTACCAAAGGAGTTTAGACAGAGAGCAATCCATGTAAACACATCCTTCATCTGCAATCACTCCCCCTTCTTCAACAATCATGGGTTCAATATCCTGGATTGGCACAGATGAATTTCTCAATGGAGCACTTTCAGGAGAATACTTGTTTCCCTGCTGTCTTTCAAGGTTATAGCTAGGGCATAGATCAGTGTTCATACCTGAGCTCCCATTGCTGTTAGAGTTCCTCTCTATATAGCCTGGCCAGTATGTAGTCCAGTTCTTATGTCCAGCCTTCCAATCCAGATCCCTGGACACTGGATCTCTCTTCACGTACCTTCTGGCACGGGTCTTAGGGTCCCTTCCACGTGCAGCCGTCTCCCTCACAGGTACCGTCTGGAGATTCCTAGCTCTGCAGCACCATTCCTCTGGCTTTCCCCAGTCCAATGGTGTATGCTGGCCCTTGGAATGCCTTCCAGTATACGTACTGCTATGAACTCCTGTAGACCTCCCAAAGGCTTTTCTCTTCTTTCTTCCAAAGGGTTTCTTGCCCTCTCTGTCCGTCCGGTTTGGCTTCTGCTTCTGATGATCCTCCAGATGAAACTGAGGATATCCAAGCTGATCATGAAGATGATGATGATAATTCTCTGTAGAATAAACTCTACCTTTATTCTGCCTTGATGAGTGCTCCACCCTAGCACAGCGCAGCTGTGCTGAATCAGGCCCTGCCCTTTGAGATGAGTGCTTAGGGATTACCTCATAGCCCTCCTGATTGAACACACGTTTCCCCACTTCAGCTCCTCTAATGGCTGTTGGAAACCTGGTGCATTCTGGGACTGGTAGTCTTTTATGGGAAAATTCTGTTTTCTTATTTCTACCAGAACTGACAGGTTGCTTGTTCAGAGTCACTTCACCTTTTCTATAGCTCCTTCCTGAGCTATGATAAGCTTCCTTATCACACTGTTCAAAACTCTTGGGCAGACAGACTCAGTCGAGTTCTGCTTCCACAGGAGTGGTCCCTACATATGGACCAGGTATTTAAGATTTTTCAAATTTGGGGAACCCCGGACATAGACCTCTTTGCAAGTCGGTGGAATGCCAAACTTTTCCGGTTCTGTTCCAGAACTCCAGCTCAGGGGGCTCAGGCAAGGGATGCTTTCCTCCTTCATTGGGGTCAAGACTTCCTGTATGCCTTTCCACCCATTCCCCTAATTCCCAAAACCCTGTTCAAGCTTCAGAGAGACAGAGGCCACATGATTCTCATAGCTCCACATTGGCCACGGCAAGTGTGGTACCCTCTGCTTCTACATCTCTCTCAAACTCCCTCCCTAGAGTTAAGGTCTGCTCCAGACCTCCTCTCTCAAGAGGACAGAAAGTTGTGGCATCCCAATCCCCAGTCTCTGCATCTCAGGGCTTGGTTGCTGAAGGCGTAGATCTCCAGGATCTTCATCTTTCTCAACAAGTGAAAGATGTCCTTTATGCTTCCAGAAAACCTTCCACTAGACGTTCTTACGCTTTCAAGTGGAAGAGGTTTACCATCTGGTGTTCTGAGAAGGGTCTCAACCCCCGTGCCATACCTCTGGAATCGTTGGTGGAGTATCTCCTTCATCTGTCTAATGCAGGCCTTAAGACAAATTCAGTAAGGGTCCATTTGAGTGCGATTGCAGCTTCCCTTAAGCCTCTAAATGGACAACCTATTTCCTCTCATCCTTTTGTAGCAAGGTTCATGAGATGCCTCCTTTTAACAAAGCCTCCCATTAGACCACCCCCGGTGGCATGGGACTTAAATTTGGTTCTTGGTCAGCTTATGAAGCCGCCTTTCGAACCTTTAGCTACCACCTCCTTGAAATACCTTTCTTGGAAGGTTATCTTTCTCATTGCAATCACATCAGCACGCCGCATCAGTGAATTGCAAGCACTAGTAGCTAATCCACCTTATACAAGGTTCCATCATGACAAGGTGGTCCTTAGGACTAATCCACACTTTATGCCTAAGGTGGTCTTGCCTTTTCACCTCAATCAGGAGGTCTACCTACCTGTCTTTTTTCCAGGACCTCATGCATCAAGTGCAGAGAGGAATCTTCATACCCTGGACTGTAAAAGAGCTCTGGCTTTTTACTTACAAAGGACACAGCAACATAGAAAGTCTTCCCAACTCTGTTGCCTTTGATCCTTCTCATTTGGGACAACCAGTCTCCAAGAGAACACTTTCTAACTGGATTGCCCAATGTATTTCTTTCGCCTATCAGAGCAAGAACCTTTCTCTGGAGGGCCATGTCACAGCTCACAATGTGAGAGCCATGGCAGCCTCAATGGCTCATCTGAACTCTGTGTCTATTGACGACATCTGTCGAGCAGCCACTTGGGCCTCGGTTCATACCTTCACAGCCCATTACTGCTTGGACAAGGACTCCCGCCGGGATGCCTTGTTTGGTCATGCTGTTCTTAAACACCTGTTCCATACTTAATCAACTCCTACCCACCATCCCTCATGGGATGCCAGAGATCCAGGTGGGGATGTGCAGCCCTGTCCCAGGGACACACAACTTATGGGCTCTCTCCCTGGCATCTAAAGCTAGGGAGTCCCCATATGTGAAGACTCATTCCTGCTTGTTCCTGGAGATAGCACAGTTACTTACCTGTAACAGGTGATCTCTGGGAACAGCAGGAATAAGTCTTCACAACCCACCCACCTCCCCTAGGAGTTTTCTCTCTCTCTATCTCTCTTTCCTTTCCCTCTCTCTCCCTCTTTGTCTCAGCTATAAAACTCAACTGAGGAGAGACAGTTGGGAAAGGCAGGAAGGCAGCACGCAGGCGCTGTGGGATGCTCCCAAAGGCTTTCTGATTGGGCGCTAGGGAGCATGCCCGCGCAGGCTCCGTCGGTACTGACGTACCCATATGTGAAGACTTATTCCTGCTGTTCCCAGAGATCACCTGTTACAGGTAAGTAACTGTGCTTTCTTGGAAAGTGATC
The DNA here is from genome assembly GCA_033557465.1 of Ichthyophis bannanicus. NCBI lineage: Eukaryota > Metazoa > Chordata > Amphibia > Gymnophiona > Ichthyophiidae > Ichthyophis > Ichthyophis bannanicus. Next base: position 1,337,360,450 of record CM066032.1, on the reverse strand, counting down.
TTTCTCATTGCAATCACATCAGCATGTCGCATCAGTGAGTTGCAGGCACTAGTGGCTGATCCGCCTTATACAAGGTTCCATCATGACAAGGTAGTCCTTAGGACTCATCCACACTTTATGCCAAAGGTGGTCTCGCCTTTTCATTTCAACCAAGCGGTCTACCTGCCTGTGTTTTTTCCAAGGCCTCATGCATCTAATGCAGAAAGGAATCTTCATACTTTGGACTATAAAAGAGCTTTAGCCTTTTACTTGCAAAGAACACAGCAACATAGGAAGTCCTCTCAACTCTTTGTTGCTTTTGATCCTTCTCATTTGGGACTTCCAGTCTCCAAGAGAACACTGTCCAGCTGGATTGCTCAGTGTATTTCCTTTGCCTATCAGAGTAAGAATCTTTCTCCAGGACCCATCAGGAAGTCAGTCCTCACATATGAGTGACATCGACGCCGATGGAGCCCCTGCGGAACATTTCCCCAGCTTTCTATGAAAGCCTTTGGGAATACTGCACGCATGCGTGGTCCCCTTCCCGCCTAAAGGTGCCATCTTGCTCAGTCTTTCTTTTTCCGTGGAGCCCGTCGGACGTTTGTCCTAGTTCACTTGGAAAACAGTTAGATTTTTTCTTCGAATCCCTATGATTTCTTCGAGGTTTTTTCTCCGGTTTGACGCCGGTTCCCCTTCTCGCCGGGTTCGGTACACCGGTTTCGAGCCCGATCTTATTTTTTCGGTTTTTGCCCTTGGTGGCTGGCGTTCGTGCCCTTTTTTTCTTTTTCCCTGGAAGGCCGGTCCTTTGACCTCGCGGGGGCTCTTTTTTCCCCCATGGCTTCCAGTGGTTTTAAGAAGTGTGATCGGTGCAAGAAACTAATGTCTCTTACCGACACATACGACTGCTGCCTTCGGTGCCTCGGTCCTGATCATGATCCTAAGATCTGTGGACCGTGTGGGAAAATGTCCACTAAGGCACTGCGAAGTCGTCAGCACCAAAAGGAAAGGCTTTTCTCTGATTCGGCCTCCGGCCGGGCCCGGACCTCGTCTGAGGCCTTGACGTCTCGGGAGTCTGACACCGAGCATCGTCGGGGTTCCTCAGACAGGGGGTCCCACCGAGCGGGAGTGAAAGAAGAAGAAGCGGCTTACGAGGGCGGTGTCAGAGGAGGTCCCTGGCTCCTCGAGGGCTAGGTCTCGGACCCCCGACCGTCGTCCCGGGCCCATGGAACAGGAGAAGCCGTCAAAAGTATCTCGTGTGAAGCCGGAGTCTGCTGGACACGTAAGTCCTGTTGTCCTCGAGGACTCTCCTCCCAGGGAGCTGACGTCTACTGCTACTGAGTCTCCTGAGCTGGGTCGCAGGCTGACAGCCTTGGAGTGCAGACTGTCTGCCTTCATGGATCAGCAGCGGGTGCTGATGGCCAGCCTCGCTGGCGCATCTGCCTCGACCACCGGGACATTGTTGTCGAAGTCGACCCCGGAGACCGAGCCGATACTCGAGACCATGAAGGCTCGAGGTCGTCCTCGGTCACGGTCACCCTCGACCTCCCGGTCGGGACCGAGGGTGTCGATGCCGGTGCCTTCGGCGTTGGGGCGGGTGCTGCCAGGCCACGCGCGGTCGGAGCCCGACTCCTCTTCAGACGAGTCCGCCTGGGAGACGGAGGACAAGGAGTCTCCCGATACCTTCAAGACTCGGTGCATCCCGTCGGACTCACCGCAGTCTGAGCACCGGAGTAGATCCCCTCCGGAGGATACCCGGTTCTCGGAGTTTGTTTGGGATATGGCCACTGCTTTGGCGATCCCGGTGGACCCCGAGGAGGAGCCTCGAGCTGAAGAGCTCGAGGCCCTCCAGTATGACTCTCCTCCGAAGGAGGCCTTTACTGTGCCAGTTCCTCCGATGCTGGAACGGCTCCTCTTCCGGATGTGGGAGGCACCGGCCTGGGCGCTGGTACTAAGCAAGCGGGTCGACTCCATTTATCGACTCTGTAAGAGCCCTGATTTTCAAAAGGCGCAGCTACTGCACCGTTCCATGGTGGTGGAATCGGCCATGCATCGTCTGAAAAGCCAGATGATGCACTCCGCAGGGCCCCCTGGTCGGGAGGCCCGGAACCTGGATGCGTTTGGTAGAAAGTGCTTCCAGGGCTCGATGCTTGCTTGCCGTGTCCAGTCTTACCAGCTGTACATGGGCATGTACTTGCGGGACCTCTCTGCTGGTCTCTCCGGGGAACCTTTGCAGAGGTTGAAGTACTTGTCTTCGGGGATCTGGGAATGCTCTAAGTTCATGTCCCGAGCAGCCTACGATGGCTTCGAGGCCTCGGCCCGTGTTGCGGCAGCCGGCATCGCGGCTCGACGCCAGGCATGGCTGCAGTCATCAGACCTCAGAGCCATGGGTACAAGACAAGTTGGTCGATGTCCCTTGCCGAGGTGAGAACCTTTTTGGCAATCCCATGGCCGAGAAGGCTGCTGAGCTCGAAACCGAGCACCTCACGCAGACAAGGCTGTCTAGAAAGACTTCTGCCCCTTCACATAAGAAGGGCTCAGTTAAGAAGTCCTTTTACCCGAGGAAGGCGACTGCCTACAAACAGTTCCCACCTTACCAGGCCTCCCCCGCTCCCCCACAGGGTCAGCAGGCCAAGGGGCAGGGCCTCCGGCTTCTGCTCCCACTCAGCATGTGGGAGTTTTTGACTCCCAAGGCATAGCCTCTCCATCTCTGCTGTCCCATCCCTGTACAGGAGGTCGACTAGCCCTGTTTGCCCACCGGTGGCCACCCATTACAGGAGACAATTGGGTCTTAAGTGTAGTCCACAAGGGCTACATGCTTCATTTTCACCAGTTGCCTCCTCCCTACTTTCCAGGAGAGCCTCCAAGGCTTCCTCTCCATACAGCCCTCCTCCTGCAGGAGCTTCAGGGTCTGGTGCGAGACAAGGCGGTGGAGCCTCTGCCTCCCCACCTACAAGGTCATGGTTTCTACTCCAGGTACTTCCTAGTACCAAAGAGAACAGGGGATCTCAGGCCTATTCTTGACCTCAGAAATCTCAACGAGTTCTTAGAGAAGGAGAAGTTCAAGATGCTTACTCTTGGAACACTTCTGCCCTTCCTCCAGCAGGGAGATTGGCTATGCTCTTTAGATTTAAAGGATGTGTACACTCACATCCTCATTCATCCAGACTACAGAATGTACCTCAGGTTCATTGTGGGAGGAAACCATTATCAGTACAGAGTGCTGCCATTTGGCCTCACCTCCGCTCCCAGGGTCTTTACCAAATGCCTGGCAGTGGTGGCGGACTACTTAAGGAGGGTATCTTTGTCTTCCCCTATCTGGACGACTGGCTCATCAGGGGTCAGACGTGCCAGGAGGCCAGGCAAGCAACCCTCCGAACGATTTCTCTACTCCAGCATCTGGGGTTTGTCATAAACTTCGCAAAGTCCACTTTGCTCCCCTCCCAAAACTTAGAGTTCATAGGGGCAAGGCTAGACTCTCGGCAGGCGAAGGCTTTCTTGCCGAAGGACAGAGCCCAAAGACTGATAACCTTGGCAAACCAGTTTCTCAGCAGGTCACTGGTCTCCGCCAGGCTCTACCTGAGGCTTCTTGGCCACATGGCTTCGACAGTACATGTGACTCCCAATGCCAGGCTTCATATGAGGCCTGCGCAATGGTGCCTCAGAACTCAGTGGTCGCAGGCCACAGGGAGCCTCAGCGACAGAGTAAGGGTGTCTAGACCATTCCTGCACTCCCTACGTTGGTGGCTGCATCCCCCCAACTTACTGAAAGGGATGCCTTTTCAGCCACCTGGGTTCACAGTGGTGTTGACCACCGATGCCTCCCTGCAGGGCTGGGCAGCACACTGTCTGGGCAAGTGCACCCAGGGCCTGTGGTCTCCCTGGGAGGCCACGCAGCAAATTAATCTACTGGAACTGCGGGCTATTCGCTTAGCCCTCAAGACTTTCTCTCAAACCCTGGCCCACCAGTCTGTCTTAGTACAAACAGACAATCAGGTAGCCATGTTTTATGTGAACAAACAGGGCGGCACTGGGTCCAGACTCCTTTGTCAAGAGGCGCAGGACCTTTGCTTGTTTGCGCTCAGGCGCAACATGTTTCTCAAGGTGGTTTATCTTCCTGGCCAGGAAAATTACCTGGCAGAGAGGTTGAGCAGGATTCTGCAGCCCCACGAATGGCAACTCCATCCCTTGGTGGTTCAGAAGATTTTCCTGAGATGGGGACTTCCATCCATAGATCTATTTTCCAGTCCCCTGAACAGACAGCTGCCCAGGTTCTGCTCCAGGCAACCGCATCCTCTGCGGCTAGCAGCAGATGCTTTTCTGATTTCATGGTCCCAGGGCCTCCTGTATGCATTTCCTCCCACGCCTCTGGTGGCCCGAACCCTGTTCAAGATTCTACAGGACAAGGCCTCAGTCCTTCTGGTAGCCCCCAGTTGGCCGAGGCAGCCTTGGTTCCCACTTCTGCTTCAACTGGCAGTGGATACTCCACTACCTCTGGGGTTGCAGCCCGACCTTCTCTCTCAGGACCAGGGGTCTCTTCTGCACCCCAATCTCAAATCTCTCAATTTGATGGCGTGGAAGCTGCAAGGGTAGTTTTGGCTCCCTGGGGCCTCCCTCAGGAAGTTGAGGAGGTCGTACTGGCCTCTCGGAAGCAGTCCACTAGAAAAACTTATGCCCTGAAATGGAAGAGGTTTTCTGTGTGGTGTCAGCTGCGTACAGAAGATCCTTTCTCCTGTGCTGTACCAATGGTGCTTCAGTACCTGCTGCACTTATCCAATCAGGGCCTTAAGTCCAATTCTGTTCGAGTCCACCTCTCAGCTCTAGCAGCTCACCACTCACTGGTGGAAGGACACTCTCTGTCGGTTCACCCCTTGGTGTCCCGGTTTCTCAGAGGTTTGTTCTTGCTCAAGCCTCCTGTGTCCGTCCTCCAGCCCCTGAGTGGGAGTTGAATGTGGTCTTGCAGCAACTGACTCGCTGACCTGCAGCCTGGAGAAACGCCTTCTGAGGGCACTGAAGGAACAGATCACGATGCTGTTGGCCATGCAGCATGCTTGCCTGCGGGAGAGGCCTCAACATCGTGACATCGAAGGGCCCTGGCACCAGAGCCTGCCCAGACAATCTCATTGTCTAGTGTCTTGGGGTCTGATGCCCCCTCCAAAACTAGACGAGCATTGGTGCATCATCATTTCTGAAGGAGGTCTCGATCCCCAAGGGGCAGAAGAGAAATCCAGGCAGAGACTCAGAAGTATTTTGGTTTTATCTCAGAAGGCTGGGTCACTGATATTGAATCCGAGGACTTGTCGGAGGACAAGTCCCCAGAGCTTCCATCAGACCCTTCTTCTCATGAGCGATGCAAGTCCCCTCTTGAGGATATGACCTTCGTAGATTTTGTCAGGGATATAGCCAAGGCTATACAATTTTTTTTGGAGACTGAGGATGAGACCAGAGCAGAGGAATTGAAGATCTTGCAGAGAGTGCAGATGAGAATGTGGGAGAACTCCCTCACTGTACCTCCTGTTAGTAGAAGGCTTGAGTCCATGTATAGAGTTCAAAAGGCTCCTGGGTTCGAGAAGCCCCAGCTTCCTCACCATGCTTGGTGATTGAATCCGCCCTTAAGAGGTCCAAACGTTCCAAGACTCACTCCTTGGCACCCCCGGAGAGGGAAGTTTGGACATTGGACTCTTTTGGGAGTTTTTTTTTCAGAGTTCCATGCTTATGGCCCAAATAGCTTCTTCCAACAGGAAAACCCTAGTCTACACAATAATGAAATTCAAGAAAAATTCAAAATTTCAACTTTCCTAGGGGAAACACCCGTAAACATTTATTACAAAATACATGGTTCCATCACCCAAGCAGATCTTTTTACAGGGTAAACTTTAACCAAATTTTTAAATGGGAGATATAAGATCTCAGTAACTTATAATAGTATCCCTCTATACAGCAATTGCTTGCCCAAAGGGGAACTTATTGCCCTTTACCATTACAGGCCTAAAAAATATTCCCTTTCATAAACACTAAATCCTACAATTGCTTAATTAAATTTTTTGATTTTCATAACATTTTAAATATATAAAAATAGCTACTAGATGCCTTAAAACCTCACAGCCATTCAGTTTCAAAGGCAACAATATTCATTCCTTAGGCAACTGCCTTAACATAATAAGACACTGCTTTCAGGTCACAAATCTTCAACCGGCCAAACAAACAGCACTCACTATCTTAGAATCGTCAGCAAAGCTCTTAATATCTTTTGAGCTTCGCGATGCTCCTGAAAGAAAAACAAAAGCTTAACTGGAGGACAGCTAACAACATTGGCACACACAGTGCTCCAAGACTTATCTTTAATCGTCAGCTCTTCAGATGGAACAACAGCCCAACAGAGATCTCTGTTTCAACGGAACACCGACTTCTTCAGGGGCATGGCTACAAATGATCCAATGCAAATCACTCCATCAGCATTATCTTATTATGTTAAAGGGGTTGCATAAATACATTGTAGCTGCTAAGTGCAGACAATGAATAAATCCAGGAGTCAATTTATAGGGTCCAAGCCAATTTATTGTGCACAAGGCCCAGACAGTCAAGCTTCAAAAAGGACTGAGCAAAGTTCTTACAGAAACATATTCATTTATACATTTCTTTTCAGTTTGATACATGCAAACTTTCTATTGGCCCCAACGCCCCCTGCGTTTGTCCAATCGGAGATCCCTCCTGGGCCTAGCACCCAGCTCCCTCCTCTAGGACTGTTCTAACAATGGTACAGTTTCTAGGTTTGGATACTTCTCTACTGCAAGGTCGTTTCTGGCTCTAGGAATGCAAGTATTGAAACATTTCTATTTTCACAGCACAAGAGAATAATGAAAGATTTATGCATTAATGAAAACTTCTTATTAAGCAGTTTAAAACAGTTTTCTCAAACTCTTACAGACTTTGGTCCTTTCTCTTAGATGGGGGTTGGAATCAGGGCCTAACTTACAGGCCTTTCACATTTGCAGACTATTATAGGCCATAGCCTGCCACATTCCCCCCTTTGATTATTCTCACCCGCAAGTGAGAAAGGGTGAGAATTAAATCACATATTAAACTTGTGTAACAGCATCATCTTGGGATATTGGGGAATATTGCCACATAGCTAATATTTTCATAGCTGCCTTCCGTTCTACAGTGTTATCAATAACTGAGGTTATCATGCGTAAGCAAAGGGGTAGGAAACATGGGAGCAACAAGCATACAGCTAATATGAGTAATACAATAAACACAAGGGTCTTCAAACCACCCAACCATGAAAATGCTGAACCAAACCACCCATCAAGCTTCAGGCCATGCCAGGTCTGAACAGGCACATATGCTTGTGTGCGCATTTGAGTAGCTATATCTTCAACAACGTGCCCATTATTATCAATCTGCAAACAACAGTGGGTTAAATTCAATTTTCCACACACTCCACCTTCAGCTGCTAACAAATAATCTAAAGCTAAACGATTCTGATAAATATCTGTACGCATTTGTGTACTCTGCTTAGCTAAAAGAGTTAGTGCTTTACTAGTTTCATTGGTTATTATTTCAACAACAGCTTGCAAGCGTATAATATGATTTATCATATACACAGGAGTACGATATCCCCATGTACCATCTTGCTCCCAAGTAGCAGGTCCATAGTATGAAATGATTCTTTCAGGTGGCCACTCCTCATCATTCCATTTGTCCCATTGGCCTATTTTCAAGACCTCTCGTTTCTGTCGACTCCTGTACACGGGAAAACCCAGTTGTTCTCCATGGGACATAGGCAACAGGAAAAAGGAAGGTCATATGGTTCCCAATGCACATGCTCCTCCCCAGAGGTGAGGAAGCCTAGCATATGCTCGGGTTCCACAAATCCAGTACAGTCCAGGTGGTGCTTGCCAGGTATTATAAGATGATAGATTAGTCCAGATGCTGGCAAGATTAGGGAAACGGACTAAAGGGTTGGAGGGCTCTGAAGCGTTGATTCCTGACCACCAGGACGTCTTCTTGGTGGTACTGTTGTAGAACTTCTGATTGAGACAGACCAGCTGTCCAATCTCCATGGCAAACTGTGGTCCAGAGCGAGCAAAACACAAATTACCAACAATGGGGTGGGCCAGTACCCACTCACTAGTAGCATTATGTAAATCAGTCTGATTATAAGGCATAGAATAGTTCACTTCTTGTGCCTCCCAGGGCCATTGGTCTCCCATCTTAGTCCCTCCACAGAAGAGGCAGTCCTAAATGTGGAGACTAGATGCTACTGCCCCGGCGAGCTCAATGAACAAGTATTGGGAGGCATGAGGAATCTCAAGCTCTGCTTTCATGGCTTCATAGAAAGAGTGATGTATTCGATAAGGCGCAGATGCATGAGTCTTAGTATTCAGCTGTATATGTATAAAAGATCCAGGATCTATGCGTCCTCCTGCTATCCGTAACCCAAATCTGTACCCCTGCTTCCACTGGCTAGGGTTAAGTATGATGAGTCGCACCGGATTACAGGCACCTTTCTTGCACTTTCGAGGTTCTGCTAAGGATAGTTTTTCCAGGCTGGCTATGCGTTTATCTCCCTCTCGTCCAATAGGCGCACCAGACCAGGTGGCATAGTACACGCATTCCCACTTTGGACAGTAGTAAGCATCTTTGGATGATGTACTGTAGACGGTTGGGGAAGATTTCCCAGTACACTTTCCCCATCCATATGCTCCTTCAGGACACATATATTTATCATCATAGTAGTAGGCTTGCTCCCAATATCCACACTTGTGATAGACATTTCTGTTGATTACCTCACAAGCGTCAAAACTCAGGGTAACATGCTTCGTGGGATCAGGGAGCTGTCGTGTGGCATTTATGAGGGCTCCATCCTCATCATTCCATCGTATCTCAAGTACATAATAAGAGGGGTTCTGCCGGGGGTTGTAACGAGTCTTACTTTTCTCCTTCGTACAGATATTTAGCTCTGTACCATTGTACACACACCGGCTAACTATACCAGTGCAAGTATAGTAGGAATGATAAAGTAAAGTCTGAGTGACCTTCAGTCCAGTTCGGGTGGTAGTTATACAAGCTGCACAAGGGGGTAAGGCAAAAGTCTTTTCTAGGAATCCCAGGACCACCACTCCCACAAGGCAATAGTGGAGGAACATTGTGATTACAGTCTTTAGAGGTCAACTGGAATATTGGGTACGATGAACTTGTAGAGTCTTTTCTTCTTTTCTGCTTCGACTGCTACCCTTGCGCGACAGGGGTAGGATGATAGAATCTAGAGACTCTTACAACGCTGGTTGTCTCCACAATGTGAGTCGCAATGGAGTCTCAGGATCATTCACTGAAGTCCATTGCCCAGGTTCAGGAGCAGCTGCCGGCTTCACTCGACTGTGATGGATCCAGGGTTCGAGTTCTGCAACTTTTACTGCAGTTGGGGTTGACAAGATGACAACATAAGGTCCCTTCCAATGCGGCGCCAGCGGGGTCTTTCTCCACTCTTTGATCCACACTGACACTCCTGGCTTGAAGGGATGCAGAGGCTCTGTTAGGTTGATGTGCAATCGATCTTGCACCCAGGTATGAAGACTCTGCAAAACAGAACCTAAAGCCAATAGTTCTTGTCTAGTTATTTCAGATCCAATTTGTTTCATATCTCCTTTGATTCCCTGTACTATGGGTGGAGGTCGCCCATACAAAATCTCAAAAGGGGAAACTCTTAAAGACTTAGTTGGAGCAGAACGTATCCTAAGAAGGGCTATAGGGAGAATCTGGAGCCACTTTAGGTGTGTTTCTTGACAAAGCTTGGTCAACTGAGATTTCAGGGTTCTATTCATGCGTTCTACCTTCCTTGAACTCTGGGGTCTATAGGCAGCGTGCAGCTTCCATTGTATCTGTAGAGCTCGAGCTAACTGTTGAGTCACTTGGGATACAAATGAGGGTCCATTATCTGATCCTATAGTCAACGGTATTCCAAATCGAGGAATAATCTCATGGAACAGTATTTTAGTGACTTCTCGAGCTTTCTCAGTTCGGGTGGGACAGGCTTCTACCCACCCAGAAAATGTGCAGACTAGAACTAACAGGTAGTAATATCCGTTTGCTCGTGGCATTTCAGTAAAATCTACTTGAATATCACTCATAGGAGTCACCCCTACTGACTGAACTCTTGGGGGTGGAACGGGACCTTGCTTAGCATTATTCTTGGCACATGTCAAACACTGCTGTGCTACTGACGCAGACAGGGGTCCTAGTTGTGAGATGCAAAAATGGGGTCTTAGGGTTCTTTCCATGGCCGTTTTCCCATAATGTGTGGCCTGATGGAAAGCCTGAACAAAGGCTGGCCCTAATGCTTCAGGAATGACTGTGGGACCTGGAGGTGAGCCACCCTCTGGAGGTGGCAGCACTATCCAACCTTTTTCTGTTAGGACCCCTCCGTCCTTTTCACAAAAATAATCTAACTCTTTTGTAGTGTATCGGGGAGCCCATGAGCTAAGGGGCACAGGGAATAAGGCTGCCTGCACTGAACTCGTCCAGTTGTGACTGCTTTTCGGGCAGTGGCATCAGCAAATCTATTCCCTCGGGTAACTTCTCCTGCTCCTGTCTGATGACCTCAACAGTGCATGACTGCCACTTGCTTAGGGGCCCATACAGCATCTAATAATATCAATATCTCGGGCCCATACCTAATGGACTTGCCTCCTGAGGTGATCAACCCTCGTTCTCTATACAGGGCTTCATGTGCGTGCAAAGTGTTAAAAGTATACTTGGAATCTGTGTACACATTTAAGCGGAGTCCTTCTCCTAATGTCAGTGCTCTAGTGAGAGCTATCAGTTCAGCCTTCTGTGCTGAAGTTCCTGGGGCCAGAGCTGAGGACTCAACTACCAGATCAAGGGTCACCACTGCATATCCAGCACAACGATGTCCATTGATGGCAAGACTGCTTCCATCTACAAAGAAAGTCTGTTCAGGGTTCTCCAAAAGAACATCAGTCAAATCCGGGCGACATGAAAATACAGTGTCCATAGTTTCTAAACAGTCATGATCAGGGGGCCCAGGACCAATTGGGAACAACGTAGCAGGATTCAGGGCTTGACTGACTTTTAACTGTATCTGGGGGTTTTCGCACAGCATACTCTGATATTTCAACATTCGTGAATTCGTTATCCAGAAACTTCCTTTGTGTTCCATGAGGGTCAGGACAGAATGGGGCACAGTAACTTGAAGATTCTGTCCCAGAGTGAGCTTGTCTGCTTCGCTCACTAAAAGGGCTGTTGCCGCAACAGCTCTCAAACAAGGGGGCCAACCTCTTGCTACCACATCCAACTGTTTTGACAAGTAGGCTACTGGCCGTTGCCAAGATCCAAGAGATTGAGTCTGTACCCCCAACGCATTTCCTTGTGACTCATGGACGTAGAGATGGAAAGGTTTCTGGACATCTGGGAGACCCAGAGTTGGTGATGACATCAGAGCGCTTTTCAGAGATTGGAATGCTGCATCCTGTTCAGGTCCCCACTCCAGTGGAGACTTTTCCATTCCTTTGGTAACTTGATACAATGGTTTTGCTAACAGCGCAAAATTGGGGATCCATATGCGACAGTATCCTGCGGCCCCCAGGAAGGCTCTTACTTGCCTCCTGTTAGTTGGAGTGGGAATACTGCATACTGCTTCTTTGCGTTCAGGTCCCAAGCATCGAATTCCACTGGACAACTGGAACCCTAGGTATTTAACTTTAGTTTGACATAGTTGCGCCTTGGCTCTTGAGACTTTGTATCCAGCCTCATTCAGAAGGTACAGAAGTTCACTGGTGGCTTGTAGACATTCACTTTCTGAATTGGTGGCTATGAGCAGGTCATCCACATACTGAAGGAGAACCCTTTGTCCTGGGTTCACTGAGTAACTGGAAAGATCTTGATTCAGGGCAGCACTGAAGAGAGTAGGTGAATTCTTGAATCCCTGAGGTAATCGAGTCCAGGTGAGTTGGCCCCGCCTCCCTGTTGTGGGGTCTTGCCATTCAAAAGCAAACAAGAGTTGACTGGTGGGGGCTACACATATGCAGAAAAAGGCATCTTTCAGGTCCAGGACGGTGAAATGAGTGGCCTCAGCGGGGATCAGTCCCAAGAGAGTATAAGGATTTGGTACCACTGGGTGTATAGTTTCAACTGCATCATTTACCCGCCTTAAATCTTGTACTGGGCAGTAATTCCCTGTCCCAGGTTTCTTGACTGGGAGAAGAGGGGTGTTCCAAGGTGACTGGCACTCCTTGAGAAGTTCATACTTCAACAGTTTCATCAGGTGGCAGTGGATTACTTCAGTGGCTAGTCGGGGAAGAGGATACTGCTTCACATGCACTGGTTCCGCTCCTGGCTTGAGGGTGACAATGACAGGGGCTATGTTCTTCGCTAGGCCAAGTGGATTATCTTCTGCCCATACTTCAGGCGGGGCTATAAGGCTGGTGGGTATACAGGAACTGGTTGACTTGATTGGAGGTGCACTATAGAACCGCCACTCTTCTTCTCGGGGAACAGTTAGCACCATCAATCCAGCAGGCTTTGGGTTCACTGTCATCTTCATTTCTCTCCCTTCAGCAAAGGATATTTGTGCCTGAAATTTTGCAAGCATATCACGGCCCAGAAGTGGAATAGGGCATTCAGGCATATACAAGAACTGGTGCGTTATTTTCTGTCCCCCTAGTTCACACGGTTCTGCAGGAATGGCTTGGTGGCCCTGTTCCCAGTGGCCCCAACAATGGTGACAGATCGAGAGGAACGAGGAGCCACTGGCTTTGCCACCACGGAATGTTCTGCTCCTGTATCTACCATAAAGTCCATATATTGGTCCCCTACTTTCAAACTGACCATAGGCTCCTGGGGACCCAGGGTAAACTTGGAGCCTGGTCTGGCCTAGTCTTCATCCACTTCATCCATGTCATAGCCCGTTGCTACTGCCACTCCCTCAATGGCTTCTTCTCTCTCCCGCTGGAACTGTGCTCGGTTCATTCCTCCACGATTTTGAAATCGGCCTCCTGTTCTCCAGGGACTCCCTCCTCCCCTCCTGGGGGTGGAGTCAAGATGCGGGCATTCACTTCTCCACTGTCCTTCTTCTCTACAATGGGCGCACTGATTCGCACCCAATGGAGGTCTGCTATTTCCGCGGCCTCTTCCACGTTCTCTGGTCCTTTGGTTAGGAAAACCTCCTCCACGTCGTTCAACTAAAGCGGCAGCAAGAAGATCTGCTTTCTTCTTCATTTTACATTCACTTTCTCTGTCACGTTCATTTTCACGATTCACAAATACTTTCTGAGCGACTTCCATTAACTGTGCTGTATTCATACCCGCAAATCCATCCAGTTTCTGTAATTTTCATTTTATGTCTCTCTGGGACTGACTGACAAAGGCTGCATTTACCATGCGCAAATTCTCCTGAGCGGCGGGATCGTATGGGGTATATAATCTATAGGCTTCAGACAACCGCTCATAAAAGGCTGCTGGGCTCTCATCTGGACCCTGGATAACTTCAGATACCTTCCCGATATTCATGGCCCTCTGGCCTCCCTTCCTCAAGCCCTGCAGCAAGGCCTGGCGAAATCGCGTTAGGGCCGCTGCCCCCCTGTCATCATTCGGGTCCCATCTAGGATCTTCGTTCGGGAAAGCTGCGGCAGCTGCTTGTGGGAGATTCAGATCCCCCGCCCCCACGGGATTTTCTTCTAACCAGCGGAGGGCTGCTTGCACAATTCGCGCTCGCTCCTCAGTAGTAAAGAGAGTGGACAGGAGCTGGCGACAATCGGCCCAGGTAGGCTGATGAGTTTGCATTATACTAGACATTAACTCTGTCAATTCCTGGGGTTTTGCTGTATAGGATGCATAATGCGTTTTCCAGTTTAATAAATCAGTAGTGGAAAAAGGTACGTAGACTAGACTGGTTGGTTCTGGTGCCATCTGGCCCTGTTCATTTAGGATAGGTACACCAGGCACTTGACGCAATGGCATTAGGCGCCCTGCTTTCTCCTTCGTCTTCGGGGTTATACTTCTTAAATCATACGGCTCCTGGGTATAAGCTTCTTTGGTGGGTGACCCTGAACTGGTAGGAGAGCCTCTGCTTTCTGTATCGTCGGAGGACCCTGGCCCTCCCGACGTATTTGGGCCAGACTCGGGGCTATCACTCGGGGAACTGGGCTTCTTTTGCTGCTGCAGCGGTAATTGCTGAGGTACCTCACCAGGTTCAGCTTCAGGTAGCGGAGCTGGGGGAACTAACCTATGTGGGTACTGGGGTAAACGGGCCAGGATTTCTGGGGACTCTGAGGCGGAATACACAGGCGGCTTCTCTTCCTCGACCTTCCGGGTCCCCCTAGTGGTTGCTACTAATATTCTACACTGTTCCTCATAGCAGCGCTTTACCCAAGAGGGCTGCCTTTCGCAAACACCCAACCAGGAATCTATGTAGGGGAACTGGTCAGGGTGCACTTTTTGTACAAGCTGATGAACATGGGAAACTATTTCTACATCACAGGTGCCCCCACGGGGCCATGAAGTAGCTAGCACAGGCCACTCCCTATCACATAACATTCTTAATCTAGACGGAGACATTCTTATGCCGTAGTCTCCTGAAAATCCTTTACAGAAATTCTTTATCATACATTCCAGCAGAGTTTGCATGGACTCCGTCCCTCCCATAATCGTAATGGCGTACACGTAATGACGTACAAGACGACAAACATTAAGGGTAGGTAGTATGGCTGTAGGTAAGGGGTCCGTACAGCCCACAAAACACTGAGGGGAACAAACACCACACGCTTCCTCCTTTTCGTGACCTGGGCGCGGTCGCCCGGCCAGGAACTGCGCTACTCAGGAGTCCGCTCTCACTTGGTCTGTGTCTCAAGACCTCTCAATCACGCAGGCAATCATACCATGACAAGAAATCATTTTTCAAATGCCCAAGGTTTTCTGACTAACTGACTATTCCCAACCAAAGGATTGATGGCTTCAGCTTCCGCTAACCCTTATGCGGAGCGTACTAGGACCGCCCTTTTGAGAGGTGATCAGGCTCTCTTGTCTCGCGCACTCATGCGAGACTTTCCCAATTAGTCTATACCAAATCAGTCTCGCACACTCATGCAAGACTTTTCCCCAGGCTTCACTGACTATTAAACAAGAAAATGTCTACTCACCGGATCCGGTTCCCGATACCAAACCAGTTCTTGGGTTGGATCCTGAACTCCCCTCGCGTTCGGAGGTGTTGGCCGGCCGGACCCAGTGGCCCACCGAGGCAAGGCGGAACCCTCTCCGATACAAAAGGACCAGCGGCGCCTGAGGTTTCCCTTGTAGTCGGACAGACACGGTTCCGACCGGGCCAAACCTGGAGGCGAATTGCGTGGAATATTCGCTTGACTACCATTCACTATCCGCACATTCCCGGCCAACGCACCAAGAATATGTAGCAGCGAAGTGCAGACAATGAATAAATCCAGAAGTCAATTTACAGGGTCCAAGCCAATTTATTGTGCACAAGGCCCAGACAGTCAAGCTTCAAAAAGGACTGAGCAAAGTTCTTACAGAAACATATTCATTTATACATTTCTTTTCTGTTTGATACATGCAAACTTTCTATTGGCCCCAACGCTCCCTGCGTTTGTCCAATCGGAGATCCCTCCTGGGCCTAGCACCCAGCTCCCTCCTCTAGGACTGTTCTAACAATGGTACAGTTTCTAGGTTTGGATACTTCTCTACTGCAAGGTCGTTCCTGGCTCTAGGAATGCAAGTATTGAAACATTTCTATTTTCACAGCACAAGAGAATAATGAAAGATTTATGCATTCATGAAAACTTCTTATTAAGCAGTTTAAAACCGTTTTCTCAAACTCTTACAGACTTTGGTTCTTTCTCTTAGATGGGGGTTGGAATCAGGGCCTAACTTACAGGCCTTTCACATTTGCAGACTATTATAGGCCATAGCCTGCCACAACATGAATAAAATCATATGAATAAATCAATGATTAAATTAGTGAATAAACATTGGTAAAACCATGTAATGTATAAAATGAAAAGATAAAACAATTATGACCACTTATAACCTTTTTTTGAAGCTGCCTTTAAATCTTAAATCTGTTTCTTGTTGATTTTAATCTGAAGATTTATATTTGCCTCTGTGTTTAATTAGTTCGTAAGCTGTATAGAGCAATTTCTGTCATTTTATATGTATTTGGACAGCATTGCATATATTAGATCATTCCCCGTCCCCTCTGTACCTCGGGTGGGCCCCCTCCTGCACCCCTCCCACCTTGCCGGGTCCACACTTCGGAGGCAGTATGGCAAACTTACCTTAAAGTCGAGTGGCTTGCCGTGCTGCCTCCAATCTAGGCTCATTGACTCTTCTCTCCTGGACCAAAGTCTTGCGAATCATGAAACTTCGGCCTGGGAGAGAAGAGCTGCTGGGCCTGGATTTGAGGCAGTGTCACAAGCCACCTAACTTTAAGGTAAGTTTGCCGCGTTGCCTCCGAAGTGTAGGCCCAATGGGGGTTCAACCCCCTTCTAGTCAGCACCTGTGGCAGACCGCACCCAGCACTCTGCCCTTGATATGCCACTGGTACAGAACAACCTATCAAAAGTGGAGCAATATGTTTTGCACAGAGTCATCCTTGACCTTTATCACAACCAGATGTGAACTAAATTAAAAACTGGACAACTACTGCACACCATCACATGCCACATAGAAAGACAGAAACAAAGATTCCTTAGTTCTCCTACTCTACCTATATTTACCTATCTATTGCATTGCCTTCTCCTGGTCCATGCACACCAACCTCTCGCCCCTATTTCATAGAATTTCCTTGGATTTTTGCATCCCAAGTGCATGACGCTGCACTTTATTACATTAAATCTTAACTGCCAAGCATTAGACCATTCTTCCAGAGGAAAAACTAGTTTGGAAAATGCTGATGGTTACCCCCTCCCCCATCCATGTATTTGTTATAATGCATTCCTGCTGAAGGTGGACATTTTAACTCCACTCTTTCATTCGATTCACAGTGAGGGGGCATAAAGGGGATAGGCTCAGGAGTAATATGTGGAAATATTTCTTTATGAAAAGAGTGGTAGATGCGTAGAATAGTCTCCCATTGGAGGTAATAGAGACCAGGATAGTATCTTAATTCAAGAAAGCATGGAACAAACACAGAGGATCTCTAAAGGGAAAAAAGGGAATATAGTGATTGGTATGTCAGGGCAGACTGGATAGGCCCGTATGGTCTTTTTCTGGTGTCATGTTTTTATGACAAATTTTTCCGGTTGTCAAATATTTCTTCATACTGCATGTGATCTGCTCAGACGTTTCTTCAGGATCAAGGATCTTACATTATTAGTACATACTTTGATTTTATGCTGATTGGATTACTGCAACACTCCTTACAATCTGAAAGTTTCAGCACTAAAGAGACTGCACCATAGAAGACCACCATGAAGATTTTGTCAGATGGGAAATAAATTTGATCATGACAATACTGGCTTCTGATTGGTTACATATGTAAATTTAAGATATTGCACCTAACTCACTGGGCTTTCTTCATAGGTACCCCAGAATATTTGGCCAAAGGGTTTGTCTCTTATGTCCCTCGCGTGGCCTGCTCTCCTCCGAGCATTGGCTGTTATCTGTCTTTCTTTCCAAAATGCAATTGTGTTAGGGCCTGTCCTGGGCAGAAGCATGGTGGAGAAGCTAGACTCAGGTTAGAGTGGATCAGTAACCAGGCATGGAGCAGAAGCTGGACCCGGGGTGGCTGTGGCTGTGGCAGAAGAGGTGCTGAATTTGGATGTAGAAAAGGAATGGAGGTCTAGGCAGCAAATACAGTTGATAAGAATTCTCTACTTGGTAGATAGGAGGAGCTGGGTGTCAATAAATGCAGCTCAGACTCACCAAGAATTGTTGAATGAGCAAGGGTGGGTTTTACGAGTATGGTGGCTCTTAAGACATAGCTCTAGCTAGTCAAGTGGGCTCCTCTGGAGGGCAGGCTTGCCTCTCTTGCTTGCAAAACTTAGTAGCAGAGCTTGAGCTCAGTCCCTTTCACGTCTATGCTCCAGCTACACAGCTGTGGCCTCTGGTCCCTGAGATCATGCGTTTGAACCCCGCCATACCTAACCAAATAACCCTCTCCTGCTGGCCTCTCCTGGGCCTTAGGATCTGACTTTCCTGGGTGTTCCTATGAAATCAGGTCAGAAGATCGTTAGCATGAACATGATGAACTCCCAGCTATGTTCGTCTGGGCTGTATAAAATATTGCAGATGGCCCAGAGATACTTGAAGTTTAGTATTTCCTGGATAATAATTTCTTGGTGGCCCTTCACTGTGTCTGGTTGTAGAGACTGAGGCTGCTGATCAGGGAATGGATTCTCCTTATAGGGTTTCAATGGAGCCACGTGAAATAGACAGATCTAGAGATTCGCTGGATGCTGCACTTGAAATACCATAGAGATGATGTGCTCTTGGATCACAGAGGGTCCCATGGACTTCTCTTTGAGCTTTCTAGAAACCCAGATCTTATCTCCTGCTTCAGATTGCAAAGTCTCTTGGCCTCTTCTGTCTGCAAGCCTTTTCTGGACTTCCTTTGGTTTTTTTGTAGCTCCTGTTGTACTTGTGTATGCTGATCACTCAGCTCTTTAGTCCAGTCTGCTGCTGGATTGTGGATGGTAGGCTGAAGCCAAGTAAACCTGGATGTCTAAGCTTCATCATTTCTCTCCAGAATTGTGCAATGAACTAGGCATCTTGGTTAGAGACTATGTGAGAAGGCAGTCCATGAAAGTGAATCACCTCCCATACCAGCATGTCCACTGTATTGCTGCTGCTAGCCTCTCGACTGCATGCAAAAAAGTGGACAGTTTTGGATAAAGAGCCAGGATGGTGGATTTCCATTGCAACATGGGTAAATCAGTAATGGAAATCCATCCCCAGTAGAACCAGTGCTAGAGTTTCTGGTGCTCAGTTTTTTGTATGAGCTATCAATGAAGACAAACATTCTTAAATCCACTCCTCTAGAGCCCCAAAACCATCTGGTTTTCAGGATTTCCACAAAGAACATGCATGAGATACATTTGCATACAATGGATTCAAGGTTTGCAGATATATCTCAAGCATATTCACTGTGGAAATCTTGAAAACCATAACAGTTTGTGGCCCTTAAGAACTGGATAGCATTAAGGTATGACAGCATCTCCTCCTGTTTCTGTAAGTATTGCAGTATGACTTGGAATTTTATGTTGTACTTGAAATGTATTTTTAAGTTGTTTAAGAATATTTGTTTTAATTTACAAATAGTACAACATTTTTAGCTCTTTCATCCATCTACTCTTTACAGTTAACATGTACCAAATGATAGATTTAACTGGGGGTTTCTTTCAAGATACTGAGAAATACCACAGCATTGAGTGCTTGGTAATCGATATATTGCCATCTGGGACCACTTGCGGTTCTGAGACTTGCTCCTGCAGGTATTTCACATATGTAGCCTACCTTGGCCAGGTGTGTGATGAAGAGGCTAGGCCTAGGGCAGGGTAAAACAGAAGCATGGCATAGCTCAGAAACCAGGCATAGAGCTGAAGTTGGACCAGGGTTACTCTGGCAGAATAAGAACTGGAGGTAGATGTGGAACAGGAACTGGAGATTTAGGCAGCAAGCGCGGTTGATGAAAGAACTCTGCTTGGTAATAAAGACGAGTTGTGTGCAGTAAATGCAGATGACCCACCAAGAATTATTGAACCAGCACAGGGTTGTCTGGCTAGGCTTCCTTTTATATGGTGTCTTATAAGATACACTTCTTGCATGTTAGTCGACTCCTCTGGGGAGCAGACTTCCTTTTCTGTTGTTTGCAGACTGGATAGCAGGGCCTGAGTTCACTCTGTTGCTTCCACATACACAACTTATCTCTTTCAACTCTTCCTCCTAGGTATAGCATTCTGCACCTTCCCCTTCTTTCTCTGCTTCCTCTCTCTCCCCCCCTCCTCTCATGGTTACGTCTTGTTTGCATCTGTTTTTCTCCTCTGTTCTTTCCTGTTATTTTAATGGTGTTTCTTTTCCTTTTCTAATATGTTTTTATTGCTATTGTACACTGCTCTGTTTTTTTTGAAGGACAGTATAGAAAGTTTTTTTTTAAACCATAAACTGTGGCCTCCAGTCACCGAGATCACATATTTGAACCCTGACATACCTGACAACTTGGAATTAACATGTCACACTGTCAGGGCTGGTTCAAGGTGTTGGCGTCCTAGGGAAACATGAGTGCTGATGGCATATCGCATTTAGCGCAGGCATCTTTAGCGCATGCTAACCGTTTCCTCAGCTCGCAATCTTGGGGTCATCTTCGACTACTCTCTCTTTCTTTGCACACATTGAACAGACAGCTAAAACCTGTTGCTTCCTTCTCTACAACACTGGCAAAATTTGTCCCTTCCTTTCTACTGAGACACTTATCAACTCTTTAGTCACCTCCTGTCTAGACTATTGCATCCTCCTCCTTGGGCCCGAGTCTCACGCTCCTCAAGCGAGTGTGGTATACGAGTGGAGTGAGTCCCAGTCTCTCCCGTATGGCCTTTTTTAACTCATCATAGCTTCCGGCCAACTCTGGAGGCATGGCTCGGTAAGCTGCCCTTGCTTCCCCAGTAAGGGACGCGGCTAGCCTTAAGGCCCAGTGTTCCCTTGGCCATAAGCTAAGGCGTGCCACCCTTTCGAAGCTTTCTAAATAATCATCAATGTCGTCTTGACCAGTGAGTTGCCCGAAGTTAAACAAAGTCCCTGTTTGTACATTGACAGGCTGTACTACGCTAGTCACAATGGAACCTGTTTCTGGCGCTGGAACAGTGGCTTGCTTCCTCTCTTTTAAGTACTCTTCCAATAGAGTCAGTAGTGGTTGCTGCTGTTCCTTTAAACTGGCGCTGGCTCTCTGCTGCGCCTCCAACGCAAGCTCAGCTTGGCGCTCTAGTTGCGTCGCCATCCATTTGATGATGTCTTGTGGATCCATCACCATCTTGGGAACTCCTGAAACACAAACAGAACACAAACCCAAGTGCGGTATCACACACTCTTTAAATTATCTCTGGGTTTCCTCAAAAAAAAAAAATTTTTTTTCCTTCTCCCCCCAGTTGCCACTAGGGGACACCCTCACCCTGGTATCCTCACAACCCGGGGTGGATACCCTTTACCTGGCTAAGGTGTATATCAAGCACGTCAGCAATGGCTCCTGTAGCCTTCTGCGATCTCTCCTCCTCTGCTGGGCTCGTCAGCTCTTCAGCCGGGGTCCACTGGAAGAAGATTTCTGCAGCTCCTGCTGGGGCTCCTTCTGCGTCTGCGCCAAAATCCTGCCAACTACGCCACTTGTTACCCTTAGC
This sequence comes from Ichthyophis bannanicus, assembly GCA_033557465.1. Taxonomy (NCBI): domain Eukaryota; kingdom Metazoa; phylum Chordata; class Amphibia; order Gymnophiona; family Ichthyophiidae; genus Ichthyophis; species Ichthyophis bannanicus. The sequence continues at coordinate 1,337,339,118 of CM066032.1, read as the reverse complement.
ATCCACTCCCTAACCTTGAGGGTTTAAGGAGGGATGGGCCTTTGTAGTTGTGGGGCCAAATGATAGGCGGGCACAAGAAAATTTATTTATATAAGGATTTATTTACCCCGCTCCGTGGTGGAATGGAACAGGCGTGAGGATTAGACCAAAACAGGAACAAAAGAAAATCAAGGCTTTTCAATGCTGTGCTTAAAATGTCCTTTCATAGTGGAGTTCACATTACATCATGTGTCCTCTTACTTTGCAAACACAATAAACCAGGGAAAACAATACTGTTCATGAGTTGTATCCAAATTATGCTTTAGCTTATATTCACTGCTTCATAAGCTCTTCATCCAGGTACTTAAACAACATGCGTTTTTATAAGCTCTTCGTCCAGGTATTTAAACAACATACCTTTCAGGATATGCTAGAAAATGACCATTCAAGCTTTGCTTTAGTTAGTTCTGTCAATCAGACCGATTGAGCAGTCCATTGGCTGATTTACTTCAATCATGGGCAACGGAGAAGCTAATGGTATTTCTGCCTCAGGATTCTTTCCTGCTTGCACTAACTTCTGTTCAGCAATAGCTCTTTTATCTAAGAATTGTTTAAACTCTTTAAGGAGAGATTCAGCCTGCTTTCTAACTGGGCTAGACTGAGGATTTACTCCTTCCTTGGGTAAGTAATTGTTTACAGAGTTTACTTCTGGAAAGCAAGCAATGCCGTCTCTGTTCAAACATTCATTTACTGCAGTGGGGTTACCCCTCCCCCACTTGTCTCTGTATGCAGGTGTCGGGTTAACAAGTTCCTTTGTATGAGGAGTGTTTCTAAGGAGTGATTCAAAGGTAGGACCTCCTAAAACATCCTGGCTTAATTCTCCCCTGAACAATTCAGCTGTATTCTTTATATTAGCCTGCTTGCTAAAAGCTTCAGCTGTCTGGTGAGAAAAGCTGGGTTTGTTTAAACGAACTTCAGGCTGCAGCCAACTGCTTCCACAAGGCCTGAGGCTGACCTGAGTATTAAAGTCAGCATTCACTCTTTCTGGGTTCTCATAAAACTTGTCATATGAATTAAATACACCAGGTACCTTATAATGAGGCTTATCTGAGAATGCCTTGCCACGCTGCCTTCCTCTCCAAGGGTCAGCTGTCTCTTCCAGAAACCTAGACTTTAACCCTGGGTCTCTCAGTGCTTCTAACCTCTGTTGCTCCCAGAAGGTTCTTTCAGGCACTGAATATCCCCGGTACCTACTTCCTGGTTCTGAATCCCTTTTCCTTGTATCACAGCTGGGCAGTGTTTCTCTTGCTAGGTCAAAGGTTTTTGTATCAAAGAGAGCTTCTTGCCTTATTCCATCTTCACTCTCCTTTCCTTGTTGCTTTTCCAACGTCCTTTGCCTTCTCATTCGTTTTCCCCTTCTGATACTCATTCCAATTCCACTCATTCCCCTACTGTCTTCCTTCTCTCTGTTTAACAAGGTGCCCCTGCTCTGGGGAGCCCGCCTCCAGCTAGGGCGTGCCCAATCAGCAACTCTGCTTCCCTCCTCCCCTGAGGTGAGCTGTGTTAGCTGGTTAGCTCTGTGCATCTTGTGCTGAGAAGGGAAAACCTTGCATTTACCTGCAGTACCTGAACCTTCCAGCGGGTCAGTATCAGTTTCCATGGCTTCCAGCCCTGCTACTGCGTCACAAACCGCATGCCATTTAGTGCAATGAGGCATGACTCCAATGTGCTAATGGCAGGGGGACATGTGGACATGCTCTTAAAAGGTTGCATGGGCCTCTGCACTACTTTGGGGATCAGAAGCGTTCTCCCAACAGACACTTTAGTAAACATGCCCCTAAATGTAATTACTATATGTAGTCAGAATATGAGGGGTCATATTTGCAAATGTAGTAATGGTTTATGATAAATGTGCTTGCATTCTCATTTCAACTGTGCTATGGATATTTGTATGTGTTAGAGAAACTGAAAGCAGTGTGTATTTGTGAAAACTTTATAATATGTGTGGAATGTAAATGCAACGGGTCGGAGGGGGTGTAAAGTTGTGATTGAAAGAAGGAGAACACTTAGGAGTATGTTTACTAATCAGCGGTAGCGGCTTCTGTGTGATATCGGAGCCGCAGCCCTATTGAGTTCAATGGGGCCGCAGCTCCAATATCGCACAGAAGCCACTACCGCTGTTTAGTAAACGTACCCCTTAGTTTAAGCTCATATAAGGTGATCATTGTTGGTAGGAAAACATGGTACTGGCCACTTAAAGCAAGTTTTCATGGGAAACTTGAGCCGATTGGTTCCCATTTAATCCTTGAGGCCCCTGCCTATGAGTCTGAATTACAGGATACAAAACATGAATATACACAAGATATATTTGATTGTGTTGTCAGCACTGTATACAAATGTATTGCATGCTATTTCATTGTGGATAGACTAAAAGCTAGAATGGCTTGATGGGTCTGGAGTTGGGGGTGTGAAATCAGTTTTGGAAAACATTTTAAAATAGAAAAAGCTTGTTGAAAAATTGTGTTTTGATGCTCTTTGTTAGAGTAAAAAAAAGAGGACTTGTTATCTGTTTTATTTTTCAAAAGAAAATAAATATGTTAACTAGAAACTGCATCTGTCCTTAAACCAGTTTAAACCAGAATAAAATATGTTTGAATCTGAAAGCCACAAGACGAGTAGGTATATGGGTAAATAAGACCAGAAATGCCTGTGTGTGTCTAGGATGAATGTTTTTTCCATAACTGGACAGATTGTTTTCATTTTTATCCAGAAGTCTCATGTTATCTCTTTATGAAGGATGCTGTATGGCAAAATTAGAATAATTCTGGCTGTTTGATCTCCAGAAGCAATAAACAGTTTGGGTGAATTGAGCCCTGTATTAATAAATACATCTGGAAAAGGCAATAAATGACTACGTGGCAAAATGTACAGCTGCTATAAAATTACGGTTGATTAATCAAAACCAACGCTGATAGTGAAAAACTACAAAAAGGTCTCATAAAAGTTAGTAAGCAATAACATGAGAGATGTGTTTTTACAATAATAAGTGGAAAGTAAAGCATGAGGGGAAGGAATAATCCCACTTTTTTAAAAGTCATATTGGGGCTCTAGGTTGGCCACTATGACTCAAAAAAGAGATCTTAGAGTCATTGTGACGGGTTCTTTACAAACATCCCATCATGCAGCAGCAGTCTAAAGGATAATAGAATGTTAGCAATTACAAGTAAAACTGAAAACACCATCATACTGCTATATATATTAGACTAAGCCTATACCGTGTTCACTATATGCCAATTTGGTCATCCCATCTCAAGAAAAGACAGTTTCCATAGCGTCCTGCTAGGCTAGTCCAGACAAGTGGGTTGCATTTGCCTACTAGCAGAAATGGAGACAGAGGAAAAAATCTAGAGATTTCTTATGACCTCATCCTGCTACCATATCTGAGACAGCTAGGAGCATAATTTTCCAGTATTTCTCTTTCTCCAGCAGAATGAGGATGCATCTGATCAGCTCTGCAAAAACTATGAGGAAAATTTAATTTTGTTCCTGAATAACTGCTCTTAGGGGTGACTTCTTCACTTGAGCTTAACAATGCGAAGCTCCCATTGGGTCACCCTTAAAACCGGTGCCCTCCTGGGTTTGCCAAAAGAGGAGGGGCGTTTGATCAATTCCCTTATCCTGTTAAGAGAAGATTGAACAACCAGAATTGTTGGATCAGGACCCCGAGCCTAGCACAGTCTTAGTGCCTCCTTACCTTCCTCCTCCCCTGGTTCTCCCACAAAGATTGGATGAAGTTTTCAAGAGGTATTTGGCTGCAGGGGAGTAGCATTGAGCCAAGCACTATTGCTGCTTTGGGCTTCCTGGGGTGAGTACTGCCACGTCGCCATCTGGGCCCAAGGGCTTACAGACTGGACGATGGCCTTGTATGTCCTCCCTGAACAAAGTTCCCTTTAAAGTGACTAGAGGATTCTGGGACTTGTAGTGCTCTTTACTCTTGAGGGACAAGAATTGTAGTTGAGTCGGTGGTTGTAAGGTGGCAAGAAATTTATTGTGGGGATTTTCCAGGTCATGCAAAAGGTTCAATACACAACATAAGCAGAAGGATACATCTCCAACGTAAAAGATGAAATCAGGACTAAATCAGGATAACGTAACAAAAGCTTCACTTCACAGCTGTTCTGCTTCTCATACACTTTCACACCGGGGACTGCCCCATGTGGTCAATTAGCAGTAACACAAACTTATAACAGCCGTGGTTTCTCTTTTGAAAGCACACAGTTCTTTTACAGCACTGCTTAACTTCAGCTAGTGGTAAAACTCAATAAACTCAAACTTAGCTTTCTTCAGCATAAAGCAGAGACTGCCCTTATTTTCCTATAGGGATTTTACAGATCCTTAGCTCATATTCTTCACTGCAGAATCTTTCCTTAGGGCTAAAGAACAGTCCATTGGAATGGGCAAACATTCACCATTATTAGGCAAACATGAGTCTATTTGCATTCCTTCAGTATCATCAGAGCAAATAGTGTTTCTCTCAAGGTTAGGAGTCTTCTCAAACTTTCTCTCTTTCAAGAACTCCTGAAATTGGCTCCACAGCAACTCAGCCTGTGTTGGCACTTTTAAATTAGGGGAGTGAACCTTCTCTTCAGAGAACAGCTTCCTTAAAGCCTCCAACTTTGAAGTTTCAAAGGCTGTACTTTTAACAGGACTATGGCTTTTAGCTTCTGATAAGCTCTCTACCCACTCCTTAACAGTGGAAGGTGAGGACACAATTTCCTGCCCTTTAAGACTGGCAAATTGTCTCTTTGCTAGATTATCAGGAATGAAACTGCTGGCTTTACCTTGGGACTTTTCTTTCAGACAAACGCTGCTTTCCCTCCTCCTGGGTTCCTCCAGGCTCTGAAATGCAGGCTCCTTCTATCCTACTCCAGTCCCTCTGAGGTAGCTGCTTTCTGGGGAAATTCCCTCTGACTTTCTCCTCCAGCTAAGCACAGCTTCAGCTTCTTTCTCTCCTCTCTCACCTTTCCAGCTCCAACAGCTGTTCCTGTTCCTTGCTCCACGTCCACCTCTCTTCCGTTCACTTGTGCCTCTGCCTTCAGTTGCTGTCTCAGTATCTCTCTCCACCGGGTCTTTCTCTCTCGTGTCTGAAATTGTGTCAGGGCTCCCGCCTGAGCCTCTGTTTCCTTCACCACTTCCTTGATGACCACCCTGATGATTCTTGCTTTGCTCTGCTCGTGATTTTAAACACTGCTGCCTGCTAGGCCTTCCCTGTTCTCTGCACCTGTGTGACCAGTCAGCAGGGAAGCCTGTCTCCACCCCTGAGCTAGGGCGTGGCCTGACTTTTGCAGGGAGCTGACTTATCCTCTGACTTGGCTTGTAATTCCTCTGCACATGTGCACTGCCATTCACTTCCAAGGGGAATTCAAGATTTTCATCCAGTTCCATGTCTTCTAGAGAGCTTTCATCACCACAGTACCAGATTTAAGTTCCTGTTTTCTGTACCAGATTTAAACTTCCGTGCTTGTTCACAGTTGTCCCCGACCTCTTCCACTAAGTGGGTTGATTGTCAGGAGCAACATCATTGGTTAATCATGTTTTTTTTTTCTCCTGCCAGTTCCTGCCTCATGCTTGTGTTGCATGCACATGCTACCAGTTCCCGGCTGTGCCTTAACCTGCATTCCATACTGCATGTGTGCGTTCGGTGCACAACATAAGTGCACGCTATTTGAGAATGACTTCCACATGTGTGGTCATTCCATATTACTGGTGCATACACTGTAAGCATGGCTCTCTGCAGGACACCTTGTTTGAGTGAGGAAGGGCTTGATACAGGAAGCTGTTCTGCTTGAGATACAGTAAGTGTGTCGTCTAGGAGAAGATGCTGCCTCACTGAACTTCCTCTGCATTCTTGGCATGAAGGATTCTGCTCACCTCTGGGGTATCATCCTTACAGTTGGTGGACATAGACCTCCTTCCTTCTCCTGCACTGCAGGCAGCAACAGGGTCAGCTGGAGCAAGAGACAGCATCCCTGCTTGGGATTCCTCTGCTTGTCCTTTTGAGCGCAGCCCTCCCTAAAGCTTTCCAGCGGGTCCTCCTTTGACCAGTCTCTCTTTTGCTAGGGGAACAACCAAGGCTGGTGAAAAGTTTCAAGCCTCTGTCATATCATTGCCAGAATACTTTTCCTCAACAAACATGGTCTTTCTGGTATGGCAGTTTAGACCCAGTGGCCTGAGGGCCCTCCTGTTCCTTCTGTTTCTCAGAAGAAAGCCCTGCAGGGCCTCCTCCCGCAACAGCGCCCCTGGAAGATGATGAATTCTAGGAACTTGGATTATCTTTCCTATGCTCAGGATCCTGCCTTGGGTTCTGAGAAGTCTGACGGTGACTCCACTTGTGTAGAAGGCGAACCGTTGCTGCTGGATGACCAAGAGGAGTCTCTCTTCATCTGTTTGTTTCGGAAAGAGAAGCTTGTAGCACTAATTAATCAGGTTTCCTCTGCCCTGCAGCTGTCAGATGCTACATCGGTGGAGCAGAAGCTGCAGATGCATCTCCTCTTGCAAGGGATTTGAAAATCCTCCAGAACAATTCCTCTCCCAGAGGTTCTTAAGAGCATGGTACACACGGAATTGGACTCACCATTGATAGGGGGCAGAATCATGAGAAGGCTCTATGGTCTCCTTCCGGAGGACCTTGCTGCCTGGATTTGGTTATCCCAGGTGAATGCGCAGGTGATGGCCATCACTAAATGAATCACCATCCTGGTGGAGGGTGGTGCGGCCCTCAAAGACCAAGTGGATTGCAAGATTGAAGCCTTCCTGAAGATCCAGTTTTGGGCACCTTCCTTATTCTCCAGACAATGATTGGTTGGGGGCTTGCAAACCATGCCTTTCTCCATTGGATTCTGTCACTCTCTCAGGATGATATTTCAATGCTTCTGGAGCCTGCAGCAGCCTTCTTATCAGATGCTATTTATGATCTGGTCCTCCTGGCAGCCAAAGATATTGCTTTTTCTGTGGTGGCACTTTCTGGTTTTGGCTTTGCCATTGAGCAGCAGACACTGCATCCAAGTCCTGATTATCCAAGCGTCCTTTCAAGGGGAAGCTTGTGTGTGGGGAAGACTTGGAGAAGCTGGTCAAGATGCTGGGATCATCCAAACCTCATCGTTTTCTGGAGGACAAACCTAAAGGGCCTGGAAAACATGGCTTCTCCTCTACATCACGTTCACCTCGCTCCTGCAAGGGATTTCCAGAACTCCCAGACGTATCACCTGGAAAGGCCATTTTTTCTTCCCTCTGGCTCTTGCTCCCAGGCTCAGTTCTTTTGAGAAACTCATGGGCCCTGCAAGGCGACTCCTTATCCAGGTCTGGGTTCTCATGGCAAACACAAGGATGGATTGGAGGCCCATTCTGGGGTGCCTCCCATAGGCAGCTGACTCCATCACTTCTTCCATATATGGGCCCGTGTGACCTCAGATCGATAGATACTCGACATCACTCAGTACGGCTATTTGCTGGAATGCAAGGATCCTATCCCAGATGCCTTTGTGATGTCTCCATGTGAATCTGCGGCTAAGAAGGCTGCCATTCAAGCTACTCAGAAGAGATTGCTCAGCCTCCAAGCTGTCATGCCAGTACCATCTGCTAAAAGGGGCAAGGTCCTGTATTCTATTTACTTTGTGATGCCAAAAAAAGGACTGGTCCTTTTGCCTGATCTTGGATCTCAAGTTTATCAATGTTCACTTAAGGACCTTTCACTTCTGCATAGAGACATTGAGGTCAGTCATCTAAGTGGTCCAGCAAGGAGAGTTTTCTTGCGTCTCTTGATTTTTTGTCCATTTTTGCAGGCTCGTGTAAGGGCAAAGAGGTCATGATGTCTACCTTGGGCCATTGGATAAAGGAGACAATAGCCTTGGCCAATCTGTTATAAAACCAGCCATTCCTGGATGGTTTGTGTGCATATTCCATGCAAGCTCGGGTATCCTCCTGGGTGGAGCATAGCTCAGTCTCTCCCGTAGCCATTGTCGGTGGCAGTGTGGTCATAGATTTCCACTTTTTCCAAGAATTACTGCTTGGATGTCCATGCTTGGGTGGACACAGCCTTCAGTGCCAAGATCTTGAAGGCCATTGTTTCTTCTTCCTGTCCAGTGGAGGCATAGCTCCACTGAGCAGGATGATATGGAAGTTAACATTTAACTTATCAGATAATACTCTTTCCTTGAGTCCTACTAGGCCAGTCCAGTACCCGCCCCTGTGATCTGCTATTTTCTATGGTTTGGCCCTGCAGGCTATATTCCTCTTGGCAGATCTTATATCTGAAGAGTATTCTGTATATAGTTATGTTCAGTGGTGGGATTCGAACTGCCAAGGAACTGTGTGTCACAGCCGGGTTGCTGCCCCTTGCGTGGAGGTGTTGCAGCGGCCGTACGCTTGGATCGCAGCCCTCTGCTGAGGGTATGCAACTCCCTGGTGGACCAGTGGCCCAATCCCCCACCTGACAATGTTCTGACAGCATTGGGGCTTCTCCTGATGCCAAGATCCTCTGATGCCATCAAACATTGTCAGGCAGATGAATTTCTGCCAGTGCAGAGCCGGTTTGGCAAACGTGGGCCGCGGCAGGAACCAGTTTGCGCAAACCAGGCCAAACCAGCCATATCCCAGTGGTTATGTTCAGTGGACAGTTGATCCTTGTTACAGTCCTTGAGGCTGTGTGCAGTCAGGAGACTTGACCATGGATTGTGTACAAATTCCGAGGAAGTATGCCCCTAGCTGCCCTGGATATGGTTTCAGGAGGAGGTCATAAGAAACCTCTTGATTTTTTTCTGCCTCCACCTCTGCTGGTAGGGGGGACACAACCCACTTGTCTGGACTGGCCTAGCATGACTCAAGGAAAGGACATTATCTGGTAAGTAAAATGTCATCAGACTTGAAACGGATACAAAGAAGGGCAAAAACGGATTTAGCCGTAAGGAATAACTTTCTTAGAGAGACTTAAAAAGTAGGGGGGTCAATTTTCCTGCTATTTAGATAAATACCATTGAGAGTGATATTCAACAGCACTATCCAGATAGTGCTGTTGAATATATCCCCTCATTGCTTCAGCGCTATGCGGATAGTGTCCAGGATATCCAAGGGTGAAGCTGAGCTGGAGCTAGCACTTATCCAAATAAACGTCATTTTCTGCATTGCTCTCCTGAAAACTATCCATGTAACTTAGGACAGCAGAAAAGCTGTCCTGAGTGGTGTGTGTATAGCCTATACAGATAGCAGGTGAATATCACCACTATTTAGATACTGGTGCTGAATATCTGGATATAATTTAACTGTGATGGCTAGCTTTTAAATAGAACACTAATTGATGTAGTTGAATATTACCCTAGTGATAGTGAAGCTTGGTTAAAAGATGATTTAGAGATATAATAAAGATGGATGCACAAACCCAATCTTTTAAAAAGTGTCCAACTTGTGCCATGGCAACACTAATGTATCCTGACCACAGCTGCTTCCAAAATAGCCTATAGGTCTTATCTCAACAACCATCATTCCCAAGGCTGCTGGGCGAGATAGGAAACAGCTCTTCATATCAATCAATTATCAGGAGCTCAGAGCGATTCTTTATGCTCTGAGAATTGTACACACGTTTTAACAAAGCTGAATTTCCATGATCCTCATAGTTTCATATTAGGCTCCACAAAACTTGTTTCCTCTTCTTCTAAAGCTGGCAATTAATCCTCTAAGATGACTGCTATTCTTTCATATGCTAATAATCCAGCACCAAGATTGACTTCTTCATCTAGACATGAAGTCTGTAGCCGTCGTGGCATGGAAATTGAGCAACACTCAGTGTCTGTCCCCGACTTACCAAAACCATCCTGAAACAGGTTAGTTTTACCCTACTGATGATATGCTGTTGCAATAGTAAGCATGCTCAGTACAAGAGGAACCACAGGTTCAGACATTTGATGTATGTGCTTGGCTGAGGAGCCAATGGGGCAAAACTGCCATCTGTGGAATTATGACTCAATGCCTCTAAATCAGAATCCCATCTAAACTGAATGATACTGTAGTGCGGCAATGCCTCAGTTGGCCTAGGATGGTCTCTTGATCAGGGTGCAACAGAAGGGGGTTGTCTCTCTCCTGTACCACAATGCAAATTCGTGGGGTGCCTAGTACTGAATAGTGCTAAAACCTATACAGTATGTTCTCATGTCTGATAAGAAGCCATCTTCTGGCTATTTTAAACATAGAGGTATGGGAGCTCTCTGCTGGAGTGAGTTGGAGGAGTGTGTGCCCTGTCGGGGGCTGGGGAAGTGCTGTGACTGCTTCGCTGCGTTGCCGGACCATCTCAGGCACTCCGGGGACAGCCTGCTGCTCGAGGGGGCCTTTGGAGCTCTTTAAACTCTCAGCTGTTCATCTTTCCCACGGAGCTCTCTGCTGGAGTGAGTTGGAGGAGTGTGTGCCCTGTCGGGGGCTGGGGAAGTGCTGTGACTGCTTCGCTGCGTTGCCGGACCATCTCAGGCACTCCGGGGACAGCCTGCTGCTCGAGGGGACTTTTGTTTGTCCTGTATAAATCTTCAGGTAGTTCTCTCCGCGACCGTGGAGCGCAGCCGTGGGGCGTGTTTTAAGGGGCGTGTCTAAGGGGCAGGTCTGCCCCTTAGACGCCCCTTCGACGCCACTTTGACGACATCATCGGGGTTTTTGGAATTCCAGCTTAGTAAGGGGTGTGAGGGTCTGTTGGTGCTCCTTTAACGATTTTGTGAGTATAATTTAGTCCCTTTAATATGGGGAAAAGGAAGGCCAAACCACAGAGTAAGACCCAAACGGTTGACTCCAGTGTTGGTAAACCGGTTGGTCCATTAGATAAACATTTTGCTCCCCTCCCCCTAGCGCAGTCTTCCCCAGAAGGGGCGTCTTTGAGCCCCGGAGGGAGATCCCCCCCACTCTGTCTTCTCATCAGCGCTGCTTCTAGTCTTGGAGTCTCAGCAGGGGCCTCAGTGAGGGATAAAATTGTTATCAAGTTGCCTGTTCCGGTTCAGTCGGCAGTGCTGGATACTTCTTCTGAACTTCCAGCCCTCCCTCCTGATTCCGAAGTTACTTTAAAGGATCTATGGGGGGCTTTGCAGTGCATAGACGCTAAAGTATCTACAGTTATTAGTTCTTTCACTCATTTCTCACAGGATGCTGCAGTTGCTATGCAGCAACTTGATGAGAAAGTGTCTTTGATAAAACAGTGGTTAAAGTGGAGTCTCAGGTGCATTCGTTACAAGCTACAAATGTGATGGGAATCAAAGATTCCTTGTTTTTACATTCAAAGATTGAATCCCTTGAGAACTCCATACGAATGTGTAATTTAAGATTCCTGAATTTTCCCTGTACCTCTTTATTGGCTCCCAAAATTCTTTTTGATAAATATGTTAAGGAAATACTTGCTTTATCTGATGTTTTAAATGTGTTGCAGATTTATTATATTCCCCTGGCTACTAAAAAGCTTAACCCCATAGATGGTGAAATGGATGAAATTGTTCCTAATGTAGCGAATCTTACTGAGTTCCTGGAGGATTCCCTAGATACTATAAACACCCATTCTACTTTGCTGGTCACCCTAGCGTCTGTCATGGATAAGCAAAGGATTTTGAAGGCTTTCTTTAAGGTGAAGTCAGCGCTGTTTTGTGGACAGAAAGTAAATTTCTTTCCAGATGTCTCTCGTAGCACCCAGCTGCGGCGCAGACAATTTTTATCTTTAAAGTCGCGTGTAGTCGAGCTGGGTGCTACTTTCTTCTTAAAATTTCCGTGTAAGTGCCTGATTACTTTTGAGGGCGCTTCTTATGTTTTTCTTGAGGTATCACACTTGGAAAGATTTTTGCTTGATAGACAGGGTTTAACTGGGTCACGCAGTGTAGATGTTTCCTCCTAGTATATGGTCAAATTGATTTGACTTAGTTTCTATATTCTTGTTTTCTTTATTTAATCAATGGATAGCTCCCGTGATGTGGACTGTGCTTCTGGTGTTGTTGTAATACCTTTTTTACTTTGAATGTGGAATTATGACTTTGTTTTGCTTAACATCAGTGATATGTCCTTTTCTCTTTTGGTTATTGTATATGACTTAAAATCTCAATAAAACAAAAAACAAAACAAAACAAAAAACCATAGAGGTATTTAAACATCTCAATCATATCACCTCTATCCCGCCTTTCCTCTAAGGTGTACATATTAAGATCCTTAAGTCTGTCCTCATATGTTTTATAATGAAGCCCATTAATCATTTTAGTAGCCACCCTCTGCACCGACTCCATCCTGTTCACATCCTTTTGAAGGTGCGGTCTCCAGAATTGCACACCATACTCCAAATGAGGTCGCACCAAAGACTTATACAGAGGCATTATCACCTCTTTTTTTCTGCTAGCCATTCCTCTCCGTATGCACCCAAGCATCCTTCTAGCTTTTGCCGTCGCCTTTTCTACCTGTTTAGTTACTTTAAGATCATCAGACACAACCACGCCTAGGTCCCGCTCTTCTTTAGTGGACAAAAGTACTTCACCTCCTATACTGTATTGCTCCCTTGGATTGCTGCAGCCCAAATGCATGACCTTACATTTTTTAACATTAAATCCCAGCTGCCAAATTCTAGACCATTCTTCAAGCTTAGCTAGATCCCTCCTCATGTTATCTACCCCTTCCTGGGTGTCTACTCTATTGCAGATTTTGGTATCATCCGCAAAGAGGCAAACCTTACCCGACAGCCCTTCCGCTATATCACTAACAAAGATGTTAAAAAGAATCGGACCAAGGACAGATCCCTGGGGCACACCACTGGTTACATCCTTCTCCTCAGAGTGAGCTCCATTTACTTGTACTCTTTGTCGCCTCCCACCCAACCAATTTCTAACCCAAGCAGTAACTTTAGGGTCCATCCCTAGGGTGCTCAGTTTGTTTATAAGTCGCCTGTGAGGAACAGTGTCAAAGGCTTTACTGAAATATAAATACACCACATCTAGAGCTCTCCCTCGGTCCAACTCCCTGGTCACCTAGTCAAAGAAATGAATCAGATTTGTCTGACAAGATCTGCCTCTGGTGAATCCATGCTGCCTCGGATCCTGTAATCCGCTGGACTCCAGAAACCTCACTATTTTCTCTTTCAGCAGCGTTTCCAATAATTTACTCACCACCAAAGTTAAACTAACCGGCCTGTAGTTTTCAACCACATCCTTACTTCCGCTTTTGTGTAAAGGCACCACATGAGCCTCTCTCCAGTCTTTTGGCACCACTCCCGACTCCAACGAGGCATTGAAAAGGTCAGTCAGTGGAGTTGCTAGAACGTCCCCAAGTTCCCTCAGTATTCTAGGGTGTATCCCATCCGGTCCCATCGCTTTGTCTACTTTAAGTTGAGCTAGTTTCTCACGAACAGTCTTCTGAAAATTGTTCAAGATGTCCCTCGCTTCTGTTCTTATTTGTGGGTGTTTTCTGAGGTCCTGCTCCTGGTTCTTCATCTGTGAACACAGAACAAAAATATTTGTTAAGCAATTCCGCTTTATCCTTATCAGCTTCTACATATTCCCCCCCTGCACCCTTGAGTCTGACAATACCACTTTTGCCCTTCCTCTTCTCACTAATATATCTGAAAAATGTCTTATCCCCTCATTTTATTGCATTGGCTATTTCCTCCTCCTTTTGAATCTTTGCCTTCTTGACTAATTTGCTAGCTTCTCTAAGTTTTTCCAAATACAGATGCCTGTCTTCCTCTTTCTGTGATCTCTTGTATTTCATGAAGGCCTCCCTCTTTTTCTTCACTTTTTCAGCTACTTCCTTAGAAAACCATAGCGGTCTCCTGTTCCTTTTGCCTTTATTTACCATTTTAACAAAAAGGTTGGTTGCCCTTAAAATACCCCCTTTCAGTTTTGCCCACTGTTTTTCTACATCCCCCAGCTGTTCCCATCCCACTAACGACTCCCTGAGGTATTGGCCCATCTTCGCAAAGTTAGTCTTCCTAAAGTCTAAGATCCTCACCTTGGAATGGATTCTAACAGCCCTAGTCCTAATACTGAACCACACCATCTGGTGATCACTGGATGCAAAATGATCTCCCACTACAACATCAGAAACACTTTCACCATTGGTAAGCACCAAGTCCAGTATGGCCCCTTCACGTGTGGGGTCTGTTACCAATTGCCTGAATAGTTCTCCCTGTAGAGAATCCAGGATCTCCTTACTTCTAGATGATACTGCAGCAGGAATGTGCCAATCAACATCTGGCATATTGAAATCTCCTAGCAGTAGCACTTCCCCTTTCCTAGCAATGCTGCATATGTCTTAATTAACTCTCTGTCCACCTCTTCCTCTTGTGAGGGAGGTCTGTATGTCACACCAATGCAAATAGATTTCTCTTTCCCTCTTTCTAGTTTAACCCACAATGCCTCCTCTCTCCCTTTTAAGCTCTGTAATTCCAAAGCTTTAATAGTAGTTTTTACATATAGTGCCACTCCTCCTCCCCTTCTTCCTACCCTGTCCTTTCTGAATAAAGTATAGCCAGGTATAGTTACATCCCAGTCATGGTTTTCTGTGAACCATGTTTCTGTAACTGCCACTAAATCCAAGTCAGCCACTCCCACCAAAGCTTCAACTTCAGGGATCTTATTTCCCATGCTACGGGCATTAATACACACTGCTTTCCATATGTTACCCCTGTTACCCATTTCCATAAAGGTATTTAAAGTATCATCTCATGCACCTCAAACAGATATTATTGCCGGTAGAATAAAATACAAAATCATAATAATCGTATTCAAACTTATTAATAATATAGTGCCCTCTTACCTCACATCCCTTATCCACAACCACCAAGACACCAGATCCAGAAGAAAATCCAGTTTGAACACTCTCAGTTCCACCATCCTTTCTTAAGATGAAACGAGCAACAGAGCCTTCACTTATGTTGCCCCCACCCAATGGAATACCCTCCCTAATACCTTAAGAGAAATCAAAGCTCTCCAAACCTTCCATAAAGAATTAAAAACATTACTGTTCACCGAACATTACAATAATCAAAATCCTAACAACACCCCCTTCACACAGCACTCTATCCCTACCACCCCCCATCTATCCCTCTCTCCCACGTTTGAACTCAATATTCCTACTAACGTTCATTCTAGTGTATACATTACACTTTTATCATTTACTCTTGTTACTATTACTTAATGATGTTCAAATATGTTATAGTTGTATTGTAAATAGTTTGTTAAAACCCAATTTTTGTTCAATCTATCTTGTTGAATTTCAATGTAAACTGCCCCTGATCTCTGGAAGGGGCGGTATAGAAAAACATTATAAATAAATAAATGAAATAAAATAATTTCAGTTTCACCATCATAAAGTGGTTCTATGAATACATCCAAAGTTCTTGCCTAAGGTAGTCACCCTTTTTCATCTAAATGAAGAACTAGTTCTTCCAAAACCAAATTCATATCCATGCAAGAAAGCTCTCTCTATTCCCTGGACTATAAATAGGCTGTCACTTATTACTTTTAAAATTTCTGATTCTTTTAGAAAATCAAAGCATCTCTTTGTTTCCTCTGATTCTAACAGACCTGGCTTGCCAGTCAGAAAAAGAACTTGGGCCAGTTGGTTAGCATTCTGCATCCATTTTTATTTTTTCCAACCCAATAGAAATTAGAATTATATAAAAGTGTTTGATAATGTCTATTTGGGGCAAAATAACTCTCCAGAAATTTAACAGAATAGGTGAAACTTAGCATGTGAGAAAAACTAGTTAAAAAACACATCAAGTTCGAAAATGGGCAAATCTGACCAGAGATTAAAGAACATAACTTCCAAAAAAACTGGTCTTGTGTATTTCTATGAGAGCAGGAGTTCCAACTTCTGTTGCATAGAAACTTACATACAGTGAAACATAGCACTTAGAGAACTGATCCTTTCAAACTCCGTCTTCCTGTTATCTATTTTCTCCCAACTTCCCAAGCTGTCCCACCACAAAAAAAATGCTCCCACCTCAGAATTGCCCCACCACCCTCACATTGCTCCTGCACCCCAAAAATACTCCCTTGTAACTGCCCTTGCAACATGCCAAATGCCACTATCACAAATACTCCTCCACAACTGCCTCGCCACCCTGTAAGCTACACCCCCCAAAACTTCCTTATCACAACAATAATTTCCCCACCCCATAAAACAACCTCCCACAACTGCCTCACTACTCTGCAAATTGCCCCACCCCAAAAAACTACACCCCTGCAGCTGTCCCATCCAGGGATGGCGTAATAACGTTCTTTTTGAGGGGGGCCAAACTCCAACCCTCAGCCAGCCAAACTGCTCTGCTGCAATTGCTATCCTTCCCCTTTTGTCTGCCCGTGCGGATTCGATCTCCTGTAGGTAGACAGGAGGGGTCTTTGCCGCGATCACGGTGCTCTTCTGCCTGCGAGGGATTGGATCTCCACGGGCAATGTGTTGCCTGCCGGGTTCTGATTGCAGCTTTCCCCTCCTAGCTGCCTGTGGGAGATTGCATCTTCACAGGCAGAAAGGCCGGCAATCGCGGCAGCACAGTTTCGGTGAGGCCATGGTCCATCTTAACCACCCTTTTCTGATGCCACTAGCTCCACCCCAATAATCAACCTCTGACAACTGCCCCACCAACTTGCAAACTACTCCACCCCAAAAAATAGCCCTCACAACTGCCTCACCATAACACAATTACTAAAAAAATACCCCTCTCAACTGCCCTGCCAGTTGTCCAACCCCAACCATTATCATGCTGCAAATGCCCCCAGCAAGCCACACATTGCCCCACTCCTATAAAATACTTCCTTGTAACTGCCATTCTCCAGGACCAAGCAGGAAGTCAGTCCTCACATATGGGTGACATCGACGTCGATGGAGCCCCCATGCGGAGCATTTCCCCAGCTTTCTAAGAAAGCCTTTGGGAATACACCCACACATGCGCGGTCCCCTTTCCGCCCAAAGGTGCCATCTTGCTCAGTCTTTCTTTTTCCGTGGAGCCCAACGGACGTCTGTCCTTGTCACCCAGAAAAGTTGGATTTTTTTCTGCGATTCTCGTGCTTCTTTTTGTCCGGTTCGATGCCGGTTCCCCTTCCCGCCCGTGTTCGGTACGCCGGTATCGACCCGATCTCTATTTTTCATTTTTTTGCCCTTCATGGCACGCGTTCTCGCTCTTTTTTATTTTCCCTGGAGGGCCGGTCCTTTGACCTCGTGGGGGCCCTTTTTTCTCCGATGGCCTCCAGTGGTTTTAAGAAGTGTGATCGTTATAAGAAACTCATGTCTCTTACCGACACACACGACTGCGGCCTGCGTTGCCTCGGGCCTGACCATGATCCCAAGGTCTGTGTCCCATGTGGCAAAATGTCCACCAAGGCACTCAGGAGGAGAGGATTTTCTCGGACTCGGCCTCTGGACGGGCATGGACCTCGTCAGAGCCCTCGACATCTCGGGAGTCGGACCCCGAGCTTCGTCGAGGTTCCTCTGAAAGTGGGTCCCCCAGTCGGGAGCATAAGAGGAAGAGAAAGCTCGTGAGGGCGGCGTCGGAGGAAGCTTCTGGTTCCTCGAAGGCCAGATCTCGGACCCCTGACCGCCGCCTCGGGCCCTTGGAGCTGGAGAAGCCAACTAAGGCATCCCGTGTAGAGCCGGAGTCTGTCGAGCATGTAAGTCCAGTTGTCCTCGAGGACTCTCCTCCTAGGGAGCCGACGTCGGGCCCGGCGCTGCCGGGGCCCGAGTCGGTGGCTGCTGAGTCTCCTGAGCTTGGACTCAGGCTGACAGCCTTGGAGTGCAGATTGTCTGCCTTCATGGATCAGCAGCGGGTGCTGATGGCCAGCCTGACTGGTGCATTTGCCCCGACCACCGGGACGTCGACATCCAAGTAGACCCCGGAGACAGAGCTGGTTCTCGAAGCCATGAAGGCCCGAGTCCGGTCTCGGTCACGGTCTCCCTCGACCTCCCATTCGGGACCGAGGGCGTCAACGCCGATGGCCCCGGCGTCGGGGCGGGTGTTGCCGGTACTGTGCGGTCAGAGCCCCTCGACTCTTCTTCGGATGAGTCTGCATGGGAGAGGGAGGACGAGGAGTCCCCCGATACTTCAAGGAGCATTCAAGACAGTGAGAAGTACATTGATGAGATGCTTCTTGCAGCAACCAAGCTCTCCAGCACAGGAGAAGATGGGTGCCAACAGAATGTCGATGGTTGGACACAAGTCACCAGGGCCTGCAAAATCACCAATCCAACTTCTCCAGCCCTTGAATTGAAGAACCATTATGCAGCCCTGGAAGTGGAGGAGGTGAAACCATCCCTGGAAAGGGAAGAACCAGAGTTCAAGTACCCCAAAGCTGCAGAATCAGTGACCATAAGGAAACGAAGGGTAGTGGTGGTTGGAGACTCTCTTCTGAGGGGTACTGAAGCGTCCATCTGCCGACCAGACTTGATGTCCAGAGAGGTATGCGGTCTGCCTGGTGCCAAAATCCAAGATGTTACGGAGAGTTTGCCGAGACTCATCAAGCCCACTGACTATTACCCAATGTTGCTAATCCATGTTGGAACAAATGATACTGCCAGGTATACCTCAGAACGTATCAAAAGTGACTTCATGGCTCTGGGACAGAGGGTGAAGCAGTTAGGTGCACAGGTGGTGTTCTCTTCAATCCTCCCTGTTGAGGGTAAAGGCCAAGGCAGAGAGGCTCACATCCTGGAGATGAATGCATGGCTGCGTGGATGGTGTCATCGAGAGCGTTTTGGTTTCCTAGACCATGGGATGCTGTTCCAAGGGTTGCAGAGCAGAGATGGCATCCATCTGTCCAAGAAAGGTCAACGCATCTTCGGTAGTAGACTGGCTAATCTACTGAAGAGGGCTTTAAACTAGATTCGTTGGGGATAGGTGAAGAAAGCCCCCAGGTAAGTGAAAACCCCCAGGTAGGTGATACATTAAATACCTTTATGGAAATGGGTAACAGTGGTAACATATGGAAAGCAGTGTGTATAAATGCCCGTAGCATGGGAAATAAGATCCCTGATGTTGAAGCTTTGGTGGGAGTGGCTGACTTGGATTTAGTGGCAGTTACAGAAACATGGTTCACAGAAAACCATGACTGGGATGTAACTATACCTGGCTATACTTTATTCAGAAAGGACAGGGTAGGAAGAAGGGGAGGAGGAGTGGCACTATATGTAAAAACTACTATTAAAGCTTTGGAATTACAGAGCTTAAAAGGGAGAGAGGAGGCATTGTGGGTTAAACTAGAAAGAGGGAAAGAGAAATCTATTTGCATTGGTGTGAAATACAGACCTCCCTCACAAGAGGAAGAGGTGGACAGAGAGTTAATTGAAGACATGTGCAGCATTGCTAGGAAAGCGGAAGTGCTACTGATAGGAGATTTCAATATGCCAGATGTTGATTGGCACATTCCTGCTGCAGTATCATCTAGAAGTAAGGAGATCCTGGATTCTCTACAGGGAGAACTATTCAGGCAATTGGTAACAGACCCCACACGTGAAGGGACCATACTGGACTTGGTGCTTACCAATGGTGAAAGTGTTTCTGATGTTGTAGTGGGAGATCATTTTGCATCCAGTGATCACCAGATGGTGTGGTTCAGTATTAGGACTAGGGCTGTTAGAATCCATTCCAAGGTGAGGATCTTAGACTTTAGGAAGACTAACTTTGCGAAGATGGGCCAATACCTCAGGGAGTCGTTAGTGGGATGGGAACAGCTGGGGGATGTAGAAAAACAGTGGGCAAAACTGAAAGGGGATATTTTAAGGGCAACCAACCTTTTTGTTAAAATGGTAAATAAAGGCAAAAGGAAAAGGAGACCGCTATGGTTTTCTAAGGAAGTAGCTGAAAAAGTGAAGAAAAAGAGGAAGGCCTTCATGAAATACAAGAGATAACAGAGAGAGGAAGACAGGCATCTGTATTTGGAAAAACTTAGAGAAGCTAGCAAAGTAGTCAAGAAGGCAAAGATTAAAAAGGAGGAGGAAATAGCCAATGCAATAAAATGGGGGGATAAGACATTTTTCAGATATATTAGTGAGAAGAGGAAGGGCAAAAGTGGTATTGTCAGACTCAAGGGTGCAGGGGGGGAATATGTCGAAGCTGATAACGATAAAGCGGAATTGCTTAACAAATATTTTTGTTCTGTGTTCACAGATGAAGAACCAGGAGCAGGACCTCAGAAAACACCCACAAATAGGAACAGAAGCGAGGGACATCTTGAACAATTTTCAGAAGACTGTGTTCGTGAGAAACTAGCTCAACTTAAAGTAGACAAAGCGATGGGACCGGATGGGATACACCCTAGAATACTGAGGGAACTTGGGGACGTTCTAGCATCTCCACTGACTGACCTTTTCAATGCCTCGTTGGAGTCAGGAGTGGTGCCAAAGGACTGGAGAGAGGCTCATGTGGTGCCTTTACACAAAAGCGGAAGTAAGGATGTGGTTGAAACCTACAGGCCGGTTAGTTTAACTTCGGTGGTGAGTAAATTATTGGAAACGCTGCTGAAAGAGAAAATAGTGAGGTTTCTGGAGTCCAGCGGATTACAGGATCAGAGGCAGCATGGATTCACCAGAGGCAGATCTTGTCAGACAAATCTGATTGATTTCTTTGACTGGGTGACCAGGGAGTTGGACTGAGGGAGAGCTCTCGATGTGGTGTATTTAGATTTCAGTAAAGCCTTTGACACTGTTCCTCACAGGCGACTTATAAACAAACTGAGCACCCTAAGGATGGACCCTAAAGTTACTGCTTGGGTTAGAAATTGGTTGGGTGGGAGGCGACAAAGAGTACAAGTAAATGGAGCTCACTCTGAGGAGAAGGATATTACCAGTGGTGTGCCCCAGGGATCTGTCCTTGGTCCGATTCTTTTTAACATCTTTGTTAGTGATATAGCGGAAGGGCTGTCGGGTAAGGTTTGCCTCTTTGCAGATGATACCAAAATCTGCAATAGGGTAGACACCCAGGAAGGTGTAGATAACATGAGGAGGGATCTAGCTAAGCTTGAAGAATGGTCTAGAATTTGGCAGCTGGGATTTAATGTTAAAAAATGTAAGGTCATGCATTTGGGCTGCAGCAATCCAAGGGAGCAATACAGTATAGGAGGTGAAGTACTTTTGTCCACTAAAGAAGAGCGGGACCTGGCGTGGTTGTGTCTGATGATCTTAAAGTAGCTAAACAGGTAGAAAAGGCGACTGCAAAAGCTAGAAGGATGCTTGGGTGCATACGGAGAGGAATGGCTAGCAGAAAAAAGGAGGTGATAATGCCTCTGCATAAGTCTTTGGTGCGACCTCATTTGGAGTATAGTGTGCAATTCTGGAGACTCACCTTCAAAAGGATGTGAACAGGATGGAGTCAGTGCAGAGGGTGGCTACTAAAATGATTAGTGGGCTTCATTATAAAGCATATGAGGACAGACTTAAGGATCTTAATATGTACACCTTAGAGGAAAGGCGGGATAGAGGTGATATGATTGAGATGTTTAAATACCTCTGTGGCATAAATGTTCAGGGAGAGAGCCTCTTTCAATTGAAAGCAAGTTCTGCTATGAGGGGACATGGGATGAGGGTGAAGGGAGATAGATTCAGGAGTGATATGCGGAAATATTTCTTTACGGAAAGAGTAGTGGATCCATGGAATAGTCTCCCAGTGGAGGTGGTAGAGATGAGGACAGTAACTGAATTCAAAAAAGCATGGGACCAACACAGAGGATCTCTAAAGGTAAAAAGGGGACTGTTGTAGTTGTTGATATGGAAGGACAGACTAGATAGGCCATGTGGTCTTTTTCTGTCATCATGTTTCTATGTTTACTTTTTGGACTCGGTGTGTCCCTTCGGACTCGCCGCAGTCCGAATCCCGGAGTAGGTCCCCTCTGGAGGATACCCGGTTCTCGGAGTTTGTTAAGGACATGGCCAAGGCCTTGAATGTTCCTGCGGACCCCGAGTAGGAGCCTTGATCCGAAGAGTTTGATTCCCTCCAGTATGACTCTCCCCCAAGGGAGGCCTTTACTGTGCCGGTTCCTCCGATGCTGGAACGGCTCCTCTTCCGAATGTGGGAGGTACCGGCCTTGGCGTCGGTTTTGAGCAAGTGGATCGATTCCATGTATCGAGTCCGGAAGAGCCCTGGTTTTCAGAAGGCACAGCTGCCGCGCCATTCTATGGTTGTGGAATTGGCCATGCATCGTCTGAAGAGCCAGAAGATGCACTTTGCGGTGCCCCCCGGCAGGGAGGCCCAAAGCCTAGATGCCATCGGCAGAAAGTGCTTCCAGGGCTCGATGCTTGCTTGCCGTGTCCAAGCCTACCAGCTGTACATGGGCATGTACTTGCGGGACCTGGCTAAAGAGGTAGCTGGGTTCTCGGCTGGTCTCTCCGGGGAACCTTTGCAGAGGTTCCAGTCCTTGTCCTCGGGGGTCTGGGAATGCTCTAAATTCATCTCCCGGGCAGCCTACGATGGCTTCGAGGTTTCGGCCCTTTGTAGCGGCAGCCGGCATTGCTGCTCAACGCCAGGCATGGCTACAGTCATCGGATCTCAAGCCATGGGTGCAGGACAAGTTGGTAGATGTCCCATGCCGGGGTGAAAACCTCTTCGGCAAGCCCATGGCCGAAAAGGCTGCTGAGCTCGAGACTGAGACTCTGACGAGGACAAGATTGTCCAGGAAAACCTCTGCCCCTTCTCATAAGAAGAAGGGCTCGGGGAAAAAGGCCTTTTACCCGAGGAAGGCGCCTGCCTACAAACCTTTCCCTCATTATCAGGCCTCCCCAGCTCCCCAGAAGGGTCAGCAGGCCAAAGAGCAGGGACATGGGCCCCGTAGGCAGAAAGCCCCCAAGCCTCCAGCTCCTGCTCCTACTCAGCAGGGAGGGGTTTTTTGACTCCCTCTGCGTAGCCTCTCCACCCCTGCTGGCCCACCTCAGCACAGGGGGTCGCTTGGTCCTGTTTGTCCACCAGTGGCCACCCATCACAAGGGATGCTTGGGTACTGAGCATAGTCCAACAGGGCTATCTGCTCCATTTCAATCAGGTACCCCCTACCTGCTTCCCAGGGGAGCCTCCAAGGCCTCCTCTGCATCAGGAACTCCTTCTCCAGGAACTGCTAGGTCTGATTCAAGACAGGGCGGTGGACCTGTACCCCCACATTTGTGGGGACAGGGCTTCTACTCCCGGTACTTCCTAGTGCCAAAGCGGACTGAAGGTCTCCGGCCCATTCTGGACCTGAGAAATCTCAACAAGTTCTTGGAAAAAGAGAAGTTCAAGATGCTAACTCTTGGAACACTGCTGCCCTACCTCCAGTAGGGAGATTGGCTATGCTCCTTAGATCTAAAGGATGCGTACACTCACATCCTCATTCATCCAGACCACAGAACGTACCTCAGGTTCGTGGTGGCAGAAAACCATTTTCAGTACAGGGTACTGCCCTTTGGCCTAACCTCCGCCCCACGAGTTTTCACAAAGTGCCTAGCCTGGTAGCGGCCTACTTGAGAAACCAGGGTATATTTGTCTTCCCCTATCTGGACGACTGGCTCATCAGGGGTCAGACTCTCCAGGAGGCCAGGCAAGCCACCCTCCGTACTGTCTCTCTCCTTCAGCAACTAGGCTTTGTCATAAACTTTGCAAAGTCCACTTTGCTCCCCTCCCAGAACCTGGAGTTCATAGGAGCAAGGTTGGACTCCCTGCAAGCGAAGGCTTACTTGCCAGAGGACAGGGCGGAAAGGCTGATGAGCTTGGCCAGCCAGTTCATAAGCAGCCCACTGGTTTCCGCCAGGTTTTGCCTACGGCTCCTAGGCCATATGGCATCGACAGTGCATGTGACCCCCAATGCTCGCCTGCATATGCGGCCTGCACAGTGGTGTCTCAGAACTCAGTGGAGGCAGGCCACGGGAAACCTCAGAGACAAAGTAAGGGTGTCCAAACCCTTCCTGAACTCCCTGCAGTGGTGGCTGCACTTCCCCAACCTGCTACAGGGGATTCCTTTCCAGGTACCTGTTCCCACAGTGGTACTCACAACCGATGCCTCCTTGCAGGGCTGGGGTGCACATTTCCCTGGACAAGTGCACACAGGGCCTGTGGTCCCCATGGGAGGCCACTCAGCAGATCAACCTGCTAGAACTCAGGGTGATACGCTTAGCCCTCAAGGCCTTCGCCCATACCCTGGCCCACAAGGCTGTCTTGGTGCAGACAGACAATGAAGTGGCAATGTTTTATGTCAACAAGCAGGGGGGCACAGGGTCAAAGCTCCTTTGTCGAGAGACACAGGCCCTCTGCTCCTTTGCACTTCAACACAATATGCTGCTCAGGGCTGTCTATCTTCCTGGCCAGGAAAACTTTCTAGCAGACAGATTGAGCAGGGTCCTACAACCTCACGAGTGGCAACTGCACCCTTTAGTGGTCCAGACCATTTTTCTGAAATGGGGACTTCCGTCTATCGACCTCTTTGCCAGTCCCCTGAACCGGCAGCTGCCCCAGTTCTGCTCCAGGCAACCGCATCCCGAAAGATTGGCGGCGGATGCCTTCCTGATCTCATGGTCCCAGGGCCTACTGTATGCGTTCCCTCCCACGCCCCTGGTGGCTGAGCCTTGTTCAAGATACGGAGGGACAGGGCCTCGGTCATCCTGGTGGCCCCCAGATGGCCAAGGCAACCCTGGTTCCCCCTCCTGTTACAGCTGGCGGTGGACACCCCTCTCCCTCTGGGGTTTCAACCTGATCTTCTTTCTCAAGATCAGGGATCCCTTCTCCACCCCAATCTCAAAGCTCTAAATTTGATGGCCTGGAGGCTGCAAGGGTAGTGCTGGCTCCCTGGGGCTTGCCCCAGGAAGTCGAGGAGGTTGTCTTAGCTTCAAGGAAGCAATCCATCCGAAAGACCTATGCCCTGAAATGGAGGCGGTTCTCCCTGTGGTGTGATCAGCGCCAGGAAAACCCCTTCTCCTGTCCTGTGCCAGTGGTGCTGCAGTACCTGCTGCACTTGTCTGATCAAGGTCTTAAGTCCAATTCGGTTAGAGTGCACCTCTCTGCTCTGGCAGCCCACCACTCAGTGGTGGAGGGGCACTCTTTGTCGGTTCACCCCCTGGTGGCCAGGTTCCTCAGAGGCTTGCTCTTGCTAAAGCCTCCTCTCCGTCCACCTGCCCCTGAGTGGGAGTTGAAAGTGGTTTTTGCAACAGCTTACTCGCCCACCCTTTGAGCCGATGGCTACGTGTCCTTTTCGCTTCCTTTCTTGGAAGACTCTCTTCCTAGTGGCACTGACTTTGGCCAGGTGAGTGAGTGAACTTCAGGCCCTGGTCTGTGACAGGCCATACACCCGTTTCTATAAGAACAGGGTGGTCCTTAGGACTCATCCTATGTTCCTTCCGAAGGTGGTCTCCTCCTTCCACCTCAACCAGGAGGTGGTTCTTCCAACGTTCTTCCCTAGGCCCCATGCAAGCAGGGCTGAAGAAGTCCTCCACACCCTGGACTGTAGAAGGGCCTTGTCTTTCTACCTGGAGCATACTAAGGGTCATAGAAGGGCTACTCAGCTCTTCATCTCCTTTGACCCGAACAACTTGGGGGTTCCTGTCTCCAAGTGTACCTTGTCCATATGGGTGGCAGACTGTATCACCTGGGCTTACAGAGCGGCAGACCTTCCCTTGCGGGGTCGAGTTATAGCCCACCTTGTCCGGGCCATGGCTGCATCAGTAGCTCATCTCCGCTCTGTACTGTTGGCAGACATCTGTAGGGCTGCAGCTTGGTCCTCAAGCCAGACTTTTGCAGCCCATTACTGCCTGGAGAGGGAGTCCCATAGAGACAGTGCTTTTGTACTCCGGAATCTCTTTGAGGTTTAGGCAACTCCTACCCTCCTGCCCTCTTATTGGGCTACCGAGGGGTTCTGGTCTTAGTGAAATTCTTTCCTTCATGCTATGGCTTCACAGAGGGAGTTTCTTTTTCAGCCTGGGTTCCTGGTAGCCCAGAGCTAGGGAGTCACCCATATGTGAGGACTGACTTCCTGCTTGGTCCTGGAGAAAGAGTGGTTACTCACCTGTAACAGGTGTTCTCCAGGAGCAGCAGGAATCAGTCCTCACAACCCTCCCTCCTCCCCTGGGAGTTGCAGTTGTACATAGTTCATTTTGTTTTTTGTGCTGTCTTTTAGCTATGTCATCTGACTGAGCAAGATGGCACCTTTGGGCGAGAAGGGGACCGCGTATGCGTGGGTGTATTCCCAAAGGCTTTCTTAGAAAGCTGGGGAAATGCTCCGCATGGGGGCTCCATCGACGTCGATGTCACCCATATGTGAGGACTGATTCCTGCTGATCCTGGAGAACACCTGTTACAGGTGAGTAACCACTCTTTCCACTCCTCTAACTGTTTTACCCATAAAAATACCCCCTACAACTGCCCCACCACCCCACTAAATGACCAGCCCCCAAAACTGCCCCGTACCCTAAATTACTGCTCTGCAATTGTTCCATCTGCAAAAACTACCCCCTCTCAATTTCCACACCAACTTGCACACTGCCCCACCCCTATAAACATTCTCCACAGCTCTCCTACAACTTCTCAAACTGCTTTACCCCCAAAAAATAATCCCAGAACTGCTCCACCACCCTTCTAAATGTCAGACCCCCAAAAAATGTCCCCTGCAACTAGCTGACCAACTCAACAAATGCCCCTGCATCTCCCCACCGCCCTGCAAACCGCCTTTATTCCACATCTCCCCCCTCCTCCTTTCTTCTCCTAGTCCCTCTTTTTTGCACATTTTTTTTGTTTAATATGTATGTTGAATGCATGCAAGATAGCCTCCCTTTTCACCAAATTTTCAAATATTTCCATCAGAATTTGTGACTGTAATTCTATATATTTTATTTTGCTTGTCCTTATAGATTAGGGGAGTGATTTTGCACTGTTCCTTTTCTGTAACGGTTTTTTGGTAATGTATATTTTTATGTCCTTTGTATATTTTTATGTTTATTTGATTTTATCATCACTTTTTCATGTAATTTTTCTTATTTATAACTTTATGTGTTTGTGTATTTTAGACCCCTGATGAAGGCTTAATGCTGAAACATTTTAGTTGGGTCTTCAATAAAAATCTTTTTGACAACCTACTTCAGTGTGGCCGTAGTTTTGTGCCCCCTGCTCTTTGCCTGGTAATAGAACATAGTTCCTATCTTCCAGCTGTGTTTAGTATGCCTTCATGTCTAGCTCTGAAACACCCTCTCCTGATCAGACTCATAGAAAACATACATACAAGCATTCACACATATGCAAAATGCACAGACAAACATATAAGCACATATACAGTGAAACACAAACACATGCACGTTCATACAAACATGCATAGACATACCAATCCACAGATGCATACACACACACACACACACACACAAATAGAGATACATGCACACAAAAAAAGATCAACATGCAAAATAGAGATATACATGCAGACACAAATGCATGAGTGCTTGCCTGCATGCATGAGCGCACACATAAACACACATACTCAGGCAATGCAGATACAGACAGATGTGTGCATGCAGTTACCCAAACACAACAGATGGTTGTTTAAAATTCCATGAGCAGGCTGCTCTAGAGGCTGGGGGGGGGGCTGATATCTAAATTTGGATATTCAATGCCGGGGCCATATCTGGCCATTGGTATTGAATATCTGGGTTGACTGGATAGCCTGGAAGCTAACCGGGCAGTGGCAATATTTAACTGCTGCCTGGATAGCTTCAGCGGCAAAGGATAGGTGAGTCTTTCAGGTGCCTAACATTCACAGAGGGATAATGGGCTAGCAAGAGAATATCTGCCACTAGCTTGGTTATCCCTGGGTGCCGCCTTCAATTTGCCCCCGGAACGCCCCAGCACTAGCCTGCTAGCGTCAGGGCATTCAGTAGCGGCGCCCAGGGATATTCAGCAGTGTTAGTACCCCTGAATATCCCGGTCATCGTAATTAGCGTGGTTAGCAAATTTGCTAACTTCGTAAATCACTTTGAAAATCCCCCCCCCCTGAGATTTTATACTGACAAAGAGCAGCCTACGTTTGGGAGCCACCCACTTGTGTGTCTGAGTCAGTCTTGCTTGTCAGTGAGAAAAGCAATGTTGCTTACCTGTAGTAGATGTTTTCTGTAGACAGCAGCAGTGTTAAGGCACAAAATCACTTGCTCCTCCTTGAGAGTTCCTTGAGTTCTTGAACTTTGAAACAATTGAGCATCTGAGGAGACCACATGTGAGAAGGGCAGTGCATAGAACTTTATAGTTAAGTTCTGAGCTCTGGGAGAGCAGCTCCGTTCTGGCACCATTGGATGATGTCGCCCACTTGTGTGCTTTTTATCAGTTTTGCTGTCTGTGGAAAACACAGAAGAGTAACATTGCTATTCAAAATACTTCAAAGTTGGATTTTAATTCACTGATCTATATAGTAGACTCTACACTTTCAACATGAAAAAACAATTCAATAAATATTTTTTATACTGTTTAGAATAAGAAACCAAAAAGTCTCGATTGCATAAGTCTTCGCACCCTTTGACTCAATACTAGGTGGAAGCTTCTTTTGCAGTATTAGTAGCTGTGAGTCTTTTAGGATAAATGTCTACCACCTTTGCTCAGCTAGATGGTGCAGTTTTTGTTCATTCTATTTGACAGAATAGCTCAAGCTCTTTCAGATTGGCTGGGGATCATCTGTGGATTGCAGTCTTCGAGTCTTTCACAAATATCCTATTGGATTCTGTTGTGGGCTTTGACTGAGCCACTTGAGGACATTCATTTCTTGCTGAGCCACTCCACTGTTGCTTTTGTGTTGTTGTTCGTCACTGTCTTGCATCTTGAATCTTCTCCCCATTCCCAAAAATATAGCAGACTGTAACAGGGTTTCCTCCAGGGACTGCCTATATTTTGAATCATCCATTCGCCAGGACCAAGCAAAAAGTCAGCCCTTACATATGGATGACATCAACGATTCAGCCTGCACGGGAACGATTCCTAGCTTCCAAAGGAAGCTTTTGGAAGATGACCCACGCATACTTGCCAGTCTTGCCACCTGAAAGAGCCATCTTACCTCAGTCTTCTTTTTTCTGTGGAGCCCTCCAGATGTCATCTGTATCCTGGAATTCAGATTACCTTTTTTATGGTATTGTGTGCTGTACAGTGTCTTCCTGCCATCTCCGGGAATATCGATGCCTCGGCACCACATTTTTCTCGGGCTTCTTTTCCTTTTTTTCTTCTCGGCATGTAAGAGTTTCCTCTTGCGCCTCCCCTCCCCGGTCGGTGAGGGCATTGGAGTCCTTTGACTTGGCAGAAGCAGTCTTTCTTGGCATGTCAAAGCCGGCCAGTGACTTCAAGAAGTATACTCAGTGTGGCTGGATCATTTCCATCACAGACCACCACAGCTAATGCCTTCAATGCCTTGGACACAGCCCCAAGCTCTCGGACTGTGCTCTCTGCATGCAGATGATGCACAAAGGGCTTAAGAACTGGGAACAGCAGCAGGAATCATGGTTCAGTTTCGAGGCATAGGCATCGGCATCTGCCCCAGCATCAACTCTCTCGAAGGCCTCCGCTGAGGCTTCAACTTCATGTGGAGGCTGGATCCACTCAGAGCCAAGGAGTCATGGGGTACTGGAACAGTTTCTCTCTTTTCATAAGGAGTGCCCCCAGGAGGACCGGACTTCGACCTTGTCGGTGTTGAAGGGCAATGGTGAACCCAGGACAGTGGCCCATGGGCATCGGAATCAGAGCCCTTGGCACAACTCTTAAGGCGAGACCCGGGAGTGGCCCTCTGAGCTGCCCCTTCAGGAAGAGTTGTCTCCTGAGGCTCTGGGGGGCCAGTGTAAGACTCCCGAGGCCATAACCATCCAGGAGTCCCCACTGAGGAGCCAGCATCGGCACCAAAGGCTGCTGCACCGACTCTAGCAGCAAGAGAGACCTCTATCTTTGTGGAGAAGATGCAGGCCCTTGAGCGTAGCCTCTGTGCCTTCATGGCTCAGCAGGCTGCCAGAGACCCGGTGACCTCAGTTTCCTCAGCACCGGTGACAGCCCTTTCCACAGCAGGTGCCTCACCTTGCAGAAGTGCAGCACATTCTGGAGGTCCATGCTCTCTTAGGGGGTTCCTGTGAGCGTTTGAGGTCCATCTCGGTGCAGTAGGTGTCTCCCCGAGTATTTCAGGTTCAGACAGATGGGAGCCATGGACTCCTTCAACTCCACCTGAGTGCCACCAGCACCATTCAAGGGAGTACTTCGAGTTCCTCTCAGACTTGAACTCTGATTGGGAGACTGAAGAAGAATCGTCAAAGACAATGCATCGCCCCGATGCCCCCTCGAATCCATCAGTCCCATACAAGCAGAGGTCCCCTCCCGAGGACCTCTCCTTCCTTGAATTTGTGCAGGACATGGGAAAGGCTTTGCCCTTCACTATTGATGCAGAAGAGGAACCTCTGGCGGAGGAGTTGGGAATCCTCCAATAGCCAACTCTCCCTAAAGAGTCCATTATGGTTCTGATTCATCTGATCCTGGAATGGCTTCTCTTTATTATGTGGGAAACACTGCTCATAGTGCCAACGGTAAGCCGCTGCCTTTATTCCATGTATCGAGTGTGCAAGAGCCATGGGTTTGAAAAGGCACAATGCCCTCATAACTCCATGGTAATGGAATTGATCATACGCTGGATTAAAAGTTCCAAGACGCAGTCCTCGTTGCCCCCTGGGTAGGGAGGCCCGCATCATGGACGGCTTCAGGAGGAAGTGCAACCAGGGCTCCATGCTGGTGGCTCAGATCCAAGCATACCAATTACATGTGGGCATGTGTGATCCTGGTGGAGGATCTTGCCGGGTTCTTGGCTGGGCTATCAGGAGAGCACCTTGAGCACTCTGGAGCCCGGTGAGCAAAATGAGAGACTGCTCTATCATCCGGGTGGCCTACGATGAGTTCAAGACAAGTTGGCTGATGTCCCATGCTGGGGAAAAAATCTCTTTGGCAAACCCATGGCAGAGAAGGGTGCAGAATTGGAAACAGAGAAACTCACCATGAACAGTCTTTCGAGAAAGACCGCTGACCCTTCCAGGAGGAAGACTTCAAGGAAGAAGTCCTTTTATCCTAAAAAGAAAAAGGCCTATGGGACTTTCACCCCATATTATTTCATACCAGTCACCCCAACAGGGACAACAGGCTAAGTGTCAAAATCAGAGGCAGTAGTGCAAGCCGAAAGCCCCAAAGACTCAACCAGCACTGCAGCCCCAGCCAGGGGTTTTTTGACTTCTGGCTTCGAACCATGGCCTGTCTTCTCCTCCCAACCTCTGTTCCTCCACAAGTGGGAGAACGGCTGATACACTTTGCCCACAGGTGGCCCAGCATAACAACCAATGCCTGGACACTGCAGGTGATCCGCTTCAAGCAGATTCCCCCCATTCCCCCCATTGGTAGACTGGGCGGTGGAACCTGTTTCACCATCCCAAACAGGATAGGATTTCTACTCCCTGGTCCCCAAGAAGGCTGGAAATTTCTAACTCATCCTGGATCTCTGCAATCTCAATCACTTCCTAGTGCAGAAGAAGTTCAAGATGGTATCCCTTGGAACGTTGCTGCCCTACCTTCAATGGGAAGATTGGCTGTGCTCCTTGGCTCTCAAAGATGCCTACACGCACATCCCCATCCACCCCCTGCACCATCAGTACCTCCACTTTATGCTGAGTACAGGGTTCTGCCCTTTGGACTTGCTTCTGCCCCAAGGGTCTTCACCAAGTATCTGGCAGTCATTGCCACCTTCCTCTGGATCCTGGGAATCTTTGTCAGGGCCAGGGGTCTTTTCCGGCTGAAGCTTTTTATCCCTGCAAGGATTTCTGCCGCTGTTAGTGGATCTCACGCGCCATCTAGACAAGGTCTTAGATAGCGATGAAGAAGAGTCTGCTGTCTTGGTACATGTTGGTTCCAATGACATAGGAAAATATGGGAGGGAGATTGTGGAGGCTAAATTTAGGCTTTTAGGTAGGAAGCTGAAATACAGAATTCCAGGGTAGCATTCTCTGAAATGCGTCCCATTCCATGCCCAGGACTCAAAAGGCAGGCAGACCTCCAGAGAATGCTTGGATGAGACAATGGTGCAAGGAAGAAGGTTTTGGATTTGTTAGAAACTGGGCAACATTCTGAGGAAAGGAGGGGCTTTCCAAAGGGATAGACTCCACCTTAATTGGGATGGAACCTGGCTGTTGGCATTAACCTTTAAAAAGGAGATTGAGCAGCTTTTAAACTAGATAATAGGAGAAAACAGACAGTCACCCAAGAGCACATAGTTTGGAAGGATGTATCCTTGAAGGATACTAGCAAAAGAGGGAAGTTAGGGCATCCCGACAGAGAGGTTCCAATAAAGATAAAAGTAAGCCAGATGCTGTTAAGTACAGAACAGACAGAGCTGAAAGATTCCAAATTAACTCTGTCTACTGATAACCAGATTAATATGAATAAAATACAACCTCTAAAATGCCTGCATGCAAATGCTAGACGTCTAAAAAATAAGATGGAAGAGTTAGAATATATAGCACTAAATGAGAGGTTAGATATGATTGGTATCTCAGAGATCTGGTGGATGGAGGACCACCAGTGGGATACTGTGATATCTGGGTACAAACTATATATCGCAATGATATTGTAGATTAAATTGGTGGAGGGGTTGCTCTCTATATTAGAGAGAGCATCAAGTGACATAGGATTAAAGTTTTGCAGGAACCAAAATACACTGTAGAATTTCTATGTATAGAAATTCCATGTAAAAAGAGGAAGGCGATGACAGTGGGGGTGTTCTACTGATCACCTGGTCAGAATGAACAAATGGATGATGAAATGCTAGAAGAAATCAGGGAAGCTTACAAAAGTTACAACAGTTATAATAATGGGCAATTTCAATTATTCTGGTATTGATTGGGTCAGTGTCACGGCAGGACATGCTAGGGAGATAAAGTTTCTAGATGAAATATATGACTGCTTCTTGGGGCAACTGGTTCATAAACTGACAAGAGGGGAAGCTGTTTTGGACCTAGTCCTTAGTGGAATATAGGATCTGGTGCAAGAAATAAGGGTGTTGGGGCAACTTGGCAATGGTGATGATAGCTTGATTACATTTGATTTAATAAATGGAAATCCACAGTATTACCTTTTAACTTTCAAAAGGGAGACTATGATTAAATGAGGAAAATAGTTAAGAAAAACTTAAAAGGAGCAGCTGCAAGTGTCAAAGATTTAAATCAAGCATGGGTATTGTTTAAAAGTGCTATCTTGGAAGCACTATTCTGCACTTTAAGAAAAGTGGAAGGAAGGCCAAAAACCTGTCAGCATCGTTTAAAGGTGAGATCAGAGAGGCTGCTGTAGCCAAAAAAGCATCTTTCAGGAAATGGAAAAAGGAGCCAAATGATAAAAACTGGAAACAATATAAGAACTGGCAAGTTAGATGCAAGGCATTTATAAGGCAAGCAAAAAAGAGAGTTTGAAAAAAAGCTTGCTGTGGAAACAGAAACACATAATAACAACTTTTTCAATTACATTCATAGCAAAAAAATTGGTGAGAGTTTCAGTTGAACCATTAGATGATAGAGGGGTAAAAGGGACACTAAGAGGGGACAAGGCCATAGCGGGGAGACTGAGTGAATTTTTTGCATCGGTCTTTACTGAAGAAGATGTAGGGAAGTTATCCATGCCTGAAATGCTATTTAAAGGTGATGCATCGGAAGAAATGAAAGAAATATTGATAAATCGGGAAGATTTATTACAATTATTTGATAAATTGAAGAGTAGCAAATCAGCTGGACTGGATGGTTTACATCTGAGGGTGTTGAAAGAACTGAAATATGCGATTACAGACCTACTATTAGTAATCTGTTAACTATCATGAAAATCTTCTGTAATATCTGAAGATTGGTGAATGGCCAATGTAACGCCAATTTTTAAAAAGGGTTCCATGGCTGATCTGGGAAACTACAGACTGGTCAGCCTGACGTCAGTACTGGGCAAAATTGTAGAAATCATTATAAAGAACAAAATTACTGAAGATGTGGGTAGTCATGGTTTAATAGGAGAAAGCCAACATGGAATTAGCCAAGGAAGGTCTTGTCTTATTAATCTCTTATACTTTTATGAAGGTGTAAATAAACAGACAAAGGTGAGCTGGTGGATAAAGTGTATCTGGATTTTCAGAAAGCTTTTGACAAGTTCCCTCATGAGAGACTCTTGGCAAAATTAAAAAGTCATGGGATTGGAGGCAGTGTAGCATTGTGGATCAGGAACTGGTTAAAAGATAGAAAGCAGCTAAATGGCCAATTTTCTCAATGGAGAAAGGTGAATAGTGGAGTACCCCAGGGATCTTTGCTGGGCCCGCTGCTTTTTAACATATCATAAATGACCTGGAAATGGGAATAACAAGCAAGGTGATCAAATATGCAGATGACACAAAATTATTCAGTTGTTAAAACTCAAGATGATTCTGAAAAATTGCAAGAGGACCTTGATAAATTCTAAGATTGGACATTCAAATGGCAGATGAAATTTAATGTGGAGAAGTGCAAAGTTATGCACCTAGGAAAAAAACTATGGTTACATGATGCAAGGTTCCACATTAAGAACCACCACTCGGGAGAAAGTTTAGGTGTCATCTGGATAACACGTTGAAATCCTCCATCTAGTGTGCAGCAGCAGCCAAGAAAGCAAATAGAATGCTAGAAATCATAAGGAAAGGAATAAAGAATAAAACAAATTATATTATAATACCTCTGTTTCGTTCCATGGTGCGATCACGCCTTGAATATTGTGTGCAATTCTGGTTGCCATGTCTTAAAAGGGATATAGCAGAATTAGAAAAGGCACAGAGAAGAGCCACCAAAATGGTAAACGGGATGGAAGGATGAAAGGCTTAAAAGATTAGGGCTCTTCAACCTAGAAAAGAGACAGCTGAGGGGAGATATGATAGAGGTCTATAAATTAATGAGTTGAGTGGAATGGGTAAACGTAAATCGATTGTATATGCCTTCAATAAGTAGAAAGATTAGGGGACAAGCAAAGAAGCTACATTTTAACCCATTTAAGACTAAAAAAAGAAAATATTTTTTTCACTCAACGCATAATCAAACTCTGGAATTTGTTACCGGAGGATGTAGTAAAAGTTGTAAGTGTAGCTGGGTTTAAAAAAGGTTTGGAAAAGTTCCTTGAGGAAAGGTCTATAAACAATTATTAAAGAGGACCTGGGAAATCCACTGCTTGCCCCAGGACAAGCATTATGAAACCTGTGTACCTTTTTTTGGAACATGCTAGGTACTTGTGATCTGGATTGGCCACTGTTGGAAACAGGATACTGGGCTTGATGGACTTGGTCTGACCCTGTATGGTATATCTTCTTATGTTATCCAAGAAGGTGCACTCATCCACCATGAGCTATGGTAGTGCCAGGTTTTGAAAAAGTTCTTCCCGCTTCCGCTCATCTGAGGGGCCCGCCTGGTAGAGAGTCTGGAAAAAGATGATAAATTTGGCCGTAATCTCCCGGGTGCCCAGCACCAATGTACCATCAGCATTACGAAGGTGCACAATTGTGCATTTAGCTTTGGGTGGCTTAACTAAGTTGGCTAACAGCCTGCCAGTCTTGTCCCCGCATTGATGTAATTTATATCTATATATGTGAATGCTACGGAGCACCTGCTCTGCAACAGCACATTGACTTTATTGCGTTCAGCCTGCAGCTGTTTTTGCTTCAGCCTATCCCGCATAGTTATGTAGTGCTCAGACATCACTGCAATTCCTGAAGCTCCATCAGTAGTTGCTGATTCTGCTGCTTTTTCTTGTGCCGCATGAAGCCCAGGAGTCACCCCCAAAGCACTGCCTTGGCCACCTCCCAGTAGGCCACCGGTCCAACATCGGCAACCGTGTCCTTTTCTGTGTATTCCTGCCAGCACCTGTGAAGAAACTGAGAAAAGTCTGCATCCTGACCACATTGGATCCATTCACCAGATCCAATCCCCTTGCTCAAAGACACTAAAATGTCCACCTGCATTGCGGTGTGATCCGAGATCATCTGGGGGTGAATCTCTCCCCCCCACCAGCTTCCCCAAAAGGCACTCTGAGATCAAAAGATAGTTTATGTGGGTGTAAGACATGTGGGTCTCTGAATAGTGTATGTAGTCTAAGTCAGTAGGGTGCAACGTCCTCCAGCCATCTATAAGTTCTAATGCTTTACAGAGAAAGTTAATTCTTCGTGTTTCCGCATTTATGCCCCCCACCTCCTAGGTGATTGACAGTCTATGATAGGCTCCGCCACAATGTTGAAGCCCCTACCTAAGATTAGGGAATAGTCCGTTTGATCTGCCAGCCTCGCAACCAGCTCCACAAAGAAGGAGTGATGGTATAAATTTGGGGTGTAAGTGCTACCCAGGACCACTCATCTACCCTGGAGGATTCCCCACACAAGGACATATCGACCCTTTTCATCCTGCAACAGTTTGTGCTTTTCAAAGATGACCTGCTTCACAATCAAAATAACTACTCCTTCTGCCGTGAGCAAAAAGTATACTTCACGGACCCATTCTCACTTACGTTTTACACGTTCCTTTTCCAAAAGATGAGTTTCCTGTAGCAAAGCTGCATCAATGCCCAACTTGTGGAGATACATTAGAAAATTACCATTCACACGTGTATGTGACCTGCTTTCCACTGTCAAAGGCAGGACACTGGTTGAGATGGACCTTGGTCTGACTAATTTTAGTTCCAATATTCTTGATTTGCTGCTTCAAAGGTTTGTTCTGTTCCCTTATATCAGTGTTTTTGTAACCTTTTGTGAAGCCCGAAGTACATCTACATTGGTACTCTGAAGCCTTGTATGGTTTCTTTTATTTTGTTGGTCACATCAGGACATGCTAGGGAGATAAAGTTCCTAGATGAAATAAATGACTGCTTCTTGGAGCAGCTGGTTCATGAACCGACCAGAGGGGAAGCCATGTTAGACCTAGTCCTTAGTGGAACACCAGATCTAGTGCAAGAGATAAGGTTGTTGGGGCCACTTGGCAATAGTGATCATAGCATGATCGCCTTTGATTTAATTAGTGGAGGAGGGATAGTAAGGAAATCCACAGTACTACCTTTTAACTTTCGAAAGGGAGACTATGATAAAATGAGGAAAACAGTTAAGAAAAAACTAAAAGGAGCAGTTGCAAAGGTTAAAGACGTACATCAGGCTTGGCTGTTGTTGAAAAATACTATCTTGGAAGCCCAGACCAGCTGTATTCCACGCTTTAAGAAAAGTGGAAGTAAGTCCAAAAAACTGCCAGCATGGTTTAAAGGTGAGGTCAGAGAGGCTGTTGTTGCCAAAAAAGCATCTTTCAGGAAATGGAAAAAAGAGCCAAACGACGAAACCTGGAAACAGCACAAGCACTGGCAAGTCAAATGCAAGGCATTGATAAGGCAGGCAAAGGGAGAATTTGAGAAGAAGCTTGCTGCGGAAGCAAAAACGCGAAATAAAGACCTTTTCAAGTACATTCGTAGCAAAAAACCTGTGAGAGAGTCCGTTGGTCCATTAGATGATAAAGGGGTTAAAGGAGCACTAAGAGGCGACAAGGCGATAGCGGAGAGACTGAATGAATTCTTTGCTTCAGTCTTTACTGAGGAAGATGTAGGGATGTTACCAATGACTGAAGTGGTATTTAAAGGTGTGGAAGAATTGAAGGAAATATCGATACATCGGGAAGATGTATTACAACTATTAGATAAACTGAAGAGTAGCAAATCACCTGGGCCGGATGGTATACATCCAAGGGTGTTGAAAGAACTGAAATATGAGATTGCAGACCTGCTATTAGTAATCTGTGAACTATCATTAAAATCATCTCTAATACCTGAAGATTGGAGGATCGCCAATGTAACACCAATTTTTAAAAAGGGTTCCAGGGGTGATCCGGGAAACTACAGACTGGTGAGCCTGACATCAGTACCAGGAAAAATGGTAGAAAGCATCATAAAGAATAAAATTACTCAGCATGTAGATAGTCATGACCTAAATGGAGACAGCCAACATGGCTTTAGACAAGGAAGATCTTGTCTTACTAATCTGTTATGTTTTTTTGAAGGAGTGAATAATCAGGTGGACAAAGGTGAGTCAGTTGATATTGTGTATCTGGACTTTCAGAAAGCCTTTGACAAGGTCCCTCATCAGAGACCTTTGGCAAAACTAAAGAGTCATGGGATAGGAGGCAGTGTACTATTGTGGATCAGGAACTGGTTAAAAGATAGAAAGCAGAGGGTAGGGCTAAATGGCCAATTTTCCCAATGGAGAAAGGTGAATAGTGGTGTACCCCAGGGATCCGTGCTGGGTCCGCTGCTTTTTGACATATTCATAAATGACCTGGAAAGTGGAATAATGAGTGAGGTTATCAAATTTGCAGATGACACAAAACTATTTAAAGTTGTTAAAACCCAAGAGGATTGTGGAAAATTGCAAGAGGATCTTGATAAATTGGAAGACTGGGCATCAAAATGGCAGATGAAATTTAATGTGGACAAGTGCAAGGTTATGCACCTATGGAAGAACAACCCAAACTATGGTTACACAATGCAAGGTTCCACATTAGGAACTACCACCCAGGAAAAAGATTTAGGCGTCATTGTGGATACCATGTTAAAACCCTCGGCCCAGTGTGCAGCAGCGGCCAAGAGAGCAAATAGAATGCTAGGTATGATAAGGAAAGGAATGGAAAATAAAACAAAAGATATTATAATGCCTCTATATCGTTCCATGGTGAGACCGCACCTTGAATATTGTGTGCAATTCTCGTCGCCGTATCTTAAAAAGGATATAGCGATTTTAGAAAAGGTTCAGAGAAGAGCCACCAAAATGGTAAAGGGGATGGAAGGATACTCCTATGAAGAAAGGCTAAAAAGGTTAGGGCTCTTTAACCTGACGGCTGAGACGGCTGAGGGGAGATATGATAGAAGTCTATAAATTAATGAACGGAGTGGAACGGGTAAACGTAGATCGATTGTTTACCTTATCAGAATATAGAAAGACTAGGGGACATGCAATGAAGCTACAGGGTAAACTATTTAAGACCAATAAAAGAAAATATTTTTTCACTCAACGTGTAATCAAACTCTGGAATTTGTTACCGGAGGATGTAGTAAAGGCTGTTAGTGTAGCTGGGTTTAAAAAAGGTTTGGACAAGTTCCTGGAGGAAAGGTCCATAAACCATTATTAAGAAGGGACCCAGTATATCAATGCTTGAACCAATACAAGCATTGTGGAACCTGTGTCCCTTGGGGAAACTGCTAGGTTCATATGACCTAGATTGGCCACTGTTGGAAACAAAATACTGGGCTTGATGGACCTTGGTCTGACCCAATATGGCATATCTTATGTTCTTATGTTCTACATTCACAAAAATGTTGTGAAGCACGCCAACCTGCACAGAACAAGCAATATGGACACTGAGAGGACCTTGGCTAAAAGAAGAACTGGAAAAACCCTAAGAACCCCACCAGTTATAATGGAGCTGTGGTCCAGTGGCTTATGAAATTAATGAACCGACATAAAGGGCTGGCCCAACCACCAAGCAACTACCCCATCGCCTAGGTCAGCAGCTTCTTTTTTAGGGGTGAAGGACACAGAAAAGTGCAGGGTATTCAAAGCTAAACAATAGATTCTGACAGCCAGGAGTGGGGTAATAAGGTTTAAGGTTTGCCTAGGGCCCCAGCACCTTGAACCAACTGGGGCCAATTCTGCTGTGACATGTTTGCTTCAGAGCAGAACTTACCCACACTACTAGCTTTAAGAGGATGTGGTTACAAATAAATGTATAATATGTAGGTACAAATAGATACAGAGAGAGTCAGATATGCACATACACAGCACCCAGTTCAATGTTGCAGGTTCTGTAATTGTTCCTTTAAATACTTTCCTACTGTCATCATCTCTTTTCTGGTACTGAAGAATGACAAGCATGCTGCGTTGTTGGGCTGCTGTCAGTTTCAGCAGATTTTTCACGAACATTCCTTGGACTTCAATCACAATTTGGTTCTGCTGTCACACAGAGAGTGGTTTCATTACAAGTGCCCCGTCAATTTACATGTGCTACTTTCTAATTCACACATTTCACAATCATATGTCTTTTAACAGAGTCCATCACCCACCTGCCCAACTCCTTATGCTGAAGTTGCTCTTCTTTCCTTAGCCTGAACTTTTTTTTTTAATTTTAAGATTTTTATTGAAAGAATAATCAAAACTTTACACCACAATAGCAATAACTACACACAACATTAATCAATGAAACTTTACACCGCATTATCAGTACATTCCTTCTTTTCTGCTTTATCCATGTCTACCCCCTTCCCCCTTATCCCCTTCCCCTCCCTCGCGTTCTTGTGAATAGCAGTCAGCATTTCCATTAGGAGTATTTGATGGAGCCTCTCCACACAATGTTCTATTAAGGGTGGCCTCGACTGCTTCCACCTGTATGCAACTTCACATTTCGCCGCACTTAAGCAGGCCATAATATATTCCTTACCTTACCTGGGCTTCCCTCCCTCCACCATTCCATTAAAAATAGTTCAGGTTCCCTGCTTACCTCCACCTCTACTACCTGCTTTATTCACTTTTGGACCTGCTTCTAGAATGGCTTAATCTGAGGGCACATCCACCAAATATGGAACATGAACCCCTCCTTTCCACATTCTCTCCAACAGCCTTCTGATGCTGATGGAAACATTTTATTCAGTCGAACTGGCGTATAATACCATCTCATTAAAACTTTATATCAATTTTCTGTAATAGCCACTGATATGGGTAGGTGTCGGGCCTGATCAAAGATAGCCTTCCATTGTTGTTTTTCGATATTTCGATATTTACCCTCAGCTCCCTCTCCCAGGCCAGCATATATCCAAACTTTTCATCCCTTCCCCCCCCTCTCACCGCTTTATATAATGTGGACACTAATCCCAAGGACTGTTTCTTCCCATACCATATAGCTTCTAAATTTGCATAGTCCCGCTCTAATCCATCTTTGCCTAATTTCTGCTTTAAAAAATTTATTTAATTTAATTAATTAATTAATTAATTTATTTATTTACATTCTCTTATATACTGCGCTATTCTGCATCAGTGCGGTTTACATTGAACAAATTTAAATTACATTGAACAGGGCATTATAACTTGGCGATAACTATTTTACAGGGACCACTTGCCCATAATGGAAAAAACTCTCTGCCCCTATTTGGTACATCTCTCGTAATTCCTCAAATGGGATGGGACCCATCCCCCCCCCCCCCCAGTCTGGAAACTGAAAAAAAACATCTCAGTCCCAATATTTCCCATTTCTTGTAGATGCCCCTCTTGTCCCAGGACAAAGTCCTTTATATAACATAGGGCCTTCATTATCGAGAAATCTGTATCTCTCGTATTCTCTACAGACCTCCATACCTTGTCCCATATTTTTAAGGTATGTCGTACAAAGGGGTATTTCTGTGTTTGATGGCCCCATTCCTCCTTGGACATCCATGGAAGGTCACCCAGGGGCTGCCCCTTGTTAGCCACCCCTTCCAAAATCGCAAACGTTTTCCTTTCTCCCCCCTCTCGCCAATCCATCAGATGTCTAACCTGCGCTGCCCAATAATTGGCTTGAAAATCTGGCACCCCTAGTCCCCCCCTCCTCTCTAGATCTCTACATCACTGCTCAGGCTACTCGTGGTGGCCTTTTCCTCCATATGAATTGAAACACTCCTTTGTAGATCTCTCATGTGCCCTATGGGGATCGCTATGGGAAGTGCTTGAAAATAGTACAATACCCTTGGCAAAATATTCATTTTAACTGCTGCTATACATCCCAGCCATAATATTTCAGTCTCCATCCAAACCCCTAAGTCCTGCGCCACCCGCTTCCACAATGAGGGGTAATTCGCCTCATAGAGCATCTGAGGATGGGCTGTTATCATCACCCCCAGATACTTAATAGTCTTGTGAGCCCACTTGAAGGGGTATTGTTGTTTTAATTTAACTACCTCTGATTTAGGTAGATTAATGTTAACAGCCTCTGTCTTGTCCATATTTACTTTAAAGCTGGACTCCTCTCCATACCTCTCTTCCACCACTCTTGGCAGTGCTTTCTCCGGCTGTGATATCATTAATATCATTAATAATATATCATCTGCGAAGAGGGATATTTTATGCCGCTGGCCCTCCACTTCTAGTCCCTGAGTTCCTGCTTCCCTTCTAACGGTCTGAGCTAAGGGCTCTACTGCTAAAACAAAAAGTAATGGAGACATTGGGCATCCCTGCCTGGTACCTCTCTCTAACTTAAAAACCTCTGAGGAGGAGTTACTTTGTTTCCTGCCTATTCTGCTTTGCAATCTTTGATTGGCCTGGTTCCCACTCCTGCTTCTCTGATTGGGGCTGCTGGATTTTCTGGGGCTATAACACTCTGCCCCCAACGCAGGACGCCGAGGAGTTACTTTCTTTCCTGCCTGTTCTGCTTTGCAATCTTTGATTGGCCTGGTTCCCGCTCCTGCTTCTCTGATTGGGGCTGCTGGATTTCCTGGGGCTATAACACTCTGCCCCCAACGCAGGACGCGTAGCGGGCGCATGCCCGTGGTGCGTGTCCGAAGGGGTGTGACCAAAGGGGTAGGTTCTGCCCCTTTGGCGCCCCTTCGGCGCAGTTTTGGTGAGATAGGTTCTCGCGGATGGGGAAGAGAAAGAAACGCTTTCAGCCGGTAGCTCAGCCGAAGGCAGTTAAAACTGTGGGACCCATGGATGCGCATGTGTCTGTGGGCAGAGTACTATCTGACAATCAAACATCGGCTACTTCGTTGGGTGAAAAGTCAACTGTGAGTATGGTTTCTTCTCACTCTTCCCCGCAAATGAAGAATTCTCCCCCAGCTAATCAGGAGAAAGGCTTTTCTTTAGGTGTGGGTGAACTTAATCATTTAGTTATTGGCGAACCTACGCTCTCTTCTTCCTTTTTGAGGATTGACTCAACTAATGTTATATTGCCTCCACCGCTTCCCTCTGTGGTAGTTATTTCCGGGACTGCTGAACCCCCGGCCCCTC
Organism: Ichthyophis bannanicus; assembly: GCA_033557465.1. Classification (NCBI taxonomy): domain Eukaryota; kingdom Metazoa; phylum Chordata; class Amphibia; order Gymnophiona; family Ichthyophiidae; genus Ichthyophis; species Ichthyophis bannanicus. The sequence goes on along the minus strand of CM066032.1, from coordinate 1,337,296,127 downwards.
CGGATGATGTTTCTTTGAAAGATTTGTGGGCTATGTTATCAAGGTTGGAGCTGGCTCTGGATTCCTCCCTTCAAAAGATTTCGACTTTTACAAAGGAAACTGTGGAAAAGTTGTCTAACCAGGAATCTAGACTATCTGCTATTGAAAAATCTTTTGCATCTTTTGCTTCTCAACAGACAGTTGTAGATACTTTGGTTCGAGATGTGGTTTCTTTACATCGTCAAGATGAATTACTCGAGAATTCCTTGCGTTCAAGGAATCTCCGTATTGTGAATTTTCCTAAGACACATTATCTTGCGCCTTAGCATCCATCTGTCCAAGAAAGATCAACGCGTCTTTGGTAGTAGACTGGCTAATCTACTGAAGAGGGCTTTAAACTAGATTTGTTGGGGATGGGTGAAGAAAGCCCCCAGGTAAGTGAAAGCCCCCAGGTAGGTGATACATTAAATACCTTTATGGAAATGGGTAACAGGGGTAACATATGGAAAGCAGTGTGTATAAATGCCCGTAGCATGGGAAAGAAGATCCCTGATGTTGAAGCTTTGGTGGGAGTGGCTGACTTGGATTTAGTGGCAGTTACAGAAACATGGTTCACAGAAAACCATGATTGGGATGTAACTATACCTGGCTATACTTTATTCAGAAAGGACAGGGTAGGAAGTAGGGGAGGAGGAGTGGCACTATATGTAAAAACTACTATTAAAGCTTTGGAATTACAGAGCTTAAAAGGGAGAGGGGAGGCATTGTGGGTTAAACTAGAAAGAGGGAAAGAGAAATCTATTTACATTGGTTTGATATACAGACCTCCCTCACAAGAGGAAGAGGTGGACAGAGAGTTAATTGAAGACATGTGCAGCATTGCTAGGAAAGGGGAAGTGCTACTGATAGGAGATTTCAATATGCCAGATGTTGATTGGTACATTCCTGCTGCAGTATCATCTAGAAGTAAGGAGATCCTGGATTCTCTACAGGGAGAACTATTCAGGCAATTGGTAACAGACCCCACACGTGAAGGGGCCATACTGGACTTGGTGCTTACCAATGGTGAAAGTGTTTCTGATGTTGTAGTGGGAGATCATTTTGCATCCAGTGATCACCAGATGGTGTGGTTCAGTATTAGGACTAGGGCTGTTAGAATCCATTCAAAGGTGAGGATCTTAAACTTTAGGAAGACTAACTTTGCGGAGAGGTCCAATACCTCAGGGAATCGTTAGTTGGATGGGAACAGCTGAGGGATGTAGAAAAACAGTGGGAAAAACTGAAAGGGGATATTTTAAGGGCAACCAACCTTTTTGTTAAAATGGTAAATAAAGGCAAAAGGAAAAGGAGACCGCTATGGTTTTCGAAAGAAGTAGCTGAAAAAGTGAAGAAAAACAGGGAGGCCTTCATGAAATACAAGAGATCACAGAGAGAGGAAGACAGGCATCTGTATTTGGAAAAACCTAGAGAAGCTAGCAAAGTAGTCAAGAAGGCAAAGATTCAAAAGGAGGAGGAAATAGCCAATGCAATAAAATGGGGGGATAAGACATTTTTCAGATATATTAGTGAGAAGAGGAAGGGCAAGAGTGGTATTGTCAGACTCAAGGGTGCAGGGGAGGAATATGTAGAAGCTGATAAGAATAAAACGGAATTGCTTAACAAATATTTTTGTTCTGTGTTCACAGATGAAGAACCAGGAGCAGGACCTCAGAAATCACCCACAAATAGGAACAGAAGCAAAGGACATCTTGAACAATTTTCAAAAGACTGTGTTGGTGAGAAACTATCTCAACTTAAAGTAGACAAAGTGATGGGACCGGATGGGATACACCCGAGAATACTGAGGGAACTTGGGGATGTTCTAGCAGCTCCTCTGACTGACCTTTTCAATCCCTCTCTCGGACACAGATGGCAGCTAGGCTTTTAACCCCTTTGACATCAGTAGAACCAAAGCCTTTGGTTCCACGTTCAGAATTCTCCAGGGATGTGACCTCCTCCACAGGTGGAAAACCCAGCCTCTCACAGATCAATTGGGCAATTCTGTCTCCTGTCTTCACGTGATAATCATTCTGTCCAAAATTAAATAACAGAACTTTAATATTGCCCCTGTAATCGGGATCAATTACTCCCGCACCCACATCGATGAAATATTTAAGGGCTAATCCGGACCTTGGGGCTACTCTCCCATAGCATCCAATAGGTATTTCCACTCGGAGACCGGTGTCAACAAGGGCTCTCCCTTGGCTAGGTACAGTCACATTTTCTATGCTGCACAGGTCAAACCCAGCAGCTTGAGGGGTTGCCCGCTTAGGAGCTTGGGCCTTCTCTGTGACCCTATGGTACTTTAGGACGAATGTCTGCTTTGGGGTAGCTTGGTCTTCTGGACGCTTAACCATCTTTTTAGCTGGGGTCTGAGGACTTCCAAATAAAGGCCCGGGAGCTATTACCATTAAACCTTCTCCCTCCTTCTTTCCTAGTCCTTCCACTAGACCATGCTTAAATCTTGGCCAGTCTCTTCCTAGAACCAAATCAAAGGGTAGCCTAGGCACCACTGCTAACAGGACTTCCTCTTGTTCCCCCAGGCACTTAACCTTTAGCCTATAGATGGGATATGATGTTGCAGCACCATGAATGCATCTGATGTGAACTTGGCTTTCAGGGGTTCTAGGCACAAATCCTTCTTGGGCCTCTATTCTCTTCCAAAGCCTTTTTGACATCATACTCTGGTCTGCCCCAGAGTCTAACAAAGCATTTGTGGTAATTCCTTGCACATCAACCATCAAAAGAAATCCTTCTTTGGGCTGTTTTAACTCCACCCCCATTAAGTTAGTGTGTGTCTGGCATCTCTTTTCTAAATGTCCCCATTTCCCACATTTGAAACATTTCTTTCTATTCCACTGTGTCATCTGGTTTGATACAGTACATTCATTTTCAGAAACATTTTTACTTATTTTCTTTTCTGATACAGCACATCTTGCCTCAGCACCAATCTTCAGAGGGCCACCCATTCTATGGCAAGCCTGCGTGGCTTCCAAGAATCTCTCTGCTAGCATGGTTGCCTCTCCAAGATTTTGGCAATTTTGCTGTATAAGGAAAGTGTGCAAATCTTTAGGGACTGCAGACATAAATTGTTCAAGCATTATAATGTCTAATAACATTTCTACCGTCTTTTGCTCAGGCTCCAACCATTTTACAGCTAAACCTCTGATTCTCTGACTCAGAGCCCTGGGTGTTTCACCCACTCTCAATGTAGTAGCTCTAAACATTCGCCTATACTCTGAAATAGACAACCCTAGGCGATCTCTAATAGCAGCCTTTACATCCTTATAATTCAAAGCCTGGGCTGCTGGCATTGCTCTGTAAGCTGCAAGCGCCTCTCCAGTTAATGAGGCTGCCAGCCTTACTGCCCACTGGGTCTCTGGCCATGCTAATACTTGTGCCACTCTTTCAAAAGACTCTAGAAAATCATCAACATTATCATCTGGAGTTAGCTTCCCAAAACTAAATGCCCCAATCCCTTGATTGAGTCCCACACTGTCCACATGTGGTGTACCAGTATTTACTGCTGGTCTTGCATCTGTTCCACTTTGGTTCTGCAGCTGAACTAGGGCTTGCACCAGATCAAGCACTGGCTTCTGCTGTTCCATTAAGGCTTTTATAGCAGTGTCCTGAGCTTGCTGTGCTAGCTCCTGCTGCCTGCTAAACTGGGCTGCCATCCAATCAGCTAGTTCCCTTGGATCCATCTTGATCCCTGCAAGAAACAAAAAAAAAACAAAGTGCACCACCTTCCAAACAGGTGTGGTTTTTTTCTACTTTTTTTTTTTTTCAATTACCCCTGTGCCTTACTCCCATCCACCACTAGACATGCCCAGGTACTTATTACCTTGTGTCAGTTATGAATCCAGCTCTGCACAGGGTCTTTTCCTCCTGGGACAGCTTCCTGGAACAACCACTTCTCCTCCAAAGTGCAGTTGAGGGAAAATCTTTTTTTCCAGCTTTAAACTTGAACTTTAGTTGTAATCTTCAGCAAGTAAATCCCTTTTGTGCAAAAGCAATCCGAAAAACTACGCCATTTGTCAGACGGCTGCCTGGGTGAGAATCTTCACAGTCTTGGCAAGTGCATATATCTATATGATTTGCAAGGGATTGTGGGCAATGCAGTTCATTCACACCAGACACAGCTGCTGACAATAATTTAGTTGTGCTCAAGTGTTAAAGCCAATAAGATATTTATTTATGGGTTTATTTCTCCCAACACAGATATGCTTGGTAGCACATAAATCAGGTTACTTGCTTCCAGTGTTTAACTTGGAAAAACAAAATCAAAATCAGGAAAACAACATTCAAACTTGTCAGGCATTAGCTAATGTTTTCTTAGCATATATCAAACAACAAACGAAAAGCTACAAAGAAAGAAAAAAAACTGTTCTTTTCAGGTTAACTTCTGATAACTTCCCACATAGATTCAGAAGTGATTCTCTCCTAGCTCACAAGCAATTAGGTAAGGCTCAATTGCTAGCAGTTATCCAGCTGAAACCCCTCAGCTGGCTTGCTTTCTACAGCGTGGCCAGAAATCCTACACAGGAGCTTTTCTGAGTAGATTAAAGAACAAGTTTGTATTTCTTTGTGATGGTTGCTGTACTTTATAACAGAAAATCACCAAAGGAGTTTGGACAGAGAGCAGTCCATATAAACACATTCTTCATCTGCAATCATTCCCCCTTCTTCAACAAGCATGGGTTCAATATCATGGATTGGCACAGATGAATCTCTCAATGGAGCACTTTCAGGAGAATACTTGTTTCCCTGCTGTATTACAAGGTTATAGCTAGGGCATAGATCAGTGTTCATACCTGAGCTTCCATTGCTGTTAGAGTTCCTCTCTATATAGCCTGGCCAGTATGTAGTCCAGCATTTGACTCTGTGGACCATGAAATACTACTAACCCGTCTATATGACAAGGGAATCCACGGGTTGGCATGGGAATGGTGCAAATCATACCTGGAAGATCGCTTGCAACACGTCAGGACTGTTACAGGTACCTCAGAACCTTTCCTGTTAAAACAAGGAGTACCACAGGGCTCATCCCTATCTGCGCTACTATTTAACATTTACATGCAGCCGCTATGCGATATCACTCGCTCCTTTGGCATATCCTCGCTGATCTATGCAGATGATGTGCTAATATTCACACCATTCAAAGTCAAGCTCCCAGATTACACAACATTAGTAGATTGCTTTAACGCAATAGCAGACTGGCTCCTCACGCAGAATATGCGAATAAACTACAAAAAAACGGAGGTACTGATTGTAACGAAAAACAGAGAATTCTCACCCCCGGAGACCCTAAGAGTACGAGACGCAGACCTCCCAATCAAGCCCTCCATAAGATACCCTGGAGTAATACTGGACCATCGACTAGACTTTAAAGAACATATCAACCGCACCGTGAGAACCATTTATTTCAAGATAAGAACCCTACGCCATCTGAAAAATATGCTTGACCCAGACAGCTTCAGAACTATATTCCAAGCCATAGTCACACCACACTTCGACTATGCGAATATAATACTCCATGGTCTCCCAAAAAACTCCCTAAATACATTGCAACTAGCCATGAATGCCGCAGCCAGGGTACTATACGGTGCTTCAAAGAACGAACATATAACACCCATCCTAATGGAGCTTCACTGGCTCCCTATATACTGCAGAATAGCATATAAAGCCCTTCTCTTGATCTTTAAAGCGATAATACCATAGCTCCTTCATCAATTTCAAAACTCCTCCATCACACTCCCAACATCAGAGCTAGGAGGTCAGCAGCGGCTATACCCTAGTTACACCACCTGAGGCCACAAAATACAAACGTTCAACAACAGACAGGGCTTTCGCATACTACGCACCCAGATGTTGGAACAACCTACCTCCCAACATTAGAGCGATTACTGACCTCAAGCAATTCAGAAAAGCCATAAAGCACCACCTCTTCATTCTACATTTCCAAAGCACATCATCAACCCTCTAACACTTACAATAAAAGTGTAAATGCCTTATTTACTCAAGATGATGATAAGAAATTCTATCCGGTGTATATAGGTTCTTTACATGTTACAAATATGTACAAAGTTTCTCTAAGTTAAAATTCCAGTTGTATTATCCTGTTATATGTAAACTCACCACAGTCTGTTGATTGCAATGAGTATTCCTGTTTAATGTAAACCGCGCTGATGAAAAAGAGTGCGGTATAGAAGAAATATAAATAAAATAATAAATAAATAAAATAAAATTATGTCCAGCCTTCCAATCCAGATCCCTGGACACTGGATCTCTCTTCACATACCTTCTGGCACGGGTCTTAGGGTCCCTTCCACGTGCAGCCGTCTCCCTCACAGGTACCGTCTGGAGATCCCTAGCTCTGCAGCACCATTCCTCTGGCTTTCCCCAGTCCAATGGTGTATGCTGGCCCTTGAAATGCCTCCCAGTATATGTACTGCTCTGGACTCTTCTAGACCTCTCAAAGGCTTTTCTCTTCCTTCTTCCAAAGGGTTTCTTTCCCTCTCTGTCCATCCGGTTTGGCTTCTGCTTCTGATGATCCTTCAGATGAAACTGATGATCAAGCTCAAGCTGATTCTCAGGATAATGAGGATGATTCTCTGTAGAATAAACTCTACCTTTATTCTGCTTAGATGAGTGCTCCTCCCTAACACAGCGCAGCTGTGCTGAATCAGGCCCTGCCCTTTGAGATGAGTGCTTAGGGATTACCTCATAGCCCTCCTGATTGAACACACGTTTCCCCACTTCATCTCCTCTAATGGCTGCTGGAAACCTGGTGCATTCTGGGACTTGTAGTCTTTTATGGGAAAATTCTGTTTTCTTATTTCTACCAGAACTGACAGGTTGCTTGTTCAGAGACACTTCACCTTTTCTATAGCTCCTTCCTGAGCTATGATAAGCTTCCTTATCACAACCTTCAGGTAGCGGCATCGCCGATTCCACCACCGACGCTCGGTTCGATGCCCAGTCTGGAATCCATATCCAGTCTAGATGACTTGGTTCCGACGCGTTTCGGAGCCGATCCATGTCGCTTCCGACTACGCAGTACCGGGGATAATCACCAAAGCTCTCTGGTTACCTCGGTACCGCTTCGGCAACCTCCGATACCTGCTACGATGGCATTACCGTCCCCGATGCCGGTACCGGTGTCGACGTTGTTTCCTGCAGTTCCATCGGTGCCATCGATCCTTTCTATGCCTAGCTTGGAATCGATACCGGGAACCGACGACGCAGTACTAACTGCCTCGAATCAGAACTGTCAGTATCGTTCTCCATCTAGCAGGATTCTTTTTATGCACCAGTCCAGTAGGTCTTCTGGTGTTCACGCTGCTCATTCAACCTCAGCCTACCGAGGAATAGTTCCTCTGGGAGATCCTTCTTTTCAGAAATTTCTCCTTGACATGGCAGCCTTTCTTGCCATTCCTATTCCTGGTCCTACTCTTGACCAAGATCCTGCAGAAAAGGAAACCATAATGCTTCCTTTGCATCAGTCTTTGCAGGACATTCTTCTGAGGATTTGGGAATCACCTTTAAAGGTTCCTGCGCCTTCTACAGCCATGAATGTTCTGTATCAGGTGCCTCCCTCTCCGGGGTTTCAGAAAAGCCAACTTCCGCATCATTCCATTGTAGTGGAATCAGCAATGAGGAAGGTCAGAAGCAAGAAGAAGCATTCTTCTTTCCCAACAGGTCGTGCATCTAAAGCACTTGATGCCTTTGGACGTCAAACCTTCCAAACTTCTATGTTGGCTTCAAGAATTATTTCATATATTTTTTATATGAGTCTTATACTTCAGGAGGTCACAGATAAGTTATCTCTTTTGTCTCCTTTTTTGTCAGAACCTAAGGCCTCTGACTATTCCTTGCTTCTTAATCATAGCAGGAATATCTCTTGGTTTCTTTCCCGGGCTTCTCTAGACTCTTTTGAGTCTGTTAGCAGATCCTCTGCTATTGCCATTGGTCGTACAGCGTGGCTGCAGGCTTCAGACTTGAGCAGATGGGCACAACATACACTGGGTAATTCTCCTTGTACTGGAGAAAACCTTTTCAATAGAGAAGCTTTACGTCAGGTTGCTCATTGCTCCACTGACTTTCCTGGTTCTGGAAACCATCCTAAGCCTTCTTTTTCCCCAGGACGTAGGAAATGTCCTACCAAACCGTCTTTCCCGAAGAAGAGAAAGTTTCATCCTTCTTCTGCCCATCCTCCCGGTGTACCCAAGCAAGGGACATCTCATCCTGGTCTGAAGTCTCCAGACTCTACCCAGTCTACTCATAACCAGCACCCATAGGTTCCTGTGTATTGCAATCTACAGTTAACTTCTCCTTAGCGGAAGTTTATTCTTCAAACTCTACACTGGTTTTTCTTTTCCAGTATGCTATGCTCTTGGGATACTTTTGTCCATGGGTTACAGACTTCTCCCTTTCTTACTACCACGAAGGGAGGTTACAACTATCCCATGATAGTTCTGTCCCCATATGGACATCTTTTCCCTCAGCTGACTTACCACATGGTAAGTCACTTTCCAACCCCCTCTCTTCCAGGGTCTCCCCTACTTGAGTTGGTGCCATACTGAAACACTTCCTTTTCTTCCAGTGTAGACTGTTTGTTTTTCCTTCGACGCGTGCTCTGAACAACTCATCAGACTGGAAGGGAAATCTTCTCCGCTGCCTTTGTCGGTTTTCTCTCTGTTTTCATACAAGAGAATCCCCTCTGTTGTTTGGTTCAGTTGCTGTATATGCAGAAGTTCCAGTGATTACTTAGTGCTCATTGCAAGCTACTTGCAACTATCTTGCATAATACTATTCACTGCAGCTTCTCTTCTTCTAGCCATATCCTTACCTAGGATATGGCGACACACCTGACTTCTGTCAGTTTTATCTTATAATTCTCCTGCACACTGCTCTCTGCAATCTTCAGAGAAGCTTTCTGCTATGGGCCCTTGCTACAGAGTATTGAACTTGTCTCTGAGGGTCTTTCATATACAGAGGACAAGTTTTTTTCTACGTGAATGTCCACGGAGTTTCCAATCTGGCCGGAATATACTCCTGTTCCTTCCAGCTTGGCATTATGTTTTCTACTCCACTTGGACAACGCATACTCTTTTACCGTACATGATGCCCCTGAACCCCTTGGCTGGGTCACTTTGGTATCGTCTCTGCGTTCTTCTTGTCCTTCGGACATATCAGAGTCCTAAGGTACTGCTAACGTACTCTTGCCAGACTGCTGTTGTCCTCTGTGTTTCACGCAACCATGCTGGTTCTTCCACTGACCTACATTCCTGCTCCACAGAAATAGTTTTTCTATATTTCTTCAGATGGGTTTCACCCCCTATTATTGGATGAATTTTTTTTTTCCCATCACATTCCCCATGTGAATGTTTTTCTGTGGCTCGGTTGCAGGCATGTATTTTTAAAATTACTTTCCTGTATGTATGTGTCCTGTGCATACATGTTTTTATACCCTGGGTGGGCATCAGCCACCCCCTCTCTATCTATATTTATTTATTTATTTATTTATTTATTTGCAAATCTCTTATATACCGCCACTTCCCAAGATCAGTGGCGGTTTACATTAAACAACAAATACATAAAACATTGCTATGGTAAGCAGTTACATCGAACAGTATTTAAACTATATACAGGTATATTGAACAGTGTTCAAAACTATATACAGGTAGTTAATATCAAGTACTAAGAACAGAAATCAGTACTATATATAGATAGATTTGATCAATATTTGAACAATATTTGAAAACTATTTACATATATATATTGAGGTTTTATCAATGGGTTTCTATTGGAAGTAGTTTTGCAAGTATTAGGGCGAGCATATTATGGAGATCTAGGGTAGCATTGCAATAATTAGAGGGAACGTTCATAGATCTAAGGAGGATGAGAGGTCTTAGCCAGTTCTTTATCTGTGTTGGAATAATATTGCGTGAACAAGTAGGTTTTTAGATCTTTTCTGAATTGTTTCAGGTCTTTTATTTCCCTTAGTTGATCCGGGAGATTATTCCATAGAGAAGGTGCTACATATGAGAAGGCACCTGTACTTGTTATGTGTTTAGTTTTTCTTATTGAGTCAGGGACTGCAATAGTATGCAGGTTCTTTCTACGTCTTACTCTATTTTCTGTAGGTCTATGAATTAGTGTAGAGAGGTATGATGGGGCAATCTGGTTTATCAGTTTGAAAGTGGTCAATATTATTTTATATTGAATTCTACTTTGTATAGGTAGCCAATGTAATGAATAAAGTATCGGGGTGATGTGATCAGTCAGTTTGGCTTTGAAGATTATTCTAGCTGTAACATTTTGAGCCATCTGTAGTATTTTTAAGCTCTTTTTAGATACACCTGTTAATATCCCATTGCAGTAATCAAAATGGGGTGTTATCAGAGCCTGTGTGATGGTTCTAAAGTCATTGAATTCTAATAGCGGTCTCAGTTGTTGAATTGAGCGTAGCTTGTAGTATATTGTTTTGGTTGTTTTCTTGATATGGCTTGTGAAGTTAAGAGCCTTGTCTATAGTGACCCCTAAGTATTTAATATTTTCCTTTATAGGTATGTTAAAGTTAAAGATTTTGATGTCAGTTGGTGGTGTATAATTTGTGTTTCTTGAGGTGATAAGTATCTCTGTTTTTTTGAAGTTGATTTTCAAATTGTTTTCACTTAGCCATTTTTCAGCATCTATGAGGCAGTTTGCTATATTGTCATAGTTTGGATCTTGTATGTCAAATGCAGAGTATAGCATAATGTCATCCGCATATATCTGGTATTTCATCTTGTGGTTTTGAAAAATGGTACAGATTGGTTGGAGATAGAGGTTGAACAGAAGGGCAGATAAGGCAGAGCCCTGGGGTATTCCCTGTTCTTGAGGAAAAGTAGGTGAGGAGTTCTGGTTAACTTTTACAAATTGTGTACGGTCAGATATATAGGATTTAAACCATTCTAGTGTAATTTTCCTTAATCCAATTTGTTTGAGCCTTGATATAAGTATGTTGTGATTTACACTATCAAAGGCCGCAGATATATCTAGAAATACCATAATAAAAGCTTGTTTTGTGTTGTCTAGTCCTTTGTTTAGGGTATCGAGGAGAGCAAGCAGAAGGGTCTCTACACCATGATATGGTCGGAATCCATATTGATGATCATCAAGGGGGGCAAATGTATCTATATAGTCCTGTAGTTGTAATTGTACAACTTTTTCTATAATTTTTGTTATAAAGGGGATACTGGCAATTGGGCGATATGAGGCTGGGTCATTCTCATTTAGAGATTTATTCTTTAAAATTGGTCGAATTGCAGAATTTTTTAGTTCTTTTGGTAGTACCCCCTGCTGGATGGAGCTGTTTACTATTTTGAGAATAAATGGGGCAAGTTCTTCTTTTGTTGACTTAATCCAGGTGACTGGGCATGGATCAAGGATAGATGTGGTGGTATTGATATTTGATATTATGTTTAGTATTTGTTTTTTATCAGTGGGTTGGAAGGAATTCCATCTATTGTTATTGTTCAGTGATATTATAGGATCTGGTATTGGTATCAATGATAGTTTTAGTTTACTAGCAAAATAGTTTGCTAAATCAGATAAGTTAATAGGGATGAGCTGGGAGTTGTTATTAGAAGCTTTAGATAGGGATTTTACTATTTCAAATAGTTCCCTCGGACGATTAATAGCCTTAGTTAATATAGAAGTATGATATAATTTCTTTGCATTATTAGTTGCTGCTCTGTATGTGTTAAGTGTTGTAAAGTAGAGAACCCTAAGTTCAGGTGTTTTCTTTACACGCCATTTTCTTTCTATTTTTCTTAGGTTTTTTTTGATAGTAGCCAGTTCATGAGTATACCATTTTTCTGAAGTTCCTTTATGAGGCTTTTTAGGTTTTAGTGTTAATGGTTTAGAGGCTTCTCTTAATACCGAGTTCCAGTTAGTAATTACTTCGTCAATGTTGTTTGAATTTATATCTAGTTGAGGTATTATTGTTTCTAGAAATTCTTCTGATATAAATGGACAGAATCGCGGTCCATGATGTGTTGCAGTTTGTTGATGAGAGGATGTGTGTGAGGTGTGGATTGAGAATTGGATCATAAAATGATCAGACCATGGTACTTGGGTTACAGTGGGAGGGTTGTAGTGATGTGCCTCCAGCATATGTTCAGGAAGAAAAACAAGGTCAAGAGTGTTGCCTTTAATGTGTGTGGGGTGTTTGACTATTTGTTTAAAACCCATGTCTTCCATTGATTCTAGGAAGGTTGAGTGTAAAGTGTTGTTAATGGTTGTTAAATTGAAGTCACCCAACACAACATGAGGTTTGTTCATTGTGGTCTTACAGATTGTTTCTAGGATGGTTGTTAAGTTCTCTGCATCTGAAGATGGAGGTCTGTAAAATAGGCAGATGGCTAATTTTTTATTCTCTAATTTTAAGATATCAATATTTTCTTTAGATTCACAAATCGTTGAGGAACAGTTTAAGCTAGATTTAGCTAGAATGAGTATACCACCTCCTTTCTTATGATTACGGTTACAGTGAAAGATTGAATATCCGGTCATTTTTATTTGGTTTAGCAAAATTGTGTCTGAATTGGACAGCCAAGTCTCTGTTACGCAGAGAAAGTCAGGTTTCTCGTCTGTGATAATATCTGTAATGATAGGTATTTTATTTCTAATTGATCTTGAATTGATCAGAATGATTTTTAATGTTTGATTTGGGGTAGTTAGAATTTTAATTATAGGTTGAGGTTTTAGTTTTATGTGGATTAACCTCTTAGCTTGGGGATTTGTGTTTCTTGGATAAGGGTTTGTGTTAAAATTATTATTGTGTTTCTGTTTGTAGTGGTATGGTATGACTTGTATGTGAGCTAAACCAGTATGGTCCAAGTGTGGGCATGGTATTTGGAGACAGTAGTTAAAAGAGAGTGTTAGACAAATATATATCCCTAAGGCATATAGAAAGTGTATGGTTAGGTGTATCAGTTTCATTTTGAGACTTGTAGTGTTTTATTTACACTATGGGAAAAAATGTCTGAAGTGATAGGTATATGCTATTCTTAAATAGTTCAGAATTATAGCAAGATAATGGTGTATACAGTTTCTGTTACAATTTAATGTGATAATAGTAACAAGTATGGTTACTCTGTAACATTGAATATTCTGTGAACTGGAATAGATACTCTGTAACAATGTGGGATTATCAATTGCTTAGAAAGCGAGAATCTAGGGTAGAATGGTTCCTGGTGTATTACCAACTTTAAACATGCAATTAGAACTAGCAGCTGTATAGCATTTCTGTGATATATTATACTTTCAACAGTAATTAAGTCATTCTGGTTATACCCTATGTGTGAAATATCTTACTGACAACAGTAATTGAATCGTACTAGTTGTACTCTATTCAAGAGTTTATGTTACTGGCAACAGTATTAAATTCTGATAAATATAATTTGTACTCTATTTGTGAGTATATGCTACTGACAACAGTAATAAATTCTGACAGATAAATTTGTAATGGCGATATGTATTATTACTAACGCTAGTATTGCAGTTTTATGGAATGAGTTAATTACAACAGAGATTAAAGTATACCAGATTACAATATAGATGCTATAAACTAATTATAAGTTCAACTGAAAAGGATAGGTCTATTAACGAAGCTTATCATCAGGTATACTTGCTGCGATTTGGTAGGATGGCAATTTAGTGCGGTACACGATCTCAAATCTAAGGGAGCTCAGTGGTACCGAAGGACGATGTTAGACTCTGCGTTGATTTCCTTCCCAGATTTGATAGGCGATCGAGGATCTTGTGGTGCCTTTGCCTTAGGGCCGTGCTAAAGGGCCTCAGGCGCGGGTACGCCTGCTGGTAGCTGCTTTTTAAAAGGTGGACTCAGCCCCGATAGGGTAGAGCACTTTGTGGTAGCGTTCCTGTTGGTTCGATCCCTCCAAGGGAGAGCTAGCAGCGTGTAGGTGCAGGGCTGCACGCAGAGAGCTCACTGCCTGCTGGTGGCAGCTTTTTTCGAAGGTGAACTCAGAAAGATTCCTTAGTGTGCTTATGATGTCGAGTAGTCTGTTGTTTGCCGTAGCTGCAGGGGGCTTCGTGTAGCGGTTTTGTGAGAATGTACCTCAGATGGGAAAGGCGTTCTTTTATAGGTGGTTGTAGCTGTTGTAGGTCTGTTCTTGATAAGGGCTGCTGCCTAAGGGCCACGCCAAAGGGCCCTCTGGCGAGGCCCTCAGGCACGGGCACGCAAGGCGCGGGTGCGCTTGCTGGCAGGCTCCTTTTCAATCTGCCGCACTGCCCCGATTGGTGAGCAGATGGGCTGGAGGCGTCCCGGTGGAGATGAGAGCTCGATCCCTCCTGGGAGAGCACGCGGGGGAGCAAAGGGACTCTTGTCCTGCTGGCGGGCTCCTTTTCAATCTGCCGCACTGCCCCGATTGGTGAGCAGATGGGCTGGAGGCGTCCCGGTGGAGATGAGAGCTCGATCCCTCCTGGGAGAGCACGCAGGGGAGCAAAGGGGCTCTTGTCCTGCTGGCGGGCTCCTTTTCAATCTGCCGCACTGCCCCGATTGGTGAGCAGATGGGCTGGAGGCGTCCCGGTGGAGATGAGAGCTCGATCCCTCCTGGGAGAGCACGCGGGGGAGCAAAGGGACTCTTGTCCTGCTGGCGGGCTCCTTTTCAATCTGCCGCACTGCCCTGATTGGTGAGCAGATGGGCTGGAGGCGTCCCGGTGGAGATGAGAGCTCGATCCCTCCTGGGAGAGCACGCGGGGGAGCAAAGGGACTCTTGTCCTGCTGGCGGGCTCCTTTTCAATCTGCCGCACTGCCCCGATTGGTGAGCAGATGGGCTGGAGGCGTCCCGGTGGAGATGAGAGCTCGATCCCTCCTGGGAGAGCACGCGGGGGAGCAAAGAAAAATATCTATCTACATTTCTATATGTAGATATATATATCACGCTTGTCTTGGCATATATATATTCTCATCTGTATAGATATGTATGTCTTTCCATATATATATCCATATATATATATATATATATAGGTATGCGCATATTGGGAGATGTCCATAGCACCCTATGTCTAACCTATCTCTCTGACTGTCGGTGCTTAGGTTTTTATTTTCTTATGGGGTCCAGACAGTAAACTGCCTATTATCATATGGCTCAGTAACTGGGACTAGTTATACTAACAATTACTGCTGTGACGTCAACAGCTTCTATTTTTGTTATACATCTCCCTTTCTATGCAGTCTCAAACTTCAATGTCTTCCTATCTCTTACCAGCTAGGAAAGACAGTGTACATCTTCAGTATTCCTGGGTACACTTCTGTTCTCCTTGGGAATAGGGACTTTTTTCCATACCCTCTCTTCCCTTCCGGACTGGGCTTATTTTCCAGATCGGTCAGTTTTCTTCTTTTAGTCCTCAATGTTTATGACTCTGTACCTAAAAGAGTTCTCAGCTTTCCCATAAAGCTTTCCATTGCAGGCCTGCTGATCTTCTTCTGCCCCGGTTGACACCTGGGTCACCTGCCCATTCCAGATTGGAACTTCTTCCTCACTGCTGTGGAGTTACCTCGAAGATTCCGCTACTGCATATACTGTCTACTTCCTACAATCCAGTAGGTAAGCTCTGTATTGTGCTAGTTCATTAAATATTTTACTGGTACTTGACATACATTCTAAAGACTTTTTCCCTGTAGTCTTTAGATTCGCTGTTCCTCTGCAGCTCTGCTCTATTCAACTCCTACCCCCCATCCCCCAGGGGATGCCGGAGATCCAGGTTTGGGAAATGCCGTCCTGTTCCAGGGATACGCATTTTATGGGATCTCCCTTGGCACCCGCAGCTAGGGAGTCCCCATGTGTGAAGACTCATTCCTGCTTGTTCCTGGAGATAGCACAGTTACTTACCTGTAACAGGTGATCTCCGGAACAGCAGGAATTAGTCTTCACAACCCACCCACCTCCCCTAGGAGTTGTATCTATCTATCTCCTTTCCTCTTTCTCTCCTTCTGTCTCAGCTATGAAACTCAACTGAGGAGAGGCAGTGGGAAAGGCGGGAAGTCACCGCGCAGGCGCGAGGGATGCTCCCAAAGGCTTTCTGATTGGATGCTGGGGAGCATTCCCGTGCGGGCTCCGTCGGCGCCGACGTACCCATGTGTGAAGACTAATTCCTGCTGTTCCGGAGATCACCTGTTACAGGTAAGTAACTGTGCTTTACCACCGCTTCCCTTCGAAGGAAACTTTTTCATTGAGTTTCCAAAAGCGTACTCCCCTTTCCCTTTTAGTTTCACGAACCTCCACCCAAGTTGGTGCATGATCAGATCATGTTATATTAACAATCTCTGTCATCCCCAATTTTAATTCCCATATTCTATCAATTAATATAAATCTATCCGACTAAAGCTTTTATGGGGATGTGAGTAGAAGGTATATTTTCTACTGTCCTTATTTTGTGACTGCCATGCATCGGAAAGCTGAAATTTCTTTGTGATTCCTTTCACTATTCAACAGCTTTTTGTGTTGCCGTCCCCCCCCCCCCCTTTGCCTGCCGATCCCAGCTGGGCTGTAATGCTAAGTTAAAATCCCTTCCCATGACCATTTTCCCTTGCACTGATCGGATCAGTATCTCACGAACTTCCCTCCAAACGATATGGATACTGACTGCTAACTAGTAGCCCTTCATCCTTACGTCATAAATGAGTTTCCTGTACCATTACAATGTCCCATCGCAACCTCTCCGCCTCCCTAAAGAGGTGTTGTCTTTTCTGCGGAGTGTTAAGCCCCTTAGCATTTATAGTGCCTATCCGCACCATTTTGGCTTTTGATTAAATGCTGGTTCCCTGCTGCACCCCCTCCCCCCTTCCCCAGATCTTTGATCTCTTCCTGGAGATTTCTCCATCCTAGGGCGATGACATCTATCCCGGCCTCATTCTCCGCTCATTTCCTCCTCTCCTCCTCCGCCGCCCCTTCTCATAAACCCCATTTGCCCCTCCTCCCTTCCATACACATCTTACTGTTCCCCCCCCTTGCCCCCTCATTCGCATATCAACCACTTTCAAAGTCCATTCCTCCAGCCCACATACACGCACAGACATTCAAACATCACTTACAGTCATGATGTTGCTAAACAGCCACAGACCCTGTAGCCCCATCTCTCCGCACCCAACATTTAACAATTAACAATCAACCAACATCAACAACCCCTGAAGGCAATGTCCGCTCAGAACCATACTTAATGTTCTCACATAAGAGTGTCAGGGCCCTGTCGACGACAAGCTTTTCCCATCCACCACTGCTGTTGATCAAGTCTCTTTCAGGAGGTGTCCTTCTCCGGGGTACCCTCTCCACTCCTGCCCTTAGACAGTCTGGTCAACCTCCGGTCCTTGCTACTGACTCTCTGCCACCTCAAGTCCACCCTTCTCAAGTCCCACAGTTCGCTCTAGCTTGGAATTACACCAAGGACCGTCCGGGATACTCTGAATCCCCAGATCCTTCAGTGCTCTCCACTCTTCCCCACTGTTCTTCACGCGTTTTGTCACTCCTTTCACTGTGATTGCCAGTCCAAAGGGGTACAGCCACTTGTACTTCAACCCCTTTCTCCATAGTAGCGCCGTCACTTCCCTCATTTCCCGCCAACGCTGTAGTGTACCTGGTGACAGATCTTGATACATCTCAATTCTATGGCCCTTCCACTGAAAAAGCCCCTGTTTTCGAGCTTCCGCTAGGATTCGCTCTTTCAACTTGTAGGAGCTCAGACACACCACTATATCGCAGGAGCGGTTATCTTTAATGGGCCCTAAGCTCCCGTGTACCCGCTCCATTTGTATGTGAATCTCCTCTCCTGCGGGCTCCGAATCAGCAGGTCGCAGCAAAGACCCAAACACCTCTTTTAACACTGCATCACAGTCTCTATACTGAGGCTCTTCTGGGATTCCTCTTACCCACAAATTGCTCCTTCGGGAGCGGTCCTCCAGGTTCTCGGTCTTTTCTTGCAACAGCTCTTGTGCCTGCTTCAAAGCCTCCCACCTGAACTGCAGATCTCCGAGCATTTCCAACTGGAGTTCTATTTGATTCTTATTTTCTTCCACTCTAGCATGGAGGTCTGCTATAGCTTGTCTCAATGCTCCCAGGGTCTCTTTAATTTCAGTTTTAACCCACTAATTTCGGCTTACAGCTCTTCTTTCAGTTTATCAAGCCATATTTTTAGTACCTCCACTGCCCCAAAGCTCAAAGTCTCATCTGCTTCCTCCTCGGCGTCACTCGCTCTCCCAACAGCCATCTTGCTGTCTCCTTCCTCTCCCTGTAGGGCTTCAGCAATGACGTATGCAGAGTGATACGCCGCTAGTCTTTTTTTTTGCCAACAATCCTCCCTTCACCTTGTCCATCGCTCTGCTACCGCTCAGGACAAGCTGGGTTGAGTCCTGCCATCTTTATAGCTCTATTAGAGGCCGGTTGCCACGGAGCTCCCTCACCATGCGGCCATCCTGCCTGCTGATGTCACCAGAACACCGCTTGAACTTTTTACCACACCCTCCACACCCCACTCTTATCCCTTCATTTCCTTCACTGTGAGTATTCATCCCCACATCTGTGCTCCAGCTCCCATTACATCAGGGCAGGTTTTAGACATACAGAGGCCCAGGGTAGAAACTGTGGAGAAGGCCCCAAAGCCCACCTTCAAGCTATTTCTCCTTCAAATTGAGGCAAGATTGTGGCCTCATGTGACATGGAGGCCCAGGGCAATTGCCTTGTTTGCCATTCCCTAACGCCAGCCCTGTTCTACATACAAGTGCAAAAGAAACAATAGAGCATGGGCATTGTGCTTGATTAGTTACCTCAGCTGCTCCTTGAAGTGGCATATGTGGTTGTCAGAGGCCTGCCACTGCTTCTGTTCCCACAGTTTAGAGTTGCATCAAGTGCTTAGTGTGCACACTACCCATCTTACGCAGTCTGGAGATAAGAAAGAAGTCAAAAGGATTTGAGAGAGGAGATATTTGTGCAGTATGCGTGCTGCACAAAATGGGGCCCAGATATCTATGCTGTACATGTGGCCCATTAATCCCCACACTCTAGAAGTTCATGCCAAAATTAGAAAGGAGAAACATGTGTGATTATACAAGGACTCAGTGGGAGAGTCACTGCTGGTGTGTCTTACTGCTGCAACGTGGTGAGAAGAGAGTCCAGGCCTAATGGCACACTGTTTGGGAAACACTGCTTTATACGTCTTCATTTTTGTTTGGGCTATTTTCCAGTTGTTTTTGCAAAATTTCCATTAAAGCTTTCTGTTTAGTCAGCTGGGTCTTTGATTACAATTCCTTCCCTTATACACAGATCCCATTTGCACACCTTTTGTATTACTCCTTTTAGTAATTGTCAGCTCTCCTGAACTGCTTTCCCTTAGTCGTGCTTCCCATGGGATCTTATCTACTAGTTTTCTAAGTGCAGTTCATGAAGAGTTGACATTTCTACTAATTATATGAATTTCTGAAGTGTTAGCCTGTCAATAAGTAGTTCTATTTTAAATTAATGCCCATTAATATTCAAACAGGCATCAAAGCATTAGTCACAGCATGCAAAGCGGTGTTGTAATCATATTGATTCTGAAGAAAACATGAATCTTTGTAGGTTGTAATAAGATGTAGTATATGAGTAGTATATGAACATCAAAAAGATGGTTCAATATTACTGCTAAAAGTCTGTACCATTTCTTTGTTGACATCGTATCTCTGGGAAACTGAAACCCTCGCATAAGACAAGTGGAGAAATTCAGTGATATCTGCTGAGCAGAAGCTGATTTTATTTATAAATCATTAATTATTACATCCTCTTTCTAGAGTGCTTCCAAATGATTAAGCTCTTTGGATTCAAGTTCCTAATACCCTTCATTGGAACCTTTTTTGCACAAAATTCTAATTGGTGACCACAGGGACTTATTTTCCTTAATATTACATCTTTATTTACTTGAGAAATATTATACAAAGACGTGAATTAGGTAGCATAGGTAAGCACATGAAGCCTAGCATAACTTTGAATTCCCAGAATGCCTGAGAGGCAACACATATTGAAGGACCTATTTTGAAGGGAAAAGAAAGCAGAAGTTCAGCAAAGCCCATACATTTTTGGTTGTTATTCAGATGATTAGTAATAGCCATCTGGGGACCAAGGGATTAGCTTTTTAAATTAGTTTTAGTAATAGGTTTATAGGCAGTGTGAGGCTATGAGAGGGTTGCTTTATTATTTATCTTACTTCTTTTAAATGACTTAAATTCTGTCACTGTCAATCAACAGACTCTAATACCATAAATCCAGAATAAGCAGAACAAATGAAAGGTGGAGCCCGATTCCCGTAGGGGCATGTCCGGATGCCCCTAGGCAAGAGGGGCCCTTTTGGACCTGATTCTGGTCCGTGGGAACACAGCCGAATCGGGCCTGAGGATGGCCCGGCGTACCCCTGCTGCCTGCAGAGACATCTTTCCTGCAGGCACCCTTGGCCGTGGTGGCTCAGCCCCCCTCCTGCCTGCTACTTGACCCATGGCTGGCCAGTCGGGGCCTGGATAGGGTGGCAGAGACCCCCCCCCCTGCACCAGGCCCCAGGGCGTGTTCTCTGGGTTTTCGCTGCTTATACCACCTCTGAGATGGTATAAGCAGTGCGTCCCTACAGGCCCGGCAGTATGTACAGGACTGTGATCTGAATTGGCCCTGTTTGTGCTGCTGGACTGGCCTGCCCCTACTCCGCACTGACGCCACCCCTCCTGCCCCCGCCAGCTCTCCCTATCTTAAAGCATGGAACATGCGGCGAGGGCAGGAGGGGAAATAGGGTCTAGGCAGCTTGCAGGGCTGCAGGTCCCGCAACCCACATTTCAGAAAGACCTCCTAAATGTGTAATCAAACTCTGGAATTCATTGGCAGAAGATGTAGTAAAAGCTGTATGTGTAGCTGGGTTTAAAAGTGGTTTGGACAAGTTCCTGGAGGAAAAGTCCATAAACCATTATTAAAGTGGACTGGGAAAATCTACTGTTTACCCCTGGGATAAAGCAGCATGGACTCTGTCTAACTTTTGGAACCTGACAGGTACTTGTGACCTGGATTGGTCACTATGGGAAACAGGATACTGGGCTTCATGGATCTTTGGTCTGACCCTATATGGAATATCTAATTTTCTTATAAAAATAATACAGTGATTTTCAACACTATAGAATTTAGCTCATGCCTTTTCTCAGAAGTTCAAGGCAAGTTACATTCAGGTACAGAGGGTACTTTCCTGTCCTCAGAGAGCTTAAAATTTAAGTTTGTACCTGAGGCGATAGAGAGTTAAGTAACTTCCTCAAGATCATACTGGCTACAGCATTTAAATATTTTACTAATGTTCAGCATCACTATCCAAAGAAGCAGTGACTTTGAATTTATGTACACACCAACTACTGCCATTGTTACATATTTAGCCACTATTCATGTAGCTAAGCTGTCCTAAATTAAACCGCATAGCTATATGGATAGTAGCCAAATATTGCCCATACTCTGTGGACAAGCAGGATAAGTACTTACGTATTGGAGACCAACTGAGCCCCACGCAGGAACCTCTCCTGCTCGTTCTAGAAAATTTTGGAATGGTTTTATCATGCATGCGTTCAAATTCTCACCTGTCACAACTGCGCTTCATTCCTTCAGTCTTCATTTGTCCATAAAGTCCCACAGGTGTGTCCCACATTGGTTTGTGTACTGTATTTGATTTATAATTTTTTCCAGTGTTTCTGCTCTTTTGTGAGTTTTTCTTTTATGCTGTTACTGTCACACAAGTAGATTCAGCCAACCCATTCTTCAGAGTCTGTTGGTGAATTAGAATCCAACTCCACATCCATCTTAAGCCCTGTTTTTTTCTCTATTATTTTATACCTTTGAATAACTGGTTTAAGTTGCTTGACTTTCCCAATGAGAGTGGGAAGGGCAGAGATAGCTTTAGACTGTTATTGATAATACAGTAACATCACAATAATATAAATACCAGGTGCCCATTATAACCTTGTATTATTTTTGAGTTAAAACTGTTTTAGATTGAACTTTGTAAAAAGAAAGCAATGTATAAAGGAGTAATTTTTTACATAACTTGAGTGTGTAAACAGCATTGCATGCACTCAAGTAGGCTTTTATTAAATTTCCCAGGAGTATACTCACATAAAAGTAGGCATTAGAACATAAGAACATAAGATATGCCATACTGGGTCAGACCAAGGTCCATCAAGCCCAGTATTCTGTTTCCAACAGTGGCCAATCTAGGTCATATGTACCTAGCAGTTTCCCCAAGAGACACTAGTTCCACAATGCTTGTACTGGGTCAAGCATTGATATCTTCGGTCACTTCTTAATAATGGTTTATGGACCTTTCCTCCAGGAACTTGTCCAAACCTTTTTTAAACCCAGCTACACTAACAGCCTTTACTACATCCTCTGGTAACAAATTCCAGAGTTTGATTACACGTTGAGTGAAAAAATATTTTCTTTTATTAGTCATAAATAGTTTACCCTGTAGCTTCATTGCATGTCCCCTAGTCTTTCTATATTCTGATAAGGTAAACAATCGATCTACGTTTACCCGTTCCACTCCGTTCATTAATTTATAGACTTCTATCATATCTCCCCTCAGCCGTCTCTTTTCCAGGTTAAAGAGCCCTAACCTTTTTAGCCTTTCTTCATAGGAGTATCCTTCCATCCCCTTTACCATTTTGGTGGCTCTTCTCTGTACCTTTTCTAAAATCGCTATATCCTTTTTAAGATACGGTGACCAGAATTGCACACAATATTCAAGGTGCGGTCTCACCATGGAACGATATAGAGGCATTATAATATCTTTTGTTTTATTTTCCATTCCTTTCCTTATCATACCTAGCATTCTATTTGCTCTCTTGGCCGCCGCTGCACACTGGGCCGAGGGTTTTAACATGGTATCCACAATGACCCCTAAATCTTTTTCCTGGGTGGTGGTTCCTAATGTGGAACCTTGCATCGTGTAACCATAGATCTCCAGGAACAAGCAGGAATGAGTCTTCACATATGGGTACGTCGGCGCCGACGGAGCCCGCACGGAAATGCTCCCCAGCATCCAATCAGAAAGCCTTTGGGAGCATCCCTCGCGCCTGCGCGGTGACTTTCCGCCTTTCCCACTGCCTCTCCCCAGTTTTCGTTTTTCCGCGGAGCCAACAGGACGTACCTCCTGTCACCGCAGAAACCTTTTTCTTTAAAATCCTTAATTTCTTGTTTTCCTGTGGTCGCGGCTGTTTTTCCCGCCGATACCGGTACCGCCGGTGCTTTATTCTTTTCTTTTCCAACTTAGAGAAATAACTTCTCCTCAGTTTTTTTCTTTTATCTTTTTGAGGCCTAACAGGCCTTTCCAACATGGAGCCTTCTTCCCCTAAGAAGTGCCTTCACTGCGGAAACTTAGTTTTCTTTTTAGACTCCAGTGCCTGGTGCCTAACCGGTTTGGGTCCTGACCCCTTTTCCCCTGGTCCATCGGGCTTTAGTATCGGGAGAAGACCTTCCCTTTTTCGGGTATCTCTCGATGCCGTTTTTCCTCCTGAGGTGAGGATGCGGGTTTATTCTTCTCTCCAGGATCAGGTAACCCACAAACAGTCTGTTAAGACTAGCCAATTCTTGATGGATAGGTCTCATGCCCAGCATGATGACGGCTCCGGCCTTGCCCTCAAGACCCCATTGGCAATAAGACCCCGGTGGGAGTCTTCGGGCTCCAAAGCATTTACGGGGTTTCAGGTTGTTCCTGGGGTTCACTCCTCACAGAACATACCTGAGCCATGCTCGGGGGTGGTATCCGCTTCGAGCGGTACCGATCCCCCGGCATCGGCACCGGTGTCGAGTGCTCCACTCTTCACCAAGGATCGTCAGCTGGTGTCCTCGGTACCTTCGGGGCCGATCAACACGACCCAGCCTGGCTTTCCTGCGTCCCCGCCATGCGCGGGGTTGGTACCGGCTTCGAGCGGTACCGCTCCACCGGAATTGGCACTGGTGTCGAGTGCTCCACTCTTCACCAGGGGTCGTCGTCTGGTGTCCTCGGTACCTTCGGGACCGATCGACCCGACCCAGACTGGTTTTCCTGCTTCCCAGCCATGCGCGGGGTTGGTGCCGGCTTCGAGCGGTGCCGATCCCCCGGCATCGGCACCGGTGTCGAGTGCTCCGCTCTTCACCAGGGATCGTCGTCGGGAGTCCTCGGTGCCTTCGGGGCCGATCGATACGACCCGGTCTAGATTTCCTGTATCCCAGCCAACCGTGGGGTTGATACCGGCATTGAGTGGTACCGATGCCCCGGCGTCGGCATCGGTGTCGAGTGTTCCACTCTTCACCGGGGATCGTCATCTGGTGCCCTGGGTACCTTCGGGGCCGACTGATGCGCCCCGGATGGGCTTTCCTCTATCTACGCCATGCTTGGGGGGGTACCGGCTTCGAGCAGTACCGATACCCCGACATCGGCGCCAGTGTCCTCTCTTCACCGGGTGTCGTCCTCGGACGTCCTCGGTGCCTTCGGTACCGATCGATACGATTCCGATTGACCTTCAGGTAGCGGCATCGCCGATTCCATCACCGACGCTCGGTTCGATGCCCAGTCTGGAATCCATATCCAGTCTAGATGACTTGGTCCCGACGCGTTTCGGAGCCGATCCATGTAGCCTCCGACTACGCAGTACCGGGGATAATCACCAAAGCTCTCTGGTTACCTCGGTACCGCTTCGGCAACCTCCGATACCTGCTACAATGGCATTACCGTCCCCGATGCCGGTACCGGTGTCGACGTCGTTTCCTGCAGTTCCATCGATGCCATCGATCCTTTCTATGCCTAGCTTGGAATCGATACCGGGAACCGACGACACAGTACTAACTGCCTCGAATCAGAATTGTTAGTATCGTTCTCCATCTAGCAGGATTCTTTTTATACACCAGTCCAGTAGGTCTTCTGGTGTTCATGCTGCTCATTCAACCTCAGCCTACCCAGGAATAGTTCCTCTGGGAGATCCTTCTTTTCAGAAATTTCTCCTTGACACGGCAGCCTTTCTTGCCATTCCTATTCCTGGTCCTACTCTTGACCAAGATCCTGCAGAAAAGGAAACCATAATGCTTCCTTTGCACCAGTCTTTGCAGGACCTTCTTCTGAGGATTTGGGAATCACCTTTAAAGGTTCCTGCGCCTTCTACAGCCATGAATGTTCTGTATCAGGTGCCTCCCTCTCCGGGGTTTCAGAAAAGCCAACTTCCGCATCATTCCATTGTAGTGGAATCAGCAATGAGGAAGGTCAGAAGCAAGAAGAAGCATTCTTCTTTCCCACCAGGTCGTGCATCTAAAGCACTTGATGCCTTTAGATGTCAAACCTTCCAAACTTCTATGTTGGCTTCAAGAATTATTTCATATATTTTTTATATGAGTCTCACACTTCAGGAGGTCACAGAGAAGTTATCTCTTTTGTCTCCTTTTTTGTCAGAACCCAAGGCCTCTGACTATTCCTTGCTTCTTAATCATAGCAGGAATATCTCTTGGTTCCTTTCTCGTGCTTCTCTAGACTCTTTTGAGTCTGTTAGCAGATCCTCTGCTATTGCCATTGGAGCGCGTCGTACAGCGTGGCTGCAGGCTTCAGACTTGAGCAGATGGGCAAAACATACACTGGGTAATTCTCCTTGTACTGGAGACAATCTTTTCAATAGAGAAGCTTTACGTCAGGTTGCTCATTGCTCCACTGACTTTCCTAGTTCTGGAAACCATCCTAAGCCTTCTTTTTCCCCAGGATGTAGGAAATGTCCTACCAAACCTTCTTTCCCGAAGAAGAGAAAGTTTCATCCTTCTTCTGCCCATCCTCCCGGGGTACCCAAGCAAGGGACATCTCATCCTAGTCTGAAGTCTCCAGACTACCCAGTCTGCTCATAACCGGCAACCATAGGTTCCTGTGTATTGCAATCTACAGTTAACTTCCCCTTAGCAGAAGTTTATTCTTCAAACTCTACACTGGTTTCTTTTCCAGTATGCTATGCTCTCGGATACTTTTGTCCATGGGTTGCAGAATTCTCCCTTTCTTACTACCACGAAGGGAGGTCACAACTATCCCATGATAGTTTCTGTCCCCATATGGACATCTTTTCCTTCAGCTGCCTTACCCTATGGTAAGTCACTTTCCAACCCCCTCTCTTCCAGGGTTTCCCCTGCTTGAGTTGGTGCCATACTGAAACACTATTTTTCTTCCAGTGTAGCCTGTTTGTTTTTCCTTCACTGCATGCTCTGAACAACTCATCGGACAGGGACGGAGATTCTCTCCGCTGCCTTTGTCTGTTTTCTCTCTGTTTTCTACAGGAGAATCCCCTCTGTTGTTTTGTTCAGTTGCTGTATATGCAGGAGTTCCAGTGATTACTTTAATGCTCATTGCAAGCTGCTTGCAACTATCTTGCATAATACTATTCACTGCAGCTTATCTTCTTCTAGCCATATCCTTTCCTCGGATGTGGCAACACGCCTGACTTCTGTCAGTTTTATCTTATAATTCTCCTGCACAATGCTCTCGGCAACCTTCAGAGAAGCTTCTACTCTGGGCCCTTACTACAGAGCATTGACCTTTGTCTCTGAGGGTCTTTCATTTACAGCAGACAAGCTTTTCTGCGTGAATGTCCACCGAGTTCCCAATCTGACCGGAATATGCTCCTGTTCCTTAAGAACATAAGAACATAAGAAATGCCATACTGGGTCAGACCGAGGTCCATCAAGCCCAGTATCCTGTTTCCAACAGTGGCCAATCTAGGTCATACGTACCTAGCAGTTTCCCCAAAAGACACAGGTTCTGCAGTGCTTGTACTAGGCCAAGCATTGATATCCTGGGTCCCTTTTTAATAGTGGTTTATGGACCTTTCCTCCAGGAACTTGTCCAAACCTTTTTTAAACCCAGCTATACTAACAGCCCTTACTACATCCTCCGGTAACAGATTCCAGAGTTTGATTACACGTTGAGAGAAGAAATATTTTCTCCTATTTGTCTTAAATAGTTTACCCTGTAGCTTCATTACATGCCCCCTAGTCCTTCTATATTCTGATAGCGTAAACAATTTATCCACGTTTATCCGTTCCACTCCATTCATTAATTTATACACCTCTATCATATCTCCCCTCAGCCGCCTCTTTTCTAGGTTAAAGAGCCCTAACCTTTTTAGCCTCTCTTCATAGGAGTAGCCTTCCATCCCCTTCACCAATTTGGTGGCTCTTCTCTGTACTTTTTCTAATAACTCTATGTCCTTTTTAAGATACGGTGACCAGAATTGCACACAATATTCAAGGTGCGGTCGTACCATGGAGCGATACAGAGGCATTATAATATCCTTTGTTTTATTCTCCATCCCTTTCCTTATGATACCTAGCATTCTATTTGCTTTCTTGGCCGCCGCTGCACACTGGGCGGAGGGTTTTAACATGTTATCCACGATGACTCCTAAATCTTTTTCCTGGGTGGTGGTTTCTAATGTGGAGCCTTGCATCTTGTAACTATAGTGTGGGTTGTTCTTTCCTAGGTGCATAACTTTGCACTTGTCCACATTAAATTTCATCTGCCATTTGGATGCCCAGTCTTCCAATTTATCCAGATCCTCCTGCAGTTTTCCACAATCCTCTTGGGTTTTAACAACTTTAAACAGTTTTGTGTCATCTGCAAATTTGATTACCTCACTAGTTATTCCCTTTTCCAGGTCATTTATGAATATGTCAAAAAGTAGCGGACCCAGTACAGATCCCTGGGGTACTCCACTATTCACCTTTTTCCATTGGGAATATTGGCCATTTAGCCCTACCCTCTGCTTTCTATCTTTTAACCAGTTCCCGATCCACAATAGTACACTGCCTCCTATCCCATGACTTTTTAGCTTCGCCAAGAGTCTCTGATGGGGGACCTTGTCAAAAGCTTTCTGAAAGTCCAGATACACTATATCAACCGACTCACCTTTGTCTACCTGTTTATGCACACCTTCAAAAAAACAGATCAGATTAGTAAGACAAGATCTTCCTTGTCTAAAGCCATGTTGGCTGTCTCCCATTAGGCCATGACTATCTACATGCTGTGTAATTTTGTTCTTTATGATGGCTTCTACCATTTTCCCTGGTACTGACGTCAGGCTCACCGGTCTGTAATTTCCCGGGTCACCCCTGGAACCCTTTTTAAAAATTGGTGTTACGTTGGCGACCCTCCAATCTTCAGGTATTACAGATGATTTTAATGAAAGTTCACAGATTACCAATAACAGGTCTGCAATCTCATATTTCAGTTCTTTCAACACTCTGGGATGTATACCATCCGGTCCAGGTGATTTGCTACTATTCAGTTTATCAAATAGTTGTAATATATCTTCCCGGTGTAGCGATATTTCTCTCAATTCCTCTGCAGTATCACCTTTAAATACCACTTCAGTCTTGGGTAACACCCCTACATCTTCCTCAGTAAAGACCGAAGCAAAGAATTCATTCAGTCTCTCTGCTATAGCCTTGTCTCCTCTTACTGCCCCTTTTACCCCTCTATCATCTAATGGTCCAATTGACTCTCTCACAGGCCTTTTGCTACGAATGTACTTGAAAAAGTCTTTATTTCGTGTTTTTGCTTCCGTAGCAAGTTTCTTCTCAAATTCCCGCTTTGCCTGCCTTATCAATGCTTTGCATTTAACTTGCCAGTGCTTGTGCTGTTTCCAGTTTTCATCATTTGGCTCTTTTTTCCATTTTCTGAAGGTTGCTCTTTTGGCAGCAACAGCCTCTCTGACCTCACCTTTAAACCA
Organism: Ichthyophis bannanicus; assembly: GCA_033557465.1. Classification (NCBI taxonomy): domain Eukaryota; kingdom Metazoa; phylum Chordata; class Amphibia; order Gymnophiona; family Ichthyophiidae; genus Ichthyophis; species Ichthyophis bannanicus. The sequence continues at coordinate 1,337,267,323 of CM066032.1, read as the reverse complement.
TGCTGGCAGTTTTTTGGACTTTCTTCCACTTTTCTTAATGCGTGGAATACAGCTGGTCTGGGCTTCGAGGATAGTATTTTTAAATAACACCCAAGCTTGCTGTAAGTCTTTAACCTTTGGAACCGCTCCTTTTAGTTTTTTCCGAACTATATTCCTCATTCTATCATAGTCACCCTTTTGAAAGTTAAAAGGTAGTACTGTGGATTCCTTTACTATCTGTCCTCCACTGATTAAATCAAACATGATCATACTATGATCACTATTGCCAAGTGGTCCCAACACCCTTATTTCTTGCACCAGATCTGGCGTTCCACTAAGGACTAGGTCCAGTATGGCTTCCCCTCTGGTCGGTTCATGAACCAGCTGCTCCAAGAAGCAGTCATTTATTTCATCTAGAAACTTTATCTCTTTAGCTTGTCCTGCTGTGACACTGTCCCAGTCGATACCGGGGTAATTGAAATCACCCATTACATCTAGAAACTTTATCTCTTTAGCTTGTCCTGCTGTGACACTGTCCCAGTCGATACCGGGGTAATTGAAATCACTCCTTACAGCTTGGCATTATGTTTTTCTACTCCACTTGGACAACGCATACTCCTTTATCGTACATGATACCCCTGAACCCCTTGGCTGGGTCACTCTGGTATCTTCGCGTTCTTCTTGTCCTTTGGACATATCAGAGTCCTAAAGTACTGCTGACGTACTCTTGCCAGACTGCTGTTATCCTCTGTTTTTCACGCAACCATACTGGTTCTTCCACTGACCTACATTCCTGCTCCACAGAAATCGATTCTCTATATTTCTTCAGGTGGGGTTCACCCCCTATTATTGGATGAATTTTTTCCCATCACATTCCCCATGTGAATGTTTTTTTCTGTGGCTCAGTTGCAGGCATGTATTCTGAAAAATTATTTTTATATACCTGGGTGGGCGTCAGCCATCCCACCTCTATCTATACATATATCTATCTACATGTCTATATGTAGATATATATATATAAAAAACTACTTGTCTACATACATATATTCTCATAGGTATAGATATGTATGTCTTCCATATATTGTGATGATGTGAAGGCTGCAGAGCCCTTTAAAAGTAGAAAAAACTCTGAGATTTGTTCCCACAAGCGGGGGATGGGATCACAGAAGCACATTTCCCACAGAGAGAATGAAACTAAGGCACATAGAAGCAGGGTTAGCTTGAAGCCACACCCAACCTCTAGGACAGCTGCAAGCAGAGAGAGGGTGGGGTCAGAGAAGCAAACAGTTCACAGAACATATAAGCTGCGTCACACAGGAAGTGAGGGGAGAGATGAACAGGAGCTGGAGAATCAGTTGAGAGTTGATTCCAGAGCTTCACACACACGAGGACTAGGCACAGGACGGTGCAAAGGAAATTGCAATGCTAAAGGGAAACTAGCAAAACCCCGAGGACAAAGTTTCTTTGAAGAATCAGCTGAGTGGGAGGAGGAATCAGGTACTGATCAAACGGTATGTGCTTTTACACCAGAAAGACTGCAAAGAAGGTCTGTTCAAAGGCAGGACCGGTTGCAGGCTAGGAGCCAGAGGAAAAGGCCAGTAAACCAGGGAAGGAAGCAGGATTTCAAGGCTGTTAATTCTGTTAAGCCCAGAAGGACTGACCACTACTTACAAGGCAAGTGCAAAGGGTGTGGGCATAGAAAGAACCGGCAGAGAAGCCTGGATTTTACCTCTGAATCAGAATATAGCAGTTCTAGTCTTGAACCTCCACACAGATATTATAGAAAGCCTGTTAGGAGGAGAGTTACTGCTAGTCAAGAAGCTTTTGCATTTCCTGATGAGAAACTATTAAGGGGGAGAAAAGCAAAAGGTTCAAACCCAGTTACAGAGGGGAACCGTGAGCTAAAGTGGAGAAACCTTTGTAAGCTTCTGAAGAACATACAACAGGTTAAACCAGAGATTACCCCAAGTTCAGAGCCATACAATTCCCCAATTGAAATGGACGTGGACTGTCTCTCTGATAAATCAATGTCCTCTGCTGAATCGATGGATTGCAGTTTGTGTGTGTCTAATGTATAAAGCTTTTCCTGTATGCTGTATGAAACAAGTAAGAAGACATCAGGAGTTCAGATATCATTGTATGCTGGGAAAGCAGACAAGTGGATAAGAGAAACCTCATGTGAAAGCCTAGCTAGTTTTATTGCTGCTGTAACGTCAGCTGAGAAAGCTAGTGGTTTAAAAGCTAAGAGGTAGCACTCTGAATGATGTTTTAAACTTGAAGTCAGCAAGGAAAGTAAAGTTTTCATATTGCCAAAGTTTGTGAGTAATGCACAAAGATATTTCTACTGCGTTTGTAAATACTAGAAAATACTGCTATCAAGGTTGAGAAGTTTATGGAAGAAATTCACCTTGCACATTTTGGAGAAGAATCCTATACTTTGGTTGAATGTGTTTTCCCTTTCTGGAATTTTGCCACGAATGATTTCCTTACAGAAAATAAAAATAAAAGCAATTTATGTTATAAATTGTCCTGTGCTCCTTCTATTCGGACTGCTAACAAAAGCAAACCACAACTACAATTAAGGAGGTGATCCACCGTCTCTCATTAGGCAAGTGTCTATACTAAATAGCACTATAAGTGATCAAACAGAGACAATCTGCCGTGCCACCCCTAGGGGCAGTGCGGTGAGAGCGGTGGAAGGCGTCACAGGTGGCGTAGTGTGTTGGATTTTTCGTTTGGAGTCACGTGACAACGGAGAGGTCATCTACAAACACAGGAAAGAGAATCCTAGAGCAGCTGTATCAACTTCCAAGGTCTGCGGGGTGGAAAGGAAAGCCGGAGTGACCACTGGAACCCGAGTCCAGGGCAACGGAGTTGATGAAGTGAGACTCTGCACCAGTATAAGGTAACCCGTAGGCTGGAGGGTTGGACCGGATAAGCACTGGTGTAAGAGGGTGGCTGCTGGGATAATCACCAAGACAAGGGTGAAGTGGAAGGTTCCGCACTTGGTGCTTTGTTTCTGTTTTTTTTTACAGGAAAGAAGATGGAGTCTCGAGATATCTTGGACTGGGCGGCTGATCAGATAGCCCAACATCAAGAGTTGTCCACGAAGAGCCTGGAACAGGCGAAGGCGCTGTTCCAATCACAACAAGCACCGGTTATACAAGCAATGTCCAGTTGGCTTGAGGCCCAAGGGAAAAAGGACGATGCTGCCAGGACTATGCCAGGTGCAAGGGCAGATTGTCGGGACTGGGACTGGTCAGGGACTGGGATTTTTGCAGGAGGTCGTCTAACAAAGGATGACGATGTAGACGACTACATTGAGTCTTTTGAGCGTATAGCTATTCTAGCAAAATGGCCTAAAGAACAGTGGGCGCTAAGATTTGCTGCTTCGCTTACAGGCGAAGCCTTAGCAGCTTACCGTGCCATGCCTGCTAGTTTAGTTACAAGCTATGAAGATGTAAAACAAGCGGTAAAGGATCGTTTGGGTCTAAATCCAGCGGTCTACCGTAGGCAGCTACGGTCATGTAAATTGAGGTCAGAGGAAACACCTCAGGCATTATACTACCGCGTAAAGAATTTGGCTTATAAATGGTTGATGCCTGAAGGTAAAGATATAGAGGCTATCTTAGACACAATAATTCTTGAACAGTTCATGGAAGCAGTACCGAGCAGCGTGCATACCTTTCTAGTACTCCAAAGCTGTAAAACACGCAAGAAGAAATTGCTTTAACAGACCGCTTTCTGGAGGCCAATAAGTTGAGCCTGGAGAAAGAAGGCATCTTTAAAAACAAAGTGGAGTTACTAGAAAGGAAAGCTGAGCTGGATGAATTTACAGATAGTAATGTGAAACTGTATAAGAGAAATGTGTTAAGAAAGTGTTTTTCGTGTGGAGAAGTGGGGCACGTGAAAAGGGACTGCAAGGCCAGGAAGGCTTTAATCACTACCCAGCACCGAGATACAGGGGAGGGATTCCTACTGAGGGTGGAGGTAGAAGGGATACCAACTGAGGCACTCTTAGATTCAGGGGCGAATCAGTCTATGATCTCCCGGAAGCTCTGGCAACAGATAGAGGCAAAAGAAAAACCCTCGCTGCCAAGCTCTGGGGATCATATTCGGATCCGGTGCGTCCATGGCGCAGCCTCTACCTACCCTATACACCCGGTGGTTATAGAGGGAGTGGGTCTCAAGAAACAAGTGCAAGTGGCCATTGTACCAAGGCTTCCACACGAAGTAGTTTTAGGCCGAGATTGGCCACAATTTCGGAAAGGTCTGGCTAAGGAGTTGCAGGTGGAAAAACTACCCACTCGCTACCTTTCCGCAAGTTGATTTAGCTGAGGAGAAGACCCTGCCCAAGGTAGGCAAGGTAGCTGACCCCATGCTAGTTAAGAATAGGGCTGTTATGAATACCACAGTCAGGGAGAAGACCTTACCCAAGGTAGGCAAGGTAGTTGACCCCAGACTAGCTGAAAGAATGGGTATGATCACTACCCGTACAGGGGATAAGCCCTTAGGAGAAGAAATTGGTTCACAAGTAGACCCAGTGCCAGGAACATCCTTCCAGGAAGACCTGCTTACTCAGGCCAAAGACACTCCTAGGAAAGGGAAAACCTGAAAGGAGAAGGGAGAGGAGGACCCGGGCACGAAATAGGGTTAAAATAATGACAGGACAGGAACTACCCTGGGTTCCTGCTGAATTAAAGGAAAAATTTCCCTCATTCCCTGCGGAGCAGAGGGCCGATCCTGCTCTCCGTCGAGCGTATGAGTACGCTACGAATGGATCGGGGACCCTACCAAGATTTCTATTAGAGGACAAGATCTTGTACAGGGAAAGTACAGATATCCGCCTAGGGGGCACAAAGAAACAATTAGTGATACCTCAAGCTCTTAGGAGCATGGTGTTAGGGATAGCACATGGATACGCGGGAAGAGTGCATAAAGGGGCGCAAGACACCCTAGAGCACGTATTGGCTAGGTTCTATTGGCCAGGGGTATATACGGAAACGGCGAGATATTGTGCGTCTTGCCCGGTTTGTCAGGGGGGCGCAGCAAGTCGTCCACCGAGGGCACCCCTAAGGCCAGTTATGGCCGAATCGGTACCTAGATTAGCCAAGGAAGATGGTCATGCCCGTCAGAAGGCTTATTATGCCCGACGAGCCCGACCGCATTTCTTACGTATGGGGGATGAGGTATTAGTAATTACCAAGGCCAGCTCCAAGTTTGGAACTGCCACGAAAGGCCCTTATAAAGTATTAAAACAGATAGGTCCTCTACACTATTCCTTGGAGACAGGGAAGGGGAAGTACCATGCATACCACATCGACAGCTTGCGCCCATGGCAGGAGCGGGTCGATAAAGTAGCTGCAAGACCAGACAATAACCCAAGAGCATTAGTTGGGATTTCCAGCTGTGTGCGCATGGGTGCGCCAGCTGGCAATTGCTTAAGGTGGGGGATATGTGATGATGTGAAGGCTGCAGAGCCCTTTAAAAGTAGAAAAAACTCTGAGATTTGTTCCCACAAGCGGGGGATGGGATCACAGAAGCACATTTCCCACAGAGAGAATGAAACTAAGGCACATAGAAGCAGGGTTAGCTTGAAGCCACACCCAACCTCTAGGACAGCTGCAAGCAGAGAGAGGGTGGGGTCAGAGAAGCAAACAGTTCACAGAACATATAAGCTGCGTCACACAGGAAGTGAGGGGAGAGATGAACAGGAGCTGGAGAATCAGTTGAGAGTTGATTCCAGAGCTTCACACACACGAGGACTAGGCACAGGACGGTGCAAAGGAAATTGCAATGCTAAAGGGAAACTAGCAAAACCCCGAGGACAAAGTTTCTTTGAAGAATCAGCTGAGTGGGAGGAGGAATCAGGTACTGATCAAACGGTATGTGCTTTTACACCAGAAAGACTGCAAAGAAGGTCTGTTCAAAGGCAGGACCGGTTGCAGGCTAGGAGCCAGAGGAAAAGGCCAGTAAACCAGGGAAGGAAGCAGGATTTCAAGGCTGTTAATTCTGTTAAGCCCAGAAGGACTGACCACTACTTACAAGGCAAGTGCAAAGGGTGTGGGCATAGAAAGAACCGGCAGAGAAGCCTGGATTTTACCTCTGAATCAGAATATAGCAGTTCTAGTCTTGAACCTCCACACAGATATTATAGAAAGCCTGTTAGGAGGAGAGTTACTGCTAGTCAAGAAGCTTTTGCATTTCCTGATGAGAAACTATTAAGGGGGAGAAAAGCAAAAGGTTCAAACCCAGTTACAGAGGGGAACCGTGAGCTAAAGTGGAGAAACCTTTGTAAGCTTCTGAAGAACATACAACAGGTTAAACCAGAGATTACCCCAAGTTCAGAGCCATACAATTCCCCAATTGAAATGGACGTGGACTGTCTCTCTGATAAATCAATGTCCTCTGCTGAATCGATGGATTGCAGTTTGTGTGTGTCTAATGTATAAAGCTTTTCCTGTATGCTGTATGAAACAAGTAAGAAGACGTCAGGAGTTCAGATATCATTGTATGCTGGGAAAGCAGACAAGTGGATAAGAGAAACCTCATGTGAAAGCCTAGCTAGTTTTATTGCTGCTGTAACGTCAGCTGAGAAAGCTAGTGGTTTAAAAGCTAAGAGGTAGCACTCTGAATGATGTTTTAAACTTGAAGTCAGCAAGGAAAGTAAAGTTTTCATATTGCCAAAGTTTGTGAGTAATGCACAAAGATATTTCTACTGCGTTTGTAAATACTAGAAAATACTGCTATCAAGGTTGAGAAGTTTATGGAAGAAATTCACCTTGCACATTTTGGAGAAGAATCCTATACTTTGGTTGAATGTGTTTTCCCTTTCTGGAATTTTGCCACGAATGATTTCCTTACAGAAAATAAAAATAAAAGCAATTTATGTTATAAATTGTCCTGTGCTCCTTCTATTCGGACTGCTAACAAAAGCAAACCACAACTACAATTAAGGAGGTGATCCACCGTCTCTCATTAGGCAAGTGTCTATACTAAATAGCACTATAAGTGATCAAACAGAGACAATCTGCCGTGCCACCCCTAGGGGCAGTGCGGTGAGAGCGGTGGAAGGCGTCACAATATATATATATATATATATATATATATAGGCATACGCATATTGGGAGATGTCCATAGCACCCTATGTCTACCTATCTCCCTAACTGTCGGTGCTTAGGTTTTTATTTTCTTATGGGGTCCGGACAGTCAACTTGCCTATTATCATACGGCTCAGTGACTGGGACGGGTTATACTAACCATTACTGCTGTGACGTCAACAGCTTCTATTTTTGTTATACATCTCCCTATCTGTGCAGTCTCAAACTTCAATGTCTTCCTATCGCTTAACAGCTAGGAAGGACAGTGTACATCTTCAGTGTTCCTGAGTACACTTCTGTTCTCCTTGGGAATAGGGGCTTTTTTACATACCCTCTCTTCCCTTCCGGACTGGGCTAATTTTCCAGATCGGTCAGTCTTCTTCTTTTAGTCCTCAATGTTTATGACTCTGGACCTAAATGAGTTCTCAGTTTTTCCCATAAAGCTTTTCATTGGAGACCTGCCGATCTTCTCCTGCCCGGTTGACACCTGGGTCGCCTGCCCATTCCAGATTGGAACTTCTTCCTCACTGCTGTGGAGTCACCTTGAAGATTCCGCTACTGTATCTACAGTCTACTTCCTACAATCCAGTAGGTAAGCTCTATATTGTGCTAGTTCATTAAATATTTTGATGATACTTGACATACCTTCTAAAGACCTTTTTCCCTGTAGTCTTTAGGTTCGCTGTTCCTCTACAGCTCTGCTCTATTCAACTCCTACCCTCCATCCCCCAGGGGATGCCGGAGATCCAGGTTTGGGAAATGCCGTCCTGTTCCAGGGTTACGCATTTTATGGGATCTCCCTTGGCACCCACAGCTAGGGAGTCCCCATATGTGAAAACTCATTCCTGCTTGTTCCTGGAGATAGCACAGTTACTTACCTGTAACAGGTGATCTCCGGAACAGCAGGAATTAGTCTTCACAACCCACCCACCTCCCCTAGGAGTTGTATCTATCTATTTCCTTTCCTCTTTCTCTCCTTCTGTCTCAGCTATGAAACTCAACTGGGGAGAGGCAGTGGGAAAGGCAGGAAGTCACCGTGCAGGCGCGAGGGATGCTCCCAAAGGCTTTCTGATTGGATGCTGGGGAGCATTTCCGTGCGGGCTCCGTCGGCGCCGACGTACCCATATGTGAAGACTAATTCCTGCTGTTCCAGAGATCACCTGTTACAGGTAAGTAACAGTGCTTTTGGGTTGTTCTTCCCTAGGTGCATAACCTTGCACTTGTCCACATTAAATTTCATCTGCCATTTTGATGCCCATTCTTCCAATTTATCAAGATCCTCTTGCAATTTTTCACAATCCTCTTGGGTTTTAACAACTTTAAATAGTTTTGTGTCATCTGCAAATTTGATAACCTCACTTGTTATTCCCTTTTCCAGGTCATTTATGAATATGTCAAAAAGCAGCGGACCCAGCACAGATCCCTGGGGTACACCACTATTCACCTTTCTCCATTGGGAAAATTGGCCATTTAGCCCTACCCTCTGCTTTCTATCTTTTAACCAGTTCCTGATCCACAATAGTACACTGCCTCCTATCCCATGACTCTTTAGTTTTGCCAAAAGTCTCTGATGAGGGACCTTGTCAAAGGCTTTCTGAAAGTCCTGATACACAATATCAACCGACTCACCTTTGTCCACCTGTTTATTCACTCCTTCAAAAAAACATAACAGATTAGTAAGACAATATCTTCCTTGTCTAAAGCCATGTTGGCTGTCTCCCATTAGGTTGTGACTATCTACATGCTGAATAATTTTATTCTTTATGATGGTTTCTACCATTTTTCCCGGTACTGACGTCAGGCTCACCGGTCTGTAGTTTCCTGGATCACCCCTGGAACCCTTTTTAAAAATTGGTGTTACATTGACGATCTTCCAATCTTCAGGTATTAGAGATATTTTAATGATAGTTCACAGATTACTGATAGCAGGTCTGCAATCTCATATTTCAGTTCTTTCAACACCCTTGGATGTATACCATCCGGCCCAGGTGTTTTGCTACTCTTCAGTTTATCTAATAGTTGTAAGACATCTTCCTGATGTATCGATATTTCCTTCAATTCTTCCGCACCTTTAAATACCACTTCAGTCATGGGTAACATCCCTACATCTTCCTCAGTAAAGACCGAAGCAAAGAATTCATTCAGTCTCTCCGCTATTGCCTTGTCGCCTCTTAGTGCTCCTTTAACCCCTTTATCATCTAGTGGACCAACTGACTCTCTCACAGGTTTTTTGCTACGAATGTACTTGAAAAGGTCTTTATTTAGCGTTTTTGCTTCCGCAGCAAGCTTCTTCTCAAATTCTCTCTTTGCCTGCCTTATCAATGCCTTGCATTTGACTTGCCAGTGCTTGTGCTGTTTCCAGGTTTCATCGTTTGGCTCTTTTTTCCATTTCCTGAAAGATGCTTTTTTGGCAACATCCTCTCTGACCTCACCTTTAAACCATGCTGGCAGTTTTTTGGACTTCCTTCCACTTTTCTTAAAGCGTGGAATACAGCTGGTCTGGGCTTCCAAGATAGTATTTTTCAACAACACCCAAGCTTGATGTACGTCTTTAACCTTCACAACTGCTCCTTTTAGTTTTTTCTTAACAGTTTTCCTCATTTTATCATAGTCTCCCTTTCGAAAGTTAAAAGGTAGTACTGTGGATTTCCTTACGATCCCTCCTCCACTAATTAAATCAAAGGCGATCATGCTATGATCACTATTGCCAAGTGGCCCCAACACCCTTATCTCTTGCACTAGATCTGGTGTTCCACTAAGGACTAGGTCTAATATGGCTTCCCCTCTGGTCGGTTCATGAACCAGCTGCTCCAAGAAGCAGTCATTTATTTCATCTAGGAACTTTATCTCCCTAGCATGTCCTGACGTGACACTGACCCAGTCGATACTGGGGTAATTGAAAGGCACTCTGTACATAGGAGTAATTTTATAAACCCTTTTCATGCCTAAAATGCAGTTTTAGGTATATAAAAGGGCTTTTTATAAAATGGCTAAAAGTATGTGTGGTGTAAGCAGGGACATTTTTGCAGAGCAGGCATGTTTAGGAGAGAAATTTGAGCAGAGCACGCATGGAGTCATGATTTATGTATATATTTTATAAAATACACTCATATGCATGTAACACGGTAACATTTACCCCTGGATAATGTTCACGCCTTCAGTCTAGGTAGGATTTCTGCAGGATTTTGTTAGGCACCAGTGTGCTTTTTGTAAAAAACCATGGCCTCAATTTTGAAAGTAATTAACCACATTAATTGCGGTCACCAGGATATTCAATGGCACTAACGTGGTTAGTGCTGCTGAATATCCTTGGGTGCTGCCACTAGGAGCCCTGATGCTAGCTGGCTAGCATCGGGGAGTTCCGGGGGCAGACCAGGTGATAACCGGGCAGCGGCGATATTCAGCCATTGCCTGGTTATCACAAAGCGATGAAAGAGTCACCTTCAAGAGTGGTCTAACTTTTGCTGCCAAAGCTAACCGGGCAGCGGCTGAATATCGTTGCTGCCTGGTTAGTTTTGCCACTATCTGACCGACCCGGATTTTAAATGCTTGTGGCCAGATACCAAGCATTGAATATCCAGGTCTTAGCTTCAGCGGTTGTGGTTAGCCACTTTAGAACAACTAGTCACAGCTGCTGAATATCGGGCTTTATGTGTCCTTCATAAAATCGGCTAAAACTAGGCACTTTTTCCATTCCCAAAGCTGTGCCCTGTTCTAAAATTATCCTCACAGTGTCTTTTTTTGTGCAGTATACACATAGGTGTTCCCATGGGATGGAGAATGGTAGGAATGGAGACAGAATGAGTCCTTATGCATATATTTTATAAAATATATGCACATGCACCAATTCCTATCAGCATATAGATACACAAACTTACACCATCCTTGGAGCTGATGTAACTGCATTCAAGAGCTTTTGGGTAGGCTATCATATAAAGGTACGTAGGCACATATGTTGCCTTTATAAATACTACAAAAATAGACCTATGTCATTATATTTCAAAAATATATCCTCTCTTGCTCACAAGGAAAATCTGTTGAGGAACCTCAGAAAGGCAGCTGAGTCTAAAATGCATTTAGGCTGACAGATACCTGCTGCATAATCAGTCATTGATTCCAAATCATTAAGTCATCAATCACAGTGTTCAATATATATTGTGAAACTGAAATCAGTTGTTTGTTCTTTTCTCATACTGCAAATACAAAGAGAAATAGTACTTCTCTTTGACAGCCAGGAAATCTGACATGGCTTCCATATTTCATAGTTACTTCATCAGGGTTTGCAACTGCCATGTCGGTGCTAAACTCACACCTTTATACAGTGTCATGCAGCAAACAAACATTCATCTTTAGGATATTTTTAAAATAAAGGAGACCAAAGCATCAGTGGGCCATTGACCAATAAGAAAAAATCTATTCAAAGATCTAATCATCCACTATCTTGTTTTGAACAGACTGTATCAGAAACAATCACTCCCTTTAATGCCAATATTCATTCCTTTAGGAAACATAGTCTACAATAAAAAAATATATAAATCTATTTTTCTGCCAGTTTTCTAGTAACATCTTGATTACCCTCCCCTCTGCTTCCACCCCCAACTGAACCTGAAGAAGCATTGCCACTTAAGATCCTTAGAAAACATGGTCACGTTCAATACCATGAGAAATCTTGTGTCCTTCCAAGAATCAGGTCTGTAAGTGACTTTGATGCACAATGGGGGTCATGTTGGAAGCCCTGTTTGTGCTTTGGATGTCCAAAAATGGGCATAGAGACGTTCAAAGCACAGACACTTCTCCAGAGCCATTTTAGAAGCCGAATCTGTGGACATCCAAATGGTGAAGGCAGGACTGTACCAAGCTAGAAATGCACCCTGTGCAACCAACAAATCTGGTACCCCCCTCCGTCCCAGCCACATGCTGTAACTCCATCTTTTTGAGCTTCCTGGTAGCCCAGCAATGATATCAGTGTCCTTTCTGTACTTGCGCCCTGTGCGGCTGCACCGCTCGCAGAGCCCTTGGTACGGCACTGGGTGGAGGTGTGGTTGGGGTGTTCCCAGGAACTTGGACATCCCCAGTTGATCTCAGAAACATCTTTGATGTCCAGAGCCGCATCTACATTTTTAGACCTGCTCTAGGCAAGAACAGGCATCTGAGAAGAGCTCAGTTTGGCTGAAAAACATCCAGTGGATGTAGAGAAGAAAGCACTCCATCATCCCCAGTACTCAGCACAGTTTCAATCATAGCAGCAGTGGGATTTGAACCCTGGTTTCCCCATTCTTAGCCCACTACTCTAACCATTAGGCTATTGCTAGACATCCAGGTTCTGAAATACTATTCCGGGGATGTCTATGTAGACACCTTTGCAGATGTCCAAATCGGGCATGTTCACGTTTGTGAAATCATGTCTGCACCTGGACATGCCTGCTTTTATTTTCCAGACATTCTGGCTTACACATCCCATATTGCACTTGGACGGACCTTCTAAAATTCCACAATTCTAATACAAATCATCTTTTATGTCTGTCCCATAAATCAGGAAGCAAGAAAAAATAATGGCATAATAACATAGCATAAGGAACAATTAGTGCAATATTGCCGATATATTTTCAGTCCAGTTTCAGGATGTTGAAATAAACTGCCACAAGCAAACTGTCCCACATCTTCAGTTGTTCCATCAGAAACCTTAAATAATAATACTGAGTTCATCTTCTTACCTTTTAAATGGTCATCTCCATGTCTATAGGTAGCCCTTGTGACATAGTCAGTCCTTCCAGCCCGTTAGAAGAAGCTAAAAAGCAGGAAACAGGAGCAGTGCTGAGATGTAAACAAGAGCACATGGCTTCTGGTTACCACAGAAACCAAGCACAAGGGAAAGGGATACGCCTGTGCTACCACTTAGAGAATGAGTCACAAACTGATTCAGCATACCTGTTAGGGGGAGGAGTCAAGCTCTACCCTAGAAGTCACTCTAATAAAGAGGTCACAGTTGAGCCTGTGGAGTTAGGTGAGTTAGGCAAAGGCGAAGGAGGTGAGACGAGCAGCCAAGCAGGCAGCCAGGTGGGCTACGAGAGCTGCATTGAAGAGAGCAGTGAAAGGAGAAGGATAGAGTCTCTGTGGAAGGGTGAAACGGAGCTTCCCTTCAGGAAGAGAACAGAAACCCCAAGGGAAGGATACAGCAAAGGCAGTCTGGATTACCTGCCATATTCTGGGGAGTACAGAAAAGAAAGAAAGCCAGGAAGGCAATTGAAAGCTTCTGTGCACAGCTCAGGTTGGGAACCCACAGCCAGTTCCAAGCCACAGAGAAAACCTCTACCAGCTAGGTTTAAAGGTAAGCCTAAAGGCTGGGGTGCTAATGATTACAGTGATTTCATTTACCCAGAAGGTTGGGGCTGTAAAGAGAAGGACTGTACTGAGAATGCTTATCTGAACCAGCATTTAATTCAGGAGTATCACAAGAAGCCTGGAGCATTAAGGAAAGGCGTGGCACCAGGGTTGCAGTTACAAACATTTCCGGTTTCAGAGGAAGAATTAATGGACATTGAGCCAGAGCTTGTAAATAATAAGGAAGAAGTAATGGACTGTACGATAACTCTGTCTAATGAGATAATATCATTACGCTGAGTTCATGCTTTAAAGAGTAAGGCAGCACTGCTGGGAGTTAAAAGCAATACAGCTGTGAAGAAACAGAACTGTTACCTTGAAATGCTGGAAACTAATGTGTTTATGCTGAAGTAAGCCTTTATGTTGAAAAGCTTTAATTTGTCCTTATACCAGAAAGTACCTGGTTTTGTGTTACCTTATTTCCGGGTTAAAAATCCAACCCCGGGAGGGGAAATGAATCCTTTGTTTGCTTGAACCACTTTTGAATCCACAACTGCTCCTCATTGGTCGGCGAAGGGACTACATCTCCCAAGAAGCTCTGCTTTAGGATTTGTGAAAGTAGCTGTTCAGTGGAGAAAAACCACTCGCTTAAACCCTACCTATTGCTACTGGGGGTTTTAAAAGAGAGTTGGTCACACCCTTAAACCTGAACAAGAAATATCATGAATCTCTAGCATATGCCAATGTCTTCTCAAAATATTAACAATCTTTGGTGCTACCTTGGAAAAATGTAAGACACAGGCAGCTTTCCTTCTGCGCTTCCATCCTACTATGTAGCAATAATAGATCACTGCAGTCCAGTCTGTTTTATAAACTGCGATGCCCAAAAAAGAAGTTGAATTGTGATCATCGAACTTCCCAAAAAAATGAACATTAGGATGAACTCCCTTGAGCCAGTGGTGAAAACCTTGTAATTTATCCACTGTTAAAGCCCATATTAAAAAAAAATCATCAATTTGTGTCTCTCTAAAAATAATCTTCATCGTGCATTCAGAGTTATATAGATGTTGTTCCTCAAAATTTGAGATGCATAAATAAACCAAGTCAGGCATCACTGTGGTGCTCATCATAGTACCATGTTTCTGCAAAGCAAGCTTACCTAAAAATTTAAAATAATTGTTACAGTACATAAAGCCAAATCAGCCAAATCCACAATAAATTGGGATGGAAATTGAAGGGGTTTTATACCTTGATTGAAAATTGCAGAGATCAGATCTAAGGAAGCCAGTTGTAGAATGTTTGCATATAAAGACCCAGGTGTTCATTTTTATAAGAGGGTGCTTAGGTGAAGTGAGTAGGAAGGCCACCTATATTGGTGCTATTTTATAAGACACATAGAGCGCGATTCCATAATGTGCACGTCTGGGCCATGGACATGTACAAATCAAAGAACATAGGATATGCCATACTGGGTCAGACCAAGGTCCATCAAGCCCAGTATCCTGTTTCCAACAGTGGCCAATCTAGGTCATACGTACTGTGGCAAGGAGAGAGTAGTGCCACCTAGAAAAGCAGGAAACATTGAAGGTTTTACCTTGGCTGGGGGGATGGGCACATTAGAAAACACTTGTCAGAGAAAACCCAGGGTTAGAAGTTCACAGCAGAAAAACCCCAGGGTTGATAGTCAGTGGGCCAAAACTAGTGTTGAGTCATTCCCACGTTACACACCAGATAGGAATCAGAGAAGCAGGTACTCGGAGGAGGAGCCTGCAAGGGAGTGCCCTTGTCACGTAGCTGCTTGTAAAAAAGGGCAGACAGAAACGGAAGGGAGAAGGGAGAGAGAGAGGAGAGCAGAGGAAGAGAATCACCTGTCTTACCAGCACGAGGATTCTGAACCTGACTGGAAACAGGCTCCCAGGCTCTATGCTGAGAGGAAGGGAAGACCTGAAGCCATATTCGCTCCCCAGGAGAAAGGGAAATACTGCTGCTCTCCAGGAAGAAATACTCACAGGCCAGGCAGCTGCTGTTGCAAGGCCCAGAGATACACTGCTAGTGCAGTGAAACCACAATGCAGGTTAGTGGGCAAGCTAAACCCTGTATTTGAAAGAAGCTTAAAGAAGCCACAAGAAGGCAGAACTTTTACCCAGGCAAAACCCTTGCTGGAACCTAGATGCAGGCATTGCTCTGCTAGGGAAGCTTCCAAAGCAAGAACTTTTTATAGAGCCCGAAGGAGGTCTGACCGGTCCTCTGATTACAGCTCAGAAGAGGGTTTTATTGATAGAAGGCCTGTATGTAAAACTGTGCAAGTTAAGCATCAAACCAGGAGAAAGCCTAGGCCCAAAACTGAACACAGGGACAGTTCTTCAGATGAGGAGGAGATTACCTGTAGACATTTACATGAAAGGAAAGGAACTTTTAAACCACGGCTTTTGAAACCCCATGAGCTTTTACTTAAAGGGGAGAAACCTATTAGGTGGCCAAGACTGAAGAAACTGTTAATGTATGGAACTAATACCATTCCAGTTAAGAGTCCAGAACCACTACCTGAGAGTCCTCCAGAGAGCATGGAAATTGACTCTTTCAAAGGGGATTCAGATCCTTCAGTCACTGACATGGAATGTGATTGTTGCACTGTATGTGAATAACTGTTAAGAGGGAAAATACCTTTTGTAAGAGCTAAGAAGAAAAGCTTGTTTAAAAGACTTTATTTTTTGACCTGGCAAAGTTTGCATATATTTTCTTTGGGAGGAGTATCCCTACTTTTGTTTTCCTATGGACATTACCTGTTGTGAGTCTCTGAGAACCCAAATAAAAATCTGTGATCTTTAACCAACGGCTCAACTACAAATTCTTATACAACCTCAAGGTTAAGGTGCAGCGCCTCCTGCTGGTCAAGCTATTTGGCACAGGGGCGGGGCTCACAGTACCTAGTAGTGTCCCCAAAAGACACAGGTTCTACAATGCTTGTACTGGGTCAAGCATTGATATCCTGGGTCCCTTCTTAATAATGGTTTATGGACCTTTCCTCCAGGAACTTATCCAAACCTTTTTTTAAACCCAGCTACACTAACAGCCTTTACTACATCCTCCGGTAACAAACTCCAGAGTTTGATTACACGTTGAGTGAAAAAATATTTTCTTTTATTAGTCTTAAATAGTTTACCCTGTAACTTCATTGCATGTCCCCTAGTCTTTCTATATTCTAATAACATAAACAATCGATCTACATTTACCTGTTCCACTCCGTTTATTAATTTATAGACTTCTATCATATCTTCCCTCAGCCGTCTCTTTTCCAGGTTAAAGAGCCCTAACCTTTTTAGCCTTTCTTCATAGGAGTATTCTTCCATCCCCTTTACCATTTTGGTGGCTTCTCTGAACCTTTTCTAATAACGCTCTGAACCTTTTCTAATAACACTATATCCTTTTTAAGATACGGCGACCAGAATTGCACACAATATTTCAAGGTGCGGTCTCACCATGGAACGATATAGAGGCATTATAATATCTTTTGTTTTATTTTCCATTCTTTTCCTTATGCTACCTAGCATTCTATTTGCTCTCTTGGCCGCCGTTGCACACTGGGCCGAGGGTTTTAACATGTTATCCACAATGATGCCTAAATCCTTTTCCTGGTTGGTGGTTCCTAATGTGGAACCTTGCATCGTGTAACCATAGTTTGGGTGGTTCTTCCCTAGGTGCATAACTTTGCACTTGTCCACATTAAATTTCATCTGCCATTTTGATGCCCAGTCTTCCAATTTATCAAGATCCTCTTGCAATTTTCCACAATCCTCTTGAGTTTTAACAACTTTAAATAGTTTTGTGTCATCTGCAAATTTGATAACCTCACTCATTATTCCACTTTCAAGGTCATTTATGAATATGTCAAAAAGCAGCGGACCCAGCACAGATCCCTGGGGTACACAACTATTCACCTTTCTCCATTGGGAAAATTGGCCATTTAGCCCTACCCTCTGCTTTCTATCTTTTAACCAGTTCCTGATCCACAATAGTACACTGCCTCCTATCCCATGACTCTTTAGTTTTGCCAAAAGTCTCTGATGAGGGACCTTGTCAAAGGCTTTCTGAAAGTCCAGATACAATATATCAACCGACTCACCTTTGTCCACCTGTTTATTCACACCTTCAAAAAAACATAACAGATTAGTAAGAGAAGATCTTCCTTGTCTAAAGCCATGTTGGCTGTCTCCCATTAGGCCATGACTATCTACATGCTGAGTAATTTTATTCTTTATGATGGTTTCTACCATTTTTCTCGGTACTGACGTCAGGCTCACCGGTCTGTAGCTTCCCATATCACCCCTGGAACCCTTTTTAAAAATTGGCGTTACATTGGCGATCCTCCAATATTCAGGTATTACAGATGATTTTAATGAAAATTCACAGATTACTAATAGCAGGTCTGCAATCTCATATTTCAGTTCTTTCAACACCCTTGGATGTATACCATCCGGCCCAGGTGATTTGCTACTCTTCAGTTTATCTAATAGTTGTAATACATCTTCCTGATGTATCGATATTTCCTTCAATTCTTCCGCACCTTTAAATACCACTTCAGTCATGGGTAACATCCCTACATCTTCATCAGTAAAGACTGAAGCAAAGAATTCATTCAGTCTCTCTGCTATCGCCTTGTCGCCTCTTAGTGCCCCTTTAACCCCTCTATCATCTAATGGACCAACTGACTCTCTCACAGGTTTTTTGCTACGAATGTACTTGAAAAAGTCTTTATTTCGCGTTTTTGCTTCCGCAGCAAGCTTCTTCTCAAATTCTCCCTTTGCCTGTCTTATCAGTGCCTTGCATTTGACTTGCCAGTGCTTGTGCTGTTTCCAGGTTTCATCGTTTGGCTCTTTTTTCCATTTCCTGAAAGATGGGCCCGATTTAAACCCAATTCCACAATCGCGAGTGTAGACGCATCTGCACTTCTGGAATTGAGGACATATATGGTTCCAATGTGGCACAGACCAACCCTGGGACACAGGTATATGCAGCAAGCAGCTTGGACATTCCTACCCTCGATGAATTCCAAACAGATGTATGTATCCGAAGCTGCCTGTTTCTGTGCAGCCATGCCTCCCCAGTTAAAACATTCATCCCTGAAGCTGCTTCTCACACTGACAGTGTGGTGCTCATGCAAACTACCCATGAAAACGGATGATCCAGATGTGCTGATGCACAACAGATCAGATAAGCAAGTCCTTTGCATGATCACTACACTGCAAAGTGAACTCTATGCATTCAGAGATGTTACAACTTACAACAGCAAATAGAAAATGATATGATTGTCCTGACATATCTTGCAGCAAAACATACATGGCAGTAGGAGAACATTTTAGTTGGACTTGCACTAGTCATCTCAACAGTCTGTACAAGGCTATGTATGGACCAGAAAAAAATCAGAAATGGTCCTCCACAGCTAAATGTCAGAACATATCCCTGGCAATAATTAGGGACCCTCAGATTGAGTGCATGCACCAGCACAAACAGCACTACTAGATGCCCAAGAGCACCAGCATCTGTCTATACAAATGTATACTTTTATGAGCTCGCTGATGGTGTGACCTGTTGCATGTACTCATTCTGAAGATCCCTTATTGACAGGGATATGCTGTGACATTTAGCCGTAGAGACTCCTTTCTAATGTAGCCTGGCTGAGCACACTAGTACCAGGTCACACTGCGGTCATCCCTATGGACTAGGTACTGGCCAGGCATTGATATCCCCCCAATATTGCAGTTGAGCACACCAGGTTCCCCCATGCATCCCTCTAACACCACACACACTCTCACTTGCAGTCACACAAACATACATCTGCAGTAAAGATGCCTTGCACCTCTAGAAAACAGCTGGTATAACATAATGGCATGGAGTCCAGGACTACTAATCGGAGCTGCATTTCTCACCCACACATGAATCTGTCCTATACTCACCCACATTCAGTCCTTACATGAACAGTCCCAGTTCTCAGAAGACAGGAATTGTTAGGCTGCCCTAGACTGTCCCCTCTAGCTCATACAGATATTGTCAGCATAGCCAGAATAATCACCATTGCACCTCTGAATATTTCTGTAGGGGTGTTTATTAATGTGTCTTTACTATACTTTTCCTCACCTCTGCATTCTGTTCTTTACAACTGGATCTTGTGGTCCTGCAGACTGCAGACACACTGGTTCAAAACATCTTTGTCATTTACCTGTAAATAGTTCCAACTGTTCTATGTAAAATGACTTGGTATGATATTTCCCATACCATATAACTTATTGTTCATTGTAAACCGCACTTGATACTTGGGAAAGAGCGGTATAGAAATAATTGTTAAATAAATAAATAAAATAACCATTCATCAATATGGGACACATTGAAGAGCAGAGCAGAAAGGTTTCTAAGTCCTGGCCTCATTCCACATTTCTGCATGTATAACGTGGATGTCCACGGGAAACCTGCAGAAAGTACACAGGCCTTTCCTGAATACACATTGTACGTCTCTGCTCCTAGCCAGGCCCCTGTTCCGCCCCCTCCCTCCCATATTCTGGGATCTGCATGCTAGTGCTGTGTATGTGCAGGGCCATGGGGGTTTCAGAATACGGTTGTAGACATTTTCACTGGAAAAATGTTTACGCTGCATATCCAAAGGGCTTATTCGTGTTCTGGAATGGCCCCCATAGACACCTATGTGACTTTATAAAATACTAGTGTAAATCCAGCAGCAATAGCGCCTACTTTCAAGGTACCAGCATCATGCCTGTTCGAGAGCAGATATAAATGCTAGCATGTATTTTGTAAAATTTTGTATGTAAATCTTGACAGCATCTATATGCCTGAACTCTGTCCCTGTGCATGCTGACAGTACAAGTGTGTACTGGCTTGCATCGTGCATTCTTTTAGTTGTGATTAAATTTTATAAGAGCCTATTCATGCTTACAATGCAGTTCTTACACATGAACTTAACTGAGGGGTTATTTTGTTCATGAATGATCATATATAGCCATATACACATAATAATGGCCAGTTCAAAAGTGTGTACATTGCTTGATGACCTGCACTTTGCCAGTGGACATGTACATGAGTTGAGTTTGGGCAGAGAATGGGCAGAGTGCCTATTTTTCTTTATAAAATAGCACCTAAGTAGGTGCCAACTTTGATGCTTAAAGTAGTTGCTTTCTTATAAAATTACCTTCACCGATCATAGTTCTTGAAAAACCACCAAAAAATTAGATGAATCGCACACATTGCAGTGTTCTGGTCATAGTAGTATGAACGATCCCAAAAGAGTGTCAACATAAATAGACAATGGTTAAAATAGTCCCTCCTTATCGTTCCTCCAGCTCAGTCCTCTACCTCTGGGTTGTCAATCTCTTCCTGCAGCTTGGAGACTGGTATGTCAGAATGATGACATCACTGGATATAGCCTGCTGTACACTCACTTCCCTTCCAGTGTGACCAGTCTCCATGCAGCAGGAGGACTTGGCGAGCCTTAGTTAGGGGCTCGCTGGAGGAACTAATAAGGAGCTAGGTGTTTTTCATGTATTGGGGTTACCTGATTTACTTTTCATTTACTGGGGGGTTATCTCTTTAAAAAAAAAAAAAAAGTTGTGGCTGGCTGGTGCGGCTCTAGGCATTCTTGCTCCCTATCTCTGCCCATGCTCTGGGGGTCCCTGCGGGGGTTCCTTTTCAGAGGGGCGAGTTGGTATTAGTCTGGTGCCACGAAGCTCACTCCCCTCAGACGCTATGGGGGAGAGCCCTTCGCTATTGATCGGCTTGCTGCCTGCCTGTAGCTGCGGATCGTTTCAGGGACGGCAGCTCGTTATCTTTCCTGAGTTCGGAGTCAGCGTTTTCTCTCCGGCACCAGAGCAGCCATTTATCCGGTTGGATTTCACCGGTTTAGGCTGCTGATTACACGGCCATTACGGGGTGTTTCCAGTTCAGGTAAGACACTGCGTTCATTTGGTGCCTTTTTCCTTTCCTGCTGTGATTGCGGCAGCCATTTTGAGACCGCCGTGTTGACCGTGTGTGCCCAGCCCGCTCTGCATTTGCGGCCACGGCTTCCTTATTTCTTTATTTCTTTATTTATTGCTTATTTTGTTTTGGTTATTTCACTTTAGTTCAGGGGTTATTTTGGCCCCTTTTCTCCGTTCCTCTGAGTAGGGGCGAGGGCTGTGCGGCGTGCTTTCCCTCTTGCAGAAGAGATGGGGATAGCCGGTTCTTCAGCCTATATGATACGGTAGTGTTTTTAAACAACAAAAAAAAAAACAGCTTTACAGCCGGTAAGCTTCGGTGGCTGCCTGCCTTGCCTTATGGCTGCCAGATCTCAGTGCGTGGTTTGTGGCAATAGGAGAGGTTCAGTCGCGGAGACTGGCGTGTGCTGGGCCAGTGCCTCTCTCTCTTCAGCAGTGGAACAGCAGATGGAGTCTAAGGACTCTACGGAGGTGCCAGGTCCTTCCTCCGGAGTGGGGGAGGTATCCCCCCAACCTCTGGGGCTAGACCCTGTGTTAGAGGAGCTAGCGGGACCCTCTGGTTTCGCACTACCCGCGAGGCGTCGGATCTCGGGGTGTTTAGTCCTGAATTTGTTTTGCTCATGCATCAGGCATTTTGTCTCAGGCGCTCGGACAGGGCAGAGGCTGGAGCGCGGAGGACTTCGACGCAGCAGCACACGGTCTCTGGGTCCGGCGTCGATCCTCCGGCACCTAAGCGGGTCCGGACTTCGGATCGGCCTTCGACGGAGAGTGAGTGGCCGGATGCACAGGATCCAGATTGGGATCCGGAGCTGGATTCGCAGGATCTGGAGGAAGGCAAAATTTTCGAGCCCGAGGATCAGGCCAAGATCATTAGGATCTTTCGCAGAGAGGAGCTACCAGCTTTAATCGCTGAGACTTTGCAGATGCTAAATCTTACTCCACAAGTTACCGCTGAAGAAGAGGTGGAGGATCCGGTCATTCAGGCGGTGAGGCAGTCACAGGTGGTGTTTCCGCTGCACCGAGTGGTGAGCCAAATGATTCAAGAAGAATGGGATAAGCCGGAAATAGGCCTGAGGGGCGTCCGGACGCTCTCCAGGCTGTATCCCCTGGCCGATAAGGATAAAGAAAGGTTCCGGGCACCGCGGGTGGACGCGGTGGTCTCGGCAGTTACTAAAAAGACTACCATTCCTGTGGAAGGTAGTGCTGCCTTAAAGGACGCCCAGGACCGCAAGGTGGATGGCTTACTGAAGCAGACCTTTGAGGCGGATTCTCTTTCCCTCCAGGCCTCCATCTGCGGGGCTTGGGTGGTCCGCTCGTGCCTGCGATGGGTCCAACGGCTACGTCAGTCTTCGCAGTTGGGTAGCGAGGAGGTGATGGATCTGGATCGTTTGGAGTCCGGCACGGCTTACTTGGCAGACGTGCATTACGATTTGATAAGGGTGCTGACGAATAGTACGGCGTCGGTGGTAGCCGCCCGGCGTTCAGTGTCGTTGAGGAATTGGGCGGCAGATGGTTCATCCAAATCCCGTCTTGGTAAGCTGCCCTTTAAAGGGGGTTTACTGTTTGGAGAGGATTTAGATAAGTTGGTAAAGGATCTGGGGAGTCAAAGACGGGCAGGCTCCCAGAGGATAAACCGAAATCAGGGAAGTCCACTCCAGGATTTCGGGGTCAGTTTCGGGATTTTCGCAGGTTTCATTCGCTCCGTTCCTCTGGTTTCCAGAGGTGCCGGTACCAGGCGCAAGCCCAGGGATTTCGGGGACCCTCCAGGGGCTTTTCCTCCAACCCGACCACTATGTCTCGTAAGCCACAATGAAGCGAGGTGGGTCCCGGCGGAAGGGCCTCCCATAGGAGGAAGGTTGCGGGGGTTCCTTTCCGCTTGGACCCACATCACGTCGGACCAGTGGGTGTTAGAGATAATTCAACACGGCTATGCTCTGGAGTTCGCGTGTCCGGTGAGGGATTCCTTTGTCATGTCCCCATTTCGAGGATCAAAGAAATCGGAGGCGGTTCGCGCAACTTTGGACAATCGGCTTTGCTTAGGGGCGGTGGTGCAGGTTCCCAAGGACGAATGCGTCATGGGTCGGTACTCGATATACTTCGTGGTTCCGAAGAAAGGTGGTACCATGCGTCCCATCTTGGACCTAAAGGCCGTGAACCGGTGTTTACGGGTTCCGCATTTTTGAATGGAAAAGTTGAGGTCGGTCATCGTTGTGGTGTGTCGCGGAGATTTCTTGACTTCTCTAGATCTTATGGAGGCGTATTTGCACATTCCCATCCGGGAGGCGCATCAGAGGTTCCTGAGGTTCGCTCTTCCGTGGGGACATTATCAATTTCAGGCTTTGCCCTTCGGTCTAGCGACAGCGCCACGGACCTTTACCAAGATCATGGTGGTCGTGGCAGCGGCCCTGCGCAAAGAGGGGATCTTGGTTCATCCTTACTTGGACGATTGGCTCATTCGTGCAAAGTCCAAGGATGAGAGTGTGCAAGTGACAGACAGAGTGGCCAAGTTCTTGCAAAGTTTGGGTTGGGTAGTAAACCCGACAAAGAGTCACCTGGAGCCCACCCAGGACCTCGAGTACCTCAGAGTCCGGTTCGACACGTGCGCAGGTCAGATCTTCCTTCCCGGCCGGCGAGCCGAGGCCTTGCGGGCCTTAGTCCGGAACTTCCAGTCGGATCCCACTCCATCAGCCTGGGACTATCTCCTGGTGCTGGGCACTATGGCGGCAACGTTGGAAGCAGTGCCTTGGGCCAAGGTGCATATGCGTCTGCTGCAGCGGGCGCTGTTGCGCCGGTGGTCGCATCAGTCCGATTCTCTCAGCAAACGTCTGCCTTGTCCTCTCGCAGTTCGGCAGTCGCTATACTGGTGGCTCCTACGGGCGTCCCTGGCAGCGGGGATGCTGCTGGAGCAGCCAGAATGGATTCCGTTGTTGACGGACACCAGTCTGGTGGGCTGGGGAGCCCACTGCGAAGCTCGGTTTGCGCAGGGCCGGTGGTCGTCCCAGGAAGCCACCTGGTTGATAAATCGGCTGGAGCTCCAGGCGGTGTTCCGGGCCCTCCAGGCTTTCGAGGAGGTGGTGAGGGGATGGCCCGTGCGTATCCTCTCTGACAATTCAGCGACCATGGCATACATCAACCGTCAGGGCGGCACAGGGAGTGCCACACTGGAAGAAGAGACGGATGCTTTGTTTGCTTGGGTGGAAGTTCGGTTGAGTGCCATTTCAGCGGCGCACATTGCGGGAAAGGACAATGTGACGGCCGACTTTCTCAGCAGGGTGCAGGTGGATGCAGGAGAATGGGAGTTGCACCCCGACGTCTTCCAGCAGCTGGTAGCCCGTTGGGGCACTCCAGTAATGGATCTGATGGCGACGTTTCGGTCGGCAAAGGTCGACCAGTTCTTCAGCAAAAGAAGAGAACGGATGTCGGAGGGCATAGACGCACTGTTACAGCGATGACCAGTCGACGGCCTTCTCTACATCTTTCCTCCGTGGGCGTTGATAGGCCGGGTGGTCCAGAGGATCGGGGCGCATCCGGTGCTGGTGCTCTTTGTGGCGCCCGACTGGCCGAGGCGGCCCTGGTATGCGGATCTGGTGCGTCTGCTGGAGGGGCAGCCCTGGCAGCTTCCAGAGCGGGCAGATCTTCTGCTCCAGGGGCCCCTGCTCATGCCTCAGGTGGATCGATTCTCGCTTACGATATGGCCCTTGAGAGGGCTAAACTAAGGAAGAAATGTTACTCGTCGGCGGTAGTGTCCACCTTACTTAAAGCGCGTAAACAGTCCACTTCGTTGGCATATGTGCGTATCTGGCGAATTTTCGAAGATTGGTGTTTGCAGCGTCAGGCCCAGGCGGCCACGGTTTCGGTTCCGTTAGTGCTGGAGGTTTTGCAGGATGGCGTTGGAAAAGGACTTGCTGCGAGTTCCTTGCGTGTGCAGTTGGCGGCGCTTTCCTGCTATCGCGGCAAGATCAACAGTGTGTCGCTGGGGACTCATCCGGATGTGGTGCGCTTTCTGAAGGTGTTTTCGAGGTTGCGGCCAGTACAGCATAAGTGGATTCCACCTTGGGATCTTAACCTTGTTTTGGTGGCCTTGTCCCAGCCGCCCTTCGAGCCGTTGCGGCAGGCCTCGCTCAAGGATTTGACGTTGAAGGTGGTGTTCTTGGTGGCGATTTGTTCGGCGCGGCGCATTTCCGAATTGTAAGCCTTGTCGTGTAGAGAGCCCTTCTTATCCTTTACAAAAGAAAAAGTGGTGTTGCGTACGGTACCGTCCTTTTTGCCTAAAGTGGTGTCTCCCTTTCATGTGAACCAGGCGGTTTCCTTGCCTGTTCTGGGGGCGTTAGAGGGCGGTTCTTCAGATCGTAGCCTTCGTTGCTTGGATGTCAAGAGGGTGTTGCGCCGCTATCTGATGGTGACGGAGCCATTCTGTAAGTCGGATCGGTTTCGTATTGTTTGGAGGCGTGCGCAAAGGGGAAGCGGCAGCTAAGGCTTCCATTGCACGGTAGATTCGAGAGGCGATTGCCTCAGCTTACTTGCTTCAAGGTCGGGCGATACCGGTGGGTTTGCAGGCGCATTCCACCAGGGCACAAGCGTGTTCTTGGGCGGAATACGGTCTGGTTCCGCCAGGGGACATTTGTAGGGCGGCGACTTGGGTGTCGTTGCATACATTTAGTAAGCATTACCGGCTGGATGTGGCGGCCGCCGCTGATGCCCATTTCGGGTCGGCGGCGCTGGCGGCTGGCTGGCAGGGTCCCTCCCAATGATTACTGCTCTGGTACATCCCAGAGGTAGAGGACTGAGCTGGAGGAACGATAAGGAAATGATAATTACACTTACCTGATAATTGTAGTTCCTTGAGTGATGACAGCTCAGTCCTCCTTCCCGCCCGGTTTTCAGGAGAGATCTCGTATGGCTAGCCCAGCAGACGAATGTAACAGGTAGGTCTCTGTTCTTTCTACTTAGTTGACCTCTCTCCCTTTCTTTAGGCGGGGCAGGGGGTAAGAACGCCTTGCCGGAGGGGGTCTGTGGATTGGAATCTCTTTGTCTCTATGTATATAGTTTAATACTTATTTGTTGCTCCTTTGAGTCTGCTTTGTTAGTAGTTCACACTGGAAGGGGAGTGAGTATACAGCAGGCTATATCCAGTGATGTCATCATTCTGACATACCAGTCTCCAAGCTGCAGGAGGAGATTGACAACCCAGAGGACTGAACTGTCGTCACTCAAGGAACTACAATTACCAGGTAAGTGTAATTATCATTTGCTGGACAATTTCGAGATCATTTTAGAAGCATCTGTACATATCAGTGGCAGCATTTACACATGTAGATTGATATCTGTAAACAGCGATTTCAGAAAACCATTATTTACTTGTTGAGATTTGAAGGGATGTTTTGTGAATGTGGTTTAAGTTTGTGAAAAATGTATGTCTATTTCCCAATTTACAAGGAGAATGCACGTATAGTAAAAGAAATTTCACCTGAAGCTATAAAGTAATTGTTTAAGCCAGAACTTAAAACAAAGGATTGAGAGGGAGAATGTCCTTAATCTTGTCAGTGGCATAAATTCTACCCCAGCAAAGCAGTCTCTGCATTACAGGACCTCCCAATGACTCTTGTGACGCTGCAACAATGCCTGAAGCCATGGAAACAGATGGTGACCCGGTGGAAGGTCCGGGTACTGCAGCTAAAAGCAAGATATTCCCTTCTCAGCACAAGATGGACATAGATAATCAGCCAACACAACTCACCTCGGGGGAGGGGAGAAGCAGAGTTGCTGATTGGGCACGCCCTAGCTGGAGGCGGGCTCCCCAGAGCAGAAACAGCTTGTTAAACCGGAAGAAGGAAGGGAGTTGTTGGAGAGAGAGTTGGACGTTCAGAAGCAGTTGGAGCTTCAGAAGCAGTTGGAGACTCAGAGAAGGAACCAACTGAGGTGGTGGAAGGAAATACTGGAACCAGATGAAGCAGGTGTGTGCTTTAGAGATGAAGTAGCCTTGGATGCCAGAGCCTTTGAATGTGAAGGAGAAACGTTCCCCAGCTGCAATTCCAGGAGAAGGCGTGTAAAGCCAAGAAGCAGGTACCAGGGAGACTCAGTGCACAGCAGAACCTTCTGGGAGAAGGAGAAGGGCGTGGCACTGAGAGACCCAAGGGTAAAGCCTAGGCTTTTGGAGCAGAGAGCTGATCAATGGAATGAATGGCAGACAACTGAAAAACATCCAGATATTCCTCAGCACAAGGTACAGGGTACTTTTAATACTGATAATAGCTTTTATGAGAAGCCAGACTGTGTGAGTGCATATTTTAAAACCCAGGAAAAGCCCAGGTTTTATGAGAGCAGTTGGCTACAGCCAGAAGCTTGTTCAGTTAAACCCTGTTTGTCTCCTCAAACTGCTGACAAGATTAACAAGCAAGCTAGCTATAAAGATATAGCAGAGATATTTGCCAGAGACATTTGCCAGAAAGTTTCAGGAAGCTCTAAGTTTGATTTGTTGCCTACAAATGCTTCACCTGCAAAGGAATTGATTTACCCAGCACTTGCTGACAGAGACAAGTGGGGGAGGGGTAACTCCAGTGCAGTGAATGAGCAGAGTAACCAAGCTGAAGCACTCCTGAGAGACTTTAAAGCGTTTCTAGAGGAACGTAATATTCCTGGACCTAGGATAGTTGAACCAGTACAGAGTCCAGAAGCACCAGTACCATTGCCTCATCCCTTACAGACGCAGGATTTGAGTCAGCCAATGGACTGCTCGACGTGCCTTGTAGATAAGTAATGATAGTCAAGCAAAGCTTGTGTGGTCATTCATTATAAAGTGAAAAACTGTACATTGTCAAAGTTCCTTACCAGAAGAGCTTATGAGAGAGATAAGAATAAGCTAAAGCAGAAGTTGGAAACACTGCATGAACTTTATTGTTTGCCTTTGGTTTAACTGTTTTCAAGTGCAGCTCACATGACTGGAATGTGAAGCGCTGTGAAAAGGACAGTTTTGAAACACAGTGTGGAAAAGCCTATCTTTTCTTTGTTCTTGTTTTGGCTGTAAAAATACTTTGCCTTTACGCCTGTTCCAATTCCACCACGGAGCGGGAGAAATAAAATCCTTATAAAATAAATATTCTTTATACCTGCCTTGTCACTCAACCACCGCAACTACAATTCAACCTCAAGGCACACCCCTCCTTAAACCCTCAAGGTCAAGGGGCGGGTGCATGGTTATACTCTGCACTGAAGCGACAGATGTAGAGCATGGCAAGTTTAACTTACTTTTCAAAACATTGCTGTGCCTCCTCCCTCAATAACATCACTTTCTGCCCTGCCCATGGCAGCTGAAGAATTGTATAAATGCTTCACCTTCTGCTGTTAGGATGTGCCATAACAGCAATGTGACACTTCGGTCATGAAGTGGGAAGTGAGATGCCCATGCACTTCTCAGGCTTCCAGAGGAAGCGCACAGAGTGTTGTCATTGTACTGCAGAATCTAGTGTGAGAGGTAATGGTGTTGAGGCCCGCTTGGCAATAGCGATCATAACATGATCGCATTTGATTTAATAAATGGAGGGAGAATAGCAAGGCAATCCACTGCGCAAGTATTTCACGTTCAAAGAGAAGACTATGAGGAAAATGGTTAAGAAAAAAACTAAAAGAGCAACTGCAAAGGTGAAGAGTTTACATCAGGCATGGACGTTATTTAAAAATACTTTCTTAGAAGCCCAGACGAGATGTATTCTACACTTGAAGAAGACGGAAGGAAAGCCAAACGACAGCTAGCATGGCTTAAAGGTGAAATCAGAGAGACTGTTATAGCTAAAATAAAATCCTTCAGAAAATGGAAAAAAGAGCCAAATGACAAAAGCAGGAAACAACATAAATACTGGCAAGTTAAATGCAAGGCAATGATGAGGCAGGCAAAGAGAGAATTTAAAAAGAAGCTTGCCATGGATGCAAAAGTGGATAATATAAATGTTTTCAAGTACTGTGGTGGCGAAGCCAGCCAGGTGCCTATGGAAATAGGGAAAACACAAGCAGTTCCCCCTAGTCAGAAGGAAAGTGCAGGAAATGGTCACTTTAAAAGTGCAGCTAACATTGAAAAAAACCTGTCAAAAGCTACTGTCCTAAGGCCACGCCCCAGCTCCAGGGTAACTGAGGGTGGTAATCTAAGACAGCTGGGGGCGGGGTGGAAAGATACAGGTCAGACTCCCTCATATAAGCCCGAGAGAACAGGGAGCAAAGGAGGAACAGCGAAAGGAGGAGGAGGAGGAGCAAGAAGGCAAGCTACAGGTGCCACAAGGCAAGGAACTGAATCAAGAGCTGAGTCTGATTCAGAGGCGGAGTCTGTGAAGGAACCTCAGTCTGAGCAGGAGTCTCACTCTTACAGGAGGAAGAGAGACGGAAGGGCTAATTTATCCAGGAACCAGCATGGCCAGGGAAGTGGCAGTGAAGCACTGCTGAGGAGAATCCCAAAAGGTATTGCTCATAAGGATTTTAGCCAAGGGTCTCAAGAAAGGTTCCCAGACAGCAGTTTGAGGGAAGAATATCCCCAAAGCCAGCTCCAGTATTTAAACCAGTACCGGGGTTACAAGCCTGCAGGAGGTTCAAGAACCCAGGAAGGGCTGGTAAGAAAACCTCTTAACAAAGAATGCCTGAATGTTTTAAAGCTTTTAAAACGTTTGATAAAAGACCAGGAAGTGACTTGTTTTGATAACAGCTCTGAGTCCCGAGAGAGGTCTCGAGGGGAACAGCTGTTTTTCAACGACGCTACAGAACCAGGGTGTTCTGAGTGTGAATCAATGGACATTGGAGAAAGTGATAATGTCTTGAGTGAACCTGAGCAAGAAATGGAGTGTGATTTATCCATAGCAGTAAAATAAGAATGTTTTGGAATTATAAGCTTGAAGAGATTCCCATTTGTTTGATGTGCATGTTGTTCTAAGAAGGAAGGAAGTTTTAATTAGTATGGCTGCTGTTTTAAAAGAGACTTGTTAAGAAGGAATGCTTAGAGTCTCTGGAATAACTAATTAAAACCCTTAAGGAATTAAAGCTAAGAAGAAAAGTTTATTACCTGAGTTTTGCTGCATTGAAAGTTTTCTATGGACATTTAGTTTCAGTTAAGCACTGTGAATTGAAGCCTTTACTTTTTAAGAAACAGCCTTTGCCTTGTTGAAGTAAGCAAGAGCAATTGATATCTTTGAGAAGTTTTCAAACCTTTTATTTCTTGTGGAAAAGTCTGTACATGTGATATGCCAAGCTTCCTTAGAAGTTCCTGTTATCAAGGGAGGCGAATAAAATTTCCTGTGTTGCTTTCAACCCTCGGCTCAGCACTTCATTACAACTACAATTAAATGCTTAAGGAACTACAACTCCCAGAGGCCTTTGCCCAGGAGTTCATAATTGAAAGGAACATTCGCCCCCTTTCCTCGGCAGGCAACCGCCTAGGCGGGGGAAGGGCGCGACAGTACATAGTAACATAGTATATGACGGTGGATAAAGACCAGTATGGTCCATCTAGTCTGCCCAGCAAGGTGTCAAGAGTATGTGCACCTGCCACTCCGTGCTGGTCACCCCTCCCCATACCTTTTTGAAGAGGTGTGCCCACCGCTCCGTGTAGGTCACCCCTGTTTGTTGAGAATTAAGAGATAGTTATGTTTATTTTGATTTTATCCTGTTGCTACAAAAGGATCCACTGTGTCTGTCCCATGCAATTTTGAATTCTGTCACTGTGTTTGCCCCCACCACTTCCACTGGAAGGCATTTCAAACATCCACCACCCTTTCAGTGGAAAAGTATTTCCTGACATTGCCTTTCAGTTTACCCCCTCGCATCTTCATGTTATGTCCTCTAGTTTTACAACTTCTCCATCTTTGGAAGAGGTTTGTTTGTTCATCAATACTCTAAGTATTTAAAGGTCTGAATCATATCTCCCCTGTCCCTCTTTTTCTCCAGAGTATACATATTTAGGTCTTCAAGTTTCTTCTCATAAGTCTTATGACGCAGGTTCCAAATCATTTTGGTCGCCTTCCTTTGAACCGTTTCCAGTCTTTTTATATCCTTTGTGAGATATGGTCTCCAAAACTGAACACAATATTCCAAGGGAGGTCTCATCAGCCACTTGTACAATGGCATTAATACCTCTTCCTTTCTGCTGGTAAGTCCTCTTTGTGTGCAACCCAGCATCCTTCTGGCTTTTGCCACCGCCTTGTCACACTGTTTCGCCACCTTGAGATCCTCAGGAACAATCACCCGAGGTCCTGGTCCATGCACACCAACCTCTCGCCCCCTGTCACATTCAATTCCCTTGTATTTCTGACACTGCACTCTTTCACATTAAATCTTGACTGCCAAGCATTAGACCATTCTTCCAGCTTTTGTAGATCTTTCCTCATGTTATCCACTCCCTCAGGGGAGTCCACTCCGTTGCAAATTTTCGTGTCATCTCCAAAAAGACAGACTTTTCCATTCATTCCTTCAGCAATATTACTCACAAATATATTGAACGGGACCGAACCCTGGGGCACGCCGCTAATCACCTTCCTTTCATCCAAGTGAGTTCCGTTTACCATCACCTTCTGTCATCTATTAGTCAACCAATTTCTGATCCAGTTCACCTCCTTGGGACCCATTCCCAAGCTATTTAGTTTATTGATAAGCCTCCTATAAAGAACAGTATCAAAGGCTTTGCTGAAACTTTGGTATATCAAAGCCTTTGATTCTGTTTCTCATAGGAGACTTATCAATAAACTAAACAGCTTAGGGATGGGTTCCAAGGTGGTGAACTGAATCAGAAATTGGTTGATTGATCATAGCAAAACACATGTGAGAGAGCAACTTGGACCATTAGATGACAGAGGGGGTAAAAAGGCACTAACAGGACAAGGCCATAGCAGAGAGACTGAATGAATTCACCAGAAATGATATTTAAAGGTGATATATCAAAAGAACTGAAACTAATCTTGATAAATCGGGAAGATGTAATACAACTAATTGACAAAACAAAAAGTAACAAAGCTCCTGGACCAGATGGCATATATCCCAGGGTGCTGAAAAAATTGAAATATGAATTTGCAGACCTACTTTTAGTAATCTGTGAGCTATCATTAAAATCATCTGTAGTGCCTGAGGAATGGAGAATGGCCAATGTAACACTAGTTTTTAAAAGGGTTCTGGGATGATCCAGAAAACTACCAACCAGTGAGCTTGACATCTGAACCAGGCAAAATGGTAGAAACCATTATAAAGAACAAAATTACTGAACATGTAAATAGTCATGGCTTAATGTCAAAAAGCCAACATGGATATAGTGAAAGAAAGTCTTGTCTCACGAATCTCTTACATTTTTTTAAAGGTGTAAATAAACCGGTAGATAAATGTGAGCTGGTTGATATAGTGTATCCAGATTTTCAGAAAGCCTTTGACAAGGTCCTTCATGAGAGACTCCTGGGGAAATTAAAAAGTCATGAGATAGGAGGAAATGCAGTATTGTGGATTAGGAACTGGTTAAAAGTTAGAAAACCAAGAGTAGGGCTAAATGGCCAATTTTCTCAGTGGAAAAGAGTAGTGGATCCATGGAATAGTCTCCCAGTGGAGGTGGTAGAGATGAGGACAGTAACTGAATTCAAAAAAGCATGGGACCAACACAGAGGATCTCTAAAGGTAAAAAGTGGACTGTTGTAGTTGTTATGGAAGGACAGACTAGATAGGCCATGTGGCCTTTTTCTGTCATCATGTTTCTATGTTTCTATGTTCCTATATATAGTGGAGTACCGCATGGATCTGTGCTGGGCCCACTGCTTTTTAATATATTCATAACTGACCTGGAAATGTGAATAATGAGTAAGTTGATCAAATTTGCAGACAATACAAAATTATTCAAAGTTGTGAAAAATTGCAAGAGGACCTTGATAAATTGGAAGACTGGGTGTCCAAATGGCAGATGAAATTTAATATGAACAAGTGTAAAGTTAAGCACTTAGAGAAGAACAACCCAAACTACAGTTACACATTGCAAGGTTCCACATTATGAACCACTACCCAGGAAAAGAATTTAGGCATCATCGTGAATAATACGTTGAAACCCTCTGCCCAGAGTGTAGCAGTGGCTAAGAATGCAAGTAGAATGCTAGGAATCATAAGGAAAGGAATGGAGAATAAAAACAAGGATTTTATAATGCCTCTGTATCGTCCCAAGGTGCGACCACACCTTGAATATTGTGTGCATTTCTGGCCACCATATCTTAAAAAGAATATAACAGAACTAGAAAAGATACAGAGAAGAGCCTCCAAAATTTTAAAGGGGATAGAAGGATACCTTTATGAAGAAAGGCTTAAAGGTTTAGGGCTCTTCAACTTGGCAAAAAGACGGCTGACGGGAGATATGATAGAGGTCTATAAAACATTGGATGGAATGTATAGCTTTGTTTATTGCTTCAAAAAGTTAAAAGGCTAGGGGACACGCAATGAAGCAACAATATAGCCCATTTAAGACTAATAGGAGAAAATATTTTTTTTTCACTTAATGAGTAATCAAACTCTGAAATTTGTTACTGGAGGATGTAGTAAAAGTGTAGCTGGATTTAAAAGAGGATTGGACATGTTCTTAGAGGAAAAGACCATGAGCCGTTATTAAAGAGTACCAGAGAAATCCACTGCTTACCCTGGGATAAGTAGCATGGAATCTGTGTATCTTTTTGGGAACCTGAAAATTATTTGTGACCTGGATTGGCCGCTGTTGGAAACAAGATACTGGACTTGATGGACTCTCAGTCTGACCCAGTATGGCATATCTTATGTTCTTAAAAGTAACTTAAATTTACATTGTTTTGCCTCTTAGGTTTTGGGGGTCAGGGACAAGTCAGGGAGGGGGGATTGGAAGGGAGAGGGAGTTTCTCGTGGAAACCATCATAAAAATTCTGCCCCACGTTTAAACTTATGTCACTATGCCCCTTTTTTATTTTTATCTCTAAAGACACAAAAAAGGTCAGCAACTATGCTGCCTAGTTGGCACCACATATATGTTTAGTGTTCTGAAGTGTTGCCATTATACTTATAATTGGTGGCACATATAATTGGAAATTGTGAAATCGTTACTTTCACATATAAGTGCTGGCATTTTTATGTAGAGGCTGCCGAGTGATGCTGTTTTATTTTTCTGTGTAGTATTTTCAAATTGCTGTTCCCACTATATGTGCCACACTAGTTCAAAAGTTCCTCACAAGTGTGTGCATAAACAACAAATACTAAAGCTACAGAATTACAGGGAAGGAGGAGACACTGTGGGTTTAACTGAAAACGAGAAACCTTTCTGTTAGGAAAGTAAATGTAAAAAGAAAAGGAGGCCATTATGGTTCTCGAATGAAGTAGCTGGAAAGGAGAAGAAAAAGAGGGTGTCCTTTATAAAATATAAGAGGTCATAGAAAGAGGAAGACAAGCATCAGTAGTTAAAAAAAAGCTAAGGGAAGCCAGGGAAGTAGTCAGGAAGGCAAAGATACAAACGAAAGAAAAAATAGCCATTGCAGTAAAATGGGGGGACAAAACATTTTTCAGATGTGTTAGTGAGTGGAGGAAGTTCGAAAATGGTATTGTCAGATTCAAGAGTGAAGAGGAGGAATATGTAGAAACCGATGATAATAAAGCAGAATTGCTTAACAAATATTTTTGTTCTGTGTTCATAAATGAAGGGCCATTAACAGGCCCTCAGAAAACACCCACAACTAGGAACAGAAATGAAAGGGATCTTGAACGATTTTCAGGAGATTCTGTTTGTGAGGAGTTGGCTAAGCTAAAAGTAGTCAAAGCGATGGGGTTGGATACATCAGATAGTACTGAAGGAATTTAGGGAGATTCTAGCGGCTCTCTGTCTGACCTTTTCAATGCTTTAGAGTCTGGAATGGTCCCAGAGGATTGGAGAAAGGTGTATGTGGTCCCTTTACACAAAAGTG
Organism: Ichthyophis bannanicus; assembly: GCA_033557465.1. Classification (NCBI taxonomy): domain Eukaryota; kingdom Metazoa; phylum Chordata; class Amphibia; order Gymnophiona; family Ichthyophiidae; genus Ichthyophis; species Ichthyophis bannanicus. The sequence goes on along the minus strand of CM066032.1, from coordinate 1,337,232,031 downwards.
GACGTATGGATGAGGTTGGGATCCACAGACCAGTTAGTCTGATCTCTGTGGTGAGTAAATTAATGTAAATGCTGCTAAAACAGAGGATCGTGAGGTTTTTAGAGTCCAATGGATTGCAGGATCCGAGGCAGCATGGTTTTACTAGGAAGCAGGTCTTGTCAAACAAATCTAATTAATTTCTTTAACTGGGCAACCAGAGTTGGCCTCTTTGCAGATGCTACCAAAATCTGCAATAGATTAGACACCCAGGAAGGAGTAGATAGCATGAAGTGGGATCTAGTGAAGCTTGAAGAATGGTTGAAAATGTGGCAGCTGAGATTTAATACTAAAATTTCAGGATCATACATTTGGGCTGTAAAAATCTAAGGGAGCAGTATAGTATAGCAGGTGAAGTACTTCCTTCCAAGAGAGAAGTGCAGGACCTAGAGGTGCTTGTTTCTGATGATCTGAAGGTGGCTATACAGGTAGGAAACATTCGGTGAAAGTCAGAAGGATGCTTGGGTGCACAGGGAGAGGAATGACGAGCAGGAAGAAGGAGCTGATAGTCCCTCTGTATTAGTCTTTGGTGAGACCTCATTTGGAGTTTTGTGTGCAGTTTTGGAGGTCAAACCTTCAAAAGGATATAATGAGGAGGAAGTGACGTCACCCGGGTGATGGCAGCTTAATTCTTGAGCTCCCACCGGGACGTTGCTATAACGGAGAAAAGCGCTTGTTTTACCCCATCCCATTTTCAAGAGTTGGTGCCTTTGGAGTCTGGGACCAAAGGGGATGTTGGTGCGGAAGAAATTGGCGAAATTTAAGTCCCCATACGCCGACGGAGCGGAGCGGGAGGGCCCGAGATCCGCCAGAGCACATGGCGTCGGGAGAGGAATCGGAAGAGGAGTTGGATCGTGCTGATAAGGGCTGCACCCGAGGAGATATCTGGGGCTGGATGAGATCCCTGCGACGAGAAATCATTGCTACTCGGGGTGAGCTTAAAGAGACTCTGGCAGGCATTAAAGAGGATGTGCTGGAGTTGGGCCATAGAGTGGAATCGCTGGAGGAGCAGGCCAATCAGCTGGCAGAGAGAGTTACTGAAGCGGAGGTCCAAATGCAGCGCCTACAATTTGAGCAGACTAGCCTCAAGGACAAATTGGAAGATCTTGAGAATCGATTCCGTCGCAATAATGTGCGCCTGCGGGGCCTGCCGGAGATAGAGGCCTTTGCGGATGCGGCGGGTATAGTCCAGAAGGTCTGCCATTTCTTGATGCAGGGAGAAAAAGGAGCTGCGGAGGGAGTGGCGATAATGGTGGAGAGGGCCCATCGAGCGCTGGGACCAGCGCGAGGCGGGAAGACACAGGATATTGTGGCATGCCTGACCTCATATGCAGTAAAGGAGAAGGTGATGAGAGTGGCTGCGGCCCGGAGGAGCTTTTCGTGGGAGGGCCAAAATGTGGAACTTTACCATGACCTCTCAGCTGGCACTTTGCAGAGACGCAGGGACATGAAGCCGCTCACACAGTACTTAAGGACTGAGAAAATGAAATACCAATGGCTTTTCCCCTTTGCATTGCTGATGGATAATAACGGGCGGAGCTTCCAGGTGCGATCCGAGGAAGAGGCCTGGAAAGTCTTGCGGCAGGAGGGTGCTTCCTGCTTGCCTGAGCTGTGAAGGGACTGGTGCCGAATGGGAGCAAAGGTGCGCATTCTGGATGGGAGAGGATGCCTGTGAAAGGTCAGCCCCTGTGGAGGAAGTCTGGAGTCGTGGGATAAGGAGAGCTTAATGGAGCAGTTTCAGCAGGGACTACATGATTGTAGGGTGTGGGGAGTGTTGGTTCTGTTCTTTTTTCCTTTGGTCCCATATGCTCTAGGGCATTAAAGAGATAGAGCGGACGTATGGGGTGATGTGTAGCTGTGCAGGATGTTTGGGGGAGGGGGGAGGGCTGATGGGAGTTGTATTTGGGCAATGTGAAGTTATATTGTTATAGTGTGTGTAGAGGGGGTTAGTTGGAAAGGGGGGAGTTGGGGATAATTGTGCACCGGGATGTGTTTAAGGGGATGGGGGATGGCACAGCGTCCAAGGGGCGGACTCTTCCTCGGAGATAGGCAGAGTAGATCTCTGTGTGACTGGGGTGGGGGGGAGGGGGAGGCATTGAAGATGAGTAAAGGTGGTAGGTTGGAGAGTGGAGTGAGGATATGGCTTCTGGCTTGAAAATGGGCAGTTTGAATGTGCGGGGACTGAATTCACCTCAGAAAAGGAAGTTGTTGTGGAAGGAGGTGCAGGAATAGCAATGGCAGGTGGTGTTTGTACAGGAAACTCACTTGCGTAAACGGGATGAGCGCTTGTTGGGGTCGGGTAAATTTCAGGGGTTCTTTGCAGCAGAAGAGGGGGACCGGAGGAAAGCTGGAGTAGGAATACTGATTAAGCAAGATGTTCCCTTCTGTGTGGGGCGGGTGTTTAGGAAATCGGATGGGAGGGCGGTGGGAGTGGTGGGGGAGCTAGGGGGTGAGCAAGTGACCTTACTTTCAGTCTATGGGCCGAATGTGGCTCAAGGGGTTTTTTGGGAAGATTTGGGTAAATGGTTGGATGGGAGGACACAGGGGAGGTTTTTGGTGGGGGGGATTGTAATATAACGTTAGATGGTAGAGCAGGGAGGAGGGAGGGGAGTGACTTGGGTTTGAGACAATTCCAGAAGTGGATACAAGAGTATGGGTTGGACGATTTATGGAGATTGGCCCATCCCCTGACTAGAGATTTCACATTCTATTTGGCGGTGCATGCGTCGTATAGCGGATCGACTAACTCCTGGGGGATAGGTACTGGAAGGAGGCCTTGGACAAGGTAACCATAGGAGTGGCCACTTGGTCTGATCATGCCCTGGAGGGGGCGTGGTTTGGGTCTCCCTGGGAATCAGGACGGCGAACCTTCTGGAGGTTGAATGATTATCTCCTTCAGGGAGAGGGAGTAGAGCAGAGGTTAAAGAAGGTGATCGCCGACTATATGGAATTGAATGATAATGAGGAAGTGACTACGGGAGTGCTTTGGGGTGGGTTGAAGGCGGTGGTGAGGGGGCACTTTGTTCAAATGGGAGTGCAAAGGAAGAGGAAGAAGGAGGAAGAGATACGTTGCCTCACTGGGCAATTGGTGGAACTGGAGAGGGCACATAAACAGCGGGGGGGGGGGGGGCACTAGATTGAGGGGGCAGGTCGAGAAGATTAGAAGGCAGCTAAACGCCCTTCAGTTGGAACGGATATCCCGCCAGCTAGAGAGAGTAAGACAGCATTACTATGAATTTGACAATAAATCAGGGCGCCTCCTGAGTAATAAATTGAAGGCTCAAAGGCAGCGGCAAGCTATTGTCAAAATTAAAGGTCCGCAGGATAAATTGGTGTTTAAAGGAAGGGATATTAGGGAGTGGTTTCGGGATTACTATAAGGACCTATATAAATCGGATCCAATGCCAGCACCAGACCACGCCGGACATCACTAGGGGCCTGATCTAGCATCGGGGAGTTGAGCAGGAGGATCGCTCCTCCCCGATCAGCCCCCCAAGGCCAATCAGGCCCAACGCCAGCACCAGACCACGCCGGACATCACTAGGGGCCTGATCCAGCATCGGAGAGTTGAGCGGGAGGATCGCTCCTCCCCAATCGGGCCCAATGCCAGCACCAGACCACGCCAGACATCACTAGGGGCCTGATCCAGCATCGGGGAGTTGAGCTGGAGGATCGCTCCTCCCCGATCAGTCTCCCAAGGCCAATCTGGCGCAACGCCAGAAATTAAAACACTCGGCGCCCTTGGTGCACCCGTGCCGGTGGGCCCACACCTCAGGGCCTTGCCAGAGGGCCCTTTGACGTGGCCCTTAGGCGGGGACCAAAGCAAAAGCAAGGCCTCAACAAAAGACACCAGATGAACAATACCATAGCATGAATAAGACAAGAGAGACAACCGCCCATCCAATGTCCCTCCTCAGTAACGAACCGTCTCTACAGACTGTAAGTCTGATACTGCATCTATAGGAACTGCATACTGCAAGAAAACACCTGAACTAACCTATACCCAAGCAAAGTAACTATATTGCACTATCTATCAATTTCTATAATACTATATTTGTATATTATATTATATTGAGTAGAAGCACACCAGAACCCTACTACATGTTGTGATACAGTAGCCAGTGTAGAGCCCATGATAATAGGTGAAAAAGAAGAATTTACCTTGGAGTCTGATAGGCAGCAAACACACTCAGCTCACAGGAGGTAAAAGAGCAATAGAATAAGTTTACCACACACTAGTCCTGACGTAGCAGGAAGGTTAAAAGCTAATCAGGATCACCTGTCCATGAAAGCACAGGCAGCGTGCAAAGGACATGAGGATAAAAGCTGCTGGGTAAATCCAGGAGAGGCCAGAGGGGGCAGCGACCTGGGAGGAGTGAGCAACCAGGCTGAGAGCAGACGTCACACAGAAGGAAGCCTGCTCAATCAAGGAAGCAGTAGGTGTGGTCCGGTAGCAGGAAGCAGCCGGGAAAAACTTCTCAGGAACGTGGCCATAGCACTGCTTAGACTGCTGGTAGCTGGAGGTCCCGGGAAGGAGCTGTCCATAGCCAAGAGAGAGGAACCAGGACAACAGAGAGAAGGTGGGAACCTAGCTTTAAGAGAGAAAAAGCTAAGAACTCTATTTTGTCTGGAGGGCCAGGGCATGGCCTAAGAAGTAAAGTAAATGCTGGGAGTTATGACGTAATTCCACATTACTGGGGAGAAAAGGAAAGCCAGAGGGAAACTGCCACAATACCAGGTATTCAAAACCCTGCTTGCCTAGAGCAGTTTCCTGATAAGCTGACCAGTGCCTCACAGAAAGGGTTTTATAATGAAAACAGCTATGAGGATTTTAACCCACCTGCAGCCCCGGGGAAAATAATAGCTGTAACCTTGAACCCACACCAATGGACTGTACGTTATGTTTCTCTGATGATATTGAATCATTGTGCTAAACAAGTGGGCAGAAGCTCTGTAAAAATACCAAAGGAAAAGAATATATTTTTCTTTGAAGAAGCTGTTTTTGTTCCTGGCTTTTGTTGTATAAAAAGGAGATCCTTAGGGGAGGGGAAATAAAGCCCTATTCTTATTTTGCCTTAATTACTCGACTGCAGACTGTTATTGTGCTAGCAGGCAACTTGATCCTCAAGGCCCTAGGCGGATGCCTAATAGGGACTGGGAGAGGAGTCACAAATGGCGTAGTTTTTCGGATTATTCCTGGGGATTATACAGCAGGAACACAGCAGACTGACGTTGCTGAAGAACAGGACGAGTATCCCGGCTGGACACGCCCAGAAGGTTCCAGAACTGGTGGAAAAGAAAATACCTTCTCAGAGCGTGAATCTCCACCTGGCTCAGGTAACGAGTATTTGGGCACAGGCGGTGGGGGATTCCAGTGAGAAGGAGTGGTAAAAAGGAAGAGAGACTAGGCACGAAAAATAGTAGTAGTGCCACACTTGGTGTTTGTTATCTGTTTGCTTTGTAGTGTGCAAGCTTGGAGATGGATCCCCAAGAAGTGCTTCGGTGGATGAGCGTACAATTCGAGAAACAGAGGGAGCTGGCGCAGCTGAGCCAAGAGCAAGCCACGGCAGCCTTACAGGCCCAGCAGAAGCCCCTGACAGAATTGTTACAAGCTTTGCTGGCAGACCAGACAACGTAGAAAACACCAAAAGAACATTACTGTGGGGTAGGCCCACAGAACTGTGGGATATTGTCTTTTGGACAGTTATCTGAGGCCGATAACATAGATGACTTTGTGGAGGCTTTTGAAAGGGTAGCCCACCATGCAGGTTGACCGAGTGAGCAATGGGCAGTTAGGCTGGCCACCTCCCTGACGGGAGAAGCCTTAGCGGCTTACAAGGCCATGCCTGCTGCTCTGGCAACCGACTATGAAGAAGTTAAAAAAGCCATACAGGATAGGCTAGGCTTGACGCCTATGGTTTACAGACGTATGCTGAGAGCCACCAAGCTCCAACCAGGTGAAACACCTAAGGCACTGTGCCAGAGGGTGCGTAGCCTGGTATGGAAATGGCTCACCCCAGAAGGGAAGTCCCTTGAGAGTATTATTGATACAATTGTGTTGGAACGATTTTCAGAGGCAGTTCCTGCCAAAGTGAGGTCCTTCTTAACTTTGCAAAACTGCCAAACCTCAACTGAAGCAGCTCACCTCACGGAACGGTTTATGGAGGCTGAGTTGGCCAGTAAACCACAGAGAGGCGCTGGTAGCACGTTTGGTGTGGCAAATTTTGGTAAAGTAATTAAGGAGCCTATGCTGTATGTTCAAAATGTAACTGAGTATTTGCCTAAGAAAGAGGTTAAAGACGCATTGATAAAATGTTTTAAGTGCGGTAAACAGGGTCATAGAAAAAAGGATTGTGTCTGGCGAATAGCACTGATAATTGGTGACAGAAAATGTATGCAAGAAAGATTCTGTATAAATGTTGAAGTGCAAGGTGTGGTAGCTCAAGCGTTGCTTGACTCGGGCGCGGACCAAAGTATGGTCTTGAGAAAGTTCTGGCGAACCCTACAAGCCAGCAATGGGTCCACACCAAGCCAACCAGAGGGTAGGACCAAGATACGATGTGTACACGGTTCATCCACTTATTACCCTCTCTACAGAGTGATAGTAAAAGGATTGGGAACCCGGAGGGAGATCCTAGTGGCTGTAATACCCAAGTTACCTTATGATATTGTATTAGGTAGGGACTGGCCATCATTCTATAGAGGAGTAAGGGAAGGTATAAATGTAAAAGGGGGCATGGTTTCTACTAGGTCGCAGGCCCAAAGCTCAGAGGTGCGAGCTGAACCCCCAGAGGAGGATTCTGACCCTCTAGAGGAGGAGGAAGAACCCCCGGAGGAGGAGGGTTGACCCGTAGATGAAACCCTGGGAGAGCTTCCCCACCATGAAGATTTAGTCAATATACCTTCTAAAAGCAATAAGAAAGGCAAGGGGGAGAAACGCCAGGAGAGACACCATAGGGCCCAGCTGAGGGCAGGAGTAGAGGATGGGCTAGGTTTGCCCTGGGTGCCTGCCGATCTCGTTAGGAAGTTCCCATCCTTTCCGAAGGAGCAGAAGGCGGATCCAGCGTTAAAGCACGCCTTTGAGTATGCCCAGACAGATAGGGACGTACTTCCCAGATTCCTAATAGAGAGCGACATATTGTATAGGGAAAGTAATGTTCCCCAAACGGGTGCTGTCAGAAAACAACTAGTTGTTCCCACTACCTTTAAGGCAGTGGTCATGAGACTAGCCCACGATCACCCCGTTGGTGGGCATAAGGGAGTTCAGGGTACCCTGGACCAAATTCTGGCCCGGTTTTATTGGCCAGGGGTATTTAAGGAAACCAAACGGTTTTGCGAGGCCTGTCCCTCTTGTCAGCGGGTTACCGCCGCAAAACCCATGGGGGTACCCATGATACCCACCCCTACGATATCAGAACCAGTACGCCAAATGGCGATGGATATCATAGGACCACTAGTAAAGACCCCAAGGGGATTCCAATACATCCTAGAGATAATGGATCAGGCCACCAGGTTCCCCTGGGCAATACCTTTAAGAAACATCTCAGCCAGAACCATAGCAGTAGAATTAGTTAAGCTATTTTGCGAGGTCGGATTTCCAAAGGAAATGCTGACCGACAGGGGAAGCAATTTCATGTCGAAATACCTAGCCCAGGTCTGGGACGCCTTCGGAATCCATCACATAAAGACCGCCGCATATCATCCACAATCCAATGGACTTGTGGAACGGTTTAGGGCTGGATGGAAAGATGGCTGACTGGGACATTATGCTTCCATTTGTTTTGTACGCCAGTAAGGAGCGTACACAAGCCTCATTAGGAGCTTCCCCTTATGAACTGATGTTTGGCCGTGCCCCAAGGGGAGTCCTCGATATTTTAAGGGAACAATGGGTGGAACCTGAAGGGGAAGAAATGGGGGTACCTCAGTTCCTTCGCGAGCTAAGGACTCGTTTACAGAGGGATTCTCAAGCCTCCGAATGGCACGTGCAAGATAGTCAGATGCACCAGAAGCGGTACTATGACCGAGGGAAGAAACCACGTCAACTGGCCATAGGCGAGAGGGTCGTGGTAATGGTGGCAGACCCTGGGCCGAAGTTCGAGGCTCAGTGGAAAGGTCCCTATACGGTAGTGGAGCATAAAGGACCTGTGTCATATGCAGTAGAAAATGACAGGGGACGTTGTCAGGTACAGGGCCGGATTTACCTTGAGTGAGGCCCTACGCCAACAAAAATTGTGGGCCCCCAGCAGGGGCGGCCCAAGGGGGGGGTGGGCCTCATTTGCATAAGGGGCCTCATTTGCATAAATATTTGCATAATGTTACCATATACTAACTTTTAGTAAACGTGCCTCTTAATGAGTGTATGGATAAAGAAAGACTAAAAGATTTCTACATTACTATAATCCAGTGCCAACTGCCAGACACATTAGGAACTACTACAAACACTGCCCATTTAGAACCCATAGCAAACCCGCCGTATCCTAACAGCACTACCAGGACTCACAAAGCACCATACTCTACCAATCAAAAGGCAACACTGCAAATATTAAACCAATACATTTCAGAGAACAAGAATACATGACCTAGTGGGGAAAGAGAAAAAGTGGCAATGTCAAATAGGAATTATATAAACAGAACACCTCAGCTCAGTTACACATGCAGAACATAGACCATCACCAAACAAGTAATCACATTTTAGAAACAGGAAGACAATAATTAAACTGGGAATCCCAAAAGCCAAACTTGGAATGTACAACACTGTAGAAATAAAAACTACACATTAATTTGCTCTTGTACTAAACAAAGCGCAGACGTTAATGATGCACATTTACCAGAGCTGACATATTCCAATTAATAAATTCAAAATAAAGAGATATTTTTCTACCTTTTGTGCATTTTTTTCAGCTGCAATTGCTCCAGCCACTTTCTTCTGGTTTCTTCGTGTCTTCTGCTAACTCTCCATCGTCTGCTGTCCATTTGTCCTTTCTTCTCTCTTCTAGTTTTTTTCCATTCTCTCTCTACATCTGCTTTAACATACTAATCTTTCTCCTTTTGCTCTTTCCTCATTTCTATTTTATCCACTCAAATTTTACCCCTCCATCCTCAATCCCCACTTACTCTCCCAATACCCGGCCAATTGTAGATTTTTTATCCCTCCCACACAAAATATTTTTCCCTTCTCCATTTTACTCTTCCAGCCCCATCCCATTCTAATCCTCCCCCAACATCAGCTCCCTTCTAGTTCCAGCCTCACCCAGCATCCATTCCCTTCTAGTCCCTGCATCAGCCCATTTCCAGTCCTAGCCACCCATCAGCCCATTTCCAGTCCTAGCAACCCCCCAACCCAATACCAGTCCTAGCCCCCCATCAACCCACTTACAGTCCTAACCCCCCATCACCCCATTTTCAGTTTAAGCCCCCCCTATAACCCATTACCAGTCCTAACCCCCCATCAGCCCACTTCCAGTCCTAACCCCATCAACCCATTTCCAGTCAGCCCCCCATAGCCCATTGCCAGTCCTAACCCCCCCCATCAGCCCACAGCCCATTACCAGTCCTAACCCCATCAGCCCACCTCCAGTCTTAACCCCCCCAGCCCATTTCCAGTCCTAGCCCCCCCATAGCGCAGTACCAGACAGCCCCATCAGCCCACAGCCCATTACCAGTCTTAACCCCCCCAAAGCCCATTACCAGTTCTAACCCCCCCCAACAGCCCATTATCAGTCCTAACCCCATCAGCCCACCTCCAATCTTAACCCCCCCCCCCCATTTCCAGTCCTTTCCCCACAATAGACCATTTCAATACATCACCCATCAGCCCAAAGCCCATTACCATACATTAACCCCCCCAAAGCCCATTACCAGTTCTAACCCCCCCAACAGCCCACAGCCCATTACCAGTCCTAACCTCATCAGCCCACCTCCAGCCTTAATCCCCCAACCCCTTTCCAGGCCCCGCCCCCCCAATAGCCCATTACCAGTCCTACCCTCCCCTCCCCCTCCCCCGGCCTAAAGTAAAATTTGATTTTTAAAAAAAAACCTGCTGGCTGCCGCCGCGGGGCCCCCTCTGCTGCCGCGGCAGCATGGACTGACCCGCAGGGGCCCCCTCTGCAAGCTCGATCCCTCCGTGCCTCCCTCCGTGCAGGCTGTGAGAGGCGCGAAGGAAGACTGTCTCTTTCGCGTCTCTGTTAAGCCAGCAGGGGCTGATGGGAAATGTCCCATCAGCCCCTGCGGGCTTAACAGAGACGCGAAGGAGACAGTCTGCCTTCGCGTCTCTCACAGCCTGCACGGGAGGGAGGGAGGGATCGAGCTTGCTGAGGGGGCCCCCGCGGGTCAGTCCATGCTGCCGCAGCAGCAGAGGGGGCCCCGCGGCGGCAGCCAGCAGGTTTTTTTTTTAATTTTATTTTTAAAAAAAAGCCTAAGTTGTTCCTTTTTTGTGGGCCCTTCCCAGCTGTGGGCCCTACGCCATGGCGTACATGGCGTATACGTAAATCCGGCCCTGGTCAGGTATACCATATTAATGTCCTTAAACCTTGGCAAGACAGAACAGCTGCAGCGAGCCGGTCTAAAGTGAATGTCAGGAGCCGCTCAGTAATTACGGGCTGTGAGAACGGCTGTTCCCCAGCCCGTAATATCTTAAGGGGGGGGGGGATATGTGATACAGTAGCCGGTGTAGAGCCCATGATAATAGGTGAAAAAGAAGAATTTACCTTGGAGTCTGATAGGCAGCAAACACACTCAGCTCACAGGAGGCAAAAGAGCAATAGAATAAGTTTACCACACACGAGTCCTGACGTAGCAGGAAGGTTAAAAGTTAATCAAGATCACCTGTCCATGAAAGCACAGGCAGCGTGCAAAGGACATGAGGATAAAAGCTGCTGGGTAAATCCAGGAGAGGCCAGAGGGGGCAGCGACCTGGGAGGAGTGAGCAACCAGGCTGAGAGCAGACGTCACACAGAAGGAAGCCTGCTCAATCAAGGAAGCAGTAGGTGTGGTCCGGTAGCAGGAAGCAGCCAGGGAAAAACTTCTCAGGAACATGGCCATAGCACTGCTCAGACTGCTGGTAGCTGGGGGTCCCGGGAAGGAGCTGTCCGTAGCCCAGAGAGAGGAACCAGGACAACAGAGAGAAGATGGGAACCTAGCTTTAAGAGAGAAAAAGCTAAGAATTCTGTTTTGCCTGGAGGTCCAGGGCATGACCTAAGAAGTAAAGTAAATGCTGGGAGTCATGACGTAATTCCACATTACTGGGGAGAAAAGGAAAGCCAGAGGGAAACTGCCACAATACCAGGTATTCAAAACCCTGCTTGCCTAGAGCAGTTTCCTGATAAGCTGACCAGTGCCTCACAGAGAGGGTTTTACAATGAAAACAGCTATGAGGATTTTAACCCACCTGAAGCCCCGGAGGATTGTGAACTAATGCAGTGGGAAAATAATAGCTGTAACCTTGAACCCACACCAATGGACTGTACGTTATGTTTCTCTGATGATATTGAATCATTGTGCTAAACAAGTGGGCAGAAGCTCTGTAAAAATACCAAAGGAAAAGAATATATTTTTCTTTGAAGAAGCTGTTTTTGTTCCTGGCTTTTGTTGTATAAAAAGGAGATCCTTAGGGGAGGGGAAATAAAGCCCTATTCTTATTTTGCCTTAATTACTCGACTGCAGACTGTTATTGTGTTAGAAGGCAACTTGATCCTCAAGGCCCTAGGCGGATGCCTAATAGGGACTGGGAGAGGAGTCACAATGTCCATATATTGCTGCATGTCTGTGCAACCTTGCTACATGTCTATATATTGCTATATAATTGCCACATGTCTATATGTTGACATATATTTGCTACATGTCTACATAATGCTACAAGTATATATATTTGCTACATGTCTATATATTGCTACACGTCTATACATTGATAATATAGCCAAGCCCGGATAAAACAACTCACTAGGCATAGCCTATTAACTCTAGTAACCCCACTAGACTACTAACCAACCACAAGTAACACAACACACAGAATAAAAACACCACTACTAATGCAGAACTACATATAAAGGACCCACAGAATTACACCTACATGACCCAACTCAAGTTGAGCCCAGGTTAGTAAACCATAAACCTAATCCCAGGCCAGTAAAACACAAACCGCAAAATGCACTCCACTACCCACTACCTCATTATCTACCTCACACTCCTACATATGTTCACACCCTGCACACATAGCATCAGACTCAATGAGCAAATCCCCTTGTTCAACATACATACAACCCAACCCAGATGCACACCAGCATCACACCTATCCAAAGAACGCCAACAACCAAAGCATACAGCCCACAAGCCATACAATGCCACACGCTATACACTCACACACCACACAAATAATGAACATACAAACCCAATCATAACAACAAACATCAGGTGTGCTCTTCTAAACGCCAGATCTATTAGGAACAAACCAAATACTATCCTTGACCTAATCCATGACAAGAAGCTAGATATAGTATGCATCACCGAGACCTGGCTAGATGACTCGGACCAGGTCATATTAAACCAAGTAACTCCAACAGGATACTCGTCATTTAACTGTATCAGAGCACAAAGGAGAGGAGGAGGAGTATTAATACTTACCAGAAAAGAATACAGATTCAAAACAATCGACACCACTAACACAATTGAATCCAATACACTCACTATAGCTAACAAGTACCTAAGCATATCCCTGACATACAGACCACCTGGAACAACAACTGAACACCTATCCCCAGTAATTGAAACAATATGCGGACATAACAGAAGACACAAACCTCTCATTGCACTAGGAGACTACAACCTAACATCCTATCCCACCAGAGAAACCACAACGTTCTTAAAAGCAATGGAGTCATTAAAATACTGCCAGACAATTAACGCCCCAACGCACCAGCATGGTACAACTCCGGATTTGGTCTTCATGCCAATGCAATTAGTGGAACAGAATAAGATCACAAAACCAACAATCACGCCAGTCCCTTGGTCAGACCACCATGTAATTGAATTTACTATGACCCTGAATAACCCCACCCAACGCAAAGAAGATGAAAGAATAATCAGACGGTTCAAAACATTTAACAGAGACTCATTCATAAATGAAATCACTCCACAACCTCAACAGGAACACGACACTCTTGACCTAAATATAGAAGAATGAAACACAATAATATCCAACCCAGCATCTGCCCCAGCTATCAAAGAACCACAAACACGCAAGAGACCTAACGCCCCATGGTACTCACATGAAATCAGAGTTGCAAAACGCGCACTCAGAAGACTGGAAAGAAAATGGAGACGGAACAAATCACACAACCTCCTAACCCAATACAGAGACAAACAACGGGAATATAACAATCTAATAAATGAGCGTAGACAGCAACACCATACTAACCTGATCATGAAAGCTACCAATAGACCAAGAGAACTCTTTAGCATTGTCCAAAAGCTCACCAAGCATGACACGCAACAAAGCAACCACCATCTTGACCCTCAAAAATATGCAGACTACATGAAGTCAAAAAACACCAACCAAACATGCTCTACTACACCACAAACAAACGATCACACGATAAACAAACAACATCAAACATGGGAGAGCTTCAACATACCAACAAAGCAGCAAATAGAAGACATTATATCTGGACTAAATACCACAACTTCACCGTCAGACCCATGCCCAGTAACATGGCTCAAAGCTACAAAAAGCCAACTCATCACATTCAAAAAATGGTCAAAGATTCACTCCAACAAGGATACATGCCGCAACCCCTAAAGCACGCAATGATACGACCAGTACTGTGATAAGGAAGCTTATCATAGCTCAGGTAGGAGCTATAGAAAAGATGATGTGACTCTGAACAAGCAACCTGTCAGTTCTGGTAGAAGCAAGAAAACAGAGTTTTCACATAAAAGACTACCAGTCCCAGAATGCACCAGGTTTCCAGCAGCCATGAGAGGGGCTGAAGTGAGAAAATGTGTGTGCAATCAAGAGAGCTATGAGGTAATCCCTAAGCACTCATCTCAAAGGGCAGGACCTGATTCAACACAGCTGCGCTGTGTTAGGGAGGAGCACACATTAGAACAGAATAAGAATAGAGCTTATTCTACAGATAATAGCTACAGAGGGAGCTTCAGGAAAGGAGACAGCAACAGCTTCAAGCTCAAGCACCAACATCATCTCGAGAAGCAGAAGCCAAGCCAAGCGGATAGAGAGAGAAGGAAACTCTCTGGAAGGAAGAGAAGGAAGGCCATTGGAAGGTCTGGGAGAATCCAAGGCAGTACCCATACTGGGAGGTATTCCAAGTGCCAGCAGAGTCCATTGGACTGGAGTCAGCCAGAGGAATGGAAGGGCAGAGATAGGAAACACCAGTGGCTACCTAGAAGAGAGAAGACTGCACGTGGAAAGGACTTTCAGACCTATGCCAAAAGGTATGTGAGGGAAGATCCAGTGTCCAGGGATCAAGATTGGAAGGCTGGACATCAGAACTGGATTACATACTGGCCAGGATATACAGAGAGGAATTATGATAGCAGGAGAGGCTCAGATATGAACACTGATCCAGACCCTATCTATAATAGTGAATGGCAGCAAGGGAATAAGCATTCTCATGATAGTGCCTTATGGAAAGACTCGTCTGTGCCAATGTATGATAGTGACCCTATGCTGATTGATGAAGGGGGAGATACAGCAGATGAAACTATTCATTACATGGACTGTTCTCTATCTAAATGCTATTGCTAGCTTTCTGTGAGCAAACACCTCAGCCATCACAAAGAAACCTAACTTTGTTCTTTATTTCCACTGCAAACAGCTCTTAAAGCAGGATTTGGGTTCACACAGTAGCAGCCAGCCAGCTAAAGGGTTCCAGCTGGTCAATTGATAGTAATTAAAGCTGCACCTGATTGTGTGTGTGAGCAAGGGAGAATCACTGCTGGGATCTGCGTGGAAAATAAGCAGAAGTTAACCTAACAAGCAAAGTTTATTCATTTCTTTGTGCCTTTTTATTTGATAATTATTGGCTAAGAAAACATTAGCTAATTGCCTGACAAGCTGAAGGTTGTTTTCTGATTTGCTTTGTGACTTTGTTATCCATTTAAACACTGCAAGCAAGTAACCTCATTTATATTGCTAACAAGCATACTTGTGCTGGGTGAATTAAACCCCATCAATAAAAGAAGTATTTTATTGGCCTTACCTCTGGTTTCACAACTCAATTATTGTCTTCAGCTGTGTTTGGGAGTGAATGAACTACATTACCCACAATACCTTGCAAGAATCATATGAATATATGCATAGTCAAGATTGTGTAAGTTCTCACCCTAGGCAGCCGTCTGACAGTACTCAAAAGTAGCAATCTGAGCCCCTCCGAACCAAAATCATACCGTCCCATCTCCAGCCTGTCATTCCTTGCTAAAATCTTGGAAAAGGCAGTGCAAAAGCAACTTCAGGACTATATTGATATTAATGCCTCACTGGACATACATCAGCATGGATTTAAACCCCAACATGGCGTGGAAACACTACTAACCTCCCTCTTTGACAACCTTCTAAGAGGCATGGACAACATAAAAAATGTCTTCCTGCTAGTGTTCATGGACATCTCGGTGGCCTTCGACATTGTTTTCCCACACCAAGCTAGTTCAACGCTTACAACAGATAGGACTATGCAAGAATACCTTGAAGTGGTTCACATCATACTTGGATGGCGAACGCAACAAATGTGACCAAAAGAAATCACTACAATTCCCCGTCACACAAGGAATACCTCAAGGCTCAGCCCTATCATCAATGTTCTTTAACATCTACATACAGCCCATATGCAACATCATCAAGCACCACAAACTTCACTATCACATTTATGCTGACGACATCATGGTGTATGCTCCAATCAACATACTAGCACTAAACACAACAACAATAACCAAATGCCTCGAAGACATGAATGACTGGCTCAGAGCCAACAACTTAACAGTCAACTACGATAAAACTGAAGCAATGTTTGTCACCAGGAACCCTACCTTCATACCCCCACAAACTATCAGCATCCTAGACAAACACATAGTAGTCAAAGAAGAAGTTAAGTATCTGGGCATCACACTAGACAGAGCTCTAAACCTGAAATCCTACATCACCAAAACTGCAAACAAGGCCTATCAACGATTGAAAAAATTAGACAAATCAAACCAATGCTCCGCCAGGACCATTTCCGCACAGTGTGCCAAGCACCCATCACACCACTGCTTGATTATGGAAACTCACTATATCAAGGCCTACCTCAGCAGACACTCTACCCACTACAGATGGTACAAAACACCACAGCACGCATCATTACAGACACACCAAGGACCGAGCACATCACTCCCGTCCTACAGCAATTGCACTTGCTCACAATGGTGACAAGAGCTAAATACAAAACAATCATGATCATCTTCAAAGTCATTCACCATCTCTCAGCGGACGTACTCCAAAGCGTCATAACAAGAGACATCAGCAATAGACCAAGAAGAACCAATAACAACAACATGATCAGCACATCTGCAGGCTATCACAAAACCAAACAAACAACATCAAAAAGAGCACCATCACTACTGTCATCCACACTATGGAACTCCCTCCCAACAAGCATGAGAGCATTAGATGACCTCAAAGACTTCCGCAAAGACCTCAAAACATATTTATAGAAACATATGAGCATCTAGGCAACATCCCATACTCAAACTGAAATACCACCTACCCCGCCAACTAAACACGCACCCATCCTATCCACACACACAAGATTATCATACCATGTTATTAAATACCCTCATGCTAAATGTTACCTTTAATTATACTGTCTAAATGCTGTTGTGTAACTGTACTGTCTAAATGTTTAAATGTACCCTAATGTTAATTGTAACCCTCCAATTGTGATGTGACATGACCACCTTGATTGAAGGACAAGGTGGTATACAAGTCTGTCTAAATAAATAAATAAAGCGCCCCCCCCCCCCCCCGGGGGAGAGAGAGGCAATTAGACAATACTTGCTGAATAGGGGGAAAGGCAGTGCGAGAAATCAGTGGGGGAGGGGCTGGACGGGGACATCGGCCTAGAGGAGGTGATGGGTGCCATCAAGTCCTTGGTGGCTGGTAAAGCCCTGGGCATAGATGGATTCTCGGGCCTGTTTTATAAAACCTTGTCGAAACCGTTGGGTCCTATCTTGATGAGAGTGTTCAATGCAGTTCTGCCGGCGTCAATGAACCAGGCTGCCATAGTGGTAATTCCTAAGCCAGGGAGAGATCCGGCCATCTGTGGATCTTATCATCCAATCTCGCTACTGAACATTGATGTTAAGATTTTGGCAAAGGTCTTGGCACCGAGATTGGGACCGTGTATGCCGGGGTTGGTTCATCCAGATCAATCCGGGTTCATTATGGGTAGACAGCCGGCAGATGGAATAAGAAGTTATTCAGTTGGGGTGGTTGGCAAGAACAACAGTGGGCCATGTTCCTCTCTATTAACGCAGAGAAGGCCTTTGATACGGTCAATTTTGACTTTCTATTGATGGTGCTAGAATATATAGGACTCTGCCCCAATTTTTGAGTATGGATAAAGGCACTATATGCGTCACCTGAGGCTGCTGTACATGTAAATGGAGGTTATTCTGAGTTTTTTTCCCTGGGGCGTGGGACGCGTCAGGGATGCCCACTGTCCCCACTGCTTTTCACACTAGTTATGGAGCCGTTGGCTGCTAGGAATCGGTCGGTGAAGGATATCAGGGGAATAGAGGTAGGGGCATCACAACATAAGATGGTACTGTTTGCTGATGACTTGCTTTTCGCTTTGACGCAGCCGGTTGTTTCCCTTCCAGTTCTAATGAAGGAGCTTAGGGAGTATAGGGGGCTCTCGGGGTTCAATGTAAATTGGGATAAAACTGAGGCAATGTCTCTTTCATTACAGCCTCAGGTTGTTGAGAGCCTGAAAGCCTCCTTTCTGTTTCGCTGGGCGAGTAGCTCCCTAAAATACTTGGGAGTGGAGGTCACGGCTCATTCCTTAGGGCTTTATGGCGCGAATTACCCTCCGCTGTTTGGGCAACTGAGGAAAGACATGGCGCGATGGAAAGGGGTAGAGTTGTCTTGGCTGGGGAGGATTGCAGTCTTGAAAATGAATTTGTTGCCTCGTCTCCTGTGTCTGTTTCAAACACTGCCAGTTGGGGTAGCAAGTAGAGAGCTGCGACAATTACAGAGTCAGATATTCGCCTTTGTGTGAGGGAATAGTCGACCGCGAGTGAGTAGAAGGGTAATGTATGCGTGTCAGGAGAGGGGGAGACTGGGTGTTCTGGACGTGGGGAGATATGCGGCAGCTCAAATGCGTCAGGTTTTTGAGTGGAGGGATAAGGGAGGAACTCCTAAATGGTTTAGGGAAGTGGAGCAATACTGGGCAGAGGGGACCCAATTGAAGCATTTACACTGGATTCTGGATATGCTCCCGGGAAGGCGGTGGAGGGGAAACCCGTACATATGGCATTTGTTAACACAGTGGCAGAAGACGCGGCATAAATTTGCCCCAGAGGTGAGTTTTTCGCTGTTAGCCCCGGTGAGGGCGACTGTTGGATTTATCCCGGGAAGGGAGGGGGTCTTTCAGAGATGGGAGAGAGTGGGGTTGGATACCTTTGACAAATTTGTTGCGGATGGAGAATTGTTTCCCTTTCCCAATCTTAGGGTGAAATATCAGTTGTGCAGGAGGGACTTCTTCCCTCACTTGCAAGTTAAACACTTCCTGTCCCAAAAGCTTATTTGGGAGTCCTGGGAGGAGGTCCAGGATGACAGAGAAACACT
The DNA here is from genome assembly GCA_033557465.1 of Ichthyophis bannanicus. NCBI lineage: Eukaryota > Metazoa > Chordata > Amphibia > Gymnophiona > Ichthyophiidae > Ichthyophis > Ichthyophis bannanicus. The sequence goes on along the minus strand of CM066032.1, from coordinate 1,337,213,160 downwards.
ATGGCAGGGCTGGAAGAGTTCTAAGGGGTTAATAACTCAGCTGTATCATGGTCTGGGGGGAGGTACCCCTGGGAAGTTCCCGCATCAGATAGTATGAGAAAGAGACTTGGGTAGGGAAGTGGATGCGCAGGAATGGAAGCGAGTGCATGTGAACATTGCCCGTCAGGCATTGTCGTTGGTGGTCCAGGAGACGTCCTATAAGCTGCTGCATTGTTGGTATTATTCCCCGACGCGATTGCATAGGATGTTTTCGGGAGTGTCTGATAGGTGCTGGCAGCAGTGTGGGGGTGAGGGATCTTTTATATATGTGTGGTGGGAGTGTCCATGGGTACGGTTATACTGGGAGGAATTGGGTGAGTGGATATTAGGAATCTTTGGGGTGCAAGTAGGAATGGATATGGGATTTGAGTTGTTGGGAATTTGGCCTGAAAATTGTGTTAGGAAATCAGAACGCCCTATAAGAGCGTGTATTCAAGCTTCCAGAAGCGAAATTGCCAGGGCATGGAAGCAGCCCCAGCTACCGGGCATGGAAGAACCGGTTGCGTCTGATTGTTTTGATGGAACAGATAACTGCTGTGCGGCGCCAGAAGCATGAGAGATTTAAGGACTTATGGCTACCTATGCTGGACTATCTCAAAGGTTGATATGCCTCCAGGTTGGGGGGGGGGGGAGGGAGGAGGGGAACAGTAGGGGGGGAATAGGGGTGACAAACAAAAGTTGGCATTGCATGTTGTTGAAATGCTTGTATTTCTGTTGTTACCAATTTTGAATAAAAATTAAATTTCCAAAAAAAAAAAGGATATAATGAGGATGGAGTCGGTGCAGAGGGCGGCTACCAAAATGGTTTGTGAGCTTCATCATAAGGTATATGGGGACAGACTTAAAATCTCAATATGTATACTTTTGAGGAATGGCGGGAGAGGGGAGATATTGTAGAGACGTTTAAATACTTCAGTGGCATAAATGCTCAGGAGAAGAGTCATTTTCAATTGAAAGAAAGCTATTCAATGAGGGGGTATAGGATGAAAGTGAAAGAGGATAGACTCAGAAGTAATATGCAGTAATATTTCTTTACGGAAAGAGTGTTAGTTGCATGACATAGTCTCCCAGTGGAGGTAGTAGAGATGACGACTATCTGAATTCAGTTGTTGGGATGGAAGGGCAGACTGGATACGCCATATGGTCTTTATCTGCCATCATGTTTCTATATTTCTATAACTGCTGCCCTTGGATTGACATATAGAGTTCCTAATTCCTTCAAGCACATTGTTACAAAATCAGACTTTCTCAACGCTATAAATAGATATTCCCAGTTGACATCGATATAAAGCTTTTTCAGCATCAAAGCTAATGACCAGGGAAGTGAGATTTAATCTTTGATATCACTCTGTAGATGCCAACTATTTCCACGTCTTTGGTACTGCATATCATCCCTTTACAAAGTCCACCTGTTCCAGAGTTATCAACCCAGAAATACCAGCTTCTGGGTCAAAATTTTGGAAATGAGTTTATTGTCAAAATTCAACAGAGAAATTGCCTAATATTATTCAGGTGATAGAAGATCAGGTCCAGCCTAAGCCAAACCATAATCATTTCCTCTGGAAATGAATCCATTTCTATGACTGCTTCAAACATACAGGCCAAAGGCACACTAATTTTATCATGAAGAATTTTCTAAAACTCTGTTCCAAAACTGTAAGTGCCTGGAGCCTTAGGTACTATAGGTTTGCAGAGTATATTGACCTTTGGATTTCCAAAGCTGAAATTAGGTTTTCTAATATAAAGTTCTCTGTTGATCATTCAAATTAACCAGTCTGATAGCATCTAAAAATGCCCACATGTTCCTCCTCTCCAGACTATACAGGGAGCTATAATAGTTAAGATAAACTGCTGCAAACTCTGATGTAGTAGCAAAAAATCAGTGAGAGAATCAGTTGGACCATTAGATGATTGAGGGGTAAAAGGAGCATTAAGGGAGGACCAGGCCACAGGGGAGACATTGAATGAATTTTTTGCTTCAGTCTTTACTGAAGATTATATAGGGAAATTACCCATACCAGAAATGGTAGCAAATAAAGGTGATGTATTGGAAAAATTGAAACAAATCTCAATAAACTGGGAATATGTAATTTCCAGGAACAAGCAGGAATGTAGTCTTCACATATGGGTATCGTCGGTACCGACAGAGCCTGCGCGGGAACGCTCCCCAGCGTCCAATAGGAAAGCTTTTGGGAGCATCCCACAGCGCCTGCGTGCTGCCTTTCCGCCTTTCCCAACTGTCCCTCTCCAGTTCTTCGTTTTCCACGGAGCCGACAGGTCGCACATCCTGTCACCGCAGAAAAAAATTCCCTTCTATTCTTCTTTTTTGTGGTCGTGTCTGCCTTCCCTCGACGCTACACCGGTACTGCCGGTTCTTCTTTCTTTTTTTCTTAAAAAAAAAAACAAACCTTTCTTCTGGAGTCTTTTCCAGTAATTTTCTCTTCAGGTGCCACGCACCATTTTGGACACTAGGCCCAACTTTTTCCTTCAAAATGGAAAAACCCACTTCGGGTTTTAAAAAGTGTTCTAAGTGTGGCGGTACCATCTCCGTCACCGACACCCATGAGTGGTGCCTCAAATGTTTAGGTCCTGACCACTCTATTTCAGTGTGTTGCCTGTTGGATGATGTCGAAAAGGGGCCGGCAGAACCGAGCTGCTAAACTTAACACCCATTTTCCCTCTGATGCAGCCTCTGTGGCATCGACGTCTTCCAGGGCTTCGTCTTCCTCCCATGGGTCTCAGGTAACTAAACATAAATCTAGCCGGTCCTCAAAGAGTAGATCTCCTTCTAGACATCGAGATGCCTCTGGTGTTGCCCTTGAGGGCAACAAAATTGCCCCGGCGGGAGGCTTCGGCTTCCAAAGCACTAACGGGGCTCCAGGATGTTCTCGAGGCTTCAACCTCGGCAGAACTACTGGTGCCATGCTCTGGGGTGCCGGCCGCTTCATCTGGTACCGATACCCAAGCATTGCAGCGTCGATAGACCAGAGATTCTTGGCTATTCAACACAGTCTGGCGGCTCTTCTTACGGCCTCGATACCCCTGAAACCGCTTCAGACAATTCAACCGGTACCGGCACCGACTGCATCGAAATCGGCAGGTATTCTACCGGGACCGAGTCATGCATCTCTATCCGGCATCGACAGGTCGGTACCAGACCACTCCGATGCCGACTTCAATCGGTACTGGTACTGTGCCTTGCACGATCACCCAGATCGGAGATACTTTGAATCCTCGGATGAGTCTGAAGACTCTGAAAGCTCTGCCGATACCAGAGTACTTCTTCCTGAGGATTCTTCTTCTCCTCAGAGTAGGATGTCTCCACCAGAGGCTATGTCCTTTCAGGACTTTATCCGAGATGTGGCCCGAGGTCTTTCTATCACAGTGGCTCCTGAAAAAGAACCTAGGGCAAAGGAATTAGAAATCCTACAACACACTAAAGCTTTCAAGGAGGCAGCTACCTTACCTATTCATGAGATCTTGCATGATCTCATGTTAAGGATGTGGGAAACACCTCTAACCACATCTTCTCACTCTCGAAGACTTGACACCATGTATCGAGTTCCTCCTGGTCCTGGGCTTCAGAAGACTCAATTACCACGCCATTCTATGGTGGTGGAATCAGCTATGAGAAAGATAAAGAGTGCAAAAAGGCATGCATCTAATTCTCAAGGACGTGAGTGTAGGACTCTTGACGCCTTTGGACGTTGAACCTTCCAGGCTTCCATGCTTTCTGCTAGGATCAGTTCCTATATCTTGTATATGGGAATGTTCCTTAAAGAGGTCACAGGAGATTTAGAGCTTATGAGCCCTCTCCCTCCTGATGATAAGAGGCAAGATTACCTCGCCCTTGTCAAACATGCTCAGGATGTTTCCAAGTTTGTGAATCGTGCAGCCTTTGATTGCTTTGAGTGCATAAGAAGAACCTCTGCCATTGACAAAGGCGCACGTAGGATTGCCTGGCTTCAGGCATCTGACTTGGAAATTTGGGTACAGGATAAACTAGGGAATATTCCTTGCACAGGAGAGAATCTCTTTGGCAAAAATTGGCAGGAAAAAGCTAATGAGATAGATGCTGACAATATCACTTTGGATAGATTGTCCAAATCTACAGCTGATCCTGCAAGGAAAAAATCCTCTAAGAAACCATTCTTCAGTAAGAAGAAGAAGTTTTATCCCTCCTATACCCAGCAGGGGCATCGTTTAGGTCAGTCTGCCCAAAAGGGACAGCAGCAACAACCTAGGCAAAGAAAGACAAAAGTAGCTACGCCTCAACCGCCTCAGCAGACTCAGCCTCCACAGGGGCTTTGACTCCTATCTAGAGAACTTTGCCTTCCTGGCCCTGAACGGCCCAGAACCCTCCACCATCCCAGGAAGGCTGTGTCATTTTGCCCCCAGATGGGGTCAGATAACAGCAGAAAATTGGACTCTATCTATTGTAAGAGAGGGGTACAAGCTTCATTTCCTCAGCATGCCCCCTCCTTCAGTGGTAAGACAGTTCAATTCTCAGACCTCTCTCAGCGACTGGTTAGCTCAAGAGGTCACTGTGCTCCTTTCTCAAAAGGCAATAGAAGAGGTATCCATTCCACAACGGGGTACAAGGTTTTACTCCCCCTATTTCCTTATTCCAAAGAAAACAGGAGGACACAGACCTATTTAGACCTCAGAGAATTGAACAAATTCCTGTTCAAGGAGAAGTTCAAAATGATCTCTTTAGGAAGTCTGCTGCCATACCTTCAGAGTCAGGATTGGCTTTGTTCTCTAGATCTCAAGGATGCGTACACTCATGTTCTCATCCATCCAACTCATCAAAAGTTCCTTTGCTTTCTGTTTCCAGGGAAGCACTACCAATACAGGGTTCTTCCTTTCAGCCTGGCCTCTGCGCCAAGGGTGTTCACAAAATGCATGGCTGTGGTGGCAACATTTCTCCGCACCCTGGGAATATTCGTCTTCCCTTACTTAGACGACTGGCTCATTCGAGCCCCTTCAGAGCCAGAGGCCAGGGTTGCTCTGTCTCGCACAATGCACATCTTTCAGTATTTGGGACTTGTCATAAACTTCCCAAAATCCAACCTTGCTCCCACTCAGTCCCTAGAGTTTATAGGAGCTCTGCTAGATACCAGAAGGATAAGGGCCTTCCTTCCACAGCCCCGCTGCCTTCGCATTGTGCAATTAGCTTCCCAAGCTGTGCTAAATCCTCAATTCACTGCTCGGGAAATGTTACAGTTGTTAGGCCACATGGCATCCACCGTGCATGTGGTTCCTTATGCTCACCTCCATATGAGGGCAGCCCATTGGACTTTATCCACTCAGGCGTCAGGTTGCCTGTCAGACAAAATAGCAAACTCAGATCGCCTTATTTTGTCCCTCCAATGGTGGCAGTCACCCAAAAACCTTCTGGTGGGGTCTCCTTTTCAGCAGCCCCCACCTCAAGCCACTCTAACAACAGATACTTTACAGGTGGGTTGGGGAGCCCACCTGCAAGGCCTCTCTACCCAGGGTACCTGGACTCCACAGGAGACCTATCTACACATCAGTCTCCTGGAACTCAGAGCAATCTTCCTTGCTCTTCGAGTATTCCACACCCAGCTCAGCTACAAGACAGTCCTAGTTCAAATGGACAATCAAGTAGCCATGTTCTATGTGAACTAGCAGGGCGGAAAAGGCTGTCGCTCTGCAACGAAGCTTTGCGACTATGGGCCCTCGCCAGAGAGCATCAGATTCATCTCCTCGCGGTGTATCCAGGCATTCAAAACTCTTGGGCAGACAGACTCAGTTGAGTTCTGCTTCCACACGAATGGTCTCTCCATGCAGACCAGGTGACCACAATTTTTCAAATTTGGGGAACCCCGGACATAGGCCTCTTTGCAAGTCCGCTGAATGCCAAACTTCCCCAGTTCTGTTCCAGAATTTCGGCTCAGGGTTGTCAGGTCAGGGATGCTTTCCTCCTCCATTGGGGTCAGGACTTCCTGTATGCCTTTCCACCCATTCCCCTAATTCCCAAAACCCTGTTCAAGCTTCAGAGAGACAGAGGTCATATGATTCTCATAGCTCCACGTTGGCCACAGCAAATGTGGTACCCTCTGCTCCTACATGTCTCTCAAGCTCCGCCTCTGGAGTTAGGATCTGCTCCAGATCTCCTTTCTCAAGAGGACAGGATGCTGTGGCATCCCAGTCCACAGTCTCTGCATCTCAGGGCCTGGTTGCTGAAAGCCTAGAACTTCACATTCTTAACCTTTCCCAGCAGGTAAAGGATATCCTTTATGCTTCCAGGAAGCCTTCCACAAGACGCTGTTATGCATTTAAGTGGAAAAGGTTTACCATATGGTGCTCGCAGAAGGGTCTTAACCCTCTTGCGATACCTCTGGAATCATTACTGGAGTATCTCCTTCATTTATCAAATGCAGGGCTTAAGACCAATTCAGTGAGAGTTAATTTGAGTGCTATTGCAGCTTCTTTCAAGCCTCTAAATGGACAACCTATTTCCTCTCATCCTCTCATAGCGAGATTTATGAGAGGCCTTCTTTTAACTAAAATATCAGGAGAAGAGACCCTCAATAAGTATTTAAGAAACTACTGGTGAACAGCACTATCAATCCAGAACTTCACAAACTAGATAGATGTAACTGATAAATTGAGTTATCAAGTGAATAATGGTCTCAGACTCACACTGGTATTGCTTTAGAATGATTCATAAGCTAAATACCTTCTCGCATCAACGACCATTTAGTATTCACTGAGATTTTCCAAAATGTGCCTTATTCATTCACCAGATTGCTCTTAAATTTTTCTAAACTGTTCGTTTTTCTATTGTCTCAAAACATATCTTTTAACTAAGCCTCCCATTAAGCCACCACCGGTGGCATGGGACTTACATCTGGTTCTTGGGCAGCTCATGAAATCGTCCTTTGAACCGTTAGCCACTACCTCTTTGAAATTCCTTTCCTGGAAGGTCATCTTTCTTATTGCAATCACATCAGCACGTTGCATCAGTGAATTGCAAGCGTTGGTGGCTGATCCTCTTTATACAAGGTTCCATCATGATAAGGTAGTCCTTAGGACTCATCCACACTTTATGCCAAAGGTGATGTCACCTTTTCATTTAAACCAAGCGGTTTACCTTCCTGTATTCTTCCCAAGGCCTCACGCATCAAATGCAGAAAGGAATCTTCATACTTTGGACTGTAAAAGGGCTTTGGCCTTTTACTTGCAAAGGACACAGCAACATAGAAAGTCCTCTCAACTTTTTGTTGCTTTTGATCCTAGTCATTTGGGACTTCCAGTCTCCAAAAGAACACTGTCTATCTGGATTGCACAGTGTATATCTTTTGCCTGTGAGAGTAAAATTCTTCCTCTTGAAGGCCATGTCACAGCTCACAATGTGAGAGCCATGGCAGCCTCTATGGCTCATCTTCACTCTGTGTCTATCGCCGACATCTGTCGAGCAGCTACTTGGGCTTCGGTTCATACCTTCACAGCCCATTACTGCTTAGATAAGGACTCCCGCCGGGATGCCTTGTTTGGTCAGGCTGTTCTTCAACACCTGTTCCATACTTAATCAACTCCTACCCACCATCCCTGGTAGGATGCCAGAGATCCATGGGGGTAAGTGGAGCCCTTTAACAAGGACACACAACTTCTGCGGCCTTCTCCCTGGCATCTGCAGCTAGGGAGTCCCCATATGTGAAGACTACATTCCTGCTTGTTCCTGGAGATAGCATAGTTACTCACCTGTAACAGTTGATCTCCGGGAACAGCAGGAATTTAGTCTTCACAACCCATCTCTCTCTCTCTTTCTCTCTTTCCCTCTCTCTTTTGTTTCAGCTTTAAACTCAACTGGAGAGGGACAGTTGGGAAAGGCGGGAAGGCAGCACGCAGGCACTGTGGGATGCTCCCAAAAGCTTTCCTATTGGACGCTGTGGAGCGTTCCTGCGCAGGCTCCGTTGGTACTGACAATACCCATATGTGAAGACTAAATTCCTGCTGTTCCCGGAGATCACCTGTTACAGGTGAGTAACTATGCTATACAGCAATTTGATAAAATGAGACTAGCAAATCAACTGGACTAGAAGGTATACATCCCAGGATGCTGAAAGAATTGAAAAATGAAGTTACAGACCTACTATTAGAAATTTGTAAACTATCATTAAAATCAACTGAGTACTGGCGTGTGGCCAGCGTAATGCCAATTTTTAAAAAGGTTCTAGGAATGATCCAGGACACTACAGATGTGTGAGCCTGACGTCAGTACCAGGCAGCACGGTAGAAACCATTATAAAGAACAAAATTACTGAACATATAGATGGTCATGGTTTAAAGGGACAAAGCCAACATTGATTTAGCCAAGGGAAATCTTGACTCACTAATCTAGTATCTTTTTGTTTTTTAAGCTGCGTATAAACAGGCAAAGGTGAGCCAGCTAATATAGAATATCTGGATTTTAAGAAAGCCTTTAATAAGCTCCCTCATGAGAGACTTTTAAGGAAATTAAAAAGTCTGGGATAGAGGGCATTATTGTGGATTGGAAATTGGTTAAAAGATAGAAAACAGAGAGTAGGGCTAAATGGCCAATTTTCTCAATGGAAAATACTCTTGGGATCTGTGCTGGGCCTGCTGCTTTTTGACATATTCATAACTGACCTGGAAATGGGAACAAGAGTGGTGATCATATTTGAGGACGACACAAAATTATTCAAAATTGTTAAATTGCAAGAGGATTGTGAAATATTTCAAGAGGAACTTGAGAAACTGAAAGACTGAGCATGCAAATGACAAATGAAATTTAATGGGAACAAATGCGAAGTTATGCACTTAGGGAAAAACAACTCAAACTACAGTTGGACAATTCAGGGTTTCACCTTTGGAGTCACCTTCCAGGAAAAGGATCTAGGCATCATCGTGGACAATACCATGAAGCTTTTTACTCGGTGTACGGCAGCAGCCAAGAAGGCAAATAGAATGCTAGTAATCATAAGGAATGGAATGGTAAATAAACCCAAGGATATTACAATGCCTCTGTATCACTCCATGGTGCAACCTCACCTTGAATATTGTGTGCAGATCTGGTTGCCATATCTAAAAAATGATATAACGGATTTTGAAAAGGTGCAGAGAAGAGTGAACAAATGATAAGGGGGATGGAAGGATACCCCTATGAGGAAAGACTTAAAAGGTTAGTGCTCTAAAGCTTGGAAAAAAGACAGCTGAGACAGGTGCTGTGGAAGGCCTTTTTCTTTTGGGGGGGGGGGCTAAGAACCACCCCAAGCTGCACCCCACAGACAGGCAGGAAGAGAGTTTGATTGTGACTTTTACTATATTCTTCTGCCTGCAGGAGATGGGATTATGGCAGAGACCCTAACTTTCTGCCCGTGGGAATTCCATTTCCAATGGGCAGAAAGAGAAGCCATGATCATGGCAAAGACCCTTCCTGTTCTGCCCACAGGGATCTGATCTGGCTTCTCTTCTTCCTCTGCCCGTGGGGATGAGATCCCTGCAGGCAGCTTGCTGCCTGTCATGCCACAATGTTTGGTGGGGCCATGGCCTGTGTGGCCCATCCTTTCCACCTACGGGTTGAGAGGAGATATGATAGATGTCTAAAAAATAAGAGTGGAGTGTAACAGATCAATGTAGAGCAATTGCTTACTCCTTCAAGAAGTGGAAAGACTAGAGGACATTCAATGAAGCTACAATGTAGACTATTGAAGACTAATCCCAGAAAACCTTTTTACACTCAATGCCTAATCCAACTCTGGAATTTGTTACCGCAGAGAGTAGTAGATTCTATTAGTGTAGCTGGGTTTAAAAGATGCTTGGACAAGTTCCTGGAGGAAATGTCCATCAACCATTATTAAAGTGGACTGGGGAAATCTACTCCTTACACCTGGGATAAGCAGCATGGAATCTATCTACCTTCTGGGAACCTGACAGGTGCTTCTGACCTGAATCGGCCACTGTTGTAAACAGGATACTGGGCTTGATGGATCTTTGGTCTGACACAGTATGTCATATTATAAAATCCTAGAGACCAGAGTCATCTAGCAGAGAATGGGGAAGTCCCTTTCATAACAGTGGGGCAAGGCAGTGCGAGTTTTTTCCAACAATGTCACTTCAGTGGCATATGTCAGCAAGCAGGGGGAACTCAGAGTGTGGCTATGGTTCAGGAAATCTCTGTTCTGCTAGTGAGTAGACACCAACCTGAAGGTGATCTTTGCAATTCACTTATCTGGAACATCGAATGTGCAAACACACTTTTTCAACCAGATTGTTCTGGATACAGGAGAATGGGAACTGGGCCTACAGGCCTTCAAATTGCTGATAAGGTATTGGGGGTCATCCAGTGTTCTACCTCTTGGTTTCACATCAGAATGCTAAGGTAGCCAGATTCTTCAATAGTAGGGTTGCCAACCGGCCGGTTTTCAGCCAGCCTTGCCGGTTTTTCCATGGCCAGGCCGGCTGCCGGCACAGATGTAAAACCGGCCATTGAAAAGTCGGTTTTTTGCTCTGGCCGCAAGATTGGAAGCGGCCAGAGCAAAAAACCGGCTTTTGTCCCGAAGTCCGCGGCGCGAACGCGATTCCCCATAGCAGTGCAGCCACTGCTTCTGCTTTGTACAGAGCAGCGGCTGCAATACACTTACTTTGAAAACTAAAGATAAACTGTGTGAGGAGCCCTCCGGTCATCGCAGAGCACGAGGAAGTGATGTCATGGGGGCGGGCTCCTCACAGGTTGTCTTTCCTTTTCAAATTAACTTTAGCTGCAATAAAGTTAATTTGAAAAGGAAAGACAACCTGTGAGGAGCCCGCCCCCATGACATCACTTCCTCGGGCTCTGCGATGACCGGAGGGCTTCTCACACAGTTTGTCTTTACTTTTCAAAGTAAGTGTATTGCAGCCGCTGCTCTGTACAAAGCAGAAGCAGCGGCTTGGGCGGGGGGGGGGGTGTGAGTGAACCAGCAGGGGAGGGTGGGTGATGGTGTGAGTGAACCAGCAAGGGGGGCGGTGGTGTGAGTGAACCAGCAAGGGGGGGGGGGGTGGTGTGAGTGAACCAGCAGGGGAGGGGGGGTGAATGAGTGACCCAGCAGGAGGGGTGAGTAAGTGACAGGGGGGTGGGTGAGTGAACCAGCAGTGGAGGGGGGTGGTGTGAGTGAACCAGCAGGGGAGGGGGGTTGGTGTGAACCAGCAGGGGAGGGGGGGTGGTGTGAGTGAACCAGCAGGGGAGGGGGTGAGTGAGTGACAGGGGGGTGGGTGAGTGAACCAGCAGGGAGGGGAGGGGAGGGGTGGTGTGAGTGAACCAGCAGGGGAGGGGGGGTGAGTGAGTGAGTCAGCAGGGGGGGGTGAGTGAGTAAACCAGCACTGAGGGGAGGGGGGTGAGTGAACCAGCACTGAGGGAGGGTGTGACTGAATCCTTGGTAATTTTTGTGGGTGGGGCTGGGGGCGGGGCAGGGGTGGGACTGGGGGCGGAGAATGGGTGGAGCATGGCGAGCCACAGGTGTCGGGTTTTTCTCGGTGAAAAAGTTGGCAACCCTATTCAATAGATGTGTTGATTCAGCCTTGGCCTTGGGAAAGTCCTCTCTACATTTTTTCCTCTTTGATCACTGATCAGACATATGTTTTGCAGGATAATGAATCATCTTGATCTGGTTATACTAATTGCACCGGACTGGCCTCGTAGGGAGAGGTATACTGATCCAGTCAGGGTGTTAGTGGAGGATTTTCTGCAGGTATTTCAGAGTGGAAGACTCCTTCGTCAGGATTTGGTTCTTACTGAAGACCCAATTTCTTTTGGGCTTATGGCCTAGCTGTTGAGATGATCTGGTCAAGGAGCCAAGGTTATTCAGTGGTGGTAATCTCTACGTTACTCAAAGTGCTGAAGTCCTCAGCTTCTATGGGGTTGGTGTTGCTTTGAGACATGATGTTCCACTCAGGGACTCTCTGCTTGGTGGATGTACATTGCTGCTATTGTAGCCTTTTATGCACAGAAGCCTTGATCAAGGGCTGGCCCTGAGCTGTCCGAAAATTCAGGTTGCAGCATTTTCCTGCTACAGGGGATGAATCAGGGGCTGTTTACTGCAGCACATCCAAACATCTCCTGGTTTTTGCATAGAGTCTGGCAGATTTGTCCTGTCCTCCATCCAGTGTTTCCTCAGTGATATTTGAATTGAGTCTTGAATGCTCTGGTGAGTCTTTCAGTCACTGAAGCACTCTTTGGTGAAAGGTCTGACCTTAAGGGCATTGGGCCTGATATTCAGCAGATGTGGCGGCTAGCCATTTTAAAGAATCTAGCCATTGCTGTTGAACTTAAAACATAGATATTCATTGCTGCGGCCATATTTGGCCACTAGCACTGAATATTGTCCAGGAACAAGCAGGAAGTCAGTTTTCACATATGGGTGACGTCGGCACCAATGGAGTCCACGTGGAGCATTTCTCCAGCTTTCAAAGAAAGCCTTTGGGAATGCTACCACGGATGTGTGGTCTCCTTCCTGCCCAAGGGTGCCATCTTGCTCAGTCTCCATTTTTCCACAGAGTCCAACGGACGTGGTCCTCTACTCTCCCAGAAAAAGTTCTTTAATTCCTTCCTTTTGTCCGGTTTGCGTACTGGTTCCCTTCCTGCCTCGAGGTAATACCACCGGTGCCGATCTCGGCCCCCTTTTTTTTCCCGTGTTTCCTCGAGGTACCATCTCAACCGGCCTTTGCGCCTTTTTTCACCTCGGGGTCCTCGACCCCGGCCGGGTGTGCTTCCACCGTGACTCCCAGTGGGTTCAAAAAATGTGACTGCTGCAGTCAGACTATCTCAGTCACTGATACTCATGACTACTGCATCTGCTGCCTGGGCCAAGATCATGACAGTTCCAACTGCGACTGGTGCCATGACCCCTAAACCAATAGGAGGCGGTCTGAGTTGCAGGAGAACCTTTTCCCAAGGTTTGGCTCTGCCCCAGCTTCCCCATCGCTGAGCCCCAAAGCCAGCCCTTCGCGAGAGCTCAGGGCATCCTCAGAGTTCCTCTTTTAGTTTCAAATTAAAACACAGAAGAGAGCTTTCTGGTTAAATTTAGAATCCAGCAGAGAGCTTGTAGTTTAAATTTCATAATAGGTTAGAGCCTAGCAGCAGCAAAGAGCTATAATTTAAATCAAATCAGAATATAGCTTACCTCAGCAGCACAGGACAGGGTACTGTGTAGCAGCCCTCTTTTAATAAGTGTTATATCCCTCCCTCCCTCCCCACACCCACTCTCCCCTGGGATAATCATAGCTTTATAGGTACTTGCACAACTTAAAAGAAAGGAGGTGCTCTCAGGTGAAGCTCATTACCCAAATCAGTCATACACTAAGGACCTGAGATTAATTAAGCTTCAGGTGAACAAGGTATATTAAACTTATTAGGTACAGTTTTAGTGGTATAAATATCCATAGCACCCTTTAGTACGTAAAGAACTTAAAGATCTAAACACAAACTTAAAACTAAGATGCAGACAGCAGTCCAGCAGCGGGATGTGGGCTTTCCAGTCTTTTGCATTGAGTGTCACATGTATGATTTTCTCCCAGCTGGTGAGAGGTCTTACGTGTGCACTAGGTGCAAGGAGCTCTTTGCTCTCAGGGAACAAGTCCGTTCTCTAGAGGCTAAAGTAGCAGACTTGGAAAGCATAAGACAGACAGAGAGGTACATAGACGAGACCTACAGGGATATAGTCCTGAAGTCCCACCTCCAGTCTGGCAGCATCCCTGTTGCCATGGAGGAGAGAGGTCACATGACAGGAGAGCATCACCCTGGTGTGGCAGGAAGTGATCCTGTAACTAGGACCTGTCCTCCAGGTGATGTAAACCCCTCTCGCACCGAGGAGGTTTCTCCAGGGCCAAGTGCCCATGAGGGAAGGGTTAGGACAGCAGTTATAGTTGGTGATTCGATCATTAGGCATGTAGATAGCTGGGTGGCTGGTGGACGTGAGGATCGCCTGGTAACATGCCTGCCTGGTGCGAAGGTAGCGGACCTCACGCGCCACCTAGATAAGGTCTTAGATAGTGCTGGGGAGGAGTCTGCTGTCTTGGTACATGTCGGTACCAATGACATAGGAAAATGTGGTAGGGAGGTTCTGGAAGCTAAATTTAGGCCTTTAGGTAGGAAGTTGAAATCCAGAACTTCCAGGGTAGCATTCTCCGAAATGCTTCCCGTTCCACGCGCAGCTCCCAAAAGGCAGGCAGAGCTCCGGAGTCTCAATGCGTGGATGAGACAATGGTGCAGAGATGAGGGGTTTGGATTTGTTAGGAACTGGGGAACATTCTGGGGAAAGGAGGGGCTCTTCCGAAGGGATGGGCTTCACCTTAACCGGGATGGAACCAGGCTGCTGTCATTAACCTTTAAAAAGGAGATAGAGCAGCTTTTAAACTAGATAATAGGGGAAAGCCACCAGTCGCCCAAGAGCGCATGGTTCGGAAGAATGTATCCTTGAAGGATACTACAAAAAGCAGAGAGGTTCCAAAAAAGAGTAAAGTAGCCCAAATGCCCTCGAGTATGGAGCAGACAGAGCTTAAAGATCCCAAATTACCCATGTCTACCAATAGCCAAATTAATATGAATAAAATACAGTCTCTAAAGTGCTTGTATGCAAATGCTAGAAGTCTAAAAAACAAGATGGGAGAGTTAGAATATATAGCACTAAACGAGAGGTTAGATATGATTGGAATATCAGAGACATGTTGGAAGGAGGACAACCAGTGGGACACTGTGATACCTGGATATAAACTATATCGTAATGATAGAGCTGATCAAATTGGTGGAGGGGTTGCGCTCTATGTTAGAGAGGGCATAGAGTCAGAAAGGATTAAAGTTTTGCAAGAAACAAAATTTGCTGTAGAATCTCTATGGATTGAAATTCCATGTAAAAAGGGGAAGGCGATGGCAGTTGGGGTGTACTATCGTCCGCCTGGCCAGAATGAACAAATGGATGATGAAATGCTCAAAGAAATCAAGGAAGCTAGCAAAGGTTACAGTGCAGTAAAAATAATGGGTGATTTCAATTACCCCGGTATCGACTTGGTCAGTGTCACAGCAGGACATGCTAGGGAGATAAAGTTCCTAGATGAAATAAATGACTGCTTCTTGGAGCAGCTGGTTCATGAACCGACCAGAGGGGAAGCCATATTAGACCTAGTCCTTAGTGGAACACCAGATCTAGTGCAAGAGATAAGGGTGTTGGGGCCACTTAGCAATAGTGATCATAGCATGATCGCCTTTGATTTAATTAGTGGAGGAGGGATAGTAAGGAAATCCACAGTACTACCCTTTAACTTTCGAAAGGGAGACTATGATAAAATGAGGAAAACAGTTAAGAAAAAACTAAAAGGAGCAGTTGCAAAGGTTAAAGACGTACATCAAGCTTGGATGTTGTTGAAAAATACTATCTTGGAAGCCCAGACCAGCTGTATTCCACGCTTTAAGAAAAGTGGAAGGAAGTCCAAAAAACTGCCAGCATGGTTTAAAGGTGAGGTCAGAGAGGCTGTTGTTGCCAAAAAAGCATCTTTCAGGAAAAGGAAAAAAGAGCCAAATGACGAAACCTGGAAACAGCACAAGCACTGGCAAGTCAAATGCAAGGCATTGATAAGGCAGGCAAAGAGAGAATTTGAGAAGAAGCTTGCTGCGGAAGCAAAAACACGAAATAAAGACCTTTTCAAGTACATTCGTAGCAAAAAACCTGTGAGAGAGTCAGTTGGTCCATTAGATGATAAAGGGGTTAAAGGAGCACTAAGAGGCGACAAGGCGATAGCAGAGAGACTGAATGAATTCTTTGCTTCAGTCTTTACTGAGGAAGATGTAGGGATGTTACCCATGACTGAAGTGGTATTTAAAGGTGCGGAAGAATTGAAGGAAATATCGATACATCGGGAAGATGTCTTACAACTATTAGATAAACTGAAGAGTAGCAAATCACCTGGGCCGGATGGTATACATCCAAGGGTGTTGAAAGAACTGAAATATGAGATTGCAGATCTGCTATTAGTAATCTGTGAACTATCTTTAAAATCATCTCTAATACCTGAAGATTGGAGGATCGCCAATGTAACACCAATTTTTAAAAAGGGTTCCAGGGGTGATCCGGGAAACTACAGACCGGTGAGCCTGACGTCAGTACCAGGAAAAATGGTAGAAACCATCATAAAGAATAAAATTACTCAGCATGTAGATAGTCACGACCTAATGGGAGACAGCCAACATGGCTTTAGACAAGGAAGATCTTGTCTTACTAATCTGTTATGTTTTTTTGAAGGAGTGAATAAACAGGTGGACAAAGGTGAGTCGGTTGATATTGTGTATCTGGACTTTCAGAAAGCCTTTGACAAGGTCCCTCATCAGAGACTTTTGGCAAAACTAAAGAGTCATGGGATAGGAGGCAGTGTACTATTGTGGATCAGGAACTGGTTGAAAGATAGAAAGCAGAGGGTAGGGCTAAATGGCCAATTTTCCCAATGGAGAAAGGTGAATAGTGGTGTACCCCAGGGATCTGTGCTGGGTCCGCTGCTTTTTGACATATTCATAAATGACCTGGAAAGTGGAATAACGAGTGAGGTTATCAAATTTGCAGATGACACAAAACTATTTAATGTTGTTAAAACCCAAGAGGATTGTGAAAAATTGCAAAAGGATCTTGATAAATTGGAAGACTGGGCATCAAAATGGCAGATGAAATTTAATGTGGACAAGTGCAAGGTTATGCACCTAGGGAAGAACAACCCAAACTATGGTTACACGATGCAAGGTTCCACATTAGGAACCACCACCCAGGAAAAAGATTTAGGCGTCATTGTGGATACCATGTTAAAACCCTCGGCCCAGTGTGCAGCGGCAGCCAAGAGAGCAAATAGAATGCTAGTTATGATAAGGAAAGGAATGGAAAATAAAACAAAAGATATTATAATGCCTCTATATCGTTCCATGGTGAGACCGCACCTTGAATATTGTGTGCAATTCTGGTCGCCGTATCTTAAAAAGGATATAGCGATTTTAGAAAAGGTTCAGAGAAGAGCCACCAAAATGGTAAAGGGGATGGAAGGATACTCCTATGAGGAAAGGCTAAAAAGGTTAGGGCTCTTTAACCTGGAAAAGAGACGGCTGAGGGGAGATATGATAGAAGTCTATAAATTAATGAATGGAGTGGAACGGGTAAACGTAGATCGATTGTTTACGTTATCAGAATATAGAAAGACTAGGGGACATGCAATGAAGCTACAGGGTAAACTATTTAAGACTAATAAAAGAAAATATTTTTTCACTCAACGTGTAATCAAACTCTGGAATTTGTTACCGGAGGATGTAGTAAAGGCTGTTAGTGTAGCTGGGTTTAAAAAAGGTTTGGACAAGTTCCTGGAGGAAAGGTCCATAAACCATTATTAAGAAGTGACCGAAGATATCAATGCTTGACCCAGTACAAGCATTGTGGAACTTGTGTCTCTTGGGGAAACTGCTAGGTACATATGACCTAGATTGGCCACTGTTGGAAACAGAATACTGGGCTTGATGGACCTTGGTCTGACCCAGTATGGCATATCTTATGTTCTTATGTTCTTATGTCCCGCGGCAGCGGCTCCTCCAGTGCAGCCCTGGACCCTCCCAAAAAGAAGATCCCAAAGGAGATGCCTCCGATCAAACCTGGCAAGATCCCTCGATGGGACTTGGGTGACTCCGAGCAGTGCCCTCAGAAAGTTTTCCTCATTTGGCTCCTTTTTCCATTTCCTGAAAGATGCTTTTTTGGCTACAACAGCCTCTCTGATCTCACCTTTAAACCATGCTAGCAGGTTTTGGACTTCCTTCCCACTTTTCTTAAAGTGTGGAATACAGTTGGTCTGGGCTTCCATGATAGTATTATTAAACAACACCCAAGCTTGATGTAAATCTTTAACCTTTGCAGCTGCTCCTTTTAGTTTTTTCTTAACTATTTTCCTCATTTTATCATAGTTCCCTTTTGAAAGTTAAAAGGTAGTACAGTGGATTTCCCTGCTGTCCTTCCTCCATTTATTAAATCAAATGTGATCATGCTATGATCACTTTTGCCAAGTGGCCCCAACACCCTTATTTCTTGCACCAGATCTTGGGTTCCACTAAGGACTCAGTTCAAAATGGCTTCCCCTCTTGTTGGTTCTGAACCAGTTGCTCCAAGAAGCAGTCATTTATTTCATCTAGAAACTTTATCTCCCTAGCATGTCCTGCTGTGACACTGACCCAATTAATACCTGGGTAATTGAAACCACCCATTATTATTACTGTAATATAACTTTTGTTAGCTTCCCTGATTTCTTTGAGCATTTCATTATCCATTTGTTCATTCTGTCCAGGTGGTTGATAGTACTCCCCCACTGCTATTGCCTTCCCCTTTTTACATGGAATTCATTCTATAGAGATTCTACATGAATTTTGTTTCCTGCAAAACTTTAATGCTGTGTGTCTCAGTGCCCTCTCTAACATAGAGCACAACTCCTCCACTAATTTGATCTACTCTATCATTGCGATATAGTTTGTACCCAGGTATCACAGTGTCCCATTGTTTGTCCTTCTTCCACCATGTCTCTGAGATACCAATCATATCTAACCTATATATTCTAACTCTCCCATCTTATTATTTTTTAAACTTCTAGCATTTGCATACAAGCATTTTAGAGACTGTATTTTATTCATATTAATCTGGATATTGGTAGGCAGGAGTAATTTAGAATCTTTAAGATCTATCTGCTCTGTACTTAAGGGCAGTTGGGTTACTTCTGTTTTTATTGGAACCTCTCTGTCGATATGCCCTAACTTCGTTCTTTTGCTAGTATCCTTCAAGGATGCATCCTGCCGAACCATGCACTCTTTGGCGACTGTCGGCTTTCCTCTATTATCTAGTTTAAAAGCTGCTCTATCTCCTTTTTAAAGGTTAATGCCTGCAGCCTGGTTCCATCCCGGTTAAGGTGGAGCCCATCCCTTCAGAAAAGACTCTCCTTTCCCCAGAAAGTTGCCCAGTTCCTAACAAAGCCAAAACCTTCTTCCTTGCAACATTGTCTCATCTACGCATTGAGACTCCGGAGCTCTGCCTGTCTTTTGGGTCCTGCATGTGGAACAGGAAGCATTTCAGAGAATGCTACCCTGGAAGTCCTGGATTTCAACTTCCTACCTAAAAGCCTAAATTTGGCCTCCAGAACCTCCCTACCACACTTTCCTATGTTATTGGCACCAACATGTACCAAGACAGCAGACTCCTTCCCAGCACTATCTAAGACCCTGTCTAGGTGGCGGCATGAGGTCTGCTACCTTCGCACCAGGCAGCCATGGTACCAAGCGATCCTCATGTCCACCAGCCACCCAGCTATCTACATGCCTAATGATCACATCACCAACTAAAATGGCTGTCCTAACCCTTCCCTCTTGGGCACGTGACCCTGGAGAAACCTCCTTGGTGTGAGAGGGTTTTACATCACCTTAAGGACAGGTCCTGGCTACAGGATCACTTCCTGCCACACCAGGGTAATGCTGTCCTGTCACATGACCTTTATTCTCCATGGTAACAGGGATGCTGCCAGATTGGAGGTGGGACTTCAATTCTAAGTCCCTGTAGGTCTCGTCTATGTACCTCTCTATCTTCCTTATGTCCTCCAAGTCTGCTACTCTAGCCTCCAGTGATTGGACTTGTTCCCTGAGAGCGAAGAGCTCCTTGCAACTAGTGCAAACGTAAGACCCCTCACCAACTGGGAGAAAATCATACATGAGTCATTCATTGCAAAAGACTGGAAAGCCCCCACCTTGTTGCTGGACTGCTGTCTGCATCTTAGTTTTAAGGTTGTGTTTAGGTATTTAAGTTGTTTACTTACCTAGGTTTGCTGGGGATATTTATACTAATAAAACTATACCTACTACATTTAATGGACTTTGTTCACCTCAAGATTAATTAATCTCAGGTCCTTAATGTATGCCTGATGAGGATAAACAGCTGCATCTGAGAGTGAATATGGGCACCTCCTTCCCTTTAAGAGGTTTAAGCACCTATAAAGCTATGATTATCCCATTAGTGGTTGAGAGTTCAGGAGGGAGGAAAGGAAAGAAGACTTATTAAAAGTTGGCTGCTACACAGTACCCTCTCCTGTTACATATTTCCTGGGTGATTCACACAGCCCTTTGTTTTGATAGAAGGGACCTTTTAAATTGCCCCTTTAATCTGTTACTTGCCTTTAACACCTATTTAAGACAACTTAACAGATATTTTGCTTCCTAACTTGAAGGGTTCTTTGTAAAGGTCATTAGAAACAAGTTTAGTTTTTCTTTCAATTCAGAGACTATTCTACTTGTATGCTAAGCTATACTTTGATTTGATTGAAATAAAAAAGCTCTCTAGAAACAAACTATTTCAGTAATTATTTACTCTATTTTACTTTTTAAGTTAAGCTATACTCTGATTTGATTTTTTTTTTTTTTTTAAACTTTTATTTTCATTTTGCAACAAACAAAAGAAATAACACACCAAAGGAGACAAAACAAGTATACAATAAGGAAAAGTAAACCCAATTACCCCCCACCCCCACGCTTCTTCTCTAGCTGATTATGTCAGCATGGGAGCGCTTCCAAACAACAGTGATTATACATCAAAACAATCAAAAGAGTATCTACGATACAGAATAATCATGGGACAAAGATATATACAAATTTAGACAGTCAGATGAGAGCATTTAGCAGAATGTACATAGTCATTGAGCATCTTCCATTTAGACCGATGATGAGGAGTCTGAATGGGGGAAGCAGACATACGAGGTATTTGTTCATATTTACTGTAGAGACAGACATGATTCCACCATTCATTGGGGCTCAGATGGGAGCTATTTTTCCAGTATTTCGTAATTAGGGAAATAGCAATGCCAAGCATAAAGTCTAAAAGGAAGTGAGCCGTTTTTGGAAGAGAGGGGATCCCCGCAGCTGAGCGAAGTCCCACTATCCTCCAAGAAAGGGGCTCTTGAAAGTGTAAAATAGACTGGATACGACCCCAGACCCGACGCCAGTAATACTGTAGTGCGGGACATTCATACATAACATGAGGTAGTGAACCAATGGCCGCATGACATGTCCAACAACTATTGCCCTGAGTAGTGTTCCATTTGGCTAATCTGTCAGGAGTGTAAAAACACCGGTGGGCTAGAAAGAAGAGTGTCTGAGTGAGTGAGGCGGATCGGGAGACCCGTGTCACTCTACTCCAGACAAGGCTCCATTGCTCCGGGGTTAAAGTCACATGCAATTCTCTCTCCCATGCTTTCTGCGCTATAGGGGTATCTCTAGTTATAGCATTACATAAGGTTTTGTAAAAATTGGATGCTACACCCGATGAACTACCGATAGATCGGATAGTCTCCGACCAACCTTGTGTAGGGGAGGCCGATGGCGGGAGCACCTTAGCACTCCGAAGGCAATGCTGAAGTTGCACCAACTGAAAGTAGTGTTTCTCTGGGAGACCAAATTCAATTTGCAATTCACTGAAAGTTTTCCAGCGACCTTCATGGAACAACTGACTAGGAATCCAAATGCCCCTAGTGTACCAGGGGCTCCACGCCATCGGCTTATTTTGTATTCGAAATCGAGTATTGTACCAGAGTGGGAGCTTGTCTAGCGGACAGAGTCGGGAGTCTAAAGATTGCATAAGAGTATTAAAGGCACCTAAGGTGTCCAAAAGCATTGGTGGATAGTGGGAGTCTGATGGGAGAGTCATACCAGGGAGAAAAGAAAGAGGAATCGGTTTGCAGAGGTCCTCTTCTATGTCTAGCCACACAGGTCTACTCGGTGCTGGAGCTTCCAGCCAACGAGCGCCTTGTTTGAGAAGAAAAGATTGATGATATTTCAGGAAATCAGGGAATCTGACATCCCCATTTTCCTTATCTGCTTGCAGCTTATGTTTCGCTATCCTAGGTGTCTTGTTTTGCCACAAGTATCTAGTCAGAAGGCCCTCTATATCTTTATATATACGTCGAGGTAAGAGACAGGGCAACATTTCTAAAATATAATTTACTTTCGGAACAATCATCATTTTTATAGTTTCTAATCGACCCCACCAGGTAAGTGTTAAAGGAGTCCAACGGTGAGTAAGCGCCCGGACTTTAGAGGTTAAGTCCTTGGCATTGAAGGAGATAGTGTCTTCCAAAGGAGAACAATAGTGAACCCCAAGGTATTTGACCATGCGAGGTTGCCATAAAAAGGGGAAGGGTTGCATATCGGCCTGATGAAGCAAAGGATTTAATGGAAAGGCTACCGACTTGGTCCAATTTATCTTATAGCCGGACAGTTGTGAGTATTTATTAATTTGCTCTAGAACAGCCGGTACTGAGTCAATGGAGACAAAGAGCATAAGGTCATCAGCATACGCTGAAATTTTGATTTCCCTATGGGTGAAGGGGACTCCATGAATCTCCGCCGATTGCCGGATTAGTAAAGCCAAGGGTTCAAGTGCAAGATCGAAAAGAAGTGGAGACAGTGGGCAGCCCTGGCGAGTGCCGCGTTGAAGGGGAAAAGGCTGAGACTTTAAAGCATTGGCACAGATACTGGCTGTAGGCTGTGCGTACATGGTGCGAAGACAACGGAGAAAACCTTCCCCGAATCCGTACCAGCGGAGGACTGCAAACAGGAAGGGCCACTCTAAACGATCAAAGGCCTTCTCGGCATCAAGTGAGAGGCCAACAAATGGGCGATCAAGATTAACTGCGGTAGTCAGTACATGGCATAGAGTCCGAGCATTGTCAGCAGTTGATCTACCAGGAATGAAACCGCATTGATCTGGGTGTATTAAGGTAGACATCCTATCAGAGAGCCGGGTGGAGAGAATGGTGGCAAATATTTTATAGTCCGCGTTTAGGAGGGAAATGGGACGATAATTAGCTGTTAGTTGCGGGTCTCTCCCCTCTTTCTCAAAAACTACTACATTTGCCATTGAAAAGGACCCAGAAGGAGAACCCTCCTCGGCCAGAGCAGAAAAATAAAGTTTTAAAACTGGAGCTAAGTCAGCGTGAAAGGTTTTGTAGAATTCAGCAGGGAGACCGTCTGGGCCTGCGGCTCGACCTGAGGCGCATTTCTTGATAGCAGAATGAATTTCTGAGACAGTAAATGGTGTGTCCAAGGCCACTCTATCTTCGTCAGATAGGGTCGGTCTTTGTACCCCTGAAAGTAAGCGTTCAAATACTTCTGGCTCAAAATCACATTCAGATTGATAAAGCCGAGTATAAAAATCACGAAAGAGTTCTAAGATTTCGGTATCTTTAGTGACCAAGCCCCCCCCCCGACGGATTACGGAGGGCGGTGACACGCTTGGCTTCTTTTTGACCTTTTAGGGCATTTGCTAATAATTTGCCAGCACGGTTATTTTCCCGATAATATAACCCTTGTTGTGATTCAATATTTTTAACAGCAGCAGTGTACAAAAGCTGATTGTATTGAAAACGCAAGCGTTGTAAACGGAGTAAAATACATGGGTCAGTACGAGACGTGAGGAGACGCTCCCCAGCTTGTATCTGCTGCTCTAGAATCAGCAAATGCTGCTTTCTTTGTTTCCCCTGCCGAATTTGATAGCTAGTTATAGTTGCGCGGATAGATGCTTTAAAACCCTCCCACCAAGCCCAGCTCGCTGTGTCATGGGGTAAGTTAAAATGAAAATAATCTTGGATAGCGGCCTTTATATCAACCTGAAAATCTTTTTGACCCAGTAGGGATCTATCAAAAAACCAAGCTCGGGGAGAATCATCCCGCGCAGTGACATGTAATGATAAAGATATGGCAGCATGATCTGAAATATGAAGAGGATGGGTCCTAGCCGTGTCCACTTGAGAAATCAGTGCTTTGGAAATGAGAAAGAAATCTATTCTAGATTGGGAATGATGGGGGGGAGAAAAGAAAGTAAACTCTAGGTCGGAGGGGTGAAGCAGCCTCCATATATCTACCAGCGCAAGATCTTGCATCAGAGCTGTAAGGGTAGCAAGACTCTTGGGTGGACTACTCGTTCTAGGCGGCTGTCTATCTATCAGAGGGTCTAAAACTTGATTAAAATCACCACCGAGTATTAATGGAGTATTGGCAGAGGCCTGTGCCAACTGCGCAATACTTGCATAGTAAGCAGGGTTGTCCACATTCGGGGCATAAATGCAAATACACGTGAATTCACTATCTCCAACCTTGAGGTGCACACGGGCCCATCTACCCTCCTTGTCAGCGCTGGTATCAATTACAGTAGCTTGCAAAGATTTCTTAACCAGAATGGCTACCCCGCACCGTTTGGAAACGGCGGGAGAATAGGCAGCCACCATGTAAGGTTTAGCATTGAGTTTCAGCGTTTCAGCAGAGTTTAAGTGCGTTTCCTGAAGAAACGCTAAATCAGCATGCTCATGGCTAAGATAGCTAAGGATTTTCTTTCTTTTGATTGGACTATTAATGCCTTTTACGTTGAGTGATAAGATTTTACATATGGCCATTCAGAAAAGTTAAAAATTCTGAGCATGATAGCGCACATAATTTCACAATGTCCCTCATAGCGACTGTATCTGGCTGTACATATGGCATAAAAGAAAATAAGCTTAGATAATACAATGAAGCGCCCCACATTAAAAAAGAAGAAAAACCGCTGCGCGGTAGAGAAGAAGCAGAACCCCAAAAATTACTGGCGACCATGTGTCTGCGGGGAGAAGCCCCAGCGAAGGCCGAAATTGAAATAACACATAACCTGTAGGACTGTGCGTGCTCCGAATCCGACCGAGGCACACATCATGGAGGGATAGGAGACCAAAAACAAAAAAGTCATAGAAAGAAAGAAAGAAAGTCCAGGTAGTCTCTGTGCTTGACTATGACCGCCGCATCGGGCCCTTCAAAATGGCGGACAGAGCCGGCAAATAAAAGTCCAAGTCTTTGGATTAGCGCATCTGCTCTGCTTCTTTGGAGTCTAAAAATGTTGATAGTAGGTCAGGATCTTCGAATGTCCTGGTTTGGTTGTGGAGAGTCACTCGGAGCTTCGCTGGATACAACAGGCCAAAGCGAGCCTGCAACTGTTGAAGTCGAGGGCGAAAAGCAAGGAGTTTCTTCCGACGGTCAACGGTAGGCTTTGCCAAATCAGGGAAGAAGGAGACTTTGTGACCTTCAAATTCCAAATGATGGTTCGCCCGGGCAGCATTTAAAATTTGTTCCACTTGTTGATATCGTAGCAAGCGAAAGATAATAGGCCGGGGGGTCGTTCGGTTGAGCGCCATGTGGGTAGGAACACGGTGTGCACGATCGATTTCCAGTTCTCTATGAAAAGTGATCTTCAGCAAGGAGGGAAGAGTTTTGAGCAGGAATTCTCTCATATCTCCCGCTTCCACCCCCTCCAGTATTCCAATGAGCCTCACATTGTTGCGACGGGCTCGATTATTACTATCTTCTAACTCCTTTTGAAGATTCTGTATCTGGCGCTCAGCCTTGTCCAGTGTGCCCAAGCGCACCGCGTGCGAGTCGAGGACCCCCGCCATATTGTCCTGCCGTAATGAGAGACTTTCAAGTCGGTCCTGGAGCACTCCAAAGTCTTCTCGCATGGCTCGAAGCGCTTCTCCATTGGACTGCACCAATTCCTTCACGCCGCGTATTTCCTCTAAAATCTCCAGGTGCATTTCGGGGTTTTCACGAAATGGAGCCATCTTCTGTGGGGAGGACACCTCTGTTTTGGAGCGTTTTCCGTGAGAAGAAGAAGGAGACCCGAAGTCCAAGCGCGCTGGTTTATGGGCCGCCATCCCCCCCGATGTACCCCGGTCAGCTCGGAGCGAAATAGTAAGTTTGTATAGGTATTAAGTCAGGATTCTAAGTAGGCCTCTCGGGAGCTTCAACGCGAAGCGTCTTACCCGCTGGACATCAGGCTCCGCCCTCTGATTTGATTTAAATGAAAAGCTCTCTAAAACAAATTTATTTCAAAGTTTATTTACTTATATTTTATATTCTCTGCGAAGTTATACTCTGCTTTGACTTAAATACAAAGTGCTCTGGTGACACTAAGACCTGACTGACTCAGCAAAAACAGCTTTAATCCCAAGATTTAGAATTTATTCCAGAAGATTATACTCGCAAGTGTAGATCTACTTCCAGTTGTAGCAGTCCCTTTTGGTAGTCCTTCAAGACTGACTGTGTGCTGACATGGTAGCATCCCCTCTTATCTAAGACAACTGATTACTATATACCATCTTTCTTGCTTCTTGCACTCTGTGGATGAAAAACTTTTGAACTTCCCTCCTCTTTCACAAGTAGGATTAGCAACTACTTGGGTGAGGAATTTTTTCTGCTCAAGGTCCCATTTTGTGGAATACCTTACCACAGAGTCTGAGAGTAGAGACTAATATTTTGAAGTTTCAGAAAGGGAGTTAAGTCTTTTGAGGCCTATGACACATGGACAGGCATGTTGCCCCTGCTGGTGTAATAACTTTGGCAAGTACTCCCAAGCTAGTATCATCGTCCTCTGAATATGGGGCTACTTTAAGTCCCCTTGTTCGTACCCCACCACTCCAGCCTTCAACTATCACAGAACAATTGGGAGAGGGAGAGCGGGTCCTGGGAGTGGGTTTTATGTGTTTATGTATTGTTTGTATTGTAACCTTTTGATTATATATGTTGTTTTGTATGTCACTCTGAGTGGAATTATTTTCCAGATTGGCATTTAAAACGAACTTAGAAACAGTCTAGTTGCCACCCAGGAAGACCGTAGCTTCCAGGTGAGGGGGGGGGGGTTCTGTTCCTCTGCTCCTCAGTTGTTTTCTGATAGGATCCTCAGTGCTTCAGTTTATCCTGGCAGAGAGATTTCTAAAGGATCCTCTGTTAGTTGGAGAGTTTCCAACTTTCCCACGTTGTTGGTTTGGGTTGTAATTTTCTGCAATGGTTTTGTCGGTAGCATTCAGGCAAGTTCCAGAGCTGCACCACTTCTTATCCTCTGAAGATGTCACTGGAAAGTTCAGGTTCTCTGCTGCCTTCCACTGGTCAAGTAGGAATCAAGGACCAGATATTAGCAGGTTAGAATAAATTTCATCTTCTTTTTTTCTTTTCAGTCAGTCCTGCAAAAATCTGTGAATCCAGTAATCAAAGGATTTTGCTCCTAACCTTGGGGTCGATACAGAAACCCTGCACTAGAGCCAAGCACTAAAGCTGTAGAACAGAATTTCCAAATACAGGTTTAGCACAAATGTCTTGCACAGCCATGCTGTAGGCAAGCAGCATGCAAATAAGGTATGCGCAAAAGGTCTGCGCTTGGGAGAACAAGCCAGGCACATGCAGAGAGGTATCTGCGTTAGCAGTGCTTATATCCTGTGCACAGAAAGGCAATTGTGCATATGTGCTAGAATGCTATGTGGCGCATAATAGTTATATCATTCTGCTGAGAATAATTATGGTATCTTTTAACCCCACTATATTATTCTGAGTTGAACTTCTAAGCAGAATGATAGTTCTTATGTGCAACAGCATATCTCCAGGAACAAGCAGGAATGAGTCTTCACATATGGGGTACGTCGGTACCGACGGAATCTGTGCGAGAATGCTTCCCAGCGTCCAATCAAAGAGCTTTTGGAAGTATCCCACCACGCCTGCGTGCTGCCTTCCCGCCTTTCCCAACTGCCTCTCCTCAGTTTTTGTTTTTCCGCGGAGCCGGCAGGACGTCCTCCTGTCACCGCAGAAAATTCTTGTTTTCTTTCTTTAGTTTTCTTGTGGTCGCAGCTGTCTTCCCGACGCCACCGGTACCACCGGTGTTTTCTTTTCTTTTCTTGTAAAATCTTCCTTTTTCAAGGAATATTTTTTCTCACGGTGTCTTAGGCCTTTTAGGCCTCTTCTTTTTCCTTCATGGAACCGCCAGCCACTTTCTCCAAGAAATGTTCAAACTGTGGCGGTACATCTTTATTTTTAGACCCTCGAAGTCGGTGTCTAACCTGCTTGGGTCCTGACAACAGTTTGGTGAGAAGAGGTCTTCAATATCAAGGTTCCCTCGATACACGGTTTCCCTCCAGCTTCGGAGCACCGTCCCCTTCTTCTTCTACACAGGATCAGGTAACCCACAAACAGTCTGTTAAGACTAGCCAGCCCTCGAGTGGTAGGTCTCATGCAGAGCATGTAGACGGCTCCGGCCTTGCCCTCGAGGGCCTACTAGCTTCAAAACCCCGGCGGGAGTCTTCGGTCTCAAAAGCCTTTCAGGGGTTTCAGGTTGTTCCTGGGGTTCACCCCTCACAGAACATACCTGAGCCGTGTCCGGTGGTGGCATCCGCTTCGAGCGCGGTACCGATACCCCGACATCGGCACTGGTGTTGGATGAAACACTCCTCACCAGGGATGGTCATCTGGCGTCCTCGGTGCCTTCGGAACCGGTGGATACACTCCAGACTGACCTTTCATTATCGGTACCAGCACCGATCCTACCACCGACGTCGGTACCCTCCAGACGTGCATTGAAAGCCTCGCTTCCTTCGATGCCGAGTCTGGAATCGATCTCCAGTCTGGAGGACTGGGTACCGACTCGCCTTAGTACCGGCTCTCAGCGGTACCGAAGGCTCGGTTCCGATGATTCGGATCCACAACTCTCGGTTCCCCCAAGGCCGATTGAGTTGCCACTAGCTGACCTTCATTCACCGGTATCAGACACGGTACCGAAGTCGGTACCGATGTCCTCATTACCCTTACAGTCGGTGCCTTCCATGCTTCGCTTATCGATGCCCAGTTTAGAATCGCTCTCTAGTCTGGAAGACTCGGTACCAATACACTTTGGTACCGACACCGATCGATACCGGTGGTTCGGTACCGAGGATAGCACCCGGAGGTTTTCGGTTACCTCGGTACCGATTGAACTGTCACCGATGACTGCTCCGATGTCTTTGTCGGGCTCGACTCCAACATTGGTACCGATATTGGCATCGGTACCGGTATCCACAGTAGCATCGTGGCCAACTCCTACCATGCTTTTTTCAACAGGATCGCTTCCTTCTATGCCAAGCTTGGAGTCGATACCTGGCATGGACAATGTGGTAATGACGGTCGCTGCTCCTGACAGCCAGTACCGGCGACCATCCTTTAAGCATTCCACACTGCACTGTGCAGGATCTTCTATTCCTATATATCTGGATAGCTCTATCGGTGCTCAGGCTAGTTCTTCAGATTTAACCTGTCCAAGGGAAATTCCTGTTGGGGAACCCTCTTTTCAGAGTTTCCTCCTGGATATAGCAAGATCTCTTGCCATTCCTATCCCAGGACATGATCCTGCACAGGGCTCTCTTTCTACCAAAGCAAAGGAGAACATAATGCTTCCTTTGCATCATTCCTTGCAGGATCTCCTTCTAGGAATGTGGGAAACACCTTTAAGGGTACCCCCACCTTCCAGAGCAACTGATCTTTTATATCAGGTGCCCCCCTCTCCAGGGTTTCAAAAGACTCAACTTCCTCATCATTCCATAGTTGTGGAATCAGCAATGAGGCGAGTAAAGAGCAAGAAAAAGCACTCTTCTTATCCACCAGGTCGTGAGTCTAAGACACTTGATGCCTTTGGACGTCAAACCTTCCAGACATCTATGCTTTCTGCAAGAATTCTCTCATATATTTTCTATATGAGTCTATCTCTTGAGGAGGTCACAAAGCAATTACATCTTTTGACTCCTTCCCTTCCAGAGTCCAAGAGTGCAGACTATTCTTCACTGCTCAAGCATCTCCAGAATATCTCTTGGTTTCTTACTCGTGCTTCCCTAGACTCTTTTGAGTCTGTTAGCAGGACTTCTGCTATAACTATAGGGGCACGACGTAGAGCCTGGCTCCAAGCTTCAGACTTGGACAAATGGGCACAGCACAGACTGGGACATACTCCTTGCACTGGAGACAATCTTTTCAACAAGGAGTCTTTACGTCAGGTTACTCAGTTCTCCACTGACTTACCTGTTCCTAGGGGCTGTTCTGCACCTTCTTCTGTCCCAGTAGGTAGGAAATGTCCTGCCAAACTTTCTTCCCATAGGAGAAGGTTTTATGCATCATCTGCCCATCATACAGATGTTCCCAAACAGGGGAAGCATCGTCCTGGTCTGCAGAGTTCAACCTCTCACCAGGCTCAGCAAACCCAGCAACCACAGGGTTTCTGATCAATCCAACAAATGCTTGTGACTCTTGGGATTAGAATCTGCAGTTGCTTCTTCTCAGTAGAGGCAATCCACTGCTGTCATTCTAAATCCTAAACATGGATCTCTTCCCGAAAGACATCCATTCTTTCTATGTTCTGTGAGCTGTCAGGATGTTCATGCTTCTAGGTCACAGAGTTCTCCTCTTTTTCCTGCTAGGGAAAGAGGTCTATCCACTATCAAACGATAGTTTCCTGTGCCAGCATGTCTTTTTTCCTTTCTATAAACTTACTACTTTATAAGTTTTCTTCAGTTCCATTCTCTTTACCCTCTTACCAGGTTTTTCCTCTGTAAGAGCGGTATTGCTTCACTGGAGGGCTTTTTCTTCAGCCTCTCTAGTTTTCTTACTTTTCCAGTGCGGAGTTCTCTTCTCTGAGTTGACTCCTCTTTTTCAATCTTGCTTTGAAGCAGTTCATCAGACACGTCCAGAGTTTTCTACTCTTGTTTTGTCTGTTCTTTCTGTTTTTAAACAGTACCATTCTTCTGCTGTCTGGCAAGCAGCTGCCAATGCAGGAGCCTTAATGTTTGGACCACTGGTTCTTGTCCACCAGCAACCAGATTTGTCCTCCACGAACATTCTGTCTGGTCTTAGTAGTGGCTCCAAGTCAGTGCTGTCATCTGTCTTGGAAATGTTTTCACTACAAGCTTGTTGGATTGTCTTCTCTTTCTGCCATCTCCATTCCCCTGGGTTTGGTAGCATAGTTGACATAGGTACTGGCTCTCCTACAGCCAGTTCTATCTCCTCATTCTCCTGCATCATACTCTCTGCAATTCTACAGAGAAGCTCTCCACTATGGGCCCTTGCTAGAGAGCATGGGGGGCTTTTTCTCCAACAGCTATACTAGATGGTTGAAAAAGGCTTTTTCAGTCATGTCTCCCATGACTAGAAAAGTTCTCCTTTTTAATATAAAGGACATAGGCCTCCTCTTACGTGAAAGCTTAAGGAGTTGCTAATTCCCTGCTTTGGTCCATAGTATTTCCAATAGGCAATATGTTTTCTCCTTCCAGCTCGTCCTCATGGTAAGAACACATGATACCTTTTTGCCCTTAAGCAGGTCAGCATGGTATCTCATTCCTATGCGTCTTCTGTTCACTTACCATGCTAGAGTTCTAGAATACTCGGGACTTGCTGGCTGCAGACTGATATCATCCTCTGCTTTTCACGTAACCATCCTAGTTATTCTACTACCTAGCATCCCTGTAGCCATAACCAGTGGGAATTGATTCTCTATATATCTTCTCAAGTAGGTTCCACCTTCTTGTTATTAGATGAATCTTTCCTCTCCACATTTTCCTATGTGAATACCTTTTTGTAGGCATATCTCTGTCTGCTTCATTGCAGGCTTCCATATAGAGGCCTATATATTCATACCTATAGCACACATCTTACAGATGTCTATGTCTATCATTTGTGTGTATTTTATGCCCTTCATATCTCACTATAGATATATTCTCATATATCTATATGTTATATATATATATATATATATATATATATATATGTGTGTGTATATCTATATATATCTATATGTATCTGTCGAGATATTTTACTATCGGTAGATATGTATTCTGCTTTATCTACCTGACTGTCGAGGCTCATATAGCTATATGATTCTGACAGATGTGCTTTACCCATACTTATGCTATCCAGCATGTTTTGGGGTCCTACACTCACAACCACTTTGGTGGTAGTTAACACCTACCATAACCTTAAGGTTAGGTACCTCTGAAGCTCTCCATGTTCCAATATCTCTCCCAACTGATTTCAGTTAGGAGAGACATTGCGGATCTTCAGCTAATCACAGGCTCTAACGCCTCCGGCGTTTGTCCTTTCTTTTGGGATACAAGGGGTTATTTATTTATTTATTTATTTATTTAACACTTATTTATATACCGCATCTTCCAGCGATCAGTTGCGGTGTACAATTAACAACAATTAACAATGCAGAGCTTGTTTTACATAGAACAATTATAACTTTTTACATAGAACATCTTAACTTGTACAACAAAGGGTTTAAAAGACTAAGCAGAATAATTCAATAAATCAACTAACACAGTTTGTGTTACAATTTAAACAGAAGTACTGTCCCTAAAACAGTTGTAACTATATACAAGTGGGTATCAATGCATAGGAATGGGATGATTATTCATTTATGTTTGTACGTATTGATTGTAGTAGGGAGTATAATCTAGTTTTTGGGCAGGTTCATGTTTAGCCTTTATCTAAGTTGAGTGGAGGGTTTTCTATGGTGTTATAGTGTTTAGTGAATAGGTAGGTTTTCAATTTTTTTCTGAATTCTATTATCTCTGTTAGTGATCGTAAGTCTTCTGGTAAAGAGTTCCAGACTGTTGGGGCTATGTGTGAAAAGGCTCTATTATTTGTTAATTTGTGAGTTCGTATATATTCTTTTGGCATCTTAAGTTTATTTGATTGTCCTTTTCTATGAGTGGGCTTAGGTGGTTCCTTGCTTATTAGGTTACAGAGTGTCTTCGGGGCCATGTCATATAGGGCTTTGAATGTAGTTATTATTGTTTTGTATGTTATCCTGCTTTGTATTGGTAACCAGTGAAGGGATGCTAGTATTGGTGTAATGTGTTGGAGTGAATTTATCTTTAATATAATTCTAGCTGTGGCATTTTGTGCAAGTTGGATCCTTTTGATGTTTTGTTTTGAAATGCCTATAAGTATTAAGTTGGCGAAGTCGAAGTGTGGAGTTATGGTAGCCTGTATTATATTGATAAAATCTTGTATAAATACAAGGGGGCGTAATTGCTTGAGGATTTTAAGTTTGAAGTAGATTTTCTTTAAGGTATTTCTAATGTGCGTTTCCATAGTAAGGTGTGTATCTAAAATGACACCTAGATATCTTATTTCATTTTTTATTTTAATTTCTTGGTTTTGTAATGTTATGTGGGTTGGAGGAGTGAATGTTTGGTTTTTTGTTACGATTAGGACTTCAGTTTTAGCATGGTTTATATGGAGGTTTTGGGTTTTTAGCCAGTATGTGATTTCATTGTAGCAGTCTGATAGAAGTTGAATCGGTAGGTTAGGAATTGTGAAAGGTATGTACATCATGATATCATCCGCATAAAGGTGATATTGTACTCCAAATTTTTTAAAGATATTGCAGACCGGTTTTATATAGATATTGAAAAGTAGGGCTGACAGTGCTGAGCCTTGTGGTAAACCTATTTCTTGTTTGTATGTGTTGGATGTTTGATTACCTGCTCTTACATTTTGTGTTCTGTTATGTAAATATGATGTGAACCATTTATGTACGGTGGAGTTTATGCCTAACTGTCTTAGGTTGTTGAGCAATATTGAGTGATGCACGCTATCAAAAGCTGCTGATATGTCAATGAAAAGGAGAATGAACGCCTGTTTGTGATTGTCAATTCCTTTTAGGAGTGTATCTATTAATACTGCTAGTAGTGTTTCTACTCCATGGCGGGGCCGGAAACCGTATTGTTGTTCATCGAGTGGGTAAGATAAGTCTATGAATTCCTGTGTCTGTAGTTGCACTACCTTTTCAATTACTTTGGCCAAGAATGGTATGCTAGAAATGGGCCTATATGATGTTGGCAATGTTTTATCTAGTTTGCAGTTCTTTAAAATTGGACGTATTTGTGCATGTTTGAGCGGGGATGGAAGGTATCCTTGGGTGAGTGAGAGGTTTACTATTGGGAGAATATAGGATAGTAGAGTTGGTAGTGTGTTTTTTATCCATGATATTGGGCATGGATCTAAGTATGAAGTTGTGGTATTTAGGCTGGAGATGATTGTTTTTAATGACGCTTTTGAAATGGGGTAAAATTCTGACCATTCATCAACAGGTTGATAAGTGATGTTGATATTTTCTGAGGGCATGGCAGGTTTCTTAGATTTGTTTTGATAATGGTTAGCTAGGGTTTGAACTGAGATGTCTGGGATTTCGTTGCTAGAAGTTTGCTCATTATTAGTTAATTTTCTGACTATGGAAAATAACTCTCTAGGTCTATTGTATGATTTTGTTAAGATTGCTGCGTAATAGTTTTTCTTTGTGCTGTCAATTGTTTCCTTGTAATTTGTTAGATAGTTGTTGTATATATCCTTGTGTACAGACAGCTTGGTTTTTCTCCATTTCGTTTCAAGTTTTCTTAGTTCTTTTTTCATTTTTCTTAGAGTGCTATTAAACCATGGTAAACTATTTGTTTTGGTGTATATGGTCATTTTATTTGGTTGTTTATTTTTAGCTGCATTATTGATAGTATCGTTCCAGTTGTTAACAGCATCATCCAAATTAGTTGTTGATAAGAAGTAGGGGATTGTTGAGTCAAGGAAGTCTGTTTCATTAAATTTTTTGAATTTCGAAGTGGGGGTGCTTCTTATGTAATTATTGCTGCTGGGGATGGGATATGAGAGATTTATTTTGATGATAAAATGATCAGACCAAGGTGTCTCTGTGCATTCAGTGGAATTAGAGTTAACTAGCTTGAAGAGTATCTCAGGGAGAAGAACCAAATCTAGTATTCCTCCTTTGATATGTGTTGCAGTTTTAATTATTTGATGGTACTCTATGTCTGCTATGGTGTCTAGGAATAGTTTAGAATCTGGTGATGGTAGTGACGGAAGGTTAAAATCGCCTAGCATGATCACAGGATTTTGGTCAGTAGATGAACTGAGGAGTTCAATAAGAGAATCGAGGCCATCTGTTTTATTGTCTGGGGGTCTATAAATTAAGCAAATTTTTATGAGGCCGATTTTTATTAATAATGTGTCTATGTTATTATTGATATTTGATTGGATTTGCTTGGCGTTTAATGTTTTTTTTGTCATCATTAGAACTCCACCACCTTTTTTATTGGATCTATGTTTGTAGAATGTGTCATAGTTCTCTTTATCAAGTTGATTTAGATAGACTGTATCTGTTTCAGTGAGCCATGTCTCTGTGACACATAAAATGTCAGGTTTTAAGTCAGTTATCAGGTCATTAAATATGGGTAATTTATTTTTCATTGATCGTGCATTGATGAGGATGCATGTTAGGGAGGATGAGTGGTTAGAACAGATTTTATTATCTGTTTGTTGTGTGTTTGTTTGTTGTATGTGTATTAGTCTGTGATAATTAATTTTTGGGTAGTTTTGATGAGTGTGTCCCATGTGGCTGTCATTTCGAGTATGTGTGTGTATTATAGGTATAGTCATGTGATTTTTGTGGTTTAAACATAAGGATAGGTCAATTATTATTGTTAATAATATACAGGTGTATGATATTCGTATGAGCATGTTAGGGTGAAGCATTTTCAGTTTTTTTGGCTCGGCTTAATGTGAGTGTATGTGCAGATTTGGACTACTGACAACAGTACTATAATACTAGCAATGTTATATGCAGATATCCTTTGCAATACTGACAACAGTACTATATTACTAGCAATGAACTATGCAGATATACTTTGAAATACTGACAACAGTACTATATTCCTAGCAGTGATCTATGCAGATATCCTTTGCAATACTGACAACAGTACTATATTCCTAGCAGTGATCTATGCAGATATCCTTTGCAATACTGACAACAGTACTATATTCCTAGCAGTGATCTATGCAGATATCCTTTGAAATACTGACAACAGTACTATATTACTAGCAATGAACTATGCAGATATACTTTGAAATACTGACAACAGTACTATATTCCTAGCAGTGATCTATGCAGATATCCTTTGAAATACTGACAACAGTACTATATTACTAGCAATGCTATTTGCAGGTACATTCTCAGAATTAATTTAAAGGTTAAGTTTTCAATTTAAATGCAGTTGCAGATGAGATAATCAACACATTAATGGTAGATTTTGTTATGATGTCTCAGAGTTAATTGCAATATTAAACCAGAAAATTAGAAGTTTTTGCATGTATTGTTTTATACTTGCTGCGATTTGAAGGTCTGCTGTATAGGTGATGTGCGCAGACTCAACCTTGATGGAGCTCTGCTATTCCTTGTTGCTGTTGCTGGTTTTAGATTGTTTTCTGTGTTCGTTTCGTGCTCCTTAGGGGCCTTTTTTGCGATTTTCTGACGTGACAGAAATTCCCATACCCTTTCACCCCACAAGGACTGGGCCTGTTTGTCCAAATCGGTTAGCCTTTCTCTTTTTGTTCCTAAGAGTTTGCCACTCTGCCGCCAAAAGAGTTCGGCTTTTATCATAAAGTCTTCCGCTGAAGGCCCACTGTTTTTGTACTTCCCCAGTTTTTCCTACTGGGGTTACCTGTTACCTTTCAGGATTCTGACCTCCATTGCTTTTCCTACAGGTTTATTACCTCCACTTACAATGAGGTCTTTCTCGAGGTTCCTCTACTGGGTTCCCCAGTAGATCCCATGAACCTCCATACTTCTCTGAAGTCCTGTTAGGGGAGGTCCATATTGCAATATTTTTTCTTTGCAATATCATTGATGACAATTATCATCCACACATGGACTCCTTGTCTGCAATCCTATGCTAGGTTAACTGTTCCACAGCACCTTTCTCTCTTCAACTCCTACCCTCCATCCTCAGGATGCCTGGTGTTGTGGGGGATAGCATGTTCCAACCTATGACATGCTGGGACTCCAGGCATCTCAGCTTGGGAGTCCCCATATGTGAAGACTCATTCCTGCTTGTTCCTGGAGATAGCACAGTTACTTACCTGTAACAGGTGATCTCTGGGAACAGCAGGAATAAGTCTTCACAACCCACCCACCTCCCCAGGAAGTTGTATCTCTATCTATCTTTCCTTTCCTCTCTCTCTCTTTGTCTCAGCTTTAAAACTTAACTGAGGAGAGGCAGTTGGGAAAGGCGGGAAGGCAGCACGCAGGCGTGGTGGGATGCTTCCAAAAGCTCTTTGATTGGATGCTGGGAAGCGTTCCCGCGCAGACTCCGTCGGTACCGACGTACCCCATATGTGAAGACTTATTCCTGCTGTTCCCAGAGATCACCTGTTACAGGTAAGTAACTGTGCTTTCAGCACATACAGCTGTTCCAGTATGCTGCTCCTGCCTTTTTCAGGACTCACTCCAGTAAATTCCAAAAGAAGCTACAGAGGGTATTCGCTTAAGAAACAGGTGTAAATTCCTCCACAGCTCTGACCGCAGACCTTTTGAGGGAACCCTTAACTTTCCTCTAACCTGACGTTACAGTCCCAGCATTGAGCTCTGTCTTCTTTTCTTCTGTGTACTTCTCTGCATCTGTGTAGCATAGCTGATTGCTTAATTAGCATTTATTTTGCATGAATTTAAATGGGCTGTGTGCTGCCATTAGCATTGACATCTGCACAGGGATTACACTCGCGATAAATCTCTTTCTACATTCAGTGCCCACACTACCACAGAAAATTGTGTACAAATGCTGAGCAGATGCCTGCACTAATAACAGTGCACTTTTCTGCATGTGCCCCTTTAAGAGTTATACTCCAAAAGTGGTCTTTTTAAAATTTTATTAGGGTTGGGAGCAGAGGGTTCTTGCCTGGGAGCCAGAGGAGATTGCAGCCAGCAGCGTGAGGATGCCCCGAGTACCCTAATAGGAGCGTGGAGACTGGCTCAGGGGTTTGGCTCCACCCACAGTGCAATGTTACTGGAGTGCGATGCCTCTACAAAAGCCGGGGCTTTCCCGGTGAAGCTGGGAGCAGAAGGTTCTTGCCTGGGAGCCGGAGGAGGTCTCAGTCAGCAGTGTGAGGAGGCCCCGAGTACCCTAATAGGAGCGTGGAAACCGGCTCAGGGGTTTGGTTCCGCCCACTCTTCACTGTCAACAGAGCACGATGCCTCTAAAAAAGCTGGGGCTTTCCTGTGTGGCCACGGACGTGCAGCCACAGACATTTGAACAAAGGGACATTGAATAAAGGGAATCGCCCTTTTGTTGCCCCTTCATTGTTGCCCGAGTGCGCTGTAGGAGTCATGCCCCATAAGAGGAAGATAAAAAGACCTGGGATCATGGCTGGCTTGTCTGGCGTGAGTAAATCTGTGGGTTGCATGGGCAGGCATGTTGCCCCTGCTGGTGTAATAACTTTGGCAAGTACTCCCCAGCTGGTATCATCGTTCTCTGAATATGGGGCTACTTTAAGTCCCCTTGTTCGTACCCCACCACTCCAGCCTTCAACTATCACGGGACAATTGGGAAAGGGAGAGCGGGTCCTGGGAGTGGGTGTTCCAGTTCTGTACATCTCTGTGGTTCCATCCCCGAGTAACTCTTCCATTCCTATGCCAAAATGTTTACAATTTGATGTTTCTGTTTTAGCTCTGCAGCCTTTGCTGGGGTCCGCTCCAGACTCTGTTATTTTATTGGATATGGTTGCTCAAAGAAATGTTTATCTTAAATCTGTAATTCATCAGATCTCCTCCTTTTATAAGGAAGTTGTTAACACAATATCCTGTTGCTCAATCTTGCTATCTCAGATGGGAGCAGGGTAACTAAGGTTGAAGACAAGTTTCCAGTCTTCAGGCTGCTAGCGTGGCAGTGATACAAGATAACCTGCTATTGCATAGGCAGCTTGAATATTTGGAGAACTTTGTCCGAAGTAAGAATGTGAGGTTTCTTAATTTTCCTAAAACCCATTACCTAACTCGGTTGATATTGTTAAGGAAATATTTTAAGGAAAATTTGAAAATGGATAATGTGGATGCGATACAGGTTTCTAATGTGTATTATGAATCAGACAAGTTGACATCTGTCGATGCTGCCGAGTCCCCCCCAGGTCTCCATTGATTTGCCCCAGTTTTTAGAGCAATCTATGGATATGATTCCTGGTAGGGCTACTTTGGTGGCTTCTTTCTGTGCTGACGTTGATAAATCTCAGGTTATGAGACTTTAAATATAAATTAAGTCCCTTTTGTGGACAGAGGATATTGTTTTTTCCAGTTGTGGCTAGAGTCACACAATTAAGGCAAAAAGATATTCTTCAACGGAAACTCCATGTGATAGCGTTGGGAGCTACATTCTTTTTAAGATTTCCTTGTAAACGTTTGGTTGCATTGCAGGGTGTCTGCTATGTATTTACGGATCCCTTGCAGCTTGAGGAATTTGTGAGGGGTAGGGAGGGGGTGGTCCCCAGTTGTACTGAGGGGTAGTTTTGATTGTTATGATATATTATTATTTGCTTTTCTATATTTCAGGGAGTGGGGTTGAGCCTGTTAGTATGTTGGGCTTTCAGGTAGTGTGTGCTTTCTTCTCCTCTGGATGTGGTCTAATGGCAGGTATTGTAATTGATGGTTAATGTTTCTTTATAGTTGCTTATGCTTCTTGATTTTGCATGTTTCTTTCTTTTTTTTCTGTTGTAAAAAATGGAAATTTTTTAATTTAATTTTTTTTTACTAGGGTTGAGCTCCTAAGTTTTAACTCAAAATTTCACTAAACTCCTTAATTTAGGATCATAAAAAGTTGGGGGTGATATTCAGTCACGGTGGCTAGCCCTTGTAAAGTGTCTAGCCATCACTGCTGAATTTTAAACCTAGATACTTGATGCCGGGAGCCATATCTGGCCATCGGTGTTGAACATTCAGGTTGGCCAGATAATGCTGCAGCTTTATCCAGGAACAAGCAGGAAGTCAGTTCTTCGCATATGGGTGATGTCGACGCCGACGGAGCCTGTGCGGAGCAAATCCTCAGTTTTCAAAGAAAGCTTCTGGGAGTTGCTACCGTGCATGTGTGGTCCCCTTCCCGCCCAAAGGAGCCATCTTGCTCAGTCTCCTTTTTTCCGTGGAGCCCATCAGACGTAGTCTGTCCCTGTCCCAAAAAAGTTGAATTTTCTTTCTTTGCCTTTTGGCTGTTTTTTTCCGGTTGAGCACTGGTACCTTTCCCACCCGACCTTGGTATCGGGCCTGCACTCTTCTTTTTCGATTTTTTTTCTCCTTTTGGGCATCTCCGCCCTTGTTTTCCTCGCTGGCAGCCCGAAGGGTCTTCGACCTTGCTGGAGTCCTTTTTCCCCCCATGGCTACCAGTGGGTTCAAAAAGTGTGATAGGTGCGGGAAGATTATGTCCCTCACTGATACTCATGACTGCTGCCTCCGGTGCCTCGGCCCAGACCACGACCCGGAGGTCTGTGGCCTCTGCAAAAAGATGTCCTCGAAGGCCTTGAGAAGCCGCCAGCAGCAGCATGAAAATTTTTTTCCTGATTCCCCCATGCCTCTGAGAGCCAGGACCTCATCTGAGGTCTCCACGCCTCAGGAGGAGCACTCTGAAACTGAGCGTCGTCGAGAGACCTCGGAGAGGGGGTCACCCTCGAGGGAACCAAAAGGAAGGAAGAAATCCTCGACGGTAGCATCTCTGGATGGTTCAGAACGACCAGGTCCCTCGCGGGGCCAGTTGCAGAACCCCAAGGTGTCGGAGAAGGAGCACCCAGCCAAGGTTCCCCAAAAGGACCCGGTCGCGGACCGGCCCTGGCAAGTACATCCTATCCTAGTCGAGGACTCCCCTCCGGGGGAACCAGCTTTGGGCCCGAGCACGTCGGTGCATGAGCTGAATGCTGTGGAGCCTCCAGAACTGATGTCCAGGATGGCGTCCTAGGAGCGCAGGATCACTGCCTTCCTGAAGCAGCAGCTGGTGCTGGTATGCAGCATGTCCGGTTCCTCTGCCCCGACCACCGGGTGTTTGATGTCGAAGTCGACCCCAGAGCCCGAGTAGATCCTTGGCCGAGTTCACGCTCGGCCTCCTGTTCATTGGGACCGAGGTTGTCGCCGGCGAGCTAGCGAGCACCGGGGCGGATGGCGCCAGACACCTTGGGGCCCAAGGAGTGCCACCCGTCTTCTACAGAGGCCTCCGCTTGGGGAGTCCAAGGACGAGGAGTCACTGGACATTCACTGTCACCAAGATGTCCCGTCCGATTCCCCAGTATCGGAGCCTCGGAAAAGGTCCCCTCCGGAGAACATGGGTTTTCAGGAGTTCGTTTGAGATATGTCCAAGGCTTTGGCTTTCCCGACAGAGTCCAAGGAGGACCCTCAAGCAGATGAACTCGAGATCCTCCAGTATGAGACTCCCCCTTGGGAGACCCTCACGGTGCCCATCCCTCCTATCCTGGAACGCCTTATGCTCCGCATGTGGGAGACGCCGGTGTCGATGCCGGTGATCAGCAAGCGGCTAGACTCGATGTATTGGGTCCGCTGAAACCCTGGGTTTCAAAAGTCACAACTGCCACACAATTCCATGGTGGTAGAGTCGGCCATGCGCCGACTGAAAAGTCAGAAGACGCACTCCTTGGTGCCACCTGGCAGGGAGGCCCGCATCTTGGATGCCCTCGGCAGGAAATGTTACCAGGACGCAATGCTGAATTGTCGGATCCAGGCCTACCAGCTGTACATGGGCATGTACCTGAGAGACCTGTCGAAGGAGATAGCCGGTTTCTCAGCTGGTCTCTCCGAGGATCCTTTGCAGCGCTTCAGGGGTCTATCCAAAGCCGTCAGTGAATGTTCCAAGTTCATGTCTCGGGCGGCCTATGATGGGTTCGAGTCGGTGGCCAGGGTAGCCGTGGCGGGCATCGGTGCACACCGTCAAGCCTAGCTTCAGTCATTGGACCTCAAGCAATGGGTAAAAGACAAGTTGGTCAATGTCCCATGCTGAGGGGAGAATCTCTTCAGCAAACCCATTACCGACAAGGCTGCCAAAGAGACCGAGTTCATGACGAGGACTGGTCTTTCTAAGAAGACCTCTGCCCCTTTCTGAAATAAGGGCTCGGGTAAAAAGCTCTTTACCCTAGGAAGTCCACTGCTTACCGAAACTACACTCCTTATCAGGCCTCCCTGGCTCCCCAGCAGGAGCAGCAGGCCAAGGGACAAGGGCATGGCCTGCGTAAGCAGAAGGCTCCCAAGCCCCAGGCTCAGGCTCCAGCTCCAGCCCAGGCTGGAGGGAGCTTTTGACTCCTGCAGCATGGCCCCTCTCCTAACCGGAGCTTGGCAGCCCACAGGAGGTCGGCTCACCCTGTACGCTCACAGGTGGGGAGCTATCACCACCGATGCATGGGCATTACAGATCAAGGAGGGTTACCTCCTCCGCCTAGCCGAAGTGCCTCCACATTATTTCCCCAAAGAGCCCTTCCGGCCTCCGCTTTACCGGGACCTTCAAAGTTGGCAGGTCTTCTGGAGGACCGAGCAGTGGAACCAGTCTCCCACCATTT
The DNA here is from genome assembly GCA_033557465.1 of Ichthyophis bannanicus. Taxonomy (NCBI): domain Eukaryota; kingdom Metazoa; phylum Chordata; class Amphibia; order Gymnophiona; family Ichthyophiidae; genus Ichthyophis; species Ichthyophis bannanicus. Next base: position 1,337,170,877 of record CM066032.1, on the reverse strand, counting down.
CAGGGGCAAAGGGTTCTACTCCAGGTACTTCCTCGTGCCAAAGAGGACAGGGGGCCTAAGGACAATCCTTGACCTGCGCAACCTCAACAGATTCCTGGAGAGGGAGAAGTTCAAGATGCTCTCCCTTGGAACCTTGCTGCCTTACCTCCGCCAGGGAGACTGGCTATGCTCCTTAGATTTAAAGGATGCATATATCCACATCCTAATCCACCCAAACCACAGGCAATACCTACGCTTTGCGGTGGGGGGCCATCATTTTCAATACAGGGTGCTTCCCTTCGGCCTCACCTCGGCCTACAGGGTATTCACAAAGTGCCTAGCGGTGGTAGCTGCCTTCCTCAGGCTTCAGGGGATCTTTGTCTTCCCCTATCTCGACGACTGGCTCATCAGGGGCACCACGGCCCCCGAAGCGCAGCAGGCCACGGCAAGCACTATCCAGGTCCTTCAGCACTTGGGTTTCGTTATCAACTATCCCAAGTCCAGCCTTCGCCCGGCTCAAGAGCTGGAATTTATCGGGGCAAGAATGAATAACCTTCGCTCGAAGGCCTTCCTACCTGCAGACAGGGTAGGCAGACTCATAGCGCTGGCCAAAGACATACAGCGCCGTCCTTCAGTGCCAGCAAGGCATCTGCTGCGCCTCCTCGGGCACATGGCCTCCACATCACGCCAGATGCCCATCTCCACATGCGAATTCTACAGTGGTGCCTCAGGGACCAGTAGTCCCAGGCCACGGGGCATCTCCAGGACAGAGTCAAAATGACCAGGCAACTGGCGCAGTCCCAGACCTGATGGCTCTTGCCCCATCACTTGGAAGCGGGGATGCCTTTTCAGGCCCCTCACTACTCGAGGGTCCTCACCACAGATGCCTCCCTGCTGGGCTGGGGAGCACACTGCCAGGGGTACTGCACCCAGGGCATTTAGTCCCCAGATGAGAGTGCTCAACAGATCAACCTGTTGGTACTGCGTGCAATACACCTTGCCCTAAAGGCGTTCTGGCGGTCCAGACAGACAACCAGGTCGCTATGAACAAACGGGGGCACGGGGTCCTGTGCCCTCTGTTGGGAAGCCCTGGACTTGTGTTCATTTGCAGTCTGACAGGGCATTCTCCTCAGGGCGGTGTACCTGCTGGGCCAGGACAACTGGCTAGCCAACAGACTCAGCAGGCTGCTCCAGCCGCACGAGTGGCAGCTAGACCCAGTAGTGGCCTGCTGGCTTTTCCAGATCTGGAGGGAACTGGTGATGGACCTGATTGCCAGCCCAGACAATCACCAGGTACCCTGCTTCTGCTCCAGGCAACCACACCCTGTCAGGGTGGCCGCCGATGCTTTTCTAATTTCATGGTCGGTGGGTCTTCTGTATGCATTTTCTCTGTCACCTCTGATCGCCAAGACCCTGTTCAAGATTCTTCAAGACAGGGCTTCAGTCATTCTGATAGCCCCATGGTGGCCTCGGCAACCGTGGTTCCCACTCCTCCTGCAACTAGCAGTGGAGACCCCCATCCCCCTGGGGACAGCTCCACAGCTCCTTTACCAGGAGGGGGGCTGTCTCCTGCACCCCAACCTCAGCTCTCTTTCGCTGATGGTGTGGCTGCTGAGAGGGTGTCACTAGTTCCATTCCTACTGCCAAAGGACGTGGAGAATGTTCTTCTGGCTTCACGCAGAACTTTTACCAGACGGACTTACACCTTTAAGTGGCACAGGTTTGCGCTTTGGTGTGCAGCATGGGGGGGGGGGGTCGACCCCTTTTCTTGCCCAGTGGTTATGGTGTTGCAATACCTTCCTCCACCTTTCCAGGATGGGGCTCAAGTCCAACTCCGTCAGGGTGCATCTCAGTGCCCTAGCGGCGAACCACCATCAGGTGGATGGGAAGCCCCTCTCAGCTCACCCAACGGTGTCCTGGTTCCTTAAGGGCCTACTCCTGTCTAAGTCCCCTTCCGCCCTCCGGTGACCGAATGGGATCTCAATGTGGTGTTGGGGCGGCTCACCCTGCCGCCTTTCGAACCGATGGCTACGTGTCACCTCTGCTATCTCTCCTGGAAGGTGATTTTTCTTGTCGCGCTCACTTCCGTCCGAAGGGTGAGTGAGCTTCAGGCCCTCGTGGCAGAGAGGCCTTATACCAGGTTCTACAAGAATAAGGTGGTGCTTCGCACACACCCCAAGTTCCTTCCAAAGGTGGTGTCCTTGTTCCACCTCATCCAGGAGGTAGTCCTCCCTACATTCTTTCCCAGACCGCACGCCAGTCGGGTTGAAGCGGTCCTCCATACTCTGGACTGTAAGAGGGCCTTCTCCTTCTACATTCAGCGTACTCAAGGCAATCAGAAAGCCTCTCAGCTTTTCGTTTCCTACGACCCCAGTAAGTTGGGGGAGGCGGTGACCAAGCGTATGCCGTCCACGTGGGTGGTGGACTGTATTGCCCGGGTCTATGAGGAAGCGAAGCTTCCGGTGGAGGACCGTGTCACATCTCACAAGGTCAGGGCCATTGCAGCATCAGTGGCTCATCTGCGCTTCATTCCCCTGGCAGACATCTGCCAGGCCTCCACCTGGTCTTCAGTTCATACCTTTGCAGCCCATTACTGCCTGGATAGAGTCCCAACGGGACAGTGCCTTCAGCCAGGCTGTACTCTGTACCTTTTTGAGGTTTAGGCAACTCCTGCCTTCTGACCCTTCTGTGTTCAGGCTTCCGGAGTGCTCATTCCTTTAGACGCAGAGGTTTTCATTGCGGCTGCTTGCGACCCTCAATGAGGGAGCCTTTTTTGGTCTATAGGTTAATGGTAGCCTGTAGCTGGGCAGTCCTATATGTGAGGACTGACTTGTTCCCGGAGAAAACATAGTTACTCACCTGTAACAGGCTTTTTTCCAGGGAGAGCAGGAATCAGTCCTCACAACCCTCCCTCCTCCCCTTGGAGTTGCAATCCTCCTATCTTTAGTGTTTTGTTTTTGCCATCTTTAGCTATGTCATTTGACTGAGTAAGATGGCTCCTTTGGGCGGGAAGGGGACCATGCATGCATGGTAGCAACTCCCAAGAGCTTTCTTTGAAAGCTGGGGATTTGCTCCGCGCGGGCTCCGTCGGCGTCCACGTCACCCATATGTGAGGACTGATTCCTGCTGTCCCCGGAGAACAGCTGTTACAGGTGAGTAACTACGCTAACCGGGCAGTGGCGATATTCAGCCACTGTCTTCATGGCTATGGTAGCAAAACGTAGGTGAGTCTTTCAGATGCCTAGCTTTTGCCGCCATGAGATAACAGGCTAGCAGCTGAATATTGCCACCAGCTGGTTATCCTCGGGTGCTGCTTCCACCCCAGGAACGCACTGATGCTAACCGACTAGCATTGGGGCATTAGTGCCACTGAATATTACTACTACTACTACTATTTAGCACTTATATAGCGCCACGCACGCAGCGCTGCACAGCTAGCGTACAAGAGATGGCCAACATACAAAAGACAGTCCCTGCCCGTCAGAGTCATTCTCATCGGAGCTTACAATCTAGTTAGAACAGTATAGAGCATTAGTCAGTTCTGCAGAACGTACGGTGTGGTACGGCTTGGTCTATAGTTTGGTCATAGACTTGATGGGGGTTAGGGTAGAATGAGGATGGAGGTCAGGATCTGAATGCAATGGTGAAGAGGTGGGTCTTCAACCTGGACTTGAAGAGGGCCAGGGAAGGCGCCTGGCACACAGACGCAGGAAGGCTGTTCCAGGCGTGTGGCGCAGCAAGGTAAAAGGAGCGCAGTCGGGAGTTCGAGGTGCGGGTGAAAGGCATTGAAAGAAGCAATTTGCTAGTGGAGCGCAAGTTTCGAGCGGGGACGTAGCGAGAGACAAGAGATATGAGGTGTTGAGGGGCCATAGAGTGAATGCACTTATAGGTCAGTAAGAGAAGCTTGAATTGGACGCGGAGTTGGACAGGGAGCCAGTGAAGTGACTTGAGGAGAGGAGTAATGTGGGCATGGTGAGGCTGGCAGTAGTTAGTCAAACAGTGTGATTTTGTATAGATTGGAGGGGAAAGAGGTGGCTCATGGGGAGACCAGCGAGGAGTAGGTTGCAGTAATCGAGGCGAGAGGAGATTAAGGAGTGGATAAGCGTTTTGGTGGTATGTTCAGAGAGGAAGGGGCGGATCTTGCTGATGTTGTAGAGGAAAAAGCGGCAGGTCTTAGCTACAAGCTGGATATGAGCGGAGAAGGAGAGAGAGGTGTCAAAGATGACCCCTAGATTGTGGGCCGAGGGAACAGGAAGGATAGTAGATCCATCCACATGGACTGAGAGAGGGGGGAGTGGGGGGGAGGAGTTGGGTGGAAAGACAAGGAGTTCAGTCTTGGCCATGTTCAGTTTCAATCGGCGATGAGACATCCAGGCAGAGGTGTCCGAAAGACAAGCAGAGATCTTGGACTGGGTTGCCGGAGAGATATTAGGTGTAGAGAGGTAGATTTGGGAGTCATCGGCATAGAGATGGTACTGAAAGCCATGGGATGAGATAAGCGCGCCAAGGCCTTGGGTATAGAGAGAGAAAAGGAGGGGGCCCAAGACAGATCCCTGGGGTACATCTACATGGAGCGGGGTAGGGGAGGAGGAGAAGCCGCCAGAGCAAACACTGAATGAGCGATGGGAGAGGTAGGAGGAGAACCAGGATAGTACAGAGTCCTTAAAGCCAAGTGAGGAGAGGGTGGTGAGGAGAAGGTCATGGTCAACGGTGTCAAAGGCAGCAGAAAGGTTGAGAAGGATGAGGATAGAATAGAGGCCCTTAGATTTAGCCAGGAACAGGTCATTGGTGACTTTTGTGAGTGCCGTTTCAGTGGAGTGTAGGGGACGGAAGCCTGAATGTAGTGGGTCCAGGAGGGCCTGGGAGGTGAGGAAGGCGAGGCAGCGACGGTGGACTGCTCGTTCTAATAGTTTGGATATGAAGGGAAGGAGGGAGATGGGTCGATAGTTAGAAGGGCATGTGGGATCAAGTGAGGGTTTCTTGAGGAGGGGTGTGACAACAGCATGTTTGAAGTCAGCGGGGACAGTTGCAATGAAGAGTATCTCCTGGTTCAATTAACATGGCTAGTAGGTCTGCTAACCACTTTAATTGCTTTGAATATTAGCCCCTAGGTGTCTACAGGAGCGGATTTAGGGTATGGGAGTAATGTTTAGGAGCTTAGCACTAATTTTCAGCAATAAGAGAGTAATTATATAAGAAGCTCTATAAATTTACCTGCCATTTATGCACACACGTCACTGTATTTTAGTCATTGAGACTTGAGATTGAGCTCTTCCATGTATAAATTACGCAATTTCAATTTTGTAAGTACATATGTGGAGCATATTTGTCGTACAGTCCAGCAGCGAGATGGGGGCTTTCCAATCTTTTGCATTGAGTGTCACATGTAAGATTTTCTCCCAATTGGTGAGAAGTCTTACGTGTGCATTAGGTGCAAGGAGCTCTTTGATCTCAGGGAACGAGTCCGTTCTCTAGAGGCTAGAGTAGCAGACTTGGAAGACATAAGAAAGACAGGGCCTACTCTGTCCCACGTCCAGTCTTGCAGAATCCCTGTTGCCATGGAGGAGAGAGGTCACATGACAGGAGAGCATCAACCTGGTGTGGCATGAAGTGATCCTGTAACTAGGACCTGTCCTCCAGGTGATGTAAAACCCTCTTGCACTGAGGACGTTTCTCCAGGGCCAAGTGACCATGAGGGAAGGGTTAGGACAGCCGTTATAGTTGGTGATTCAATCATTAGGCATGTAGATAGCTGGGTGGCTGGTGGATGTGAGGATCGCCTGGTAACATCCCTGCCTGGTGCGAAGGTAGCGGACCTCACGCACCATCTAGATAAGGTCTTAGATGGTGTTAGGGAGGAGTCTGCTTTCTTGGTACATGTCGGTACCAATGACATAGGAAAATGTGGTAGGGAGGTTCTGGAGACTAAATTTAGCCTTTTAGGTAGGACGTTGAAATCCAGAACTTCCAGGGTAGCGTTCTCCGAAATGCTTCCCATTCCACATTCAGGACCCAAAAGGCAGACAGACCTCCGGAGTCTCAATGCGTGGATGAGACGATGGTGCAAGGATGTGGGTTTTGGATTTGTTAGGAATTGGGGAACATTCTGGGGAAAGGAGGGTCTCTTCTGAAGGGATGGGCTTCACCTTAACCAGGATGGAACCAGGCTGCTGGCATTAACCTTTAAAAAGGAGATAGAGCAGCTTTTAAACTAGATAATAGGGGAAAGCCGACAGTCGCTCAAGAGCGCATGGTTGGGAACAATGTATCCTTGAAGGATACTACCAAAAACAGAGAGATTCCAAAAAAGAGTAAAGTAGCCCAAATGCCCTTGAGTATGGAGCAGACAGAGCTCAAAGATTCCAAATTACCCATGCCTACCAATAGCCAGATTAATATGAATAAAATACAGTCTCTAAAATGCTTGTATGCAAATGCTAGAAGTCTAAAAAATAAAATGGGAGAGTTAGAATATATAGCACTAAATGAGAGGTTAGATATGATTGGAATCTCAGAGACATGGTGGAAGGAGGACAACCAGTGGAACACTGTGATACCTGGGTGCTGTATATGTAGATAGTCATGGCTTAATGGGAGACAGCCAACATGGCTTTAGACAAGGAAGATCTTGTCTTACTAATTTGTTATGTTTTTTTGAAGGTGTGAATAAACAGGTAGACAAAAGTGAGTCATTTGATATAGTATATTTGGACTTTCAGAAAGCCTTTGGCAAGGTCCCTCATCAGAGACTTTTGTCAAAACTAAAGAGTCATGGGATAAGAGGCAGTGTACTATTGTGGATCAGGAACTGGTTAAAAGATAGAAAACAGAGGGTAGGGCTAAATGGCCAATTTTCCCAATGGAGAAAGGTGAATAGTGGTGTACCCCAGGGATCTGTGCTGGGTCCGCTGCTTTTTGATATATTCATAAATGACCTGGAAAAGGGAATAACGAGTGAGGTTATCAAATTTGCAGATGACACAAAACTATTTAAAGTTGTTAAAACCCATGAGGATTGTGGAAAGCTGCAAGAGGATCTTGATAGATTGGAAGACTGGGCATCAAAATGGCAGATGAAATTTAATGTGGACAAGTGTAAAGTTATGCACCTAGGGAAGAACAACTATGGTTACGCGATGCATGGTTCCACATTAGGAACCACCACCCAGGAAAAAGATTTAGGCATCATTGTGGATAACATGTTAAAACCCTCCGCCCAGTGTGCAGCTGCGGCCAAGAGAGCAAATAGAATGCTAGGTATCATAAGGAAAGGAATGGAAAATAAAACAAAGGATATTATAATGCCTCTATATCGTTCCATGGTGCGACCGCACCTTGAATATTGTGTGCCATTCTGGTCACCATATCTTAAAAAGGATATTGTGTTATTAGAAAAGGTTCAGAGAAGAGCCACCAAAATGGTAAAGGGGATGGAAGGATACCCCTATGAAGAAAGGCTAAAAAGGTTAGGGCTCTTTAACCTGGAAAAGACATGGCTGAGGGGAGATATGATAGAAGTCTACAAATTAATGAACAGAGTAGAACGGGTAAACGTAGATCAATTGTTTACGTTATCAGAATAGAGAAAGACTAGGGGACATGCAATGAAGCTACAGGGTAACCTATTTAAGACTAATAAGAGAAAATATTTTTTCACTCAACGTGTAATCAAACTCTGGAATTTGTTACCGGAGGATGTAGTAAAGGCTGTTAGTGTAGCTGGGTTTAAAAAAGGTTTGGACAAGTTCTGGAGGAAAGGTCCATAAACCATTATTAAAAAGGGACCCAGGATATCAATGGTTGACCCAATACAAGCATTGTAGAACCTGTGTCTTTTGGGGAAACTGCTAGATTGGCCACTATTGGAAACAGGATACTGGGCTTGATGGACCTTAGTCTGACCCAGTATGGCATATCTTATGTTATTATCTTCTTATGGACATACACATGGGCAAAGCTTGGGTGGACTAAAGAAAATCACAAAAACCAGTACCTAAAAAAAGTGCCAAAAACTAATATAAATATGAAGGGAAAAGTGGAGACATCAACAGGCATCATTTCGGACTCGTAAGCTCAGGTCTTTGATCACCCGAGCCTCATTATTTGACTCTGCTTCCCAAAAAGCAAATAATCTCTTTATTAGCTCAAACAATCTTTTTTTGAAAAACCTTTTTTATAAAATACTCAAACACATAACTTAAAAAAAGGCTCAAAATGAAGGTAAAAAGGAGTCACTTATCTTTCAGAAGCGCCTCCAAAGCATCTGGCACAGGCATCATGACTCAAGGTGGCACATTTCCAGAGCTGTAGCAAATTTTCACCAGCAAAGAAAACAAAGTAATCTTTCTTAAATGACAAAAGAATACTGCATAGTTACACTCGACATTGATGTTTCAGCTCAAAAAAGAGATTGCATCAGGAGCTACCAAGCAGTTTGGCCTCTTCCAAAGAATCAAAGTTAAAAGGATGCTAAGACTCAATTGAAAGAGTGCCATCTAAATACCAAGATGCAAAAAAAAAAAAGTGCCAAAAGATGACATCAACTTAAAGAAAAAGACCACCGCTCCAATCTTTAAAAAAAAAAAAAATACTCAAGGTGAAGCTGTCACCAGTGGAAGAAATTGCCAATCCTAACCGACTAATGCCATCAGAGTATAGTCCATGAGCAGAATGATGAAAAATCAGTAAAAAAACATTCCACTGCAATTCAGCATTCGAGCCATTGAGGTGACTGTATGTAGGTAATAAATCCAGCATTGTTACTGCTGAAGGAGAAGCTGGTCAAGATCGCCACCACAGGCAAACAACCGAACCTGCTCCAGAACAGCATAACAAAAGTCAGGAAAAGCATGGTGAAACACCGAGCTATGTTGCATCAAAGTGGTGTCATCCTGACCTTTAAAAATACGGCTTTTATGTTCAGTTAAGCAGGTGTGCAAACAACGAAGAGTCTTTCCCACTTACATCAGGGCACATGGGAAAATTAACACATACACTACACTGGTCAGTATACAATCTCCAGAGAAATGTAGAGATGGTGTGGGAAAGAGTCGCACAATAAAACTGATTACAGAACTGACAATGATGGCATGGAGAAAGTCCTGCATATGCTGCTGAGGAAGAACAAATAGCATAAGAAGGAACCAAAATTTCTCCAGGACCAAGCTGGAAGTCAGTCCTCACATATGGGTGATGTCGGCATCGACGGAGCCCCCATGCGGAGCATTTCCTCAGCTTTCAAAGAAAGCCTTTGGGAATGCAGGCATGCATGCGCGGTCCCCTTCCCACCCAAAGGTGCCATCTTGCTCAGTCTTCTTTTTTCCGCGGAGCCCTACGGACGCCTGTCCTTTTCACCCGTGAAAAAAGTTGATTTTTCTGCGTTGGGTTGGGGGTTTTTCTCCAGGACCAAGCAGGAAGTCAGTCCTCACATATGGGTGACATCGACGCCGATGGAGCCCCTGCGGAGCATTTCCCCAGCTTTCTATGAAAACCTTTGGGAATACTGCACGCATGCGCAGTCCCCTTCCCGCCTAAAGGTGCCATCTTGCACAGTCTCTCTTTTTCCGTGGAGCCCGTCGAACATGTGTCCTAGTTCACCCGGAAAATAGATTTTTCTTCGAATTCCTGTGATTTCTTCGCGTTTTTTTCTCCGGTTCGACACCGGTTCCCCTTCTCGCCGGGTTCGGTACACTGGTACCGAACCCATTCTTATTTTTTCGGTTTTTGCCCTTCGTGGCTGGCATTCGCGCCCTTTTTTCTTTTTCCCTGGAAGGCCGGTCCTTTGACCTCGTGGGGGCTCTTTTTTCCCCGATGGCTTCCAGTGGTTTTAAAAAGTGTGATCGGTGCAAGAAACTAATGTCTCTCACCGACACACACGACTGCTGCCTTCGGTGCCTCGGTCCTGATCATGATCCTAAGATCTGTGGACCGTGTGGGAAAATGTCCACTAAGGCACTACGAAGTCGTCAGCACCAAAAGGAAAGGCTTTTCTCTGATTCGGCCTCCGGCCAGGCCCGGACCTCATCTGAGGTCTCGGGAGTCTGACCCCGAGCATCGTCGGGGTTCCTTGGACATGGGGTCCCCCGAGCGGGAGCGAAAGAGGAAGAAGCGGCTCATGAGGGCGGCGTCGGAGGAGGTCCCTGGCTCCTCGAGGGTTAGGTCTCGGACCCCCGACCTCCGTCCCGGGCCCGTGGAACAGGAGAAGCCGTCAAAAGTACCTCGTGTGGAGCCGGAGTCTGTTGGACATGTAAGTCCTGTTGTCCTCGAGGACTCTCCTCCTAGGGAGCCGACGTTGGGCCTGGTGCCACCGGGGCCCGAGTCGGTGGCTGCTGAGTCTCCTGAGCTGAGTCTCAGGCAGACAGCCTTGGAGTGCAGACTTTCTGCCTTCATAGATCAGCAGCGGGTGCTGATGGACAGCCTCGCTGGTGCATCTGCCCCGACCACCGGGACATCGACGTCGAAGTCGACCCCGGAGACCGAGCCGATACTCGAGACCATGAAGGCTTGAGGTCGTCCTCGGTCGCGGTCACCCTCGACCGCCCGGTCGGGACCGAGGGCATCGACGCCGGTGCCTTCGGCATCGGAGCGGGTGCTGCCGGGCCCCACATGGTCAGAGCACGACTCTTCTTCGGACGAGTCCACCTAGGAGATGGAGGACGAGGAGTCCCCCGATACCTTCAAGACTTGGTGCGTCCCGTCGGACTCACCCCAGTCTGAGCCCCGGAGTAGATCCCCTCTCGGAGTTTGTTCGGGATATGGCCACTGCTTTGGCGATCCCGGCGGACCCCGAGGAGGAGCCTCTAGCCGAAGAGCTCGAGGCCCTCCAGTATGACTCTCCTCCGAAGGAGGCCTTTACTGTGCCGGTTCCTCCGATGCTGGAACGGCTCCTCTTCCGGATGTGGGAGGCACCGGCCTCGGCGCCGGTTCTAAGCAAGCGGGTCGATTCCATTTATCGACTCCGTAAGAGCCCTGGTTTTCAGAAGGCGCAGCTACCGCACCATTCCATGGTGGTGGAATCGGCCATGCATCGTCTGAAAAGTCAGAAGATGCACTCCGTGGTGCCCCCTGGCCGGGAGGCCCGGAACCTGGATGCGTTTGGTAGAAAGTGCTTCCAGAGCTCGATGCTTGCTTGCCGTGTCCAGCCTTACCAGCTGTACATGAGCATGTACTTGCAGGACCTGGCAAAGGAGCTTGCCGGGTTCTCTGCTGGTCTCTCTGGGGAACCTTTGCAGAGGTTCAAGTCCTTGTCTTCGGGGATCCGGGAATGCTCTAAGTTCATGTCCCGAGCACCCTACGATGGCTTCGAGGCCTCGGCCCGTGTTGCGGCAGCCGGCATCGCGGCTCGACGCCAGGCATGGCTGCAGTCATCAGACCTCGAGCCATGGGTACAAGACAAGTTGGTCGATGTCCCTTGCCGAGGTGAGAACCTTTTTGGCAAGCCCATGGCCGAGAAGGCTGCTGAGCTCGAGACCGAGCACCTCACGAGGACAAGGCTGTCTAGAAAGACTTCTGCCCCTTCACATAAGAAGAAGGGCTCGGGTAAAAAGCCCTTTTGCCCGATGAAGGCGACTGCCTACAAACAGTTCCCAACTTACCAGGCCTCCCCCGCTCCCCCACAGGGTCAGCAGGCCAAGGGGCAGGGACATGGGCCCCGTAGGCAGAATGCCCCCAAGCCTCTGGCTCCTGCTCCCACTCAGCAGGGTGGGGTTTTTTGACTCTCAAGGCATAGCCTTTCTGTCTCTGCTGTCCCATCCCTGTACAGGAGGTCGACTAGCCCTGTTTGCCCACCGGTGGCCACCCATTACAGGAGACAGTTGGGTCTTAAGCATAGTCCACAAGGGCTACATGCTTCATTTTCATCAGTTGCCTCCTCCCTACTTTCCAGGAGAGCCTCCACGGCCTCCTTTCCATACAGCCCTCCTCCTGCAGGAGCTTCAGGGTCTGTTGCGAGACAAGGCGGTGGAGCCTGTGCCTCCCCACCTTCAAGGTCACGGTTTCTACTCCAGGTACTTCCTGGTACCAAAGAGAACCGGAGGCCTCAGACCTATTCTCAACCTCAGAAATCTCAACAAGTTCTTGGAGAAAGAAAAGTTCAAAATGCTTACTCTTGGAACATTACTGCCCTACCTCCAGCAGGGAGATTGGCTATGCTCCTTGGATCTAAAGGATGCGTACACTCACATCCTCATCCATCCAGACCACAGAAAGTACCTCAGGTTCATTGTGGGAGGAAACCATTATCAGTACAGGGTACTGCCTTTTGGTCTCACCTCCGCCCCCAGAGTCTTTACAAAGTGTCTGGCAGTGGTGGCGGCCTACTTGAGGAATCAAGGTATCTTTGTCTTCCCCTACCTGGACAACTGGCTCATCAAGGGGTCAGACGTGTCAGGAGGCCAGACAAGTCACCTTCAGAACTATCTCTCTACTTCAACATCTAGGGTTTGTCATAAACTTTGCAAAGTCCACTTTGCTCCCCTCCCAGAACCTAGAGTTCATAGGAGCAAGATTAGACTCTTTGCAAGCAAAGGCTTACTTGCCAGAGGACAGAGCGCAACGACTGATGGACTTGGCAAACCAGTTTCTCAGCATGCCACTGGTTTTCGCCAGGCTCTGTCTAAGGCTCCTGGGCCACATGGCATCGACAGTGCATGTGACTCCAAATGCCTGGCTCCACATGAGGCCTGCCAAGTGGTGCCTCAGAACTCAGTGGACACAGGCCACAGGAAGCCTCAGAGACAGAGTACGGGTGTCCAAACTATTCCTGAACTCCCTACGGTGGTGGCTGCACCCCCCCAACTTACTACAGGGGGTGCCTTTTCAGATACCTGTGTTCACAGTGGTGTTAACCACCGATGCCTCCTTGCAGGGCTGGGGGGCACATTGTATGGACAAGTGCACCCAGGGCCTGTGGTCTCCATGGGAGGCCATGCAACAGATCAACCTACTGGAACTCAGGGCTATTCGCTTAGCCCTCAAGGCCTTCTCTCGAACCCTGGCTCACCAGTCTGTCTTAGTGCAGACCGACAACCAAGTAGCCATGTTCTATGTAAACAAACAGGGCGGCACTGGGTCCCGGCTCCTGTGTCAGGAGGCACAGGCCCTTTGTTTGTTTGCGCTCAGGCACAACATGTTTCTTTTTTTTTTTAAGCTTTTATTTTCATTTTGCAACAAACAAAAGAAACAACACACCAAAGGAGACAACAAGTATACAATAAAGAAAAGTAAACCCAATTACCCCCCACCCCCACGCTTCTTCTCTAGCTGATTATGTCAGCATGTGAACGCTTCCAAACAACAGTGATTATACATCAAAACAATCAAAAGAGTATCTGCGATACAGAATAATCATGGGACAAAGATATATACAAATTTAGACAGTCAGATGAGAGCATTGAGCAGAATGTACATAGTCATTGAGCATCTTCCATTTAGACCGATAATGAGGAGTCTGAATGGGGGAAGCAAACATACGAGGTATTTGTTCATATTTACTGTAGAGACAGACATGATTCCACCATTCATTGGGGCTCAGATGAGAGCTATTTTTCCAGTATTTCGTGATTAGGGAAATAGCAATGCCAAGCATAAAGTCCAAAAGGAAGTAAGCCGTTTTTGGAAGAGAGGGGATCCCCGCAGCTGAGCGAAGTCCCACTATCCTCCAAGAAAGGGGCTCTTGAAAGTGCAAAATAGACTGGATACGACCCCAGACCCAACGCCAGTAATACTGTAGTGCGGGACATTCATACATAACATGAGGTAGTGAACCAATGGCCGCATGACATGTCCAACAACTATTGCCCTGAGTAGTGTTCCATTTGGCTAATCTGTCAGGAGTGTAAAAACACCGGTGGGCTAGAAAGAAGAGTGTCTGAGTGAGTGAGGCGGATCGGGAGACCCGTGTCACTCTACTCCAGACAAGGCTCCATTGCTCCGGGGTCAAAGTCACATGCAATTCTCTCTCCCATGCTTTCTGCGCTATAGGGGTATCTCTAGTTTTAGCATTACATAAGGTTTTGTAAAAATTGGATGCTACACCCGGTGAACTACCGATAGATCGGATAGTCTCCAACCAACCTTGTGTAGGGGAGGCCGATGGCGGGAGCACCTTAGCACTCCGAAGGCAATGCTGAAGTTGCACCAACTGAAAGTAGTGTTTCGCTGGGAGACCAAATTCAATTTGCAATTCACTAAAAGTTTTCCAGCGACCTTCATGGAACAACTGACTAGGAATCCAAATGCCCCTAGTGTACCAGGGGCTCCACGCCATCGGCTTATTTTGTATTCGAAATCGAGTATTGTACCAAAGTGGGAGCTTGTCTAACGGACAGAGTCGGGAGTCTAAAGATTGCATAAGATTATTAAAGGCACCTAAGGTGTCTAAAAGCATTGGTGGAAAGTGGGAGTCTGATGGGAGAGTCATACCAGGGAGTAAAGTAAGAGGAATCGGTTTGCAAAGGTCCTCTTCTATGTCTAGCCACACAGGTCTACTCGGGACTGGATCTTCCAGCCAACGAGCGCCTTGTTTGAGAAGAAAAGATTGATGATACTTCAGGAAATCAGGGAATCTGACACCCCCATTTTCCTTATCTGCTTGCAGCTTATGTTTCGCTATCCTAGGTGTCTTGTTTTGCCACAAGTATCTAGTCAGAAGGCCCTCTATATCTTTATATATACGTCGAGGTAAGAGACAGGGCAACATTTCTAAGATATAATTCACTTTCGGAACAATCATCATTTTTATGGTTTCTAATCGACCCCACCAGGTAAGTGTTAAAGGAGTCCAGCGGTGGGTAAGTGCCCGGACTTTAGAGGTTAAGTCTTTGGCATTGAAGGAGATGGTGTCTTCCAAAGGAGAACAATAGTGAACCCCAAGGTATTTGACCATGCGAGGTTGCCATAAAAAGGGGAAGGGTTGCATATCTGCCTGATGAAGCAAAGGATTTAATGGAAAGGCTACCGACTTGGTCCAATTTATCTTATAACCGGACAGTTGTGAGTATTTACCAATTTGCTCTAGGACAGCCGGTACTGAGTCTATAGAGACAAAAAGCATAAGGTCATCAGCATACGCTGAAATTTTGATTTCCCTATGGGTGAAGGGGACTCCATGAATCTCCTCCGATTGCCGGATTAGTAAAGCCAAGGGTTCGAGTGCAAGATCGAAGAGAAGTGGAGACAGTGGGCATCCCTGGCGAGTGCCGCGTTGAAGGGGAAAAGGCTGAGACTTTAAAGCATTGGCACATATACTGGCTGTAGGCTGTGCGTACATGGTGCGAAGACAACGGAGAAAACCTTCCCCGAATCCGTACCAGCGGAGGACTGCAAACAGGAAGGGCCACTCTAAGCGATCAAAGGCCTTCTCAGCATCAAGTGAGAGACCAACAAATGGGCGATCAAGATTAACTGCGGTAGTCAGTACATGGCATAGAGTCCGAGCATTGTCAGCAGTTGATCTACCAGGAATGAAACCGCATTGATCTGGGTGTATTAAGGTAGGCATCCTATCAGAGAGCCGGGTAGAGAGAATGGTGGCAAATATTTTATAGTCCGCGTTTAGGAGGGAAATTGGACGATAATTAGCTGTTAGTTGCGGGTCCCTCCCTCTTTCTCAAAAACTACTACATTTGCCATTGAAAAGGACCCAGAAGGAGAACCCTCCTCGGCCAGAGCAGAAAAATAAAGTTTCAAAACTGGAGCTAAGTCAGCGTGAAAGGTTTTGTAGAATTCAGCAGGGAGACCGTCTGGGCCTGCGGCTCGACCTGAGGCACATTTCTTGATAGCAGAATGAATTTCTGAGACAGTAAATGGTGTGTCCAAGGCCACTCTATCTTCGTCAGATAGGGTCGGTCTTTGTACCCCTGAAAGTAAGCGTTCAAATACATCTGGCTCAAAATCACATTCAGATTGATAAAGCCGAGTATAAAAATCACGAAAGAGTTCTAAGATTTCGGTATCTTTAGTGACCAAGCCCCCCCCCCGACGGATTACGGAGGGCGGTAACACGCTTGGCTTCTTTTTGACCTTTTAGGGCATTTGCTAATAATTTGCCAGCACGATTATTTTCCCGATAATATAGCCCTTGTTGTGATTCAATATTTTTAACAGCAGCAGTGTACAAAAGCTGATTGTATTGAAAACGCAAGCGTTGTAAACGGAGTAAAATACATGGGTCAGTACGGGACGTGAGAAGACGCTCCCCAGCTTGTATCTGCTGCTCTAGAATCAGTAAATGCTGCTTTCTTTGTTTCCCCTGCCGAATTTGATAGCTAGTTATAGTTGCGCGGATAGATGCTTTAAAACCCTCCCACCAAGCCCAGCTCGCTGTGTCATGGGGTGAGTTAAAATGAAAATAATCTTGGATAGCGGCCTTTAGATCAACCTGAAAATCTTTTTGACCCAGTAAGGATCTATCAAAAAACCAAGCTCGGGGAGAATCGTCCCGCGCAGTGACATGTAATGATAAAGATATGGCAGCATGATCTGAAATATGGAGAGGATGAGTCCTAGTCGTGTCTACTTGAGGAATCATTGCTTTGGAAATGAGAAAGAAATCTATTCTAGATTGGGAGTGATGGGGGGCAGAAAAGAAAGTGAACTCTAAGTCGGAGGGGTGAAGCAGCCTCCATATATCTACCAGAGCAAGATCTTGCATCAGAGCTGTAAGGGTAGCAAGACTCTTGGGTGGACTACTCGTTCTAGGCGGCTGTCTATCTATCAGAGGGTCTAACACTTGATTAAAATCACCACCAAGTATTAATGGAGTATTGGCAGAGGCCTGTGCCAACTGCGCAATACTTGCATAGTAAGCAGGGTTGTCCACATTCGGGGCATAAATGCAAATACATGTAAATTCACTATCTCCAACCTTAAGATGTACTCGGGCCCATCTACCCTCCTTGTCAGCGCTAGTATCAATTACAGTAGCTTGCAAAGATTTCTTAACCAGAATGGCTACCCCGCACCGTTTGGAAACGGCGGGAGAATAGGCAGCCACCATGTAAGGCTTAACATTGAGTTTCAGTGTTTCAGCAGAGTTTAAGTGCGTTTCCTGAAGAAACGCTAAATCAGCATGCTCATGGCTAAGATAGCTAAGGATTTTCTTTCTTTTGATTGGACTATTAATGCCCTTTACGTTGAGTGATAAGATTTTACATAAGGCCATTCAGACAAGTTAAAAATTCTGAGCATGATAGCGCACATAATTTCACAATGTCCCTCATATTGACTGTATCTGGCTGTACATATGGCATAAAAGAAAATAAGCTTAGATAATACAATGAAGCGCCCCACATTAAAAAAGAAAAACCGCAGCGCGGTAGAGAAGAAGCAGAACCCCAAAAATTACTGGCGACCATGTGTCTGCGGGGAGAAGCCCCAGAGAAGGCCGAAATTGAAAAAACACATAACCTGTAGGACTGTGCGTGCTCCGAATCCGACCGAGGCACACATCATGGAGGGATAGGAGACCAAAAAACAAAAAAGTCATAGAAAGAAAGAAAGAAAGTCCAGGTAGTCTCTGTGCTTGACTATGACCGCCGCATCGGGCCCTTCAAAATGGCGGACAGAGCCGGCAAATAAAAGTCCAAGTCGTTGGATTAGCGCATCTGCTCTGCTTCTTTGGAGTCTAAAAATGTTGATAGTAGATCAGGATCTTCGAATGTCCTGGTTTGGTTGTGGAGAGTCACTCGGAGCTTCGCGGGATACAACAGGCCAAAGCGAGCCTGTAGCTGTTGAAGTCGAGGGCGAAAAGCAAGGAGTTTCTTCCGTCGGTCAACGGTAGGCTTTGCCAAATCAGGGAAGAAGGAGACTTTGTGACCTTCAAATTCCAAATGATGGTTCGCTGCCCGAGCAGCATTTAAAATTTGTTCCACTTGTTGATATCGTAGCAAGCGAAAGATAATAGGCCGGGGGGTCGTTCGGTTGAGCGCCATGTGGGTAGGAACACGGTGTGCACGATCGATTTCCAGTTCTTTATGAAAGGTGATCTTCAGCAAGGAGGGAAGAGTTTTGAGCAGGAATTCTCTCATATCTCCCGCTTCCACCCCCTCAGGTATTCCAATGAGCCTCACATTGTTGCGACGGGCTCGATTATTGCTATCTTCTAACTCCTTTTGAAGATTCTGTATCTGGCGCTCAGCCTTGTCCAGTGTGCCCAAGCGCACCGCGTGCGAGTCGAGGACCCCCGCCATATTGTCCTGCCGTAATGAGAGACTTTCAAGTCGGTCCTGGAGCACTCCAAAGTCTTCTCGCATGGCTCTAAGCGCTTCTCCATTGGACTGCACCAATTCCTTCACGCCGCGTATTTCCTCTAAAATCTCCAGGTGCATTTCGGGGTTTTCCCGAAATGGAACCATCTTCTGTGGGGAGGACACCTCTGTTTTGGAGCGTTTTCCATGAGAAGAAGAAGGAGACCCGAAGTCCAAGCGCGCTGGTTTATGGGCCGCCATCCCCCCCGAGGTACCCCGGTCAGCCCGGAGCGAAATAGTAAGTTTGTATAGGTATTAAGTCAGGATTCTAAGTAGGCCTCTCGGGAGCTTCAGCGCGAAGCGTCCTACCCGCTGGACATCAGGCTCCACCCCCTCGGCACAACATGTTTCTAAAGGCTGTTTATCTCCCTGGCAAGGAGAACTTCCTGGCAGACAGATTAAGCAGAGTTCTGCAACCCCACGAGTGGCAACTACACCCTTTAGTGGTTCAGAAAATTTTCCTGAAATGGGGACTTCCCATCAGTGGATCTCTTTGCCAGTCCCCTGAACCGGCAGCTGCCCAGGTTCTGTTCCAGGCAACCGCATCCCATGAGGTTGGCGGCAAATGCTTTCTTATTTCCTGGTCCCAGGGCCTCCTGTATGCGTTAACTCCCACGCTTTGGTGGCCCGAACCTTTTTCAAGATTCTGAGGGACAAGGCCTCTGTTCTTCTGGTAGCCCCCAGGTGGCCGAGGCAGCCTTGGTTTCCACTTCTGCTTCAACTGGCAGTGGACGCCCCTCTACCTCTGGGGGTGCAACCTGATCTTCTCTCTCAGGATCAGGGTTCCCTTCTGCACCCCAACCTCAGATCTCTCAATTTGATGGCCTGGAGGCTGCAAGGGTAGTCTTGGCTCCCTGGGGCCTGCCTCAGGAGGTGGAGGACGTGGTCCTGGCCTCTAGAAAGCAATCCACCAGGAAAACCTATGCCCTGAAATGGAGAAGGTTCTCTTTGTGGTGTCAGCAGCGCACAACAGATCCTTTCTCCTGCTCTGTGCCAGTAGTACTTCAGTACCTGCTGCATTTATCCAATCAGGGCCTCAAGTTCAATTTTGTTCGGGTCCACCTCTCAGCTATGGCAGCTCACCACTCACTGGTGGACATGCACTCTTTGTCGGTGCACCCTTTGGTGTCCCGGTTCCTCAGAGGTTTGCTCTTGCTCAAGCCTCCTATCCGTCCTCCAGCCCCTGAGTGGGAGTTGAATGTGGTCTTGCAACAACTGACTCGCCCACCTTTTGAGCCGATGGCTACTTGTCCTCTCCGCTTCCTTTCCAGGAAGACACTCTTCCTGGTTGCCTTATCCTCGGCCAGACGAGTGAGTGAGCTTCAGGCCCTAGTCTGTGACAGTTCTTACACCAGATTTTATAGGAACAGGGTAGTCCTTAGGACTCATCCAAAGTTCCTCCCAAAAGTTGTCTCCTCTTTCCACCTCAACCAGGAGGTGGTTCTTCCGACATTCTTCCCTAGGCCTCATGCAAGCCAGGCTGAAGCAGTCCTGCATACCCTGGACTGTAGGAGGGCCTTATCCTTCTACATTGACCATACGCAGGGACATAGAAGGGCTACTCAGCTCTTCATATCTTTTGACCCTAATAATTTGGGGTTGGCTGTGTCCAAGCTTACCTTGTCCATCTGAGTAGCTGACTGTATCTCCTGGGCTTACAGGGCGGCTGACCTTCCTTTGCAGGGTCGGGTCACGGCCCATCGTGTCAGGGCATTGGCTGCCTCAGTAGCTCATCTCTGCTCTGTACCGTTGGCAGACATCTGCAGGGCTGCAACTTGGTCCTCAAGCCAGACTTTTGCGGCCCATTACTGCCTGGAGAGGGAGTCCCGTAGGGACAGTGCTTTTGGCCAGGCAGTACTCCGGAATCTCTTTGAGGTTTAGGCAACTCCTGCCCTCCAGCCCTCCGTTGGGCTACCGGTGGAGGTTCTTTCAGTGTAAAGCCTTTCTTTGATCTGGGACTAGAGGGAGTTCTCTTGTTCAGCCTGGGTTCCCTGGTAGCCCAGAGCTAGGGAGTCACCCATATGTGAGGACTGACTTCCTGCTTGGTCCTGGAGAACGAGTAGTTACTCACCTGTAACAGGTGTTCTCCAGGAGCAGCAGGAATCAGTCCTCACAACCCTCCCTCCTCCCCTGGGAGTTGCAGTTGTACATAGTTTATTTGTTTTTTGTGTGCTGTTTTTTAGCTATGTCATTTGACTGAGCAAGATGGCACCTTTAGGCGGGAAGGGGACTGCGCATGCGTGCAGTATTCCCAAAGGCTTTCATAGAAAGCTGGGGAAATGCTCCGCAGGGGCTCCATCGGCGTCGATGTCACCCATATGTGAGGACTGATTCCTGCTGCTCCTGGAGAACACCTGTTACAGGTGAGTAACTACTCTTTCTTCGGTTCGACGTCGGTTCCTTTCCCGCCTGGACTCTGTACACTGGTGCCGAGCCCGGATCTCTTTTTTCAGTTTTTGTCCTTAGAGACTGCGTTCGCGCCTTTTTTCTTTTCCCTGGCAGCCCAATTTTTTGATCTTGCAGGGGCCCTTTTTCCCCCGATGGCAGCCAGTGGCTTTAAGAAGTGTGATTGGTGTAAGAAACTGATGTCTCTCACCGACACACACGACTGCTGCCTCCGGTGCCTGGGGCCAGACCATGATTCTACGGTCTGTAGTCCCTGTGAGAAAATGTCTTCCAAGGCATTACGGAGCCGTCAGCACCAGCGTGAGAGAATCTTCTCCAAATCTGCCTCTGGATGGGTCCGGACTTCGTCAGAGGCCTCAACATCTCGGGAGTCTGACCCTGAGAATCGTCGGGGCTCCTCTGAAAGGGAGTCCCCCTTGAGGGAGCACCGAAGGAAGAAGAAACCCGCGAGGGCAGCATTGGTGGACGCTCTTGGCTCCTCGAGGGCCAGGTCGCATAGCCCCGATTGCCGTCCTGGGTCTTCGGAGTCGGAGAGGCCTGCAAAGCATCCTCGTGTAGAGTCGGAGGCCCCGAGTCACGTGAGTACTGTAGTCCTTGTGGACTCTCCTCCGGGGGAGCCGACTTCGGGCCCGACACCGTCGGGGCCCGAATCGGAGGCTGATGGGTCTCCTAAGCTCGGACTCAGGTTGACGGCCTTGGAGAGCAGATTGTCTGCCTTCATGGAGCAGCAGCGGGTGCTGATCGCCGGTCTCACCGGCGCATCTGCCCCGTCCACCGGGTCATTGACGTCCAAGTCGACCCCGGAGGCCAAGCCGATCCTCGAGACCATGCAAACTCGAGTCGATCCTTGGCCGAGGTCACCCTCGGCCTCCCGTTCGGGACCGAGGTCGTCGACGCCGGTTCCCTCGGCGTCGGGGCGGATGGCGTCAGTTCCCGCCCACTCGGAGCTGCTCGATTCCTCCTCGGAGGAATCGGCGTGGGAAACGGAGGAGGAGGAGTCCCCGGACACCTTCCGGACTCGGTGTGTCCCTTCGGACTCACCAGGCTTCGAGCCTCGGACAAGGTCCCCCCCAGAGGATACCAAGTTCTCGGATTTCGTGAGGGACATGGCCAAGGCACTGGCATTCTCTGTGGACCCCGAGGAGGAGCTTCGAGCTGAGGAGCTCGAGGCTCTGCAGTATAACTCTCCTCCCAAGGAGGCCTTTACTGTCCCGGTTCCTCCGATGCTGGAGCGGTTGCTCTTCCGCATGTGGAAGGCGCCGGCCTCGATGCTGGTTCTAAGCAAGCCAGTCGATTCCATCTATCGAGTCCGCAAGAGCCCTGGGTTTCAAAAGGCACAGCTACCGCACCACTCCATGGTTGTGGAATCGGCCATGCATCGCCTAAAGAGTCAGAAGATGCACTCCTCGGTGCCTCCCGGCAGGGAAGTCCGGAACCTGGATGTCCTCGGTAGAAAGTGCTTCCAGGGCTCTATGCTTGCTTGCCGTGTCCAGACCTACTAGCTGTACATGGGCATGTACCTTCGAGACCTGGCAAAGGAGATTGCCGGGTTGTCTGCTGGTCTGTCCGAGGAACCTTTGCAGAGGTTCAAGGCCTTGTCTTCTGGTATTCGAGAGTGCTCGAAGTTTATCTCTCGAGCAGCCTACGGTGGATTTGAGGCTTCGGCCCGGGTAGCAGGGGCCTGCATCGGGGCACGCCGCTAGGCCTGGCTACAATCTTCAGACCTCGAGCCATGGGTACAGGACAAGTTGGTCAATGTCCCTTGCCAAGGTGAAAACCTCTTTGGCAAGCCTATGGCAGAAAAGGCTGCAGAACTCGAGACCGAGACTCTTACCCGGACAAGGCTGTCCAGGAAAACCTCTGCCCCTTCTCAGAAGAAGAAGGGCTCAGTGAAAAAGACCTTTTACCTGAGGAAGACCACTGCCTACAAAACCTACCCTCACTACCAGGCCTCTGCAGCTCCCCAACAGGGCCAGCAGGCCAAGGGGCAGGGTCATTTGCTGCGTAGGCAGAAGGCCCCCAAGCCTCCTCCTCCGGCTCCTGCTCAGCAGGGAGGGGTTTTTTGACTATGCCAGCATAGCCTCTCCTCCTCTCCAGGGCACAGGATGTCGGCTGACCCTGTACACAAACAGGTGGCCAGCCATCACAGGGGATACTTGGGTGCTAAGCATCATCGAAAGGGGCTATCTGCTCCACTTCACCCAGATACCCCCCTCCTACTTTCCAGGGGAGCCTCCACGACCCCCTCTAACTTACTCCTTCAGGAGTTGGAAGGTCTACTAAGGGACCAGGCGGTGGAACTGGTGCCTCCCCACCTGGAAGGGCAGGGCTTCTACTCGAGGTACTTCCTGGTACCAAAGAGAACAGGAGGCCTCAGACCCATCCTAGACCTGAGAAATCTGAACAAGTTTCTGGAGAGGGAAAAGTTCAAGATGCTTACCCTTGGAATCTTACTGCCCTACCTCCAGCAGGGAGATTGGCTATGCTCCTTAGACCTGAAGGATGCTTATACTCACATCCTCATCCATCCAAGTCACAGACTATTCCTCAGATTTGTGGTGGGAGGAAAGCACTTCCAGTACAGAGTGCTTCCTTTTGGCCTCACCTCCGCCCCCAGGGTTTTTACAAAATGCCTGGTGGTGGTTGCGGCCTACCTCAGGAACCAGGGGATCTTTGTGTTCCCTTACCTGGATGACTGGCTAATCAGGGGTGTCACGGGGTAGAGCAGGAATTACCTATGGAAACAGAAAGGGCAGGGCTAGGTAGATCTGAAACTGACAGATCCAAGCACATGCTGCAGGGTTGCTATAAGCAACCATGGAAAACAAAGGTAACCAGAGGTAGAACGTGCTCCTGCAAAGGATTACCTCATCCTCAATCAGTTAATGAAAGGCAGCTGAGAGCAGGGCAAGGTCAACAGAATGCAGGTAGTGACGCAGTTAAAATGCATACAGAGTCACTTACCGGCAGAACTAAGCAGGATTTCTCAGAGAGCAGAACTAAGCAAGATTTCTCAGAGAGCAGAACTAAGCAAGATTTCTCAGAGAGAGGAGCTAACTGGGATTTCTCAGAGGAGAGAGACATTAAGGATACTACAACAGCTGGGGCAGAAAAGGAGAATACTTCTCATTGGAGTTTGAATAAAGTTCCTAAGGAAAGAATATCCAAGGGCAATTGCAGGGTGCTAGGAAGCACGGAGCAAGAGGCCAGTGAAAAGAATCACAGAGGAATTCAATCCAGCAGGAAAGAGAAACCCTTGAGAGACGGTCCTTCTGCTAACAGGTACCCAGAAAACAGTAAGGGGTTTAGAAGGGACACTTACCTGTTTAAGAACCAGCCAGTGGCTAGAGGCAGTAAGAAGCCTGCTTTTAGAAGTATCAACGCTGACTTTCCATGCTGTAAAAGCTCGAGAGAAATCCTCCCTGAGGACTGGCTGAAAGCCTGTAATAGAGAGAGCCTTAGAAGCATAAGTTTTCCCTATACACAACTAGGAAGGTTGGGTCCCCTAGGGGCAGACTGTGAGAAATACGGTAACTTCCCATCCTACCTTGGTGAAGGGGGGAAGGTAAGTCTTGCAGAAGACGGAAGCTTGCACAGCCAAGAAAGGAGACACAGCTGTTCAGAGAGTAGCAACCAGGGAAGCTACGAGGCAATGGACTTTGAATTAGCTGAAGATAATACAGAGGTATCTCAAATGGAATGTGCTTTGACCCTGCTAATGATGTGTCTTCCTTATGCTAAGCTGTGCTAAGAAGATAACCTTTTAAAGAAAAAGGATTTCTGAAAACTACCTGTATAAATTTAGTAGCTGTTATATTTGGAGTTAAGCTGAAATGAAGCGCTTTTGGTTCCAGTAGTATTTTTATTTGTACCAGAAAACATGGTCTGTTTCTGTTAATTTCTCACGTGCAAGAATCCACCCGGAAAGGGATAATAAAAATACCTCTTACTAAAAAGCCTGGCTGCTCGTCACAACTACAACCTTTAGAACGGCTAGTGGGAGATAATTCCCAGGGGGCCTTAAAAGAGCCCCAGCTACATTAAAGAAGAGGCCCCACTGAAAGTCCCCTAGGCTGCCTCCTAGCGGGGTAAGTAGGTGGGTGACAAATGGCGCAGTCTTGAGGATTTTTGCCTGAGGATTAATAAAGAAGCACTGCAAAAACTACTAAGCTGCCGGAAGCACTGTATCCAGACTGTGGAGCACCACAAGAGAAGATTCTCCGTGCCAGACGCTGCGAAGACCAGCTGACTTTCTCACAGGCTGAACCCTGCCAGGAGCCTCAGGTAAAGGGTACCTGGGCATAACCGGGGCAGGACAAAAAGTGAGAAAGAGGGTGCTGGTAGGCGGTGGAAAGTTTGGCAGAGGGGAGAAAGAAAAGGGTTGTGGTATCGCCCTTGGTTTTTTTTTTTCTCTCTTTTCTCCACAGGGACGTCTGTAGCAGGAATGGATCCACAAGACGTCGCGGCATGGATGCAGAGGCAGTGGGACAAGCAGATGGACTTGATCCGGTATCTGCAAGACCAAACTACTGCCAATATGAGGGAGCAACAGAAACCTCTAATGGACACCATGGAGGCATTACTGAAAAGGCCAGTGGAAGCCAGAGCGGACATCTCCATGTTTCAAGGAATAGGACTGAACCATCAAGGTGCCCTGTCGTTAGGACAGTTAAAACCACATGATGATGTAGATGACTACATTGACGCCTTTGAGCGGATAGCCGCAGTGTTAAAATGGCCGGAAGAGCAATGGGCAACCAGGTTTGCCATATCTTTATCTGGTGAAGCTCTTTCTGCATATAAAGCCATGCCAGCCACCCTGGCGACTGAGTATGCAGAAATAAAAAAGGCTGTTAAAGATAGGTTAGGGCTGACTCCCATTTACTATCATAAGATGTTTAGGGAGGCAAAAATAAAGCCTCAGGAGACCCCTAAGGCCCTATCACAGAGGCTAAAAAGTTTGGCCAGAAAATGGTTGGTTCCGGAGAGAGCTACTCTAGAAACAATCATGGACCAAATTGTATTAGAACAGTTTATGCAAGCTGTCCCCCAGGAGGTTAAAACATTTATTTCACTTCAGCACTGTCAGACCACCGATGAGGCAGCCATCCTTGCTGAAAGGTTCCAAGCAGCGGGGATGACTGACGCCTCGGGGGTAGGGTTATGGCGGGCGGCTGGGATGAAAAGTTTTAACGGAAAACGGTATAAAAGAAATGTTAAAATGTTTGATGTTAATGCTGTGAATACTAATGTTTTGCATAGGCCCAAAGATACATGTTTCACCTGCGGGAAGGCTGGGCACTTCCAGAGGAGCTGTCCTGAGAAAACTGTACTTATGTCAGGAGAGAAGGAGGCAAACCTGGATGGGTTCTTCCTACCCGTTAAGATAGCAGGTAGGAACACACGGGCACTACTTGACTCGGGGGCTGACCAGAGCATGGTTTCGAAGAAGCTCTGGGAGGCTATTTGGGAGCACCGTTCGTCGCCCCCGAGTCAAGCAGAAGGCCGAGTCCGTATTAAGTGTGTGCATGGAGCGGGCTCATATTATCCCCTACACAACCTAGAAGTAGAAGCACTAGGAACAAAACAGCAGTTGTTGATGGCTGTCGTTCCAGGACTACCTAGAGAAGTGGTATTAGGCCGAGATTGGTCACCATTTTTTCACAAAATGGAGAAGGGGTTTCACAAGCTGGATCAAGGAGCTTGTCAACATCAGATAGCTCCTAGAGTAAAAGGATCCGAGGCCTTAGCAGCCAAAATCCCCGGTCCTTTATTCGGGAAGATATCACAGGCTAGAGTGCCCACACAGGTATCTAAGAGGGGGGGTCCCTTAAGAAAGTCCAAGTTTGTGCTTCAGTTCTGCAAGGTATCAAAGCGAGCGAAGAGCCCACAGAGAGCTTCCCCAGAGGCTGCAGGGTATGACCTCTACAGCGCAGAGGAAGCCATAATAGTGAGGGGAGGAAAAGCTTTAGTAGATACTGGCATACAGGTTAAAATGCCGGAAGGCTGTTACGGCCGGATTGCCCCAAGATCAGGCTTGGCAGTGAAGTTTTTTCTAGATATAGGGGCAGGGGTTATTGACCCTGATTACAGGGGCTGCATTAAGGTCCTAATATTTAATTTTGGAAAGCAGGACTTTAAAGTTCAGATAGGGGACCGCATTGCTCAACTAATTTGTGAGCGTGTGGGCTTTCCTGCTGTAGAGGAGGTATCAATGTTACCATCCACTACTCGAGGGGACCAAGGGTTCGGGTCTACAGGGCAAAAGGAAGTAAAAATTATGACAGCCTTAGCGGAAGAGGAAAGGGAAGAAGACCTGGGTCCTCAGATTTCCGATTTAAAAGAGCGGCCTAAACCTAGGTTAGGGGCAGGGCTTTCCCTGCAGCAGCAGCAGGAATTAGCCCAGGTCTTGGATAGATTTGCTGATGTCCTGACCACCAAGCCCGGAGAAACCCATATTTTGGCCCACGAAATAATTACAGAGCCCGGAAGGGTGATCCGACAGCGCCCTTATCGTATGCCGGAAAGTAAAAAGAAAGAAGTAATAAAGCAGGTGCAGGAGATGGTCACTATGGGAATCATAGAAGAATCGCATAGTCCCTGGTCGAGCCCCATAGTGCTGGTGCCCAAGCCAGATGGGACTCAGCGGTTTTGCATAGACTTTCGGAAAGTAAATGACATTTCCCAATTCGATGCGTACCCGATGCCCCGCATCGATGATTTACTAGACCGTCTAGGACAAGCCAAATATTTAACAACACTTGACCTTACGAAAGGGTATTGGCAAGTTCCATTAACAAAGCAGTCCAAACCCAAAACAGCGTTCAGCACGCCTATAGGGCTTTTTCAATTCAAGCGCATGCCCTTTGGGTTGCATGGTGCCGCTGCCACCTGCCAGCGCCTGGTGGATCAGATATTAAGACCCCACCAGGACTATACATTAGCCTACATGGATGATGTAGTGATATTTAGCACCACTTGGACCCAACACCTGGTGAGAATAGAGGCGGTTTTGAGAGCACTGCGTAAGGCTGGGTTAACACTTAACCCCACAAAATGCCTATTCGCCAGTGAAGAGGCTAGGTACCTGGGCCATATGGTTGGGAGGGGGGTAGTACGGCCCCTAGCAAGCAAAATTGAATGTGTACGAGACTTCCCCAGGCCAGGAACAAAAAAACAGGTCCGTAGTTTCCTCGGTCTAGTGGGGTACTACAGGAGGTTCATTCCTAAGTTTGCGGAAGAAAGTCTTCTCTTCACCGAGATGCTTAGAAAAAATGCCCCAAACACTGTAAGGTGGACCCCTGAAGCTGAGGAAGCCTTCATTACCCTAAAGGACAAGTTATGCAAGGCTCCTGTACTAAGGGGAATTGATTTTAGCCTACCCTTTGTAGTCCAAACGGACGCATCTGAAACAGGGTTGGGGGCGGTCATGTCCCAGGTGTTCGACGGGGAAGAACATCCAGTGACTTACTTAAGCTGCAAGCTATCAAAGGCCGAGAGAAACTACTCGACGATAGAGAGGGAATACCTCGCGATTAAATGGGCAGTGGAGTCCTTACGCTTTTACCTGACCGGGAGGAAATTCCTGTTAGTAACTGACCATGCCCCCTTAACATGGTTGTCCCAAATGCACAATAGTAATGCCAGATTAACCCGATGGCATCTTGCACTCCAGTCCTTTGACTTCTGGGTACAGCATAGGGCCGGAAGACTTCATGGGAACGCAGATGCCTTATCACGGACTACGTGCTGGCCGGAAGCTACGGCAGCCCGTAATATTTTAAGGGGGGGGATTTGTCACGGGGTAGAGCAGGAATTACCTATGGAAACAGAAAGGGCAGGGCTAGGTAGATCTGAAACTGACAGATCCAAGCACATGCTGCAGGGTTGCTATAAGCAACCATGGAAAACAAAGGTAACCAGAGGTAGAACGTGCTCCTGCAAAGGATTACCTCATCCTCAATCAGTTAATGAAAGGCAGCTGAGAGCAGGGCAAGGTCAACAGAATGCAGGTAGTGACGCAGTTAAAATGCATACAGAGTCACTTACCGGCAGAACTAAGCAGGATTTCTCAGAGAGCAGAACTAAGCAAGATTTCTCAGAGAGAGGAGCTAACTGGGATTTCTCAGAGGAGAGAGACATTAAGGATACTACAACAGCTGGGGCAGAAAAGGAGAATACTTCTCATTGGAGTTTGAATAAAGTTCCTAAGGAAAGAATATCCAAGGGCAATTGCAGGGTGCTAGGAAGCACGGAGCAAGAGGCCAGTGAAAAGAATCACAGAGGAATTCAATCCAGCAGGAAAGAGAAACCCTTGAGAGACGGTCCTTCTGCTAACAGGTACCCAGAAAACAGTAAGGGGTTTAGAAAGGACACTTACCTGTTTAAGAACCAGCCAGTGGCTAGAGGCAGTAAGAAGCCTGCTTTTAGAAGTATCAACGCTGACTTTCCATGCTGTAAAAGCTCGAGAGAAATCCTCCCTGAGGACTGGCTGAAAGCCTGTAATAGAGAGGGCCTTAGAAGCATAAGTTTTCCCTATACACAACTAGGAAGGTTGGGTCCCCTAGGGGCAGACTGTGAGAAATACGGTAACTTCCCATCCTACCTTGGTGAAGGGGGGAAGGGAAGTCTTGCAGAAGACGGAAGCTTGCACAGCCAAGAAAGGAGACACAGCTGTTCAGAGAGTAGCAACCAGGGAAGCTACGAGGCAATGGACTTTGAATTAGCTGAAGATAATACAGAGGTATCTCAAATGGAATGTGCTTTGACCCTGGCTAATGATGTGTCTTCCTTATGCTAAGCTGTGCTAAGAAGATAACCTTTTAAAGAAAAAGGATTTCTGAAAACTACCTGTATAAATTTAGTAGCTGTTATATTTAGAGTTAAGCTGAAATGAAGCGCTTTTGGTTCCAGTAGTATTTTTATTTGTACCAGAAAACATGGTCTGTTTCTGTTAATTTCTCACGTGCAAGAATCCACCCGGAAAGGGATAATAAAAATACCTCTTACTAAAAAGCCTGGCTGCTCGTCACAACTACAACCTTTAGAACGGCTAGTGGGAGATAATTCCCAGGGGGCCTTAAAAGAGCCCCAGCTACATTAAAGAAGAGGCCCCACTGAAAGTCCCCTAGGCTGCCTCCTAGCGGGGTAAGTAGGTGGGTGACAGGGGCCAGTCTCCACAAGAGGCCAGGCAGGCCACCTGCAGAGCCCTATCCCTGCTTCAGCACCTAGGGTTCGTTATATTTATTTATTTATATTCTCTTATATACCGCGCTATTCTGCATCAGTGCGGTTTACATTGAACAAACTGAAATTACATTGAACAGGGCATTATAACTTGGAGATAACTATTTTACAGGGAACATGGGCTATGGAGGGTTAAGTGGTTTGCCCAAGACCACAAGGAGCACCTGTGGGACTAGAAACCCCAGTCCTTCCGGCCCAAGGTTGCTGTCCTCTAGTGGGATTTGAACCCCCGACCTTCAGGCCTGAAGTACCTTGCCCCAACCACTAGGCCACTCCTCCACTCCAAACTTCCCAACTTCTCAACTTATAAACTTCCCAAAGTCCACTTTGGTCCCCTCACAGGACGTGGAATTCATAGGGTCGAGGTTGGATACCATCCATGCAAAGGCCTATTTGCTTGTGGACAGAGCTCACAGGCTGATAAAGTTGACCGGCCAGTTTCGGGCGAACTCTCTGGTCTCGGACAGACACTTCCTCCGGCTCTTAGGTCACATGGCTTCCACAGTGTGTATGTCACCCTACATGACCGACTACACATGAGGCCGGCTCAGTGGCACCTCAGGGTGCAGTGGCTGCAGGCCACAGGGAAATTGTCAGACAGAATAAAGGTGTCCAAACTCTTGGTGGATTCCTTACGCTGGTGGAGGCATCTCCCAAATCTGCTCAGGGATGTTCCTTTTCAGGCCTCCCCACACACTCAGGTGCTGACAACTGATGCTTCCCTGCAGGGCTGGGGTGCACACTGCCAGGGGGCCTGCACCCAAGGCCTGTGGTGTCCGTGGGAGGCCGCCCAGCAGATCAACCTGTTGGAATTGAGGGCCATTCGACTAGCCTTGCGGACTTTCTCTCAGATCCTGTCTCACCAGTCTGTCCTAGTTCAGACGGACAACCAGGTGGCTATGTTCTACATCAACAAGCAGGGAGGCACAGGATCCAGACTTCTGTGCCTGGAAGCACAAGCTCTCTGCTCCTGGGCTGTCAATCAGGGCATGATCCTCAGGGCGGTCTACCTCCCAGGCCAGGAAAACTACCTGGCGAACAGGCTAAGCAGACTCCTGCAGCCTCACGAGTGGCAGTTGGATCCTCTGGTGGTTCAACAGATCTTTTTGAAGTGGGGTCTTCCGACCATGGATCTTTTTGCCAGTCCGCTGAACAGGCAACTACCCAGGTTCTGTTCCAGGAAACCTCATCCCTTGAGAACAGCACTAGATGCATTCCTGATCCCCTGGTCAGAGAGCCTGCTGTATGCTTTTCCTCTCACACCCCTGGTGGCCCGGACTTTATTCAAAATCCAGCAGGACCGAGCCACGGTGATCCTGATAGCCCCCAGGTGGCCCAGGCAGCCGTGGTTCCCTCTTCTTCTGCAGTTGGCAGTGGATACTCCACTTCCTCTGGGGTTCCAACCCGACCTTCTGACCCAGAATCAGGGGTCCCTCTTGTATGCCAACCTCAAATCCCTCAATTTGACGGCCTGGCTCCTGAAAGTCTAGTCCTCGCTCCCTTGCTCCTATCAACGGAGGTTGAAGAGGTGGTGTTGGCCTCCAGGAAGCATTCCACTAGGAAGGCCTATGCTCTGAAGTGGCGTAGGTTCTCTACTTGGTGTTCTCAACAGCAAGAGGACCCCTTCTCCTGCTCGGTCCAGGTGGTGCTACAATACCTGCTCCACCATTCCAACCTAGGACTTCAGTCCAACTCTGTCCGGGTTCACCTCGGCTCACCACTCGCCGGTGGATGGACAATCTCTCTCGGGCCACCCTCTGGTGTCTCGCTTTCTCAGAGGCCTGCTTCTGCTTAAGCCTCCTATTCATCCACCAGCCACTAAGTGGGATCTCAATGTGGTCTTGCAGCAACTGACTCGCCCACCTTTTAAGCCGATGGCAACCTGCCATTTATGTTTCCTCTCCTGGAAGGTGTTGTTCCTTGTGGCGCTCAACTCGGCTAGGTGGGTGAGTTAGCTTCAGGCCCTGGTCTCGGATAGGCCATATACCAGGTTCTATAAGAACAGGGTAGTCTTGAGGACTCATCCTAAGTTCCTTCCAAAGGTAGTGTCCTCCTTCCACCTCAACCAGAAGGTGGTACTTCCAACGTTCTTTCCCAGGCCGCACGCCAGTAGGGCAGAGACTGTCTTGCATACCCTGGATTGTAGAAGGGCGCTGTCCTTTTACCTTGAACGTACGCAGGGACATAGAAGGGCTTCTCAGCTCTTCATTTCCTTTGACCCTAATAAATTGGGGTTGCCTGTCACTAAGCGTACGTTGTCCATCTGGGTGGCAGACTGTATCACCTGGGCGTACAGGGCAGCCGGACTCTCCCTGGAGGGTCGAGTCATGGCCCACAGGGTCAGGGCGAAGGCCGCATCAGTAGCTCACTTCCGTTCTGTTCCGTTGGCAGACATCTGCCGGGCCGCTACTTGGTCTTCAAGCCAGACTTTTGCGGACCACTACTGCCTCGAGAGGGAGTCCCGTAGGGACAGTGCTTTCAGGCAAGCGGTACTCTGTAATCTCTTTGAAGTTTAGGCAACTCCTACCCTCCGGCCCTGGTGTTGGGCTACCGTTCAGGTGTGGTCTCAGAGAAGATTCTCTCACTATTGCTGAGGCTCTAGAGGGAGCTCTATTTTTCAGCCTGGATTCCTGGTAGCCCAGAGCTAGGGAGTCACCCATATGTGAGGACTGACTTCCTGCTTGGTCCTGGAGAAAGAGTAGTTACTCACCTGTAACAGGTGTTCTCCAGGAGCAGCAGGAATCAGTCCTCACAACCCTCCCTCCTCCTCTTGGAGTTGCAGTTGTATATAGTTAATTTTCTTTTTTGTGCTGTCTTTTAGCTATGTCCTCTGACTGAGCAAGATGGCACCTTTGGGCGGGAAGGGGACCGCGCATGCGTGCCTGCATTCCCAAAGGCTTTCATTGAAAGCTGGGGAAATGCTCCACATGGGGGCTCCGTCGACGCCGACATCACCCATATGTGAGGACTGATTCCTGCTGCTTCTGGAGAACACCTGTTACAGGTGAGTAACTACTCTATCTTTCAGATTCTGCCCCCATTTATAGATAAAAAGGGGGGAATCCTTAAATACAAGGTGTGACAAAAAAGAATCGAGACTGTGGCAGCCATGCCCTTGACTCAATGCCAATTGGCTAACCACTTATGTCACTGTGTTGCGCAACATCTAGCCATTAATCTGCTATAATATTTTTCATCTCTCTCTCTCTGTTTTTCTTTTTCAGGTTTCTTTTGTAGCACACTGCTCCATCGCTTTGTCATGCAACTAGTGGTGGCAGAAATATGGAGCTCTTTCCTCATTCCTATTTCATCCACTCAAATTTTACCCCACCATCCCCAATCCCCACTTACTGTCCCCATACCTGGCCAATTGTAGATTTTTCTTCCCTCCCACATAAAATATTTTTCCCCTCTCCATTTCACTCTCCCAGCCCCATCCCATTCTAATCCTCCCCCAACATCAGCTCCCTTCTAGTTCCAGCCTCACCCAGCATCTGCTCCCTTCCAGTCCCCGCATCAGCCCATTTCCAGTCCTAGCCCCTATCAGCCCGTTTCCAGTCCTAGCTCCCCCATCCATCTCCAGTTCTATCCCAGCCCCCCATCAGCCCATTTCTAGTCCTTTCCTAGCCCCACCATCAGCCTATGTAAAATCCTAGCTCCCCTCCACTCAGCCCATTTCCAGTTCTAGCAACCCCCCCAACCCATTACCAGTCCTAAGCCCCCCATCAGCCCCCTTCCAGTTCTACCTCCCATCACCCCATTTTCAGTCTTAGCCCCCCCATAGCCCATTACCAGTCCTAAACCCCCATCAGCCCACTTCTAGTCCTAACCCCCCATCAGCCAATTTCCAGTCCTAGCCCCCCAAAGTCCATTACCAGTCCTACCCCCCATCAGCCCACTTCCAGTCCTAACCTCTCCATCACCCAATTTTCAGTCTTAGCCCCGATAGCCCATTACCAGTCCTAACCCCCCATCAGCCCACTTCCAGTCCTAACCCCATCAGCCCATTTCCAGTCTTAGCACCCCCCATAGCCCATTACCCGTCCTAACCCCCCCCATCAGCCCAAGTCCATTACCAGTCCTAACCCCGTCAGCCCACCTTAAGTCATAACCCCCCATCAGCCCCCTTCCAGTCCTATCCCCCAATCACCCCATTTTCAGTCTTAGCCCCCCCATAGCCCATTACCAGTCCTAACCCCCCCCCCATTAGCCCATTACCAGTCCTAAACCCCTCACCCCATCAGCCCAGGGAAAATTAAAAAAAAAAAAAAAAAAGCTGGCTGCTGCTGCTGCTGCTGCCGCTGTAGCAGCAGCAGAATCAAGTGTCCCGTGACCCCATCCTCCCCCTGCCCGGCAGAGCCCTCCCTCTCCGCGCTGGCTTTCAGAGCCGCAAAGGGAGAGTTTCTCCCTCGTGGCTCTGTTAAGTCTGCCCGCGCTGATGGGAAACAGACACTTCCTGTTTCCCATCAGGCCCGGCGGGCTTAACAGAGCCACGAAAGGGAAACTCTCCCTTTGCGGCTCTGAAAGCCGGCACGGAGAGGGACTATGTGGGAGCTCTGATGGATATATAGAACATGATTGTTTTGTGATCGGACCATGGGACTGAGGATATTGTGGTAGGTTCTAGCACTCGTGGGCAGGAGAGGAGCAGGAATACCCTGTGGGGCCCTTGAGGGAGTTGGTAAGTTGGGCTCAGCCCCCCCCCCCTTCCCTCTTGCTGTCTGTTATCAGCTCTAGCTTGTCTTTTAGAATTTTTTTCTAAATTTAATTTTTCAGCCCATTCATTTCTATGGGTATTTGGCTCTCTGTACTGCTTGATAAAATATTTAAAAAACAAACAAACAACAGATTCAGGGAGCAGAGATGATGGAGATGCCCAGAGCCCATTTTAGTCAGCTTAGTTGTGACCATCAATGTGGGGGAGGGGGGAGTGGGCTGGGCTGGCATAATACTGATTCTGAGGCCTCCTCTGGGTCTTTTGCGGGGCAGGCAGCCCCCTCCGAAGTTATCTGGGCACAGAATATCAGGGCTGAGAAGGCCTCTAGCTTAGGCCAGCAGCCTTTCTCGGGCCCTCCGAGGCCACAGGGTTCTTTTTCTGCTGACTTTGAGCCACAGCTACTGAAACAGCTCTGTAGGAATCTGAGGTTCAAGGCTCCCCTACAGAAAATCTTGGATCTTCAGGTGGCTCAGCCTGTGACTTAGGTGGCCAGTAGGAGAGTTAAACCTCCCTGCTTTGCTCCCATGCTTGTGCATTCCTCCAGAAGCCCTACCTTATCCTCTGTGGAGGGTGATTTGGATGCTGAAGAGGACTCTATTTCCCTGGAAGGTAAGTCTGAGGAGGAAGGAGAGCTTCCCATGGCAGAGGATGAGGATCCTTCAGTGTTTCACCTTTTTCATAGAGATGACCTTCGTATCCTGATTCGGGGTGCAATTGTGGCCTTATACGTTGTGAAGCCAATCCTGGTACATGTCACTGGTAAATCCTATTTGGGGGGTATCAGGTGTCCCTCTGAATTCATTTTCATTTGCCTGAGTCCATGAGGCAGTTTTTGGTTTCTCAATGGGAGAATCCATAGATAGGTTGTGGTATGTGGTTAGAAGGAATTTTCTGTTTAAACACCAAACAGACAGCAATTCAGGGAAAACAAAACTTGTTTTTATTCAGACCCAGTTTGTAACACCTTCATAAAGCTGATCTCCTCTCCAACTCAGTTAAAGTTCCTTCCTTGCCCAGTTAAAGTTCCCTACCTTTGTATGGCTTGCCTTGAAAGGATTCCTGGCTCCATGGGCCTCTCTCCCTCCTGTAGCCTGCTGGGTTTTTAACCTTTCCTTGTGAGCCATGCTTTCCCAGCCTTGAACTCCAGGCTGCAAGCTCTATTATAGGGGCCTGTTGATAATCCTTCTGGAGAGGGATGGACAACACTCTAAAAACCCCATCACATAAGTCTTAAGAGCCCTCTCGGTTGTATCACCTGTCCAGGGTGAGCTGAATCAGTTGTTCAAGCTGTCTTGGGTGGATGCCCTTGTTACAGCTGTGACCAAGCTCATGATTATTCCAATAGAAGGTGGAATTGCACTCAAAGAATCTCATGATAGGAAGATGGAGACCCTCCTTAGGCATACATTTATGGCCTTGGCCTTGGGTTCATAAGCAGTCCTGTGAGTAGGGCTGGTGGCAAGAGTACTCCTGTGCTGGGATTGGCAGCTCTTGGACAGAGATGACCAAATTGTAGTCTAGCACTGCGTACTTGGCAAATACCTTCTATGACTTGATCAGAATCTCCTCCAAGTCCTTGATGTAAGTGGTTGTGGTGAGGCAGTGGCTCTGGTTGTGGAATTGGTCTGCTGATGCAGCATCCTAGCTGCAGTTGTGTGAGCTCTCCTTTAAGGACAAGTTGCTTTTTGGGGAGGATCATGAGAAGCTGATGAAAGACTTGGGAGAGTCTTGCCCACAAACCTTTCCAGAAGACAGACCGAGGGCACTAGGTCTTCCCTTTGAAAAGTCTCACATGGGGTTTGGAGGTGCTTTCAGACTGCTTGGAGTCCAGATAGGGTTCTTCCTTTGGGCATATAGGCCCAAGAAGGAGCAGTACTTTTAGGGTGCTCAGCACTCTTGAAATTCATCAGTTACCACTAATGCCAGTAAGCCCTGTGATAAGGAAGCTTATCATAGCTCAGGAAGGAGCTATAGTAAAGGTGAAGTGACTCTGAACAAGCAACCTGTCAGTTCTGGTAGAAATAAGAAAACAGAATTTTCCCATAAAAGACTACCAGTCCCAGAATGCACCAGGTTTCCAACAGCCATTAGAGGAGCTGAAGTGGGGAAACGTGTGTTCAGTCAGGAGGGCTATGAGGTAATCCCTAAGCACTCATCTCAAAGGGCAGGGCCTGATTCAGCACAGCTGTGCTGTGCTAAGGTGGAGCACTCATCAAAGCAGAATAAAGGTAGAGTTTATTCTACAGAGAATTATCCTCAGAATTATCCTCAGTTTCATCTGGAGGATCATCAGAAGCAGAAGCCAGTGCAGACGGACAGAGAGGGCAAGAAACCCTTTGGAAGAAAGAAGAGAAAAGCATTTGGGAGGTCTAAAGGAGTCCAGAGCAGTACGTATACTGGGAGACATTCAAAAGGCCAGCGTACACCATTGGACTGGGGAAAACCAGAGGAGTGGTGCTGCAGAGCTAGGCATCTCCAGACGGTACCTGTGAGGGAGACGGCTGCACTTGGAAGGGACCCTAGGACCCGTGCCAGAAGGTATGTGAAGAGAGATCCAGTGTCCAGGGATCTGGATTGGAAGGCTGGACATAAGAACTGGACTACATACTGGCCAGGCTATTTAGAGAGGAACTCTAACAGCAATGGAAGCTCAGGTATGAACACTGATCTATGCCCTAGCTATAACCTTGAAAGACAGCAGGGAAACAAGTATTCTCCTGAGAGTGCTACATTGAGAAATTCCTCTGTGCCAATCCATGATATTGAACCCATGATTGTTGAAGAAGGGGGAGCGGTCTTAGATACAGGCTGTGAATATATGGATTGCTCTCTGTCTAAACTCCTTTGGTAATTTTCTGTTACAAAGTACAACAACCATCACAAATAAATACAAACTTGTTCTTTAATCTACTCAGAAAAGCTCCTGAAGTAGGATTTGAGCCACGCAGTAAAAAGCAAGCCAGCTAAGGGGTTTCAGCTGGGTAACTGCTAGCAATTGAGCCTTACCTAATTGCTTGTGGGCTCTGAGGGAATCACTTTTGAGTCTATGTGTGAAGATATAAGAAGTTAACCTGAAAAGAACAGTTTTTCCCTTCTTTGTGGGTTTTGCTTGTTGTTTGAAACACTGCTAAGAAAATATCAGCTAAAGCCTACAGAAAAGACCAGTTTGTTACCAACCAGGTCTTTATTCTTTTCATTTGATTGCCTGACAAGTTCATCTGTTGTTTTCCTGATTTTGTTTTTCTAAGTTTAACACTGAAAGCAAGTATCCTGTTTTATGTGCTATCATGCATATCTGTGTTGGGAGAAATAACCCCATAAATAAATATCTTATTGGCTTTACACTCAAGCACAACTAATTATTGTGAGCAGCTGTGTCTGGTGTGAATGGACTGCATTTCCCACAATCCCCTGCAAATCATATTGATATATGCACTTGCCAAGACTGTGAACATTCTCACCCAGGCAGCCGTCTGACAGCCCTCACAATGAGCTCTGCCAGTTAGGAGGTGACTCGGGCTGTTTTTCTCGGAGTGGATCCAAATTACTTTAGAAATAGTTACATTGCTGGAGTTTGTGGAGCCTCTAAGAGACACCTTTGTAGAGTCTTCCTGCTGTTCCCCACTTGAGCTGGTTACAGTTGAGCACCTCCTGCAGTTGCAGGATATTGTACCCGTGCCTTCTGCAGAGAAAGGCCAGGGCTGTCATTCCATCTCCTTCCTGGTGCCCAAGAAGGGAGGCTTTTTCCAGCCTATTCTGGAACTGAAAGCAGTCAATGTCACTCTCTGAGTTTCAGAGTTCCACATAGAGACCATCAGGTCGGTCTATATGTCTGTTTGGCAAGGGGAGTTCCTTACCTGCCTGGATCTCACTGAGGTGTACTTCCATATTCTCACACAGGAACAGCACCAGCAGTTTCTCCACTTCTGTATCCTGGGCTGCAACTTCCAGTTCCAGGCTTTGCCTTTTGGCCTGGCCACAACTCTTCACATTTTTTTTATAGCTCATAGTGATGGTAGCAGCTTATTTCCAGGAACAAGCAGGAATGTAGTCTTCACATATGAGTATCGTCGGTACCGATGGAACCTGCGTGGGAACGCTCCCCCAGCATCCAATAGGAAAGCTTTTGGGAGCATCCCACAGCACCTGCGTGCTGCCTTCCCGCCTTTCCCAACTGTCCCTCTCCAGTTCTTTGTTTTCCATGGAGCCGACAGGTCACACATCCTGTCATCGCAGAAAATTTCCCTTCTTATTCTTCTTTTTTGTGGTCGCGTTTGCTTTCCCTCGATGCTATACCGGTACCACCAGTTCTTCTTTTCTTTAAAAAAAAAAAAAAAAAACCTTTGTTTCTGGAGTCTTTTCCAGTAAATTTCTTCTTGGGTGCCACGTGCCATTTTGGACACTAGGCCCAACTTTTTTCCTCAGAATGGAAAAACCCGCTTTGGGTTTTAAAAAGTGTTCTAAGTGTGGCGGTACCATCTCCGTCACCGACACCCATGAGTGGTGCCTCAAATGTTTAGGTCCTGACCACTCTATTTCAGAGTGTGTTGCCTGTGGGATAATAATTTTTTTCCAAATCTTTCTTCTTCAGGTGCACGCGCCATTTTGGGCACTAGGCCCAAAATTTCCTTTACTATGGAAAAACCCGCTTCGGGTTTCAAGAAGTGTACCAAGTGTGGCGGTACCATCTCCGTCACCGACACCCATGAGTGGTGCCTCAAATGTTTAGGTCCTGACCACTCTATTTCAGAGTGTGTTGCCTGTGGAATAATAATTTTTTTCCAAATCTTTCTTCTTCAGGTGCACGCGCCATTTTGGGCACTTGGCCCAAAATTTCCTTTACTATGGAAAAACCCGCTTCGGGTTTCAAGAAGTGTACCAAGTGTGGCGGTACCATCTCCGTCACCGACACCCATGAGTGGTGCCTCAAATGTTTAGGTCCTGATCACTCTATTTCAGAGTGTGTTGCCTGTGGGATGATGTCAAAGAGGGGCCGGCAGAACCAAGCTGCTAAACTTAGCACCCTTTTCCCTCCGATGCAGCCTCCGTGGCATCGACGTCTTCCAGGGCTTCATCTTCCTCCCATGGATCTCAGGTAACTAAACATAAATCTAGCCGGTCCTCAAAGGATAGATCTCCTTCTAAACATCGAGATGCCTCTGGCGTTGCCCTTGAGGGATTTTCACCAGCAAAATTGCCCCGGCGGGAGGCTTCGGCTTCCAAAGCACTAACGGGGCTCCAGGATGTTCTCGAGACTTCAACCTCGGCAGAACTACTGGTGCCATGCTCTGGGGTTCCGGCTGCTTCATCTGGCACCGATACCCAAGCATCGGCAGTGTCGATAGACCAGAGATTCTTGGTTATTGAACGCAGTCTGGCGGCTCTTCTCAAGGCCTCGATGCCCCTGAAAACGCTTCACACAACTCAACCGGTACCGGCACCAACTGCATCGACATCGGCAGGTATTCTACCGGGACCGAGTCATGTGTCTCTATCCGGCATCGACAAGTCGGTACCGGACCACTCCGATGCCGACTTCAATTGGTACCATTACGCCTTGCACGATCACCCGCATCGGAGATACTTCGAATCCTCGGATGAATCTGAAGACTCTGAAAGCTCTGCCGATACCAGAGTACTTCTTCCTGAGGATTCCTCTTCTCCTCAGTGTAGGATGTCTCCACCAGAGGATATGTCCTTTCAGGATTTTATCCGAGATGTGGCCCGAGGTCTTTCCATCACAGTGGCTCCTGAAAAAGAGCCTAGGGCAAAGGAATTAGAAATCCTACAATACGCTAAAGCTCCCAAGGAGGCAGCTACCTTAACATAAGATCATGCAAGATCTTATGAATAGGTAAGGATGTGGGAAACACCTCTGACCACATCTCCTCACTCTCGAAGACTCGATACCATGTATCGAGTTTCTCCTTGTCCTGGGTTTCAGAAGACTCAATTACCACACCATTCCATGGTGGTGGAATCAGCCATGAGATGGATAAAGAGTGAAAAAGCATGCATCTAATACTCCAGGACGTGAGTGTAGGATTCTTGATGCCTTTGGACGTCGATCCTTCCAGGCTTCCATGCTTTCTGCTAGGATTAGTTCCTATATTTTGTATATGGGAATGTTTCTTAAGGAGGTCACAGGAGACTTAGAGCTTATGAGCCCTCTCCTTCCTGATGATAAAAGGCAGGATTATCTTACTCTTGTTAAACATGCTCAGGATGTTTCCAAGTTTGTGAATCGTGCAGCCTTTGACTGCTTTGAATGTATAAGCAGAACCTCTGCTATTGCCATAGGTGTATGTCAAATTGCCTGGCTTCAGGCATCTGACTTGGAAATCTGGGTACAGGACAAACTGGGGAATATACCTTGCACAGGAGAGAATCTCTTTGGCAAGAATTGGCAGGAAAAAGCTAATGAGATAGATACTGACAATATCACTTTGGATAGATTGTCTAAATCTACAGCTGATCCTGCGAGGAAAAGATCCTCTAAGAAACCATTCTTCAGTAAGAAGAAAAGGTTTTATCCCTCCTATACCCAGCAGGGTCATAATTTAGGTCAGTCTGCCCAAAAGGGACAGCACCAACAACCTAGGCAACAAAGGAAACCAAAAGCAGCTAAGCCTCAACCGGCTCAGCAGACTCAGCCTCCACAGGGGCTTTGACCCCTTTCTAGAGAACTTTGCCTTCCTGGCCCTGAATGGCCCAGAACCCTCCACCATCCCAGAAAGGTTATGTCATTTTGCCCCCAGATGGGGTCAGATAGCAGCAGAAAATTGGACTCTGTCTATTGTAAGAGAGGGGTATAAGCTTCATTTTCTCAGTATGCCCCCTCCTACAATAGTAAGACAGTTCAGTTCTCAGACCTCTCTCAAAGACCGGTTAGGTCAAGAAGTCACTATGCCCCTTGCTGAAGGGGCAATAGAAGAGGTACCCATTCCCCAACGGGGTAAATGGTTTTACTCCCCCTATTTCCTTATTCCAAAGAAAACAGGAGGACACAGACCCATTCTAGACCTCAGAGAATTGAACAAATTCCTGTTCAGAGAGAAGTTCAAAATGATTTCTCTAGGAACTCTGCTGCCATACCTTCAGAGTCAGGATTGGCTTTGTTCTCTAGATCTCAAGGATGCGTATTGTGGCACCTCACCGCCTAGCCCTGGGTATATTAGGTAGTCGGTAAGTGAGACACGGGTTTTTAAAGTCCTTGGTAGTGCTGTAGCCCTGTGTCCTAGTGTAGTTGTGGACCGAAGTGACGACAGCCAAGGTTGGGTTTCAAGTTAAAGAATACTTTTATTGTTGCACAAAGTATAGCACAAAGTATTGCATAAAGGACCGCACAGGATTTACTCCCCCAACACAGAAAGTAAAGTGGTAACTTTTTGTACCAAATGAAAGTCCAAGTATAAAGTCAGTTCTCCTGATTCTTCTCAGGGACAGGTAACAAACTTAAATGCTTTTAGGCTTCTTCCAGCTTCATCAATACAACAACATTTCCAGAATGCTAGCAAGGCTTTCCAAGTATCAGCTCTCAATAAAGGAAACTTCTAGCTGTTGTATTTTCTTTCTAATATTCATATCTTGCTTTAACAGCTTTAAATAAAATGGCAATCTCCACACTCTCTTGGCCTCTTGATAACAGGCTTCTTGTGCAGGAACACTTCCTTACGTTGCCTTTCATACACAGCTGCAAGGTATGAAGCTTTGAGTCATTGCACCCAGCAGAACGCTGCTGTTTCTTGTGCAAACTCTAAGAATCTCGATTTGGGCTTCACAGCACTCAGTCATAGAACCTGAATAAATTATAGATCCTTACTCTTTCATACACATTCCACATTCCATCTCAGAATCACTGTTACTGGATAAGGGAGCCCCTAACTCCATTGGTTCTTCCAGCCTCTCCGAAATCCCTTTATCCTGGGGAACATACAAGCCTTCAGACTTTAATTCCTTAATTATATTCTGAAGCTGTTTCCATTTACTCTCTCTCTGTCTTCTGGGCACTTGCAAGGCTTTGGGTTTATCAGCACCTCTTAACACCTCATAAAAGGGGTTTATTTCCTCCTTACCTTGCCTAGGTAGTTGCCTCTGGTTGGGAGGGATATGTCTCTTCTGGTACTGCCTTATAAGATCCCTCAGCACAGCCCGGTCCTCAGGGTTTGTTCCTAGTTCTCTGCCCGGTAACTGCCAATTAGTCTTTTGCTGATAGGCAGGTGTGCTACCTTCTGAGCTAGTGCTCTTGTCACGCTGTCTGTATAAGGGAAATGCTTGCAGTTTCTCAATAGAGACTTTCCTACAGCCCAACTTATCTCTGGTACTTCCAGGTTTCCTTTCAAAACTTGGTTCAGGCCTGTTCCTCCTAGAAAGCACGCTATTACCACTCTCTCGAGACTGGCTTACTTCAGAGCTATCTACTTTACAAGGTTCAAAAGGTTTTGCTCTGACCTGGTTCTGGCAGCTTTTAACTCTGGGGAACTCCACTGACTCCAAGTCTATGTCCAAGGATCCTGAGTCTGGCTCGGGGTCTCTTCCAGGGTCCACTCTCCCCTCCTGATCTCCCCCTGGATCTGGATCAGCCAAGTCTCTCTCTTGGAGCTGAGCTCTGCCTGGGTCTCTTCCTGGACCACCCACAGGAACTCTCCTTTCAACTCCACCTCCAGTCCTTGTAACTCCTTTCCTCCTCCTTTCTCCGGTTCTGTCCTTCGTTCCCCTTTCGCTTCCTCTACTAACTGCTGCTTCCTGGTTATGAGTGCAGGGGGGCCCAATCCGGTCTGACTCCGCCCACCTCCCTGATTGGCTAGGTCTCTGGGTTAGCCTAGA
This sequence comes from Ichthyophis bannanicus, assembly GCA_033557465.1. Lineage (NCBI taxonomy): Eukaryota > Metazoa > Chordata > Amphibia > Gymnophiona > Ichthyophiidae > Ichthyophis > Ichthyophis bannanicus. Next base: position 1,337,127,458 of record CM066032.1, on the reverse strand, counting down.
GCTAGGGTGTGGTTCTTTCCCTGCTCTTCTTTGCAGAGAAGGTTCATGTGCTGAAATCTTAACCCCTTCCTGTCCTGTATCCGTAAACATATGAGGTGACAGAAGGTGTTTTAAACCCTTTTTCTTCTCTTTCTGAGCCTTGTCACAGTATACTCATGTTCTCATCCATCCAACTCACCGAAAGGTCCTTTGATTCCTGTTTCAAGGGAAGCAGTACAAATACAGGGTTCTTCCTTTTGGCCTGGCCTCTGTACCAAGGGTGTTTACAAAATGCATGGCTGTGGTAGCAGCATTTCTCGGCACCCTGGGAATATTCGTGTCAGAGCCAGAAGCCAGGGTTGCTCTGTCTCGCACAATGCGCATCCTTCAGTATTTGGGACTTGTCATAAACTTCCCAAAGTCCAACCTTGCTCCCACTCAATCCCTAGAGTTTATAGGAGCTCTTCTGGATACCAGACAGACAAGGGCCTTCCTCCCACAGCCCCACTGCCTTTGCATTGTGCAGCTAACTTCCCAAGCAGTGCTAAAACCTCACCTCACTGCTTGGGAAATGCTACAGTTGCTAGGCCACATGGCATCCACCATGCATGTGGTTCCTTATGCTCGCTTCCATATGAGGGCAGCCCAGTGGACCTTATCCACTTAGTGGGCTCAGGCATTAGGTTGCCTGTCAGACAAAATAGCAAACTCAGATCGCCTTATTTTGTCCCTCCAATGGTGGCAGTCACCCAAAAACCTTCTGGTGGGGTCTCCTTTTCAGCAACCCCCGCCCCAAGCCACTCTAACAACAGATGCTTCACAGGTGGGTTGGGGAGCCCACCTGCATGGCCTCTCTACCCAGGGTACCTGGACTCCACAGGAGGCCTATCTCCATATCAACCTCCTGGAGCTTAGAGCAATCTTCCTTGCTCTTTGGGTATTTCACACCCAGCTCAGCTACAAGACAGTCCTAGTTCAAACGGACAATCAGGTAGCCATGTTCTATGTGAACAAGCAGGGCGGAAGAGGCTCTCTGTCGCTGTGCAATGAAGCTTTGTGACTATGGGCCCTCGCCAGAGAGCATCAGATTCATCTCCTTGCGGTGTATCATCCAGGCATTCAGAACTCTTGGGCAGACAAACTCAGTTGAGTTCTGCTTCCACACGAATGGTCTCTCCATGCAGACCAGGTGGCCCACGTTTTTCAAATTTGGGGAACCCCAGACATAGACCACTTTGCAAGTCTGCTGAATACCAAACTTCCCGGGTTCTGTTCCAGAATTCTTGGCTCGGGGTTGTCAGGCCATGGATGCTTTCCTCCTTCATTGGGGTCAGGACTTCCTGTATGCCTTTATACCTATTCCCCTAATTCCCAAAGCCCTGTTCAAGCTTCAGAGAGACAGAGATCATATGATCCTCATAGTGCCACGTTGGCCACGGCAACTGTGGTACCCTCTGCTCCTACATCTCTCTCAAGCTCCGCCTCTGGAGTTAGGATCTGCTCCAGAACTTCTTTCTCAAGAGGACGGGATGCTGTGACATCCCATTCCCCAGTCTCTGCATCTCAGGGCCTGGTTGCTGAAAGCCTAGAACGTCACGGTCTTAACCTTTCCCAGCAGGTAAAGGATATCGTTTATGCTTCCAGGAAGCCTTCCACAAGACGCTCTTATGCATTTAAGTGGAAAATGCTTACCATATGGTGCTCGCAGAAGGATCTTAACCCTCTTGCGATACCTCTGGAGTCATTACTGAAGTATCTCCTTTATTTATCAAATGCGGGGCTTAAGACCAATTCAGTGAGAGTCCATTTGAGTGCTATTGCAGCTTTTTTCAAACCTCTTAATGGCCAACCTATTTCCTCTCATCATCTAATAGTGAGATTTATGAGAGGTCTTCTTTTAACTAAGCCTCCCATTAAGCCACCACCGGTGGCATGGGACTTAAATCTGGTACTTGGGCAGCTCATGAAACCGCCCTTTGAACCATTAGCCACTACCTCTTTGAAATTCCTTTCCTGGAAGGTTATCTTTCTTATTGCAATCACATCAGCATGTCGCATCAGTGAATTGCAAGCATTGGTGGCTTATCCTCCTTATACAAGGTTCCATCATGATAAGGTAGTCCTTAGGACTCATCCACACTTTATGCCAAAGGTGGTGTTGCCTTTTCATTTAAACCAAGCGGTTTACCTTCCTGTATTCTTTCCAAGGCTTCGCGCCTCAAATGCAGAAAGGAATCTTCATACTTTGGACTGTAAAAGAGCTTTGGCCTTTTACTTGCAAAGGACACAGCAACATAGAAAGTGCTCTCAATTCTTTGTTGCTTTTCATCCTAGTCATTTGGGACTTCCAGTCTCCAAAAGGACACTGTCCAGCTGGATTGCACAGTATATATCTTTTGCCTATGAGAGCAAGAACCTTCCTCTTGAAGGCCATGTCACAGCTCACAATGTGAGAGCCATGGCAGCCTCAATGGCTCATCTTCACTCTGTGTCTATCGATGACATCTGTCAAGCAGCTACTTGGGCTTCGGTTCATACCTTCACAGCCCATTACTGCTTAGACAAGTACTCCCGCCGGGATGCCTTGTTTGGTCAGGCTGTTCTTCAACACCTGTTCCACACTTAATCAACTCCTACCCACCATCCCTGGTAGGATGCCAGAGATCCATGGGGGGAAGTGGAGCCCTTTCACAAGGGCACACAACTTTCTGGGGCCATCTTCCTGGCATCTGCAGCTAGGGAATCCCCATATGTGAAGACTACATTCCTGCTTGTTCCTGGAGATAGCATAGTTGCTCACCTGTAACAGGTGATCTCCGGGAACAGCAGGAATTTAGTCTTCACAACCCACCCACCTCCCCTAGGAGTTGTACCTCTCTATATCTCTTTCCCTCTCTCTTTTGTCTCAGCTTTAAACTCAACTGGAGAGGAACAGTTGGGAAAGGTGGGAAGGCAGCACGCAGGCGCTGTGGGATGCTCCCAAAAGCTTTCCTATTGGATGCTGGGGAGTGTTCCCGTGCAGGCTCCGTCGGTACCGACAATACTCATATGTGAAGACTAAATTCCTGCTGTTCCCGGAGATCACCTGTTACAGGTGAGTAACTATGCTTTCTGTGCAAGCAAGGAATCCAAGTTCCCTTGTACCTGGATGACTGGCTGGAGAAGTCCAGGGACAATACTGACCTGGTAATTTCCTGTCTAGAAAGACTAGGGTTGGTGATCATCTATCCCAAGAGTAACTTGCTTACATCCCAGGACGTAGTATCTCGAAGCTTGGTTCAGCAGTCTACTGGGGTGAGTCTTCAAGCTTCATAGCCAACTCAGGGCATTTTGTTTTCAGTCAGCCCCATGAGCCTTGGGCTATCTCCAGCTCCTCAGGTCCATGGCATCAGCCCTAGAATTGATTCAATGGACCAGAGCATGCATCCTCTGCAGAGACACCTACTGGCCCTCTGGTCTCCCTTTTCCCAGTTGTTTAAACAGATTCTTCCTCTCCAACAAGAGATCAAGCAGTAATTGTAGTGATGTTTTCAATCCTGCCATCTGAAGGCCAGGATGCCATTGGAAATGCCGGAATGGGTGATTGTCATTTCTGATACCAGCCTGAAGGGCTGGGGTGAGCACTGCCTGGGCCAATTGGCCCAGTGGTCTGGCCCCCTCAGGAAGCCTCCTTGGCAGTAGATTTCTTGGAGGTGAGGGTAATCCACCTGGTCTTGGAGAAGTTTCAGCATCTCCTAATGATAAAACGACCTGATTTCATCTGGGTGGTGCTATGCGCTGCATTGGCACAGTGCCCGCCCACCATCCGTCTAACCTAGATTTTCAATGCCGGAGTTATATGCGGCCCAGGCATCGAAAAGCCGGGTCTCGCCCTACAACCTGGAAGCCGCAGCAGCTAGCCGAGTAGCAATGATTTTCAATACTACCCGCTTAGCCCCTGTGCCTGAAAGATAGGTGAGGAAAATCCTCACTTATCTTTAAGGCACAGAGGGCTACACGGGTAGCATTGAAAATCGCTGCTACCTGTATAGCCATTTCCTCCATCCCCACTCTGTCCCGGAATGCCCCTAACACACCCCAGTGTTAACCGCATAGCATCTCTGCTCGTTAGGGACTTATTCAGAATTTCCGAAGGGCACTACCTGTGTAGGTGCTTTTTGAAAATCCCGATAAAGCATTTACATGGGTAACTAGGGCAGTTACCCATATAAATGCCTTAGAAAATCGGGTCCCAATTACATAAGAAATGCCATACTGGGTCAGACTAAGTCCATCAAGCCCAGTATCCTGTTTCCAGCAGTGGCCAATCCAGGTTACAAGTACATGGCAGGTTGCAAAAAGGTACACAGGGTCCACAATGCTTGTCACTGGGTAAGTAGGTGATTTCCCGGGTCTTCTTTAATAATGGTTTACAGATCTTTCCTCCAGTAACTTGTCCAAACTTTTTTTAAACCCAGCTACACTAACAGCTTTTACTATATCATCCAGAAACGAATCCAGTGTTTGGTTATGCATTGAGTGAAAAAGTGTTTTCTTTTAAACAGGTTACATTGTAGCTTTATTACATGTCTCTTAGTCTTTCTAATTTTTGATGGCATAAACAACCAATCTACGTTTACAATGCTGTCCACCAGTGCATCTATTTGTTCCACAGTGAAGCATCTCTCTGGTTTTGAAGGCATTGAAAAGGCTTCCATTTGAGCCTATTTGTAAGACCTCTTTTGAGGATTTGACCCTTATGGAGTCTTCCTTATGGCCATAGCATCCACTTGGTGGGTGTCAGAGCTGCAGGCCTTATCCTGCAGGAAACCATTTTTGGTCATCTTGATCGCCTCAGTTTCATTACAGACTGTTCCTTCTTTCTTCCAGTGGGACTGTCCTCCTTCATTCTTAACCAGACTGTTGTTCTTTTAGAGGAGCACCTTTAGAAGGACCTGTCTTAGTGTCTAGTGGATGTGCGGAGGATGTTGTTCAAGTACCTGGAAATTACAAATTCTTTCCACTGGTTGGATTATCTTTTTGTCCTCTTTGGCAGCCCAAGGAAGGGACTGGCAGTGGCCAAGTCCTCTATCGCCTGCTGAATTAAGGAGGCCATTGAGTTAACGTACCTTCTGCCTGGGAAGTGGGTGCTGGAGGCAGTCAAAGCTCACTCCACTAGGGCACAAGATTCCTTCTTGGAGAGTCCATCTTGGTGTCTCCAGAGGATATCTGCAGGGCAGCTACCTGGTTATCTCTGAGCACATTTGTGAAACACTACAGATTTCATGTGGGAGCAAGAGCACATGGTGCCTTTGGTAGGACAATCCTGCCAGAGTGTCATTTTCTTTGCACCCTGGGTCCTAACTGCTTGGGAACATCCCAATCATCTCGACTAGTCTAACAAGATGATAGGGAAGGAGAAATTTTACCTGATGATTTTCTTTCCTTGAATCCTGCTAGACAAGACCAGGACTCACCCTGGAAAGACTCCTATCACAGGTTGAGGAGCTCTGCTGCCTTTGTTCATGTTGTCAGTATTAGTGCCTTATGCAGAATTAATTTTGGTAAGAGAGTCATATATATGCTCATGTTATTTATTGCATGTTGAATTGTTGGTTTTTAGTGTTATACATTATGATTTTTTTTCTTAGCTTTTCGGTTTACTGCTTGGGAAGTGTCATACTGGCTTCTCTAAGTACTGCACCAGTGTATATACCTAGAGATGATATCACTGAAAGTTGCTCAAGTCTGCCTCCACTGGCTGTCAAGAGAGCATAACCCACTCATCTGGAGCAGGTATAGCAGGATTCAAGGAAAGAGAAAATTATCACGTGCAATTTTTCCTTCTATCTCTTTCTGCCCTATAGTCTCAAGGTATATGAGACAGCTTGTTCTTATAAAGTCACCTATTCAGAAACCAGTGGCATCCTAGCATTTAATGTCATTCTGGCACAATTAATGAAGACATAATTGGTACCAATGGAGTTGTAATTTTACAAGAATCTCTCATGGGAGGTGACATTTTTGATAGCCATAACTTCAGCTAGAAGTGTCTGTAAGTTGCATACACTGGTGTCATATGCATCATATACAAAAGGTATCAAGACTTGTACAATATCACAAGAAGTATACCATTGACAGTTATTGCAATCAGTCTCCTTCAAAATAGCCTTTCGATAAAACACACTGCTGGAAACAATTTTGAAATGCCTCTTTCGTTATGCTGTGAAGCTGCTGTGTCAAACTTTGCTTAATGGTCTCCAAGTCATCGACTCTTCTTCCTTTCAGTGGTAATTTGTGTTTTAGATATGAAAAAGTCACAGGGTCCAAGGTCAAGTGAGTACGGAGGCTGATGGACTTGCTCGATATGGTATTTGGTCAAGAACTGCTGGACAAGATTTATTTATTTATCACTTATATACCGCATCTTCCATAGATCAGTTGCGGTTCACAATAAACAACATCAACAAAGCAGAGTTTGTTTTACATGTAACATCATATAACCAAAAACAATAAAATTAGAAAACAACAAATGTTCAAGTTAAACAGCACAGAACAGTGCAAAACTATATACATTATATACAAATACACATTGTTTAGGGCTTAAGCATTGTGCAAAGTACCGTTTCAGCTATAAGAATTTTATAGGTCATGGGACATCTCTGACAAAAACAGGTAAGCCTTTATCTAAATCTATTGAGGGATGATCTGTATTATTGTAATGTGTAGTGAATAGTGTGATAAGGAAGCTTATCATAGTTCAGGAAGGAGCTATAATAGAGGTGAATTGGCACTGAACAAGCAACCTGTCTTAGCTGGTAGAAATACTAAAGCAGAATGTTTTCATAAAAGACTACCAGTCCCAGAATGCACCAGGTTTCAAACAGCCTCTAGAGGAGCTGAAGTGGGGAAACGTGTGTTCAATCAGGAGAGCTATGAGGTAATCCCCAATCACTCATCTCCAAGGGCAGGGCTTGATTCAGCACAGCTGAGCTGTGCTAGGGTGGAGTATCCCTCTAAACAAGTTAAAAGTAAAACATATTCTACACAGAAGCAGTTGAGGAACTCAGAGCTCAAGGACAGAGAGAGGAAGCAGCAGCATCAACGTGGAAGGAAGAAGAGGAAAACATCTTGGAGGTCTAAAGAAGGAGCCCATAGCAGTACGTGTGTTGGGAGTCATTCCAGAGGCAAGCATACTCCATTGGACTGGAGGAAGCCAGAGGAGTGGGGTTACAGAGCCAGGAATTCCTGGACGGCACCTGTGAAGGAGACGGCTGCATTTGGAAGGGGCCCTAAGACCAGTGCAAGAAGGTATGTGAAGAGAGACCCAGTGTCCAGGGATCTTGATTGGAAGGCTGGACATAAAAGCTGGACTACATACTGGCCAGGATATCTGGAGAGGAAACCTAACAGCAAAGGAAGCTCAGGTATGAACACTGATCTATGCCCTAGCTCTTCACCTGGGAGACAGCAGGGAATCAAACATTATCCTGAGAGTGTTCCATTAAGGAATTCCTCTGAGCCAGACCATGATATTGATTCTATGATATTTGAAGAAGAAGGAGATATTTTAAATGATCCGAATGAATACATGGATTGCTCTCTGTCTAGGCTGCTGTGGTAAAATACTTTCACAAATACAACAACCATCAAAAGGAAATATAACTTGTTCTTTTATCTACCCAGAAAAGTTTACAAGAAAGCTTTAGGGTAGGATTTGAGCCATGTATAGAAAGTAAACCAGCAAAGGGGTTTGCAGCTGACTGTTGGCAATTAAGCCATGCACAATTGCACGTGAGCTCTGAAAGGAAACTTCTGTGTGTGTGTGAAAAGAGAAGGAAGTTATCCTTGAAAAAGATCAGTTTTTAGTTACTTTTGGGTTTTGTTTTTGCTTTTAGAGCACTGCTAAAAGGTATTAGCAGGAGTCCTCAGAAAGACCTTTTCTGTTTCCCATCAAGGTCTTTATTGTTTGATTGCTTAAGAAGTTCAGTTGCTGATATCATGATTTGTTTTTCCTAAGTACAATACTGAAGCAAGTTGTCCTTTTGTGTTACCAAGTAAATCTGTGTGGGAGAATTAACCCCATGAATAAAATATTTTTTTCTTTGCTTACACTCGAGCAACACAACTCATTATTTTGTGAACAGCTGATTCTGGTATGAATGGACTACATTCCCCACAATCCTTTGCAAGTCATAATAGTATTTTGCCTTTGCCAAGACTGTGGACATTCACGCTCAGCGCCCCCGTTTACAATAGATACGTTTTCAATTTTTTACGAAATTCAATGATTTCGGTTAACATTCTTAGATCATCTGGGAGGGAATTCCAAATTGTAGGAGCTGCATGTGAAAAAGCTCTGTTTGTTAGTTTATTTGCTTTTATGAAGTCTTTGGGAGTTTTTAGTTTATTTAATTGACCTTTTCTTTGAGTAGATTTTGAATGTTCTTTACTGATTAAGTTGCTTAGTGTGACTGGGGCCATATCATTTAGGGTTTTAAATGATGTTATTAATGTTTTGTATACTATCCTGCTTTGTATTGGCAGCCAGTGAAGGGATGCTAGAATTGGTGTTATGTGTTGATGTGAGTGTACTTTCATTATTATCCTAGCTGCTGCATTCTGTGCAAGTTGAATTCTTTTAATGTTTTGTTTTGTAGTACCTAATAGAATTAGATTAGCGAAGTCAAAGTGGGGGGTTATGGTAGCTTGAATTATACTGATAAAATCTTGTATGTATACGAGTGGTCTTAGTTGTTTAAGGATTTTAAGCTTGAAATAAATTTTCTTTGTAGTGTTTCTATTATGGGTGTCCATTGTGAGATGTTTATCTAGAATAACTCTCAGATATCTTACTTCATTTTTTATTTTAATTTCTTGGTTTTGAAGTGTTATGTGTGTTGGGGGAATGTAAGATTGACTTTTAGTAACAATTAGCACTTCAGTTTTTGAGTGGTTTATTTGGAGATTATGGGCATTTAGCCAGGATGTGATTTTATTGAAGCAATCTGACAGGAGTTGCAACGGTAAGTTAGGGATCGTGAACGGGATGTACATCATGATATGATCTGCATATAGATGATAGAGTACACCAAATTTTTTAAAGATATTGCAAACTGGTTTTATGTATATATTAAATAGTAAGGCTGATAGCGCTGATCCTTGTGGTAAACCCGTTTCAAGTTTGTATGAAGCTGACATTTGATTTCCTATTCTTACATTTTGGGTTCTGTTATTTAGATAAGAGGTGAACCATTTATGAACTTTGGCATTTATTCCTATTTGTCTCAGGTTGTTAAGCATTAAGGTATGGTGAACACTATCAAAAGCGGCTGAAATATCAATAAATAATAGGATGAATGCCTGTTTGTGGTTGTCAATTCCTCTTAATAGAGCATCCATTAAAACTGTAAGAAGTGTTTCCACTCCGTGTTTGGGACGAAAACCATATTGTTGATCATCAAGAGGGTAGGATGAATCTAGATACTCCTGTGTCTGTAATTGTACCGTTTTTTCTATTACTTTTGCGAGGAATGGTATACTAGAGATGGGTCTGTATGATTTTGGCGAGGTTTTATCGAGTGTGCCGTTCTTAAGAATTGGTCTGATTTGAACATGTTTAAGTGTGGGTGGGAGGTAACCTTGGAGTAGCGAGAGATTGACAATGGGGAGTAAGAAGGAGAGTAGGATTGGAAGCGTGTTTTTTATCCAGATTACTGGACAAGGATCGAGGTATGAGGTAGTGGTGTTAAGGTTGAGAATGATATTTTTTAATGATGTTTTGGATATAAGGTGAAATTCTGACCATTCGTCAAGGGGATGAAGAGGATTGTGAATAGCGTCAAGAGTCATAACTGGTAGTTTTGTTTTGTTTTGATAGTAGTTAGCTAAAGTTTGTGCTGATATGTCAGTAATTTCCTTGCTGGAAGTTTGAGAGTTATTAGATTACTAACAATGGAGAATAGTTCTCTTGGTCTATTATATGAGTTTGATAGGATTGTTGCGTAGTAGTTTTTCTTTGAACAGTCTAAGGTTTCCTTGTATTTTGTAAGATGGTTATAGTATAAGTCTTTGTGGATGGTGGATTTAGTTTTGCGCCATTTAAGCTCTAGTTTTCTTAGCTCTCTTTTCATTTGTTTTAATGTGCTAGTGAACCAATGGAGTACAGTTGATTTTTGAGTAATTGTAAGTAAGATGTGATGCGTGAGCTGGGGCATAACCCGGATTAAGCAACCATGCACTATTCCTGTGCAACTCTGGCCTTTTATGATGAACTGCATCTCTCGAATGAGTCAGATCTTGGACGTAGTAGTACTTATTGATGGTTTGGCCTTTCGGAACATACTCATGATGAACAATACCCTGGTCATCCTGTGAACATGACCTTTGACATTGCTCCTCACATGACAGGCTTATTTGGGCCTGGGATAGTCTGGAATCTTCAATTGTGAGGATTAAGCCTTAGTTTCCAGATCATAGCCCTAAACCCATGATTCATCACCAATAATATTTTTTTAATGAAATAGTCATTTTCAATGCATTCCAACAACTCCCTGGCTGCAGTCTATTGTCTTTTTGGTCAGGGGACAGGAGTTTTGTCACAAATTTTGCAGACACGCGTCTCATCCCCAAATCAATGGTAAGATTCGACTGTACCAACCTGAAGCTGATGTCCATGTCCTCAGCAAGCTCCCTGATAGTCTTGAAGGACTAGAAAAGGGGACTGTTACTTCTGGAGAGAGATCTGCAATTGTGAGTATATACTTCTGGAATTTTCTGAAAGGAATTCTTTGTATTAAAGCTAATTAATCTGTGAACCCACTATTTTTTTGTTAAATCAGTCAGGGCCTAGTAGCAGCAGTTTAAGTTTAAATTTAAAACACAGAAAAGAGCTTTCTGGTTACATTTCATACCCAGCAGAGACCTTGTAGTTTAATTTTAATAGTCACTCAGGGCCTAGTATCAGCAAAGTACTTTTAGTTTAAATTTAAAACACAGAAGAGAGCTTTCTGGTTAAATTTAGAACCCAGCAGAGAGATTGTAGTTTAAATTTCATAAGTTAGAGCCTAGCAGCAGCAAAGAGCTATACTTTAAATCAAATCAAAATATAGTTTACCTCAGCAGCACAAGACAGGGTACTGTGTAGCAGCCCTCTTTTAATAAGTGTTATTTCCCTCCCTCCCTCCCTCCCTCCCCAACACACACCCACCCCTAGGATAATCACAGCTTTATAGGTACTTACACATCTTAAAAGACAGGAGGTGCTCTCAGGTGAAGCTCCTTACTAAAATCAGTCATACACTAAGGACCTGAGATTAATTAAGCTTCAGGTGAACAAGGTATATTAAACGTATTAGGTACAGTTTTATTAGAATAAATATCCATAGCAACCCTTAATAAGTAAAGAACTTAAAGATCTAAACACAAGCTTAAAACTAAGATGCAGACAGCAGTCCAGCAGCGAGATGGGGGTTTTCCAGTCTTTTGCATTGAGTTTCACATGTATGATTTTCTCCCAGTTGGTGAGAGGTCTTACGTGTGCACTAGGTGCAAGGAGCTCTTTGCTCTCAGGGAACGAGTCTGTTCTCTAGAAGCTAGAGTAGCAGACTTGGAAAACATAAGAAAGACAGAGAGGTACATAGACGAGACGTACAGGGATATAGTCCTGAAGTCCCACCTTCAGTCTGGCAGCATCCCTGTTGCCATGGAGGAGAGAGGTCACGTGACAGGAGAGCATCACCCTGGTGTGGCAGGAAGTGATCCTGTAACTAGGACCTGTCCTCCAGGTGATGTAAAACCCTCTCACACCGAGGAAGTTTCTGCAGGGCCATGTGCCCATGAGGGAAGGGTTAGGACAGCTGTTATAGTTGGTGATTCGATCATTAGGCATGTAGATAGCTGGGTGGCTGGTGGACATGAGGATCGCCTGGTAACATGCCTGCCTGGTGCGAAGGTAGCGGACCTCACGTGCCACCTAGATAAGGTCTTAGATAGTGCTGGGGAGGAGTCTGCTGTCTTGGTACATGTCGGTACCAATGACATAGGAAAATGTGGTAGGGAGGTTCTGGAGGTTAAATTTAGGCTTTTAGGTAGGAAAAATCCAGAACTTCCAGGGTAGCATTCTCTGAAATGCTTCCTGTTCCACCCGCGGGACCCAAAAAGCAGGCAGAGCTCCGGAGTCTCAATGCGTGGATGAGACAATGGTGTAGAGATGAGGGTTTTGGATTTGTTAGGAACTGGGGAACATTCTGGGGAAAGGAGGGGCTCTTCCGAAGGGATGGGCTTCACCTTAACTGGGATGGAACCAGGCTGCTGGCATTAACCTTTCAAAAGGAGATAGAGCAGCTTTTAAACTAGATAATAGGGGAAAGCCAACAGTCACCCAAGAGCGGATGGTTCGGAAGAATGTATCCTTGAAGGATACTACCAAAAGCAGAGAGGTTCCAAAAAAGAGTAAAGTAGCCCAAATGCCCTCAAGTATGGATCAGACAGAGCTTAAAGATCCCAAATTACCCATGTCTACCAATAGCCAAATTAATATGAATAAAATAAAGTCTCTAAAATGCTTGTATGCAAATGCTAGAAGTCTAAAAAATAAGATGGGAGAGTTAGAATATATAGCACTAAATGAGAGGTTAGATATGATTGGAATATCAGACACATGGTGGAAGGAGGACAACCAGTGGGACACTGTGATACCTGGGTACAAACTATATCGTAATGATAGAGCTGATCAAATTGTTGGAGGGGTTGCGCTCTATGTTAGAGAGGGCATTGAGTCAGAAAGGTTTAAAGTTTTGCAGGAAACAAAATTTGCTGTAGAATCGCTATAGATTGAAATTCCATGTAAAAAGGGGAAGGTGATGGCAGTGGGGGTGTACTATCGACCGCCTGGCCAGAATGAACAAATGGATGATGAAATGCTCAAAGAAATCAAGGAAGCTAACAAACGTTACAGTGCAGTAATAATAATGGGTGATTTCAATTACCCTGGTATCGACTGGGTCAGTGTCACGTCAGGACATGCTAGGGAGATAAAGTTCCTAGATGAAATAAATGACTGCTACTTGGAGCAGCTTGTTCATGAACCGACCAGAGGGGAAGCCATATTAACCTAGTCCTTAGTGGAACACCAGATCTAGTGCAAGAGATAAGGGTGTTGGGGCCACTTGGCAATAGTGATCATAGCATGATCGCCTTTGATTTAATTAGTGGAGGAGGGATAGTAAGGAAATCCACAGTACTACCTTTTAACTTTCAAAAGGGAGACTATGATAAAATGAGGAAAATAGTTAAGAAAAAACTAAAAGGAGCATTTGCAAAGGTTAAAGACTTACATCAAGCTTGGGTGTTGTTGAAAAATACTATCTTGGAAGCCCAGACCAGCTGTATTCCACGCTTTAAGAAAAGTGGAAAGAAGTCCAAAAACTACCAGCATGGTTTAAAGGTGAGGTCAGAGAGGCTGTTGCCAAAAAGCATCTTTCAGGAAATGGAAAAAAGAGCCAAACGACGAAACCTGGAAACAGCTCAAGCACTGGCAAGTCAAATGCAAGGCATTGATAAGGCAGGCAAAGGGAGAATTTGAGAAGAAGCTTGCTGCGGAAGCAAAAACGCGAAATAAAGACTTTTTCAAGTACATGAGTAGCAAAAAACCTGTGAGAGAGTCAGTTGGTCCATTACATGATAGAGGGATTAAAGGGACACTAAGAGGTGACAAGGCGATAGCAGAGAGACTGAATGAATTCTTTGCTTCAGTCTTTACTGATGAAGATGTAGGGATGTTTCCCATGACTGAAGTGGTATTTAAAGGTGCCGAAGAATTGAAGGAAATATCGATACATCGGGAAGATGTATTCTCCAGGACCAAGCAGGAAGTCAGTCCTCACATATGGGTGACGCCGACGGAGCCCTTTTGCAGAGCATTTCCCCAGCTTTCAAAGAAATCCTTTGGGGATGCAGCACGCATGCGCGGTCCCCTTCCCACCCAACGGTGCCATCTTGCTCAGTCTCCTTTTTTCCACGGAGCCCGACGGACGTGTGTCTTAGTTACCCGGTTAAAAGTTGATTTTTTTCCTTCGAAGATTCGTGTTTTTTTGCCGGTTCGACGCCGGTTCCCCTTCCCGCCTGGGCACGGTACACCGGTATCGAGCCCGGAGCTACTTTTTCGTTTTTTGTCCTTTGAGACTAGTGTTCGCGCTTTTTTTCTTTTTCACTGGCAGCCCGGTCTTTTGACCTTGCAGGGTCCCTTTTTCCCCCGATGGCTGCCAGCGGGTTTAAGAAGTGTTATCGGTGTAAGAAACTGATGTCTCTCACCGACACACACGACTGCTGCCTCCGGTGCCTCGGGCCCGATCATGACCCGATGACCTGTGGCCCGTGTGGCAGAATGTCCTCTAAGGCGTTGAGGAGCCGTCAACACCAGCGAGAAAGGATCTTCTCTGACTCCGCATCCGGCCAGGCCTGGACTTCGTCAGAGGCCTCAACGTCTCGGGAGTCCGACCCCGAGCATCGTCGGGGCTCCTCTGAGCGGGGGTCTCCCTCACGGGAACACAAAAGGAAGAAGAAAACCGTGAGGGCGGCATTGGTGGATGCTCTTGGTCCCTTGAGGGCCAGGTCGCATAGCCCCAACCGCCATCCTGGGTCCTTGGAGTCGGAGAGGCCTGCCAAATTGCCTCGTGTGGAGCTGGAGTCCCCGAGTCACGTGAGTGCTGTTGTCCTCGTGGACTCTCCTCCGGGGGATCCGACGTCAGCCCCGACACCATCGGGGGCCGAGTCGTGGGCTGCTGAGTCTCCTGAGCTAGGACTCAGGTTGATGGCCTTGGAGAGCAGTTTGGCTGCCTTCATGGAACAGCAGCGGGTGCTGATCGCCGGTCTGACCGGTGTATCTGCCCCTACCATCGGGACCTCGATGTCCAAGTCGACCCCGAAGGCCAAGCCGATCCTCGAGTCAATGTGGTCTCGAGTCGATCCTCGGCCGAGGTCGTCGACGCCGGTACCCTTGGCGTCAGGACAGATGGCATCGGTGCCCACCCGATCAGAGCCGCACGATTCCTCCTCGTAGGGGTCGGAGTGAGAGACGGAGGATGAGGAGTCCCCGGACACTTTCCGGACCTGGTGCGTCCCATCGGACTCACCGGAGACCGAGCCTCGGAGAAGGTCCCCCCCCCCCCCAGAGGATACCCGGTTCTCGGACTTCGTGAGGGATATGGCCAAGGCCTTGGCCTTCCCCGTGGATCCCGAGGAGGAACATCGAGCCAAGGAGCTCGAGGCCCTCCAGTATGATTCTCCACTGAAGGAGGCCTTTACTGTACCGGTTCCTCCGATGCTGGAACGGCAGCTCTTCTGCATGTGGGAAGCACCGGCCTCGGCGCCGGTTCTCAGCAAACAGGTCAATTCCATTTATCAAGTCCGTAAGAGCCCTGGGTTCCAGAAGGCACAGCTACCGCACCACTCCATGGTTGTGGAATCGGCCATGCATCGTCTGAAGAGTCAGAAGATGCACTCCTTGGTGCCCCCCGGCAGGGAGGCCCGGATCCTTGATGCCCTCGGTAGAAAGTGCTTCCAGGGCTCTATGCTGGCTTGCCATGTCCAGACTTACCAGCTGTACATGGGCATGTACCTCCGAGACCTGGCAAAGGAGATTGCCGGGTTCTCTGCTGGCCTCTCCGAGGCACCTTTGCAGAGGTTCAAGGCTTTGTCATCGGGGATTCGAGAGTGCTCGAAGTTTACATCTCGAGCAGCCTATGATGGCTTCGAGGCTTCGGCCCGAGTAGCAGCGGCTGGCATCGGTGCACGCCGTCAGGCCTGGCTACAGTCATCCGTCCTCGAGCCATGGGTCCAGGACAAGTTGGTCGATGTCCCTTGCCGGGGTGAGAACCTCTTTGCCAAACCCATGGCTGAAAAGGCTTCAGAAATCGAGACTGAGACTCTCACCAGGACAAGGCTGTCCAGGAAGACTTCTGCCCCTTCTCAGAAGAAGAAGGGCTCGGGGAAAAAGCCCTTTTACCCGAGGAAGGCCTCTGCCTACAAATCCTACCCTTACTTCCAGGCCTCTACAGCTCCCCAACAGGGTCAGCAGGCCAAGGGGCAGGGACATGGGCCCCGTAGGCAGAAAACCCCCAAGCCGCCAGCTCCGGCTCCTGCACTGCAGGGAGCATGGTTTTGACTCCCACTGTATAGCCTCTCCTCCACAGCTGGTTCCACTCAGCACAGGAGGCCGGTTGACACTGTACGCCCACAGATGGTCAGCTATAACAGGGGATACCTGGGTACTGAGCAAAGTCCAAAAGGGCTACTTGCTCCACTTCAATCAGTTACCTCCCTCCTATTTTCCAGGGGAGCCTCCAAGACTCCCTCTGCACAGGAACCTCCTCCTTCAGGAGTTGGCAAGTCTTCTACAGGAGCAGGCGGTGGAACCAGTGCCTCACCACCTGAGAGGCCAAGGCTTCTATTCAAGGTACTATGGTACCAAAAAGGACAGGAGGCCTCAGGCCCATCCTAGACTTGCGAAGTCTCAACAAGTTCCTGGAGAGGGAAAAGTTCAAGATGCTTACCCTTGGAATACTGCTGCCCTTCCTCCAACAGGGAGATTGGCTATGCTCCTTAGACCTAAAGGATGCTTATACTCACATCCTCATTCATCCAAACCACAGACAGTATCTCAGATTTGTAGTGGGAGGAAATCATTTTCAGTACAGGGTAATTCCATTTGGCCTAACCTCCGCACCCAGGGTTTTCACCAAATGCCTGTCGGTGGTGGCGGCCTATCTCAGAAACCAGGGCATCTTTATCTTTCCATACCTGGACGACTGGCTCATCAGGGGTCAATCTCCACAGGAGGCCAGACAAGCCACTCTTCGCACTGTCTCTCTTCTCCAGCACTTGGGCTTCGTCATAAACTTCGCAAAGTCCACTTTGCTCCCCTCACAGGACCTAGAGTTCATAGGGGCAAGGTCAGATACCTTACAAGCAATGGCTTATTTGCCCGGCAACAGGGCTCACAGACTGATGGCTCTGGCCCAGCAGTTTCGCAATGGATCTCTGGTCTCTGCCGGATATTTCCTGAGACTTTTGGGCCACATGGCATCCACGATCCATGTAACTCCAAATGTTCGTCTGCATATGTGGCCTGCTCAATGGTGCCTCAGAGCTCAGTGGATACAGGCCACAGGAGACTTAAGAGACAGAGTAAGAGTGTCCAAACTACTAGCGGCCTCCCTGCAGTGGTGGCTGCATCTCCCAAACCTGATCAAAGGGGTGCCTTTCCAGGCATCACCACACACACAGGTGCTGATGACCGATGCTTCTCTTCAAGGTTGGGGTGCACATTGCCAGGAGGCATGTACTCAGGGCCTCTGGTCCCCTTGGGAGGCCACACAGCAGATCAATCTGTTGGAGTTGTGAGCTATTTGATTAGCTCTACAAATTTTTTCTCATGTCCTCTCTCACCAGTCTGTCTTGATTCAGACAGACAACCAAGTAGCAATGTTCTATGTGAACAAACAAGGAGGCACGGGATCCAGGCTTCTGTATCAAGAAGCACAGGCCCTGTGCGCCTTTGCAGTCAAGCATGGCATGTTTCTCAAGGCAGTTTATCTACCTGGCCAAGAAAATTACCTGGCAGACAGGTTGAGCAGGATTCTACAGCCTCACGAATGGCATTTGAATCCCCTAGTGGTCCAGCAGATCTTCCTGAAGTGGGGTCTTCCAACCATCGATCTCTTTGCCAGTCCACTGAACCGTCAGCTGCCCAGGTTCTGTTCCAGACAACCGCATCCTCTGAGAATAGCAGCAGATGTCTTCCTAATCTCTTGGTCTACGGGCCTGCTGTATGCGTTTCTTCCAATGCCTCTAGTAGCCCGAACCCTATTCAAGGTTCTTCGGGACAGGGCCTTGCTGATCCTGGTAGCCCCCAGATGGCCGAGGCAACCGTGGTTTCTACTCCTTCTGCAATTGGCGGTGGACACTCCACTCCCTCTGGGGGTGCAACCCGATCTCCTGTCTCAGGATCAGGGATCTCTCCTGCACCCCAACCTCCAGTCTCTCCATTTGATGGCCTGGCTGCTGAAAGGGTAGTTCTAGCCCCCTTACTTCTACCTAGGGAAGTGGAGGAGGTGCTTTTGGCCTCTAGGAGACAATCCACCCGGAAATCTTATGCCCTAAGTGGCGTAGGTTCTCCACCTGATGTGCTCAGCGCCAGGAGGATCCGTTTTCGTGCCTGGTACCAGTAGTGCTGCAGTATCTGCTTCACCTGTTGGACCTAGGTCTGTTCGGGTCCACCTCAGTGCTCTGTCAGCGCACCACTTGCCGATGGAGGGCCAGTCTGTCGGTCCACCCCTTAGTGTCCCGCTTCCTCAGAGGCCTGCTTTTACTCAAGTCTCCGATTCGTCCACCAGCCCCTGAGTGGGATTTGAATGTGGTCTTGCAACAACTTACTCGCCCACCGTTTGAGCCGATGGCTACCTGTCATTTACGCTTCCATTCCTGGAAGGCATTGTTCTTCGTGGCTCTTACCTCGGCCAGGCGTGTGAGTGAACTACAGGCTCTGGTTTCTGATAGACCGTACACACGGTTCTATAGGAACAGGGTGGTCTTATGGACTCATCCTAAGTTCCTTCCAAAGGTTGTCTCCTCTTTCCACCTCAATCAGGAGGTGGTTCTTCTGACCTTCTTTCCCAGGCTGCATGCCAGCTGGGCTGAAATGGTCTTGCATACCCTGGACTGTAGGAGGGCATTGTCTTTCTACATTGACCATATGCAGGGGCATCGAAGGGCTGTTCAGTTCTTCGTGTCTTTTGACCCTAATAAGATGGGATAACCTGTCTCCAAGCGTACCCTGTCCATTTGGGTAGCAGACTGTATCGCCTGGGCGTAGAGGGCAGCCGGCCTCTCCTTGCAGGGTCGAGTCACGGCCCACCGTATCAGGGCGAAGGCTGCGTCAGTAGCTCATCTCCGCTCTGTTCCATTGGCAGACATCTGCCGGTCCGCTACTTGGTCTCCAAGCCAGACTTTTGCGGCCCATTACTGCCTCGAGAGGGAATCCCGCAGGGACAGTGCTTTTGGACAGGCGGTACTCCGTAATCTCTTTGAGGTTTAGGCAACTCCTACCCTCCGGCCCTTGTGTTGGGCTACCATTCGGGGGTGTTCTCAGAGAAGATTCTTATCTCCCATGCTGAGGCTCTAGAGGGAGCTTATTTTTCAGGTTTGGGTTCTCGGTAGCCTAGAGCTGGGGAGTCCCATATGTGAGGACTGACTTCCTGCTTGATCCTGGAGAAAGAGTAGTTACTCACCTGTAACAGGTGATCTCCAGGAATAAGCAGGAATGTAGTCTTCACATATGGGTATCGTCGGTACCGACGGAGCCTGCGCGGGAATGCTCCCCAGCGTCCAATTAGAAAGCTTTTGGGAACATCCCACAGTGCCTGCGTGTTGCCTTCCTGCCTTTCCCAACTGCCTCTCTCCAGTTCTTCGTTTTCTGCAGAGCAAGCAGGTTATCATTCCTGTAACCGCAGAAAATTTCCTATTCTCCTTCTTTTTTTGTGGTCGCGTCTGCCTTCCCTCGACGCTATACAGGTACCGCTGGTTCTTTCTTTATTTCTTTAAAAAAAAAAATATGTATAATAATTTTTTTCCAAATCTTTCTTCTTCAGGTGCACGCGCCATTTTGGGCACTAGGCCCAAAATGTCCTTTACTATGGAAAAACCCGCTTCGGGTTTCAAGAAGCGTAGCAAGTGTGGCAGTACCATCTCCGTCACCAATACCCATGAGTGGTGCCTTAAATGTTCAGGTCCTGACCACTCCATTTCGGAGTGTATGGCCTGTGGGATGATGTCTAAGAGGGGTCGGCAAAACCGAGCTGCTAAGCTCAGCACCCTTTTTCCCTCTGATGCAGCCTCTGTGGCATCAACGTCTTCCAGGGCTTCGTCTTCCTCCCATGGATCTCAGGTAACTAAACATAAGTCTGGCCGGTCCTCAAAGGGTAGATCTCTTTCCAAGCATCGAGATGCCTCTGGCGTTGCCCTTGAGGGTCTTCCACCGGCAAAATTGCCCCGGCGGGAGGCTTCGGCTTCCTAAGAATTATCGGGGCTCCAGGATGTTCTCGAGGCCTCAACCTCGGCAGAACTACTGGTGCCATGCTCTGGGGTACCGGCCGCTTTCTCCGGTTCCAATACCCAGGCATCGGCAGCGTCGATAGACCAGAGATTCCTGGCTATTGAACGCAGTCTGGCGGCTCTCCTTGCGGCATCGGTACCCTCGGAACTGCTTCAGACAGTTCAACCGGTACCTTCACTGGTTCCGGTTCCGGTATCGGTACCGGTACCGACAGCATTGGCATCGACGTCGGCGTCTGCATTGCCGGTACCGATAGACCGGTACCGATTCCCCCCGACACCGACTTCGGTCGGTATGGGTATCGTGCTCTACAAGAGCATCCGGATAGAAGGTACTTTGAATCCTTGGAGGAGTCTGAGGATTCTGACAGCTCAGTCGGTACCGGAGTACTTCTCTCGGAGGAGCCTTCCTCTCCTAAACGTAGGATGTCTCCTCCAGAAGATATATCCTTTCAGGATTTTATCAGAGAGGTGGCTCGAGGTCTTTCCATTACAGTGGCTCCTGAAACAGAGCCCAGAGCAAAGGAGTTGGAGATTCTACATTATCGCAAGGCTCCTAAGGAGGCAGCCACTTTGCCTATTCATGAGATCTTACATGATCTCATGTTAAGAATGTGGGAAACACCTCTTACCACCTCTCCTCACTCTTGTAGACTGTATACCATATATCGAGTGCCTCCTTGTCCTGGCTTGCAGAAGACTCAGCTTCCTCACCACTCCATTGTAGTGGAATCCGCTATGAGAAGGATCAGGAGTGCAAAGAGGCATGCCTCTAATCCTCCAGGACGTGAGTGTAGAACTTTGGATGCCTTTGGACGTCGTACTTTCCAGGCTTCCATGCTTTCTGCCAGGATCAGTTCCTATATTTTATTTTTTATTTATTTACATTCTCTTATATACCGCGCTATTTTGCATCAGTGCGGTTTACATTGAACAAACTGAAATTACATTGAACAGGGCATTATAACTTGGAGATAACTATTTTACAGGGAACATGGGCTATGGAGGGTTAAGTGGCTTGCCCAAGACCACAAGGAGCACCTGTGGGACTAGAAACCCCAGTCCTTCCGGCCCAAGGTTGCTGTCCTCTAGTGGGATTTGAACCACCGACCTTCCGGCCTGAAGTACCTTGCCCCAACCACTAGGCTACTCCTCCACTCCATTTTATATATGGGAATGTTCCTTAAGGAAGTCACAAGAGATTTGGAGATTTTAAGCCCTCTCCTTCCTGATGATAAGAGGCAGGATTTTCTCACACTGGTTAAACATACCCAGGATGTTTCTAAGTTTGTCAATCGTGCAGCTTTTGACTGTTTTGAGTGCATAAGCAGAACCTCTGCCATTGCCATAGGTGCACATAGGATTGCCTGGCTCCAGGCATATGACTTGGAGCTCTGGGTGCAGGACAAACTGGGCAATATCCCTTGTACAGGTGAGAATCTTTTTGGCAAAAATTGGCAAGAGAAAGCCAATGAACTGGATGCTGATAACTCCACCTTGGATAGATTATCCAAAGCTACAGCTGATCCTGCAAAGAAGAAATCTTTCAAAAAAACATTCTTCTCCAAAAAGAAGAGGTTTTACCCCTCTTATACCCAGCATGGACCTTCTGCAGGTCAGTCTGCCCGAAAGGGTCAGCAACCACCTAAACAAAGGAAAGCAAAGACTGCTAAGCCTCAACCGTCTCAGCAGTCTCAGCCTCCACAAAGCCTTTGACTTCCATCTAGAGAACTTAGCCTTCCTGGCCCTCACCGGACCAGAGCCTTCCACCAATCCAGGAAGGTTGTGTCATTTTGCCCCCAGATGGGGGCAGATAACAGCAGAAGATTGGACTCTCTCCATTATAAAAGAGGAGTACAAGCTTCACTTTCTTTGCATGCCCCCTCCTACAATGGTAAGACAGTTCAATTGTCAGACCTCTCTCAAAAACCTGTTAGATCAAGAGGTCACTATGCTTCTTGCCCAAGGGGCAATAGAAGAAGTACCCATTCCTCAACAGGGTGTACAGGGTTTTACTCCCCCCTATTTCCTTATCCCAAAGAAAACAGGGGGACACAGACCTATTTTAGACCTCAGAGAATTGAACAAATTCCTGTTCAAAGAGAAATTCAAGATGATTTCTCTGGGAACTCTGCTGCCATACCTTCAGAGTCAGGATTGGCTTTGTTTTCTAGATCTCAAGGATGCGTACACTCATGTTCTCATCCATCCAGCTCACAGAAGATTCCTTCGGTTCCTTTTTCAAGGAAAGCACTACAGGGTGCTTCCTTTTGGCCTTGGCTCAGCATCAAGGGTGTTTACGAAATGCATGGCTGTAGTAGCAGCATTTCTTCGCACTCTAGCAATATTCGTCTTCCCCTACTTAGACGACTGGCTCATTCGAGCCCCATCAATCAGAGGCCAGGATTTCTCTTATCGTGCACAATGCGTATCCTTCAGTATTTGTGTCTGGTCATAAACATCCCAAAATCCAGCCTAAATCCCACTTAGTCTAGAGTTCATAGGAGCTTTGCTGGATACCAGAAAAGCAAGGGCCTATCTTCCACAGCCCCGCTGCCTTCGCATTGTGCACTTAGCCTCCCAGGCATTGTTGAAAACTCATCTCACTGCTCGGGAAATGTTACAATTACTAGGCCACATGGCATCTACCGTGCATGTGGTCCCCTATGCTCGCCTCCATATGGACTCTATCCACTCAATGGACTCAGGTTTCAGGCTGCCTATCAGACAAAATAGCAAACACAAGTCGCCTTATTTTGTCTCTCCAATGGTGGCAATCAACCCAAAACCTGTTGGTAGGGTGCCCTTTCCAGCAGCCCCTACCCCATGTCACTCTAACAACAGATGCCTCACAGCTGGGTTGGGGAGCTCACCTGCAAGATCTCTCTACCCAAGGCACCTGGACTCCACAGGAGACCCACTTACATATTGATCTCCTAGAACTCAGAGCAATCTTCTTTGCTCTTTGAGTGTTCCATACTCAGCTAAGCTACAAGACAGTCCTAATTCAGACGGACAATCAAGTAGCTATGTTCTGTCTAAACAAGCAGGGAGGAACAGGCTCTCTGTCGCTTAGCAACGAAGCTTTGCGACATTGGGCCCTCGCCAGAGAACATCAGATTCATCTCCTTGCGGTGTATTTACCAGGCATTCAAAACTCTTGGGCAGACAGACTCAGTCGAGTTCTGCTCCCACATGAATGGTCTCTCCATGCAAACCAGGTAGCAAAAATGTTTTAAATTTGGGGAACCCCGGACATAGACCTCTTTGCAAGTCCACTGAATGCCAGACTTCCCCGGTTCTGTTGCAGAATTACGGCTCAGGGTTCTCAGGCCAGGGATGCTTTCCTCCTCCATTGGGGTCAGGACTTCCTATATGGCTTTCCACCCATTCCCCTAATTCCCAAAACCCTATTCAAGCTTCAGAGAGACAGAGACTGTATGAGTCTCATAGCTCCACATTGGCTATGGCAAGAGTGGTACCCTCTGCTCCTACATCTCTCTCAAGCTTCATCTCTGGATCTCAGATCTGCTCCAGATCTCCTGTCTCAGGAGGACGGGATGTTGTGGCATCCAAATCTCAGGGCCTGGTTGCTGAGAGCCTAGACCTACATGGTCTTAACCTTTCTCAACAAGTAAGGGATATCCTTTATGCTTCCAGGAAACCTTCCACAAGACGCTCTTATGCTTTCAAGTGGAAAAGGTTTTCCATATGATGTTCGCAGAAGGGTCTTGACCCGCTTGTGATACCTCTTAAATCATTACTGGAGTATCTCCTTCATTTATCTAATGCAGGACTTAAGACTAACTCAGTAAGAGTCCATTTAAGTGCTATTTCAGCTTCTTTAAAGCCTTTAAATGGGCAGCCTATTTCCTCTCATCCTCTCATAACGAGATTTATGACGAGCCTTCTGTTAACTAAGCCTCCCATTAGGCCACCACCAGTGGCATGGGACCTGAATCTGGTTCTTGGCCAGCTCATGAAGCCACCTTTTGAACCTTTAGCTACTACCTCCTTGAAATTCCTTTGCAATGAGAAAGATAACTTACCAGGAATCACATCAGCACGGCACATCAGTGAATTGCAAGCATTGGTTGCTGATCCTCCTTATACGAGCTTCCATCATGATAAGGTAGTCCTTAGGATTCATCCACACTTTATGCCAAAGGTGGTCTCACCTTTTCATTTAAACCAAGCAGTTTACCTGCCTGTATTTTTTCCAAGGCCTCATGCTTCAAATGCGGAAAGGAATCTTCATACTTTGGACTGCAAAAGAGCACTTGCCTTTTACTTGCAAAGAACACAGCAACATAGAAAGTCCTCTCAACTCTTTTTTGCATTTGATCCTTCTCATTTGGGACTTCCAGTCTCCAAGAGAACATTGTCCAATTGGATTGCACAATGTATTTCCTTTGCCTATCAGAGTAAGAACCTTTCTCTGGAAGGCCATGTCACAGCTCACAATGTGAGGGCCATGGCAGCCTCAATGGCTCATCTACACTCTGTGTCTATTGACGACATCTGTCGAGAAGCAACTTGGGCCTCGGTTCATACCTTCACAGCTCATTACTGCTTAGACAAGGACTTCCGCCTGGATACCTTGTTTGGTCAGGCTGTTCTACAACACCTGTTCCATACTTAATCAACTCCTACCCACCATTCCCGGTAGGATGCCAGAGATCCATGGGGGGAAGTGGAGCCCTTTCACAAGGGCACACAACCTTTGGAGTCTCTCCCTGGCATCAATAGCTAGGGAGTCCCCATATGTGAAGACTACATTCCTGCTTGTTCCTGAAGATAGTATAGTTACTCACCTGTAACAGGTGATCTCCGGGAACAGCAGGAATTTAGTCTTCACAACCCACCCACCTCCCCTAGAAGTTGTATCTCTCTATCTATCTCTTTCCCTCTCTCTCTCTCTTTGTCTCAGCTTTAAATCTCAACTGGAGAGAGGCAGTTGGGAAAGGCAGGAAGGCAGCATGCAGGTGCTGTGTCATGCTCCCAAAAGCTTTCTAATTGGACGCTGGGGAGCGTTCCCGCGCAGGCTCCGTCGGTACCGACGATACCCATATGTGAAGACTAAATTCCTGCTGTTCCCGGAGATCACCTGTTACAGGTGAGTAACTATGCTTTCTCCAGGAGCAGCAGGAATCAGTCCTCACGACCCTCCCTCCTCCCCTTGGAGTTGCAGTCATATATATATATTTCATTTTGTTTTTTGCTGTCTTTTAGCTATGTCATCAGACTGAGCAAGATGGCACCCTTGGGCGGGAAGGGGACCATGCATGCACACTGCATTCCCAAAGGCTTTCTTTGAAAGCTGGGGAAATGCTCTGCACGAGGGCTCCATTGGTGCCGACATCACCCATATGTGAGGACTGATTCCTGCTGCTCCAGGAGAACACCTGTTACAGGTGAATAACTACTCTTTACAACTATTAGATAAATTGAAGAGTAACAAATCACCTGGGCGGGATGGTATACATCCAAGGGTGTTGAAGGAACTTAAATATGAGATTGCAGACCTACTATGAGTAATCTGTGAACTATCATTAAAATCATCTCTAATACCTGAAGATTGGTGGATCGCCAATTTTTAAAAAGGGTTCCAGGGGTGATCCGGGAAACTACAGACCGGTGAGCCTGATGTCAGTACCGGGAAAAATGGTAGAAATCATCATAAAGCATAAAATTACTCAGCATGTAGATAGTCATGGCCTAATGGGAGACAGCCAACATGGCTTTAGATAAGGAAGATCTTGTCTTACTAATCAAAGGTGAGTCGGTTGATATAGTGTATCTGGACTTTCAGAAAGCCTTTGACAAGGTCCCTCATCAGAGACTTTTGGCAAAACTAAAGAGTCATGGGATAGGAGGCCGTGTACTATTGTGGATCAGGAACTGGTTAAAAGATAGAAAGCAGAGGGTAGGGCTAAATGGCCAATTTTCCCAATGGAGAAAGGTGAATAGTGGTGTACCCCAGGGATCTGTGCTGGGTCCGCTGCTTTTTGACATATTCATAAATGACCTGGAAAGTGGAATAACGAGTGAGGTTATCAAATTTGCAGATGACACAAAACTAAAGTTGTTAAAACCCAAGAGGATTGTGAAAATTGCAAGAGGATCTTGATAAATTGGAAGACAGGGCATCAAAATGGCAGATGAAATTTAATGTGGACAAGTGCAAAGTTATGCACCTAGGGAAGAACAAAGCAAACTATGGTTACACGATGCAAGGTTCCACATTAGGAACCACCTACCCATGTTAAAACCCTCGGTCCAGTGTGCAGCGGCGGCCAAGAGAGCAAATAGAATGCTAGGTATCATAAGGAAAGGAATGGAAAATAAAACAAAAGATATTATAATGCCTCTATATCGTTCCATGGTGAGACCGCACCTTGAATATTGTGTGCAATTCTGGTCGCCGTATCTTAAAAAGGATATAGCGATATTAGAAAAGGTTCAGAGAAGAGCCACCAAAATGGTAAAGGGGATGGAAGGATACTCCTATGAAAAAAGGCTAAAAAGGTTAGGGCTCTTTAACCTGGAAAAGAGACGGCTGAGGGGAGATATGATAGAAGTCTATAAATTAATGAACGGAGTGGAACGGGTAAACGTAGATCAATTTTTTACGTTATCAGAATATAGAAAGGTTAGGGGACATGCAATGAAGCTACAGGGTAAACTATTTAAGACTAATAAAAGAAAATATTTTTTCATTCAACGTGTAATCAAACTCTGGAATTTGTTCCGGAGGATGTAGTAAAGGCTGTTAGTGTAGCTGGGTTTAAAAAAGGTTTGGACAAGTTCCTGGACGAAAGGTCCATAAACCATTATTAAGAAGGGACCCAGGATATCAATGCTTGACCCTTGACCTAGTACAAGCATTGTGACGCCTGTGTCTTTTGGGGAAACTGCTAGGTACTGTCACAACGCCGCCCTGGTGGTTAAAGGTGGCCAAGGCAGGTCGGACATAAATAAAAGTAAAGTTGGGTTTGGTATGTTTCTCTTTCTAGGGCCCAAGGTTGTATAGCCTCGGTAGCATCCTGTATTACCAAAAATACCCAGAGAACAAAAGGTCATCGAGTATAGGGAAAAATAAGGCTTTATTTCCCTTGGTCTGCACAAAGGTTCAAAGGATCGGCTTCAAACACCAACAGAAATCTCCTTACATCAGGTTACAAAAATCACAACTCAGATTCAAAACAAAAACTGTTCTTTTCACAGAAAGGTTACAAAAGCAGGCATTCCTATTTACACCGGTTTTAGTGCTCACTGGTTACACAAGCATTCTACGCTTCCCGTGATGCAATAGCTGCAATCCATGTCTTCCTCTGAAAGGGATTCTACCTCTTCCACTTGCATCGGTTCCTCCAGCAAAGTATCTGAGACAAAGTCAACAGTTCCCGGCAAGCTATAGTTAGGTTTCTCACCCAAATGCTGTATGACCTCCCAGTGTTTGGAGTTTAGCGTGGGGCGTCGGCCATGAGCATTTTTACAGTGTGAATCTCTCTCTTTCTTCCCAGGGTTTACATGCACTTCCTGCAAACCTGGCTTACTTAAAAGTTTCTTATTCAATAAAAACTTTTCATACCTTTTCTTTCGAGCAGTGGGACATGTACAGGGAGCTTCTGTCTCTTGCCCTTTCCATAGGCTGTTTCCAATACAATATGGTTTACCTTGTAACTCTTGCTTCTTTCCTGAGGATGAGGCTTGTGGCCTACTCCTAGGGAGATTCTGCCTTGCTCCAGCAATATGGCTTGTGTTCTGCCCACAGCAATCACAATACAGCTTTTGCGTACCTGAATCTCTTGGACCCTTCTGTAGTCTCTGTCCATTCAGGTTCCTTTGGCTTGTACCTCTTTCCTGCACTCCAGCAGTGTCTGTAGCTTCTGCAGCTCCTGCCGCTCCTTCGGCTTCTGAAGGTTCTGCAGCTTCTCTGCGGCCTTCTCTGCTGCTTCTAGCTTTAAGGCTACTTCTGCCTGTCCAGTCACTTCTGCTCGGCACAGCACTTCTTCCAAAGCTCTCACTGCTCCTACTTCTCCTCCTGCTCCTCCTGTACTCCCTGCTCCTCCTGTTCTCCCTGCTCCTCCTCTCCTCCCTCCAGTCTTTCTGACTTCCTTTAAAAGGAGTTCCTGTCTTCCTGGATTGGAGGCTGGCTGGTTTTAGGTTACACCCTGTAGGGCGTGCATCCTCGGTCTTCCAGAGGTCCCTCTTGCTCCCCCTATCAGGCTCCTGCAAATACTGCAGCTTGTACACGTCTTTTTTCAAGTTTAAAACATTTTCTTCTATGCCCTGCTGGTCTGCTGCATCACAGTACGTATGACCTAGATTGGCCACTGTTGGAAACAGGATACTGGGCTTGATGGACCTTGGTCTGACCCAGTATGGCATATCTTATGTTCTTAAGCTGACTGGGGGGGGGGGTGGCATTGAGAGTGGACGTGAGCTGATACCTGGGATGGTATTTTGACTAGAAGGGGCTGGACAGTGGGGAAGGAGGGGGACTGGAAGGGAATAGACACCAGTGGGAATGCAAGGCGGTTGACATTGGAGGGTACTGGAAAGGGGGTCGATACTGGGGAGGGTTACTGGAACTGGACATGGGCTGATGGAAGGAAGTGAAGAAAACAAAAGAAGAGATAAGAAATGGCAGATGGACCGCAGACCACAGAAAGAGAGCTAAGAGAAGACAGGAAAGCAGAAGCCTCAGATCGGGACCAGCATGATCATAGAATAAAATGGTCAGACAACAAAGGTAGAAAAAATAATTTTATTTAATTTTAGTGATTGGACTTTGTGCTATCTTTATATTTTACACAGTATGGGGTAGCTGCATCTCTTATTTATCTGATGTTGCACTGCATGCGGAGTCTGGCTTCTTGGGATTTCAGTTTAAATTTTTATTTTTACTTTAGATTGTGGTTACTTATTCTGTACTTGGTGAGGGTCTGTGTTCTGAGTGTGTGACTGAGGCCAGGTGTTCTCTTAACATGTAGTTTGTACATAAAGATTTATACTGTACTGTAGTAATTTGACTTGTTCATCTTTTCATATAGGTGTATGGATGTTCCATGGCCCACTGAAGTGTTTACAGTGACCTTTTTTTACATGGGCTCCTTATGTGAGTTTTGGAATTTGGTGCTGATATGGTATGGTATGGTAGATGTGCTCTTTGTTGTAGGATTTTGTATTAGTTCACAATATGCCTGGTACTGGATAATGTTTGTTGTTAGTGAGATGATCAGATGAGATTTTTTTTTTAAGATATTGAGTTCTGTGGATGAATGTCCCTGTTCTGCTCTGCACCCACTGTGGATGCAAAATATATGTTGAGAAGGGAAAAGCAAGAACCATAATGCAGTTTGTAACAACAAAATTAAAATGAGTTATAATTTGGTTTTTTAAACTGTGCTGTTGGTTCTTGCTCTCTTTCAGTTCCTTGGTGTGTAAACATCTTGCATTTCCTCCATATAATCTAATCAGTTTTTTGGTTTGGTTCAGTCCCTGACTGGAGCTCTGAAAAAGCCACGCCCACCTCTGGGGGGGGAGGGGTGCCTTCTCATCCTTCGCCTCAGGCAACAGCTTGCCTTGAGCCTCCCTTGAAGAAGTTCAAAATGCTATCCCTTGGAACATTGCTGCCCTAGTGGGGAGATTGTCTATGCTCCTTGGATCTCAAAGATGCCTATAACCACATCCTGATCCATCCCCAGCACTGTCAGTACCTCCACTTTGTCATCGGAAGATACCACTTGTAATACAGGGTGCTCCCCTTTGGCCTTTCCTTGGCCCCCCTGGTGTTCACCTAGTGCCTGGCGGTAGTCGCTGCTCATCTCCGCTTGCTGGGAGTCTTTGTCTTCCCCTGTCTGGACGACTGTCTCCTAAAGGGAAGCTCACCAGAGGAAGTCCGTCACATGGCCCACTGCACCATCATGGTGCTGTAGCATCTAAGGTTCATGATCAACTTCCCCAAGTCGCATCTGCACCTGACTCAGTGTCTGGAGTTCATAGGAGCTCTTCTGGACTCAACTCAGGCCAGGACCTTCCTCCCTCTGGACTGAGCTCAGCATCTCGTGACCCTAGCAAAAGAGGTGCAGGGTTGCTCAATGGCATCCTCCCGTCTCATGCTGCACCTATTGCGGCACATGGCATCGAGGATTCACGTAACCCCAGAGACCCATCTACATATGCGACAGGCCCAGTGGACTCTCAGCTCTCAGTGGACTCAGGCTATGGGCCATCTGGAGGACCGGGTCCTGGTTACCCAGCCCCTTATGGCCTCCCTTGCCTGGAATAATCAACACGTCTCCTCTGACTCGGCAGGACGTACAGGGCTGTGACTTAAATTGACCCTGTATGTCCTGCCGGGCTGGCCCATCCTCCACTCCGCTCAGACTCTGCCCCCTCCCGTCCCCCGCCAGCTCTCCGCATCCTGCTACTCTGGGTGTGCAGGGAGAGCTGAAGGGGGAATCAGGTCAGCCCTGCAACCCACATCTCTGCATTGGGCCCATAGTGTATTTGAATTTTCAGAAAGCCTTTGATAGAGTCCCTCATGAGAGTCTTTTGGGGAAATTGAAAAGTCATGGGATAGGAGGCAGTGTACTATTTGTGGATTAGGAACTGGTTAAAAGATAGAAAACAGAGTAGGGCTAAATGGAGAATTTCTCAATGGAGAAAGGTGAATAGTGGAGTACCCCAGGGATCTGTGCTGGGCCCACTGCTTTTTTATTTAGTTTTGTTTTTATTTTTATTGACAGAAACCAACAATACACTACAATGCCCAACCGGGCCAATTCACCTGCATTCAAAATTTTGTTTTGCATATATTTCCCCCCCCCTTTCCCCTTTCGCCCTCTGTTTAGCTAAACACAATAGTCTGCGAGCTTAGTATATTGTGTTCCCCCTCCCCCTAACGTCTGGAGCTCCCCTTACTCTCTTAGATATCCCTCCGCCACCTCTGTAACCACTCTCACACCCCTTTCCATTGGCTTTGTACCATTCTGCCCGCCCATGTTTGGTAGCTGTTATAGAGTGCATAAGATAGAGATTACCCAACCTCCTTAAAAAAAAAACGTATCTACGGCACAGCGGGCTGTCCCAATTGTGCCGCCAACTTGCAGCTCACTGCCGCAATACAGTTGGATTATGCCCCGCTGATGCTTGGGGACCGTCTCCATTTCACGGAACAGAAATACTGTCTTCGGTCATCTGTTCAGCTGTATCCCCACACCATTTCCTCTATATTATCGAGCATTTGCCTCCAGTATTGTTGTGCTGCCCGGCATTCCCACCACATGTGTAATAGTGAGCCCTGTTCCCCATAGTTCCACCAGCAATCTGGTGTCCATCTTACTTCCGCTCTATGGAGGCATATGTGGTTAAGGTACCACTGCATGAGCAATTTATACCTATTTTCCACCAGATTCGCCGCTTTGGACATCTTGGCAGTGTTCATAGCGATCTGTTCCCAGTTGTTATCCCCCCCAACGCACCCCTAAATCTCTTTCCCATTGCCCCCTTTAGGGTGGTTTATAGTCCTCATCAGAACCCAGTCCCCTATATAGTCTTGATATTATTCCTTTAGAGCCTAGTGTCCTGAAGCACGTCCCCTAAAATCAAGTCCGCTCCTTCCTGAGATCCTATTGCACTTCAAACTGGCATAGGAAGTGGTGCAACTGTATGTAGTTTCCTCATTATCCAGCTGATATAGGTCCCTCATCCCCTAGAATGGCCATGGCTTTCCTCCTTGTGAGATCTGCCCGATCTGTGTTAAGCCATGTGCCACCCATTTCCTCCAGATCCTAGGATCTGGCCCTTCTTCTGTGAAACAATCTGCTCTTGGTGTCGTTGCTGCAATGCATTTACCCCCTAGGAGGACCTGTCTATAGCAGTACCAATACCCCAGGATCTCCAGGAACAAGAAGGAATGTAGTCTTCACATATGGATGATGTCGGCACCGACAGAGCCCATGCGGGAACGCTCCACAGCATCCAATTCGAAAGCTATTGGGAGCACTTCACTGCACCTGCACAACTGCCTTCCCAACTCCCTCTCTTCAGTTCTTCATTTTCCGCGGAGCTAGCAGAAAGCAAATCTTGTTACCACAGAAACAACTTATTTTTTTGTGGATAGCTTCTGCCTTCCTGTTGACACTGACACCTTCAAAGACATCGCCGGTTCCCTTATTCTATTTTTTTCAGGTCTGAAGGCATGGAGAAACCAGCTAGTGGTTTCAAAAAATGTTCAAGTGTGCTAGCACCATATCAGCAACTGATACAACCGAGTGGTGTCTGAAATGCCATGGCCACTAGCCAACAGACTGTCCCCTCTGTCAAAAGATGACTAAAAAAGGCCTACAGAACTGGGCCTCTAAATTTGGGACATTCTTCGCCTCAGATACGGTATTGTTGGCGTCCACTTCATCGAGGGCCTCATCCTCCTCCCATGGATCCTAGGTATCCTTAAAGTCCAAGTACAAGTCCACATTGAACAAAACCTCCAGAGGTAGATCTCGCTCAGAGCATCGAGATCCCCTGGGTGTTGCCTTGGAGGTGGATTGGCCTGCCAAACAACCCCAGCGGGAGGCCCTGACCTCCAAAGCCATCGTTTAGTTAATTTTCCTAAGGCTCAGTCCGTGGGTTCGAAGGAAATGTTTAAAAAATATACGACTGAAATATTGGGGGTTCCTGTTGAGTCACATCCACCTCTGGTCAAGGCATATTATTTGTCTGTTAGGAAAAAAGTGGAGGGAGGTGGAAATATACCTGGAGTAGATGTGGCTGACTCTTTAGACGTATCTGCTATGTTAGAAACTTCTTTAATTGACACTGTTATTCCAGCTACTTTAATTGTAACCTTTGCATTAACCTCTGATAGGGACTGGTTCCTTAAAATGTTCTTTTGTAAACGAGATGCTGTATTTCTTGGTTTGACTGTCCGGGTTTTTCCCGACTTCTCTAGGGAGACCCAGAAACGTAGGCAGGAGTTTTTTCTCTTACGTCCAGGTATATTGTTGTTGGGGGTCAGTTTTTTCTTAAGTTTCCTTCTAAATGTATGGTTAAATTGAATTCCATTACATATGTTTTTTATGATCCATCCCAGCTGCTTGCTTTCATAAATGCCCGCCGCCCCTCTGACGCAGTATAGGTTCTACTGCATAGTGTATTTACCTGGCTGTTACCCTTCAGCTTATTTTCCTTCATTTATTGTTTCTTATTTCAATCCTAGTTGGATCCTCCCTCTTAGTTGTGGGCCGTAGAAGGAACAGGAATGTTTATATTTTCTTGCTATGTTTATTTTCCTGTTGGGCTGGATGTTTGCCCTAACTTTTGTCATCTGTATCCTTATTGCCATTCAAGTTTTTGTATGCTTGGATTTATTGTAAAACTATAAATAGAAAAAAACAAAAAAAAGCCATCGAGGAGCCCCAGGCTGCTCCCGAGGCCTTGACCTCCAGAGAGCTACTGGTGCCATGTTCTGGAACGGTAGTGCAAATACCCACAACCGATACCCAGGCATTGACAACCTCGATGGACCAGTGCATACTGGCCATTGAGCAGAGCTTAACAACTCTCGTAGCAGCCTCGGTACCTATGAAGCCATTAATTTCAGGCATCGCCCAGTCAATACTGGTTCGGGTACTGAGATCGACACCGGTTCTGGGCACGACATCAGGGCTGCTCCAGATGCTTCCACCCATGCCCTCCCTTGAAACTATCACTGATGCCAGTACCAAGCCCAAGCAGCTTACCAAGGCTGATACCTCGGAGCATCGGTGCTGGCGTTTAGCATCGGGCAAACACCATGCTGTCGATACTTTGAGTCCTCTGATTCCGATTCTTCTGTTTTGAATGTGGAGTCACTCGATTCACGAGGGCCCCGGGATCTTCCTTCGGACCCTTCCCCACCTCAAGAATGACATGTGTCGCCTCCAGAAGACCTGTCCTTCCAGGAGTTTATTTGAGACCTAGCTAAGGGTCCCTCTATTATGGTAACATCAGAGAAGGAACCAAGGACGGAGGAATTAGAAATCCTCCAATACCCTAGAGCACCCAAAGAGGCTGGGACCACCAGTGCACCACATCCTTTATGACCTTATGCTCTGTATGTGGAAAAATCCCCTCGGTCTCACCTCACAGTCAACGTCTCGATACCATGTATCAAATACCGGAGTGTCCCGGCTTCCAAAAGCCGCAACTTCCCCACCACTCCATGGTGGTTGAATCGGCGTTGTGCTGAATCAAAAGCTCAAAAACTCACTCTAATCCTCCAGGTAGAGAATAAAAACTCTGTGTCGATGCTTCTAGGCATCCATGCTCTCTTCTAGGATCAACTCCTATATCCTCTACATGGGAATGTTCCTCAAGGAGGTGTCTAGGGATTATTGTTTATTTAGCATTTGATATACCGCCCTCCATTACATCGGGGGGGCTAACAATACAATAAATGTATAGGAAAAGGAAATGAAGTTACAATCTTTGTTCAGGAAAGAAAGAGAAAAGAAAACTTTAAACATTAACTTGGCAGAGAATGGGAAATAGAGAGTTAGGGGGGAAGGTTAAAGGCTGAGGAAAAGAGGTGGGTTTTCAGTAGGGATCGGAACTTAGGGTAGGACTCCTCCAGTCGAAGGGCAGGGGGCAGAGAGTTCCATAGGGAGGGACCGAGGTAGAAGAAGGCCGAATGTCTAGTTGATTGGAGATGCACCTGTGAGGGGGAAGGCAGGTGTAGGCGATTTAGGTGGATAGAGCGGAGACTGCGAGATGGTGTGTGAAATGTTAATAGATCGGCCAGGTACTGGGGTCTGGGATCCCAGATGACAAGAGAGCAGATTATCTTGTCCTAGTCAAGCATAGCCAAATGGTTTTGAAGTTTGTCAATAGGGCTACCTACGATGCTTTTGAATGCACAAGCAGGGCCTCAGCAATATGCATTGGTGCACGTCGAAGCTTCAAGCCTCAGATCTTGAACAGTGGGTTCAAGATAAGCTGTCAACATACCTTGCACAGGGGAAAACCTCTTTGGCAAAGACTGGCAAGATAAGGCCTCTCAGAGTCAGAAAGCACTACCCAAAAAGACTGTCCAGGACAACAGCTGACTGCTAGAAAAAAGACACGTGCAAAGATTTTCTACAATAATAAGAAGAGATTCTATTCTTCTTATCCTACTGCTTCTCAGTACCAGGGTCAGGCACCACAGAAGAGGCAGTAGCCTCCTAAGCAACAGAAGAAGCCACAGGTGGCTAAATCTCAACCAGCTCCTCAGCCACAGTCTGCGCCTGGTTTATGACTCTTTTTCTAGAGAACATTGCCACCCTGCTTCTAGAGGACCCCCATTCCCTCCACATAGCAGGCAGACTGTGTCACTACACCCACAAATGGCATCTCATCACCTCAGAGCAGTGGACACTCACCATAGTCCAGGAAGGGTACAGACTTCATCTACAAACTCTTCCCCCCTCCACTTTCAAGGGGGAATATCAAACGCAACCCCCACACACTGCTCTCCTGTAGGACAAAGTGTCTTCTCTTCTGTCTTAGAGCACTATAGAGGATCTCCCAATAACCTAACATGGAATGGGCTTCTATTTTCTGTACTTTCTCATTCCAAAGAAAACTGGAGGATACAGGCCCATTCTAGACCTCAGAAACCTCAACAAGTTTCTAGTCCACGAAAAGTTCAAGATGATCTCTCTCGGGACTCTTTTTCCCTACCTCCAGAGTCAGGACTGGCTCTGTTCTCTAGTTCTGAAAGAAGTGTACACACATATCCTTATCCATCCAGAACATAGGAAATATCTACGCTTCACCTTTAAAGGAAAACATTATCAATACAGAGTCCTTCCCTTCGGACTTGCCTCTGCCCCAAGAGTCGTCACAAAGTGCATGGTGGTCGTGGCCTTATACCTAAAATCTCTGGGGATATTCGTCTTCCCTTACTTAGACTACTGGCTGATAAAAGCACACACCTTCCAGGAGGTACTGCTTTCCTTGTATCATACCATCACAGTACTACAACACTTGGGATTTGTAAACTTGATAAACTTCCCAAAATCCCAGTTCGCTCCATTTCAAAAGCTAGAGTTCACCAGAGCCCTTCTAAACACCCAACAGTCCAGGGCATTTCTGCCCCAGCTCCATTTTGCCTGTCTAGTCAAACTAGTGTACCAGATGCTTCTACGAGACCATCTGACTGCTCGAGAGATGCTGCAGCTCATTGGGCACATGGCCTCTATGGTGAATGTCATTCCATATACTGGACTACAGATGTGGACAGCCCAGTGAACTCTTGCCTCCCAGTGGAAGCAGGACTCGGGCCATCTCCAGGACAGGATCCAAGTCGCTGCCCCTATAACCATATCTCTTCAGTGGTAGTGTTCTCCAGAAAATCTGCTCGTAGGACCACCTTTTTAGATGCCACACTTCAATGCACCCTGACGACAGATGCCTCCAAACTGGGTTGGGGAGCACACCTGGTCAACCTGTCCACACAAGGGCTCTGGACAACGCAAGAGTCACAACTCCAAATCAATCTCCTGGAACTTCGTGCTATCTCTAATGCCCTCCGGGTGTTTCAACATCATCTCAGCTCACCACAGATCCTGGTCAGGACAGGCAATTAGATTGCCATGTTCTGTATGAACAAGCAGGGAGGGAGAGGCTCATGGGCCCTCTGCAAGGAAGCTCTCCACCTGTGGTCTTTTGCCATTTCTTGTCAGATACACCTCCAAGTGGTGTACCTCCCGGGGGAGTTCAATGTCTTGGAAGACAAGCTCAGTCAGATCCTTCTTCCCCACGAATGGTCTCTCCATCTGGACACAACGTCCTGCATCTTCCAGATCTGGGGAATTTCAGACATTTGCGATTCTGAAAAATGCCAAGCTCCCTCGTTTCTGCACAAGAACTCCAACATCCAGTAATCAACAGGAGGATGCCTTCCACTTACACTGGGGTCAGGGTCTGCCTTATGCTTTCCCTCCTATACCCCTCATTCCCAGGAAACTTTTCAAGCTTCAGTCTGACAGCTCCATGATTCTCATAGCCCTTCACTGGCTGCAGCAACCGTGGTTTCCACAGCTACTGCATCTGACTTAGACTCATCCTCTGCGATTGGGATCTGTGCCCAATCTCCTCTTCCAAAACAACGGCTCAGTACTCCATCCCAATCCACAGTCTCTCCGTCTCACAGCTTGGCTGTTGAGAGCATAGCATTACAAGGCTTCGACCTTACACAAGAGGTTAAGGAGATCCTTCTGGCTTCTAGAAAGCCCTCCACCAGATGTTCATATGCTTTTAAGTGATGTGGATTCTCTGCCTGGTATTTCCAGAAAGATCACAATCTCTTTTCTGCCCCAGTGGAGTCACTCCTCCATTTTCTCCTCCACCTGTCTTTGACAGGTCTGAAAACCAACTCAGTGAGAGTCCACCTCATTGCCATTGTGGCCTCTTACCACCTATTGGATGGACAGCCCATCTCCTCACAGCTGCTAGTAGTGCATTTCATGAGAGTTCTCTTGCTGTCCAAACCACCCATTAAGCCACTTCTGGTGGCTTAGGTCCTCAATGTCATTCTAGCGCAGCTTCTCAAACTGCCCTTTGAACCATTAGCCACAACCTCACTAAAGTTCCTGTCTTGGAAGGTGCTCTTCCTAATTGCCCTCACCTCAGCTAGACATATTAGTGAGCTTCGGGCTTTGGTGGTGGATCCACCCTATACCCAGATCCACCATGACAAAGTCGTCCTTCGGACCCACCCACACTTTATGCCAAAGGTGGTGTCTCCTTTCCATTTAAACCAGTCTTCTTTCCTATACCACATGCATCTTGAGCTGATGCAACTGCAAACGTGTGTTGACTTTCTGTCTCCCAGGGACCAGAGATCATTGTAAAGCCTCACTGTTGTTTATCTCATTTGACCCTAGTCACATGAGTCTACCTGTATCTAAACATACACTCTCCAGATGGATAGCGGACTGCATTTCATTCACTTATGACAAAGCGGGACTCTCTCTCAAAGGGCATGTCACCGCTCACAACGTTCGCACCATGGCAACTTTGATGGCAAACCTACACAGTAAATTAAATACACACAACACGACCCTTTATAACCCCAATACTTTCCTAACACCTTAATAATCAAATACCATCATTTTAAACTTTCAACATGCTATATGTCGGGTATATAGAGACCTCAGGGAAGCTCATTCCTTACATCTGGCGAACTGTGTCACCATAGGATAGAGCCTAGAACTCTTACATCACAGGTCTCACCCTTTAAACTTTAATCTAATTGTATCAAACCTAGAAAGCTATCACACTATATCCAAAAAAAGTACTTTTAAAGGATTCGAACAACAATTAAAACCAATCTTTTTTTATCTAAATTTTTTGAAAATATTTTAGAGAAAAGTTTTAAAGTAAAGTGCAGTTTACTTTAAAACTTTTCTCTAAAATATTTTCAAAAAATTTAGATAAAAAAAGATTGGTTTTAATTGAGTCAGAAAGGATTAAAGTTTTGCAAGAAACAAAATTTGCTGTAGAATCTCTATGGATTGAAATTCCATGTAAAAAGGGGAAGGCGATGGCAGTGGGGGTGTACTATCGTCCGCCTGGCCAGAATGAACAAATGGATGATGAAATGCTCAAAGAAATCAAGGAAGCTAGCAAAAGTTACAGTGCAGTAATAATAATGGGTGATTTCAATTACCCCGGCATCGACTGGGTCAGTGTCACAGCAGGACATGCTAGGGAGATAAAGTTCCTAGATGAAATAAATGACTGCTTCTTGGAGCAGCTGGTTCATGAACCGACCAGAGGAGAAGCCATATTAGACCTAGTCTTAGTGGAACACCAGATCTAGTGCAAGAGATAAGGGTGTTGGGGCCACTTGGCAATAGTGATCATAGCATGATCGCCTTTGATTTAATTAGTAGAGGAGGGATAGTAAGGAAATCCACAGTACTACCCTTTAACTTTCGAAAGGGAGACTATGATAAAATGAGGAAAACAGTTAAGAAAAAACTAAAAGGAGCAGTTGCAAAGGTTAAAGACGTACATCAAGCTTGGATGTTGTTGAAAAATACTATCTTGGAAGCCCAGACCAGCTATATTCCACACTTTAAGAAAAGTGGAAGGAAGTCCAAAAGGTGAGGTCAGAGAGGCTGTTGTTGCCAAAAAAGCATCTTTCAGGAAATGGAAAAAAGAGCCAAATGATGAAACCTGGAAACAGCACAAGCACTGGCAAGTCAAATGCAAGGCATTGATAAGGCAGGCAAAGAGAGAATTTGAGAAGAAGCTTGCTGCGGAAGCAAAAACACGAAATAAAGACCTTTTCAAGTACATTCGTAGCAAAAAACCTGTGAGAGAGTCAGTTGGTCCATTAGATGATAAAGGGGTTAAAGGAGCACTAAGAGGCGACAAGGCGATAGCGGAGAGACTGAATGAATTCTTTGCTTCAGTCTTTACTGAGGAAGATGTAGGGATGTTACCCATGACTGAAGTGGTATTTAAAGGTGCGGAAGAATTGAAGGAAATATCAATACATCGGGAAGATGTCTTACAACTATTAGATAAACTGAAGAGTAGCAAATCACCTGGGCCGGATGGTATAAATCCAAGGGTGTTGAAAGAACTGAAATATGAGATTGCAGACCTGCTATTAGTAATCTGTGAACTATCATTAAAATCATCTCTAATACCTGAAGATTGGAGGATCCCCAATGTAACACCAATTTTTAAAAAGGGTTCCAGTGGTGATCCGGGAAACTACAGACCGGTGAGCCTGACGTCAGTACCTGGAAAAATGGTAGAAACCATCATAAAGAATAAAATTACTCAGCATGTAGATAGTCACGACCTAATGGGAGACAGCCAACATGGCTTTAGACAAGGAAGATCTTGTCTTACTAATCTGTTATGTTTTTTTGAAGGAGTGAATAAACAGGTGGACAAAGGTGAGTCGGTTGATATTGTGTATCTGGACTTTCAGAAAGCCTTTGACAAGGTCCCTCATCAGAGATGTTTGGCAAACCTAAAGAGTCATGGGATAGGAGGCAGTGTACTATTGTGGATCAGGAACTGGTTAAAAGATAGAAAGCAGAGGGTAGGGCTAAATGGCCAATTTTCCCAATGGAGAAAGGTGAATAGTGGTGTACCCCAGGGATCAGTGCTGGGTCCGCTGCTTTTTGACATATTCATAAATGACCTGGAAAGTGGAATAACGAGTGAGGTTATCAAATTTGCAGATGACACAAAACTATTTAAAGTTGTTAAAACCCAAGAGGATTGTGAAAAATTGCAAGAGGATCTTGATAAATTGGAAGACTGGGCATCAAAATGGCAGATGAAATTTAATGTGGACAAGTGCAAGGTTATGCACCTAGGGAAGAACAACCCAAACTATGGTTACACGATGCAAGGTTCCACATTAGGAACCACCACCCAGGAAAAAGTTTTAGGCGTCATTGTGGATACCATGTTCAAACCCTCGGCCCAGTGTGCAGCGGCAGCCAAGAGAGCAAATAGAATGCTAGGTATGATAAGGAAAGGAATGGAAAACAAAACAAAAGATATTATAATGCCTCTATATCATTCCATGGTGAGACCGCACCTTGAATATTGTGTGCAATTCTGGTCGCCGTATCTTAAAAAGGATATAGCGATTTTAGAAAAGGTTTAGAGAAGAGCCACCAAAATGGTAAAGGGGATGGAAGGATACTCCTATGAGGAAAGGCTAAAAAGGTTAGGGCTCTTTAAACTGGAAAAGAGACGGCTGAGGGGAGATATAATAGAAGTCTATAAATTAATGAACGGAGTGGAACAGGTAAACGTAGGTCGATTGTTTACGTTATCAGAATATAGAAAGACTAGGGGACATGCAATGAAGCTACAGGGTAAACTATTTAAGACTAATAAAAGAAAATATTTTTTCACTCAACGTGTAATCAAACTCTGGAATTTGTTACCGGAGGATGTAGTAAAGGCTGTTAGTGTAGCTGGGTTTAAAAAAGGTTTGGACAAGTTCCTGGAGGAAAGGTCCATAAACCATTATTAAGAAGTGACCGAAGATATCAATGCTTGACCCAGTACAAGCATTGTGGAACTTGTGACTCTTGGGGAAACTGCTAGGTACATATGACCTAGATTGGCCACTGTTGGAAACAGAATACTGGGCTTGATGGACCTTGGTCTGACCCAGTATGGCATATCTTATGTTCTTATGTTCTTATGGCTTGTCCCCGGAAAAAGTTGATTTTTCTTCTCTGAGTTTCATACTTGCCTCCAGCATTGCACCAGTACTCTTCCCACCACCAGACCTTGCTGCCTTGGCATCGAGTTCGGGTCTTTTTGCACTTTTCTTTATCTTTAATTTTCTGGCTTCTTCGCGCCTTTTTTCCCCAACTGGCAGCCCAGCAAGTCTTTGACCTCGCGGGGGTACTTTATTCCCCCATGGCTTTAAGAAGTGTGATCGGTGCTCAAAAATGATGTCTTTAACTGACACAAACTACTGCTGTCTCCGCTGCCTCGGGCCAGACCACAACCCGGCAGCATGCGGTCTATGCAAAAGGATGTCCAGCAAAGCCCTCAAGACCTGCCAGCAGCAACATGATACGTTTTTCCCTGAGTCCCCGGTGCCTCCAAGGGCCAGAGCCTCGGGTCTGAAGCCTCGACACCTCGGGTGGACCCCACTGATTCTGAGCCTTGCCATGGGTCTTCAGAAAAGGGGTCTCCCTCAAGGGAACCAAGAAAGAAGAAGAAAGCCTCGAAGGCAGTGTCCTTGGATGGATCCGACCAGCCGGATGCATCCCAAGACAGGTCCCACAGTCCGAGACACTTGTCCGAGGGATCAGAGAAGGAGCAGCCTGCAATTGACCCCAGAAGGATTTGACCTCAGACTGGCCTCGGTTCCCAGGCAGCATCGTTGTCGAGGATTCCCCTTCAGGGGAGCTGATGTCGGGCCCGAGTGCCTGTGCTTCTAGAATGGTGACCCTGGAGCACAGTTTGTCAGCCTTCATGGACCAGCAGTGGGCACTGTTGTCCGGTACAACCAGTTCATCTGCCCTGACCACCGGGCCCTCAACGTCGAAGACATCCCCGGAGGCCGAGCCGATTCTTGAGGTCCTTCAGCCTTGAGTCTATCCTCGGCCGAGGTATTGATCCGATTTCCGCTGGAGGGGACCGCAATCATCCCTGGCAAGTTTGTTCAGCACCGGCCCCAGAGCATCTGGAGGCCATGGGCCGGGGTCAACCTCGAAGCCCATGGACCATCCCTCCTACGAGTCCTCGACATACTTCTCTGAGTGGGAGATGAAGGATGAGGAATCCCCCGATAGCCGTCACCAGCGCGATGTCCCCTCAGACTCTCCCGTCTTGAAGCCTCGGCGGCGGTCCCTGCCGGAGTATATGGGCTTCTTTGATTTCGTCAAGGATATGTCTAAGGCCCTGGCATTCACTATGGAGTCGGAGAAGGAACCTCGGGCTGATGAGCTGGAAATCCTCCAGTACAAGGCTTCTCCTAGGGAATCACTCACAGCGCCCATCCATCCCATCCTGGAACAGCTGATGCTCTCTCTGTGGGAGACACCGGCATCGGTGCTGGTGGTGAGCAAGTGGCTCGACTTGATGGATCGAGTCCATCGGAGCCCGGGCTTCCAGAAATCACAGCTGCCGCATAACTCCATGGTGGTGGAATTGGCCATGCATCGGCTGAAAAGTCAGAAGACACACGCCTCAGTGCCCCCCGGCAGAGAGGCCTGCACCTTGGATGCCCTCAGCAGAAAGTGTTACCAGGGCTCGATGCTGATCAGCTGCATCCAGGCCTGCCAGTTATACATGGTCATGTACCTGAGAGACCTGGCGAAGGAAATCGCCGGGTTCTCAGCTGGTCTCTCCGAGGAACCCCTGCAGCAGTTCAAGAACCTGGCCAAAGCCGCCTGTGAGTGCTCCAAGTTTGTCTCAGGCAGCATATGACGGTTTCGAGTTGGCGGCTCAAGTAGCTGCGGCGGGCATTGGTGCATGACGCCAAGCTTGGCTACAGTTGTCTGACCTCAATCAGTGGGTTCAGGACAAATGGTCAATGTCCTATGCCAAGGAGAGAAGCTCTTTGACAAACTCATGAATGACAAGGTTGCCGAGCTGGAGACCGAATTCATGACGAGGACCAGGCTCTCTAAAAAGACTGCTACCCCTCACCGACGGAAGGGCTCAGGTAAAAAGTCCTTCTACCTGCTTACAGAAACTACCCACCTTTTCAGGCCTCCCCGGCTCCCCAACAGGGTCAGCAGGCCAAGGAACATGGGCATGGTCCTTGTAAGCAGAAGGCTCCAAAACCCACGGCACCGGCCCCTGCCCAGCCAGGGGAGAGTTTTTGATTCCTTGGACATAGCCTCTTTATCCTAAGAAGGTCAGCAGTTCACAGGGGGACATCTGACCCACTATGTCCAGAGGTGGTTGTCCATCACCACTGACTCCTGGGCACTTCGGGTAGTCAGAGAGGGGTTACCTCTTCCACCTGACTCAGACACCTCCCCTTATTTTCCAGAAGAGTCCCTCAGGTCTCCCCTCTACCGGGACCTTCTACTGAAAGATCTGGCAGGTCTTCTCAAGGACAAAGCTGTGGAACCGGTACCCCACTATCTCAAGGGCAAGGGGTTCTACTCCAGGTACTTCCTCGTGCCCAAAGGACAGGGGGTCTACGGGTACACCAGGCTCGACCTGCGCAACCTCAACCAGTTCCTGGTGAGGGAGAAGTTCAAGATGCTCTCCCTTGGAACATTGCT
The DNA here is from genome assembly GCA_033557465.1 of Ichthyophis bannanicus. Classification (NCBI taxonomy): domain Eukaryota; kingdom Metazoa; phylum Chordata; class Amphibia; order Gymnophiona; family Ichthyophiidae; genus Ichthyophis; species Ichthyophis bannanicus. Next base: position 1,337,083,614 of record CM066032.1, on the reverse strand, counting down.
GCCATACTTCCAGCAGGGAGATTGGCTGTGCTCCTTAGACCTCAAGGATGCCTATACCCACATCCTCATTCACCCCAACCACAGGCAGTACCTGCGATTCATATTGGGACGTGGGCACTATCAGTACAGGGTGCTGCCTTTCAGCTTGGCCTCCTCCCCAAGGGTCTTCACAATATGCCTGGCAGTCATTGCCTCCTTCTTCCGCTTCCACAGGGTCTTTATCTTCCCCTACCTGGAAGGCCAGCAATGAGATGGATCGATACAATAACAGCAGCTACGGGTACTGTGGTGAAGAATGCCCTCCAGAGGAGATGGAGATTGAAGAAAATCCTGAAAAGCGAAAGGATTTACACAGGATTTTCAATCCTAGAAGGAAAAAAACACACTGCTCTGCTGAGCTGAGCACAGACACCAGCCCAGGGGAGGAGTTAGGCAATGCTGATTGGGCACACCCAGGGGTTGGACAAGGTGTGCCGGGAAGAGAATCCCTTTTTAAAGCTTTGAACAAGGCTGCTAAGCAGATTACGTGTGAGAGAGGGTCCGAGCCAAGGAAGCAGTTTGGCTGGAAGAGTGGGTCTGAGACCAGGAAGCAGTTTGGCTGTACGAGTGAGTCTGGAAGATTTGAGAGTGTTTGGAAAGGTTCTGCAAGGAGTTCTAAACGTGCTGTTAAGAGGAGTCCTGTGAGGAATGGACTGAGCCATGTTTTAGATTCCTGGGAGAAGACAGAACCCTGGAATAGAAAGCCTCAAAGGCAGGCACACTTTGAAGAAAACTCATTCTACAGGATAGAGCCTGGACCTGGAAAGCCCAGAAAAACCCACACCTGGAAAGCTCTTGAGCTACTAAAGAGGAGAGGAGCCTGGCAGAAAGAAGGCAGTTCTGATACAAGCCAAGATAGAGAAGGTAAAGCACAACTTCCTATTTTTAGGGCTTTCTTGAAGGAACCTGATCATTGCCCTGAACTGTTTAAGCCGTGGGCTGCAGTGGGAACAGTTAGTGACGGGGAGAAGGGCATAGTATTTGCTGACAACTGCCAATCTGATAATAAGCAGGCTGAATTGCTCTTCCAAGAATTTAAGCAGTTTCTAGAACTGAAAGTAGGAAAACAGCAAAAGCTTAATGAAGATAGTAGTTCTGTTAAGTCAGAGGATTTGATGCAGGTAGAAAATGATTTACCTACCGTAAGCACTGACCCTTGTAGCATGGACTGCTCTATATGCTGTAAAGAATAGCAGTATAAAAGAAGCTTTGCACATTGTATGAAAGGAATACAAAACGTTGCTGTTTCTGCTGCCTGTGCCATGAAGAGTTAATTATTTGCACCTGTGTTCTGAACCCACGCTGTGAGAAGAACAGCTGGTATTATGAGGCTGCAATGTTCATAAGCTACCCCTCGAGGCAGAGCTGAGTTAAGCTCCTCTATAGATGAAAAGCTGAAGTTAAAGCTAATTCTATTTCAGTTGTCATAAGTTCCTGATTACTTCTGTTTGTGTTAAAAGTGCACCCTTTACGTTTATGTATTTGAATTTTGATGCGCTGGAGAAACATCCCCAATACAAATAAATATTTCTTGCAAGTCTTACCATCTTTGTCGCAACTACACTTCATTCCCGAGAGAAAAGAGAGTGAACTACAATTCCCATCATCCCTAGGGAACAGTTTACCTCTAATCCTAAGGGACAATAAGTCCACTCCTGCCTGTTAGCTCCAGGGCGCAGGCAGGAGCGTTGCAGTACCAGTCTGTCAACAATGAGCCGCCTGACTGAAGACCGAACACAATTTAGGATAGCTATCCAGAGGGTCGCCATGAGTCGACTCCGACTCGACGGCACAACCTGGATGACTGGCTCATAAAGGGAGGCATGGCCGCAGAGGTGCAGCAGGCCACTGCATGCATCATCCAGGTCCTGCAGCACTTGGGCTTTGTCATAAATTACCCCAAGTCTCATCTCCTTCCGACACAATGGGGCATGTTTACTAAAAACCGCTAATTAGCGCGCCGCAAAATAGCGCATTAAAAGCGGTACTTAAGAGCACTTAAACGCCCCGCAAACGTGCGATGAAGCCCCGCACACTTGCGCGTCACAGTAACGGGTGCCGCACAAGTACGTGCCCGCAAATGTCCGATAGAGGTGTGGAAAGGCTAACGGAGGGCGGAGGAAGGCCCCGGAGGGGCAGAGAGAAGGGGTTAATGGGCGGGGAAGGGGAGGGGAGAGGCGCCCCGCACATTATCGGGGCTGAATTTCAAAAAAAAAATAGCGCGAGTGAATCACTCGCGTTAGAATGCATTTAAAGGGAAGAGAAACCATTTCCGTCAGCAATGTACAGCAAAACCGGGGAAACCTGAAAAACGTGAGCAGTGTGATACATGTGCACAGCACAAAAGTGCAATTATAAATAGAAAATGACCAGCACAAAAATATGAAAAATAGTAATTCATTTGGGGAACAGTTATAGTGATGGGCAAAACTAGATAACACACCCAGGAAAGCTCCAGAAAGAACAAATGAATATTGGAAGGGTCTACGGAGCGGAGACTCATCCAAAACAAATTTCCTTTTTGGAGCTTTACTGGGAGTGTTTGCTATGGTTGACCATTAATATCACTGTTGCCCAGCGTGATGATATATTGTCCCCCAGTTTCTGTGGTCATTTCCGTGGTTTATGTGCACGTTTGTCACCAGACAGGGTGCATGTGCCCACAGTAAAAATGCGTAGAGCAGGGTTTGTGACTCCAGCCTGACAGGTTTACTACCTCCAGGGGCTGCACTATCTCTGTGGCCATAGTGTGGTGCAGTGGACATTGCCAGTACCTCTAGGACCAGAGAGTCAGAGGTTCAAATCCCAGCTGGGGCACTTGCCAGGCCAGTCCCTATATTTTACCCACCACTGAACAAAGATAGCGCAGACACCCCTGTATTGCAGGCAACATAAGCATGGGGAAAACACCCATATTTTACACAACACTGCAAACACACCACAACAATGGGCATTACCTACAGCCAGGTCCCCCAAATGCAGTCCCGTACTGCCACATTGCAATCATGTCATCTGCTTTTTCTGTGAGAAGCTCATCGCAGCATGTTGGTGGACGAGTACATGTGGTGCAGGGGGCAGTGGCTGCTAGCCACAGAAGACAGAGGTCTAGCCATGTGCAGGCTGGCACAGTACACTGCAACAGACAGGCCCTGCTGGATCCACAGTCATGGACGTTCCAGGGAATCCAGGCAATCAGTGACTACACGGTGGTGCAGTGCACACAGACAGTGCATGCAAGACCATAAGGTCTCAGGTTCAAAGCCCAGCTGGGGCTACCGCCAATCCTGCCCACATATTTTTCCCACAACTAAACAGTGATAGTAAGGACACACCTTTTGTGGTGAGGACATATGCCATGGTAATACGTCTATCTTTTACCTCACTGAGTACAGACACCATGAACAGGACCAGTGCCTAGAGCAGATTCCCCCAAGTGCAGGCCTGGTGGCCCACACACCAGTCAGGTGTCATGCTGCCACTCATACAAATGCCTGTGATGTATATCTATGCACCACCCCCATGGCATGTAGATGTAGCTTATGCATATTCATGAGGGACAGCAGGAAAACCCGAATAGTGTGATGCAGACCTGGACTGGAGTTGGGAATCTCTGCCGTAAAGCAGCAGCCAACAGGGGCAGACACACCCACACCCACAGGCCCCAGTGGACAATGCCTACCTGAGAGGCAGGACATTGGGCCCTGCCTGTATCTCCCAATATGAGCAGTTGCATACCTTAGCGATGCTACCCCACACCTGGGTATATGGTACACAGCTATCAAACGTCTCCTATGAAAACTGGCAGATATCAATTTCTAGGCAAAACACATGTTGATGATTGAGCTCCACCATAACAATCATTCTGATGTCTGTGTTGTGTGCTGCAGGTCTGGCGTCTGACAGTGTTTACCACCCTAGGGAGGGACCCCCATCAGCCTTGCGTACCATATCCATGCCTGTACTGTTCTCAGGACTGGTGTGTTGGGTAGGGCAGCTAAACCCCCTTGATTGTAGCACAAAAGATGACCAAGCTGGGTAATGGTGACAGCAATGGGAAAACTTAAACAGACACCCCCAATAAAGGCCAGAAGAAAGTATATGAATCTCTGAAGGGTCCCCGCTCCTGCAGCATACAAGGTGCATGTTCACACCTTGAGATAGGATATAGCAGGGTTAGCCACACCAATGGACAGTTCCCCTATGGCATGGCCATGTTCCACAACAGTATGTATGAGTTGGGGGGGATGCGTGGATGATTATGCAGGCACCCAAACCCCAGAACGCACAGCATAGGCAGACACCTATATGCACACAGGATGGCCCAAAACTGTGCACCACCAGCACCAGCAGCAGAAGGACATGCAGCATGTTTGTGGAGGGGTCCTGATTTCCTAGGGGGGCAGTGGAAGTTGCTCAGAGAAGACGGAGGCAGACACCCCTTCACGTGTGTGCAGGGCACCCCAACAGAAGGGCACCTCCTGACAAACACACATGGTACCACCAGGGAGTACGTTGCCTCTGTTGCCGCAGTGTGGTGCAGTGAACACAGCCACTGTGTTCAGGTTCCAAAGATTACCAGTTCAACTCTTAGCTGGGGCCCCCTGAAACACAGTCCACATATTTTACTCACCAATAAACCCTGATAGTAAAGACAAACCATAATTATAGAAAAGAAAAGCATGTTCCCCAAACCTCGCTTTTACCCGAAGGAGCACATACACCTGAACAATGTGCAACACCCACAGCAGAGAACACAAAAAGCTGTCCAGTAGGGCCACATTTCACTCAGTTGTGATACGGTAACCAATATAAGCCCATGTCAGCATGGTGGCGTAGGCTTCCTGGTGAGAGAGGGGGCAGTGGCTGCTGCCCACAGAAGATGCTGGCCTAGCTCCCATCATGTGGGTGCAGTGCACTCCAACAGACATCACCTGTGTGACAAACACCCATGGACCCCGCAGGGAATGCACCGTTGCTGTGCTCAGATGGTGGTGCAGTTGATTTAGCCAGTGCCTCTAAGACCAGAACGCCACAGGTTCCAATCCCAGCTGTGGAACTTTCCATCCCAAAACCCACATTTTACCCATGAGTGAAACATGGTAGTAAAGAACGAAACTTTCCTGCAGAGGACATAAGCGCCGGGCAGAAGCCCATACCTGTCCTTAAACAGCACACAGCACATAAACATATGCATCACCTACAGCAGAATCCCCCAAATGCAGTCATGGAGTGTCACAAATTACTCTGGTTGGATGATGTCTCCCAAAAAGATGCGTGTGCTGCAATGTAACTTAACAGCCCCATGGTATGCAGATGTATCATAGGCATATTCATTACAGACATCATGAAAAGCAGACCAGTGTTTGTGCCACCTGGACTGGAGTTGGTAACCTCTGCCCAATAGCACTGGCCAACAGGGGTAGAAACACCTGCACCTGCAGGCTCCATTATCCAAAGACCAATGCAGCGGCAGGATGTTGGGCCCTGTGTGCCTCTCCCAATACTAGCATGTGCATACATTACCAATGCAACAGTAGACATGGGGATATGGTACAGAGATATCAAAAGCCTGTTATCATCACTGTCAGATAGAGATGGCTATGTTAAGCACAAGCAGCTCATTGAGCTGTACCATAGCAACGTCTCTGATGTATGTGCAATGTTTGTCAGGTCATGTGTCCTCCAGTGTCCACCACCGTGGAGAATGACTCCAACAGTACACCATAACATTGCCAGGCCTGCAATGTGCCCATTACTGGTGCGTTGGCCAGGGCTGCCACATAACACAACATCTGTTCAATGTTGCCCTAGGTGTAGGGAGTGTCTGTCCGTCTATCCAGTGAGTGGTGTCTGCCCACACCCTCTGCAGCACACACTGATAGCACCTTTGCCAGTATTGGCCTGCAAATGCGCATAATGAGGAGCAAAGTACTGTGGGTATAGAACAGACAGGGCGGCATGAGCAGGATGCATCTGCACAGGGCACACATGACTGCCTGGGACAATGTAGTGCCTGGCGGTCACCTCCACAGACATGGTGTCCATTGAATGCCTTGCTTGGAGGTCATTCTCACCCTGACCGATTAGTGAACACGGCCTGGCTAGGTTCCACCAGCGTGCCATATAGTAGGTCTCTCATGTGATGTATATGGGTTCTGTATATATGGGGCCCAATCACTGAGTTAAGTGCGTGGTGGGTATGTTCACATCCCAGTTATGGGTGGACACATTTCCCCTGGTAGCATGCACTATGGACTGCCTAGTGGCCTGACTGCAGTGAGCATGTGTCTGGCTGGTACACTGTGCAGGGTTCAGTAGATGGGGACACACTGTGCCTGCTGTTGGGAAATGTAAGATGGTGCTGGGGGGATCAGGCCCTACTGTCAGGGGGCTCCGGAAATATGGATGCGTACAGAACTGCAGAGAGCTCCCTGTAGATTGTCAGTACCACAGCTGGACCATGTCTGATGGTGCTGCCAGCCGCTACCAGTGTAGATGGGATAGTGAATGTGGATATGTTGTTGGGGGAACCTTGTTTCCACAGGGCCAGTTTGGTGGTCTGACACACTTCGCCTATGTGTACTAACACCTCTTATCCTCACACACACACTGCACATATATCATTTGGGCAAGGCACCCACACACGAGATGCACCCCTCTGTGAGCATTGTAGCCCACCAAGCCCTGAGGTGACTGGTAGATCCAGATGGTCAAAGGTGTGTCTGATATGCCAAACTATCTGACATCGGCAGACAAGTTGACATGATGTATAGGCCATCCCCGCCAGGATAGGTGCTGTGTGTCCCACCTCACCCTCAGGGTGAGCACAGGCCACACACACTCTGATGGTCTGTAGCCACTCTGTAACAGCACCACGGAAGGTCAGTACCCACTACCAGTCCCAGGTGCTGTTGTGTTTCACACCCTATGGTCTGCCCATCTGTATAGCGTTGCTTTGCATGTGCAGTGCATCATGGGTGTGAGTGGGCACACCCTACCCTTTTAAACATAGCATACAGTCTGCAGAGGCTATATTGCAGCCAGCCAGACATCTCAGCATAGCTATGGAGCTGTAGTCCACTGGTGACAGCAATGCCTCTGTAAGCGACAGGTTGCTGGTTCAAATCCATGTTGTGGTTGTCCACACAAAGTATTTTGAATATTTACATTGTCACATATACTGCGTCAGTCAGCATCACTGCTGGTTACATTGCACAAATCGGACATTTATTCCACAGGGCATTGTAACATGGAGAGAAAGATTTCTCAAGGGTCTTGTGGGCTGTCTGTCCCAGAAAGTGTCTAATGTCCTGTAGTACTGCCAACTCAGAAACCATCACAGTGCATTAACCCTAGGATGCCTCATAAGGTGTCCTATGGAGCATCTGATGCTTACAGCACTGTGAGGATCTCATAGCTGCCACCACTATTTTACATTTTGAAACCGGTCATTGCCTGTACTCACCAATAACCTCACTGTGGATGGAAATACACAACCTCTGGCTCCACAGTCAGCGAGGTAATCTGTGGGCCACAGCTCAATAGCTGTGAACAGATGCCTGCCGTTGTAAAGAGTCAATCATGCAGACTGTGTGCTGTGGTTATCAGGGGGGTGGTGATCCACTAGTGAGATTGTTGTACAGCACATGACGTATATAGCACTGTAAGGGTATTGACACTGGCAGCACTGCTCTATTGTAGAAAGAGGTCTGGGGCAGGTAACACTGTGGCAACGTATGAAGATATATGTCATGTGCAGCACAGATGTACATCAAAGGCAGCATGCGTAATCTTGTACTGCTGTACAATAATGTGTGCTGCGTGAGACAGGTATACAAGAGCCCAACTGGAACATGTAACCCAATGACAACAGGTTATGCAGTCCACTTACAAACATTGTGCAACACCTCTGCCATCAGGACTGTATGCCATCACACATAACAAAGGATAACATGCAGTAAGGTGGCATGCCAACGCACATGTCCTGGTAATGGGCACCATGAAACCTACTGTGCATGTCCAATGCTCAGATATGAACATCCCCCCACCCCCCATGGCAACCACCACATCATTGCTGGACATACATGGAGATGCACCACAGAACATACTCCAGTGGCACACAAAACCCCATATCACCAGGGGGACTGACACCTGACGTTGATGGTCTGTCAGCACCCATTGTTATCAGTGGCAAAGCAGAACCTGCTAGGTAACACAAATAGCACACCTCATCTGACAATGCACCAGGAATCATTGGATATGTGTCCAGAGGTTCAATACCACACTGTCTAAACAAGATTGATCCATAATAATCATGGTATGTTTTGGGACATGCGAGATACATCGTTGCTATATGTGTTTGCAGAGACCAGTAGATATAATGTTAGCCACCCCATAACCAGTGTATCTGAATGATGCGTGCATTTACAATGTGCCTTTATTTTGACGCGCAGCAATGCGGAACGTACCAGCGTGATTAACCTAATCGCGCAGCCATGCGGCGCGCCCATACGCGCGCCGCGACGCGCAAATCCAGAAGTTGCGTCGCGCACGTCATGACGCGCATACAGGAACATGGCGTCCAGGACAAGGAAGCCGGCGTTTAGCCTCCGTGAGCTGCGCTACCTGGCAGCCCTCATTGGCCAGAAGCAGGCAAGGCTGTTCCCTGGCCCCTCCAGGCGAAGGAACATGGGGAAGGTGAGGAGGGCCTGGGAGAGGCTCACCAGGCGCTTCAACCGCATGGCTGACCACCAAAGGGAGGTAAGTGAATGGCCACAGGTCATCATAACCATATACACAGACAGGGTTGATGGCAGCTGTCCATGATGCTGTGTGTAGGTAGTCCAGATCACGAAAGTGCACCAGTTAAAGCCACACGCCATATTGTATATGTATCACCTCTGAGTGGATTGCCATGTACCCAGGTGCTGACAGATGTGGTCACATAGGGCATGATGCCACCCTGGAAACCTGACTATTGCTGCTGTTGTTGTACTACAGCACACTATAATACAGCTAGGCCACACATCTGCCTATGGAGTGACCTGAAACATCATGTGCTGATGGTGGTATCTGTATCTGCAGGGAACACATGGGGGCCACACTCTGGTGTCCGGAAACGTGCAGCACATGGTCGCCAGCCAACAAGGTGCCATGGGGTTGTTTGCCAATGTTGTGTAATACATCCCCCCCTATCCCCAGGACTCCAGACTGCATATCAGAGTGGTCCCACGGTCATCCTGGAGATATGGCTGTGTGTCCTAATGTAGTTGGAAGCATCCCCCCTACCTCCAGGAGTCCATAGAGGCCCTCCAAGTGGGCTCTGTGTCACCCTGGAGATATGGCTGTGTGTCCTAATGTAGTTATAAGCATCCCCCTACCTCCAGGAGTCCAGAGAGGCCCTCCAAATGGGCTCTGTGTGACCCTGGAGATATGGCTGTGTGTCCTAATGTAGTTATAAGCATCCCCCCTACCTCCAGGAGTCCAGAGAGGCCCTCCAAGTGGGCTCTGTGTCACCCTGGAGATATGGCTGTGTGTCCTAATGTAGTTATAAGCATCCCCCCTACCTCCAGGAGTCCAGAGAGGCCCTCCAAGTGGGCTCTGTGTCACCCTGGAGATATGGCTGTATGTCCTAATGTAGTTATAAGCATCCCCCCTACCTCCAGGAGTCCAGAGAGGCCCTCCAAGTGGGCTCTGTGTCACCCTGGAGATATGGCTGTGTGTCCTAATGTAGTTATAAGCATCCCCCCTACCTCCAGGAGTCCAGAGAGGCCCTCCAAGTGGGCTCTGTGTCACCCTGGAGATATGGCTGTGTGTCCTAATGTAGTTATAAGCATCCCCCCTACCTCCAGGAGTCCAGAGAGGCCCTCCAAGTGGGCTCTGTGTCACCCTGGAGATATGGCTGTGTGTCCTAATGTAGTTATAAATAATTCTAGTTGTGGTCTATTTTAGTGAACGTAAAGTATCAACTTATATAAAGTGCATACGTTCAAAGAATCAAAGTTTGTAAAAAGCTTCTTTTTTATTTGTTTTTTTCTTTTTCTTCAATGCTTTCAAAACATATATAAACAAGCCCGGGTTTTCTTCTCTAGTGCCTTAAACCTAGCAAAAATTTTTTTATTTGAAGGAAGACTCCCCGAGTAGACTGATTCATTACTTAAATATGTTTAAAACAAGGGTCTCGACGCTCAGCTCCGGCGCCTTAATGGCGTTTCAGAAATTTTCTTCAGGAGACCTTTAACCTATAAATAAACAAAATTACAATATGCTATTACCCTACTATCTACTATGTCTAAAAGCAATCATTCTAATGATATATTTCTCTAAAATTATAAGCTACTTACAAGTATTCATGCTGCCCGCGTTCTCTCTCTTTCTTTCTATTGCGGAAAAACGCCACGCATGCGTGATGGTAAATCTATTGGCCATTTAAACCCCTCTAGATTACGTCGCACGTTTCTCATTGGTGCTGTTGCAAATGGTTACATCAAGCCCTTATGCAATTAAACAATGGATCTATATTATATAACGCCGTCTCTCATCCATGGTCTTAGCGCTAACATATTGTTCTTAATATCGAATCTATTCCCTATCCACTTAAATATAATGCTTGTCTTCCATTCATACACTACCTTTTCTTATCTAATTAAAGCAGGACTCTACCTTCTCATTTATGATGTTAATCTACTTCTTGTCCTATCAGAGCACAGCACTGTTCTTCCTTTTGTAGTGCTGGATCCATTTATCAAGATGACATATTCTTTTCTGATACCCGCAGAAATTGTGAATTTTCAAACTAGCCTACAGACAGGATGTCCACTCTAGGGATACATTTAAACCCTTTGGAACGACAGTCTGTAACTTATATATCCACCATTGTTCTCGCTGTAACAAAGTTTCATCTAATGTTTTTCCTCCCTTTGGGACCTGGATTTGTTCTATCGCGAAGCTACGGAGCTGATCAAAGGTGTGGCCTTGTGAAAGGCAATGAGTGACTATTGGAGCCTCAAGCCGATGGCATTTTAGTCTACTTCTATGTTCTCGTAACCTGACTCGTAATGAACGGATTGTTTTACCAACATAATACAATCCACATGGGCATACAAGAGTGTAAATTACTGCCTCTGAGTCGCACGTCGTTTGTGTTCTCAGATGGAATGTTTTGCCCTGATGGCTAAAGTGTGTCTGTTCGACCATAATTGTGCACATATCACAAACACCACAGCTCTTGTGTCCTCCTGTTGTTATTTGTTTATTTATTGGGGGGAGTACCGCAGGACTTAAGTATTCCTTGAGGTTGCGGCCTCGTTGCCATACACATCTTATAGATTTCTTTTCTAAACCGGGGACTGCTGTTAAGACATTTTTATGTTTATTAATAAGTTTTTGTATGCTAGAGCTTAATGGAGTATAAGATGTTATAAAATTAATATTATCACTATCTTCTTTCTTTTGTCGTGCACTATGGGTCTGTTTTAACAGGACTGCTCTATGGTTATAGAGGGCTCTATGGTATGCCTTCTGTATTACCATCGTCGGGTATCCTCTACTTGTAAAGTCTTTTTTTAATTTTCTAGCCTGTCTTTTATACTCATATGTGTCTGAACAATTTCGTCGATACCGCAAAAACTGCGAAAATGGTAACGATTGTTTCAACTTATGGGGATGTTTACTAGAAAACTCCAAAAACGTGTTCCTGTCTGTGCTTTTCTTAAACACCGATGTATTCCAGCTATGGGCCCCTCTAGTTATTTGGACATCAAGATAGGTTATTCGATGTTGATGAAATGTAGATGTGAACTTTATATTCTCATCCCTATTATTCAACCATGATATGAACTGTTTAAGGGAGTCCACCTTCCCTTTCCATAATAAAAAAACGTCATCTATATACCTTCGCCAAGTTATAACATTAGACATGAAGGGGGACTGGTGTAGGTGGCTTATTTCAAAGTTCTCCATATAGAAATTTGCCACTGAGGGGACGCAAGTCGCCCCCATAGCTACCCCCGCTATCTGTTGATATATTACTCCCTCGAATATAAAATAATTCTGATAAATAGCCAATTTCGCTATTTCCAGCAAGAAATCGATGTGCATGGCTGATAGATCTCCCCGGGAAATTAACGTTTGCTGGATAATACTAACTGCTGCTGCTTGTGGTATACTGGTATATAGCGAAGAGACATCTAGTGTTACGAGCCAAGTGTTTTCCTGATCCGCCCAATCCGATAGCTCCTCCAGAACATTTAGGAAATGTGTGGTGTCTTTTAAATAAGAATGGATCCGGGGAAGTAAAGGGCGTAAAAAAGTATCCAAGTAGGTTGATAAGGGTTCCAAGATACTACCCTTGGTGGATACTATCGGTCTGCCAGGGGGAGCCATTCTATTTTTGTGTATTTTAGGGACAGTGTAAAATTTGGCTATTGTGGGGGACACGATATTCAAATAATTGAATTCTTTCTGGGAAATTAATTTTTGTTGTAACGCATGTTGAGTAATGCGTTTAATTTCCAACTGTAATTGTGGAGTGGGATTCATCGATAACTCCTTATATGTAGTGCATATGTGTAATTGTGCTATTGCCTCATCTATATAATTGTCTCGATTTAAAACGACTACTGCCCCTCCTTTATCAGCCCTTTTCACTACCAAATCTCGTCTGTCCCTTAACTCGCATAAAGCCGTTCTCTCTACTGCTGAAAGTGCTTGTCCTTTAAAATTAACAGTTTTCTCTAACTGGCTAAGTTCCTGTAACACAAGTTGTTTAAAAATCACTAATGCAGGATGAAGGGGCGTCGGAGGCATCCACTTAGACTTGAAACGTAATGGAACTCTAGTTACCCCCTGGTGCATATCACCCTCCTCATTTATGACTTGTTCCATAAAAGGCTCACCTTCTATTAAATCAGGAGGCTCCGGCTGACTACTGTTTGTTGGAACATCTGTACATACTTCTGATGAGAAAAATTGTTTTATATGCAATTTTCTCATCAGTCGTTCAAAATCAACTCTACATTGAAAAGGATTAACATCATAAATGAGATTAACATCATAAATGAGAAGGTAGAGTCCTGCTTTAATTAGATAAGAAAAGGTAGTGTATGAATGGAAGACAAGCATTATATTTAAGTGGATAGGGAATAGATTCGATATTAAGAACAATATGTTAGTGCTAAGACCATGGATGAGAGACGGCGTTATATAATATAGATCCATTGTTTAATTGTATAAGGGCTTGATGTAACCATTTGCAACAGCACCAATGAGAAACGTGCGACGTAATCTAGAGGGGTTTAAATGGCCAATAGATTTACCATCACGCATGCGCGGCGTTTTTCCGCAATAGAAAGAAAGAGAGAGAACGCGGGCAGCATGAATACTTGTAAGTAGCTTATAATTTTAGAGAAATATATCATTAGAATGATTGCTTTTAGACATAGTAGATAGTAGGGTAATAGCATATTGTAATTTTGTTTATTTATAGGTTAAAGGTCTCCTGAAGAAAATTTCTGAAACGCCATTAAGGCGCCGGAGCTGAGCGTCGAGACCCTTGTTTTAAACATATTTAAGTAATGAATCAGTCTACTCGGGGAGTCTTCCTTCAAATAAAAATTTTTTTGCTAGGTTTAAGGCACTAGAGAAGAAAACCCGGGCTTGTTTATATATGTTTTGAAAGCATTGAAGAAAAAGAAAAAAACAAATAAAAAAGAAGCTTTTTACAAACTTTGATTCTTTGAACGTATGCACTTTATATAAGTTGCTAATGTAGTTATAAGCATCCCCCCTACCTCCAGGAGTCCAGAGAGGCCCTCCAAGTGGGCTCTGTGTCACCCTGGAGATATGGCTGTATGTCCTAATGTAGTTGGAAGCATCCCCCCTACCTCCAGGAGTCCAGAGAGGCCCTCCAAGTGGGCTCTGTGTCACCCTGGAGATATGGCTGTGTGTCCTAATGTAGTTATAAGCATCCCCCTACCTCCAGGAGTCCAGAGAGGCCCTCCAAGTGGGCTCTGTGTCACCCTGGAGATATGGCTGTGTGTCCTAATGTAGTTGGAAGCATCCCCCCTACCTCCAGGAGTCCAGAGAGGCCCTCCAAGTGGGCTCTGTGTCACCCTGGAGATATGGCTGTGTGTCCTAATGTAGTTATAAGCATCCCCCCTACCTCCAGGAGTCCAGAGAGGCCCTCCAAGTGGGCTCTGTGTCACCCTGGAGATATGGCTGTATGTCCTAATGTAGTTGGAAGCATCCCCCCTACCTCCAGGAGTCCAGAGAGGCCCTCCAAGTGGGCTCTGTGTCACCCTGGAGATATGGCTGTATGTCCTAATGTAGTTGGAAGCATCCCCCCTACCTCCAGGAGTCCAGAGAGGCCCTCCAAGTGGGCTCTGTGTGACCCTGGAGATATGGCTGTGTGTCCTAATGTAGTTATAAGCATCCCCCCTACCTCCAGGAGTCCAGAGAGGCCCTCCAAGTGGGCTCTGTGTCACCCTGGAGATATGGCTGTGTGTCCTAATGTAGTTATAAGCATCCCCCCTACCTCCAGGAGTCCAGAGAGGCCCTCCAAGTGGGCTCTGTGTCACCCTGGAGATATGGCTGTATGTCCTAATGTAGTTGGAAGCATCCCCCCTACCTCCAGGAGTCCAGAGAGGCCCTCCAAGTGGGCTCTGTGTCACCCTGGAGATATGGCTGTGTGTCCTAATGTAGTTATAAGCATCCCCCCTACCTCCAGGAGTCCAGAGAGGCCCTCCAAGTGGGCTCTGTGTCACCCTGGAGATATGGCTGTATGTCCTAATGTAGTTGGAAGCATCCCCCCTACCTCCAGGAGTCCAGAGAGGCCCTCCAAGTGGGCTCTGTGTCACCCTGGAGATATGGCTGTGTGTCCTAATGTTGTTATAAGCATCCCCCCTACCTCCAGGAGTCCAGAGAGGCCCTCCAAGTGGGCTCTGTGTCACCCTGGAGATATGGCTGTATGTCCTAATGTAGTTGGAAGCATCCCCCCTACCTCCAGGAGTCCAGAGAAGCCCTCCAAGTGGGCTCTGTGTCACCCTGGAGATATGGCTGTATGTCCTAATGTAGTTGGAAGCATCCCCCCTACCTCCAGGAGTCCAGAGAGGCCCTCCAAGTGGGCTCTGTGTCACCCTGGAGATATGGCTGTGTGTCCTAATGTAGTTATAAGCATCCCCCCTACCTCCAGGAGTCCAGAGAGGCCCTCCAAGTGGGCTCTGTGTCACCCTGGAGATATGGCTGTATGTCCTAATGTAGTTGGAAGCATCCCCCCTACCTCCAGGAGTCCAGAGAGGCCCTCCAAGTGGGCTCTGTGTCACCCTGGAGATATGGCTGTGTGTCCTAATGTAGTTATAAGCATCCCCCCTACCTCCAGGTGTCCACACAAACCAGTAGGGTGTGGCCCATCCACCCTGGGGATATGGTGCAGTGTCACAATGCTGTTGAGTCCATCCTCCCCATCTCCTGGAGTCATGACACCTGCGTATGGTGTTCAGGGAGTCACCATGGTGCCCTGCTGTATGTTGGTGAGGATGTGCCCTTGGACACCCAAGACCCAGGGGGAGGGCGAGCAGATTGTTACGGAGCTCATGTGAGTCTAATATGTCCCATAGGGTATTGAGGTTGGGTTGCACATCACCCACAGTCCATGGGGTCCACAGCTCAGCACACACACTGTAGATGTAGCCAGATGGTACGTTGCTTGCAGATGTGGCTGTGCGTAAGCCACACATCACACATATTAGCATGGAGATGCACGTCCAAAGGTCTGTAACAGAGACATGTCCCCAGCTATGCCTGTTGAGCCTGGTCGCACATGTGCACAGCCCCCAAGGCATCACACACCTGTTTGCAGATGCCGAGCACAGATGCTGGTGAAGAGGTCCATGCACCCACCCAGGCTGCACAACACAGCCTATCACTCACACATGAGCAGAGGTGGCAATAGCCCATACCCGTGTAATGGGTCCTGGCACATAGTTTCTGCGTGCCAAAACCACAAAACCATCCAGTGTCCAGGGTCCAGGTCTGATGAAATAACACCATCAGATAGGTCAGATTGGGACAGATGTATGTCCACCATGACCACTATGCGTCGTCCAAAAGACGTCAAACCAGGTCTGACGTAACTATCAACATCCCCAGGACAGACAGGTCACACAATCCCTGTAGTGTGTCACACACTGCTACCCATGGCCTTGTAGCAACCCACATGTCATGGACATGGCCCCTGGTAAGGTGCATAGGACAACCCACCCAATGTCACAGCTATGATGACATCACCCATGTGTGCTGTTATAACACATTTCCCGTGGGTGTGGATTGCATGGCATGTGTAGATGATGTCACCACGAATGTCTGACACATGACACATACATGGTTTGGGGGTCAGCATGGACATCAGCATTGGCAAACATGATGTGGTATGGCAGAGCCATGTCTGTGAAGGGGGCCGCAGGGAACATGACCTGTGCATTCAGGGTGAGGCTCACAATGGCCATAGGTGTCACAGCACACATGCGCACACCCACAGCTCTGCATGTAGGTGGCACTGGGCACAGCTAATCACCAGGAGCAAGCAGGGATCAGCTGTCACATGTTGGTACTGTCTGCCCTGTTGCAGCCTGCATGTGGCTGCTCACCAGCAGCCAATGGGGTGGAATCTCGGAGTAAACCACAGCTCCTGTGTGCTGCCCTGACGCCTCCCCCAAATGGTACACTCCAGTTCATTAGGTTGTGCCAAACCAGCAGGTCTGTGTCCCCTGTATGTGCAACACACCTCAATGGTATTGCCACCCCTGTGTCTGTGCCTGCTGACGTCTCCCCGAAAGGTAGCACAGGTGTATGGGTGATCCCATCACTGGGAGATGTGTTGACCTCAACCAAACAGAATCCCAGGGGAACAGTGAGAACGTCCCCTGCACGTGACCCCACCATTCGTGGACAGGCAAAAATGATACCCCCATAATGGAACGTCACGCCATGTGTTTGCAGACCAGGGCAAAATGTGTCATTAGCTCCATGGTCACTGACAATCATGCCTGGTGTGTGGAATGGCCAGGCCACACTCACGCCCTTTCGCCATGTCTGGTCTGTGGGATTGCAGCCAGGAGCGGTAGGTTGGACTGAGGACACAAACCCAACACCCACCACCCCACCAACGTGGCTGTGGTGTCACCCATGTACCCAGGGGTGTCCCGTTGCACCTGTGGATCCCATGTAACCCCACAGACGGCTGGATGGTTCCAAAGGGTACCCCCCCAAACATCAGGTTGCCAGGGCTGTGGCACTGAGGAACGCACTCAGTCCAAAAAGGCCTGGTGGAATCACCAGGCCCCACAGGCGACTTTGTGGCAACAACAAGGTCCGGCGTCCACAAACGCATCTGAGCCCCCTTGGGCCATGCTGTGGGGCAAGGGCTGTGACCAGTACCACTACACAGGCCTCACCAGTGTCACCAGCCCAGAGGATGCTGGCCACCAAATGCTCTCCTGAGGCTATCCTTGGGCCATCAGGGTCTTTGATAACACCCCAGACCACACACATTGTGTCATTGTCAGCCGCTGTGATCTGGTGCACAGCATGGGAAAATGGACCATCAGTGCAGATGGGTGACATCTGTGACACCCCGGGACCAGGACACCCATGTTAGCCTGCATCTCGGTACCATACCGCAACAAGCCGCAGCACACAGGGCCAAGATACGTCCAAATGTCTGACGGGCCTGGTGACTGTGACAGCTCTGAGGGTAAGAAGGTAACCCTCCAGTGGGGGCCTGCATGTCCCAAAAGGAGATAGCCGTGGTCTGGGGATGTGTACCACCATGAGGTACTAGGATAGGTAGTCAGGGCCACTCTGTACCAGTCACAACCTATGCAGAGCACACGTCACATGACCCTGACAATAACCAATATCCACAGTCGCCAAGGGTGCCAGCCACCCTGCCAGTACATCAGCATGTACAGGATACTCACATGAGAAGGATAGGATCCATCTCGCAGCACCCCCCCACATGCCCACTAGCTGTACAGTGACCATCCTGTGTTGTACGTCTCCATTGTCCCAAACAACATAGCCCCCACGGTACACCATGGTGTAGTAGTCAGCTATGCTGACAACATAATGTGACCAATGACATGCTGTCAGGCCATCTGGTAGGGGCGTATGACCATGGATGCTGTGGGTTGCCGTGTCTGCCAGGCATCCTTGCTGTCAGACAGTATAGTGCCTATTAGCCTGTTCATGGGAATAGATCTGATGGTGTTTGCAAAACAGCGATAAAAGCACGTTTTGCCACTTCCGCATGACAAGGGGCAGGTACATGTAGCACCTGTCAAGGCATGTCCAGACAAATGCAACTGTTGCCTGCAGGGTGTCCTTGGACAGGTGTCAGGCCAGAGGCTGAGTCACCCCCATTGCCATTGTGTCATGGACACATGTCTGCCTAGTGGCTGCAGAACTGGAACACTGTTTACAGGATAAACCGTGCAACACCCCCTGTACGCCTTGATATCTGTCAGGGACAGGGTGGCAGCAATGGCCCACGTAACTGGGAGCTGACAAGCCCACCCCAACCAGGCGGGCCGGGATCTGCGATGCTGCAGAGGGAAAGCCAACAACGGCTCCTCCCTGCCCAGCCCGAATGGAAGCTAGTAGTCATATGGCCATCATGGACCACACCGAGCGGAGGCTGATAGAACCTGTCCACCTCCCTCAGGTCCACCACATCTGAGAGATACACAGCTGTAGCTGAATCTGCAGCGCCAGCATCCACAGGGCCTCACAGTCCCTGATGAGGTACATGTCCCCCCCCCCCTCAACCATCCACGTAACCACATGTCGACAGTCCCATGAGGTCCATGTCACTGCATGCATGTGTGGTGGCCCATACCATCGTAACCCGGGACTATGTACATCATGGGAGGTGTCTGAGATCCCTGTGAGGTAGTTGGCGGCCCCCCCCCGGCACACACACTCTGGTGAGCATCCCGTGTCAACTGACCCTAGGGGACCCCACCAGAGGTGGGTAGGTCCCGTTTCCCTCAGGGGACCGCAGCCATACCCACCTGACCAGCTGCGTTCATGGAACAGCAGGGATTGGCCCACAGAAAAGAACCATTGCCCCTCGGGGATGTGTCACCCTTCACTCATTCCCTGTGTCTCTGTCACGCTCACCCTCCCCCGCCCCCCCTCTGTCTGTCTCTGTCCCACCCCCCATGTTACCTGTGTGTTGTGGGGGAGTCGAGATATGGGGGGGGGCAGCATGCAGGCAATGTGCGATGCTGCTGACTGCTGCCCTCTGTGACTGTTCCTGTCTATGCCAGCCAGGCTCAGTGATACCGTTGTGTCACACACCTGCAAACATATTCCGACATATCCCAAGGACCAACTGTTATAGGTGGGTCACTATGCTGTGTGTGCCACACACAGCAGGGGTGAGGGAGCAGCCCAACGCTGAACACACAGGGGTATGTCTAGGCTGTCCAACCACCTGTGACAGACGTTAGGTGATGACCCAGTCAATGTTTGCATATCCACAGGTGGAGGACCTGAGGAAGAAGGGGCGTGAACTCCGCCTACACCACCCTGCATTCATCGAGCAGTGCACCACGGAGGCTGAGTCCCAACCTGATGGTGAGTATTGGGCCGCCAGCCTGAGTTTTCGGCTTATGAACATGTTTTATGTGCCACACATGGATGTGCCCTAATGTCTGTCGTCCTCCACAGATGGAGATGGCACCGATGGAGGGCCCAGCACCTCCACCCATATGCCCCGCCGACCCACCACACGCCGTGCAAGGGAGAGGGGGGAGGGTGTGGAGGAGAGTCCTGAGCCCCAGCACCAGGACACAGAGGAGGAGGAGATGGAGGCAGAGGAGGTGTCTGTGACCGGGAGTGGGGCCGAAGATGCAGCAGACCAGGAGGTGGAGCCGGCGCATGTACCCGCACATCCCCCCAGCCAGGGGGATGTGGATGCGACAATGGGGGGTGCAGGGGAGAGGGGGCAAGGGGGGGGAGGTGGGCCAGGGGTGGGTTCCGCAGTGTCGATGCTGGGAGGGTGGGGGAAGGGTGTGCGGGAAGGGAGGCAGGACGGTTGGGGGTGTTGTGGAACACAGCCCAGCACAGGGCCCAGGGGGCCGCCGTCAGACACTGCAGCTGGCAGCACGGGACGGGCGTCAGTGTTATCCAGCGTCATCCATGGCCACAGACATGTCCCATGCAGATGCCAGCACACAGACCACGCACACTGTGTGTCTGTGTGCTGGCATATGCATGCATGATGTGCTTGTGACCATGGATGACGTACGCCAGGACGTCCGTGTCGTGTACCATGCCCTGCAGTGTCTGACGGGGGCTGTTCAGGAGGTGGCCCACGATGTGGCGCGTCTGGCATCTCGGGGGCCATCTGCTGAAGGGCGTCACAGTCACCACTGATGGCACCTGTGACGTCCCCATGTGCCCTGTGCTGTGCTGTGTTCCACCAACACACATGGGGCTGGGTTTGTGGGGCATGTTGCCCAATGTTCACATTGTTTTGTGTGTTTAATAAAGTTTATATTTGTTTGTATACACAATGGTCACGTGTGTCCTTACCCACCCACCCACTATGGCGTCAAGCATGGGATCTGTGTGTGCATATGGAGGGGCATTGTAGGTAGACATGGGTGTCATACGTGCTCCAGCACCGCATGCAGTCAGGGTGGCCCAGAGGTGCGTAGGGCCATAGGACAAGGGTATGCCCATGGGATGCTGCAATGTAAGGGGGACGGAGAGCTAATGTGACACATGGATTGCCGTGATCTCAACACATGTGTGTCCACAGTGCATGGGCTGACAGATGCATGACACCCATGCCTGCCCACGTCTTATACATTCCTGTGGGGGTGGGCCCTGGCATGCCGCCTGTGTTGCAGGCAGGGACATGTTTCAAACATAAGCACCCACTCACAAGGGTCAGATGGGGACAACATAGTGCAGACACATAACAATTAAACTGCAGTCACTGCACATGCACCCTATCAGTACATGGTTGTGTGCATACATTGGCTTGATACTGCCCAGGGGCTGCATACACACACTGTGAGGGTCGCACATGGCTTGTGCTGGCATTGGTGCAGACATGCCTGGCCGTCCAATGAACACGGTGACAATGTGCCTGGACGCTGGCCACATGGTTCTGGACAAACCATCCATGTGTACACCACATAGGGGTTCACAGGTGCACACATTGAAAACACACATTGCATGATTTATATATGATAGGTTTTTATTTGGCGTCATTGACTGTGGCGTGGTCACCCACGCCTGCCCCGTCGCAAGCCTCTTCCCCCCCCCCGGTGCCACGCGCTCCTCTTGGCTGGGTGCTGCCGGTGGTGTCTGTGCCACTGGTGGCGGTGGTGTGTTTTGCTGCTGTAATGCAGCTGCGATACTCTCCAGGGCCTCGCAGATCCGGGTGTACGGTATTGCCTCCACCACATCCGTGCGGCACTGCAGACCACCACACATATCGGCCAGCTGTCTGTTTGTCTGATCCAGTGATGCCTGGATCCTCTCCAGTGCCTGAGACTGGCCTGTTGGTGAGACACAGGGTTGTGTGTGAGATACCTCTCTGTGAGACAACAGACACACACCAAACCGTCACACATAGTCAACATTGATAGTACAGTGACAGGGAGGACCCTGGTACACACATGGCTAGGGTGACGAGCCCTCATCATCACAGTAGTGTAGGGCACAGCCACACACTCGACACAGTACGGTAGTGTGATATGTGAGGCAGACACATTACTCCACAGGCTGTGCAAACACACACACGTACTGCAGAGGTTGCAACAGGCTTGCAGACAGGTAGCAAGCACATGTCTAACTGGCCTTTGGGGGGGAGGCGTGAAACAGGGACAGGAACAACAGAGGCACCCCATCAGTGGCAAGTAGATGTGGTTCATAGCTAGGACCCCAGGGGCTGCCACAGGTGGGTGGTTCTACACAGTTTGGAGAGGGCACGGCTGGAGCATGCGCTAATCACGCAGATGGGGTGGCAGCATCAGACCGCCAACTGTTACATGCGCATGTGCACTCCCGTGTGAGCTGTCTGCCGACAGAGTGGTCCACATACACCTTGTGTATAGCGGGGAGGGGTCTGAAAGCAGTGCATGTTCACCCTTGTAGCCATGTAGAGGGCATGGACAGGGGAGGGGGCCAGCAGTTGACACAACAGAGGTGGGGAAACACCAGTGACACATGACCAGTGACATGCCTGGGGTTCCCCAGCACGTGGTACACCATGGGGGAGGGCGTGGGTCTCCAGGGATGGGGGGGGGTGTCTCCCTGACTGTGGTGTACAGCTGTGGATGCGGGTCAGGGGTGTTGTGTCACTCATCACAACACAGAGGTCATTCCCTGTGTCAGGTCCACAGCACGGGGACACATTCATGTCCTGTTCTGTATGTCAGGCAGGCCATCTCATTTGGTGGCGTACACACAGACGTTATGTACCTGTACCCCTACCAGGCTAACCCAACATGATTCTTGGCCCTGTCAGCTTGAGGAGTGCTGGTATATGGGTGTCCCCACACTCGATGTCTGCTGTGATACTATCCTATGTTTGTTGTAGACCTGCAGCTGCTGTCAGCGGGGACTGTGGGACGCGTGACATGACATTACCCATGCCGCCTGGGTCTGGGTGTGTGTGTCCCGATTGCCCGATGATGATGTGACAGGTGGCACCCTGTTGTCTGCAGGTCCTCTGACTATTTACCAAGGGGCAGACTGTTGCAGGGGCAGTGCCTGTATCTAGTTTTCTGCTGTTACCGTGTTGGTGGTGAGAACTCAGTGCTGTTCTGTCTGTATGTGGCTGATTACACTGGCCCTGAACCGGTCTTTGTTGTGTCAAATTGACAACCTCCACCCTACACCATACGCCTGTGTTCACTCCACTGACTGCCATCTACCTAACCCGTACAGGTAGGAGCTGTGGGGGTACAGTGCCACATCCACCACATACACACACACCTCACACAGACTACTGTTCCAGGCATTGTGTGTGTGTGACGCCTTGTTGCCACCCACCTTCAGCATGGCGTTCCCCTGATGCGGCACGGTCCCGGAGATCAGCCATCAGCACATCCAGTCTGTGGGTGTATGGGTCCTGCATTGGTTGCGGGAGAGGCTCCCTCGTTGGCCCCCCACCAGGCTGTGGGCTGCGGACTGCAGGCCCTGTTGCTGTGCCACCTGTGCTAGGGGTTTCGGGAACATCCCCTGATGCACAGGTGTCCCCCTCTGGTATGGCCTCCTCTGCCTCCTGGAACATTGGTGGCGCTTGTTCCTCCGGCTCCTCATCCACCTCCTCATCCCCTGCATCCTGCGCCCCCATGCTGCTGTAATCACCTGTAATGATAACAATCTGTGACAGCAGAGATCTGTTTGTAGTTACCACATATATTTACGTGTGTGCTGCAGCTGACACATACATGAGGGGGTGGGGGCGTGCACGTGTGCTACCTACACACTCCCCTACACCCTCCCATACCTATATTTTGCACTCAGACATAGACACCAGCGGTACATGTCAGTGCATTGCCCCTGCCCGCCCTGTCTGCTTGACACCCAGGTGTTCATGTCCCCAATGCGCATCTTGGCCCCATCCCATGACTCTTGGCATCTGCAATACCCCTGCCACTGTTACCCTGCTTGTACCAGTTGCACACACTTGTCACTGGCACTCCCTTTCAGACTGTCGGGACCAGTTATCAGGACATGTTTTGTTACAAGCTACCCTTGTATGGGTGTTGACTGTGCGAGTCTGTGACCCACTCTGCTGTGCGCCTATCTTGTCTATCATCTCTGGGCTAATGCTGCACACATGCTGCGCTGGGCAGTGTGTATGTGACATGTACATGCCCTGAGCCACACCCCTCACATTCATACAGGTGATGTCCAACCCTGTTGTGGGGGGTGGGATGTGGCTTCTGTGTGCAGACAGTTCTGGGGCAGGGGGGGGGGGAATGTGATGCGGGACACATGTTGACTATGGTGTTCAACATGGCGATGCATCAGTGTTTGTGGGGGTGCAGCACACACAGGTGAGAACGGGAGGGCTACATGGTGTTGCATGTGAGACAGGTTTGGGGGGTGGTACCAGGGGGCTGCTTTCTAAACAGTGCTGATCGGAGCCAGGTCCTGGGAGCTCATAGGTGTCAGTTGTGGGAATGAGGACAATGTCGGGCATCGTAAGGTTGTCTGTGGAAGAGTGTCATATCATTAGCCGCAACCTGAGCCATGCAAGCAAACCGTGACATCATATCTGGGGGATGACAGCCACATGGGTGGGGGGCTGTGCGCAGACCTCACCCTGCCTCAGTTACAGCACATGATTCACATGGGACACACGTTTGTCTAGGGTTTTGGTAGCACATCCCACAACAAAGGGTTTCAGTAGTTGCACACAACGGGGGTCTGATGGGACTGTGGCATGATGGGTACAGGGCAGGTAGACACGGGTAGACCAGGGAGCACAGGGACACCACGGATTGCCATATGGAAATGTATCACCAGTGTCCACACAGACATGTTTGACACAACAAGCAGTGGGACCACCGCAGGGGGCTCAGAGGCCAGAGCCAAGGTGTGGGCTGCACACGTCGGACACCTGGTCTGGACAGTATTCTGACAGCGGGTATCCCACCAGGTACTGCCCCCCTGGTGTTGCAGGGCCCTATGAGGGGGGGTACAGGTTCAGCGAGCATTGCAGAGTCGTGCTCACACTGTATGGGGGTGCTGAGGACCCAGAGGTGGGGATGTAGACCTCACAGAGGACAGAGCGGACACCTGTGCATAGTTACCAGCAGAGTCCAGTCAGAGTGTTGTCTGTTGGGACAGTCCCCTTGGCATGCATCTGGAATGCCTGTGTGGGGAAAAATAACCCCCTGGGATAATGTAATTCGATCCCTGCACCAGGTCAAGGCAGATTGGGCTGGTAGCACACCAGGGATGGTGTGGGATGGGATGTTACATATGGAAACCAATGCCTCAGGAACATAACCTGTCTCTGATTCTCTCATGGAGTGCTCGACAGCCCATGTTTCATGGGGTGGACAACAGAGGTGACGTCTGAAAGGTGAGCGAGGGGAGATGTGCCTAGATGTGCTTGTTATGTGTGTATCCTTGGGACAGGTTTGGAGGTATAGCTTTCCAGACACTGTGTATGGCATAGATTGCTGGTCTGTACTGGGGAGCTTTCTTACCTGCACCTCGCTGTCTATGTGGCACCTGGCTGATGTCACAGTAAGCTGTTGACTGTATAACATTTAGCAGGTTAGACAGATATGCCATATGTTCAGGCTGGTAGGCCTACACTATGCGGATTACCTATTTACCCCAAACGTGCTCAGAGGTTGCAGTTGAACATGCTCTGGAACAGGACAGTTTGACCAATATCAACATTGCACATTGCTACATGTAGGCGGTTGCCGATACATTTTTGCAGCACTACGTATCATACATACCTGCCGATGGGTGGGCGCTGTCCAGGAGCTCCGGTAGGCCACATGTGTATATCTGCCCTAGACGGGATGCAAGCTCCCTCTCCAGGGTTGAGAGTGGGAGGGTGAGGGGGCCTCCGCCACCTGTCCCATGCGCATGCTGTCTCTCTGCATACATCGTCTGCCTCACCCCTCGCTTGATGTCGGAGAACCTCTTCTTTAATGTTTCTATGTCTCTATGTGGACCCCCAGCCCCAGCCACAGACACCCTTACCTCCTCCCACACGGCATTACGTGTAGCGACAGAGGTTTTGGTACTCATCCTGCCAAACAGCTCGTCGTAGTGCTCAAGCACCATAGACAGGAGGTTGTGGTTCTCCATGTCTGTGAACCTGAGGGCCCTCTTCCTCTGCGTCTCCGGCACTGGAACGCGCTTGCGTTTGCCCGTGTGGCTGTAACTTGGGGCCTGTGGCCCCACAGATGGGCCTGCCACTGGCTCACGCTCCTGTGTCCCCTCACCACCAGCTGCCCCAGCAACAGGTATGTGTTGCTCCCCAACCCCCTCAGCATCACCCTCCCCCTCCAATTCCCCCTCCCTCTCCCCCTCCCTCTCCCTCTCCATCTCCCTTCCCCCTTCACCACTCCCCACCCAACACAGAGTACTCCACCCCACCCCACACAGACCAGACCACCCTACCCTACCCTACCCTGACTAGCACACAACACAATGATGGACAAACACCAAACACGCACTCACGACGACACCACAAACCACAGTGCACAAACCACAGACCACAGACACACAGCCTCCTACACTCCTGCCCTCACTGCCACGAACTACACAGCTCTGTCGCACACACCTCAGCTCTCCTCTCACAACCCTCGACGTGTACCAGGGGTACAGGGTCCTTTATAGGTTGTGTTTGGTTTGTTCACATTGCGCATGCGCTGTTATGCGCGGCCTGTGGTTTGGCACGCCGCAGATGCAGTATGGCGCATGCGCTGGCGTCTGTGCGGCTATGCTGTGCATGGGCGTGTGTATGTGGGCGGTGCACAGAGTCGCACATGCGCGAAGCCCACATACACGTCCCTGCGTGCCGCACACCGACGCACGGCCATGGGTGTACGCCCCCCTGCGTGCCGCGCACAGATGCCAGCACATGCGCAGAACTGCGCTGCGCGGCAAAAGCAACCGTAAATACATCTATATATTGTCATGCAGAGATGAGTCACGTTGAGGGTTGTTTTGTAGGCGAGGTGCGTGTTTGTGGAGGGTGACAGAGTGAGCAAGGCAAGAGGTGTTGTTGATTGTATTCTGTGTATTGGTTGTATCCCTTTGGTTTGTGTGTCTGTTGGGTTTGTGGCCTGGTCACTGTCATAGGAGGTTTGTGTGTGTGTTTGTGTGTGTTTGTGTAGCCGGGATGGAGGAGGTGATGGAAGGGATGTATGTTGCTGCATGTGCCCTGACATGTGGGCAGATGCTGCGGTTGCAGGACAGGGGAGATGGTGTCCATGGGGCTGGGCCACAGGGCATGGGTGTAGTCCCACAGCAACTCACAACTGCAGCTGTGGGGGCGGTCACAGCAGGTGCTGTTGGCGAACGGCACAGGAGGTGTGCCGAGGTGCAGGCTCGGCAGCCACACCTCTACAGGCCTAGGGCCCAGCTCCAGGGCATGCGTGAGGACCAGGTCATCTCCCTTTACCGACTGAGCACAAGGGCTATTAGGGAGCTCTATGAGGATCTAAGACCTGACCTCGAGCCCCTGACTGATCGGTCTCATGCCATACCAGGTTTAGTCAAGCTCCTTGCTGCCTTACATTTCTTTGCCTCTGGCTGTTTCCAGTCATCTGTGGCCGCAGTGGGTGGCATGAGCCGCCCCTCCTTCTCAAGATGTCTCCACCAAGTACTGCGTGCCATGGTCAGCCGGATGGGGAATTACATAGCCCTTCCTCACACTAGGCAACAGTGGGGGACCCTGAACCAGGCCTTTGAGGCGTTAGCCGGGATACCACACGTGATGGGAGCTATTGATTGCACACATGTTGCCCTGGTCCCGCCTAGAGACAGGGAGGTGGTGTTCCGCAACCGCAAACACTACCATTCCCTGAATGTTCAGGTTGTATGTGATGCTGATCTGCATATTCTGAATGTGGTCCCGAGGTTTGCAGGGTCCACCCATGACTCCTATATCCTGCATCACTCAGCACTATTCAGCCAATTCGAGGAGGGACAATATGGGGACTGTATATTGCTGGGTGAGTATTTCCATATCTCCTCTTTAGGTATGCATCTATGTAACTGTTTTAGTGGCATCTCTTGTGTGGGCGCAGTTTGCTCTCTGTGCGTTTTGAAACGTAACTACCATTACACAGACAGACAACTGTTCAGATTTTACCTTGTTACATGAGTGAGAACGTAGTGTAACAGGGTACATGAATAGGAATGTGACATCAGGATTGTAACAAGTTCAGATCATATCCAGATCATGGTGTTCCTGATACAACGCACGTGTGCAGATGTGTGTCCTGGTAGCAGATTTCCACTAGTGTGTGTTTGTGCCATCAGCCCACATGGGGTGGGGGTTTTCCATTCACACCCACCTGTGGTGCCGGGTCTGTTACTGGTATTTTTGGTATGTCATGTAACATATATGTTCGTGGAAATCCATACACCTACCCCTGTCATGTGTGTGTGAGGTTCACACAGTCAATCAGTACTGGGGTTGTCACACAGGATGCAGTAGATAACATGGGGTGTGGTGTTGCGAACTACAATGGATGTTCCTGGCCTTTGCAACTAGGAGTACATGTTTGCATACGTATGGGCATGGATTTAGCCTGTGTCATGGCAAGGGAGCAACACAGTCTAGGGGTTTGCAGGGCCCTGGGCCACTGTAGATGTGCGTGACATAGGCATCATTGTATGTGCTGATCCTGCAGTTGCTGAGCATTGTGGGAAGGTGGCAGCAAGGGCAAGGGGGCTACTTAGTTGCATACAGAGAGGTGTTGGTTGCGCATGCCCAGGTAGATACTCTTCCTCTGTATATGTGATGGTTGCAACCTCATGTGGGCTATTGTGTGCTATTCTGTGGACCACAGCTTGAAAAGGCTCTGAACATGATGGAGACAGTGCAGAGGGTGTCTACTGAAACGATTGTTGGTCAGCAGTATACAGCATATGGTTTCAGACCGATAAATGTTGATATGTGGACCTTGGAGGACAGGGGGAATAGAGTTGATGTGGTTTTGATCTTCTCACACCTGACTACCATACATGTTCTGGGCGTGAGCCTCCATTGCAGCACAGCACATGTTTGTGTTGTGTACCATGCTGACATATACTTTGAACATGTGATCAGTGTATTGGTGGTCTAGTCTGACGTTGGAGGTGTTTGAGATGGGGACCACAACTGCAGTACAACACTTATGTGCCACACATAGCGGATCTCTAGAAGTAAAACTGTGACAGTTGGGTTATTGGGCATGTATGTACAGGCTCCCTAGGCCATGTGTCGGATTTCACCAAACATATATCTGTTTATCTTAAATACATAGTTGTGATGTCCGTACGTTATGTCTGGATGCGTTCTGCATTTGTTTCTCACGTCTATACCTGTGTCAATTTGGGGGTACAGGCGCTCATGCATTCACATGCAACATTTCTTTCTGCAGGTGATGCCGGGTATGGGTGTCGCCCCTGGCTGCTGACTCCTGTGCGTTAGCCACGAACACGTGCAGAGCGGAGGTACAATGCGGCCCATGCCTCCAGCCGCTCTGTCATAGAGCGCACCTTTGGCGTGTTGAAAAGTCGCTTCAGGTGTCTGGATACGACAGGCGGGGCCTTACAATATAGGCCAGTGACTGTGGCAGAGATAATCATAGCCTGTTGCATCCTGCACAACATTGCTCTCAGGCACGATATTCCTGCAGAGATTAATGAGGATCTGGAGGAGGATCCACCGTGCCCCCCTGTGCGTGCCAGTGGTGACACACAAGTGGGCACAGCGGTCAGGCGGAGGTTAATTGCAGACATCTTCTCTGGTACGTATTGCATATATTCCCACATAAATGTGCTGTTATGTGTGTGTGATGTTTATAACGGTTGATGTTGCAGGACATATGGCACTGAGATGCAACAATGCATTGTGATTAAACTTAACATCCCAAGGACACATATAGCTATGAGTGTGTGACCAACAATGTGGACAGGGCACAGCAGCATCTGTTGGTGGATTATGTGGGTGGGTGTTGATACGCCTTTCACAGCTTTTGGGGGTCACATTCCCAGGTAATGGCTGGTTCTGATAGCAGCTGCTGTGCAAACACAGTTAGTGGTTTTGATGGTCTGTGTGGGGCAAGGTGTAAGGCATATGGTGCAGTGTTCCCAGTGGGAGGGGGGTGCATGTTTGTGTACTGTTCTCCTGCGGTGTATTTGTTTATATTGTATACTTTTTTGCTGCTTGTGTGGTTGTTCTGCTTGTGTCAGCTGGCTATGTATGTATGTTTCCTGTGTGTGGTGACACATGTCATACATAGCACAGTACACATGGCCATGATTACCTTCCAAACATGGTGTTAATTAGTGGTGACAGGTGTTACTGCGACCCCACAGTGTGCCCTAATGTATACATCATCACCTGGGGCTGACATGGCTATATTGAGGGATGGGGACCTGTGCAGTGTGCATCCATGGGGCCATATCATTGTTTTTGTTTTGTTTGGAATATAGCCAGTGCGTGCATTGATGCATATGTACACACATACAGATGTGATGCACGTCTGATCAGCAAAGGGTGGGTTACAGTGGCCAAGTGCTATGCTGCATGTGTAGGTGTGTTTTGTGTCTAGTGGTTTGTCATGGGGACATGGCATATGTAGCTGATGCTATCTCAACATATGCCACATGGCTCAACGTGTCATCAGACTCTGGAACTTGTTACCAGAGGATGGTGTATGGCCTGTTAGTTTTTCTGTGCTTAGGAACCTGTTTGGACATGTTCCTTGCGTAAAGGTCCATATCGGACTATTACAAAGGGACCCAGGATAATCGGTGCTTGACCCTGCTCAGGCATTGTGGAACCTGAGTATTTTGTGGATACTACTAGGTATATATGACCTAGATTGACCACTGTTGGGGGCAGGATACTGGGCCTGATGGACCTCTGTCTGACACAGTATGGCGTATGGCATATCTTACATGCTGTGGATGTGTGTGGGGCAAGGGTACACAACTACCTTGCGCACCCTGGCGAGGGCTGTAATGTCCACATACACACAGAGACCTAGATGAGCATTATTTGTTTGAGGCGCGCACATGTAGGCTATCCATGGTTTCACATTCTCACTGTCACACTGGGGGCCGACATGCAGCCATCATGGTCCTGTCACAAACACACATCGGGGTGTGGTTTTGAGGACGTGGCGCTAACCTTGCCATATATTTCCACACATCATCATCACACAGCTGTCAATATTATTTGGGGTCTGAAATGTACACTGCAGGATATGTTTGTGACCCGTGGATACAGGAGCTGTTCATGCATATTTCCATGTATTTCAGCAATTTACAGTGGGGTGACAGACAACTTTGGGAGGGCACTACACACGGGGAGGGGGTATTGGTGGCAAGATGGGGGACACATGGGGGACACAGACTAGTATTGTGACCATGGGATGGGCCATAAACAGGGTGGGAGCAGACACCTCTATAGACCATTGTGTACAACAACAGAGAGGTAACGGAGGCGACAGAGGGATTCCAGGGACCTTTATTTAGCAGCAAATACCTCCATCCTGACTCTCCCATGAGAGAGATCAGTACAGTGTGATAGTGAACAGTCAGTCCGTAGGTCATGTTGTGGGGTCTGACAGCTGCGTACAGGGAGGTGCAGTGTGTGTTTCAGACCTCGGACATTACATATGTTTGTTTCTCTTGTGTTTTCCACTGCACAGGACATACTTCGTGAGGATGCTCTTGCTGTGGTGCATTGTGTCACCACTCACCCTCCCAGAGGCATTTAGCATGGGCAAGGCAAGTGGGTAGTTGTGTTTCTTAGACTGTGAACTTTAAATGGAGGTTTGGAAAGGCCTCCTGGGTAATGTAGTCCTACAGTAATAAGAATGAGTCCAAGTTGTGCACGAGTGGTTCAGGTTAAATTAGGATTTATTACCCCTCCCGGGGTTGGATGTTGATGACCATGAACAAAGA
The DNA here is from genome assembly GCA_033557465.1 of Ichthyophis bannanicus. Taxonomy (NCBI): domain Eukaryota; kingdom Metazoa; phylum Chordata; class Amphibia; order Gymnophiona; family Ichthyophiidae; genus Ichthyophis; species Ichthyophis bannanicus. Next base: position 1,337,051,886 of record CM066032.1, on the reverse strand, counting down.
ATATATTTACAAAGAAACCATACTCCTGATGTGAACAAAAATAGGCAACTTAAATAATGCTCATCTTCAGCTGTTACGGAATCAAAAAGAATAAAACAGTTTCTCTCCAAAATACTTCTTTTGGCTGTTTTTCTTCCTTCAGCAAAATCCAGTATTATTAACAAAGGGACTGCACATTGTCTGCCACCATATAAGAGCAGTCCATAAACACTTCGGATTCAGGGGGTTGATTAGGGTCCCACTGCATAAGATCACCTTCTTCCTTAAGGTCCCTTAGAGAGGGTTCTTCTGCCTGCCATGCAAACCTCTCCGTTCCAATTACAGGGTTCCCTTCCCCCAACCTGCTCTGTGAGTCTGGGTGTTTGGCTTTCTGTGCACACAGCCCTCTGTAATTAAAAGGATATACGTTTCCCTCTTCTGTTTGGCTACAGGGAATTCTGTGTCTGCCTTTAGAATTGCTTTCTCCCAGGAATCTCCCTTGGCTACAAAAGGGTTGGTAAAACATTTCTCTCCCCTTTGATAAAAGCTTGGTATCAGGGAAATAAGCTTTACCTGCAGGCTGTCTGTTGTGAGCACAGCGTGGTTGTCTTTTCTGGTTCCCAGAATAAACGTCTCTGCTTTTTGGATAGTAAAAATCCCCAGTGCTTTTTGTAGTTGAGCACTGCTCCCTGGGAACTGGACTTGAATATCTTCCCCAGCTCTCTTCCTCTGAGAAGTTCCTCCGAGTGGAATTGGGATTTCTTTCCCTTTTCCCTTCTCTCAGCCACAGACCTTGGCTGCCCTCGGAGTATCTATCTTTCTCTGGTTTTCTCCTTCTTTCAGCTTTCTCCACGCTTGCTGTGCTGCCTTTTCCTTCTGTCTCCGTATCTGAGACTATGTCCGTCTCTTTCTCCTTCCCCTTCTCCTTTTCTGTCCTATATTTAACTAAAGGCTCTTTATCTAAGTTTCTTTCTCCGTTGTGCTGAGCCACACCTCCCACCAGGTGTTCCCACTTCCCTGATGAGGCAGGAGCTAGCTCAGGGGATGGGCGTTCCCTAACACTCTGTGACGTTCTTTGTTTAGGGTTTCCATGCCAACCCTCCATGCTTGTTTCAGCACTGACAGTTCTGGTTTCCCTTTGCAGTGAATCCTCTGCCTCCCTTGGTTCTGAACCCTGTACTTCACGACAATTGCCACATGACTGTACATCAGCCAGGATGCTGTGGTCCGGGGTAGGTGGATCTACAGCTACATTGTCTCTGCCTGCAGTCATGGGGGAGAACATGTCGTCTGGGATGTGTCCTATTGTGCAGATGTTGTTGTTAATTTGTATCCTTGAGCCTCCCTTACCCATATCTTCCTGTTGTCACACATATCCCCATGTGTTTGTGTCCATTATGTATGCTGCAACACTGTTTCAGTCCATTTTACAGCATAGATACATGTGTTTATAGTATTGTTTGTTTTTGAGGGAACCAACACTTGCTGCCTCCCCCAACACTGTTAGATCAGCCTCAGCAGGGTATCACTGCATGTCCCTGGGCCTTCATGTGCACAAATTTGCACTTGTGCACATAAAGGCCATGTCTCACAGCTGTCCCGCTGACCTGCGCACACTGGGTGGGTGCATGTTTGTGGGTTGACTCTGTGGCGATGCGCTGTCCAGTCAGAGTACATAATCATGTGCTGTGAGGTGTTTAAGCACCTGGGGGGCAGCGGTGACTGTGCTACCTCTGCCATATTGCTGTTTACCTTGTCGACATTCTCAACATGTGTTGCGAGCTGTGAGCAGAACTCTGTCTGGTGTTTTGAGGGACCACTGTTGAACAACATTTCTTTATCTCAGGTATCAGCATGATGTGGACATGCATCAACAGTGACTTGACATGATGATTCTACATGTTTGGCTGACATTGTCTCCCTTCACGGTGACCTGATGTGGCTGTGTATTCGCTGAAAGACTCGATGGCATACACATGATGCACACACAGGGTATGTTGCACCTTTGTCATTTGGGGATTACATCTGGCTGTACCAGTTGATGTGTTACTGTGTGTCTGATGTACATGTCATGTTGCCTCTCTGTTCACACAAACAGATGCATATAGTGTGTAGCAGTGAGATGCCTGTGTGACATGGAACAGGACATGACCATATCCATGTGACACCCGTGTCTACATTGATATTTCATGATGTTAACAATATGCAATTTTGTTTCTGTTCATATCATGTCACGTTTGCCCTTGCATCCCTTTCTTCTGTATTTTGTAAGGTGTAACTCTCTGCTATTTGTGTTCTTTTTGCAAGGTGTCTAATGTGACCCTACTTATCCTCTCCTGACACAGGACAGAAGACATACCAAACACATTTCGTACAGTGCATCTGGACTCCCCATCAAACACCTGTTGGGGGAATGACAGCCATGGAATGTTTCCTGGATACCTGTGCCATTGGATGTTTGACGTATGAGAGTGGGACACATGCCTGTGATGGGCAGTATTTCCCTTGGACTGCTGCTTTGGCCATGACAAACCTGTACAACACACTGTTTATGCCATGCTGTGGCTGGTGGTCCTGCTCATTGCAGGGGACACAGATGACCTGTCACGGACTGTGGCATATTGGGATGTGACACCTGACTATGAATGGCCAGGATTGCCTGGGAAGCTGTGACCTGACCTGTTTGATTGCAGATACACTTTGCTCTTTGGACGCTGTGTGTAGCAGGGACTGACATTGTCACTGTATGTTGTACATACCTCCCCATTTGTAGAGATGTGGTGTTTTCGACATGTGTGTGACATGGCACACAGGATACAGTCACCTATTTTTTGGAACACAAGCATACAGACATATTTGTGCCATTGGGGCAATGATGTAGCGGTTGTATTAGGTATGTCCACCTGACCTACACCGGAACATGATAGAGTTTTTGCCCCAACAACGCTTTCATGCCCACCACCATTCTTGATTAATGTTTTGCATTGGCCAAAGGGTGTTTACATGCATGTGTGGCATCACTGTATCATGTTGGTCTGTGGATGGTGGTTGTGCTTATGACTGACTATGTTGGTGAGCCACAGCATGTGGACCTATGTCTTCGGTGTGGTACCTGTAAGATGTTTGCCCATATCAACATGCTGGTTATTGTGTTGTTTTCAATGACAGACGTGACACTCTGCATGTATGTACATACCTTGTATTGCACATCTGTACGTTCCTGCTTATCCCCTGCGGGATTGACCCTCTCATTGCCCAATTATATTTGCTGTGTGGCAGTGTGGGTGTCCATTGTTCTTCCTCACTTCCTCATTCCATGTCCCGTGCGATATGTGTCCAAACACTGTCTACCCAACAAACACTGCAGGGGACCTCCGGCATGGTGTCATCTCTGCAGTTTTCTGCAGGTTGTGTTGTTTGTATTCTCTCTGTGTTCATGTACCTCTGCTACCTGTTAGCAGATGCTCATTATGCTTTGAAGGATTGTTTGGGTCTACATTGTCGCCTTTCTGATTTGTATATCAGGCATTGGGGGTGGGTTTGGACAGTACTTCCATAATGTTTTTTCACCATTACAACATTGTGACAATATATGTTTTTTTGGTTTGTGTGCCTCCTGTGTTGCCGGATGGCTTATGTTTGGGTGGACAGGTGATGTGTTGTCGATCCTCATGATGACACACCTACAGCCTACATGACCTCATATGTGCGTTACACATTTGAGGCATGCATTAGCAGGTGGGGGGTGTGGGCCTGCTGCCCAGTGCATAGTATGTACCTGATGCACATTATATCTTGTGTCCCTCATTTGGGTTCAATGCAGTGTCCTTTCTGTGGGATGTGATTTGTTGCCGTGCTAAATGGTTGTTTCTCATTGACCAGGGATGCACTCACCTTGATATCATGATAGCACTGTCTACAGTACCTGTGAGCATTAACCCAAATAAAGATATGTATGTGACAGACATTTGTCTCTATTGCTGCTTGATCATGTTCACAAACATGCAATGCAATGTGTGCCTTTTGATCAGTCCTGACTCCATGTGACCCTGTAAGCCCATGGTTTTCTAAGCAATGTCAGTGTATATAGATTGTCGGCTCTTTCCTCCAAGGTCATGGGGGGTCACATGCCTTGCCTAAGGCCACATAGGGTGCTAGTGTGATCTTAGGCCTGTTTGCTTGGTGTCAAGGTCAGTTTTCGCAACACTAGGCTACTCCTCTGCTCTTTGCGCACATTTACACCAGTATCGGCTGATTTGCTGGTCATGTTCATGTGCCACCTGGGCTCACATCCTTGTACAGTGGCAGCTGTGTATATGTCTGCCATTTGCCACATCACTGGGTATTACAGGTTCCCAAACAGACCCTGCATTTGGATTATTTGTTCTGGCTTGTGCTCAGTGTGCTGTTGGTGAGAGTGGTTCTTGGCATGTGTTTTAATTCAGTAGTTTGCAGGTTTGATCCCCACATGTGCTTCCCCCATTTCTTTTCTGTTGTGCTACCTGGACCATTAGGTACCAGCAATTTCATCACCTCTACACACACCCTTCCCTCTCTTCACTCTACAGCAAGGTGTGCACTCTGTGCTGCCTAGGCCTCAGGTATTATCTGTCAAATAGGTGGCTTTCTTTATGGGGTTTACATGACAGTGCACCTGTGTGTTTGGTAGTGCTGTGTTTCAGCTGGTGTGTGGTACACCTGCTTTCATGTTGCGTTATCTGCTGTCCTGTCCCTGCTTGCTAACTAGCTCCCCCGAGCATCCTCTGACGCCCTTGGGGTTTAGTTTCTTTCCTCTATTGCATGCTGTATCCACTGCATAACATGTGATTGTGTGTGTGTGTGTGTGTGTGTGTGTGTGTGTGTGTGTGTGTGCATGTGTCCCTGGTCCATAATACAGACTGTGATCTGATCTGTACACAGCAGATATGCATGTGCTTCTGCTCATGATTACTGTTGTGGGTTTGCCTTTTCGGCCAGCCAGCAGTCATCTTGTATGATGGCCACACTATTTTTGTATGCAGCCTTGGCTAATGAGCTCACAGTGGTGGTGTGGTCTACCGGTTGGTGCATTGGCCTTTGTGGTAGTGGTGGTAGGTGTTAGGCCTCTCTGTTCTCTTTGATGTGTATGCTTGTCCTGCAGAGGTGGTTTGCATTTGTATGACAGCCATTTGTGTGCAGATTAGTGCTGTGTGCACCTTGTAACCTCATCAGAGTTGGGTACCATCCTTCTGTCCATCTTATGTCTGCCAGCTGTTGTGCCATCCTACCCTGATGTGCATGCTGGTACACCATGTCCTGCACTCCTCCACATTACTGCACTTCATCTCTCCCAGGATGCCTCTCGTGTGTGTGCTCTGCATAGCACTGCTACTCCCTTGTCATCCTGATATTTCACCTATCCTGCCGTTTCTGCTGCCCACATCTTCCCATCCTCTGTCACACACTATCATTCAGGCATGGTACATTACTATCACTCTGTGCTTAGCTACAGCTTGACCCAGTAACACAACAGAACAGTCCCAGCACAAATTTAACCATAGCTTTCTCCTTCTTACTATCATTCAGTCAGATGTGTGTCAATAGTTTGAGTATGTTAACAGGTTCAACTGATCATATATTCCATGTAAATAGTTCATCCATGTTTTTCCCTGTTTATGCTCCTGTTATATGTAACACCAAACAGCCTGTTGTACTGGTCTTTACTGTGTTCTCTGTAACCCGCACTGATACCAAATACTGCAGTATATAAGACATGGAAATAAATACAAGCACAGACATACATGCATATATGTTTGTCCATTTCTGGAGCTGACACATGGCCTCGGTCTGAGTTGTGTGCTCCATCAGCTGTGATCTACATGCTTCTGTAACTTCAGCAATGTCTTTCCTTTCAGCTCTGTGCAGTGTTTGGGCTACATGTGGGTTTGGCACATACCTGTGTTGTACTTCACATTGGTGGATCTTCCTGCTCTTGGCAAACGTCTTTGAGTTCACCTATATATCCTTGGGTCATATCATGTCACACCTTTGATTCAGGCAGCTTATGGGGTACCAACTATGGTGCCCTGGGAGTTGGCAACCTTTCAATATCTCCGCTGAGGAACATTATAACTCGCCTTTACTGCCGTGTTTGTTTACGATGTGCGTTCTGGTGCACCCTACATGGTACATTAATTTATGGCACTAGGTTGTTCATCTTTTTAGATGGCATCACAGATTGCTGCACACTTGCATGCAGCCAACACACGTACCTATGCCAGCCTTATTCACTGCTCATTTATATCCATGACCCCTGCACCATCGGTCCATGTCCTAAACATTGGGCTACACTGCTGTTCCTTCTTGCATGTCTGCACACCTACTTGATATTTGCATTTGTTACAATGCATAGTGCTGACAGCACAAACAGTGCTAGGACCTTGCCCTGCCTCATACAGCAACCTATGATGGGCCCTATAAACCACATTGTGGGGTGCCATGGTGGACAATGGACTTCCAAATGTGCCCTCTATGGTACCTTGTGGGGCGCCTTCTGCATCACCTTATATTACAGTGCATTGAGAGTGCATTTGCTAGCAATAGTAATTACAGGACACCCGTAACATGTCTCCTTGAGCAATATTCATGATAATAGGTAATGGCTCAGCCTGCCTTATTTAATGGGCACAGCAGGGGATTACACCAATCATCATTGGTCAGTGTCTTAAACATTGTTCTGTGGCTCTATTTCTGTGCTTGCATATCAGCACAACGCCTCATACCTCCCCAAACGTACAGCACACTGTTTTATGCCGGCCAAAATCACAGAGGCTCCGAGGGCAATATTACCCATGACAGACAATGCATATGCCTCATGCAGACTTTTTCGTTGCGCACAACGGGGACTTGAAACTCTGATCCCTCGTAACATATTAGCGCGCCGCCTTCTGCTGCCCACTATTTCTGTGCCTCGTAAAATAGCACCTGAGACAGGCACTGGGCACTGCGGGGGATTGAACCCCCGATCCCTGCACCACTGGTCGGCGTCTTCACCATTGTGCTGTGGCTCTGCTTCTGTGCCCCAGGACAGCGCGCCGCCTTATGCCGCACACTTTTGATATGCCTCGTAACATATTGGCGCGCCGCCTTCTGCTACCCACTATTTCTGTGCCTCGTAAAATAGCACCTGAGACAGCCGTCTTCGTTGGGCACTGCGGGGGATTGAACCCCTGATCCCTGCACCACTGGTCGGCGTCTTCACCATTGTGCTGTGGCTCTGCTTCTGTGCCCCAGGACAGCGCGCCGCCTTATGCCGCACACATTTGATATGCCTCGTAACATATTGGCGCGCCGCCTTCTGCTACCCACTATTTCTGTGCCTCGTAAAATAGCACCTGAGACAGCCGTCTTCGTTGGGCACTGCGGGGGATTGAACCCCTGATCCCTGCACCACTGGTCGGCGTCTTCACCATTGTGCTGTGGCTCTGCTTCTGTGCCCCAGGACAGCGCGCCGCCTTATGCCGCACACTTTTGATATGCCTCGTAACATATTGGCGCGCCGCCTTCTGCTACCCACTATTTCTGTGCCTCGTAAAATAGCACCTGAGACAGCCGTCTTCGTTGGGCACTGCGGGGGATTGAACCCCTGATCCCTGCACCACTGGTCGGCGTCTTCACCATTGTGCTGTGGCTCTGCTTCTGTGCCCCAGGACAGCGCGCCGCCTTATACCGCACACATTTGATATGCCTCGTAACATATTGGCGCGCCGCCTTCTGCTACCCACTATTTCTGTGCCTCGTAAAATAGCACCTGAGACAGCCGTCTTCGTTGGGCACTGCGGGGGATTGAACCCCTGATCCCTGCACCACTGGTCGGCGTCTTCACCATTGTGCTGTGGCTCTGCTTCTGTGCCCCAGGACAGCGCGCCGCCTTATGCCGCACACATTTGATATGCTGCGGCGACCCTGCCCGGCTCAAGGGGTTAAGGACATGAGCAGCCGCTGTACTTCGTGAGGGAAGGAGGAAACCTTTGCCCCCAGGAATGCTGGGAGTTGTAGTTCCAGCTCTTCTCACTCCGAATTAAGAAACTGTAGTTGTGGTTTCTTTATAATAAGTATTTTATTAAAGCAAAAAGGTAAATGTTCCATCACATGCAAACAAGGGTGCTTCCAAAGGCAAACAGAAACTTCAGGTTAAATGCAACTCAAAATACAAATGCTGCTTTTTCTCTTTCCAGCAAATTGCTCTCTTTTGCCTCCAGAGGTCAGTTGGCTTCACTGCACCTCTTACAGCCACAGTTACTTTCACTATGCTGAGAATCAGGTGGAGGTAATTAGAACTTCCATTTTCACGGCAATACAACAGCTTTACAGAACTCAGCTCACACACGATAAAGGCAGTTCCCTTCAGCTTGGCTTTCCTATACAACAGAATGTACAGTCCATTTGTTCACACTCAGGTATGCTTGTATTTCCCTGGGTTACTCCTTCAAGCTGTGCTGAATTATTTGCCTCTTGTGATACTAGCTGTTTTCTAGCCTGTAAGTCTAAAAACTGTTGGAAGCTCTGAAGTAGCAATTCAGCCTGTTCCTTATGAGAGAGGGCACTACTATCTGCTATAGCTTTTCCCTTCTGCTCAAGGCTGTTTGTCTTCTCTTCCTTTAAGATAAAGGTATTAGGATAATTGCTAGTTTCTTTAGCAATTGACTCATAGGAGGAAGAATTATCTCTATATTCAGCTTGGCAGCCGGGTGGCCAATTACTCACTGTTTGTGCAGCACTTCTGCCTGCAGATGGCTCCCAGGCTCTCCAGCTGATCTGTTTGTTGCTCTCCGGCACAAACGACGTTTCAGGGAATGATTGCTCTTTCACCTGTGCTTGTCCTGAAGTCTTTCTCCCCCAAGGCGATGCCTTCCAAGGGCTATCCACTTCAAGGTTAAATCCTCTCTGCGTGGGACTTCTGCTTATTTCCCTGGAATAGGATTGTGCAGGTTTTCTTCTTATGCCAGGTTCCAAAGTATCCTTAATCACTCCACTGGCTTTCCAACCATCCCCTTGTTTCTTCTTCCAATATTCCTTCCTTCCTTTACCTCCTGTATTCCTTGTACTTCTTGTACTCCTTGTACCACCTCCACTCGTGCTTCCTCTACTCGGGTCTCTTATCCGTCCTCCACTCGGATCTCTTATCCGTCCTCCACTCGGATCTCCTATCCGTCCTCCACTCGGATCTCTTATCCGTCCTCCACTCGGATCTCTTATCCGTCCTCCACTCGGATCTCTTATCCGTCCTCCACTCGGATCTCTTATCCGTCCTCCACTCGGGTCTCTTATCCGTCCTTCACTCGGATCTCTTATCCGTCCTTCCTCTTCAGAGCCATGCTCTGGTTTAAATGTACATTCTCTTTTGGACACGCCCCTTCCTAGGGCTGGGTGTGCCCAATCAGAACTGCAGGGCTCCTCCCCTGGGCTGGTCTCCCTACTCAGCTCTGAGGAATAGAGTCTCTCTTTTTCCTTTGCCCTGTCATTTTGGTATAAATCCTGCTGACCCTCAGGATTTTCTACTATCTCCATAGGCTCAGGAGGGCGCTGTTCACCACAGATCCCCCCCCTTAAGATATCACGGGCTGGCTTCTGACCAGAGGCCCAGCACGTGATTCTACTCCGGGGTCTGGCGTTGACCTGTGCGTTCTTCATCCTTTTCCTGTCTTGCACTACGGTAGCTACTTGAGCTAGGGCTGTTCTATCGTGCCAAGGCTTCAGAAGGTTAATATGATACACTTGTGTGCGTCCTGTCTGATTCTTCACGAGATAGGATACTGGACCGACTGGTCGGACCACGGTACATGGGCCTTTCCACCGGCTCTCGAATTTCGGATCAGGGCCCGACACCATCACAATAACCCTGTCTCCCACGGCTAACTGGCGTGGCCGTGTGCCTTGGTCATAGTAGTCTTTCTGTCGTCGCTGATTATGTCTTAAGTTGACTTCCGCCTTCTTGGCTTCTGGCAGCCTATATGGACGTTGGCGTACTATCTCGCCCGGCGGCGTTATAATCCCATGGGTGATCAGGTCTGTCTTGCCTGGCATGGGTGTGAGGACATCCTGGTACCTTGTCAGTAGCTGGACCAACTCTTGTTTCTGGGCCCACGACAAGCCTTCATCCATTCTAGGCTCAGGGTGGCTTTTACAGACTGCGATTTGCGGCCCTAGGTCTTCCTCTTCCTTTTCTTCTACCACCGCAGCTAGAGCTTGGAAGCTGGTACCCCCCGTTGACCCGAATCCACCTGCTCCTCGAGCCGTTGTAGATAAGCTGGATACTTCTTCCAGCGGAGGCAGACCTACACGCTCGCAGATTAGTTGAGCTACTCGGTCTCCAACCTGGATTTTAAAGTCCTCCTTGCCGAAGTTGAACATAAGAATTTTAATAGACCCCCTATAATCCGGGTCTATCACTCCGGCTCCTATGTCCAGAAAATGTTTCACGGCGAGTCCCGATCGTGGGGCTATTCGGCCGTAGCATCCTAGTGGCATTTCCATTTGTAGAGCAGTATCTATCAATGCCTTCCCTTGCTTAGGCACTATGACCTCCTCAGCACTACAGAGGTCATAACCTGCTGAGTTACTTGAAGCTCTCTTAGGGGGTTGCGCATTAGGGTTCAGTTTGCAGAATCTCAGCACAAATACCGGTTTCTTCACCATTTCTTCCCTTGGAGGCGGTATTTTCCCTTTTTGCCTTTTTAGGTGAGCAAACAAAGGACTAGGCACTATGCTTTTCCTAGTGGCTTGGGTTGGAGCTTCTACCGGGGATTCTCTGGTAGCTTCTTGCTCTTTCAAAATTAAGCCTTGTTCCACTCCTTTATGGAAGTGTGGCCAGTCTTTACCCAAAACTAGGTTATGAGGTAGCTTGGGGACTACTGCAATGGGGATTTTCTTCAGCACACCTAGTGCTTTCACCTGCAGACTGTATACAGGGTATAGCGACGTACCACCATGTACACAGCGTATCTTCACATTTCGAACAGGCTGAATCGCTATCCCTGTTGCCTGGATTTGCCGCCACAGCGCCTTGGAGAGCATTGTTTGCTCTGCGCCAGAATCAAGTATCGCAGTGGTGGCAATCCCCTGCACCTCGACCTCTATAAGAAACCCTTCACGAGCTTTATGCGCACTCTCTGCTACTAAGGCAGTCTTAAAACAATTTCTCTGTATATGCCCTTCTCGGCCACATTTAAAACATTTGCCAGGCTGAAACCTAGCCTTTACAGTCGGCATACACATTCTGCTTGCACCATATTGAAATTTCCCCTTCCTTTCTGATTCCGTGATTGCTGCCCCCTTTAACTCACTATTGCTGTCAAGAGGCATTGCTTTGGCCTGCAAGAAGCGTTCCGTGAGGTCCACAGCCTCATGTGGGGTTTTGCAGCTTTGCAGAATCAGGAAGGTCTTTATTTCATCTGGTATAGCGTTCATATATTGCTCTAGCACTAAGCTTTCTAGTATGGACTCTTTAGTCCTATGCTCCGGATTAAGCCATTTATTCAACAATGTGCTTATCCTATACACTAGGGCTTTTGGTGACTCACCCTGTTTTAACCTCACCGCTCGCAAGAGATTATGGTAGGCTAGCGGCGTAAGGCCTAGCCTTTCCCGGACCGCTTTCTTCACCTCCCCATAATTTCCGGCAAGGTCAGGTGGCATGCTCCTGTAGGCCGCCATTGCTTCTCCTGTGAGGGAAGCTGCGAACCTGATGGCCCAATATTCCTCTGGCCATGCACTCAACTGTGCTACCCTTTCAAAACTTTCAATAAAATTGTCAATGTCATCATTGTCCTTTAACTGACCAAAGTTAAACATAGTCTCTGCGCCTAAACCATGCGCAACTATAGGAGCTAAACCTGGAGGTACGGTCGGTTTCTCCTTTGGCATCTTCTGCTCAGCTACCCAGTTTTTCAGCATGTCCAGGAGGGGTTGCTGCTGAGCCTGTATGGCAGCGGCAGTCTGCTCTTGAAACTCTAGACTCAGGTCTCGCTGTCTTTCAAGTTGGGTTGCCATCCACTTGAATATCTCCGCTGCTTCCAGCGACATCTTTGCTATCTGTGAATGCAAACAGAGAGAAAAAAAAACCAAGTGCGATTCCTCACACACACCAAAAAAAAAAAAACACTTTTCCTTTTTTTTTTTTTTTTTCACTAGCTGGCCAACACCCTCAGCCCTGTATCCTTTCCCTTTCCCAGGTGGATACCTATTACCTGGCTCAGGTGTTGCGTCACGCTTTCACAGCCTTCGTTGCAGCTGGCACACCGATGCTGGGACTGTCTCCTTCCTCTCAGGATGGTCTGCAATCGGTTCCTTCTTATAGTTGCTCCTTTGAAGTTTCTTTCTCTGCGCGGCACCTTGCGCATGCGTGGAAGATATCCTGCCAACGTAGCCAACTTGCGGCGACCCTGCCCGGCTCAAGGGGTTAAGGACATGAGCAGCCGCTGTACTTCGTGAGGGAAGGAGGAAACCTTTGCCCCCAGGAATGCTGGGAGTTGTAGTTCCAGCTCTTCTCACTCCGAATTAAGAAACTGTAGTTGTGGTTTCTTTATAATAAGTATTTTATTAAAGCAAAAAGGTAAATGTTCCATCACATGCAAACAAGGGTGCTTCCAAAGGCAAACAGAAACTTCAGGTTAAATGCAACTCAAAATACAAATGCTGCTTTTTCTCTTTCCAGCAAATTGCTCTCTTTTGCCTCCAGAGGTCAGTTGGCTTCACTGCACCTCTTACAGCCACAGTTACTTTCACTATGCTGAGAATCAGGTGGAGGTAATTAGAACTTCCATTTTCACGGCAATACAACAGCTTTACAGAACTCAGCTCACACACGATAAAGGCAGTTCCCTTCAGCTTGGCTTTCCTATACAACAGAATGTACAGTCCATTTGTTCACACTCAGGTATGCTTGTATTTCCCTGGGTTACTCCTTCAAGCTGTGCTGAATTATTTGCCTCTTGTGATACTAGCTGTTTTCTAGCCTGTAAGTCTAAAAACTGTTGGAAGCTCTGAAGTAGCAATTCAGCCTGTTCCTTATGAGAGAGGGCACTACTATCTGCTATAGCTTTTCCCTTCTGCTCAAGGCTGTTTGTCTTCTCTTCCTTTAAGATAAAGGTATTAGGATAATTGCTAGTTTCTTTAGCAATTGACTCATAGGAGGAAGAATTATCTCTATATTCAGCTTGGCAGCCGGGTGGCCAATTACTCACTGTTTGTGCAGCACTTCTGCCTGCAGATGGCTCCCAGGCTCTCCAGCTGATCTGTTTGTTGCTCTCCGGCACAAACGACGTTTCAGGGAATGATTGCTCTTTCACCTGTGCTTGTCCTGAAGTCTTTCTCCCCCAAGGCGATGCCTTCCAAGGGCTATCCACTTCAAGGTTAAATCCTCTCTGCGTGGGACTTCTGCTTATTTCCCTGGAATAGGATTGTGCAGGTTTTCTTCTTATGCCAGGTTCCAAAGTATCCTTAATCACTCCACTGGCTTTCCAACCATCCCCTTGTTTCTTCTTCCAATATTCCTTCCTTCCTTTACCTCCTGTATTCCTTGTACTTCTTGTACTCCTTGTACCACCTCCACTCGTGCTTCCTCTACTCGGGTCTCTTATCCGTCCTCCACTCGGATCTCTTATCCGTCCTCCACTCGGATCTCCTATCCGTCCTCCACTCGGATCTCTTATCCGTCCTCCACTCGGATCTCTTATCCGTCCTCCACTCGGATCTCTTATCCGTCCTCCACTCGGATCTCTTATCCGTCCTCCACTCGGGTCTCTTATCCGTCCTTCACTCGGATCTCTTATCCGTCCTTCCTCTTCAGAGCCATGCTCTGGTTTAAATGTACATTCTCTTTTGGACACGCCCCTTCCTAGGGCTGGGTGTGCCCAATCAGAACTGCAGGGCTCCTCCCCTGGGCTGGTCTCCCTACTCAGCTCTGAGGAATAGAGTCTCTCTTTTTTCCTTGCCCTGTCATTTTGGTATAAATCCTGCTGACCCTCAGGATTTTCTACTATCTCCATAGGCTCAGGAGGGCGCTGTTCACCACAATGCCTCGTAACATATTGGCGCGCCGCCTTCTGCTACCCACTATTTCTGTGCCTCGTAAAATAGCACCTGAGACAGCCGTCTTCGTTGGGCACTTCGGGGGATTGAACCCCTGATCCCTGCACCACTGGTCGGCGTCTTCACCATTGTGCTGTGGCTCTGCTTCTGTGCCCCAGGACAGCGCGCCGCCTTATGCCGCACACATTTGATATGCCTCGTAACATATTGGCGCGCCGCCTTCTGCTACCCACTATTTCTGTGCCTCGTAAAATAGCACCTGAGACAGCCGTCTTCGTTGGGCACTGCGGGGGATTGAACCCCTGATCCCTGCACCACTGGTCGGTGTCTTCACCATTGTGCTGTGGCTCTGCTTCTGTGCCCCAGGACAGCGCGCCGCCTTATGCCGCACACTTTTGATATGCCTCGTAACATATTGGCGCGCCGCCTTCTGCTACCCACTATTTCTGTGCCTCGTAAAATAGCACCTGAGACAGCCGTCTTCGTTGGGCACTGCGGGGGATTGAACCCCCGATCCCTGCACCACTGGTCGGCGTCTTCACCATTGTGCTGTGGCTCTGCTTCTGTGCCCCAGGACAGCGCGCCGCCTTATGCCGCACACTTTTGATATGCCTCGTAACATATTGGCGCGCCGCCTTCTGCTACCCACTATTTCTGTGCCTCGTAAAATAGCACCTGAGACAGCCGTCTTCGTTGGGCACTGCGGGGGATTGAACCCCTGATCCCTGCACCACTGGTCGGCGTCTTCACCATTGTGCTGTGGCTCTGCTTCTGTGCCCCAGGACAGCGCGCCACCTTATGCCGCACACATTTGATATGCCTCGTAACATATTGGCGCGCCGCCTTCTGCTACCCACTATTTCTGTGCCTCGTAAAATAGCACCTGAGACAGCCGTCTTCGTTGGGCACTGCGGGGGATTGAACCCCTGATCCCTGCACCACTGGTCGGCGTCT
This sequence comes from Ichthyophis bannanicus, assembly GCA_033557465.1. Taxonomy (NCBI): domain Eukaryota; kingdom Metazoa; phylum Chordata; class Amphibia; order Gymnophiona; family Ichthyophiidae; genus Ichthyophis; species Ichthyophis bannanicus. Next base: position 1,337,036,883 of record CM066032.1, on the reverse strand, counting down.
TCACCATTGTGCTGTGGCTCTGCTCTTCTGCTTCCACATCGTCGCGCCCCTTATGCCTCCTGCGCAGCTTTCCCACGCGCTGAGGTGCGGGGCTCACATGGGCGCCGCGCACCTTGGCGCATATGTAAATCGCGGGTTTTTCTTTTTCGGGCCGGAACGCCCACTCCTTATATGGCACACGCACACTACCGCGGCCCCGCACGTTAGGAATGTTTAGTAAACATGCCCCAATGTCTGGAGTTCATTGGGGCAAAACTGGACACTCTCTAGTCAAAGGCCTTCCTGCCCAGGGACCAAGCAGACCACCTCAGGACGCTGGCACAGGATATACAGTACCTTCCCTCCGTGCCCGCTTGGCTCCTTCTGTGCCTTCTTGGACACATGGCCTCCACGGTCCACGTCACTCCAGTTGCTCACCTCCACATGAGGGTTGCGCAGTAGTATCTCCGAGACCTGTGGACTTAGGCCATGGGGCGCCTCCAAGACAGTCTCCATAACCCGTAAAGTGACGGACTCTCTGATCTGGTGGCAGACTCCCCAATATCTCGAGGCGGGCATGCCTTTTCAGACCCCGAGCATCTTAAATGTCCTTACCATGGACGCCTCCCTGCTTGGCTGGGCAACCCACTGCGAGGAACTCTGCACTCAGATCAACCTCCTGGAACTACAGGCGATATATTAAGCCCTTCAAGCTTTTTGCCACCACCTGCGTCTCCAGCTGGTGCTGTGTGAACAAACAGGGGGGCACGGGGTTTCATGCCTTCTGCCAGGAGGCGATGCCCCTCTGCTCGTACGCAGTCCAACAAGGTATTCTCCTATGGGCAGTATACCAGAATCCTCCAGGCGCATGAGTGGCAGCTGGACCCCAGTGTGGCCTACCGGCTCTTCTGGATCTGGGGGAAACCCATGATGGACCTGTTTGCCAGTCTGGACAACCTCTAGTTGCCCCACTTCTGTTCCCAGCAGGCCCACCCCTCCAGAGTGGCAGTGGACGCATTCCTCATCTCGTGATCGGAGAACCTCATATATGCCTTCCCTCCCATGCCGCTGATTGCTAAAACCATGTTCAGGACCCTCCACAACAAGGCCTCACTCATCCTGATAGCCCCTCGGTGGCCTAGGTAAAGGTGGTTCCTCCGACTAACGATGGAGACCCCCATCCTGTTGGGGACTTCTCCTGTACTCCTGTCTCAGGAAGGGGGCTCTCTTCTGCACCCCAGCCTGGGGTCCCTGTCTCTGACAGCGTGGCTGCTGAAAGGGTGACCTTAGCCCCTTTCAACCTCTCCGGTGAGGTAGAGGAGATTCTGCTGGCCTCTCGCAAGGCCTCTACTGGGAACGTTTACGCTCTCAAATGCTGCAGATTTGCAGCCTGGTGTACCCATTCTGACCCATTCTCCTGCCCAGTGGGACTGGTGTTACAGTATCTTCTCCACCTCTCACAATCCAGGCTTACATCTAACTCTGTCCGGGTGCATCTCAGTGCCCTAGTGGCGTACCACCACCCATTGGAGGGCAAGCCCCTCTCGGTCCAGCTGCTGGTGACCCGCTTTTGTAGGGGTCTGCTCTTATCGAAGCCACCGGTTTGCCCTCTGGCAACCGAATGGGACGTCAGTGTGGTATTGGGGCAGCTCACTCGCCCGCCTTTGAGCCTCTGGCTACTTGCCACCTACGATACCTCTCATGGAAGGTGGTGTTCCTGGTGGCACTCACCTCCGCTGACATCGCGAGCTTCAGGCTTTAGTGGCGGAAGCACCTTATAACAGCTTCTACAAAAACAGGGTGGTGCTTCGCACGCACCCTAAATTTCTTCCGAAGGTGGTATCGTCCTTCGATCTCAACCAGGAAGTGGTACTTCCTACCTTCTTTCTGAGACCTCACTCCAGTCAGGCAGAGACAGTCCTTTTGGAATGTAAGAGGGCTTTGTCCTTCTATATCCAACAAACTCAGGGCCACTGCAAAGCCGCTCAGGTTTTCGTCTCCTACAACCTCAGTAGGCTGGGGGAGGCGGTGACCAAGCATACGCTGTCCACCTGGGTAGCGGACAGTATCGCCCTCACCTATGAGCAGGTGGGATTCCCACTGGAAGGCCGTGTCATGGTGCACCGTGTCAGGGCCATGGCGGCCTCGGTGGCAAACTTGCGCTCTATCCCGATGGTGGACATTTGCTGGGCTGCCACCTAGTCTTCAGTCCATACCTTTGTAGCTCATTACTGCCTGGAAAGGGAGTCCCAGCGGAACAGTGCCTTCAGCCATGCTGTGCTCTGTAATCTGTTCAGTGTTCAGGTAACTCCTACCCTCCGACCCTTCTGTGTTCAGTCTACTGGAGTGCTGGTTTTCATTGGACACAGGGGTCCTACTGTAGCCTGTGGACACGGACTTAATTGCTTCTGCTCGCGGCTCCCCGTGAGGGAGTCCGTGTTTTTCGCTATGGGCTTTCGGTAGCCTGTAGCTGGTGAGTCCCATATGTAAGGACTGACTACCTTCTTGTTCCCAGAGAAAACTTAGTTACTCACTTGTAACAGATGTTCTCTGGGGACAGCAGGATTCAGTCCTCACAACCCTCACCCCTCTCCTTTGAGTTGCTCCTTTACCAGGTTTTATTTTGCAGTCTTCTAGCTATGTCATCTGACTGAGCAAGGTGGCACCCTTGAATGGGAAGGGGACCACGCATGCATGGTAGCATCTCCCAAAGGCTTTCTTTGAAAGCTGGGGGCATGCTTCCTCAAGGGCTCCATTGGTGCCGCTGTCACCTATATGTGAGGACTGATTCTTGCTGTCCCCAGAGAACACCTATTACAGGTGAGTAACTATGCTTTCTCGCACCCCTGGTTCCTCTCCCCACACCTTCATGCCTGCCAGGGCCCCAGGGTTCCATGGAGCTCACCATCCTAGTGGCTGCATAGCCACAATAGTTAAGAATCCACTATCGACTCCTGGATGTTCACCAACTTTCTTCACCTTAACTTATCCAAAACAATGGCTATTTGGTTCACTTTCGGAGGTCCCATTCCCTCCGCCTCTCCCCTGCTTTCTTCCTCCCCCATCCCAGTCGTTCCCTCCCTTCGTTATCTTGGCATCACCCTGGACTCTGCACTATCATTTCATGAACACATCTCCTCCGTGGTCCAGCGCTGTTTCATCTCCTTGAGACAGATCCGTGCCATCCATCCTTTTCTCCCCATTTCCTCCCTGACCACTCTGCTCATTTCCCTTGTTCTATCACGCCTGGATTATTGTAACATCTCTTTTGCTGGTCTCCCTCAATACCAATTGGGCAGGCTCCAACTCATACAGAACACCGCCGCCCGGATCCTCACTCACGCTACTCGTTTCGATCATATCACTCCTTTTCTCATCAACCTTCACTGGCTTCCTGTGCCCTTTCGGATCCAGTTCAAAGTTCTCACCTTCATCCACAAAGTCATCCACACTAGTGTCCCTCACTATCTTTCCGACCTGATTCACCTTCATATCTCCCAACACTCTCTTAGATCAATTCACGCCAACTGTATGTTCCTCCCCTCCCTCTCCTCTGCATGCCTAGAATCCACTCGCTCTGCTACATCTTTCTTCCTTGGTCCCAAACTTTGGAATTCGCTCCCCCCTGCCCTCTGCCTTGAACTCTCCTTTCCCAAATTTAAAGCTGGCCTGAAGACTCATTTCTTCTGTGACGCCTTTGATCTTCCCCCTTCCAGTCCCCCCTTAGTCTCCTGAGTGATTTGTCTTCCCCTGTTTGTCCATTCACTGAATTTCAAGCTTGTCTCTTACCTTTTCTCTACCTCTGATTCTATCCCTTTCCTGTCACATCAATGGAGTTCTGTTTCTTTTTCCTACAGTCAATTTATATTCTAAACCATCCTGATGCCTCAGTGTGGGGGGATATATAAAGAAATGAATAAAGATAAAGAAAGATCTAGAGCCAAAGCAATCCTAACTTGGTTGACGTCTCCATTGGTGCTCATGCCGGTTCTTCCTCTCTGGTTTCTGTGCTCCAATTCCCTGGCTAGTGGTATAGTCTCCTTCTCCCGTAAGTCACTCTTTGCCAGTGTGGTTGATCTCTCCAGGAGGAGCGGGATTCTTGTGGTTGCTCTTGCACCAGTCCAGTTATTCCCCCTTCCTCTAGTGCGTGAACTGCTCTTAACGGTTGCGTACCCACCAGCGCTTCTCCTGTATTGTGAAAGAAAGCCCGAAGGGTAATGTCCATCCATATCGGATATTTTTACTATGTAGCTTTTGGACAATGTCCCTCATATTCCTCCTGTTTTGCAATGTGATTTGAGCTAGGTGCATGTATATCTCTACTGATGTGTTTTGCCAATGCAAAGTCCCCATCAGCTTGGCCCTGCTGGCTACAAGTTCTTTCAGGCCATAATCATGAAAGCAAGAAACTATATCTTGGGGCCTATTTTTGTCCAGCCCTGGGGGTCCTATAGTTCTATGAGCTCTATCAATCCAATAGTCTCTCCCTTCCAACTCCAGACCCTCCTTTTGCAGCAATGCCTTCACAATGTTCTGTACCACATGTGCACAGTCCTGGTACTGCTCCCCCTCAGGTATCCCACAGAAGTGGAGGTTTTGGCATCTGATCTATTTTCCAGATCCTCCAGCTTGTCATTGGCCTCTGTTTGTCGCTGTTTCACCTCCTTCCATTTTTGTTCTAATGTTGCTGTTGCCTCTCCTTGCTCTTCCAGAAACATCTCTAACTTTTCCACTCTTTGTCCAAGTTCACCCAAATCTGCCCGTATACTCCCTATGCCACTTGCCAGCTCTTCCCGCACCAGGTTCAAGTCCACTTTTATCTCCCGGAACCACACTCTCATCTCACTCTGCAAGTCTGCTTCTGCATCCTTCACCACAGCTGTAGCGCTGTCTTTGCTCCCACCCCCCTTTGAAGTACCTTTTTCTTTCCTGGGCTGCTACCCCCCATGTCTTCTGTTTTCACCATCCCGGCACCATTTTGTCTGCTGGCTTTCAGGGGTTTGCGGTTGCACGGTGGTGGTGTAGTTGTGGATGTCACTTTTTTTTGCTTTCTGTGCCATCCACTCTCTTACCCAAGCTCTGGTGAGTATCGGGGTGGCGATTGCACAACTTAGGGGTGCAGGTTTATGCCTTTTACTCCTTTGACCCATCAGAGCTCCGGCTTATGCAGCCATCTTGTGCTATAATGTCAGCAACCTCGGGCTCACTGCTTTTTAACATATTTATAAATGACCTGGAAATGGGAATAACGAGTGAGGTGATCAGATTTGTAGATGACACAAAATTATTTGAAGTTGTTAAAACATAAGAAGATTGTGAAAAATTGCAAGAGGACTTTGATAAATTGGGAGACTGGGCGTCCAAATGGCAGATGAAATTTAATGTGGACAAGTGCAAAGTTATGCACTTAGGGAAGAAGAACCCAAACTACAGTCACACGATGCAAAGTTTCACATTAGGAATCACCACCCAGGTAAAGGATCTGGGCATCATTGTGGCTAAATACATTGAAACCTTCTGACAAGTGTGCAGCGATGGCCAAGAAAGCAAATAGAATTAGGAATCATAAGGAAAGGAATGGAGAATAAAAACAAGAATATTATAATGCCTCTGTATCACTCCATGGTGTGACTGCACCTTGAATATTGTGTACAATATTGTACCTTGAATATTGTGTACAAAAGAGATGGCTGAGGTGAGATATGATAGAGGTTTATAAATTAATGAATGGAGTGGAACGGGTAAACGTAAATTGATTGTTTACACCATCAAAATATAGAAAGACTAGGGGACATGCAATGACGCTACAGGGTAACCTATTTAAGACTAATAAGAGAAAATATTTTTTCACTCAACGTGCAATCAAATTCTGGAATTTGTTACCGGAGGATGTAGTAAAAGCTGTTAGTGTAGCTGGGTTTAAAAAAGGTTTGGACAAGTTCCTGAGGAAAGGTCCATAAACCATTATTGAAGGGGACCTAGAATATATACTGCTTGCCCCAATACAAGCACTGTGGAACCTGTGTCTCTTGGGGAAACTGCTAGGTACTTGTGACCTAGATTGGCCTCTGTTGGAAACAGGATACTGGGCTTGATGGATCTTGGTCTGACCCAGTATAGCATATCTTATGTTCTTATGTTTTTATGACCAGGGAAATCCACTTCATACCCCTGGTACAAGCAGCATGGAATCTGTATACTTTTTGGGAACACGACAGGTACTTGAGACCTGGACTGGCCATAGTTGGAAACAGGATACTGAGCTTCGTTGATCCTTGGTCTGACCCAGTATGGCATATCTTATGTTCTTAGGTTTTAAGAGGATGAGAAAAATTTGCAGTGGGGGATGAATTCTAGGTGAATGCTATGTCCTCCCCATTTTTTTGAAATCAGCAATGTAAACTCAGGCTGTTTGGCAACATTTTCCTCCCAAATGTCCATGCTGTAGAAATAGAGCAGGTTGGAAGTGAATGTGTGTAAAAGTGTGATCTCCAGGAACAAGCAGGAATGAGTCTTTGCATATGGGTACGTCGGTACCGACGGAGCCTGCGCGGGAACGCTCCCCAGCTTCCCAAAAAAGGAAAGCTTTTGGGAGCATCCCACAGCGCCTGCGCGCTGCCTTCCCGCCTTTCCTAACCGCTTCTCCCCAGTTCTTCTTTTCCGCGGAGCCAGCAGGTCGTGTTCCTGTCATCGCTGAAGAAGTTCTTTGTTTTATTTTATTTCTTTGGTCGCACGTCTGCCTTCCCCGATGTCGGACCGGTACCGCCGGTCTTTCTTTTCTTATAAAAAAAAAAAAAAAAAGAACATATTTTTCCCTCACTTAGTGTGTTTTTCCTCTTTTGGGCCTTAGGCCTCACGAGAAATTTTCCTCATGGAAAACCCAGCCTCCGGGTTTAAAAAATGCACTAAGTGCAGCGGTACTATTTCTGTTACCGACACCCATGAATGGTGTCTTAAATGTTTGGGTCCTGACCACTCCATTTTGGATTGTTCGTCCTGCTCCTTGATGTCCAAACGATGTATACAGAACCGAGCAGCCAAGCTCCATGTGCTGTTTCCCTCTGATGCAGCTTCAGTAGCATCGACGTCTTCCAGGGCTTCTTCTTCCTCCCATGGATCTCAGGTAACCAAACATAAATCCAGCCGGTCCTCGAAGGGTAGATCTCCTTCCAAGCATCGAGATACCTCTGGGCTTGCCCTCGAGGATCCTGCACTGGCAAAACTACCCCGGCGGGAAGCTCCGGCTTCCAAAGCTCCACCTATGGGGTTACAGGTTGACATCGATGACACGGCCTCGACCGATCACCTGTTAGAATGCTCTGGGGTACCGGCACAACCTTCCGGTACCGAGTTCCAGGCATTCATGGCGTCGATGGATCAGAATGTTCTATCCATGCAGCAGGCTATCACAGCCTTCATTCAAGCTGCGACACTGCTGATACCACAACAAACTCTGTTGTCGGTATCGGCCCAGGTACCGGCACCAATGCCGGTACCAGTACCGACTGCATCGACATCGGCCATGGTGTCGTCTGCAGCGGTTCCCTGTCTAGGGATGCCTATCGGTACCGAACCGGTACCGATGACGCCCGATGTTAATACGGCTCGGTACGCGTATCGAGCTTTGAAAGAGCACCCTGACAGTCGATACTTTGATTCCTCCGAAGATTCTGATGCATCGGAGGCATCTGCTGAAGTATCCATAGCCCTTTCTGAGGAGCCTTCTTCTCCAAAAAGAAGAATGTCTCCTCCAGAAGACTTGTCCTTTCAAGACTTCATAAGAGAAGTGGCTAAAGGGCTTTCTATTTCAGTAACCTTTGAATCAGAGCCTAGAGCTAAAAAATTGGATATTCTAGGTTATGCTAAGGCTCCTAAAGAGGCAGTCACCTTGCCAATTCATGAGATTCTTTATGATCACATGATTGACTTATGGGAGACTCCTCTCACTATCTCTCCTCATTCTCGTAGGTTGGACACTATGTACCGTGTCTCTCCTTGTCCTGGTTTTCATAAAACACAGCTTCCTCACCATTCTACTGTGGTGGAGTCAGCTATGAAAAAGATAAAGAGTGCAAAAAGACACTCCTCTGCTCCTCCAGGAAGAGAATGCAGGACCTTGGATGCTTTTGGTAGGAAAATCTTCCAAGCCAGTATGCTCATTGCCAGAATCAATTCCTATAGTCTTTATATGGGTATGTTTCTGAAAGAAGTTGCATATAAGCTGCACACTTTCCTCTCTTTTCTTCCAGAGGATAAAAGGGAAGAATTTCTTATTTGGCTTAAGCATACTCAAGATATTTCAAAGTTTTCTAACCGTGCAGCTTTTGACTCCTTTGAGGGTGCCAGCAGAGCTTCGGCCATTGCCATAGCTGCACGCAGAATTGCTTGGCTCCAAGCTTCTGATCTAGAATCTTGGGTCCAGGATGGCTTGGGAAATCTTCCCTGTACAGGAGAAAACCTGTTTGGCAAAGATTGGCAAATAAAAGCCACTCAAATGGATGCAGAAAATTCTGCTTTGGATAGACTTTCAAAGTCAACCTCCATTCCTGCCAAGAAAAAAACCTTTCAAGAAGTCTTTTTTCAAGAAAGGCAGATTCCATCCTGCTTCTGGCCAACAATCATCTACAGGTCGTTTTGCTGCTAAGCGTCAGCAACCTAAACAGGCCAGGCCTAAGCCTACAGGGGCTGCTGCAACTCAGCAGACCCAGCCTCCTCAGGGTTTTTGACTTGATGCTAGAGAACTTAGCCTATCAGGCTCTGAAACAGCCAGAGCCTCTCACCATTCCAGGAAGGTTAGCTCATTTTGCTCCCAGATGGGAGCAAATTACAGCGGAGCAGTGGACCCTCTCCATCATAAGGGAGGGCTACAAACTTCATTTCTCAAACCTTCCTCCTCACACCACGGTGAGACATTTCAATTCTCCAACATCTCTCCTCGACCTTCTAGGTCAGGAGGTGGCTGCCCTTCTTGCCCAAGGGGCAATAGAAGAAGTACCTCTAATTCAACAAGGGTCAGCGTTTTACTCCCCCTACTTTCTGATCCCAAAGAAAACAGGGGGCTACAGACCCATATTAGATCTCAGAGAATTGAACAAATTTCTATGCAAGGAGAAATTCAAGATGCTTTCTCTGGGTACTCTCCTTCCATACCTTCAGAGTCAGGATTGGCTTTGTTCTCTAGATCTCAAGGATGCGTACACACATGTCCTCATCCATCCATCTCACAGAAGGTTCCTCCTTTTTCTTTTCCAAGGAAAGCATTACCAATACAGGGTGCTTCCTTTCGGTTTGGCCTCTGCTCCAAGAGTGTTCACCAAATGCATGGCTGTAGTAGCTGCATTTCTACGCACTCTGGGAATATTTGTATTCCCATACCTGGACAACTGGCTCATCCGAGCTCCATCTCAGTCAGAGGCCCAGACTTCCTTGGACTGCACAAGGTGCATTCTGCACTATCTTGGACATGTGGTAAACCTCCCAAAGTCCCAGCTCACCCCTACTCAGTCCCTAGAGTTCATAGGGGCCTGGCTAGATACTACCACTGCTATCTTCCTCAGGCCCGTTGCCTACGCCTAGTGCAGTTAGCCTCCCAGATTCAGTCAAAGAGCCATTTAACTGCCCGGGAGATGCTACAACTGCTAGGCCACATTTATTTATTTATTTATTTACATTCTCTTATATACCGCGCTATTCTGCATCAGTGCGGTTTACATTGAACAAACTGAAATTACATTGAACAGGGCATTATAACTTGGAGATAACTATTTTACAGGGGACATGGGCTATGGAGGGTTAAGTGGCTTGCCCAAGACCACAAGGAGCACCTGTGGGACTAGAAACCCCAGTCCTTCCGGCCCAAGGTTGCTGTCCTCTAGTGGGATTTGAACCCCCGACCTTCCGGCCTGAAGTACCCTGCCCCAACCACTAGGCCACTCCTCCACTCCACATGGCATCCACAGTGCATGTGGTACCCTATGCTCGCCTTCACATGAGAGCAGCTCAATGGACTTTGTCCACCCAGTGGACTCAAGCATCAGGGGCTCTGTCAGACAAAATAGCAACCTCCAGGTGCCTCTTTTGGTCTCTTCAGTGGTGGAGGTCTACCCAAAATCTGTTGCTGGGGTCCTCCTTCCAACAGTTGTTGCCCCAGGCAACCCTCACAACAGATGCCTCCCAAACAGGTTGGGGAGCTCATCTGCAAGACCTCTCCACTCAGGGCACTTGGTCTCCACAGGAGACCTCTCTACATATCAACCACTTGGAGCTCCGAACAGTTTTTCTAGCTCTCAAGGTCTTCCATACCCTGCTCAGCTACAAGACAGTCCTCATTCATACGGACAATCAGGTAGCCATGTTTTACATAAACAAGCAAGGAGGAACTGGCTCTCTGTCGCTTTGCAACGAAGCTTTAAGATTGTGGGCCTTCGCCAGAGAGCATCAAATCCATCTCCTGGCCGTATACCTTCCAGGAATCCAAAACTCTTGGGCAGACAGACTCAGGCGAGTTCTGCTTCCACACGAATGGTCCCTGCACATGGACCAAGTACTCAGAATCTTTCAAGAGTGGGGAACCCCGGACATAGACCTCTTTGCAAGTCCGTGAAATGCCAATCTTCCCCGGTTCTGTTCCAGAATTCCGTGTCAGGGAGTTCAGGCCAAGGATGCCTTCCTCCTTCACTGGGGTCAAGACTTCCTGTATGCCTTTCCACCCATTCCCTTAATTCCCAAGACTCTTTTCAAGCTCCAGAGGGATCAAGGATCTATGATCCTCATAGCTCCACGCTGGCCACGCCAAGTGTGGTACCCTCTACTTCTGCATCTCTCTCAAGCTCCCTCCCTAGACTTGGGAGCTGCTCCAGACCTTCTGTCCCAGGAGGAGGGGACTTTGTGGCACCCAAACCCCAAGTCCCTTCACCTCAGAGCTTGGTTGCTGAAGGCCTAGACCTTCAGGGTTGGAATCTTTCTCAGCAGGTGAAGGATATCCTCCATGCTTCCAGAAAACCTTCTACTAGAAGTTCCTATGCTTTTAAATGGAAAAGGTTTTCCATGTGGTGTACTGAGAAGGGTCTTGACCCTCTAGCACTACCTTTGAATTCTCTATTGGAATATCTCCTGCATCTCTCCAATGCAGGCCTTAAGACAAATTCAGTAAGGGTCCATTTGAGTGCTATTGCAGCATCCCTTAAGCCTATCAATGGACAGCCTATTTCCTCTCATCCTCTTATTGCAAGATTCATGAGAGGCCTAACTTTAACTAAACCTCCCATTAGGCCTCCTCCGGTGGCATGGGACTTAAATCTGGTTCTTGGTCAGCTTATGAAGCCACCCTTTGAACCCTTAGCCTGGAACCCTTTCCTGGAAGGTTATTTTCCTCATTGCAGTCACCTCAGCTCGCCGCATCAGTGAACTGCAGGCCTTAGTGGCTAATCCACCTTATACAAGGTTCCATCATGATAAGGTAGTCCTTAGAACCAATCCACACTTTATGCCTAAAGTGGTCTCACCTTTTCATCTTAATCAAGAGGTGTATTTACCTGTCTTTCTTCCAGGTCCTCATGCATCAAGTGCAGAGAGGAATCTTCATACCCTGGATTGTAAGAGAGCTCTTGCCTTTTACTTACAAAGGACACAGCAACATAGAAAGTCTTTTCAACTCTTTGTTGCTTTTGATCCCTCTAATTTGGGACTTCCAGTCTCTAAGAGGACACTGTCCAATTGGATTGCTCAGTGTATTTCTTTCGCCTACCAGAGTAAGAACCTTTCTCTGGAGGGCCATGGCCACCTCTATGGCTCATCTAAATTCTGTGTCCATCGACCAGATCTGTCGAGCGGCCACCTGGGCCTCGGTTCATACCTTCACAGCCCATTACTGTTTGGACAAGGACTCCCGCCGGGATGCCTTGTTTGGTCAGGCTGTTCTCAAACACCTGTTCCATGCTTAATCAACTCCTGCCCTCCTTCCCTGGATGGATGCCTGAGATCCATAGGAGGAGATAGAGCCCTTCCCAGGGTCTCATAACCTTGGGGATCTCCCAGGCATCTCTAGCTAGGGAGTCCCATATGTGAAGACTCATTCCTGCTTGTTCCTGGAGATAGTACAGTTACTTACCTGTAACAGGTGATCTCTGGGAACAGCAGGAATAAGTCTTCACAACCCACCCACCTCCCCTAGGAGTTGTATCTCTCTATCTATCTTTCCTTTCCTCTCTCTCTTTGTCTCAGCTTTAAAACTTGAACTGGGGAGAGGCGGTTAGGAAAGGCGGGAAGGCAGCGCGCAGGCGCTGTGGGATGCTCCCAAAAGCTTTCCTTTTTTGGGAAGCTGGGGAGCGTTCCCGCGCAGGCTCCATCGGTACCGACGTACCCATATGTGAAGACTTATTCCTGCTGTTCCCAGAGATCACCTGTTACAGGTAAGTAACTGTGCTGTAGGGAAATATAGGAGCAGAAGAATAGATAAATGTGAGAAAGCGAGGGGGGGTATAAGAGCTTGAGAGTGAAGTGGATGGTGAAGATGGAAAGAAGATTAAAGCTAAAGTTGATAAGGGTAGGAAGAGTAACAGAGCCAGAAGTAGTTATTTGGAAGGGGAAAATATTTTGAGAAAGAGAGTGTCTGCACACACATATGCATAGAGGCTGATGGAGTGCATGTATGAGAACCTGAATGGAGTGATAGGGAAAGATGAATGAGAGAGGAAAATAGAGAAAATATTCTGTGTATCTGGGGGAAGAGACTAAGTAAGGGGATGACTTAGGGCATTGTTTCCCAAACTGTGGGTTGCGACCCCAAATGGGGTCGCAAAATTCTCATTTTGAGTCTCAGCCGCATCTTGGGTTCGGAACAGGGTAAATTGCACTTTTAGGAGACCACTTCCTGTCAAATCCTGCCCGCTGTCAACCGCCGGTAACAAAGGTCGTACAGGTGCAGGGCTTTCTAATAAAAGCATGCGCTTGCTTCTAAGACCCTGACAGCTCTCCATGTCCCACCCTCTCTGACTCATACTTGTTGTGTCAGAGGAGGTGGGACAATGAAGGCCAGCAGGGACTTAGAGGCATGTGCGAGCTTATAGCCGAAAAGCCCTGCGCCTGTACTATCTTTGTTACTGGTGGGCTGGATTTGACGTGAGGTGGTCTCCTGAGGCATGCCAGATCCACCTCTGCCTCGAACCCAACATGTAGCCATGACAAGTATGTGTCAGAAAGGATGGCACAAGGAGAGAGACAGAGAAGATGCTGGACATACTGGGGGGGGGGGGGGTGACATTGGGTGACAAAGGGATGGATGCTGGACATAGGGGGCATAAGGAGATAGAGGAGTGATGCTGTACATCAGGGAGTACACAGGGAGACAGAGAGGTGATGCTAGACATGGGGGGGGAGAGACATAGGGAGATAGAGGTGATGCTGGACAGGGAAGGGAGGGAGATAGGAGATGCTTGACATTGGGAGGGGGGTACTGGGCAGGGAGACAGGAGATGCTAGATATGGGAAGGAAGATAACTGGTGAGACAGAGAAAATGATGATCTTTGTAGAGGAACTTGGAAAACAGATGAGATATTGGATACGAGAAGAGAGGAGGAAAGACAGGAGTTAACGATCATGGGGGAAACTTTCGAAATAGAAGAGATGCTGGAATGGGAAGGAGGGAGACAAAAAGGAGATGTTTGTCATGGGGGGGGGGCTTACAGGGGATCTAAGAGAGAAAAGATGCTGGACATGGAGGGTGCAACAACTGGTGAGACTGAACATTAGGGGTAGGGCTAGGGAGACAGAAAAGATACTGGTAAGGGGGGGGGTGAGAAGAGATGCTGGACATATGTTGGGGGGACTAGGGAGGCAAAAAGGAACTAATGAACATGGGAGAGAGAGAGAGACCCTTAATGGGGAAGGTGAGAGAGGAAAGAGGGAAAATGCTAGATTGTTAGTAGACTGGACAATAAGAGGCTTGGGAATTGGAGGGATGGATGAGGGAAAGTGATGGAAAGCTGTGGGTAAATGCAGTAAACAGTAGGAGACTGACAACAACTAAAAGGAGAAGGAAGAAAACTGGAAAGATTAGTGTTCTCCAGGACCAAGCAGGAAGTCAGTCCTCACATACGGGTGACATCGGCACCGACGGAGCCCCCGTGTGGACCATTTCCCCAGCTTTCAAAGAAAGCCTTTGGGAATGCAGCGTGCCTGCGCGATCCCTTTCCCGCCCAAGGGTGCCATCTTGCTCAGTCTGATGACATAGCTAAAAGACAGCAAAAAACAAAATAAAGTATATGATGGCAACTCCAGGGGAGGAGGGAGGGTCATGAGGACTGATTCCTGCTGCTCCTGGAGAACACCTGTTACAGGTGAGTAACTACTCTTTCTCCAGGACCAAGCAGGAAGTCAGTCCTCACATATGGGACTCCCCAGCTCTAGGCTACCGGGAACCCAAAGCTGAAAAAATGGCTCCCTCTGAAGAGCCTCAGCATCCGTGATAAGAATATCCTCTGAGAACATCCCCGTACGGTAGCCCAATACAAGGGCCGGAGGGTAGGAGTTGCCTAAACCTCAAAGAGATTGCAGAGTACCACCTGTCCGAAAGCACTGTCCCTTCGGGACTCTCTCTCGAGGCAGTAGTGGGCTGCAAAAGTCTGGCTTGAAGACCAAGTAGTGGCCCGGCAGATGTCTGCTAACTGAACAGAGCGGAGATGAGCTACTGACGTGGCTTTCGCCCTGACATGGTGGGTCGTGACTCAACCCTGCAAGGGGAGGCCGGCTGCTTTGTATGCCCAGGCTATACAATCTGCTACCCAAGTGGACAAGGTACGCTTGGAGACAGGCAACCCCAGTTTATTAGGGTCAAAGGAGACGAAGAGCTGAGTAGCCCTTCGGTGCCCCCACGTACGTTCTATGTAAAAGGACAATGCCCTCTTACAGTCCAGGGTATGCAAGACTGTTTCAGCCTGGCTGGTATGCGGCCTGGAGTACCAACAAAGTAGCAGTTGTCCACGTGCCAAGACAAAGAACCAAACAAAACCGTGGATCTTGCTGGTTTGTGATTAATAAACAGTTCTTCCTGCAAGATCCACGGTTTTGTTTGGTTCTTTGGTATGCGGCCTGGGAAAGAATGTCAGAAGAACCACCTCCTGGTTGAGGTGGAAGGAGGAGAAAATTTTTGGGAGGAACCTCGGATGGGTCCGTAGGACCACCCTGTTCCTATAGAACCGTGTATACGGTGTATCAGAAACCAGAGCTTGTAATTCACTCACACATCTGGCCAAGGTAAGAGCTACCAGGAAGAGCGCCTTCCAAGAAAGGTAGCGTAAATGGCAAGTAGCCATCGGCTCAAACGGTGGGCGATTAAGTTGTTGCAAGACCACGTTCAAATCCCACTCCGTGGCAGATGGACGAATTGGAGGCTTGAGCAAAAGCAGGCCTCTGAGGAAGCAGGACACCAAGGGGTGAACCGACAGAGACTGTCCCTCCACCAGTGAGTGGTGTGCTGATAGAGCACTGAGGTGGACGCGAACAGAGTTGGACTTAAGGCCGAGGTCTGACAGGTGAAGCAGATACTGTAGCACTACTGGCAAAAGGCAGGAGAAAGGATCTTCATTGCACTGAGCACACCATATTGAGAACCTACGCCACTTGAGGGCATAGGACTTTCTGGTGCATTGCTTTCTAGAGGCCAAGATCACCTCCTCAACTTCCCTAGGTAGAAGCAAGGAAGCTAGCACTATCCTTTCAGCAGCCAGGCCATCAGATTGAGGGATCTGAGATTGGGGTGCAGAAGGAAACCCTGATCCTGAGACAGGAGATCGGGTTGCACCCCCAGAGGGAATGGAGTTTCCACAGCCAACTGCAGAAGAAGTGGAAACCACGGTTGCCTCAGCCATCTGGGGGCTACCAGAATCACCGAGGCCTTGTCCCGTCGAATCTTCAACAGAGTTCGGGCTACCAGGGGCATGGGAGGAAACGCACACAGGAGGCCCATAGACCAAGAGATCAGAAACGCATCTGCTGCCATCCTCAGGGGATGCGGCTGTCTGGAGCAAAACCTGGGCAGCTGACGGTTCAGTGGACTTGCAAAGAAATCGATGGATGGAAGTCCCCATCGTAGGAAGATCTGCTGGACCACCAGTGGATTCAACTGCCATTCGTAGGGCTGGAGAATCCTGCTTAACTTGTCTGCTAAGAAGTTCTCCTGACCAGGTAGATAAACTGCTTTGAGAAACATGCCTTGTTTGACTGCAAAGGAGCAAAGGGCCTGCGCCTCCTGACATAGGAGTCTGGACCCTGTGCCCCCTTGCTTGTTCACCTAGAACATTGTGCTACCTCATTGTCTGTCTGAACTAAGACAGACTGGTGAGAGAGGGCATGAGAAAAAGTCTGTAGAGGTAAGCAGATTGCTCGCAGTTCCAAAAGATTGATCTGCTGTGTGGCCTCCCGAGGAGACCAGAGGCCTTGAGTGCATGTGCCCTGGCAATGTGCACCCCAGCCCTTTAAGGAAGCATCGGTCATCAGCACTCTTGTGTGTGCTGGGGCCTGAAAGGGTACCCCAACTGAGAAGGTTTGGGAGATGTAGCCACCACTGCAAGGAGTCCAAGAGTGGTTTGGACACCTTTATTCTGTCTCGGAGGTCGCCTGTGGCTTGTGCCCACTGAGATCTGAGGCACCACTTAGCCGCCCGCATGTGCAGACGGGCATTCGGGGTCACATGTACCATGGATGCCATGTGGCCCAGGAGCCGCAGGAAGTGTCTGGCGGAGACCTGAGAATTGCTTTTTAACTGGTTGACTAAGTCCATCAGCCTGTGGGCCCTGTCCTTGGGCAAGTAAGCTCTTGCCTGCAGGGTGTCTAATCTTGCCCCTATAAACTCTAGGTTCTGTGAGGGGAGCAAAGTGGACTTTGCGTAGTTTATGACAAAGCCCAGATGCTGAAGAAGAGAAACAGTGCGAAGAGTGGCTTGTCTGGCCTTCTGGAGAGACTGACCCCTGATGAGCCAGTCGACAAGATATGGGAAGACAAAAATTCCCTGATTTCTGAGATAGGCTGCCACCACCGCCAGGCATTTGGTGAAAACCCTGGGGGAGGACATTAGGCCAAATGGAAGTACTCTATACTGAAAATGGTTTCCTCCCACCACAAATCTGAGATATTGTCTGTGGTCTGGATGGATGAGGATGTGAGTATAAGCATCCTTTAGATCTAAGGAGCATAGCCAATCTCCCTGCTGGAAGTAGGGCAGTAGTATCCCAAGGGTAAGCATCTTGAACTTTTCTCTCTCCTGAAACTTGTTTAGGTTTTGCAAGTCTAGGATAGGCCGGGGGCCTCTTGTCCTTTTTGGTACCAGAAAGTACCTGGAGTAGAAGCCTTGCCATTTCAGGTGGTGAGGCACCGGTTCCACCACCTGTTCCTTTAGAAGACTTCCCAACTCCTGAAGGAGGAGGTTTCTGTGCAGAGGGAGTCTTGGAGGCTTCCCTGGAAAGTAGGAGAGGGGTATCTGGTGGAAGTGGAGCATGTAGCCCTTTTGGACTATGCTGAGGACCCAGGTATCCCCTGTGATGACTGGCCACCTGTAGGCGTACAGGGTCAGCCGACCTCCTGTGCTGAGTGGAGCCAGCTGTGGAGAAGAGACTATGCTGTGGGAGTCAAAACCCCGCTCCCTGCTATGCAGGAGCCAGAGCTGGCGGCTTGGGGGCCTTCTGCCTACGGGGCCCATGTCCCTGCCCCTTGGCCTGCTGGCCCTGTTGGGGAGCTGGAGAGGCCTGATATTGAGGGTAGGATTTGTAGTCAGCATCCTTCCTCGGGAAAAAGGACTTCTTCCCCGAGCCCTTCTTTTTCTGAGAAGGGGCAGAAGTCTTCCTGGACAGCCTTGTCCTGGTGAGAGTCTCAGTCTTGATTTCCGCAGCCTTTTCAGTCATGGGCTTACCGAAAAGGTTTTCACCTCGGCAAGGGACATCGACCAACTTGTCGTGCACCCAGGGACTGACGACAACTAAAAGGAGAAGGAAGAAAACTGGAAAGATTAGTGTTACAGATTGATGTAGCTGATTATGATGAAGACAGGAGAAAGAAGAAATGGCAAGTAGACGGTAACCCTGGAAAAAGAGCTAAGAGAAGACAAAGAAAAGCAGAAGCCATAGCTAAAAGATAATAAAAATAAAATATCCAGAAAACAAGGTAGAAAAAAAAGGATTTTATTTTCTATTTAGTGACTGGAATATATGAGCTTTTGGAATATACGTCTGCCAGGACTGGTGATAGATATGGCTGGAGACCAACTCAGGGTAAAACTCTGGGAGGAGACCTCAAAAGCTCACTAGGAAGCTGTGCTTTCTTCATGTTCAGACATACACAAGCTGTCCCTGGTCACCAGACACTCAGCCCCTGCACATAAACACCCACATACTGCCTCCCAGATTCTCAGGCCCCACACTCAGGGCAGTGTTAGATGATGACAAACAGGGTAGTTGTCCTGGGCCCCCATGCCAAAGGGAGCCCCATGTCTGCCTCAGGCTGCAGGAGGCATAGCCTGCAGGTGGGCTTTGGACCTCCTCATCAGTTTCTGCCTGGGCCCCCTGCATGTCTAACACCGGCCTTGCCTACACTGCAAATATTTAAGAAACTGTGTTATAACTTCGAAGACCGTATGTGTCAGGCCTGTTGTGTAAATCCATGCTTTTTAAAGTAATTATTCAATGTGCTCATTTATATGTTTATGTTGTTTGAGTAATAATTTTATTTGATTAGTATCCGGGGTCAAATGAATCTGAGAAAGAGTGATTGGGGGAACATAGGGAGGATAACTGGGAATGAAGGAGTGAAATCAGAGTGGATAAAGAGCGTGAGAAAAGGTTAGTGAAATTAAATGGTTGAGAGGGTATAACAGTAAGGGGCATGTTTACTAAAGATTAATGCACGTTAAGTAAAGTTAACATGTTGAGTACTGCCACTGCCCATTTTTCTATGGGCTTTTGCAGAATTTAATGCACATTAACTTTCATTAACACACATTAACCTTCAGTAAATATGCACCTAAGAGGGGACAGCTGTAGTGGAAGTTAGTGTGAGGATGATGGAGAGTAGTTGACAGAGCCAGAGAGGAGTAACCCTGTCAGGAGGAGATGGAAAGTTGAGTGATAAGGACTGGGATCGGGAGAATTGGAGGATGAGAAATAGACTAAACGAATGATGATAAAATCCGCGTGTGAGTGGATAGAGAGTGAAGAAATGATACTGTGCAACAGATGAAGTAGAGAAGAGAAATGGAGGAAAATGAAATAAAAGGAAAAATGGAGTCTAATTCCCAAAGTGCACTAATTTTAACACTCGTTAATTCACCGTTAATGTGTTATTTTATCTTAGGTCACATGTTGTCCAGTGGAACCTAGTTATTAATAATGCACATTAACATTAGCACACCTTAGTAGCTAGACCCCAAAGACGGTTCTCAGAGAGACGGGTGAGAAAAGAAGTGATGAAGAGACATGAGAAGGAAAGTAACATGGAAAGGGTATCCTAGAGTACAAGTTATGAGAAAGCAGACCAGAAGCAGGGCCGGCCCGTTCATTGAGCGAGAATGTTTTTTGCACAGGGCCCTGCGTTTCAGGGGCCCCGCGCAAAAAACATTCTGATCTAAAAGTAAAATTAAAAAAAAAAAAAAGCTGTCTGCTGCTGCTGCCGCCGCGGCAGAATCGAGTGTGCCGCGGGGCCCCCCCTGCCCAGCAGAGCCTGCCCTCCCCTGTATCACCTCTCTCTCTTTACAGCTGCAGTCACACGCGCCGGCTTTCAGAGCGCGAGGGGAGAGTTTCTCCCTCGCTGCTCTGTTAAGCCCGCGGGGGCTGATGGGAAGTTCCCATCAGCCCCCGCGGGCTTAACAGAGCCGCGAAAGGGAAACTAGTTCCTTTGCGCTCTTAAAGCCGGCGCGTGTGACTGCAGCTGTAAAGAGAGAGAGGTGATACAGGGCAGGGCAGGCTCTGCTGGGCAGGGGGGGCCCCGCGGCACACTCGATTCTGCCGCGGCGGCCCCGGCAGCGGCAGCAGACAGCTTTTTTTAAAAAAAAAATTTTCCTAGGCTAGGCTGGGCTGGGTGGGGTTAGGAGTGGTGATGGGCTGTGGGGGGGGTGTTAGGACTGGTAATGGGCTATGGGGGGGCTTAAACTAAAAATTGGGTGATGGGGGATTAGGACTGGAAATGGGCTGGTGGGCTATGGGGGGCTAGGACTGGTAATGGGTTGGGGGGGTTGCTAGGACTGGAAATGGGCTGGGGGGGTTGCTAGGACTGGAAATGGGCTGGGGGGATTAAGACTGGAGGTGGGCTGATGGGGTTAGGACTGATAATGGGCTATGGGGGGCTAGGACAGGAAATGGGCTGATGGGGAGGGGTTAGGACTTGAGGTGGGCTGTTGGGTGGGGTTAGGACTGGTAATGGGCTATGGGGGGCTAGGACTGGAAATGGGCTGATGGGGGGGTTAAGACTGGAGGTGGGCTGATGGGGTTAGGACTGGTAATGGGCTGTGGGCTGTTGGGGGGGTTAGGACTGGTAATGGGGTATGGGGGGATTAAGACTGGTAATGGGCTGTTGGCTGATGGGGGCTGTCTGGTAATGGGCTATGGGGGGGTTAGGACTGATAATGGGCTATGGGGGGCTAGGACAGGAAGTGGGCTGATGGGGAGGGGTTAGGACTTGAGGTGGGCTGATGGGGTTAGGACTGGTAATGGGCTGTGGGCTGATGGGGGGGTTAGGACTGGCAATGGGCTATGGGGGGCTGACTGGAAATGGGTTGATGGGGGTTAGGACTGGAAGTGGGCTGATGGGGGGGTTAGGACTGGTAATGGGTTATAGGGGGGGCTTAAACTGAAAATGGGGCGATGGGGGGTTAGGACTGGAAGTGGGTTGATGGGGGGGCTAGGACTGGTATTGGGTTGAGGGGTTGCTAGGACTGGAAATGGGCTGATGGGGGGCTAGGACTGGAAATGGGCTGATGCAGGGACTAGAAGGGAATGGATGCTGGGTGAGGCTGGAACTAGAAGGGAGCTGATGTTGGGGGAGGATTAGAATGGGATGGGGCTGGGAGAGTAAAATGGAGAGGGGAAAAATATTTTGTGTGGGAGGGATAAAAAATCTACAATTGGCCGGGTATTGGGAGAGTAAGTGGGGATTGAGGATGGAGGGGTAAAATTTGAGTGGATGACATCGGAAGGAGGAAAGAGCAAAAGGAGAAAGATTAGTATGTTAAAGCAGATGTAGAGAGAGAATGGAAAAAAACTAGAAGAGAGAAGAAAGGACAAACGGACAGCAGATGATGGAGAGTTAGCAGAAGACACGAAGAAACCAGAAGAAAGTGACTGGAGCAATTGCAGCTGAAAAAAAATGCACAAAAGGTAGAAAAATATCTCTTTATTTTGAATTTATTAATTGGAATATGTCAGCTCTGGTAAATGTGCATCATTAACGTCTGCGCTTTGTTTAGTACAAGAGCAAATTAATGTATACTTTTATTTCTACAGTGTTGTACATTCCAAGTTTGGCTTTTGGGATTCCCAGTTTAATTATTGTCTTCCTGTTTCTAAATTGTGATTCCTTGTTTGGTGATGGTCTATGTTCTGCATGTGTAACTGAGCTGAGGTATTCTGTTTATGTAATTCCTATTTGACATTGCCACTTGTTCTCTTTCCCCAGTAGGTCATGTATTCTTGTTCTCTGAAATGTATTGGTTTAATATTTGCATGTTTCCTTTTGATAGGTAGGGTATGGTGCTTTGTGAGTCCTGGTAGTGCTGTTAGGATACAGCGGGTTTGCTATGGGTTCTAAATGGGTAGTGTTTGTAGTAGTTCCTAATGTGTCTGGTGGTTGGCACTGGATTATAGTAATGTAGAAATCTTTTAGTCTTTCTTTATCCATGCACTCATTAAGAGGCATGTTTACTAAAAGTTAGTATATGGTAACATTATGCAAATATTTATGCAAATGAGGCCCCTTATGCAAATGAGGGCCCTCACCGAGTCTCCGCACATGGCCCCGCACCCCCCTTGGGCCGCCCCTGACCAGAAGAAAATAGAAAACAGACTGAGCCTGATATCCAGTGGTGGCAGCTAGCGCGTCTAAAGTGCATAGTTGTCTCCACTAAACCTTAACTCTGAATATTCAGTGCCGGGGCCATATCCAGCCACTGACATTGAATATCTCGTTCACCGCACAGTGTGGAAGCTAACTGGGCAGCAGCGATATTGAGCCACTGTCTGGTTAGCGCCCACGGGTAAAGATAGGCACGGGAAAAGCTGGCCTAACTTTACCACAGGTCACTAATCAAGCAGTGGTTCAATATCGCCACTGCTCAGTTAGCGACAGGTGCTGTCTCTGCTCTGCCCTGAAATGCCCACAACACATCCCATGCTATGCGGTTAGCATCGGAGCATGTAGCGGTGGCAACTGTGCTTAGTGCTACTGACTATCCCTCTAAGCGGCATTTACACGCTTTACAGGTTTGTAAACTGTGTAACTACTTTTGAATATCGGGGCCACTGTTACAAAAATGATCAGGAAAAAAATCCAAACAGACAATAAAGATACAACAAAAGCTAGTTTATTTTCAGTTTAGTGAGCAGATTTTGTAACACATTGATCGTATGGTTCCTGGAGTAAGCTGGATGCTCTGGAACCTAGTTCAAAAAATATCTAAACCTGGATGTAACGCCCATGTTGAATTTACATGTTAAAAATAGTTTAATTATGTTAGCTAACATTTTTTTTCTGTCATATAATTAATTCTCTTGTATACTGCACATGTAAAAGCCTCAGTATTAGTGGGTTTCAGACCAAAAAATAATTTGTGGTTACAAATTAAAGAATGTACTTACTACAATTTTTCATGGAGACTGTCCACTGGTCACCCCTCACCTCCTCCCCCCACTGAAATAAATTGCTTGCCCACTACTGGCATTGGAAGGAAGAAGTATCCCAAATTCACCCACAGAAACCTGGTAACCTTAGCCTCCACCTACTGGTAAGAGAAAAGCAGTGCTCCTTACCAGCATGCCTCCTCTACCAGTTTCAATCTGATGTCTGCATGCGCTACAGTAATCTTGTAGGATCTACTGGCCCAATATGTTCAGGCATTAGCTTGAAGCCAGCAAAATGAGGCATGCACAGATTAAAAAATTATGCTTTTCCTTGTGTCCATTGGAGGGCAGGCTTGGGGATGATGATCATGCAAAATTTGATTTGGTGTGCAAAAATCATTGAGCATACTCACAGGTCTGCCATAAAATGAAAAAGGTTGAGAGGTTGCGCTTTAAACTGATCTCTAATTCCCTTGATCCTTCTTTGCTTTGGAGTCTTAACACACTATGAACCATTCTGGTAACATTCCATGTGAGGTAATTTAAAATGCTGCTTGCTACATGACCGCCCTCAGAGATTCTGGACAAGGGAGCAACTTAAAGATCTTCAGAAGTAAGAGTCCTGCTTTTAGGATCGGTGAATGCAAAAGAAACAGGGCCCATTCTCCAGCGCAGTTAATAGCAGACGGTGAACTTTAAACCGGGATATACAGTTTTCAATGCTGGGGCCATATCTGGGCTCTGACACTGAATATCTGGATTGCCCAGATTGCCGCGCAGCTAACCGGGCAGCGGCGATATTTAAATGCTACCGGCTTAGCGTCAGCAGTGAAAGGCCACTGTTTCTTGCGCCTGACTTTTGCTGTGTGTCGCTAACCAGGCAGTGGCGATGGATGCTGCCCTGGAACACCCCGGTACGCCTTGATGCTGACTGGTAAGCATCAGGATGTGTAGCGGTGGCACCCACGGATGTTCAGTGCACCTGAATATCTATCTGGGTGACCTTTGATACTCCCCCCCCCCCCCGTGTTTTAAACCCCTGGGATGGAGGAGGGACTCCCAGTCATTGCACAGCAGCGGCATCAAATGGCCAGGCTTAGAGTCAGTGCATGCCAAGTTCTGTGGGTAGGAGGGTTACAAGCTGAGGCCCATGGCCAAGGATTGAATGGCCAAGGGCCATGGCTGCAATGGCTGAGCTAACTGGGATGGAGAGGATAATGAAAGGGAGGAAGGTGGGCTGAGAGTAATTGCAAATAGTCTTATAGCCCTTGTAGGGTTAAGCTGTTTCTGAGTTGAAAGATCAGAAGAACAGGAGAGAGCTGCAGAAGGTAAAAAGAAGGATGGGTGAGGGGTTTGGCAGTAAAGAGATAATAGTACTTTGTATGCTTCTGAAATATTTAGTAGCAATAAGAAGGTAGGACTTTGAAGTAGTATGTCAACGCAAATACAATGCAATATAATATGCCAAAAACAATAGACGATTTAGTCATATGTAGAATATGTGATTGCTTGTAGGATTCATGTTCAAAACATGAATTTACCTTTGAACTAGAGGGTCTTTTGATAGACATTTGCCAGAGTAGTAGCCAAAGTGGAAGAGGTTTTTGCTTAATGGAACAGATGGCTGAGCTATCGTCATCTGTCAGATGAAACAGCATGCATTCTTAGTTTAACACAAGAGGGAGCGTGTCTAATCTTTAACCTTTAAGTACTGCAACTTCGGAGAAGCAGCTTTAATTGTTGAATGTCAACTAATTTACCGTTCTAGGTAGAATATATAAATATTTGTATTGGATGCAGATTGCTTTTGGCACCTCGTCACTCTCACGACTATCAGCGTTTACACGATGATGGTCTTTATTTTTAGAATGTGAAACGGAATTTAGGAATGCAATCTCTATAATTATTTGAGCAGTGTTAACGAGCAAGGAGGTGCATGCATTATTTAATAGAAGTTGTTGCCAAAACAGGCGATGTAAAAGAACCTCGAAAGGACCATCTTTTTTTTTAATGTGCTAATTGTACGTACTTCCATGGGGTTTTAATGACAATTTCTTTTGAAGTTTGAAATCTATCGACCTTTTAGTTTGCTAAAACTTTACAAGAAGGGGGGTTTCCCCATGTATTATCATTTATTTTGAGTAAGATTTTGTTGTCTGTTGAACCGTTTTTTGGCTCCTCTTTAATTCCTCCTGCTGTTTTTTTTTTTAATTTAACTTTTTCCAAAACTTTGATTTGATTTTCCAAGCGCGTGGAAGAGGCGACCATGAAGAATAAGACTGTTCGAGCAGCATGGACTTGTTAATCTCAGCCTGATCTTGTCAGTAACAGCAGAGCAGAGGGAAAAAAGAGCGAGCGAGCGAGAGGGAGAGAGGAAGAGGAACTCCGGCTGGGGCAGCGCTCCAAAGGTTTGTCTGCTATTTTTATATCGAAATTGCGACTCGCCAGCTAAGTATTAAGTCTTAAGAGCGTTGTGTGCAATATGTAGATTCCGCCAGTGTTAACGTGTGTGTGTTTGGCGGCATCGTTGCTTTGCAACGGGGGAAGATTTTGCTGGTGTGCTGTAGTGGAGTGAGAGCAAGCGAGAGTGCGTGTGTGTTACGATCTGGGAAACGCTGAAGAAGAAGAAACCCTGTTGGTTCTCCATGCAAATGACCGCTTTGGTTGTAACAAAAGCCTTGATGTTGGGCTTGGAAAAATGATCTGACAGTGTAACAACCCCAGGCCACTTTCGCCATGTTTTTGTTTATTCATGTTTCATTCCGTTTTCGGTGGCTCTTTCGCAAATGTTAGCATTTCTTTCGGTTTGCACATCCTCGACCCTCGTTTTTGTGGAGTTAGAAGGAAAAATGTGTGAAAGAATGTTTAAAATCGCTAGGTGTTGCAGATGTTTGTACTTTAGTTCTTGCGTTCAGCTTCACGGTACTGCCAAAGGGATTCATACGGTGCATATGAAGGAACGTAAGAAACATCTGCTTTAACTACCGGGCTTAGAATTTTTGTTTTTTTAAGAGAGCGAGAGAGAGAGAGAGTGTGTGTATGCGTACGTATATCGGAAGGCGTTTCACCTGGTGGGTAGCTAGAAAGATATATTGAACGAAGTGAACGTATTTCTGATTATATGAGGTGGTATTCAGCCGAAATGCCTGTGCCGAGGTCCTTTTTTTTTTTTATTAATGAATGGAGAATGTGAGTCGTGCGCTATTTTATGTTGAAAGTCCTGCTGTTGCTTAAATATTTGATTAGTTCACAGCTAAGAAATATAGAATAGGTTGCTGTGAAAAGTAGATTAGACCAGGAGACCAATAAAACGTATACACGTTAATGGTGTTTTTACAGACGTGCGAACGGTGTAATTATTGTCAGCAGAACTGCAAATAATGTAATTAGCTCTAAGGAAAATGAATACTTCTTATCTTCTGATGGATCTATACAGAAAGCGACCACGCGGATGCCTTGTAGAAGTGCAAGGCAAAAGCGGATGTTTTTGTTAACATTGCATGCGCTGAAATTTAACGTTTTGACTGGACACGTTTTGAGCGAGCTGGCTTTAAGCTCCCACGATTACCTAGTATTGCTAGGTAAAATCTTTTTGATATTAAGATGTTCAGCACTTAGGACTAGCGGAAGTCTAATCTATGGTAAAAGGCAAAGTTGTAGGGCTGTTGACACTAGCCAGAGGGATCATTCTTCCCAGATGAGTGGGAGGAAAAGATGGTAATAATGTGAAACAGAAATTCTGTAAGATCTCTGCTCAAGAGACATGAAGAAAGGAGAATTAAGGTAAAGAATATGAATTCCTGCTGCAGCTGCTGTTTACATAAATACTCGGTTGGTATTAGTGTCCACGGAAATGTAAAAAAAAGGGAAATTAAATCACTCTCACCTAAATAGCAAAGCAGTTGTGTAAATATGGCACAGGTCTGCTGCAGGATGACAAGACAGTGTCACTTGTCATGAATTAAATGAAATACCAATTTTCTTCTCCCCCCCCCCCCCTTCTTCTTTTAGAACCACTAACAAAGCTTTAAGAGGGCCTTTGCCAATTTTGAGCACTAGGATGCTACCACAAAGTTTTTTGAATGGGTTGAATATTCTTCCATTTGGTAAGGGAGAAGGACCTCACAGGGGAAAGATTCTTTTCTAATGCTAATTTTTGGTGTGCATAGTGATGGGGGTGGGGACTGAAAGGTGACAGCAATATGTTTGAACAATATTAGGAATTGGGGAAAAAGGTCAAGTCTGTCTGGTTTCATGAAGAGACTTTGTTACAATGCAAATTTAGGAGATTGTGGATAAGGCTTTTTTGATTAATTCAGCTTGGCTTTCAGGCAGGCCATGGGTTCTTGACACCTCTCTGAGATCCATTTTTAACAACGTTCAAAATAAGTGAATTAAATCAGTTTATTGACTAGGTGTAAGTCCAAAATGTATTAATTATGGACAGCCTTGAAAGCAGGCCTGTAGGTGCTTCTTAAGAGCTGAGGTTGAGTACCCCTAAATAACTGAAATCATGTTCACAAGCTGTTTATTGCAGACTTCAGGCCCTACTATTTCCTCTCTTCATATCTGACCCAGAAAAGGATAGGATATCCACGTCGTCTTAGTTCAGTTAAGTACAAATTTATCTCCTATTGACATTAAGGTACATAGGATAGATTTTAGAAAAATAAATTAAACAGGGCCATCCCAAAAGCCCAATACCTAGCAATTTGTGTTGCTAATTAATGACCAAGATTTGGTTGTCAGGCAATTAGGTATGACTTTTTTATAGTAACAAGTGGTGGGTCAGCCAAGAAAGTGCACTCAAGGAAGTCACAGCACTACTTTGTAGTTTTATACTGGGAAATGTAGTATTGTGTTTCTCAGACCTGCACTGAGGAGCAGCAGGCTAGTCATGTTTTCAGGATATCAACAATGAGTATGTGTGAGAAAGCTTAACTTGCAAATCACTCATGCATATTCATTAGGGATATCCTGAAAATCTGATTGGCCAGAGCTCCCCCTCCCCCCCTTCCGACAGGGTTGGGAACCGCTAGTATAGTGAAGACCATGGAGAATACTTGGCGGGGGAGGGGTGCATTTTGCTAATTTGCTAAGCGTTTAATGGAGGAATTAGCATGCGGTAGCTGCTAGCATGGGCCTGCATTAACTGTTACCATGCTGGCAGGACAGTTAGTGCATGCTAATTCCCATGTTAACTGCATATTGTGCAATGGGGCAGTGACTGGGTGCGTTAGAGGTGGAGAGTGAGTGTGGACTGCACATTGTGGTGCACTTAACGCTTCCCTTTGAGGTGATGTTAATTTGAATACCGCTGCCATGCACTAGGGTATTATTGGAGCAATAACTGCTGGGGACATGCTGCCTACGCGCCAAACAGCACATGGTTCTAGCATACATTTTGAGTAAAACGTAATATGTGGAAAGTGCTAATACGTACACACCTTAGTAAAAGGGCCTCTTGGTTTGTTCAATATAGCTCTTGTAAGAGTTGTACTGGAGGACATAGAGATCTTGCATTGTGTGGGGATAAATCTTAAAATGATGGGATTCCTCTGACTTCAGAAATACATAGATCTCTGTATTGTTAAAGCTGAACATGGTTTAGTGTACTTTTGATTAAAAGATGAATGTGATTATATACATGGGTTATCCTGAGTGGACAATGGAATATAATCCACAGACAGGAACTTCACAAAATGATTGAAGGTGTGAAACTCAACTCGGTGGAATAAACTGGACATGGGGGACAACATTGGGGGTGCTCAAGCATGTATTGCATCCATAGAGCTGGCACCTGTAATGTGGTGGAGTTGAGCACATCTGTGTGTCTTATTATATTGCTGCTATGCACTTCAGGTAAGCAATTTTTCCATATTTGAGTGGCCAGTTAAATCCAATGTTGCACTACAGTAGTAACTTTAGCAAACACTAGACTGCAGATGCTTTCTGTTCAATATCATTAAGACATGCTTTGCAGATGTTGCAGAGTTAACATAAGTAAACAAAATGCAAACAAGCCTGTTTGTTTTAAGCCTTTTTATTTAAATATAAACTCGTTTGCATTGTCTTTGCTAGCATTTACAGAGCTGGTCTCAGTGATTTTGTACAGCTGAAAGTATTATGCGTTCCTGAAGATATGTTTCACTCATTTAAACAGTTTTGGTAGTTTCTTTCTTGTCATATGTTCTGTGACATCTTGCGAAAACCTGCACTGCACCCTCTTTTTCTTGTGCAGGTTATTGTTTCTCCCTTTTTGGCAATGAGCCATTACACTCAGCAGTACACCTTAACCTTGTTAAATAAGTTTTCTTCTTGGATGTGGAGCAGTGCTAGTAACTTAAAAGAGAGAGAAAAAACACAACAAAGTAAAGAAGAAACAATTTGGAAACTGTGAAAAATAGCCAACATGTTCATTTCTCAGTGAAAGTGCATTTTGGGCAGCAGCAGCTTACTTCCCCCATTCACCTTTCTGTGACTGATCCTGCTGTCCACGGAGAACTCTCGTTATAGGTAAGTAACCCTGTTTTCTGTCTATTCACAGGATCTTTCCAAGTCTTGCAAGGAAGGTAGGTGATATTCAGTTAGTGCATTTTGGACTGCACCTCCACCTGTGAATGAAGCACTTAATTTTAAAGGAAATGGGCTAGTTAGGTCCGTGCAATACGTAATAAAGCAAGTTAATAGAAAAGTTAAATTAAAAAGCTTCCTGCATTAATTATAATAGAAACATTCATTAATTATTGCATAGTACACAAAAGCAGTGAGGCACTTCTTTAGATTTGCTGACACTGTTGTTTTCTTATTTTGTGCACTTTGTTGATTTTTTATCTTCTCTGAATGCTAGGTGCATTTATGACAGTTTGTATGTACTGTTTGTCTTGTATACTGTAAGAGTATTACTAAACAAACAAGTAGGACGTGAAGCAGATAATGTTTACAAGACCCATTTCTTGTATGTCCACTTTCCTTCTTGCTTCCATATTGCAGACCCTGCTTAATCTTTGACTTTTCCCTTATGTCCCCATTGGAAGACTATTCCAAGCCTACATATGTTTGATTCAAGTTGGAAACTCGCTTTGCTAGCCTCATAACCCAGTCATCTAAATCTATGTCGTGTAGTTTAAGATACTTAACTGATTTAAGAGGCATGCTCTTATAGCTGGTAAGCAATGTTACTCATTTTTATGAGGGGATATAAATTTTGGAAAAAGTTCTGAATTAAATAATTAGATGGTTAAAATGTCCTACGTTATTATTAACAAGGGAAACAGTGGTAATACTAGAAAGATATAACTTTGTTTTAATGGGTAAAAAGTGTTTTTAACTTCTAATTCAGATTTTAGTTGTTTGTTTTTTCACAAAGCTCTTCTCAGGAGTGTTGTTAAAGGATGTAAGGCACAGACTTTGCCAAACCATTTATAATGGAGGTCAAAGGCACTAGCTTGGGAAACAAGAGACTAGGATTCAGTTCCCACTAGTACTCCTTATGGCCTTGGGCAAGTCACTTAACTTGGATTTTTCTGAAGCAATGGAGGGTTATCAATTTTTTTTTTCAGTACTATCAAGTCAGTGTTGACTCATAGAGACCCAGCTACCTCTGGGTTTTCTTGGCAATGTATCACCGGCAATGTATCTTCCAAGGCAATGGAGAGTAAAGTGACTTGTCCAAGGTCACAAGGAATGCCAGTGGTAATCAAACCCTTGATCTTCTGGATACTAGGTAGTTGCTCTAACCACTAGGCTACTCCTCCAAAAGTTATCAATATCCCTGTTTTAATGTGCATTACGATGTAAACCACTTTGACTAATATGATGAAGCGGTATAAAAATCTGTTAAATAAAATAAACAAGCAGAACTTTAACTAGGTTTATTAATGCCTGCAGTGTCCATTCTGATCCTCGGTCCTTATTTTCCTTTTCTTCTTTCTCTTTCCCCATGCCCCCAACGTGGATGATAGGTGGAGCGCTCCATGTGACTGGCTTTTTTTCATCTGCTGCCAGCCTACAAATCCATTTTGGTACTTTGTATCGCTCCCTTTCCCCTCCACCTGCCCCCCCCCCTCCCCTCAAAAAAAGCTCTGCATCTTAGATGGCTGCCTTTCTCAACAACCCTTATTATGATCCTGGGCATATTAATCAAAATTTCCATCTGTAAACAGTTAATGGTACATGCTCTAAAATTAAAATTTTAAAGAAACAATGGCTGATATTTGCTTGATTCTAGTTACAGTTTGATCTGCCATGTACAGTGTCTCCTGTGTCTAATCTAGCCATTTCTTTCATAAATTCTTTTTGGCATCAGAGTTAGTGAAAAAAATTCCACCCAGCACTATAGGAGGTTTTGTGAGGCTTATGCATCTGCAGTTCATGCATATGTGTGAATCTGGTTTAATAAAAAAAAAAAAAAGATATCCTGCCTGTCTTTGTCGTCTTGACATCCTGAAAACTTTGCATGGCAAGAACACCAAACAGCAATTTTGTGCGTCGTCTACCCCTTCAGAAAGTAGACCACAAAATACTCCAAAGACCAGACATTGAAGAGATAGTTGAAATATGGCCATCTGCTCCCTTCTCAGGTTGTTCACTTTATGGCTCTTTCTCCTCTGCATTATGGAGGGTGGGCTGCCATTCAGGAATATAGGGGACATTGAGATATAACAGATGGGCTAAGCAGAAAACAAAGGAAGAAGCACTGCTGTCCTGCTCTCTAAGAAGACTGACCAGGAAAAGTAGAATGGATTTTCAGGAGCAAAGGAAAACAAAAAAAATATTTGGCCAAAACTACAGAAAACTAATTCTGTGAGTGATCAGAGACTTTGGATATGTTTCCAGGAGAAATTGCTACTTTAAAGATTAGCAGCATTAATTTCCAAGGCCGTGTATAAAATAAAACTGGAACCCAGAAATGCAAGAAGTTTAGTCTTGACCTATAATTTGGGGGGAGCTTAATTAAAGCAAAAAAAAAAAACAGCAGGATCTTGCCAAAGCATATGGCTCTCTTTATTATAGATTTTTGTTTTTCAAAAATGGTGGTTAAAATTCTGAATTAAGATTGACTTTTTTGGGTTGTTTTGTTATGGTATTTTTACAACTTGTAAAGCCTCCTGACTGTTAGCATAAGCTGTCTGCCACCATGCCATTCCTGTGGGCACAGTGGCAGTACACATTAATGCCCTTTAGTGCATCTTTTAGTAAACAGGCCTCTTAAGTGCACTAAATTCTACTAAGGTTTCACACTTAACAACTATTGGCAAACTTGTTAAGTGCAAAACCTTTGTGTTAGCTATTGGGGCATAACTGGTATGTTTCTGCCAGCTAATGCGCGACTGGGTACTGTAACGAGCTGCAAAGTAATGTGAGTGCACCTAATGTCACCTCTATGGGTGCCATGTTAACTTCACTCACATGCTAATGTTTACCGTGCCCACACTCTGCATCTAGCTCACCCACTGTCCACACTAGCATGCATGTGCCAGTTAATGTGCACTTCAGCAGTTTGTAGCTGTCATAGGGTTCACCTTGGCCAGTTACTGCTTGCTAAAATGCACGTTAACTGTTAGCAGCATTTATTAAAAGGGCCCCTTCATTTTGCAAGGTTGTCCAATATAGCCATTCCCACTATTGTGAGTGCAGATTATTACTACTACTACATGACACATATCAGTCTGATGCATATGTATGTAAATATAGTATGTACAAATGAAATGATTTCTAAGAAGAAAATAAAAGGTCTATGATCACAATTGGTACATACATAACTTTTTGATTGTATGTTCTTTTTCAATGAAACTAGTATAGGGACAAAAATAATGAGTCTAAGAAGTGACTTAGAAGAAACATCAGATGTGAAAACAGTCCAGCTTTATCACCCCAGGGAAAACACTATATACAAAAAGAAACTTTCAACCCCCAAAATGACTCCCATTTGTATCTTAAATCATAGGGATGAGGAAAGGCTAAGAAGTGTTCCAAAAGAGAAGATATAAAAGTCCATATTATCTTCAGTTCACAGTGCAGGTTTTCAAATTGCTAGAAAGCTTGAAACTTAGTCTGAAACATCTGTTCTAAGATATTTTCTGTGGTCTTGACTGTGTGTGCGAGTCAGGATTGATAGGCTTGAAATTAATTGGCATCATGTGAAAGTAAATTAAACTGCAATGTATTGTACAAGTTTTCTTCATCCTTTTCACTAATTGTGAAAATGTTTTTTCTGTTATACCTAACTTCATTCTGCCTAGAGGCTTGGGGGCCCTTTTTACTAAAGGTGGACACTTAACACTGTGCGTTAGTTTTGCTGCTAATTGCAAGGTAACGGTCATATACTAACTATTGGGAACATGCCCAGCAAATTCACAACAGTTACAGCATGATGGTGACTATGGGTCATAATTAATGCGAGTGCACCTCATGGCACCCATACAGGCAACTTTATCTACAATCATGCTAATTGTTAGAGAGTGCATGGCTGTTGCCCTTGTGCTAGCAGCACTGTGCTCTTCATGCCCACTCTCCATCCTAGTTTGTGATGGCCACTTAATGTGCGTGCATGCATGGAAGCTCCTGACCATTAAAGCACTTTAACGTTCTCAGCTGCAAGTTGCCACATGCTAAAATGTGCGTTAACTAGTTAACAGCCTTCAGTAAAAGGGGCCCTTTATTTCAGCCACCTAAATAGCCTTTTAGATGTTAAGGACTTGATATTATTAATAGCCATAATTTTCAATAGGGCTTCTTAATGGTACATAATGTTCAGACTTTAACATGGGAACTGTTTATGGTATTTTTATGGCAGATTCTCAAGTCCTAAATTCTGTTTGCTAGTTAGACATCCAAGCATAGAATTCTGATAAGCCTATCAGTCCTCATTTGGAGGGTAATTCTATAACAGGGAACTTAAGCTGCAAAGGTGCTTAAGAATATGTTATCTTCAGGAACAAGCAGGAATGTAGTCCTCACATATGGGTATCGTCGGTACTGCGGAGCCTGCGTGGGAACGCTCCCCAGCGTCCAATAGGAACGCTTTTGGGAGCATCCCTCAGCACATGCGCACTGCTTTCCCGCCTTTCCAACTGTCCCTCTTCAGTTCTTCGTTTTCCGTGGAGCCGATAGGATCTATTCCCTGTCACCGCAGAAAATTCCATCTTTAAATTTCTTTTCTTGTGGTCGCATTTGCCTACCGCACAATGCCTACCGGTACCGCCGGTTCTTTTCTTTTCTTTTCAAAAAACAAAAAAAACCTTAGGCTTTAGACTGTTTGTTTGTTTATTTTCAGAAACTTTTCTCTTTGGTGCTAGGCGCCATTTTGGGCACTAGGCCCCATATTCCTAAAATATGGAAAAACCAACTAGTGGTTTTAAAAAAATGTACTCTAAGTGTGGTGGTACCATTTCCGTCACTGACATCCATGATTGGTGTCTGAAATGTTTGGGACCTGAACATTCTCCAACTGAATGTCTCTCCTGTATGGGGATGACTAAAAGAGGAAGACAGAACCGGGCTGCAAAGCTCGGTAGCCTCTTTTCTTCACATGCCAAATCCATTTCATCAACATCGTCAAGGGCCTCTTCTTCCTCCCATGGATCTCAGGTAATTAAACATAAAAGCTGGTCCTCAAAGGGTAGCTCTCCTGCTAAGCATTGAGAGGCCATTGGCATTGCCCTTGAGGGAACCATACCGGCAAAACAGCCCCGGCGGGAGGCTTTGGCTTCCAAAGCATCGATGGGGCTTCAGGATGTTCTTGAGGCCTCAACCTTGCAAGAACTACCTGTGCCATGCTCAGAGGTTCTGGCCATTCTTACCAGTACCGACACCCAAGCATCAGCAGCATCGATTAAACAAGAGGTTCTTCGCTATCGAGCGCAGCATCGCAGCTCTTCTTTCAGATGCGGTACCGGTGGTCCCAAGGGCAGCGGTACCGACACCGATGCTGGTACCAACACTGATGGTACCAGCCCTGGTGGGAACTCTTCCCATGCCATCTCTGGCTGGAATTGTCAAAGCGGTACTGGGTCAATTCTGTACCGACTTCGATCGGTACCGGGATAGTGCTTTGCAGGAGCACCGGGGTCAGGAGTACTTCAATTCCTCTGATTCCGAAGACTCTGACAATCCTGCTGGCACTAGAGGGTTTCTCCTAGAAGATCCCTCTTCTCCCCAATGCAGAATGTCACCTCCAGAGGATATGTCATTTCAGGATTTCATCCGTGATATGGCCAAAGGACTTTCAATCACAGTAGCTCCTGAGGAGGAACCCAGAGCAAAGGAATTGGAAATTCTCCAGTATCCTAAAGCTCCTAAGGAGGCAGCCACTCTGCCTATCCATGAAATTCTGCATAGTCTGTTGCTCAGAATGTGGGAGACACCTCTGACTACTTCTCCTCACTCTAGGAGACTTGATACTATGTATCGAGTTCCGCCATGTCCTGGATTTCAGAAAACTCAGCTGCTACACCATTCAATGGTAGTGGAATCAGACATGCGTAGGATGAAATGTGCAAAGAGGCATGCATCCAATCCTCCAGGTCGTGAATGTAGGACTCTGTATGCTTTTGGACGCAGAACTTTTCAAGCTTCCATGCTTTCAGTTAGGATCAGTTCATATATCTTATATATGGGAATGTTCCTCAAGGAAGTCACAGGAGACTTGGAACTTATGAGCCCATTTCTTCCAGATGACAAGAGACAAGATTTTCTTGCTCTAGTTAAGCATGCTCAAGATGTCTCCAAGTTTTGTTAATCGTGCAGCCTTTGACTGCTTCGAATGCATCAGCAGAATCTCTGCTATTGTCATTGGCGTACAACGGATTGCCTGGCTACAGGCATCAGACTTGGAGACTTGGGTACAGGACAAGTTAGGCAACATTCCTTGCACGGGGGAGAATCTCTTCGGTAAGAACTGGCAGGAAAAGGCTAACGAGTTAGATGCTGACAATTCTACCTTAGATTGTCAAAGTCTACAGCCACTCCAGCCAAAAGGAAGCCTTATAAAAAACCCTCTTTTATCAAAAAGAGGAAGTTTATCCTTCCTATACCCAGCATAGTCATACTCCAGGTCAGGTTGCCCAAAAGGGACAAACTAGACAGCAAAAGAAGTCAAAAGGCCTGAGAGCCCAGCCAGCTCTCCAGGTTCAGCCCCCTCAAGGGCTTTGACTCCTTCCTAGAGAGCTTTGTCTCCCTGCCTCTGAGGGGTCCCCAACCCCCCAATATTCCGAGCAGGTTATGCCACTTTGTCAACAGTTGGCATCAGATAACAGCAGAAGATTGGACTTTGTCCATTGTAGGCATGGGGTACAAGCTTCATTTTCACAGCATGCCCCCTCCTACAATTCTAAAGCAATTCAATTCACAAACCTCTGCAGACAATCTGCTAGATCACGAGGTCTCCACACTTCTTGCCCAAGGGGCAATAGAAGAAGTACCCATTCTTCAACAGGGTGCAGGGTTCTACTCCCCCTATTTTCTTATTCCAAAATAAACAGGAGGACACAGACCCATTCTAGACCTCGGAGAATTGAACAAATATCTATTTTGAGACAAATTCAAAATGATTTCTCTAGGAACTCTTCTGCCATACCTTCAAAGCCAGGATTGGCTTGGCTATCTAGACTTAAAGGATGCATATACTCACATTCTCATCCATCCAGATCACTGGAAATTCTTACGTTTTTCCTTTTTCAGGGGAAGACATTTCCAGTACAGGGTTCTTCCCTTTGGTCTGGCTTCAGCACCAAGGGTATTCACGAAATGTATGGCAGTAGTAGCTGCATTTCTACGAACCCTGGGGATTTTCGTCTTCCCTTACTTAGACGACTGGCTCATTCGAGCCCCTACAGTTGCAGAGGCCAGCACTGCACTGTCCCGTACAATGCGAATCCTCCAATACTTGGGATTGGTAATAAATTTCCCAAAATCTCAACTAGTTCCTTCCCAATGCCTAGAATTCATAGGAGCCTGTGTAGATACCAGACAGGCAAGGGCTTTCCTTCCACAAGCCCGGTGTCTTCGCATAATGCAACTTGTAAACGGGGGCGCTGGGCGTGAATGTCCACAGTCTTGGCAAAGGCAAAATACTATTATGACTTGCAAAGGATTGTGGGGAATGTAGTCCATTCATACCAGAATCAGCCGTTCACAAAATAATGAGTTGTGTTGCTCGAGTGTAAGCAAAGAAAAATATATTTTATTTATGGGGTTAATTCTCCCACACAGATTTACTTGGTAACACAAAAGGACACTTGCTTTCAGTATTGTACTTAGGAAAAACAAATCATGATATAAGCAACTGAACTTCTTAAACAATCAAACAATAAAGACCTTGATGGGAAACGGAAAAGGTATTTTTGAGGGCTTCTGCTAATAACTTTTAGCAGTGCTCCAAAAGCAAAAACAAAACACAAAAGTAACCAAAAACTGTTCTTTTCCAAGGATAACTTTCTTCTAGTTTACACACACAAACAGAAGTTTCTTTTCAGAGCTCACGTGCAATGGTGCATGGCTTAATTACCAATCATTAGCCAGCTGCAAACCCCTTTGCTGGTTCACTTTCTCTACATGGCTCAAATCCTACCCTAAAGCTTTCTGGCAGGCTTTTCTGGGTAGAAAAAAGAACAAGTTATAGTTCCTTTTGATGGTTGTTGTATTTGTGAAAGTATTTTACCACAGCAGCCTAGTCAGAGAGCAATCCATGTATTCATTCTGATCATTTAAAATATCTCCTTCTTCTTCAAATATCATAGAATCAATATCATGGTCTGGCTCAGAGGAATTCCTTAATGGAACACTCTCAGGACAATATTTGTTTCCCTGCTGTCTTCCAAGTGAAGAGCTAGGGCATAGATCAGTGTTCATACCTGAGCTTCCTTTGCTGTTAGGTTTCCTCTCCAGATAATCTGGCCAGTAAGTAGTCCAGTTTTTATGTCCAGCCTTCCAATCAAGATCCCTGGACACTGGGTCTCTCTTCACATACCTTCTTGCACTGGTCTTAGGGCCCCTTCCAAATGCAGCCGTCTCCCTCAAAGGTGCCGTCTGGGAATTCCTGGCTCTGTAAACCCACTCCTCTGGCTTCCTCCAGTCCAATGGAGTATGCTTGCCTCTGGAATGACTCCCAACACACGTACTGCTGTGGGCTCCTTCTTTAGACCTCCAAGATGTCTTTCTCTTCTTTCTTCCACGTTGTTGCTGTTGCTGCTTCCTGATCTTGAACTGATTCTGTGTAGAATATGTTTTACTTTTAACTTGTTTAGAGGGATACTCCACCCTAGCACAGCTCAGCTGTGCTGAATCAAGCCCTGCCCTTGGAGATGAGTGATTGGGGATTACCTCATAGCTCTCCTGATTGAACACACGTTTCCCCACTTCCGCTCTTCTAGAGGCTGTTTGAAACCTGGTGCATTCTGGGATTGGTAGTCTTTTATGAAAACATTCTGTTTTAGTATTTCTACCAGCAAAGACAGGTTGCTTGTTCAGAGCCAATTCACCTCTATTATAGCTCCTTCCTGCACTATGATAAGCTTCCTTATCACAAACTAGCTTCTCAAGCAGCAGGCAAATCCTCCCTCACTGCTCGAGAGCTACTGCAGTTACTGGGACATATGGCATCCACAGTTCATGTAGTCCCATATGCTCGCCTCCACATGCGAGCAGCTCATTGGACCCTCTCCACACAGTGGACACAGGTCACTGATCATTTGTCGGACAAAATAATAATCTCTTAGCGGCTAATTTTGTCCCTCCACTGGTGGCAATCACTAAAAAATCTGACAGTGGGGTATCCTTTCCATCAACCCCTCTTTCAGGCCACCCTAACAGATGCATCACAGGTGGGTTGGGGAGCACACCTGAACCATCTCTCTACCCAGGGCACCTGGACTCCATAGGAGGTTGGTTTACACATAAACCTCCTGGAATTAAGAGCAATCTATTTAGCTCTTTGAGTATTCCACGCCCAGCTCACCTACAAGACAGTCCTAGTCCAGACAGACAGACAGACAATCATGTAGCCATGTTCTATGTGAACAAGCAGGGAGGAACAGGCTCTCTGTCGTTATGCAACGAAGCTTTACAACTGTGGGCCATCGCCAGAAAGCATCAAATTCGCCTTCTAGTGGTATATCTTCCAGGCATTCAAAACCTTTGGGCAGAAAAACTGCTGCCTCACGAGTAGTTCCTCCACCTAGACCAGGTAGTAAAGATATTTCATCTCTGGGGCACTGCAGACATAGACCTCTTTGCAAGTCCACTGAATGCCAAACTTCCCCGGTTCTGTTCCAGGATTCCGGCTCACAACTGTCAGGCAAGGGATGCCGTCTTCCTTCACTGGGGTCAGGACTTCCTTTATGCCTCCCCACCCATTCCCCTCATCCCCAAAACACTCTTCAAGCTTCAGAGAGACAGGGGTCGCATGATTCTCATAGCACCACGATGGCCACGCCAAACGTGGTATTCCCTGCTTCTACAACTCTCTCAAGCGGCACCTCCTGGAGTTAGGGCATGCTCCAGATCTCCTTTCCCAGGAGAACGGGACGCTATGGCACCCGAACCCCCAGTCTCTGTACCTCACGGCCTGGTTGCTGAAGGCTTAGACCTCCAAGATTTCAACCTGTCCTAGTAGGTAAAAGATATCCTTCAGGCTTCTAGGAAACTTTCCACAAGAAGATCTTATGCCTTCAAGTGGAAACGTTTTACTATATGGTGCTCCAAGAAGGAATTAAATCCCCTGGTCATACCCTTAGAATCGATACTAGAGTATCTCCTTCACTTATTGAATTCTGGTCTAAAGACCGATTTGGTAAGAGTCCATCTTAGTGCAATTGCAGCTTCTCATAAGCCTCTGAATGGACAACCAATTTCATCTCATCCACTCCTATCAAGATTTATGAGAGGCCTT
Organism: Ichthyophis bannanicus; assembly: GCA_033557465.1. Classification (NCBI taxonomy): domain Eukaryota; kingdom Metazoa; phylum Chordata; class Amphibia; order Gymnophiona; family Ichthyophiidae; genus Ichthyophis; species Ichthyophis bannanicus. Next base: position 1,336,997,198 of record CM066032.1, on the reverse strand, counting down.
TTATTAACTAAACCTCCCATCAGGCCACCACCGGTGGCATGGTATCTAAATCTAGTTCTCGGGCAGCTCATGAAGCCGCCTTTTGAACCTTTGGCCACTACAGCCCTTAAGTTTTTGACCTGGAAGGTCATCTTCCTAATTGCAATCACCTCTGCCCATCGCAATAGTGAATTGCAAACTATAGTGGCTGATCCTCCTTATACTAGGTTTCATCATGATAAGGTTGTTCTTCGAACTCATCCACATTTTATGCCAAAGGTGGTTTCGCCTTTTCATTTAAATCAATTTATCTTCCTGTATTTTTTTCGAGGCCTAACACCTCTAATGCAGAAAGAAACCTTCATACTTTGGATTGTAAAAGGGCCTTAGCCTTTTACATACAAAGAACACAGCAACATAGAAAGTCCTCACAACATTTTATAGCTTTTGACCCTAGTCATTTGGGACTTCCAGTCTCCAAAAGAACTTTATCTAAATGGATTGCCCAATGCATATCCTTTGCTTATGAGAGTAAGGGTCTTCCTCTTCAGGACCATGTCACAGCTCATAATGTGAGAGCCATGGCAGCTTCTATGGCTAATCTCCACTCTGTGTCTATCGATGACATTTGTCGAGCAGCCACCTGGGCTTCAGTACACACCTTCACAGCCCACTACTGCCTGGATAAAGCCTCCCATCGGGATGCCTTCTTTGGCCAAGCTGTTTCTCAAAATCTCTTTCAAACCTAAACCAACTCCTACCCACCAACCCTGGTGGGATGCCAGAGATCCATGGGAGGAAGGATTCCCACCTTCTAGGGTGGCACCTTCCTGGGGCTATCTCCCTGGCATCTTCAGCTAGGGAGTCCCCATATGTGAGGAATACATTCCTGCTTGTTCCTTGAGATAGCGTAGTTACTCACCTGTAACAGGTGATCTCCGGGAACAGCAGGAATTTAGTTCTCACAACCCACCCACCTCCCCTAGGAGTTGTCTCTCTCTCTCTCTCTCTCTCTCTCTTTGTATCTTTCCTCTCTCCCTCTATCCTTTCACTCAGCTATAAACTTAACTGAAGAGGGACAGTTGGAAAGTCTTTGGTGCGACCTCATTTGGAGTATGGTGTGCAATTCTGGAGACCGCACCTTCAAAAGGATGTGAACAGGATGGAGTCGGTGCAGAGGGTTGCTACTAAAATGATTAATGGGCTTCATTATAAAGCATATGAGGACAGACCTAAGGATCTTAATATGTACACCTTAGAGGAAAGGCGGGATAGAGGTGATATGATTGAGATGTTTAAATACCTCCGTGGCATAAATGTTCAGGGAGAGAGCTTCTTTCAATTGAAAGCAAGTTCTGCTACGAGGGGACATGGGATGAGGGTGAAGGGAGATAGATTCAGGAGTGATATGCGGAAATATTTCTTTACGGAAAGAGTAGTGGATCCATGGAATAGTCTCCCAGTGGAGGTGGTAGAGATGAGGACAGTAACTGAATTCAAAAAAGCATGGGATCAACACAGAGGATCTCTAAAGGTAAAAAGTGGACTGTTGTAGTTGTTATGGAAGGACAGACTAGATAGGCCATGTGGTCTTTTTCTGTCATCATGTTTCTATGTGCTGAGGGATGCTCCCAAAAGCATTCCTATTGGACGCTGGGGAGCGTTCCCACGCAGGCTCCATCGATACCGACGATACCCATATGTGAGGACTAAATTCCTGCTTTTCCCGGAGATCACCTGTTACAGGTGAGTAACTACGCTTTACTTGTTTTATAAAGGCAACATATCTACTTAAGTCTCTACTGAGAGATTATTTTATAAAGAATCTGCGCAAGTTAAGCTTGTCCTGAGGCTGATGTATTCCTATCAACTTAGGAAAAACAAGTTTTAGGGTGCATAGTGGACAAATCTGCCTCTGGAAAAGCCTCCATCATATAAAAGTATGAATTATGCATTGCAATGGATCCACTAATCATACACTCCGAAAATTTATATCACAACGTATCTAGAAATTGCCATGAAAATGCCTGTCTTAAAGTGTTATGGCAGTATTCATACTTATATTATTCATTTTTCAAAACTCATTAATGGCTAATCCTTTCAAAAACTCATGACTTAGTGAGGATTTAATTGAAAAAATATCAGTTCATATAAACGTTCTTTATCACATTTCAACTTGGTGCACTATATTTCCCTAAACAAAGCTAAATGTTGACTTAAATATTGATGGGGGAATATGGATCTCAGTCAGCTGAAATAAAAATAAGAAAATCTCACTGTCAATGTTCTTTTTTTCATCATTGCTCAATTCCACCTTATTTAATAAAAAACACATTCTGAGGAGTCCATAATAATAAACCAATGCTTTTAATCTAAAGAGGAACGCAGTGTAAACCAACGATCAATAACGTTTCACCAAGCATTTAGTAAACTTTCTTTATAAACAAACTTCCACTTTTTTCACATTTCAAGCGTTTATTCTGAAATGCAGCATATGTGCAGTATTATCTCCAGGAACAAGCAGGAATAAGTCCTCACTTATGGGTACGTCGGAACCGACGGAGCCTGCGCGGGAAAGCTCCCCAGCTTCCCAGGAAGGGAAGCTTTTGGGGCCTCCCACTGCACATGCGCGCTGCCTTCCCGCCTTCCTGACCAGCTCTCCTCAGTTTCTCTTTTTCCACGGAGCCAGCAGGTCGTGTTCCTGTCACCGCTGAAGAAATTATTGTTTTAGTTTGTTTCTTTAGACCGCGTACCTGCCTTCCCCATACCGAAACCGGTACCGCCGGTCTCTTCTTTTCTTTAAAAAAAAAAAAAAATCTTTATCTTTGCACAACTTGGTGACTTTGGTTAGGCCTCAGGCCTACACAAATTCTCCTCATGGAGAAACCAGCCCCTGGTTTTAAGAAGTGTACCAAGTGTAGTGCTGTTATTTCTGTCACAGACACCCATGAATGGTGTCTTAAATGTTTGGGACCTGACCACTCCATTCCGGACTGCCCATCCTGCTCCCAGATGTCTAAACGTGGTTTGCAGAACCGGGCCAACAAATTCCATGTGCTGTTTGCTTCAGATAATCCAGCATCACAGTCATCCAGGTCTTCCTCTCCGGATGGATCTCAGGTAACCAAACCTTCTTCGGGCAGGTCCTCAAAGAGCAAATCTCCTTCAAAGCATCGAGAGGCTCTCACTTTTGAATCTGAGGATCCTGCCCCAGCCAAACAACCCTGGCGGGAAGCTCTGGCTTCCAAAGCACCATCTATAGGGTTACAGGTTGACATCGATGGCACGGCCTCGACTGATCACCTGTTAGACTGCTCTGGGGTACCGGCCCATACCGGTACCGACATCCAGTCAGCAGTGGCGTCTATGAGCAATACTGTTCAGACCATGCAGCAGGCCATGCTGGCTTTTATTAAAGCTGCGACGCCCTCGGTACCGCGTTCAGCGGTACCGGGTCCGGTTCCGGTATCGTCTCCCATACCGGAACCGAGACCATCGACTTCCAAACGCAGATCGGTTCCGCATGCCGGATCCGGGTTTTCACCCGATACCGATCCCATACCCGGTATGCCCGATGTCGATACCGATCGGTATGCGTATCGTGCGTTGGAAGCAAATAGAGAATACTCTGATTCTTCTGAGGATTTTGACTCCTCTGAGGACTCTGAGCTGTCTATAGTTCTTCATGAAGACCCTTCTTCCCCAAAGAGGAGAATGTCTCCACCAGAGGATTTGTCCTTTCAAGACTTCATTATAGAGCTAGCTAAAGGACTTTCTATTACCACATCCTCTGAAAAAGAACCTAGGTCAAAGAAATTGGATATTTTAGGATACCCTAAGGTTCCTAAAGAGGCAGTCACCCTGCCTATCCATGAAATCCTTCAAGAACACTTGATGGACTTATGGGAGGCTCCTCTAACGTTGTCTCCTTACTCTCGTAGGTTGGACACCATGTACCGGGTCCCTCCTTCTCCTGGGTTTCAAAAGACTCAGCTGCCTCACCATTCCATTGTGGTGAAGTCTGCGCTGAAAAAGATTAAGAGCACCAAAAGGCACTCTTCTACCCCTCCAGGGCGAGAATGTAAGACCCTAGACTCTTTTGGCAGGAAAACTTTCCAGGCTAGTATGCTTATAGCCAGGATTAATTCTTATAGTCTGTATATGGGCATGTTTCTCAGGGAACATGCCCTAAAGGTACGGCGTTTTGCCCCCTTTATCCCGGAGGATAGAAAGGAGGAGTTCATTTCTATAGTGAAACAGCTTCTAGATGTTTCTAAGTTCTCCAACAGAGCAGCCTTTGATTCCTTTGAAGGTGCCGGTAGAGCTTCGGGCATTGCCATTGCAGCCCGACGACTTGCTTGGCTCCAGGCCTCTGACCTAGAACCCTGGGTCCTGGATGGCTTATGGAATCTGCCCTGTACAGGTGAGAACTTATTTGGTAAAGACTGGCAAATTAAAGCCACTCAAATGGACGCAGAAAATGCTACATTGGATAGACTTTCTAAGTCTACCTCTACTCCTGCTAAGAAAAAGTCTTTCAAGAGGCCTTACTACAAGAAGGCCAGATTTTCCACAAATACTGGCCAACAATCTTCTCAGCCTCGCTTTGCTGCTAAACGTCAGCAACCTAAACAGGCAAGGTCAAAGCCTGCAGCGTCTACCACTCCTCAGCAGGCTCAACCCCCTCAGGGGTTTTGACTTGCCCCTAGAGAACTTAACATTTCTGGCTCTAGAACAACCAGAGCCCCTCACCATTCCCGGAAGGTTAGCTCACTTTGCTCCCAGATGGGGGCAAATTACATCAGAGCACTGGACCCTCTCTATCATCAGAGAGGGCTACAAACTTCATTTTTCCAACCTTCCTCCACATACCATGGTGAGGCATTTCAATTCTCCCCCATCTCTCCTGGACCTGTTGGGTCAGGAAATCTCTTCTCTCCTTGCCCAAGGGGCAATAGAAGAGGTTCCTCTTCTTCAACAAGGGACAGGATTCTACTCCCCTTATTTTCTCATACCAAAGAAGACAGGGGGATTCAGACCTATCCTAGATCTGAGAGAATTGAACAAATTTCTGTACAAGGAGAAATTCAAAATGCTTTCTCTAGGCATTCTCCTTCCATACCTTCAGAGTCAGGATTGGCTTTGTTCTCTAGATCTCAAGGATGCGTACACACATATACTCATCCACCCATCCCACAGAAAATATCTAAGATTTCTGTTTCAGGGAAAACATTTCCAGTACAGAGTACTTCCCTTCGGTCTGGCCTCTGCTCCAAGAGTGTTCACCAAATGCATGGCAGTGGTGGCTGCATTTCTAAGAGGTCTGGGAATTTTTGTATTCCCATATCTGGACGACTGGCTCATCCGAGCTCCATCTCAGTCACAGGCCCAGATTTCCCTGGACCGCACCAGGCACATTCTGCAGTATCTGGGACTGGTGGTAAACCTTCCCAAGTCTCAACTTACCCCTACTCAGTCTCTGGAATTCATAGGGGCCCAGTTGGACACCGCCACTGCAAGGGCCTACCTACCTCAAGTCTGGGGCCAACGTCTGATGTGCTTGGCCTCCCAAGCTCAATCCAGCAGTCACTTGACAGCCAGAGAAATGCTACGACGTCTGGGCCACATGGCCTCCACGGTACACGTGGTGCCCTACGCTCGTCTTCATATGAGAGCAGCTCAATGGACCTTGGCCACCCAGTGGACTCAAGCATCAGGAGCGCTCTCCGACCAAATACTCACCTCAAAGCGTCTGTTTTGGTCCCTCCAATGGTGGATGTCCACCAAGAATCTGTTGTTGGGGACCCCCTTCCAACCTTTGTTGCCCCAAGCAACCCTCACAACAGATGCCTCCCAAACAGGGTGGGGAGCCCATCTTCAACACCTCTCCACTCAGGGTACTTGGTCTCCCCAAGAGACCACCCTTCACATCAACCTCCTGGAACTGCGAGCAATCTTCTTTGCCCTCAAAGTCTTCCATACCCTCCTAGTCAACCTGACCGTCCTAGTCCAGACAGACAATCAGGTAGCCATGTTCTACATAAACAAACAAGGAGGGACAGGCTCTCTGTCGCTTTGCAACGAAGCTCTCAGATTATGGGCCTTCGCCAGAGAGCATCAAATTCATCTTCTGGCAGTCTATCTTCCAGGGGTTCAAAACTCTCGGGCAGACAGACTCAGTTGAGTTCTGCTTCCACACGAGTGGTCCCTACATATGGACCAGATACGCAGAATCTTTCAGGAATGGGGAACCCCGGACATAGACCTCTTTGCAAGTCCGTGGAATGCCAAACTTCCCCGGTTCTGTTCCAGGAATCCGTGTCAGGAGGCTCAGGCCAACGACGCCTTTCTCCTGCATTGGGGTCAGGAATTCCTATATGCCTTTCCACCCATTCCTTTGATTCCCAAGACTCTGTTCAAACTCCAGAGAGATCACGGATCGATGATCCTCATAGCTTCACGCTGGCCACGCCAAGTGTGGTTCCCTCTACTTCTGCATCTCTCCCAGGGACCCTCTCTGGACCTGGGAGCTGCGTCAGACCTTCTGTCTCAGGAAGAGGGGAGTTTGTGGCACCCAAACCCCAAGTCCCTACACCTCCGAGCTTGGTTACTGAAGGCCTAAGCCTTCATGACTTCAATCTTTCTCAACCAGTGAAAGATATCCTTCATGCCTCTAGGAAACCCTCCACGAGGCGTTCCTATGCTTTCAAATGGAAACGCTTTTCCATTTGGTATGCTCAACAGGGTCTTGACCCTCTAGCACTTCCTTTGAATTCTCTACTAGACTATCTCCTGCATCTTTCTAATGCAGGCCTTAAGACGAATTCAGTAAGAGTCCATTTGAGTGCTATTGCAGCATCCTTAAAACCTATAAATGGACAACCTGTCTCCTCTCATCCGCTTGTTGCAAGGTTCATGAGAGGCCTGACTCTAACTAAGCCTCCCATCCGACCTCCTCCAGTAGCATGGGACTTGAACCTAGTTCTGGGTCAGCTTATGAAGCCACCTTTTGAACCGTTGGTTTCTACCTCCTTGAAATTTCTTTCCTGGAAGGTCCTTTTCCTTATTGCAGTCACTTCGGCTCGCCGCATCAGTGAACTACAGGCCTTAGTGGCTCATCCACCTTATACCAGGTTTCATCATGATAAGGTGGTCCTTATGACGAATCCCCACTTTATGCCCAAAGTGGTCTCGCCTTTTCATCTTAATCAAGAGGTATATCCACCTGTCTTTTTTCCAGCTCCTCATGCATCCAGTGCAGAGAGGAACCTTCATACTTTAGATTGTAAAAGAGCTCTCTTGCCTTTTACCTCAACAGGACTCAGCCACATCGAAAGTCTTCCCAACTTTTCGTGGCTTTTGATCCTTCTCATTTGGGACTTCCAGTCTCCAAACGTACACTTTCCAATTGGATTGCTCAGTGTATTTCCTTTGCTTACCAGAGTAAAAATATTTCTCTGGAAGGCCATGTCACAGCTCACAATGTGAGAGCCATGGCCACTTCTATGGCTCATCTTCACTCTGTATCCATAGATCAGATCTGTCGAGCCACCACATGGGCCTCGGTTCATACCTTCACAGCCCATTACTGCTTGGACAAGGACTCCCGCCGGGATGCCTTGTTTGGTCAGGCTGTCCTCAAACACCTGTTCCATACTTGAACAACTCCTGCCCACCTTCCCAGGATGGATGCCTGAGATCCATACGAAGATGGCGAACCCTTGGAAGGGGATCTCCCAGGCATCTTAGCTAGGGAGTCCCCATAAGTGAGGACTTATTCCTGCTTGTTCCTGGAGATAGCACAGTTACTTACCTGTAACAGGTGATCTCTGGGAACAGCAGGAATTAGTCCTCACAACCCACCCACCTCCCCTAGGAGTTGTATCTTCTATCTATCTTCCTTTCCTCTCTCTATTGTCTCAGCTATAAACTCGAACTGAGGAGAGCTGGTCAGGAAGGCGGGAAGGCAGCGCGCATGTGCAGTGGGAGGCCCCAAAAGCTTCCTTCCTGGGAAGCTGGGGAGCTTTCCCGCGCAGGCTCCGTCGGTTCCGACGTACCCATAAGTGAGGACTAATTCCTGCTGTTCCCAGAGATCATCTGTTACAGGTAAGTAACTGTGCTAAATGAACTGATGAAAGTGGATGAAGTACATTCAATTGAAACAATGCCACTTGGTCTCAGTATTTACTTCTATAATAAAGAACCGTAAATCTTCAATTGCATGCTTCTCCTGTTGCCAGTGAGATACCAGTGCATCAGTTTCCTTAATGCTGTGTATAGTTGAAGGATGTTCAATTATCTGTATGTTTGTGCTGGTTTTTTAAACATTCTAGAGCTCTGTCAAATATTAAAATTTGTTGCAAGAACATACTATTGCATATATGACTGTTTGTTTTTTTTACTTATAACAATTCAAATAAATTCTTAATGTAAATTTAAAATGCAAAGTCTGATGAATAAACTGTGGCAGTTCCATGTATGGGGGGGAAACATCTTGCAAGTACCAAATTTTGAGTTCACTACTAGTGACAGCAGACAGTTTATTTCTGTGATTGTACCGAAAAATTCTACAATCCTGACCTCTTTGGAATGCAAAATGTGGAGGATCATTAAAAACAGGATGTACTTTGGCATGTTGAATATTTCAGTATAACTTGTTGAATCTGAAAAACTTAAGAGGAATAAGGTAAAACTCAAGCAGGACCACTTAATTGTGAAAGCATGTTGAGAGTGACAGCAGGTCCTATTTAACATACTTAACTCACTTAAAAGCGCGAGTAGCAATCTGTTCAGGATAACATTACTGAGCAAATCTTAGGGGTATGTTTACTAAACCGGGCTAATAGTTAACATTCTAAACAAAGCCATCAACAAACCACGTGAACTTTTTGCACTAGTAAAATCGCTAACTAAAACAGTCCTACCAGATCATCAAGATAGCCCCATCCATCCACAAACGCTGGCAAATCACTACGCAAGCAAACTGACTACCACCACCCCCACCCTCTATGTAGACACACCATACCAACGAACAAAAGTGGACCAAGAACCGACATGGAGCACGTTCCACAACATTGATGAACGACAAACCACCAACATTCTAACCTCCATAAATACCATCACCTCACCACTCGACCCCTGCCCAACTGCATGGATCAAAGCAGCAAAAAATGAGATCAACCAGCAAATAGCCCACATTGTAAATCAGTCACTAAGTCAAGGAATAATGCCTGAACAACTAAAGCAATCTATAATAAGGCCAATCCTAAAGAACAGCTCCCTCAACAAGGAAGACCCGACCTCATACCACCCCATCTCCAGCATTTCGTTCCTGGCAAAAATCATTGAAAAGGCAGTACTCCTACAACTTCAAGATCACCTGGATGACCGTGACACCCTAGACAAACAACAATATGGGTTCAGAAGAAACCATGGAGTTGAAACACTGTTGATAGCGCTAATGAACAACCTCCTCAAAGGACTAGAAGACAGAAAGAAAATGTTTATACTCATTTTCATTGACATCTCTGCCGCCTTTGACACTGTACATCATGGGATCCTCCTGAACAAACTGGAATCCATAGGAATTGTGGGAACCCCCCTCAAATGGTTCTCCTCCTACATATCGAACAGAAGGCCTCAAGTACAATTCAATGGGGAACAAGCTGAACCGTTCTCTCAAACACAGGGCATACCCCAGGGTTCGGCTCTCTCGGCACTACTGTTCAACGTTTACATGCAACCCCTCTGTGACATTTTTAAAAGGCATAACATCAACTACCACATCTATGCAGATGATATTATGCTCTACACACAATTGGACGCCGCCGACCCGAAATATACACAGCTCGAAACCTGCCTGGACGAGATGTTAAGATGGCTACAGAAAAACAACATGACAATTAACCACAAGAAAACAGAGGTCATGTATATATCCAGTAAACCAAACTTCAAGCCTCCTTCTACAATCACCTTGTGCAACAACACGTACAACACGAAAGATGAAATCAAATATCTAGGAGTCACACTCGACTGCAACCTAAAAATGGAAACACACCTACGTAAAACTAACAAAGCCATCTTCCATAAACTTAGGGTGATACAACCTCTAAGGAAAATAATAGCACCCTGTGATTTCTGGTCTGTGGCTCAAGCACTCATTATGCCACACCTAGACTACTGTAATGCCATCTTACAAGGTCTGCCTAAAAAATCACTAAATATCCTTCAGATGGCCCAAAATGTGACAGCCAGGATCATAATGGGAACAAGCATTTCTGAACACATCACCCCCATTTTAATCGAGCTACATTTGGCTTCCAATTGCAGCTAGGATACAATACAAGATGTTAGTAACCACGTTCAAACTTATCAATAACTTAGCCCCCTCATTCCTGTCCTCACTTACCAGCACGCAACCTGCAAATAGGGACAGAAGAACCACCAACTCGGGCACCCTGCAGGTCCCCACCAACATCAGAACTGTGAAGACAAGGACATGTCGCAGAGCTTTCTCATTCTCTGCGCCAACTATCTGGAATCAACTCCCTTTTGAACTGCGTTTAATCAAGGACATTACAGTATTCAGGAAAGAGCTAAAAACCCACCTATTCAAATGTTACTACAATCAGCTATGACTCTCATTCTTGATGGAATCGTAACAAAACAAACAGATAATTATATGCTTTGAAACCACGTTATGTATAAATATGTAAATATGTATGTATAAATGTAAAAAGTATAATCCATTCCCAAAGACACTAACCCTGTGTGCAGTGACCTTCCCCTCAGATCTATGTACTTACTATCCCCTCCCTGTCCTGATTTGACATCCCCCAAAGATGAATCGAACCGCTGCTGATCGCTGGAAGTAGCGGTATATAAGTGTGTATTAAATAAATAAATAAATAAAACCCGGGCTATAGGCAACTAGGTCCCATTGAATAATATGGGACCTAGTGGCAGAGAGCCCGGGTTAACCATTAGCCCGGTTTAGTAAACATACCCCTTAGCTTCATTTGCACAGCCTGTTTCAAAAATTCTTGTTCAGTAGTACTGAGAGATCTTAAAGGCAAAAATTGTCTAGTTGGAATAATTTCTCTGAAGTAAAGTGAATAACTATGAGAATGTTTTGATCATTGCCCTTTTGAAAAATAGAAGTGTATATCTGACAACGTTTTTGGACATTGAAACTATTAAATAATGTAAATTACAGCTATTTGCAGAACAAACGTTAAAATAACAATTCAGTTGATAGACCCACTGAAAACATCTTTTAAATACTTCATCTATGCCCTTTCAAATCAGAAAAATGTCATCAATAAATATGATCCACAGTAGCATTAAAGACCACATTTCTGAAGTATATATGTGCCCATCTTTTAGTTGTGTCTAGAGAATACAGTGTACCAATTTGAAATACAGTATCAGCTTTTGTATATATTGCAATTTTTTTCAGTTAAATCTTCATTAAGTCATGAGCTACTGAAAGGACTGATATTATTGAGTTCTGAAAAATGAATGATATAAGTTAAAATGAATGGGAACACTTATACAGTGAGTATGTTCACTGCAAACTTTTGGATATATTATGCATTGGCAGCACATACTTTTTGTGTGTATAATCTCCTCCTCTGGCAGTTTTTATACACACCTCTGCTTGTAAACTTCTGTTTTATGGACAAAATGGCTTATAAAATTATCCTGTAACTGTGCTTTAAGCATATGCATTGATTGTCTGTATCTGCTCTTATAGAAATTACCATTTAACCTCTGGATGAGAAGCTTTATATCACTGGGCAACTCATTAATTAAAGTTAGGCATGCGTTAACATATTTAGTTTTAACTTGTTAAGAAACAATTAGTGAAAAACCCCTTTACTTTTTGCTTCTCTGCTCCATTTGTCTTTTCCCCTTGTAAAGCAGCAACATGACACACCAGGGCCCATGATGAAATGACAGTTGTGGCAGGAAGCTGCTTGTTTAGCAAAAAAGGAAAAAGATTTGCATTACTTTCTGCTGAATTAAGCTCGTGGTTCCCAAACTTCTTTATTTTGGAGACACATGCATGAACAAGATAACAACATAATCCACCCCTAAGTAAAATGATGTGAAAAGCCAAGTCAAATGTGGTTTTACAATTTTTGAATGATAAAATGAGAAATGATGATGCATGCAAGATAACTTAGACTGTTGATCGTTTAAAAAAAATCACAAATATAAAGCTGAAGGACCAAAGGATGATATACCAACAAGTCTCCCAGGAGCCGCATTTTATGAACTCCTGAATAAATCTAGGCCATTCTGTAGAATATATTAAAATTCCTTCACTGTAGACCTGTTAAATAGTGATTTATTTTGCTTCTCAGTGATGTACCTTGGTTAGTATGTGTGCAACTGGATTAGCAAATCTTTTTCCGTGAGACCTTTTATACCACAAAGCCATCGTTGTAGCTGGTTAGAGGGTACATTGACCAGCCCCAAATTCTTTAAATATGCAAGCTTCAGATGTCCACATTAATGACCTTACTGAAAAATATATATTATCCAGGTACTTCTAAATATGTGTTTGCTACCTAGCTACAACACACATTAGAAGCCTGTTCATGTGGCCTTAGGATGTTGATGCCACTTCTACTACTGGTTTGAGCTTCTGGGTCTGTCTGAACATCATAGTTAAAATGAGGTCACTGAACCAGATCCAGAAAAAAGAGTGGGGTGGCGATGTTTTCATTTTAATTTTGGGTGCATGACGAGATATAATCTTAAAAGAACCCTGCTTGCAATCTTTGAGGATAGTCCATTTGATTGTGGACTGCTGTCTCAAAAGTAGCCTGTTACCCTTCCCCTCCCCACCAGAAGAATACCTTATATGTAGAACTAGGAATAAAGATCGCTACCTTGGCAAAAGTATGGAGGCAACCTGCAGCCTTCAACCAATTAACAGTTTGGGAGGTTATTCAATATTGTATTAATATGGATTTATTCATGTTAAGTTAGAGTTGGATCATGTGATGTAGCCCAACATTTATGAACATGTTTCATATGTGATAGTTTGTATAATACTTTGGTTGCTAAGAGATCTTCTTCTTTCTGTCCATGGATTCTATTTAAATGGCATTATTAGGAAATATAAACCAGTAGTTAGTACGGGCTGAATGTGTGCATATACTTTGATATATAAGAAAAGGTGCTATCTTTTGACATATGTACACACAAACAATGTTTACCCACCATTGTCGAATCAAACAATGTGTTAGTCTACTTCCAAAAGACACCCTCAGGGTTAGCCATTTGAAAGCCCTCACTATAAGCACTGCATAGGCCCAACCTGAAATGGCAACTTACAGACCTGGCGCTAAAGGAGTAGCATGGTGGTTAGAGCAGCAGGCCGAGAATGGGGCCAGCCAGGGTTCAAAAATTCTGTTTCCTTATTCTGCTAGACTAATCCAAACAAGTGGGTTGTGCTCCATGACCAGCAAAGAACAGTGTCTGTGATATAATCACTTCTTTAGGTCCAGTGTACCCTGCAACTTGCCAGTATTCTCTGCTTCCAGCAGATGATTGCAGTGTGAACTGGTTCAGCAGGCTCCTTTAATTGGAGGAAGTCTGATCAGGGGAGAGAGCTGCCCAGGAGTGCCTTTGCTGCAACTAAGGTGCTTTTTGGTCCATTGGGGTTTTGGGGTCAGGGAGTCCTTATGCCCAGTTGCAGGTATGTGCTCTGTGTAGATGAACCATTTTGTCATGTGTGTGAAGGGGACATGATAGCACCTTCTCTAGTACCAGAATCGGCAGTTTAAGTGGGAACTTTAGCTTCTGAGGTGACTATTGTGTTGAGGGATTCACCTCAGGCTGTCTTCCTACCAACGGGAAATGTTGCCATTGGGCTGCATTTCTGCCATGCAACAGAGTGAGGTGAATCGGGGGGGAGGGGGGAGTAGCTGGGTCCAGTGGTCCCTCCAGAGGGCTGCTTCTGTCTGGTTAGGGGAACTATCAGGCCATGGAGGTCAGCCCTGCTGTACAACCAGTGATTCCCTTTCAACAGTTGCTGAAGGACCTTGCTGCAACAGGCCTTGGAGGTCTTTGAAAATTCTGGACAGACATCTAATCTGAGTCTGAAGAGTGCAGACAGGCTCTCCAAGTGGCCCTAGAGGGCCCAAAAAGACCCCTAGTGTAAGGGGAGCGGAGACATAGTACAGAAGATTCTCTCTCCCTTGTGTTGTAAGCTTCTGGAAGGGGACTATGAAGGAGAACTCTCTCCCTGTGAGAGTCTTACTGGAAGAAGGTGCATTTTCTCCAGCTGAGAAATATGAGTCTCTGGCAATTCGTTAATTTTTGTTGAGAGGAGCTCCCAGCTCTGATAAATCAACTCGAGCCTCAACACCACTGCACATGATAAAGGTTACATCTGAAAAGGTGGATGAGGGGGCTCTCATCCTGAAGGGCTAGCAGAAATCTTCTAGGGCTTTTTGCCTTCATAAGGCTCTTCAACACATGGTTTGTTGGAGTGAGACACTCCAATTGTTTTTTTCAAGGACTGCAGAGTAATGGGGAAAACATCTCTCGTTTCAAGAGAGCGACTTGGAACTTCTGTTCTGCCTTCCTAAGCTAGATGTGCTCATGGCAAATGTCACTAGGAAGATCACTATCTCTGTAGAGGACAGTATGGCCTTAAGACACTTGAAACAGACGAGTTGAAGCCTTTCTGAAGCAAGTATTTGCCTCCTCAATACTTAAAGTTCAAGCTGCCATCCAAGGAGGGCATATAGCATAAGTACTTCTTAGCAGGATGAAGCAGATGTCAGAGTCCAAAGAGTGGCAAGGTTGCAGTCTGTGGCGACTTTCCACATGGGGGTCTGTTCTATGGCTTCTGCTGTCCTAGTACATCATTTGGCTTGGTGGAACTTGTTGGTGGACTTGGCATCTAAGATGCATCTTGGCAACTTGCCTTTTGGTAAACACAACTTTTTTGGGAAGTCTTTAAAGCTAATGAAGGATCTAAGTGATTCAAAGCCGCAGCAGCTACCAGTGGATTGGATGCAGTCTTCAAGAGAAGCTCTACCAACAGTTCAGGCTCTAGGGATTATGAGTGGCTATAGGCACTTCCTCCTGGGGTGTTAAGAGTCCACAATGAGGACTCGGGGGGGGCCCATTCCTAGAGGCAACAGATGGGTTATCAGCTACATATGTTTGCCTTGGAGTGGGCCCATATTGCTTTGAATCATTGGGTATTCAAGATCATTCAACGGGGCTATGCCTTGGAATTCATAGAGACCCTATCCAGTGCTTTTTATGGTGTTTGCCTGTGGAACAATGGTCAAAAAGCAAGCAGGCCAGACAGTGGTGTAAGTTTCAGTGGGGGGGGCCCAAGCAAAATCTTGCTTGGGGCCCACCATTGTAATGGTGGTGCACTCTTGCAGGGCACCCCCATGCAATGGTGGCCACGGTAAAATTATTTAATATGTTTGCTGCACTGCCTCCACTATTTAAAGTTTCCAGCAGGCCTCAAAGCTGATACCTCTTGTGCCAAAATGTTACCATGTGGCTGAGTTGATGTTGGATATGAGGCTTGCCTGGTAAACATGCCTGCCTGGTGCGAAGATAGTGGACCTCACGTGCCACCTACACAAGGTTTTAGATAGTGCTGGGGTCCAGGAGCCTGCTGTCTTGGCACATGTTGTACCAATGACAAAGGAAAGTGTGGGAGGGAAGGTCTGGAGGCCAAATTTAGGCTTTTAGGTAAGAAATTGAAATCCAGAACTTTCAGGGTAGCATTCTCTGAAATGCTAACCATTTCATCTGCAGGACCCAAAAGGCAGGCAGAGGAGGGTTTCAACATATCCATGATGACACCTAAATCTTTTTATTGGGTGGTGATTCCTAATGTGGAACCTTACATCGTGTAACTGTAGTTGGGGGATTTTTTCTTTTGTGTTATCAGTAGATTTGATCACCTCACTCGTTCCCATTTCCAGGTCATTTATGAATATGTTAAAAAGCAGCAGGCCCGGCATAGATCCTTGAGGTACTCCACTATTCACCTTTCTCCATTGAGAAAATTGGCCATTTAGCCTTAATCTCTGCTTTCTATCTTTTTAACCAGTTTCTGATCCACAATAGAACGCTGCCTCCTATCCCATGACTTTTTAATTTTGCCAAGAGCCTCATGGGGGGACCTTGTCAAGGGCTTTCTGAAAATCCAGGTACACTATATCAGCCGTCTCACCTCTGTCTATTCACACCTTCAAAAAAATATAACAGCTTAGTAAGACAAGACTTTCCTTGGCTAAATCCATGTTGGCTTTCTCCCATTAAACCATGACTATCTACATGTCCAATAATTTTATTGGCAAGTTGCAGGGTTGCACCCATTCTTAACCAAGTGATAACATTATTGAAATATTGTGGTGTTTGCCTCCATCTGCTGGTTATGGAGCACAACTCGCTGGTATGGACTTGTCTAGCCAAGATTAAAGGAAAGCAAATTGGCATTTAAGAACAAACTATATTGCAATGAGAGGACTGACCACATTGGTGGAGGGGTTGCGCTCTATCATTGTGATATAGTTTATTCTTAAATGCCAATTTCCTTTCCTTGGTTTAAACCTTCTGAGCAGGCCCCTGGGCTGGTCTAGCAGGACTGAAGGAAAAGAAATTTAGCAAATAAAAACAAATTTCACTTTTTCCCACTGATGCTACTTGTAATTCCCCCCCTCCCCCAAATAATGTAAGAATGCATAATTGGACATCATGCTTGTACATATGTTTGAAAGTGTTTTAATATTCACATAAGGACAATTGTTCAAAAGCTATTTATCTAGGTTAAAGGTATGCATTGATTTCTGGAGGAGTTTTTATTTTGACTGTATCTTTTCTTTGCTGTCCCTCAGAAGCTGTTGCTCAGGGTGAGTACTTAGTCTCCCTGATGGTTAAACCATTCCTGTTTGCAAGCTGTTCTGTATGTGTAACTTGCCGTAAGCTCAAATTTAAACTAGATGAGTATGTGAATCTAGAATTAAACTCCAAATTGCTACCTTTGCTTCTAGATGGGCTATAACATGATAAAAATATGAATTAAATGTATAGCTTTTGGAGCAAAATGTTGGCTGCTTATGAAATAAGCATGAGTAGAAATATAGAGGGCTCAATATTCAAATGGACTTAATGTTTAGTGGTAGCCCGTTATGTTTAATTACACCAACGTTGATTTTTCAGTGGTACTACATAGTGCTGAGACTTTAGAGGAATTTAGAGTGGCATTATCTGAATAGTGCCGGGTGGAGCAAGGACCTTCTGCCCACTTTTACTTATAGCAACGATGAATAAGGGTAGTACTTCTTATTGTAGGTATGGTTTTGAAAGCTTTATTATATTGTGTTTTTGTGAAGATTTTTTAATGTATGTTTTGTTGTATCTTCTCTAGAGTGGTAGTAGTATAGTATTTGGTGTGTTTTTTGTGTTTTTGCTGGCCTATTTATTTAAAACTACTTAACTTCTTAATTTAGTACAATGTATATACAATGCTAGTGGCGAGCATACTCATATTTAGTGCTGCTTTCTATCCATATAGCAGCGCTGAATATTGTAAGCTCTATAGAGAAAGGACCGTCCGTTACATGTATGCGTACCGTGCTGTGTATGCCTGGAAGCACTATTAATAGTTACTGTATGTAATTTTTTTTTCTTCATCATGGCTTAAGTTTAAAAAAAAAAAGCTCACCATTGGGTATAAATACTGACCCAGTAGAGTTCTAAGGCTCATAATAGGCGCACACAGAGAGATACTCTTAAATGTATTTCTCTTTTTCTGCTGCCTTCTATTATTTGCCTAAAATGTAGAAGAAAGTTGTCTTCTGATACCTCTATTGGCTGTATCATGTAGAGTGCGCGCCACCTGTTGATTCAGTAGACTAGTCATCTTAGAAAGTATGTATTCATGCAGTGCTTTGTTCCTCACAAGATCTTTTTTTCCCTTCTATTTCTCTCTCAAGTATTCTGTTACTGTGCATACTGTATGCCTTATGTGGTTGGGAAGGCTGGTGGCTATGTAAGCACAACAAAGGACTGTATGAAATACTGTGGTGATTAGGCAGCGAGGTTGGGCAATAGAATAATGTGCATTTGCAGTGTGAAAGGAGATCCTGGCATTGCACTCTAAAACAAAGTCCAATCCGAGTTGTTTTCTGGGTTAGGTGGGAATACTGGAGGGCCATGGGCTAAAGATTCAGCCTGATCTTTGAACAGGTAGAAGCAGAGAGTAAGGAGGAATCTTTGGATACTGGCATGCATGAATGGATGATGCCTGAGGAGTAGGGAGATAATGCTTATGTCTCCAATCCTTCTATTGTAAGTTGATTTAATAAGTTTTCCAAAATACCCCAGTGAAGGACTGGCCTAGGGGTTAGAGTAGCAGCCTGGTCTCTCCGGTCACTAGGTTTTGATCCCACTGGCACTGCATTTAGCCTTGGGCAAGTCACTTAACCCTCCATTGCCTCAGGTACAAACTTTAAATTGTAAGGCCTTTGGAGACAGGGAAATACTTATGTACCTGAATTTAACCTGCCTTGAACTACCCCTGGAAAGGTGTGAGCTAAATATGAACTGTTTAAAAACACAAAAAACAAAAAATACTTTGTCAAATCTCCATTGATTTTTTTTCTTTTGGTAGAAATCCCTCTATCCAAGCAAGGGCTGTGGGACTCCCCCTGGAAACTGGTCACAGATTACCTTAGAAGCACAGGTCAGGGTACTGTTTAAGAAGTCTTCTTTCCCTCCCTCCCTCTCCAACACCAATCCACCCCTGGGATAATCATAGCTTTATAGGTGCTTACACCTCTTAAAGCAAGGAGGTGCTGTATTAACTCTCAAGTGCAGCTGCTCATCCTCATCAGTCATACATTAAGGACCTGAGATTAATTAAGCTTCAAGTGAACAAGGTACATTAAATGTATTAGGTATAGTTTTATTTGTATAAGTTTCTCCAGGACCAAGCAGGAAGTCAGTCCTCACTTATGGGTGACGTCGGCGCCGACGGAGCCCTCGCGGAGCAATTTTCCCCAGCTTTCAAAGAAAGCCTTTGGGAATTGCAGCGCGCATGCGCGGTCCCCTTCCCGCCCAAGGGCGCCATCTTAGCCAGTCTTCTTTTTTCCGCGGAGCCCTACAGACGTACCCGTCGTGTCCCCGCGAAAAAGTTGATTTTTCTTTAGAATTACTCTTTTTTCCATTCGGTTCGACGCCGGTCTTTTTCCCGCCCGGACTCGCGACGCCGGTCACGAGTCCTCTTCTTATTTTTCGGTTTTTCTGACTTAGTCAGTTTTCGTTTCGGTTTTTCCCTGGCAGCCCGGTCCTTTGACCTCGCCGGGGCCCTTTTTCCCCCGATGGCTGCCAGTGGTTTCAAGCGGTGTGGTCAGTGTGACCGAAATATGTCACTAACTGACACACACGACAATTGCCTCTGCTGCCTGGGCCCGGATCATGAAGAAATGATCTGTGGGCCTTGTGGCAAACTATCCTCCAAAGCGTTGAGAAGTCGGCGGCATCAGCGGGATAGAATCTTCGCTGACCCCAGCCGTACCCGGACCTCGTCGGAGGCCTCCGCGTCCAGGGGTTCCAGCTCGGACCGTCGCCGGAGTTCCTCCGACAGGGGTTCTCCCTCCGGGGACCATCGACGGAAGGTGAAACCCGCGAGGGCGGCGTCGGTGGACGCTCCTGGCTCCGCGAGGGCCAGGTCGCATAGCCCCGATAGCCGCCCCGGGTCCTTGGAGAAGGAGCACCTCATGAAGCGACCTCGCCTGGAGTCGGAGCTGCCTGCTCGGGTAAGTCCTGTGGTCCTTCTGGACTCGCCTCCGCGACAGCCGACGTCGGGCCCGACGCCGTCGGGGCCCGAGTCGGGGGCTGCTGGGTCACCTGAGCTCGGACTCAGGTTGACGGCCTTGGAGAGCAGACTGTCTGCCTTCATGGACCAGCAGCGGGCACTGCTCGCTGGCTTTGCTGGCGCAGCTGCCCTGACCGCCGGGACGTCGACGTCTAAGTCGACCCCGGAGACCGAGCCGATCCTCGAGTCGATGCGAACTCGAGTCGATCCTCGGTCGAGGTCGCCCTCGGCCTCCCGTTCGGGACCGAGGTCGCCGACGCCGACTCCCTCGGCGTCGGGGCGGCAGGCGCCGCGCCCTGCCCGGGCCGACCCCACCGAGTCCTCGTCGGAGTCGGTCTGGGAGTCTGAAGAGGAAGAGTCGCCCGATTCTTTTCGGACTCGGTGTGTCCCCTCGGACTCACCTGAGTCCGAACCTCGGAAGCAGTCCCCCCCGGAGGATGCCCGGTTCTCGGACTTCGTCAGGGATATGGCCAAGGCTTTGGCCTTCCCTGCGGACCCCGAGGAGGAGCCTCGAGCCGAAGAGCTCGACGCCCTCCAGTATGACTCTCCCGCCAGGGAACACTTTACTGTACCGGTTCCTCCCATGCTGGAACGACTACTCTTCCGCATGTGGGAGAGTCCGGCCACCTCGCCGGTCCTGAGCAAGCGGGTCGATTCTATCTATCGAGTCTGCAAGAGCCCTGGCTTCCAAAAAGCACAGCTACCACACCATTCCATGGTAGTGGAATCGGCCATGCATCGTCTTAAGAGCCAGAAGATGCACTCCTCGGTGCCTTCTGGCAGGGAGGCCCGTAACCTGGATGGCCTTGGTAAGAAGTATTTCCAGGGCTCTATGCTCGCATGTCGTGTCCAGACCTACCAGCTATACATGGGCATGTATCTCCGAGACCTGGCTAAAGAGCTAGCCGGCTTCTCCGCTGGTTTGTCCGAGGAACCTTTGCGGAGGTTCCTGGCCTTGTCCACTGGCATTCGGGAATGCTCAAAATTCATGTCCCGAGCAGCCTATGATGGCTTTGAAGCATCGGCTCGAGTGGCCGCAGCCGGCATCGGTGCCCGCCGACAGGCTTGGCTTCAGTCGTCTGACCTTGAGCCCTGGGTGCAGGACAAGTTGGTCGATGTCCCTTGCCGAGGCGAAAACCTCTTTGGCAAGCCCATGGCTGATAAGGCTGCACAAATTGAGACAGAGACTCTCACCAGGACTAGGCTTTCTAGGAAGACCTCCGCCCCTTCCCAGAAAAAGAAGGGCTCGGGAAAGAAGTCCTTTTACCCGAGGAAGGCAGCTGCCTACAAACAATACCCCCACTATCAGGCCCCTGCAGCTCCCCAACAGGGCCAGCAGGCCAAGGGACGGGGTAACGGGTCCCGTAGGCAGCAAGCCCCCAAGCCTGCACCACCAGCCCCTGCTCCGCAGGGTGGGGGTTTTTGACTCCTTAAGCATAGCCTCTCCCCCCCCCCCCGCTGGTTCCTCCCAGCACCGGAGGCCGGCTGGTTCACTTCGCCCACAGGTGGTCCAGCATCACCTCAGATGCCTGGGTGCTTCAAGTCGTGCGAGAAGGCTATCTTCTCCACTTCCACCAGGTCCCTCCCTCCTATTTTCCGGGAGAACCTCCACGACCCCCTCTGCACAGGGAATTACTCCTTCAGGAGTTAGCAGGTCTTCTACAGGATCAGGCGGTGGAACCGGTGCCCCACCACCTGAAAGGTCAAGGCTTTTATTCCAGGTATTTTCTAATACCAAAAAGAACAGGAGGCCTCAGACCCATCCTGGACTTGCGCAACCTCAACAAGTTCCTCGTGCGGGAGAAGTTCAAGATGCTTACCCTTGGAATCCTTCTGCCCTACCTCCAGCAGGGAGATTGGCTATGCTCCTTGGATCTAAAGGATGCCTACACGCACATCCTCATCCACCCAAGCCACCGCCAATACCTAAGGTTTGTGGTGGCAGGAAATCATTACCAGTACAGAGTACTACCCTTTGGCCTGTCCTCCGCACCGCGAGTCTTCACAAAATGTCTCGCGGTGGTGGCGGCCCATCTCCGGCTTCACGGCCTCTATGTCTTTCCGTACCTCGACGACTGGCTCATCAGAGCAGCGTCCGCTCTGGAGGTCACCAACGCCACGCGCCGCACGGTGACTCTTCTGCAGTACTTGGGCTTTGTTATAAATTTCGCAAAGTCCACTTTGCTCCCCTCACAGGATCTCGAGTTCATCGGCGCAAGGCTGCACACTCCTCAGGCACGAGCGTACCTACCGCTCGACAGGGCTCAACGGCTCATGGACCTAGCCGACCGTTTTCGCAGCCAGCCCCTGGTCTCCGCCAGGCGCTTCCTGAGACTACTCGGCCATATGGCTTCCACCGTCCATGTGACCCCCAATGCCCGCCTGAATATGCGGCCTGCTCAATGGTGTCTCCGCCAGCAGTGGCGACAAGCCACAGGCGGCCTAGCAGACCTAGTGCGCGTCTCCGAGCCGCTGATCTCGTCTCTCTGGTGGTGGCTTCATCGGCCGAACCTGGTACTCGGCATGCCTTTCCAGTCACCTCAGCCGGCCCGGGTGCTGACAACAGATGCATCCCTCCTGGGCTGGGGAGCACATTGCCAAGGGGCACGTACTCAGGGCCTCTGGACCACGTGGGAGTCTGCTCAGCAGATCAACTTCCTGGAGCTCAGGGCGATCCGCCTGGCTCTCAAGGCCTTCTCCCACCTGACTTCTCACCAGTCCGTCCTTGTCCAGACGGACAATCAAGTTGCCATGTTCTACGTGAACAAGCAGGGGGGCACGGGCTCCTTCCTCCTCTGCCGGGAGGCACAGAAGCTCTGCTCTTGGGCCGTCAGTCACGGCGTTCTCCTCAAGGCAGTTTATCTCCCAGGCCAAGAGAATTGCCTGGCGGACAAACTCAGCAGGATCCTCCAGCCGCACGAGTGGCGTCTGGATCCCTTGGTAGTTCAGAAGCTCTTTCTGAAGTGGGGCCTCCCCACGGTGGATCTCTTTGCCAGTCCTCACAACCGGCAACTTCCTCGCTTCTGCTCTCGTCAGCCACACCCCCTTCGGGTTGCGGCGGACGCTTTTCTACTCTCATGGTCGGGGAGCCTTCTGTACGCTTTCCCTCCCATCCCGCTAGTCTCTCGTACTCTTTTCAAGGTTCTCCGAGACAAAGCCTTCATGATACTGGTGGCCCCTCGCTGGCCCAGATAGCCGTGGTTTCCGCTCCTGCTGCAATTAGCGGTGGAGGATCCATTCCCTCTGGGGTTACAACCGGATCTCCTCACTCAGGATCAGGGGTCTCTGCTACACCCCAACCTCAGATCTCTCAATCTAATGGCCTGGCTGCTGAGAGGGTAGTCCTTGCTCCCCTTCTCCTGCCGGCAGAGGTGGAAGAGGTCGTCCTAGCTTCTCGGCGACCTTCTACCCGCAAATGCTACGCCCTTAAATGGCGTCGCTTTTCCGTTTGGTGTACCCAACAGTCTCAGGATCCCTTCTCCTGCCCGGTGTCGGTGATCCTGCAGTACTTGCTATACCTCTCTAGTCTGGGACTTAAGTCCAACTCCGTCAAAGTTCACCTCAGTGCTCTTTCAGCACATCATGTGCCGGTGGACGGCAGACCTCTTTCCAGCGACCCTCTTGTAGCGAGGTTTCTCCGAGGTCTCCTTCTACTTAAACCACCTCTGCGCCCGCCAGCGCCTGACTGGGATCTGAATGTGGTTTTACAGCGGATCACCTGTCCGCCTTTTGAACCTATGGCTACCTGTTCTCTCCGTTTTCTTTCTTGGAAAACATTGTTCTTGATAGCCCTCACTTCCGCTAGACGCGTAAGTGAATTGCAGGCCCTCGTGTCTGATCCCCCTTACACTCGGTTCTACAAAAATAGGGTAGTCCTACGGACTCACCCAAAATTTCTTCCAAAAGTGGTCTCCCCCTTTCACATCAATCAGGAGGTGGTACTTCCAACCTTCTTTCCCAGACCACACTCCAGCCGAGCTGAAACGGTCCTCCATACCCTGGACTGTAGAAGGGCTTTGAACTTCTACCTTGACCGTACGCGGGAGCACCGTAAAGCTGCTCAGCTTTTTGTGTCTTTTTGACCCCAATAAATTGGGACTCCCGGTCTCCAAGCGTACTCTGTCCATCTGGGTTGCGGACTGTATCTCTTGGGCTTATGGGGCAGCCGGACTCTCCTTGGAAGGTCGAGTCACGGCTCACTGCGTTCGGGCAAAGGCTACGTCGGTGGCTTACCTCCGCTCTGTTCCGCTGGCAGACATCTGCCGGGCCGCTACTTGGTCTTCGAGCCAGACTTTTGCGGTCCATTACTGTCTCGAGAGGGAGTCCCGCAGGGACAGTGCTTTCGGACAGGCAGTCCTCCGTAATCTCTTCGAGGTCTGAGCAACTCCTACCCTCCATCCCGGATCTGGGCTACCGGTGGGTAATAATTCAGCGAAGATTCTTTCCTTCTGTGCTGCTGAGCTAGAGGGAGCTCATTTTTGTGCTTAGGGTCTCCGGTAGCCTTGAGCTTGGGAGTCCCATAAGTGAGGACTGACTTCCTGCTTGGTCCTGGAGAAAGCGTAGTTACTCACCTGTAACAGGTGTTCTCCAGGAGCAGCAGGAATCAGTCCTCACAACCCTCCCTCCTCCCCGTGGAGTTGCAATCATCTGCTTTAGTTTTTTTTGCAAATTTTTATGCTGTCTTTTTTAGCTATGTCATCTGACTGGCTAAGATGGCGCCCTTGGGCGGGAAGGGGACCGCGCATGCGCGCTGCAATTCCCAAAGGCTTTCTTTGAAAGCTGGGGAAAATTGCTCCGCGAGGGCTCCGTTGGCGCCGACGTCACCCATAAGTGAGGACTGATTCCTGCTGCTCCTGGAGAACACCTGTTACAGGTGAGTAACTACGCTATCCCCAGCAACCCTTAGTAAGTAAGGAACTTTAATATCTAAACACAACCTTAAAACTAAGATGCTGACAGCACTCCAGCAGCGAGATGGGGGCTTTCCAGTCTTTTGCATTGAGTGTCAAATGTATGATTTTCTCCCAGTTGGTGAGGGGTCTTACATGTGCACTAAGTTCAAGGAGCTCTTGCTCTCAGGGAACGAGTCTGATCTCTGGAGGCTAGAGTAGCAGACTTAGAGGAAGACAGAGAGGTGCACAGACAAAACCTACAGGGATATAGTTCTGAAGTCCCACCTCCATTCTGGCAGCATCCCTGTTGCCATGGAGGGGAGAGATCATGTGACAGGAGAGCATCACCCTGGTGTGGCAGGAAGTGATCCTGTGGCTGGGACCTGTCCTCCAGGTGATGTAAAACCCTCTCGCACCAAGGAAGTTTCTCCAGGGCCATGTGCCCATAAGGGAAGGGTTAGGATAGCTGTTATAGTTGGTGATTCGATCATTAGGTATGTAGATAGATGGGAGGCTGGTGGACATGAGGATCGCCTGGTAACATTCCTGCCAGGGGCGAAGGTAGCGGACCTCACGCACCACCTAGACAAGATCTTAAATAGTGCTGGGGAGGAGTCTTCTGTCTTGGTACATGTCGGTACCAATGACATAGGAAAATGTGGTAGGGAGGTTTTGGAGGCTAAATTTAAGTTTTTAGGTAGGAAGTTGAAATCCAGAACTTCCAGGGTAGTGTTCTCCGAAATGCTTCCCGTTCCACGCGCAGGACCCAAAAGGCAGGCAGAGCTCCGGAGTCTCAATGCATGGATGAGACGATGGTGCAAGGATGAGGATTTTGGATTTGTTAGGAACTGGGGAACATTCTGGGGAAAGGAGGGGTTCTTCCGAAGGGATGGGCTTCACCTTAACCGGGATGGAACCAAGCTGCTGGCATTAACCTTTTAAAAAGGAGAGAGAGCAGCTTTTAAACTAGATAGGGGAGAGCCGACAGCCGCCCAAGAGGTCATGGTTCGGAACAATGTATCCTTGAAGGATACTACCAAAAGAATGAAGTTAGGGCATATCAGCAGAGAGGTTCCAATAAAGACAAAAGTAGCCCAAATGCCCTTGAGTACGGAGCAGGCAGAGCTTAAACATTCCAAATTACTCCTGCCTACCGATAGCCAGATTTATATGAATAAAATACAATCTCTAAAATGCTTGTATGCAAGTGCTAGAAGTCTAAAAAATAAGATTTGAGAGTTAGAATATATAGCATTAAATGAGAGGTGATTGGTATCTCAGAGACATGGTGGAAGGACAACCAGTGGGAAACTGTGATACCTGAGTACAACCTATATCATAATGATAGAGTTGATCAAATTCATGGAGGGGTTGCGCTCTGTTAGAGGAAACAAAATTTTCTGTAGAATCTCTAAGGACTGACATTCCATGTAAAAAGGGGAAGGCGATGGCAGTGTGGGTGTACTATCGACTGCCAGGCTAGAATGAATAAATGGTTGTTGAAATGCTCAAAGATATCAGGGAAGCTATCAAAAGTTACAGCACAGTAATAATAATGGTTTAGATTACCCCGGTACTAACTTGGGTCAGTGTCACAGCAGGACATGCTAGGGAGATAAAGTTTCTAGATGAAATAAATGACTGCTGCTTTTAGCAGCTGGTTCATGAACCAACCAGAGGGGACGTCATTTTGGACGTAGTGGAACGCCAGATCAGGTGCAAGAGATAAGGGTGTTGGGGCCATTTGTCAATAGTGATCGTAGCTTGATCGCGTTTGATTTAATTAATGGAGGAGGGATGGTAAGGAAATCCACAGTACTACCTTTTAACTTTTGAAAGGGAGACTATGATAAAATGAGGAAAATTGTTAAGAAGAAACTGAAAAGAGCAGTTGCAAAGGTTAAAGACTTACATCAAGCTTGAGTGGTGTTTAAAAATACTATCTTGGAAGCCCAGACCAGCTGTGTTCCACGCTTTAAGAAAAGTGGAAGGAAATCTAATAAACTGCCAGCATGGTTTAAAGGTGAGGTCAGAGAGGAGGCTGTTGCCAAAAAAGCATCTTTCGGGATGTGGGAAAAAAGAGCCAAATGACCAAAACTGGAAACAGCACAATCACTGGCAAGTTAAATGCAAGGCATTGATAAGGCAGACAAAGAGAGAATTTGAGAAGAAGCTTGTGGAATCCAAAATGCGTAATAAAGTCTATTTTCAAGTACATTCATAGCAAAAAAACCTGTGAGAGTCAGTTGGACCATTAGATGATAGAGGGGTAAAAGGGGCACTAAGAGGGAACAAGGCCATAGTGGAGAGACTGAATGATTTCTTTGCTTTGGTCTTCACTGAGGAAGATGTAGGGATGTTACCCATGACTGAAGTGGTATTTAAAGGTGATACTGCAGAAGAATTGAAAGAAATATTGATACACGAGGAAGATGTATTACAACTATTTGATAAACTGAAGAGTGGCAAATCACCTGAACTGGATGGTATACATCCAAGGGTGTTGAAAGAACTGAAATATGAGATTGCAGACCTGCTTTTTGTAAGCTGTGAACTATCATTAAAATCTGTAATGCTTGAAGATAGGAGGATTGCCAATGTAATGCCAATTTTTAAATAGGGTTCCAGGGGTGATCCGGGAAACTACGGACCGGTGAGCCTGATGTCAGTACCGGGAAAAATGGTAGAAACCATCATAAAGAACAAAATTACTGAACATGTAGATAGTCATGGCTTAATGGGAAACAACCAACTTGGCTTTAGACAAGGAAGATCTTGTCTTACTAATCTGTTATGTTTTTTTAAAGGTGTGAATAAACATGCAGACAAAGGTGAGTTGGTTGATAT
This sequence comes from Ichthyophis bannanicus, assembly GCA_033557465.1. Taxonomy (NCBI): domain Eukaryota; kingdom Metazoa; phylum Chordata; class Amphibia; order Gymnophiona; family Ichthyophiidae; genus Ichthyophis; species Ichthyophis bannanicus. The sequence continues at coordinate 1,336,969,607 of CM066032.1, read as the reverse complement.
AATGTATTTGGACTTTCAGAAAGCCTTAGACAAGGTCTCTCATCAGAGACTTTTGGCAAAACTAAGAAGTCATGGGATAGGAGGCAGTGTACTATTGTGGATCAGGAACTGGTTAAAATATAGAAATCTGAGGGTAGGGCTAAATGGCAAAGTTTCCCAGTGGAGAAAGATGAATAATGTAGTACCCCAGGGATCTGTGCTGGGTCCGCTGCTTTTTGACATATTCGTAAGTGACCTGGAAAAGGGAATATCGAGTGAGGTTATCAAATTTGCAGATGACACAAAACTATTTAAAGTTTTTAAAACCCATGAGGATTGTGGAAAATTGCAAGAGGATCTTGATAAATTGGAAGACTGGGCATCCAAATGACAGATGAAATTTAATGTAGACAAGTGCAAAGTTATGCACCTAGGAAAGAAAAACCCAAACTATGGTTACACAATGCAAGGTTCCACATTAGGAACTACCATCCAGGAAAAAGATTTAGGCATCATCGTGGATAACATGTTAAAACCCTTGGCCCAATGTGCAGCGGCGGCCAAGAGAGCAAATAGAATGCTAGGGATCATAAGGAAAGGAATGGAAAATAAAACAGAGGATATTATAATGCCCCTGTATCGTTCCATGGTGCGACCACACCTTGAATATTGTGTGCAATACTGGTCGCCGTATTTAAAAAGGATATTGCGTTATTAGAAAAAGTACAGAGAAGAGCCACCAAAATGGTAAAGGGGATGGAAGGATTCCCCTATGAAGAAGTCCTAAAAAGGTTAGGGCTCTTCGACCTGGAAAAGAGATGGCTGAAGGGAGATATGATAGAGCTCTATAAATTAATGAATGGAGTGGAACGGGTAAACGTAGATCGATTGTTTAAGTCGTCAGAAAATAGAAAGACTAGGGGACATGCAATGAAGCTATAGGGTAACCTATTTAAGACTAATAAGAGAAAATATTTTTTCACTCATCATGTAATCAAACTCTGGAATTTGTTACCGGAGGATGTAGTAAAAGCTGTTAGTGTAGCTGGGTTTAAAAAAGGTTTGGACAAGTTCCTGGAAGAAAGGTCCATAAACTGTTATTAAAAGGGACCCAGGATATCTCTTCTTGACCCAATACAAGCATTGTGGAACCTTTCTCTTTTGGGGAAACTGCTAAGTACTTATAACCTAGATTGGCCACTATTGGAAACAGGATACTGGGCTTGATGGACCTTGGTCTGACCTAGTATGGCATATCTTATGTTCATGTCTCCAGCTATCTTGGGATCAATGTAATTTGGCAATAAAGTTTGTATACTACTGAGGGGGCTTGGACTCAGAAAGGAGACTGAGCCCATGAGGAGTGTTTTCAAGCTATTCATTGACTAAAAAAAGTGACTTGCTGGCTCCCCAGACTACTTAAGCTGCCCAGCATCTTTTTCTGTCCAGAAAGTCCTACTATAGAAACATAGGTCATGTCGTTTTTGCTTCTACTGTCAAGTTTCTATTTAGTTTGCCCTTCCATATCAACCACTACAACAGTCTCCTTTTTTTCCTTTAGAGATCCTCTGTTTGTCCCATGCTTTTTTGAATTCAGACACTTTCCTCATCTCTACCACCTCCACTGGGAGACTATTCCATGCATCTACCACTCTTTCCATAAAGAAATATTTCTGCATATCACTCCTGAATCGATCCCCTTTCACCCTCATCCCATGTCTCCTAGTAGCAGAACTTGTTTTCAGTTGAAAGAGGCTCTCCTCCTGTGTGTTTATGCCACGGAAGTATTTAAACATCTCAATCATAGCACCTTACATATTAAGATCCTTAAGTCGGTCGTCATATGTTTTATAATGAAGAACACTAACGATTTTAGTAGCCACCCTCTGTACCGACTCCAACCTGTTTATATCCTTTTGAAGGTGCAGTCTCCAGAATTGCACACAATACTCCAAATGAGGTCGCACCAAAGACTTATACGGAGGCACTATCACCTCCTTTCTTCTGCTGGCCGTTCCTCTCCCTATACACCCAAGCATCCTTCTAGCTTTCGCTGTCAGCTTTTCTACCTGTTCAGTTACTTTGAGATCATCAGACACAATCACGCTTAGGTCCTGCTCTTCTTTTGTGGACAGAAATATTTTGCTCTCTATACTATATCGCTTCCTTGGATTGCTGCAGCCCAAATGCATGACCTTGCAATTTTTAACATTAAATCTCAGCTGCCAAATTCTAGACCATTCTTCAACTTAGCTAGAACCCTTCTCATGTTATCTACATCTTCCTGGGTGTCTACTCTATTGCAGATTTTGGTATCATCCACAGAGGGGCAAACATTACCCGACAGCCCTTCTGCAGTATCACTAACAAAGATGTTAAGAATCGGACCAAGGAGAGATCCTGCAGTACACCACTGGTAACCACCTCCTCCTCAGAGTGAGCTCTATTTACCTGTACCCTTTGTCACTTCCTCCTCAACCCGTTTCTAATCCAAGCAGTAACTTTAGGGACCATCCTTAGGGTGCTCAGTTTGTTTCTCCAGGAACAAGCAGGAATTCAGTCCTCACATATGGGTGACATCAGCACTGATAGAGCCCTTGCAGAAGCATCCCCCCAGCTTTCAAAGAAAGCCTTTGGGAGATGCCACCATGCATGCTTGGCCCCCTTCCCACCCAAGGGTGCCATCTTGCTCAGTCTCCTTTTTTTCCACGGAGCCCTTCAGACATTTGTTTGGCTTGTCCCCAGAAAAAGTTGATTCTTTTCTCAGTTTCATACTTGCCTTGATATCGCACCGGAACGCTTCCCACCACCCCACCTCATTGCCTCGGCTTCGAGTTTGGGTCTATTTTTGTAGTTTACATTTTTTCTTTTCCTGGCGTCTTCATGCCTTTTTTTCCATCTGGCAGACTGGAGAGTCTTCGATCTCATAGGGGTACTTTTTTCTCCCATGGCTACGAGTGGCTTTAAGAAGTGTGATTGGTGCATTTAAATTATGTCTTTGACTGACACACATGACTGCTGTCTCTGCTGCCTTGGGCCAGACCATGACTCGGCAGCCTGTGGTCTCTGCAAAAGGATGTCCAGTAAGGCCCTCAAGAGCCGCCAGCAGCAGCATAATAAGTTTTTCCCCCGAGTCCCCAGTGCCTCCGAAGGCCAGAGTCTCATCTGAGACCTCGATGTCTCGGGTGGAGCCTTCTGAACCCAAGCCCCGTCGTGGGTCCTTAGTAAGGGGGTCTCCCTCGAGGAAACCCAGGAAGAAGAAGAAACCCTTGAAGGCGGCGTCTTTGGACTGTTCCGACTGGCTGGGTGCCCGGTCCCACAGTCTGAGATGCTCGTCCGAGGCCTCGAAGGAGCGGCCTGCAAAGGTCCCCCCAAAAGGATCTGACTGTGGACTGGCCTTGGTCCCCAAACACCATCCTTATTGTGGATTCCCCTTCAGGGGAGCCGGCATTGGGTCAGTCTCCCTCTGTGCCCATGCTGAAGGCTGGGGAGCTTTCTTGTCTGGAGTCCAGAATGGCGGCCCTGGAGTGCAGTTTGTTTTCCTTCATGGTCCGGCACGAACGGTTCATATGCCCCGACCACTGCGCCCTCAACGTCCCTGGAGGCTGAGCTGATCCTTGATTTTCTTAGGTGTCAAGTTGATCCTCGGCCGAAGTCGCGATAAGAGTCATCCCCGGCAAGTATACCATGCACTTGTTGTGGAGCATCGGGAGCTCCGAGACCCGCGGAGCATCCCTCCTACGAGTTCACGATGGTCTACTCTGAGTGGGAGACAGAGGATGAAGGAATCCCCCCCCCCCAATACCTGTCGCCACTGCGACGTCCCATCTAACTCTTCCATCTCAGAGCCTTGACAGTGGTCCCCACTGGAGGATATGGGTTTCCTTGATTTCGTCAAGGATATGTCAAAGGCCCTGGCGTTGCCTACCAAGTCGGAGGAAGACCCTCGGGCGGATAAGTTGAAAATCCTCCAGTCCGAGGTTCCTCCATGGGAATCGCTCATGGTGCCCATTCCTCCCATCCTGGAATGGGTGATGCTCCAAATGTGGGAGACACCGACTTCGGTACTGGTGGTGAGCAAGCGGTTCGACTCAATGTATCAAATCAGCCAGAGCTCGGACTTCCAGAAATCACAGCTGCCGCATAACTCCATGGTGGTGGAGTCGGCCATGCATCAGTTGAAAAGCCAGAAGACGCACTCCTCGGTGCCCCCCGGCAAGGAGGTCCGCACCCTGGACATCCTCAGCAGAAAGTGCTAACAGGGCTCAATGCTCATCTGCCGCATCTAGGCCTACCAGCTGTACATAGGCTTGTACCTGAGAGACCTTGTGAAGGAACTCGTCGGGTTCTCAGCTGGTCTCTAAGAGGAACCCTTGCAGCAGTTCAAGAACCTGGCCAATGCAGTCCGTGAGTGTTCCAAATTCATGTCTCGAGCAGCCTACGATAGGCACCTTATACGAGGCTCTACAAGAATAGAGTGGTGCTTCGCACGCATCCCAAATTCCTGTCAAAAGCAGTATCACCCTTCCATCTCAACCAGGAAGTGGTGCTCCCTACCATCTTTCCAAGATCTCACTCCAGTTGGGCGGAGACGGTCCTTCACACCTTGGACCATAAGAGGGCTTTGTCCTTCTATATCCAATGCACTCAGGGCCACTGCAAAGCTTCTCAGCTTTTCATCTCCTATGTCTCCAGTAGGCTGGGGGAGGCAGTGATCAAGCATACTCTATCCACCTGGGTGGCTAACTGTATCGTCCTTGCCTATGAGCAGGTGGTGCTCCCGCTGGAAGGCCGTGTCATGGCGCACCGTGTCAGGGCCATGGCAGCCTCGGTGGAAAACTTGTGCTCTGTCCTGATTGTGGACATCTGCCAGGCCACCACCTGGTCTTCAGTCCATACCTTCACAGCCCATTACTGTCTGGAAAGAGAGTCCTGATGGGACAGTGCCTTAGGCCAGGCTGTGCTCCATAACCTTTTCGCGGTTTAGGCAGCTCCTACCCTCTGACCCTTCTACTGGAGTGCTGGTTTCATCAGACACAGGGGTCCTACTGTGGTTTGTGGACTCATTTGCTGCTGCTTGCGGTTCCCCATGAGGGAGCCCTTATTTTTGCTATGGGCTTTCGGTAGCCTGTAACTGGCGAGTCCCATATGTGAGGACTGACTTCCTGCTTGTTCCCGGAGAAAGTGTATTCACCTGTAACAGGTGTTCTCCGCAGACAGTAGGAATCAGTCCTCACAACCCTCCCTCCTCCCCTTGGAGTTGCTCCTTTACCAGTTTGTTTTTGCCATCTTTTAGCTATGTCATCTGACTGATCAAGATGGCACCCTTGGGCGGGAAGGGGACCATGCATGCATGGTGGCATCTTCCAAAGGCTTCCTTTGAAAGCTGAGGGGATGCTTCTGCGAGGGCTCCGTTGGTGCCAATGTCACCCATATGTGAGGACTGATTCCTGCTGTCCCTGAAGAACACCTGTTACAGGTGAGTAACTACATTTTATTAATCACCTGTTGCGAATGGTGTCAAAGGCTTTATTGAAATCTAAATACACCACATCTAAGGCTCTCCCTCAGTCTAACTCCCTGGTCACCCAGTCAAAGAAATCAATCAGATTTTCTGACAAGACCTGTCTCTGGTGAATCCATGCTGCCTCTGATCTGGTAATCCATTGGACTCTAGAAACCTCACTGTTTTCTCTTTCAGCAGCACTTCCAATAATTTACTCGCCATCGAGATTAAACTAATCGGCCTGTACTTTTCAACCACATCCTTACTTCCACTTTTGTGTAAAGGAACCACATGTGCCTCTCTCCAGTCCTCTGCCACAACTCCCGATTCCAAAGACGCATGCCCCTCACTTCTGTTCCTGTTTGTTTCTTCTGATGTCCTGCTCCTGGTCCTTCATCTGTGAACACAGAACAGAAATATTTGTTAAGCAAGTCTACTTTATCCTAATCAGCTGCCACCTATTCCTCTCCCTTTACCCTTGAGTCTGACAATACCACTTTTGCCCTTCCTCCTCTCACTAACATATTTGAAAAATGTCTTAGTCAATCAAATAAAATGGGGGGGGGGGATATTTCCTCCTCTTTTTGAATCTTTGCTTTCTTGACTACTTTGCCAGCCTCTCTAAGATTTTCCAAATATAGATGCCGGTCTTCCTCTCTTTGTGATCTCCCTCTTTTTTTCTTCACCTTTTCAGCTACTTCTTTTGAGAACCATAGTGGCCTCATTTTCCTTTTACTTACCATTTTAACAAAAATGTTGTCTGCCCTTCAAAACCAGTGGGCAAAACTGAAAGTGGATATTTTTACATCTCCCAGCTGTTCCCATCCCGCTAACGACTCCTTGAGGAATTGTCCTATCTTGGCAGTTAGTTTTCCTAAAGTCTAAGGCCCTCACTTTTGAATGGATTTTCAGACCTAATCCTAGTACTGAAGCACACCATCTGGCGATCACTGGATGTGAGATGATTTCCCACTATAACATCAGAAACATTTTTACCATTGGTAAGCACCAAGTCCTGTATGGTCCCTTCATGTGTGGGTTCTGTTACCAGTTGCCTGAATAGTTCTTCCTATAAAGAATCCGAGATCTGTTTACTTTTGGATGATACTGCAGCAAGGATTCACCAGTCAACATCTGGCATATTGAAATCCCCCACCAGTAGCACTTCCCCTTTTCTGACAATGCTGCATGTGTCTTCTGTTAAATCTCCGTCCACCTTTTCTCCCTGTGAGGGAGACCTGTATATTATACCAATGCAAATGGATTTCTGTTTCTCTTTTTGTAGTTTAACCCACAGTGCCTCCTCTCTCCCTTTTAAGCCCTGTATTTCCATAGTTTTAATATAATTTTTTTACATATAGTGCCACTCTTCTTCCTACCCTGTCCTTTCTGAAAGTACAGCCTAGTATAGTTACATCCCTGTCATGGTTATCTGTGAACCATGTCTCTTTTACCACCACTAAATCCAAGTCAGCCTCTCCCATTAAAGCCTCAACATCTGGGATCTTATTTCCCATGCTAGGGGCATTTATACACACTACTTTCCATATGTTGCCCCTTTTACCCATTTCCATAAAGGTATTTACTGTTTCACTTACTTGGGGGCTTTCTTCACCCATTCCCAATGAATCTAATTTAAATCCCTCTTCAGTAGGTTAGCCAGTGTGCTACTGAAGATACGTCGATCCTTCTTGGATAGATGGACGCCATCTCTGCTCTGCAACCCTTGGATCAGCATCCCATGGTACAAGAAACCAAAATGTTCTCGATGACACCATCATCCACGCAGCCATGCCTTCATCTCCAGGATGTGAGCTGCTCTGCCTTGGCCTTTACCCTTAACAGGGAGGATTGAAGAGAACACCACCTGTGCCCCTATCTGCTTCACACTCTGTTTCAGAGCCATGAAATCACTTTTGATACTGCCAGGAGTCCCTCTGAGTGTATCATTTGTGCCAACATGGACTAGCGGCATTAGATAATAGTCAGTGGTCTTGGTGAGTCTCGGCAAACTCTCTGTAACATCTCTGATTTTGGCACCTGGCAGACAGCATACCTCTCTGGACATTGTCTGGTCGGCAGATGGATACCTCAGTACCCCTCAGAAGAGAGTCACCAACCACCACTACCCTTTGCTTCCTTGTGGTCACTGATTCTACAACTTTGGGGTGTTTGAGCTCTGGCTTTTCCCTTTCTAAGGATGCTTTCACCTCCTCCACTTCCAGGGCTACATAATGTTCCTTCAATTCAAGGCTGGAGAAGTTGGATTGGTGATTCTGCAGGCCCTGATGACTTGTATCTAACCTTTGCCATTCTGTAGGCTCGCATCTTCTCTTCTGCTGGAGAGCTTGGATGTTGCAAGAAACATCTCATCAATGTACTTCTCACTGTCTTGAATGCTCCTCTGCCTCGCCACCTCCTCTCCGAGTTCCTCCGCTTGATTCCTGAGAGCTTCAGCATGCAGACATCCTGCACATGGAACTGGTCCTCCAACTGGCATTGGGACCTCTCTCTGGACAGAGGCAGAAGCTGTAACAGGGGCAACAGCTTTGGCGATATGATTTTTTCCAGCCATTGTTCAGTTGGTGGAGCTTAGGTATCTGTTGAAGCAAAAGAGAGAGAGACTACTACCGAGCATTTGTATAGCGCTACCAGTCATACGCAGCGTTGCACAGACATGTAAGAGACAATCCCTGCTCATCAGAGCTTATAATCTAGTCAACCTACTAAAGCACCAGCCAGTTTCCCAGCTGTCCTTTCAGAGAAAAAAACAGTTAAATCTCTTTTAAATGTGTTCAAAATGTGCTGTTCAAGTCCCTGTGTGTAGTAAATTGGGGAGGTGCTTTATAAAGCAAGACTTCTCACAAGGGGTGGGTGGGAGTTTGAGGGGTAGGGAGGCAGCTAACACCTGATGAGTTGTCAGGAGCTTCAAAGAGCTGAGAAAGATACTAAAGCAGAGTTTTAAACCTACCCCACTAAAGAAAATATTTCCCCTTTTAAGCTAAAACACTAAAAAGAATGTAACTTAGTTTTAAAAATGTACCAAAACCTTTTTAAGAGCTTCCAGGCAGAGAGTTTAATGGTTAAGAAGTGCCTGGTGGTTGAAATTTATAACCATTCATAGGGCTACCATTTTTTTTTCAATCTCCCAAAAGAGGACACTAAAAGAAAATATCACAGAAGATGGATAAATTATTTTAATATAGTTTCCAACACGTACAATGAACACTTTTTTATAAATAACCAGCACATAATGTATTAACCTTAGAGAGAGTACAAGTGGAGTAGTGGAGAAGACCTGACCTGTGGACCTCTGTGTGCAGGACTCATGTTTACCCATCCTTTGCCATCCATATGCATGTCTTCCTATGCCTTGATCCCTCATCCTCTGGTGTACTGCCCAGGTATGCTACTTAAAAAAAAAAATAAAATAAAAAAATGAAGTGCCAGCAAGTTGCTGCTACTTGTGTCCATGCTTGTTTGTCTGGAGAGCACATCTTCACAGCTGTGCTTAAGTGTTAAGTTTCTGAAAATCTTTTGCAAGAAACAACAGACTCCATTTATTTATTTATTTATTTTATTTATTTAAAGTCTCTTATATACCGCGCTATTTATCATCAGCGCGGTTTACATAGAACAGAACAATCTCAGTACATTTGAAATACGTATGAGTTACAGATAACAGGGCAGAAAACTTGGTCAACAAGGGTAACTATCTACAATACAATAATGATTGACTGTTTGTATAAAACAACTAACAGAGCAGAGAATATAGTGTACAGGTGTAATTAAATCCAAAATTTCTTAATTCTAGGGTGTAGTGTTTATGCTTCTGGCTATTAGACTGTCTTTTGATATATTAGATAGCATTACGGTGGCTGGAAGTATTCAGTGAAGAGGTAGTGCTTGATAGCTTTTCTGAACTGCTTCATGTCACGTATTGCTCTAATTTCTGGCTGAAGTTTATTCCAACCTCTAGGCGCATAGAATTTGAATGCTCTGTTGATCGATGATTGGGACCAATTTGTGGAATCACTCGGAATGATTAGGGTGTTTTCGGCAAATGGTCTCCTAGATCTTGTATTGGGAGTTAGACTGATGAGATCTGAAGTCGTTGCTGGTGATAATTTGTTGAAGGCCTTGAATGTAATGAGGAGAGCTTTATAGCTAATTCTACATTCTATAGGGAGCCAGTGAAGGTCCCTAAGGATTGGTGTAATATGGTCTCTCTTTGATGCTCCAACTAGGATGCGAGCCGCAGCATTCATTGCTAGTTGCAGGGGGTTTATAGTGTTCTTTGGAAGACCATGTAATACAATATTCGCATAGTCAAAGTGAGGGGTGACTATTGCTTGGAATATTGAGCGGAAATCCATTGTATTCTAGCATGGGTCTTAGGTGGCGTAATGTTTTTATCTTGAAGTAAATCTTTTTTACTGTATTTTTTATGTGGGAGGTAAAATCCAGTCGTTGATCAAGGATCACACCTAGGTAACAAATTGTATTCTTGATTGGGAGCTCAGCGTCCCGTACCTTAAGATATGCAGGGGGGGAGAAGAGCTTGTTTCTAGTGACCAATAAAACTTCCGTCTTTTTGAAATTGATTCGCATGTTTTGATCTAAGAGCCAATCCGCTATTGCATTGAAACAGTTGGTTAGGTTAGTGTAATTTGGACTTGTTATATCAAACGGGGTGTAGATAAGCACGTCGTCTGCGTAAATAAGGCAGGAGACATTAAAGGATTTGGTGATTTGGCAAATCGGCTGCATATATATGTTGAAGAGGAGTGCCGATAAGGAGGAGCCTTGTGGAACCCCTTGCGTTTGGAGGAATGGTTCGGATGTTCTGGAGTCAATGCGAACATGTTGCCAACGATCTTCAAGGTATGTTTTGCACCAGTTCCATGCTAGGCCTTGTATACCCTTTTCGTAGAGTCGTGCTAGTAGTATGTTATGGTCTACTGAGTCAAACGCCGCGGATATGTCAAGGAAGATCATGGCGACGCCAGACCTTATGTTGTTGATCCCACAGATGAGCGTGTTGATTAAGGAGGTCATGAGAGTCTCGACTCCATGCATTTCCCTAAATCCATGTTGGCACGGATCAAGAGGGGAGGATGTATCAATATATTGCTGAATTTGGCGTTGAGTCTCTTTCTCCAGTATTTTGGCAAGCAGCGGGATGCTGGAGATTGGACGGTATGATTCTTCCTTCTTCGGGTCGATCTGGTTGTTCTTTAATAGGGGACGTATTGAGGTCTGTTTGAGTGCAGCTGGGAAAGTTCCAGAGGAATAAGAGAGGTTTGCAATTTTCGCTATGCATGGACTGAGCTCTGTGCGCATTGATTTGATCCAGTGTGCTGGGCATGGGTCATTGGCTGCAGTAGTGGTGTTCAAAGTAGCAATTAGTTCTTTAATGGATTTAGATGATGGAGGTGAGATACTCAGGAGTGGTTCTTGAGTGCGTGGATTGAGGGGACGCTTGTGATGAATTCAAATTTGTTCTTGTTAATTTGGATTGGATGTAATTTGCATACTGTTGAGGATGGTTATGTTCTTGCTGTTGCGGTGCAGGTTCTTTAGATAGTGTTTTCACTAAATTGAATAGCTCACGAGGTTTGTTTCTGTGAGCCCACACTTGGCCTTTTATTTTTTCCTGCCCACTGGCTTGGCACTGGTGAAAAAGTCAGTTCTTTGCAGTCTCCTCTCCTGGTGTGACTTTTGAGCACTTTTTTTTTCAGTATTTCTTAGTAACATAAATGTTTGTAACTTCCAACTCCATGGGAGATGAAAATCATACAAAAAGGTCAAGAAAGCCAGCCATATGCCTGATGTCACTTGTGACCCTGTGGATAGTTGTTCATGTTGTGGCTATCTCCGGCCTGGCTCAGAGGGTTGTAGCATCCTGAACCAACTTTTGTTTTTATCGCCCCCCCCCCCCCCCTTGAGGCCGATCTTGAAGTTAAGCTGCACAAACAGTGTTATGTTTTCAGTCCACTGGCATGTTAAATGCCAGTACTGCCATTTAACTTAAATGTATTTCTGTCCCACTATCCATATAGGTACAAGCCGCACTGAATACACTGAGTGCCATCATTGTATTATCAGTCTAGGCTAGACCCTAAAATAAACATACATAGCTTATCTGAATTGTGGCTGAATAGTGCCACTATCTGGATATTTTTCTGACCTGCCCTCGCTCCTCCCCTAACATGCCCCACAAATATATGGATAATATCTGGCCATCCTGCAATTTGAACAGCCCAGTATTATCTTTATATTTTTTGAAAATACATGATTAGTCTAATTCTCTGGGAACAAGCAGGAATGAAGACCTCTCATATGGGTGACATCGCTGACTGAGCCCTCGCAGGAATGCTCTCCAGATTCCATAGGAAGGTTTTGGGAGCTCTTTCTCGCATGTGTACCCACCTTCAATCCCGCCGGGACCATCTTGCCTCAGGAAAATGTCCAATTTTATCCATTTGGTATTTTTTTAAACTTTTTATTTATCACTTATTAATGAATAATACATCCAAAAGTTACATTGAATGAAAAGAAAATGGGCATTACAGAAAAAAGAAAAATTGGAAAACATCCTAAAGATACTAATCTCCCATTTACAAATTTAGACCTCAAGTAAAGGAATATTGAGGAAATACTAGGAACAAAATCACAGAAAGTAAAGCACCCCAAAGGGTCCCAAACTGCCTACACTAAACATTAATACAGACAGGTGGAGACTTAGGCGTCAGCTAAATGGGAACGGCCAGCAACTTCCACCAACACAACTTCCCTAGCTTCCAAGAACTCCTGAAGCTGCCTAGGGTCAAAAAACATATAATTTCTCTTTAAATAAAACACAACACTTGGCAGGAAATTTAAGCTGAAAAGTTGCCCCAAGAACTAAAACCCTAGGGCGAAGGGCCAAAAAGTCCTTCCTTCTCAGCTGTGTCACACAAGACACGTCAGGAAATATACACACATTAAAGCCTAGAAAAACTTCATTAAAGTACTTGAAATATAATCTAATATAAAACTTATCCGACTCCAGTGCCAGAGTTACAAAGAGAGAAGCTTTATCTGTTATGGCCTCCAGGGAAGATTCCAAAAACCCTGTGAGGTCTCCCACTCCAGGAGAAACAGGGGGGATATTGGATCCATGATCCCTTAACCCCAAAGACAAATACTGGGCCCTTATCAGAGGTGGATAGTGCTCAGGGAAAATCTTCAAAATGTCCCCAAAGTACTTCTTCACCATCTCCATAGGTGATAGCAAAGGAGACCTTGGGAAATTCAGGAACCGCAGGGTACACTGGTGGACCTGGTTTTCCAGCTATTCCATTTTCCTGACAGACACAATCTTGTCCTTAACCTGGGCAGCCACCAAATCCTGAAGCTGCCCGACATCCAGTTCCAACTTGGAAAGTCTCTCAGCTTGCTCATCTTGGACACCAGTGAGGGTGGCACATATAGACTTAACCCCAACAATCTGTGTACTCGCAGTACCCAAACCATTCTTTAGGGAGGTGTTTAAAGCATCCAGACGGTCCCACAGCATTTCAGTAGTGATCACCGCAGGTCTCTCCAATGAAAACACACCCGAAAGGTCTTCCACTTGGCCAGGTGCTGTCGCAGCTTTCCCCTCTAATGAAACTTCTCTCCCAGCTGTTCTCCACTGCACCTCGACACCAGTAGACAGAGGAATCCCAGCAGAAGCACCTCCAAGCTCTCCCTTCACCGGTGTGCTCGCCGGCAAACCTTCGGGGAGGGCAGCTCCAGACGGAAAAACACTTCCAGGTCGCAGTGGGGGGGGGGGGGGGTACGCTGCTCCGGAAAGAGCCAAACCCCCAAGGTGCTCAGGAGGGATGACGACACTCCTGCTGCCCCTGCTGAAGACGCTGCTCCCACGCCGGCCACGGAGCCGCAGTCAGCCAGCATTCGCTGGCTCGAGGATCCCAGCAAGTCCATCCCAGGAGGCGAGGCAGCCTGCTTCCATTTCTTCTGCCCCATTGCCAATAACGTAAGGAGCACACCGCAACACCAGGACACCTACAAGACGCAGCCTCACAGGTCAGCACCTCTTGCCGCCATCTTGTTACTTCCCCATTTGGTATTTTTTGTTTTAATTCAGTATGGGTATAGTTTTTTCAGTCCTTTCTGCCCGTTGACGTAAGTGTTTGGTTCCTTGACACCGTGTTATTTGTTTCGTTTCTTTTCTTTTTGTTTTGCCATGCAGGGTTTCACCCCCCCCCCCCCCGTGCATTCCCTGGTTCGCAAGACATTGATATCCTTTGATTTGGTGGACGCCATCTTCTCCAACATATTTAAGCTGGCCAGTGGCTTTAAAAAATGCACCCATTGCAGCTGCACCATTTCAGTGATGGACCATGATAACTGTCTTCAGTGCTTCGGGCCAGACCATGAGCCCTCTCTTTGTACACTGTTTGCAGATGACAAGACAGGGCCTCAGGAACTGCAAGATGCAGCGTGAATCTCTGTTCAGGTCGTCGTAGTTGGTGGCCATGGTATCTGCATAGACATCAGTGTTGACACCCTCAAAGGACTCAGCTGAGGCATCAGCATCATGCAGTGCTCATGCTGATTCTGAGCCAACGGGTCATGGTGCCTTGGACCGGAGGCTATCTTCTGATGAGAGAAGTCCCCATAAAGATCGATCCTTTGCCTGTCTATGTTGAGGCAATGCCAAGGGCAGGAGGGAAACCCTATGGATACCGGCATCGGAACTCCCCTTGATTTGACTCAGTGTGACAGCCAGGGGTGGCCTCCTAATCTGCCTCCATGGGAGGAGTTGCCTTCCAAAGCCCCAGAGGGCTATCGGCAGTGTCCCGATGCAGTCACCATCGTGGAGTCTCCAACATGGGTGCTGGAATCTGAAGCCGAGAGGGCTGCCCTGGCTCCAATTGCATCCGAGACAACTCTCTTGGCCGTGCGCATTACGGCTCTGGAGAGGAGCCTTGTAGTGTTCCTCACTGTTCAGGCTGTGAGGTCCTTGCTGACCTCAAGTACCTCAATGCCACCAGTGGCCCCATCATCCGCAGTGGCCCTGCAGTAGAACTTGGAAACACACACCCTCTCCAGCCAGGGAGTGGAATCGGGGAGGCAACCCGCTTCATTGTCAGCACCAATTGCTATTTTCCCCCACTAATGCCTCTAGTTCTGAGGGCTCTCTGCATTGGCATCGGGTACTCCAGACACTATCCTTACCTCCTGAGTGCCAGAGGCATCCAGAAGAGGTACGTTGGTATTTTGATTTCTTGACTGACTCAGAGTCCGAGGGCTGGGAGACTGAGGATCAGTTCCAGGTCTTGGATCGGCATCGGGGCATCCCCTCTGATCCTTCATCACTCTGTAAGAGTTTTCAGTCCCTGTCAGAGGACATCTCATTCCACGAGTTCAGCAGGAACATGGCAAGCATCCTCCCTTTCATCCACAAGGCTAAGGAGAACATAAGATATGCCATTCTGAGTCAGACCAAGGTCCATCAAGTCCAGTATCCTGTTTCCAACAGTGGCCAATCTAGGTCATATGTACCTAGCAGTTTCCCCAAAAGACACAGGATCCACAATGCTTGTATTGAGTCAAACATTGATATCCTGGGTCCCTTTTTAATAATGGTTTATGGACCTTTCCTCCAGGAACTTGTCCAAACCTTTTTTAAACCCAGCTACACATCCTCCGGTAACAAATTCCAGAGCTTTATTACACATTGAGTGAAAAAATATTTTCTCTTATTAGTCTTAAGTAGTTTACCCTGTAGCTTCATTGCATGTCCCCTAGTCTTTTTATATTCTGATAACGTAAACAATCGATCTACGTTTACCTGTTCCACTCCGTTCAATAATTTATAGACTTCTATCATATCTCCCCTCAGCCGTCTCTTTTCCAGGTTAAAGAGCCCTAACCTTTTTTTAGCCTTTCTTCATAGGGGTATCCTTCCATCCCCTTTACCATTTTCGTGGCTCTTCTCTGAACCATTTCTAATAACGCTATATCCTTTTTAAGATACGGCGACCAGAATTGGACACACTATTCAAGGTACGGTCGCACCATGAAACGATACAGAGGCATTATAATATCCTCTGTTTTATTTTCCATTCCTTTCCTTATGATACCTAGCATTCTATTTGCTCTCTTGGCCGCCACTGCACACTGAGCCGAGGGTTTTAACATGTTATCCACAATGACGCCTAAATCTTTTTCCTGGATGGTGGTTCCTAATGTGGAATCTTGCATCGTGTAACCATAGTTTGGGTTGTTCTTCCCTAGGTGCATAACTTTGCACTTGTCCACATTAAATTTCATCTGCCATTTTGATACCCAGTCTTCCAATTTATCAAGATCCTCTTGCAATTTTCCACAATCCTCATGGGTTTTAACAACTTTAAATAGGTTTGTGTCACCTGCAAATTTGATAGCCTCACTCGTTATTCCCTTTTCCAGGTCATTTACGAATGTCAAAAAGCAGTGGACCCAGCACACACCACTATTCACCTTTCTCCATTGGGAAAATTGGCCATTTAGCCCTACCCTCTGCTTTCTATCTTTTAACCAGTTCCTGATCCACAATAGTACACTGCCTCCTATCCCATGACTCTTTAGTTTTGCCAAAAGTCTTTGATGAGGGACCTTGTCAAAGGCTTTCTGAAAGTCTAAGTACACTATAACAACCGACTCACCTTTGTCTACCTGTTTATTCAAACTTTCAATAAAACATAACAGATTAGTAAGACAAGATCTTCCTTTGTCTAAAGCCATGTTGGCTGTCTCCCATCAAGCCATGACTATCTACATGTTCAGTAATTTTGTTCTTTATGATGGTTTCTACCATTTTTCCCGGTACTGACGTCAGGCTCACTGGTCTGTTGTTTCCCAGATCAACCCTGGAACTCTTTTTGAAAATTGGCGTTACGTTCGCCATCCTCCAATCTTCAGGTATTACAGATGATTTTAATGATAGTTCACAGATTACTAATAGCAGGTCTGCAATCTCATATTTCAGTTCTTTCAACACCCTTGGATGTATATCATCCAGTTCAGGTGATTTGCTACTATTCAGTTTGTGAAATAGTTGTGATACATCTTTCCGATGTATTGATATTTCCTTCAATTCTTCCGCACCTTTAAATACCACTTCAGTCATGGGTAACATCCCTTCATCTTCCTCAGTAAAGACCGAAGCAAAGAATTTATTCAGTCTCTCTGCTATCGCGTTGTCGCCTCTTAGTGCCCCTTTAAACCCTCTATCATCTAATGGAGCAACTGACTCAGAGGTTTTTTGTTACGAATGTACTTGAAAAAGTCTTTATTACGCATTTTTGCTTCTGCACCAAGCTTCTTCTCAAATTCTCTTTGCCTGCCTTATCAATGCCTTGCATTTAACTTGCCAGTGCTTGTGCTGTTTCCAGTTTTCGTCATTTGTTCTTTTTTCCATTTCCTGAAAGATGCGTTTTTGGCAACAACAGCCTCTCTGACCTCACCTTTAAACCATGCTGGCAGTTTTTTGGACTTCCTTCCACTTTTCTTAAAGCGTGGAATACAGCTGGTCTGGACTTCCAAGATAGTATTTTTAAACACCCAAGCTTGATGTAAGTCTTTAACCTTTGCAACTACTTCTTTTAGTTTTTTCTTAACTATTTTCCTGATTTTATCAGTCTCCCTTTCGAAAATTAAAAGGTAGTACTGTGTATTTCCTTACCATCCCTCCTCCACTAATTAAATCAAACACGATCATGCTATAATTACTATTGCCAAATGGCCCCAACACCCTTATCTCTTGCACCAGATCTGGTGTTCCACTAAGGACTAGGTCCAAAATGACTTCGCCTCTGGTCGGTTCATGAACCAGCTGCTCCAAGAAGCAGTCATTTATTTCATCTAGGAACTTTATCTCCCTAGCATGTCCTGCACTGACCCAGTTGATACCGGGATAATTGAAATCACCCATTATTATTGCTGTAACTTTTGTTAGTTTCCTTGATTTCTTTGAGCATTTCATCATCCATTTGTTCATTCTGGCCAGGCAGTCGATAGTACACCCCCACTGCCATCGCCTTCCCCTTTTTACATGGTATTTCAATCCATAGAGATTCTACAGCAAATTTTGGTTCCTGCAAATTTTATTCCTTTGTGACTCAATTTCCTCTCTAACATAGAGCACAACTCCTCCACCAATTTGATCAGCTCTATCATTACGATATAGTTTGTGCCCAGGTATCACAATGTCCCACTGGTTGTTCTCCTTCCACCATGTGTCTGAGATTCCAATCATATCTAACCTCTCATTTAGTGCTATATATTCTAACTCTCCCATTTTATTTTTTTAGATTTCTAGCAAACTATAATTGAGAAGCTGGAAATTTTGCAGTACCCATCTCCTCCCTAAGGAGGTGATCATGGTACCAGGCCACCGCATCTTCCAGTGCCTGCTGTTCTGGATGTGGGAGAATTTTTTTTAATGCCGCCCCCTATCAGCCACAGGCAGGACTCTATATACAGAGTCCAGAAGAGCCTGGGATTTGAGAAGCCTCAGCTACTCCACAACTCAATGGTGGTAGAATCGACTATGAGACTGATGATAAGTTCTAAGACCCATTCCTTTGCTCCACCAGGCAAGGAGGGCTTTATCCTGGACAGGGTAGGATGTCTGTGCTACCAAGGATGGATGCTGGTTGTTCACATCCTCTGTTAGCTCTACATGGCCATGTATTTGCAGGATATCATAGAGGATCCTGACAAATTGTCTGCCCTTCTGTCCCTGGAGCACTTAGATAAGTTCTGTAGCCTGGTAAATAAGGGCAACAACTGCTTGAAGTACATGAGCAGAGCAGCCTATGATGGCTTTGAATCTGTCAGTAGGGTAATCGCAGTTGGCACTGGAGCCCATAGGCTGGCATGGCTGCAGTCATCCGCCTTCAAGCAGTGGGTCCAGGACAAGCTTGTCGACATTTTTTGCCGTGATGAGAACTTATTCGGCAAGCCTATGGAGGACAAGATGGGAGAACTTGAGAGGGAACAGCTAACAATGAACTGCCTTTCCAGGAAAACTGCGGACCTTGCAAAGAAGAAGTTGGTTGGGAAGAAGACGTTCTCCCCACTTAAGCACAGGTATTATGTGGCCTATCCTTCCTACCAGCCCTATCAGGGCTCTTAGTTGGTCCCAAAAAGGGCTGGGGGCAGCACCAGCAGTGCCACCAGAAACCCCAAAAACCTCAGCCTGTTCTGCAACCACAGGCCAGAGGGGTTTTTTTTGACTCCTTCCTAAGGAGCATGCTCCATCTTCTATTACCCAGTGGAGTATCCCCAGCAGGTGGAGGCAAGGTTGGTTCACTTTGCCCACAGGTGGCCCATAGTGAAAACTGACTCCTGGACGTTAAGAATTGTCCTGAACCGGGTAAAAGTTACACTTTGCCCAGCTGCTCCTTCCCTTTCTTCCCTGGAGAATATCCCCTTGACCCTCATCACCACAAGCTTCTCCAGCAGGAGGTTCATATCTTCCTGGCCGATCTTGCCATTGAACCAGTACCGCCGGCTCAAGTCAGAAAGGGGTTTTATTCTCGCTGCTTCTTGCCCCCAAGAAGACCAGCAGCTTTCGGCCTATCCTCGATCTCTGAAACCTCAACCGGTTCCTGCATACTACTCTTCGGCCTAGCCTCTGCCGCAAGGGTCTTCACGAAGTGCTTGGCGGTCATTGCTGCCTTTCTCCGGACCCTGGGAGTTTTTGTCTTCCCTTACTTGGCTAACTGGCTGATAAAGGGCACTATGCCAGATGAGGTTTGGAGTCAGCACAGCTCACTATCCCAAGTGCTCCAACATCTGGGGTTTGTCATAAACTACCCAAAGTTGCATCTCCAGCCTTTTCAGCAGCTTGTTCATCAGGGCTCTCCTAGATACCACCTAACTTGAGCATTCCTGCCTGTGGATCCAGCCCAGCGTCTCAATACAGTTGTGTGTGACATCCAGTGTTGCCGTTAAACCACGGTGTGCCAGATGCTCCGGTTTGTAGGCCACATGGCTTCCACAGTTAATGTCACTATGTTGGCTCATCTCCGCATGTGCCAAGCACAATGGACCTTGTGACCCAATGGCATCAGGCCACGGGCCACCTCAAGGACAAGGTAGTGGTCACAGCACCTCTCAAGTTCTCTTTCTCCAGGAACAAGCAGGAAGTCAGTCTTCACATATCTGTGACGTTGGCACCAATGGAGCCCGAGTGGAACATTTCCCCAGCTTTCACAGGCAGGCTCTGGGAATGCTACCATGCATGTGTGGTCCGCTTACCGTCCAATGTTGCCATCTTGCTCTGTCTCTTTTTTTTCCATGGAGCCCAAGGATACATGGCGAAACACAAAGGGAGAAAACCCCTCGCAACAAGTACATGAAAACACAAAACAGCGAGTGTTTCCCTGGAAAAATTCTCTAAAAAGTATCCTTAAAAGTTGGTTTTTTCACAGTTTTGCATATCAGTTCCTCTTCCTGCCTCGAGCCAGTGCCATCCCGGCTCTTCCCTTCTTTTTTGATGAGGCTCACCTTGACCGTCATTCATGCTTTTTTTCGCCTGTGGGTTGTCGATCTCGACCGGGTGTCTCCCACCATGTCTCCATTGGGTTCAAAAAGTGTGACCGCTGCAGTCAAACCATGTCTGTTACAGACACCCAGGCCTACTGCTTGCGCTGGTGTGGCCCGGACTACGACAGTACCACCTGTGACTTGTGCCAGGCTATGACTCTAAAAACCAGCAAGAAAAGGTCTGAGTTGCAGGAGAGGATGTTCCTGTGGTCTGATTCAGCCCCAGCTTCCTCGATGCTGAGCCCCAAGCTGAGCACTTCCTGCAATTCCCGGGCATCTTTGGAGTCCCGCAGTGGCAGCTCCTCCGTAAAGACCTCAGACCCCTGAAAGAAAAAAAAAATCCTCTATGCCAGTCGAGGTTCCATCGGTGAAACCTGGTAAGGTCCCGAGGTGGGACTCAGGTGACTCCAAGCAGTGCCCCCTTAAGCTCTCTGTTGACAGCGACTGTGTGAGGCTCCTTGAGGCCTTGATCCTCGTGGCGGACATGCTCTCAAGAGTGCCGGCATTGATCCAGAGGCCCTCTGTGCCCACACTGGCAGCTGCGGAGCCTTTTGGCATCAAATCCAGAATGGCGACCCTGGAGCAGAATATTTCTGCCATCCTGGCCTTGCAGCAGGCAATGATGTCTGCTCGTCTGCATCATTTGCCCCGACAACTGGGTCCCTGACTGTGGGTGAGTCCCCAGGTGTCGAGCCAGACCCCGAGCATCACCGGCTTCAGGCGAGCCCCTCGGCACCAATCAAGGTCCCGGTCCCGATCATTGGGGGTCCATTCCTCCATGGTCAGTTTCCGGGAGTCTGGCCTGAGACCCACCAAGGGACCCCAGTTCCTCGGGGCCTGTCTTGAGGCATGCGAGTCCCAAGCCTCTGAGTTCTCGATGCCCTCCAGCTCTGACTGGGAGACTAAAGTTGAGGCCTCTCCCTAGACATCTCAACACCAAGACATCCCTTTGGAGCTGTCTCCGCCGGCGCCATTCTCCCCCTGAGGACATGGCTTTCCATGACTTTATTTGGGAAATGGCCCGGGCCCTCTCAGTCCAGACTGAATTAAAGTAGGATCCGTGCACTGAAGAATTGGAGATGATCTAGTATGAGTCCCCTGCCAAAGGAGGCTCTTATGGTGTCTGTGCAGCCCATCCTTAAGATGCTGCTTTTGAGGATGTGGGAGACCCCGGCCTTTGAGCCAGTGGTCAGCTGACACCTCAATGCCATCTACTGCGTCAAGAAGGGCCCTAGCTTCCAAAAGTTGCAACTCCTGCATAAAACTATAGTCGTGGAGTCCTCTATGCAAAAACTCAAAAACCTGAAGAATTCTGTTCCCTGGGGCACAGAGGTCCGAGCTCTTGATGCCCTAGGCCGCAAGTGCTTCCAGGGATCCATGCTGGACTTTCAAATACAGGCCTATGAGTTGTACATAGGCATGAACCTCAAAGGCCTCATCCAAGAACTGGCAGGCTTCGCCACAGGCCTTGCCGGGGAATCCCTCCAGAGGTTCCAAGCCCTGACAGCCGGGATCCGGGACTGTTCAAAGTTCCTATCCCATGCCGTCTACGACAGCTTTGAATCAGCAGCCTGGGTAGCAACAGCGGGCATTGGGGCCCGGCGCCAGGCCTGGTTGCAGATCTCCAACCTCAAGCAGTGGGTGCATGAGAAATTGCTTGACATCCCCTGCACCAGGGAAAACTTGTTTGGCAAGCCCATGGCTGACAAGGCGGCCAAGATAAAGGCCAATGTCATGACCAGGCAGATGCTCTCGAGGAAGACCGTCTTCCCTTCCCTGGAAGAAACCATCATGGGAAAAAGGGCAATCTTTCCCAAGGAAAAAAGGTGTCTTTTCATCAGGGCCATTATCAACCCTTCTTGGGGCAACAGCAGCAGGGCCCCCCATCCCAAGAACGAGGGCCATGGGCAGAGGAATCCAAAGGCTCAGAAGCCTCAGCCACCATCTTCCACCCAGCCTGGGGGGAGCTTTTGACTCCCTGGGCAGGGCCTCCTCTCCCCCAGGAGACCCTCCCTAGCCCACAGCTTTTCGCTGAAAGCTGGGTTGGGATCACCATGGACCAGTGGATCCTACAGATTCCAGCAAACACCCCCAGAGTTCTTCCCAGGAGAGCCGGTGCGGCCTCTCCTTCACCAGACTTTGCTCCTCTCAGAGCTCATGGGCTTGCTCAAGGGCAGGACGGTAGAACATGTACCCAGACATTTGTGAGGAAAGGGTTTCTACTCCAGGTATTTCCTTGTCCCCAAAAGAACTGTGGGCTTCAGGCCCGTATTAGACCTGTAAAACCTGAACAAGTTTCTGGTAAGAGAGAAGTTCAAGATGCTCTCCCTTGGAACTCTGCTACCCTACCTTCACCAGGGAGATTGGCTGTGTTCCTTAGACTTAAAGGATGCATATGCCCACATCCTTATCCACTCCTCCCACAGATAGTACCTAAGGTTCGTGGTGGGAGGACAGCACTACCAGTACAGGGTATTTCCATTTGGCCTGGCCTCCTCATCAAGAGTCTTTACAAAGTGTCTTGCGGTCATGGCCACCTGCGTGCACCTACAAAGGGGCCTTCATCTTCCCCCACTTGGGCGACTGGCTCATCAGAGGCAGCACGGTCCCCGAGGCCAGCCAGGCCACAGAGTGAACAATCTGCCTCCTGCAACACCTAGGGTTTGTCATCAACTACCTCAAATCCACCTCTCTCCAGCCCAAAACCTGGAGTTTACAGATAACCAGCTGGACACGTTACAGGTCAAGGCCTTCTTCCCAAAGTAAAGGGTACATCGCCTCATACAGCTGGCAGGAGAGGTGCGAAGTCACTGGTTGGTACCTGCTCGTCGCCTCCTCTGCCTACTGGGCCATATGGGCTCAACGGTCCACGTCACGCCCCTAGCCCACTTGCACATGTGGGCAGCCCTGTGGTGCTTCTGCTCCCAGTGGACTCGGGCCACGGGCAGTTTGCAGGACAGGGTCAGTCATCTGACAGCTGGCAGACTCCCTCAACTTGTGGCAATCTCTATGCCACCTCTAAGCAGGAATGCCATTCTAGGCACCTGCACCATATTAGAACAATGCAAATGAGGTCATCTTATAAGGTGGGTGATCTGAAGTTCCAAAGTAGAATTTATTTAGGTGACTGGCTCTCCGTAGTGTTCCCTGAACAGGAATGTTTTAAGCAGCTTGCAGAAGGATTTAGGATCCTTGGTGTCTCGTATGCTTGTCGGCAAAGAGTTCTGTAGCACTGGAGCGATTAATAATTATTAACCAGGTAGAACTAGGGTTTCCCACCTTTTAGCTTTCAGAATGAGCAATGTGGAATGAATCTCCCCATTTGGGAGCAACTTGAACTGGCCACTGTTGAAGATAGAACGCTAGGCTCAATGGACCATTATTCCAACCTATCTTAGCACTTATGGTTAGAGACAGTGTATGGCAAGCCAACTATGAAAGACTGTTAAACACAAATAGAGCAGCAAGTGGAAAGAATGGAGTTGAGAGGTGATGGTAGAGGAGAAGAGCACAAATGAGAGTAGCTTGCCCGATGAGTGGAGATCTGTGTGCAGACTGAAAAAAGGAGAAACTTGAACTATATGTGGAGTCAGATAGGCAGTGGCTGGAGAAGTGGAGTTACATAGTTATGACAATGGAGGAAGATAAATGTTGAAGCTGAACCATCAACTGTCACTAATGTCTGTGAACCGGTTCAACAGTTGAAGTATAAAATGATGAAAGAATGGCTAAGGGTTTTGGTAGTGTGGTTTTTGGTGCTACTCTGAGGAGGATGCTGAAACCATGGTCTTGCCCAAATGACCATTTGTCATGTATGTTTATCATCAGATATGTTTGTGCCCCTCTGGGAGGAGGGGGAGAATAGGAAGGGGTGGGGGTAAGCCAGGAGCATGAGGCATTTCAGCCAATCATGTTGAAACTTTGAAAAGCAGCCATACGGGTCTATTCTTACTTGACTTTAGCCAAATCTCATGGATGAAGGTGTCACAGCTGGGCTGCAAGACACAGTTCAGCATCTAGACAGACAGCCATTTTCTTTGAGGCTTTTTGAGAGAGAGAATTCCTTGGTAGCTTTGCTTTAATAAGTTTTTGAGGGAAATGGCTGAGGCCATTCCATTTAACTTGGATACAGAGGAACCCAGAGCCAAGAATTGGATTTTCCAATCTCCGGAACCCCCAAGGAAGTGGTGATAGTGCCTGTTAACTGCATCCTTCAGAGGCTGCAGATCAGAATGTAGGAGACCCCCCCCCCCCCATGCTTTTGCTGTAATTAAGAAGGTTGATACTATGTATAGAGTTCAGAAGGCTCCCGGATTAGAGAAGCTCCAGCTGCTGCAACATTCTGTGGTAATTGTATCTGCTCTCTAAAGGACTAGGATTTCAAGGTTGCTACATTCTTGGCACTCCCGAGGAGAGATGCTTTGATCTTAGATTCTTTTTAGAAGAAAACTTTATCGGAATGCCCTGCTTGCATCCCAGGTGGCGTCCTACCAGCTCTACATGGGCATGAACTTGTGAAGTTGACAGACTTTCTCTCTTCAGAGAAAGTTGTGAGATTCTGCACCCTAGTGGGTCAGAGTAAGGACTGAGGAAAATACATGGTCCAAGTGATCTATGATATTTTGGATATGGCATTGAGAGCCTTTGCTTTGAGTATTGGTGCCAGAGAGTCTCATGACTTCGGGTTTCATATTTACAGGCTAGTGTGCAGGAAAGCTTGCTGACGTGCTGTGGAGAGAAGCTATTCAGAAACAAGGTTCAAAAAAGCTGCTTTTTATGATCAAGCAGCATAGTAACACCTTGCAAACCCTCTCCAGGCCCACTACCAACCTGACCTTATTTTCTAGGTGGTTTCAGAGCCATGGCCAGAGGAGGTCCTGTTAGTCACCCAGGCATAGATAATCTCCTCTGCCATGCTCTTCTCAAGCAAAGCAGGTCCCTCTTCTATCCCAGGCAGTAGAGATAGCAGAAGGTCCAATCAGCTCCTCAGCTGAAACAGAGGATGGTATTTCCTAGAGAACATAACCAATCTACCTGAACCTTCTAGGCAGATGCCCTTCTGGTGGGATGGAAGCTTACTGTCTGTGCAGACAGATGGCCCTTAATCACCTCTGTCGGTTGGGTGTTAGAGATTCCGTCATGGAAACAGATTGTATCTATTGGAAATCCCTCCAAATTGCCCACAGACAATGAGCGTTACTTCTAGAGGAAATTTCTGCTCTTTATATGGTGAATGCCATTGAGGCTGTGCCACCTGAGCAGGAAAGGCAAGGATTTTACTGCTGGTACCAAAGAAGATTAGAGGGGTGGATTCAATGGCAGAGTTCAAACCAGCTGGGAACCGGTTCGGGCCATCCTGCCAGCAGTTAGGATGCATGGCTGGTAGCACTGCACATGGTAGCACTGCGGGAACTGCACATCCAGACTGCTGCCATCCTCCCCACAGTAGATTGATGGCATCCGGGGCTTCTCCCGATGACTGCATGGGGAATAGGATTGTGGCAATCTATTGTCAGGTGGGAGGATCCTGACTCTGCAGAGCTGTTATTGCAGCATTATGTTCGGCCCATTTCGGTGAACATGGACCGCAAGAGGAACCAGTTTGTATGAACCAGGCCAAACCGGCTGAATCCCACTACTGCGTGGATTCCATACCATCCTGGGTCTGAGATCCAAACACCTTTCTGGATAGAGAATAGAGTAAGATGCTTTCTCTCAGCTTCCCACTTCCCTTATCTTAAAGGAGATTGACTTGCTATGTTCCCTGGATCTGCAGAATGTCTATACCCACATCCTGATAACATCCTACTCACAGGAAGTATCTCAATTTGTTACTATTACTACCTATCATTTGTATAGCACTACAAGGTCTTAAGCTGTGCAGAGACATGTAAGAGACAGTCCCTTCTTATAAGAGTTTAGTCTAGTCAAGACAGACAATGCAGCAACTAGGTACTAGGATATATCTAGAGGAATGGTAAGGAAACACCTAGGAGGAGAACAGGAGACTAAAGGGGTTTAGGATCCAAAAGCAGTCTCAAAGTGAATTTTTAGCCTGGATTTGAAGAAGGCCATAGATGGAGCCTGTCATACTGACTCGGATAGTTTGTTCCAGGCATAAGGAGCAAGATAGAAAGATCAAAGTCTGGAGTTGGCAGTGGAAGAGAAGGGCACAGATAAAAGTGATCTGCCACAAGAACTATGTTCCCAAGGAGGGGTGTAGGGAGAGAGGAAAGCTAGTGAAGAGCAGCCAAATGAAGGCACTTATAGGTCAGTAGTAGGCATTTGAACTGGATGTGGAAATGGATAGAGGGCCAGTGATGTGACCTGAGAAGAGGGATGACTTAAGCATTGTGACACTGGTGGAAGATTAGTTATGCAGCTGAATTTTGAACAGACTGAAGTGGGGAGAGATGATTTAGGGGAAGATCGGAGAAGAGGAGGTTGCAATATTCTAGACGGAAGGTGTCAAGAGATTGGATAAGGGTCTTAGTAGTGTGGCAAGATATGTTTCTTCCTTTCTGAACAATGTTATAAAGAAAGCTAAAACCTATTGTTTCTATCTGTTGGATATGTATGGAGGACTTGGAGGAGTCAAAGATGACCCCAACCACATCAAGTACTGTGTACTGCTTTTTGGCTTCGTTTCTGTTCCTTGAGTGTTCACCAGATGTCAAGTAGATGTTATAGTGTTTCTACGCAGACTGGGAGTTGTGTTCCCCTTATTCAACTGATTGGCTGCTCAAGAGCGCCATTCAGGACAGAGTTTAATAATACATATGCATCACTATCTGAGTGTTAGAGCTACTAGGGTTTGCCATAAATTACCAAAATTCCTAATTGAAAATCATTGGAGCCTTGCTAGACATGACGGCGAGCCTTTCTGCCTCCAGACAGGGTCACCAGAGTGGTGCAGCAGGTGAAGGAGGTTCAAATGAGTCAGCATGTCTCAGCATAAGCCATGTTAATGTTTGGCCACATGCTCTCCATAGTCCCAAGTTGCTTCCATGGCTTGTCTGCATTTCAGACAATCTTAGTGGACCATGAGCATCCAGTGAAAACAATACCTCTCTGAGCCTTTGAGTGAAATCTCCATTGCAATGCCTCTCTGGGAGTCTCCCTTCTAATTTGACCAAGGGCTATGCTTTCCAAGAGCCATCATATAAAAAAACTTCAAACCAGGGATGTGTCCAAGTTGGGCTGGGGGGCTCATCTCAATGGGTTTTAAACACCAGACTTGTGGTCCTTTCAGGAGAGTCACCACTGGATAAAATTGCTGGAACCGAGAGCAATTCCAATGCTCTAAAGGCTTTCAGCGATTCTATTTTATTTATTTTAATTTAACTGTGTTTATACTACTTTTCATTGGGTCAAAACGGTGTACATTTAACAGGGTTACATTTTGTTACAATAAACAAAAACTTATGTAGAGAGAAACGTGGAGAACAGTACATCAGAACTTTTGATTGAACATAGTGATTAGATACTTAAATTGAACCATTGAACATTTTATATATGTGTGTGTGTATGTATATATATGTATGTATGGGTTTTTTTTCCTGAATACAAAAAAGCAAAAGGCAAACTATTACATGAATACAAAATTACAATCAAGAAAAGAATTATCACAAAAAATAGAATCACATCAAGGAGAGACAATCAATAATTCCTCACAAAAGCATAATATCAATAGCAATAAAGAGTGACTTAACACTCCACATAAGGGAGCAGAAAAACAAAACAACCCCAACCTACTTCTCAACCATTTCTTTACCTGACAAATTTCTGCAATTGTGTCACATCAGTATAAACATAACTTTGCCCTTGGTAAGTTACCAGGCAGCGACAAAGAAATTTTAAGAAAAAAGATGCTCCCAGAGCAACAACTCTAGTCCTTAACTCCAAAAACTGTTTACGTCTAAACTGAGTAGCACGTCCAACGTCTGGAAAAATTTGGAGCCTATAACCACAAAATAAATCATCCCTGTGCTTAAAATAAGCCCTAAGCACAGACAATTTAGCAGACTCAGAACCAAACGTTGCAACAACCGTGCAGCATTTGGTATAAGATCTAATGTATCCTCCAAAAAAGCAGTAAGATTCTGGGCAACAGACTCAACAGGGGGAGCAACAGCCCCCTCAAGAGGCGTTGTACCAGACGAAGAAAACGAACAGACTTGAACAACTTCCAAAATACCTTTCATCTGTAGAACTTCAGAAAAGTATTTTTGTAACAAAATTTCTGAAGACAATAGGTGAGTTGAAGGAAAATTAAGAAAACGAAGGTTTCTTGCCCTGTGCTGATTCTCTAAACTCTCCAAACGACAAGAAACAGCAGAAATATCTCTAATTAAGGCAACATTACTATTTGTCCTTGTTTGGAGCTGAGAATCAGCAGGAGCAGAAGCCTGAGCCAAAAGACCTATCTGTTTATCAACATCCTTAAATTTATCAACAACATCATGAGTGAAAGAACATAAAGTGGAAACAGTTGAGGTTAAACGCTTATCAAGTTTTTGAATCGCAGTCCATATGTCCACGAGCGTTACCTCTCCAGTAGGGAGAGGAAAAGCCTGATCATAAACAAATGGACTAACAGCTTTCAGGGAAGGAGATGTAGCTTCCAGAAGAGCAGCGAGGAAAGTAGAGGAAGACAATGGCTGAGGAAAAGGAGGCAGCAGCCGAAATTCAGGACTCAAAGAGACCTCTTATGGCGATTTTGCAGGCTGTAGTGCCGTCACATGTTTGTCCATGGGACTGACTGGCTTACCTCCTTGTACTCCATTACCAGTCCCGGCCTTCACAGCTGATTTCACCTTCCACTTTCCCATGAGCACTATCAAGCGACGACAGCACCCTGAGAAACTTCTCAGGAGCGCAAAAGGAGCATGTCCTGCCCCTTGAGACGCGCCCCTTATGACACGACCACGCAGGCCGCGACTCACAGCCGTGCGTACATCAACAGCGTTTTATGTGGGTTGAAGGGGGGGGGTCCTCGAAGGCAGGAATGTCCGCTCGGTGCCTGCAGCTCTGCACCACGCCTCGGACTCCCTCCTCCTGCACTGCTCCGCGTAGCTGAACAAAGCGCGGCAGCTCCCAGGTAAGATGATTGCTCCCTATGTATGTATGTATGCATGTGTACACACTCACACTCACACTCACACACACTATCTGGGAAAGGAGTGAGGAGTTTTATGTGGTGGGTCCGAAGTGTTCTGTGAATAGGTGAGTCTTTAGGTGTTTCCGGAAAGTAATCAGTTTGGTGGTGATTCTGATTTGCTCGGGTAAAGTGTTCCAGAGGCTTGATGCATGCTTGTTAATTCATGTGGTATGATCAATATGTTGGCCAATCAAATTATCCATCTGGATCATGACAATAAAGAGCAATGTTTTACATCAAGGGTCTCCAAGTCCGGTCCTGGAGAGTTGCAAACAGTCAAGTTTTCAGGATGTCCCTAATGAATATTCATGAGATATATTTGTATGTGCTGCTCCCATTGTATTCAAATTTATCTCATGCATATTCATTAGAGATAACCTGAAAACCTGACTGGTTTGCGACACTCCAGGACCGGAATTGGAGACCCCTGTTTTACATCAATGAATGGGGACGAATAGATTTTTGCCTCCTAGGTTGAGTAATCATCCAATTGTTGATATTTGCTGTCTCTCACCAGGATATTGTTACGGGCCACCTATCTCCAGCAACAAGCAGGAATGCGTCTTCACATATGGGTACGTCGGTACCGACGGAGTCTGAGCGGGAACGCTTCCCAGCGTCCAATCAGAAAGCCTTTGGAAGCATCCCAACACGCCTGCGTGCTGCCTTCCCGCCTTCCCAGCTGTGTCTCCTCAGTTTTCGTTTTTCTGCAGAGCCGGCAGGACGTCCTCCTGTCACCGCAGAAAATTCTTCTTTTATTTTTTATTTTTCTTGTGGTCGTGACTGCCTTCCCCAACGCCACCGGTACCGCCGGTGTTTCTTTTTTCTTTTCTTGTAAAATTTTTCCTTTTTAAGGAATATTTTTCCTCCTTAGTGTCTCACGGTTTCTCAGGCCTTTTAGGCCTCTCCTTTTTCCTTCATGGAACCGCCAGCCACTATCCCCAAGAAATGTACAAACTGTGGCGGTACAAACTTATTTTTAGACACTCACAATTGGTGTCTAACCTGCTTGGGACCTGACCATTTTCCTCGGGAGCCCTCTGGCAATAGTATTGTGGGAAGAAGTTTTCAACATCGAGTTCCCCTCGACACGCGGTCCCCATCCAACTTCAGGGCACCGACCATATCTTCTTCTACACAGGATCAGGTAACCCAAAAACAGTCTGTTAAGACTAGCAAGTCCTCGAGCGGCACTTCTCATGCACAGCATAAAGATGCCTACGGCCTTGCCCTCGAGAAACCACTGGCTTCAAAACCCCGGTGGGAGTCTTCGGCCTCCAAAGCCTGTGTGGGGTTTCAGGTTGTTCCTGAGGTTCACCCCTCACAGAACATACCTGAGCCATGCCCGGTGGTGGCATCCGCTTCGAGCGGTACCGATACCCCGGCATCGGCAATGGTGTTGGATGAAACATTCCTCACCAAGGATCGTCATCTGGCGTCCTCGGTACCTACGGGGCTGTTGGATATGCTCCAGACCGACCTTCCAGTATTGGTACCGGCACCGATACTAGTACCGACGTCGGTACCCTCCAGACATGCATTGATAGACTCGCTTCCTTCGATGCCGAGTCTGGAATCGATCTCTAGTCTGGAGGACTGGGTACCGACTCGCCTTGGTACCGACACCAGACGGTACCGAAGGCTCGCTTCCGATAATTCGGATCCGCAACTCTTGGTTTCTTCGATACCGTTAGAGTTGCCACCGGCTGGCCTTCATCCACCGGTATCGGATACGGTACCGAAGTCGGTACCGTTATCCACATTACCATTGCTGTCGGTGCCTTCCATGCTTCTCTCGTCAGGCTCGCTTCCCTCGATACCGAGTTTGGAATCGATCCCTAGCATGGACGATGTG
This sequence comes from Ichthyophis bannanicus, assembly GCA_033557465.1. Taxonomy (NCBI): domain Eukaryota; kingdom Metazoa; phylum Chordata; class Amphibia; order Gymnophiona; family Ichthyophiidae; genus Ichthyophis; species Ichthyophis bannanicus. The sequence continues at coordinate 1,336,938,518 of CM066032.1, read as the reverse complement.
CTACCGACTGGCGCTGGTCCCGACCTCCCGCAGTACCAGCGACCATCCTATAAGGATTCCATACTGCACCATCCAGGATCTTCTATTCCTATAAGCTTGGATAGATCCCTCGGTGCCAACGTTAGTTCTTCATCAGATCTAGCCTATCCAAAGGAAGTTCCCTCTGGGGATCCTTCTTTTCAGGTTTTCCTCCTAGATATGGCAAAATCCCTTGCCATTTCTATTCCTGGACAAGGTCCAACACAAGGCAATACAGGATCCCTCTGTATTCCTGAGAGAGCAAAGGAAAACATCATGCTTCCTTTGCATCATTCCTTGCAGGATCTCCTTCTACGAATGTGGAAAGCTCCTTTAAAGGTACCCCCACTTTCCAGAGCAACTGATCTTCTATATCAGGTGCCCCCTTCTCCAGGATTTCAAAAGACTGAACTTCCTCATCATTCCATTGTTGTAGAATCAGCAATGAGGCGGGTGAAGAGTACTAAAAAGCACTCTTCTTATCCGCCAGGTTGTGAGTCTAAGACTTTAGATGCCTTTGGACGCCAAACTTTCCAGGCATCCATGCTTTCAGCAAGAATTCTCTCATATATTTTTTATATGGGTTTATCTCTTGAGGAGGTCACAAAGAAATTACATCTTTTGACTCCTTTTCTTCAAGAGCCCAAGAGTGCAGACTATTCCTCACTGGTTAGTCATGCTCAAAATATCTCTAGATTTCTTACTCGTGCTTCCCTAGACTTCTTTGAGTCTGTTAGCAGGACTTCTGCTATAGCTATAGGAACACGACGTAAAGCCTGGCTCCAAGCTTCAGACTTGGACAAATGGGCACAAGTTAGACTGGGAAATACTCCTTGCACTGGAGAAAATCTCTAACAAGGAGTCTTTACTCCAGGTTGCTCAGTTAACAACTGACTGTCCTTTTCCAGAGGCTGTTCTACGCCTTCTTCTTTCCCAGTTGGTAGGAAATGTCCTGCCAAAATTTATTCCCCTAGGGGAAGAAGATTTTATCCATCTTCTGCCCATCATACAGATGTTCCCAAACAGGGAAAACATCACCCTGGTCTGAAGAATCCACAACCTCAGCAGGGTCGTCAAACCCAGCAGTCGCAAGGTTTCAAATAGATCATCATTGCCCCTCTTGGTTGGTGGTTAGAGTAGCAGTCTGCTTCTTTTCATTTGCAGTATCTGCACTAAATTTATTCTAACCTTCCTAGATATCTCTTCATGAGACATCTTTTCTTTAACTTTAAGAGTCTTTATGATGATCATGCCCATATTTAACAGGGTTTTCCTCTTCCTCTTGGAGGAAAGAGAACTAACAACTATTAATAATAGACAGTTGTTTTCCCTGTACTGGCATGTATCATCTCACCTGTCAGAGACTTCCTCCATAGTCAGTCTCTTTTAACTCTGTCTTACCTCCCTCTTACTATAACATTTGGTTTGTAAGAGGGACCCTTTTACACTGGTAAGCCCCTATGGTCCTCTACCTGTTCTACCGGGGGATTCTCCCTTCCGCAGTTGTCTCCCCCCTTGGTACCTTAGGGCAGCCCATCAGACAATAGGAAATCCTACCAGGTCTGTTGTTTCTTTTTCCCAATCTAAAAGAGGGAGAGGGAAAAGAAATTTTCTCCGCTGCCCTGGTATGTTGCTGCAGATACAGCAATTCCTAGTGGTTAAGCCACTGGTTCTGTCCACCACACAACCAGGGATTCTCCTCCACTAGCAATCCTTCTAGCCTCAGTGCTAAGTCCCAAACAGGTTATCAACCTCGTTTGGGGAAACCCTCTTATCACAGCCTGGTTGGTTAACTTCTATTCTTCGCCCCCTTGTCCTTGGCAGAGTACTTCGTTACCTGCTGGCTTTCCACAGCCAGTTTTTCTTCTAACCAACCTGCAGCATGCTCTCTGCAACTCTACAGAGTAGCTTTGCACTATGGGCCCTTGCTAGAGAGCATTAGTATCTTGCCTAGCAGATAACCCCAGATGGTTATAAGGGGTTACCCCAGTCATGTTTCCATGACTGGTAGGTATTTCCTACCCTTACCATCTCATCTTAAATCTCTTTTGAGACATCAATCTCAGGCCTTTCATTACGTGAAAACCTAAAGAAGGGCCAATTCCCTGGCTTGGCCCATATCTCCTTTGGTCTTCTCGTCAGAGATAATTTTCTTCAATGGCAGCTAGAGGACGCCCAATACCCCTCTTGCCCTCATAGGCAAGTCACTAGGGTATCTTCCTCCAGTGGCGTCCTCTATCCATTCTCCATATGGCAATTCTGGAGAAATCTGGACTTCCTGCCTACAGTCTGAAGTTATCCTCTGCCTTTTTCACGTAGGCCATCCTGGTTATTCAAAACCTCAAATTCTGAGAAGAATCCAGACTTCTTCTTGTCAGGGAGACCTCTCCACTGACTCTGCCAATCATAACCAGGAAAAGAGATTTCTCTGTATATCTATTCAAGCAGGTATTAACCTTCTTGCTGTTAGATGAATCTTCCTCTCTCCCTATATCCCTAGGGGGGGATCAGCTTCTATAGACCTCTCTCCTTCCACATACCTGGGGATATGTGTCGATATATGTCTATATGTATATATTGTCACAGGGCCTACCTTGGCAGCGTAATGGACTGAGGTAGGTTGGACATAAAAACATATGAGGTTGGGTTTGGCTAATGTCTTACAGGGCCCAGGGACTTGCCGCCCTGGTAGCTTCCTTTGTTACCAAAATCCCAAAGAATACAAAGGTCCGAGTGGAGGGAAACAAAGGCATTTATTTCCCTTTCTTGCAAAAAGGTTCAGATGCTTGGACAAAAACATCAAACACAAGTTCCTTACTTCAGGTTAAAGAAGAAGTAAAACATGACGTTAAATCAAAGCTGTTATCTTCACAATAAAGGGTGTATTAAAACAAACAGTCTCTATTCCCCAAGATAGAGCTTATGTGCTAAGCAGGGACTCCAGGCTTCCTGTCTTACAATAACTACAGTCCATCTCGGTATCTGAAGCAAATTCCACCTGCATCGGTTCCCCTTCTGAAGCCTCTGAAACCAAGTCAGTACTTGCTGGCAAATTGTAATCAGGCTTTTTATATATCCTCTGTACAACCTCCCAATGCTCAGGGTTGAATGTAGGGCGTCGGTCCTGCGCCCTCATATACTGGGAACTGTCTTCCTTTTGCAAGTGTTTTACCTTAGCTTCCTGCAAAGCTTTGTCATTAACAAGTTTCTTATTCGGTACGTGTTTCTTGTACCTTATCTCATAGGCAGTTTCACACGGACAGTATTCATCTGCCCCTGTCCTCCCCATACACCAGCAATCTGCAACCTGCTTTCAGTTAAACATGGGTTACCTTTTCTCCTTGGCCTGTCTACTCCTGGTGAGGTTTGAGGCCTGCTCCGACTGGGATCCTGCCTGGCCTGAGCAATAGACCTTAAGTTCTCCAACCGTCCTTCTGTTGGCTTTAGACCGCAGTCACAGCCACGCCTTTGCCTCTCTGGACGAAAAGCACTCACTTCTCCACGGTTGCTCCTTTCCTCAAGCCACTGCGGCTGCTGCTGCCTCCTGAGAAACCCTTGTCCAGGGGTTACTGCTTCTTCTGGATATCTTGCCCATTCATTCGGATGTCCTGCCCATCCTGCTGGTTCTCCTGGCAGTCCTCCTTCCCCTGGCCGTCCTGCTTCCCCTGGCCGTCCTGCCTGTTCTGCCCTCCAGTCTTCCAGACTCTCTTTAAGAGGTATTCCTCTCTTCATTGATTGGAAGCTGGCTGGCATTACCTCATGACCTAGGAGGTGTGGTTCCTCAGTTCCTCGGAGGTCCCTCTTGCTCCCCCTATCAGGTTCCTCATAATATTGCAGCTTGTGCTTGACCTTTCCTGTGTTTAAAACATTTTCTTCTCTTCTCAGAGGGTCCGCAGCATCACTATGTGTATATGTATGTGTGTGTGTGAATATATATATATATATATATGTGTGTGTATGTCCTCTGCCCCTACATATACCCTATATGTGTATATATTCAATATATATATGTATATATACATAGATATGTGGAGTGGAGGAGTGGCCTAGTGGTTGGGGCAAGGTACTTCAGGCCGGAAGGTCAGGGGTTCAAATCCCACTAGAGGACAGCAACCTTGGGCCGGAAGGACTGGGGTTTCTAGTCCCACAGGTGCTCCTTGTGGTCTTGGGCAAGCCACTTAACCCTCCATAGCCCATGTTCCCTGTAAAATAGTTATCTCCAAGTTATAATGCCCTGTTCAATGTAATTTGAGTTTGTTCAATGTAAACCGCATCTGAGCTTGGGAGTCCCCATATGTGAAGACTCATTCCTGCTTGTTCCTGGAGATAGCACAGTTACTTACCTGTAACAGGTGATCTCTGGGAACAGCAGGAATAAGTCTTCACAACCCACCCACCTCCCCTAGGAGTTACTTTTTCTATATCTCTATCTTTCCCTTCCTTGCTCTCTCTCTCTCTCTTTGTCTCAGCTTTCAAACTTAACTGAGGAGAGACAGTTGGGAAGGCAGGAAGGCAGCACGCAGGCGTGTTTGGGATGCTTCCAAAGGCTTTCTGATTGGACGCTGGGAAGCGTTCCCGCGCAGACTCCGTCGGTACCGACGTACCCATATGTGAAGACTTATTCCTGCTGTTCCCAGAGATCACCTGTTACAGGTAAGTAACTGTGCTATCTGGTGGGAGAAGGCAATGTTCTGGTAGACCAGGGGTTGTCAACCCTGTCCTCGGGACCCACCTAGCCAGTCGGGTTTTCAGGATAACCACAATGAATATGTATGAGAGAGATTTGCATACACTGACTCCATTATATGCAAATGTCTCCTTGCATGTTCGTTGTGGTTATCCTGAAAACCTGACTGGCTAGGTGGGTCCCGAGTACAGGGTTGAGAACCCCTGTGTTAGACAGACTGAGTTAAGTCCATCATTCCCATGAATGGACTCTGGACAGGACGATAATGTTGACTATCTTTTGAGAGTGAGGCACTCCCTCGATAGATTACTTGGCAACTCCAGAACAGGAACCCTCAACGGAACAATCTTGGATGCCTTCCTCTTTCATTGGAGAAAGGGTTTTCTACCCCCATATCTGCCCATTTCTCTAATAGCAAAAGCTCTACTGAAGCTCCTGATGTGAAAGATACCATGATTCTCATTGTCCCTTTTTGGACCAGGCAGCCTTGATCTCCCCTTATTCAAGTTCTCTGAATCCAGAAACCAATGTGCCTGGGCACCTCTCCACCTCTGACCTTGCAGATCAGGGCAGACCTCTGCATCCCAGTATCAAGTCCCTAGCCCTTATAGCTTCGATGCTGAGAGGTTAAAACTTTGTTGTTTGGCTAATCAAAATGGCAGATTCAATGTTATCTTTGCTTCCAGGAGAATTTCTACTAGAAGATCCTATGCTTTCAAATGGCAAAGATTTGTCATCTAGTATCAGGAACAAGCCTTAGATACACTCTCCTGTCCCACATAAAATCTGCTTGATACCTTCTGCATCTCTTGCAGTCTGGCTTAAAAAACAGCTACATAAGTGTTCTCCTCAGTGCAATTGGACTTCTCATGTAGAAGGAAAACCATCTCTCTACAGCCTTTACTTGTTTGCTTCATGTGCGGCTTGCTTCTTTTGAAGCATCCCCTTAAGCCACTAGTTGTTTCATGGAATCTCAATGTGGTTTTAACTCAGTTGATGAAAAGCTCCCTTTAGGCCTCTAAATACCTCTGAACTGAAGTTTCTAATTTGGAAGGTCTTGTTTTTGGTGATAGTTATTTAAGTGTGCAGAGTTGATGATCTCTATGCTCTAGTAGTAAATCCACCCTACATTAATTTTTTTTTTGCAATAGAATGGTGTTTTGTACTTATCCTAAATTCCTTCTGAAGATAGTGTTCGACTTCCACCTTAACCAGTCAAAAATCCTAACATTTTTCCCAAAACCCCATTCTGACAGAGGAAAGAGATTTGACCTTCTATTTTGATCAGATGAAAACCCTTAGAATCCACTCAAGTTTTTTCTTTTGACCCCCAATAGAGCAAACACACACTCTCAATTTGGCTAGTAGGCTGCATCTCTTTCACTTATGCCTGGGCAGATCTGACATTGGTGGGTCATGTCACAGCTCACAATGTCCATGCAATGGCTGTGTCAGTGGCCCACTTGAAGTTGACCCTCATGGAACAGCGTTGCAAGACTGCAACCTAGACTTCTGTCCATGCATTCACATCTCAGTACTGATGGAAAAGGGACTTGATGGAACAGCAGTTTTGGTCAGTTGGTCCTCTGCAATTATTTTGAGGGTTAGAATCCAACTCCACTCCTTTCTATGCTCTTTTTGTTTCTAATTCAGGCTGCCATCCATCCACGGTCACTGCTTTTGGGGCATTCTGCACAGTACTTCCTCTGATCTTTTATTTAATTCATTCATTGTCTCGTTCCACACATTTCATGAATATTTCCTCTGCTTAAGGGGATCTTCTGTACTTCTGGTTCCTATACTGGCACCAAAATCCTCAGTACTAAAACTCTGTAACTTGAAGGAACACAGCTTAGCTGACCTTATTTTTACTAGCTGAATTTTTTTGAATCTGTCTTGCTATACCATTGGCCTTCCTGTAGTGTGTTTTGCGCTTTGCAGCCCAAATTGGTGGTGTTTTAGGGCTTTCCAACAAATCTGAGTGTCATGTTGGCCCTCTTCCAGTGTTCTTGCACCTTTCAGCCAGCGTTGTGCAGCTTTAACTGAGTCACACAGCCTTAATTTAGTGTAATTAGATTTCTTCTGTCTACCCATACCATTAACTCAAGGCAGCCTACAATAGCATTTATAGTCACACTTCCAATACATATGACATAAAACAAATTACAATATGTCACATATCAACATATTGATGGGGGGGAAAAACAAAATCATCATTGTGTTAATTGTTTTACAAATAGCCATGTCTCTAGTAATTATCTGAACTCACTTAATTCGTAAATCTAGTGATAGGCTTATTCCATAAACCAGGAGCTACCCTTTAAAGTAATTTTTTTCTTCATTCCAACTAATTAAAATTACCAGCAATACCTGAATTTAAATCTATTCATATAAATGGTATGTAGTTTCATTGTTGGGCAAAGTTATAGATAGGAAGCCATTCTGGCTGGACATAAAATCATACAAAACCTTAAGAAGGCGTACTTTAAATTTTAATCCACATTCTGCAGCTGGGTTAATTTTTCCATATTTCGGAAAATTGTGCCCGTCTTATTCAATATGTTCTAACAGTGATTTTCTTTCTGCTATGGTCTTGTATTATATACCATTTGATAGGAATATTTAGTCAGAATTTTGGATCCCGAGAGTTTTGGGACCGGCCTGGATAGGGTTAAAAGTTAAACACAACAATAGAAATTCTAATCTGGTGGCAGCTGGCAACCAAAGAAGTGATTTGCAGTATCAGTGTAACATAATCAATTTGAGACCCTCCAAGCAACATTTTAGCTGTCATGTTATGCAAGAGTTGGAGTCTTGATCATGTTGTCTTGGGTAATCCTAAATATAAGATGTTTAAGTAGTCCAGGTGGATAAAATCACTGCCTGGAAAACCTTGTGAAGATCGGGGCCAGAAAAGAAATATCTTATGTATTTGACTATTCATAGATAGCAAAATATTCTTCACCAATTTTCTAACTTGTTGACTCATCTCCAGATAAGAATCCATTTCTACTCCTAAACAATGACGTGAAAACTTCAGTGGTATTTGACCTCCATCCACCTTTGGATTAATGGCGGTCATTTTCTTAGTTCTCTCCCCAGTCAAAAGCAAAGCAGTTTTTCCTATGTTTAATTTTAACTGATGAACATAATCCAACCTGCTACTTTATCTCTTTGCTTTGGAGTCTTCCTGTCAATGTTGGTGCTGTTTTACCCCCTCAAAGAGCCTTGGGGATATGTTTACTAAACCGGGCTAACGGTTAACCCGGGCTATCTGCCACTAGGTCCCATATTATTCAATGGGACCTAGTTGCAGATAGCCCGGGTTAACCGTTAGCCCGGTTTAGTAAACATACCCCTTGGTGTTCTCTAGCCAATTTTTATGCTGATTTTTCTCTCTTCCACTCATTGCTGTCCTGCCATTGCTGTCTGCTGCTGTAAGTGCTTTTTGCCCCTCTTCTGGTACTGCAGGATGTTTGTGATGCTCTGAATGGCCTGTAGTGCTGCTGTTGCTTCTCTTATAGATACCTGCCAGTAAGTTTCAAGCAGGTTTCATGCACATCCCTATCCCTATCAAATACCCCTAATTTTATTTAATCTTTCTTATTTATTTGTGCTTTTATACCGCTTTTCAGGAATCAAAGCAGTTTACAATAAACTCAAAAAACAGGAACAGAAGTTACATTGAACAAAATAGATAAAGTGCATACAAACCATAATTACAATGTTATCAACTTTAAAAACATTTTTTTAACATTGTATAGAAGATATTGGTATTGAAGAATCATGAAAATTAACATACATAAAGACTGATTAAATAATTGACTCCCCAAAATGATCTTTGAACAAATGAGTCTTTAGAAGTCCTTTATGACTTAAGGCAGAGAGTTCCATAGGATTGGTGCGTAGAGAGAGAAAGCTCTCTTTGTAGTGGAAGATTTGCATGTTTTATATTCGTTAGGAACTATGAGAGAATTTTTATCTCCACTTCTCAGAGGTCTGTTTTCTGGAGAGATTAGAATAAGCGTCTTTAGCTAGTTTGGTGCCTCTGACTGAAGGATTTTGAAGGTAGTATGGTATGTATGGCCTTAAATTTTAATCTGCTCTCTATTGGAAGCCAATGTAAGTGTTTTAGAATTGGGGTGATATGATTCTTGATTAGGGATTGTGCAATTATTCTGGCCGCTGTATTTTGTGATAACTGAAGTCGGCGGATTATTTGTTTTGTGAGTCCGCTGAGTAAAGCGTTGCAGAAATCCAAATGTGGAAAGATCATTGCTTGGACTGTTGATCTAAAGTCCGTTGTGGAGAGAAGAGGTCTTAAATGTTGTAGCATTTTTAACTTCGAGTAGATGGATTTAATTATGTTGCTTACATGCTTGGTGAATTTGAGCTGGGGGTCAAATATGACTCCTAAGTATTTAACCTCTTTTTAAACTTGAATCCTTTCTTCATTTAGTTTGATTCAGGGGGAGTGAAGCAGTTGTCTTTAGATATGAATAAAATTTCTGATTTTGAATGATTTATATGAAGATTGTGTTCCCCCATCCAGGATAATGGTATGAATAATCTGTTTCTGTTGTCTGACATGAATTTAAAGTAAATATAAAAATGCTGAACATGGAGCTGTTAGAACTCTGGATTAAAATCATTCAAAGAGGGTGGAGGAAGGCTATAAAAATCTGTGATGGAATATCCCTGGGGCTTTGTCAGGTCTATCATTTATAATGTGGAAACTATTTGATACTACTAAGACATTGCCTCAGTTGGGGGTGTCCAAATTTAGTAGCTGGTATTATAAGGAGACAAATGAAGAAGGTCACAATAAGGCCTAAGAACTATAGGGGTCTTGGGCTGATACTGGGGAAAATGTTGTCTGTTGAACAGTTTTAAGATTACTTTTACAGCATGTCCTGTGTAGGTGGTAGGAAAAAAGTCCTGTGAAGAAAAGTCATGTTATGTGCTTCATGGGAATTGCGAAAAAATGTTCAGAGATGTTGCATACTCAAGGGAAATGGTTATCTCCAGGAACAAGCAGGAATGTAGTCTTCACACATGGGTATCGTCGGTACTGATGGAGGCTGCGCGGGAACGCTCCCCAGCGTCCAATAGGAAAGCTTTTGGGAGCATCCCACAGCTCCTGCATGCTGCCTTCATGCCTTTCCAACTGTCCCTCTCCAGTTCTTTGTTTTCCGCAGAGCTGACAGGTCACATACCCTGTCACCGCAGAAAAATTTAGTCTTTAATCTTTGTTTTTGTGGTCGCGTCTGCCTTCCTTCGATGCCATACCGGTACCGCTGGTTCTTTCTTCTTTTAAAAATTAGTTTCTGAGGTGTTTTACTTTAGAGACTTTTTTCCTTGGTGCTAGGCGCCATTTTGGGCACTAGGCCCAATTCTTTCCTTAAAAATGGAAAAACCTACTTCAGGTTTTAATAAATTTTCTAAATGTGGCGGTACTATTTCCGTCACCGACACCCATGATTGGTGTCTCAAATGTTTAGGTCCTGACCACTCTATTTCAGAGTGCCTCTCCTGTAGAATGATGTCAAAAGGGGGCCGGCAGAACCGAGCTGCTAAACTTAGCACTCTTTTTCCCTCGGACGTAGTGTCTGTTGCATCGACGTCCTCCGGGGCCTCATCTTCCTCCCATGGATCTCAGGTAATTAAACATAAATCTAGCTGGTCCTCAAAGGGTAGATCTCCTTCTAAGTATCAAGATGCCCCTGGCGTTGCCCTTGAGGAATTTTCACCGGCAAAACTTCCCCGGTGGGAGGCTTCGGCTTCCAAAGCACTAACAGGGTTCCAGGATGTTCTCGAGGCCTCAACCTCAGCAGAACTACTGACGCCATGCCATGCTCTGGGGTTCCGGCCACTTCTACCGGTACCGACACCCAAGCATCGGCAGCATCGATAGACCAGAGATTCATTGCTATTGAACGCAGTCTAGCGGCTCTTCTCACGGCTTCGGTACCGTTGAAACCGCTTAAGACACCTCAACCGATACCGACACCGGATCCAGTACCGACTGCATTAGCATTGGCAGGTATGCCACCCATACCGAGTCATTTGTCTGTCTCCGGCATCGATAGATCGGTACCAGAACAACCCGATACTGACTTCAATCAATAACAGTACCGTGCTTTGCACGGTCACTGGGATCGGAGGTATTTTGAATCCTCTGATAAAAAGATTCTGAAGACTCTGCCGATACAAGAGTACTTCTCCCCGAGGATTCCTCTTCTCCTCAGCGCAGAAGGTCTCCGCCAGAGGATATGTCCCTTCAGGACTTTATCCGTGATGTGGCCCGAGGCCTTTCCATCACAGTAGCTCCTGAAAAGGAGCCTAGGGCAAAGGAGTTGGAAATTCTCCAATACCTTAAGGCTCCCAAGGAGGCACCTACTCTACCTATTCATGAGATTTTACATGATCTTATGCTAAGGATGTGGGAAACACCTTTAACCACATCTCCTCATTCTTGAAGACTCGATACCATGTATCGAGTTCCACCTTGTCCTGGCTTTCAAAAAACTCAATTACTACACCATTCCATGGTGGTGGAATCAGCCATGAGAAGGATGAAAAGTGCAAAGAGACATGCATCCAATCCCCCAGGTCGTGAATGTAGGACTCTTGATGCCTTTTGGCGTCGATGCTTCCATGTTCTCAGCTAGGATCAGTTCCTATATCTTGTATATGTGAATGTACCTTAAAGAGGTTGCAGGAGACTTGGAGCTTATGAGCCCCCTCCTTCCTGATGACAAAAGGCAGGGCTATCTTACTCTAGTCAAACATGCTCAGGATGTTTCCAAGTTTGTAAATCGTGCAGCCTTTGACTGTTTTGAGTGTATAAGCAGAACCTCTGCTATTGCCATTGGTGCATGTCGGATTGCCTGGCTTCAGGCATCTGACTTGGAAATTTGGGTACAAGATAAATTAGGAAACATTCCTTGCACAGGAGAAAATCTCTTTGGCAAGAATTGGCAGGAGAAGGCTAATGAGATAGATGCTGACAATATCACCTTGGATAGATTGTCCAAATCTACAGCCGATCCTGCAAGGAAAAAAATCCTCTAAGAAACCATTTTTCAATAAGAAAAAAGTTTTATCCTTACTATACCCAACAGGGACAGCGTCCAGGTCAGACTGCCCAAAAGGAACAACAGCAACAACATAGACAACAAAAAAAGCCCAAAGCTGCAAAACCTCAGCCACCTCAGCAGGCTCAGCCTCCTCAGCACTGTTCCCTCTAAGCTGTGCGCGTGTGCGCGCGCACACACCTCGCCGAGTGAGCGCACATACTTTACAACAGAGCGCACAAAAATTACGGTTCTGATTCTGATAGAAAACAACACAGACGTCCTTAAAATTGAAAAGTTGTTGTGTATTTACGGTTTTCACAAGTTCTACAATATTTTCTAGTGCAATCAATGTGGTGTACATACTGTATTCTGATGTATAGTCAAATTTTAAAGTATATAACTCCGATGGTCGTTATGTGGCGCACAAAAATGTAATCTTCCTTCAAAAGCTGCACAGCTGATATTTTATGCGCACACAACCTAGAGAAAATTAGAGGGAACATTGCTCCTCAGGGGATTTGACTCCTTTCTAGAGAACTTTGCCTTCCTGCCCCTGAACGGTCCAGAACCCTCGACCATCCCAGGCAGGTTATGTCATTTTGCCCACAGATGGTACCAAATAACAGCAGAAAATTGGACTCTGTCCATTGTACAAGAGGGGTACAAGCTTCATTTTCACAGCATGCCCCCTCCTACAATTGTAAGACAGTTCAATTCTCAGACCTCTCTCGACAGTCTCTTAGGTCAAGAAGTTACAACATTCCTTGCGCAAGGAGCAATAGAGGAAGTACCCATTCCCCATCAGGGTACAGGGTTCTACTCCCCCCATTTCCTTATTTCAAAGAAAACAGGGGGACACAGACCCATTTTAGACCTCAGAGGATTGAACAAATATTTTGTTCCGAGAGAAGTTCAAAATGGTCTCTCTAGGAACTCTGCTGTCATACCTTCAAAGTCAGGATTGGCTTTGTTCTCTAGATCTCAAGGATGCATATACTCATATTCTCATCCATCCAAATCACAGGAGATTCCTCTGATTCCTGTTTCAAGGAAAGCACTACCAATACAAGGTTCTTCCCTTTAGCCTGGCTTCTGCACCAAGAGTGTTCACAAAATGCATGGCTGTGGTAGCAGCATTTCTCCGCACTCTGGGAATATTTGTCTTCCCTTACTTAGACAACTGGCTCATTCGAGCCCCTACAGTGCCAGAAGCCAGCTCTGCTCTGTTTCGCACAATGCGAATCCTTCAGTATTTGGGACTGGTCATAAACCTCCAAAAATCCAATCTTGCTCCCACTCAGTCCCAGGAGCTCATTTGGATACCAGACAGACAAGGGCTTTCCTTTCCGCAGCCCCGCTGTCTTCGCATAGTACAACTAGCTTCCCAAGCAGTGCTCAAACCTTATCTCACTGCTCGGGAAATGCTACAATTGCTAGGCCACATAGCATCCACCGTGCATGTGGTTCCTTATGCTCGCCTCCATATGCGAGTAGCCCAGTGGACTTTATCCACTCAGTGGACACAGGCCTCATGCTGCCTGTCGGACAAAATAACAAACTCAAATCGTCTTATTTCATCCCTCCAATGGTGGCAATCACCCAGAAACCTTCTGGTGGGGTCTCCTTTCCAGCAACCCCTATCCCAAGCCACCCTAACAACAGATGCATCACAGGTGGGATGGGGAGCCCATCTGCACGATTTCTCTACCCAGGTTACCTGGACTCCACAGGAGGCCTGTCTTCCCATCAACCTCCTGGAGCTCAGAGCAATCTTCTTTGCTCTTCGAGTATTTCACGCCCAGCTCAGCTACAAGACAGTCCTAGTTCAAACAAACAATCAAGTAGCTATGTTCTGTGTGAACAAGCAGGGCGGAACAGGCTCTCTGTCGCTATGCAACGAAGCTTTGCGACCATGGGCCCTCACCAGAGAGCATCAGATTAATCTCCTTGCGGTGTATCTTTCAGGCATTCAAAACTCTTGGGCAGACAAACTCAGTTGAGTTTGGCTTCCACACGAATGGTCTCTCCATGCAGACCAGGTTGCCCAAATATTTCAGATTTGGGAAACCCCGGACATAGACCTCTTTGCAAGTCCACTGAATGCCAAACTTCCCCGGTTCTGTTCCAGAATTCCGAATCGATGTTGTCAGGCAAGGGACGCCTTCCTCCTCCACTGGAGTCAGGACTTCCTATATGCCTTCCCACCCATTCCCCTCATCCCCAAAACCCTATTAAAGCTTCAGAAAGACAGAGGTCATATGATCCTCCTAGCTCCATGTTGGCCACGGCAAACGTGGTACCCTCTGCTCCTACATCTCTCTCAAGCTCCGCCTCTGGAGTTGGGATCCGCTCCAGATCTTCTCTCCCAAGAGGACGGGGTTCTCTGGCATCCGAATCCCCAGTCTCTGCATCTCAGGACCTGGTTGCTGAAAGCCTAGAACTTCAGGATCTTAACCTTTCCCAACAGGCAAAGGATATCCTTCATGCTTCTAAGAAACCTTCCACAAGATGCTTGTATGCCTTTAAGTGGAAAAGGTTTACCATATGGTGCTTGCAGAAGGGTCTTAACTCTCTTGCGATACTCCAATATCGATTCCAGAGGTGGTGAGGGAGGAGTAGCCTAGTAGTTGGGGCAAGGTACTTCAGGCCGGAAGGTCGGGGGTTCAAATCCCACTAGAGGACAGCAACCTTGGGACGGAAGGACTGGGGTTTCTAGTCCCACAGATGCTCCTTGTGGTCTTGGGCAAGCCACTTAACCCTCCATTGTCCATGTTCCCTGTAAGTATTAGTGTATGTGTCTCATATCCCCGCGTGTTAAATGTATCCCCCAATTGTGTTGTGACCGCTTTGATTGAAGGATAAGGCGGTATACAAAAAAACTGTCTAAGGGGTATCTCCTTCATTTGTCAAATGCGGGTCTCAAGGCAAATTCAGTAAGAGTCCAAATTAGTGCTATTGCAGCTTCTTACAAGCCTCTAAGTGGACAACCTATTTCCTCTCATAGCGAGATTTATGAGAGGCCTTCTTTTAACAAAGCCCCCCATTAAGCCACCACCGGTGGCATGGGACTTAAATTTGGTGCTCGTTCAGCTCATGAAACCGCCCTTTGAACCATTAGCCACTACATCTTTGAAATTCCTTTCTTGGAAAGTCATCTTCCTCATTGCAATCACATCAGCACGTCGCATCAGTGAATTGCAAGTGTTAGTGGCTGATCCTCCTTATACAAAGTTCCACCATGATAAGGTAGTTCTTAGGACTCATCCACACTTCATGCCAAAGGTGGTTTCACCTTTCCATTTAAACCAAGCGGTTTACCTTCCTGTATTCTTTCCAAGGCATCATGCCTCCAGTGCAGAAAAGAACCTTTATACCTTGGACTGTAAAAGAGCTTTGGCCTTCTACTTGCAAAGGACACAGCAACATAGACAATCTTCTCAACTCTTTGTTGCTTTTGATCCTAGTCATTTGGGACTTCCAGTTTCCAAAAAAACCTCTAACTGGATTGCTCAGTGCATATCCTTTGCCTATGAGAGTGAGAGTAAGAACCTTCCTCTTGAAGGCCATGTCACAGCTCACAATGTGACAGCCATGGCAGCCTCAATGGCTCATCTTCACTCTGTCTTTCAATGATATCTGTCGAGCAGCTACTTGAGCTTCAGTACATACCTTCGCAGCCCACTTCTGCTTAGACAAGGACTCCCGCCGGGATGCCTTGTTTGGCCAGGCTGTTCTTCAGCACTTTTTTCAGACTTAATCAACTCCTACCCACCGTCCCTGGTAGGATGCCAGAGATCCATGGGGGGAAGTCTGGCCCTTACACAAGGCCTAACAACTTCCTGGGGCCATCTTCCTGGCATCTGCAGCTAGGGAGTCCCCATATGTGAAGACTGCATTCCTGCTTGTAACTGGAGATAGTGTAGTTACTCACCTGTAACAGGTGATCTCCGAGAACAGCAGGAATTTAGTTTTCACAACCCACCCACCTCCCCTAGGAGTTGTATCTCTTTCTCTTTCTTTTGTCTCAGCTATAAACTCAACTGGAGAGAAACAGTTGGAAAGGGGGGAAGGCAGCACGCAGGCGCTGTGGGATGCTCCCAAAAGCTTTCCTATTGGACGCTGGGGAGCTTTCCCGTGCAGGCTCCGTCGGTACCGACGATACCCATATGTGAAGACTAAATTCCTGCTGTTCCCGGAGATCACCTGTTACAGGTGAGTAACTACGCTTTGTGGTCTGAGACTAAGTGGAATTTCTCGGTTTTAATGTGTGGCATAAAACAAACTCACCCCATCGTAGCACATCACCCTGCTAACACCTTCCCAGTAAAAGCATGGTAGTGCAGCAGCCGGAACAGGGATCAAAGGGAAGATAAATGGTGCAAAGTATAGGCAGACCCAGAAGGAAAACATTTTCCACTCTGTCATAAACCTGGGACTGGGAAGGGTAACCTTTCAGTAGGACAGCAATCCTAAACATAGAAACATGATGACAGAAAAAGACCACATGGCCTATCTAGTCTGTCCTTCCATAACAACAACTACAACAGTCCACTTTTTACCTTTAGAGATCCTCTGTGTTGGTCCCATGCTTTTTTGAATTCAGTTACTGTCCTCATCTCTACCACCTCCACTGGGAGACTATTCCATGGATCCACTACTCTTTCCGTAAAGAAATATTTCCGCATATCACTCCTGAATCTATCTCCCTTCACCCTCATCCCATGTCCTCTCATAGCAGAACTTGCTTTCAATTGAAAGAGGCTCTCTCCCTGAACATTTATGCCACGGAGGTATTTAAACATCTCAGTCATATCACCTCTATCCCGCCTTTCCTCTAAGGTGTACATATTAAGATCCTTAAGTCTGTCCTCATATGCTTATAAGAGGAGGAGTGGTCTAGTGGTTAGGACAAGGTACTTCAGGCCGGAGGGCCGGGGGTTCAAGTCCCACCTGGGGACAGCAATCTCAGGCCGGAGGGACTGGGATTTCTAGTCCTATAGGCACTCCTTGTGGTCTTGGGCAAGCCACTTAACCCTCCATTGCCCATGTTCCCTGTAAGTATTAGCGTATGTGTCTCATATCCCCTCATGTTAAATGTATCCCCCAATTGACCGCTTTGACCCGGTGAAAAGCGGGATATAAATACAGCTAAATAAATAAATAAAATAAATAATGAAGCCCATTAATCATTTTAGTAGCCACCCTCTGCACCGACTCCATCCTGTTCATATCCTTTGGAAGGTGCGGTCTCCAGAATTGCACACCATACTCCAAATGAGGTCGCACCAAAGACTTATACAGAGGCATTATCACCTCCTTTTTTCTGCTAGCCATTCCTCTCCGTATGCACCCAAGCATCCTTCTAGCTTTTGCCGTCACCTTTTCTACCTGTTTAGCTACTTTAAGATCATCAGACACAACCACGCCTAGGTCCCGCTCTTCTTTAGTGGACAAAAGTACTTCACCTCCTATACTGTATTGCTCCCTTGATTGCTGCAGCCCAAATGCATGACCTTACATTTTTTAACATTAAATCCCAGCTGCCAAATTCTAGACCATTCTTCAAGCTTAGCTAGATCCCTCCTCATGTTATCTACACCTTCCTGGGTGTCTACTCTATTGCAGATTTTGGTATCTGCAAAGAGGCAAACCTTACCCGACAGCCCTTCCGCTATATCACTAACAAAGATGTTAAAAAGAATCGGACCAAGGACAGATCCCTGGGGCACACCCCTGGTAACATCCTTCTCCTCAGAGTGAGCTCCATTTACTTGTACTCTTTGTCGCCGCCCACCCAACCAATTTCTAACCCAAGCAGTAACTTTAGGGTCCATCCCTAGGGTGCTCAGTTTGTTTATAAGTCGCCTGTGAGGAACAGTATCAAAGGCTTTACTGAAATCTAAATACACCACATCTAGAGCTCTCCCTCGGTCCAACTCCCTGGTCACCCAGTCAAAGAAATCAATCAGATTTGTCTGACAAGACCTGCCTCTGGTGAATCCATACTGCCTCAGATCCTGTAATCCTGTAAAACACAAAGCAAAAGTAATGGTGGAAAACCTATGTAAATATAAGTGGATGTCCTTGAGTGGCCCAGTTAGTCCAGACCAGAATCCAATAGGAAATCTGTGGACTGCAGTCCGTACATGATCCCCAGCGAATCTGAGGAAACTTAAGCTCTTTTGCCTAGGTGAATGGGAAAAACTGTAACATCCTTTGTGCAAAGTTAGTAGGCACTTATCCTAAATGACTTATGGCTGTTTTTATTTCAACAGGTGTTTTTTCACCATATACAGAGTCGAGGAGTCTGACTTATGTAATCAAGACTCTTTAATACCTTGCACATTTTCTACTTTATCTAAAAGATGTACTTCACAAGGGTGTGAACTTTGGTAAGGCACTGATATTGGATTCTTAGTGACATTCCTGGTGCAGAGATGTAGATCAGAGAGTCAGTGGCATAAAAACAGATAGATGCCTTCTTCCTACACAGATGGCCACCTTCTCCTGCAGTTGAGCCCGCAGGTGCTGGTGCCCACTTGGCCTTAAGCAAAAGTGACCAAGCACAGCTAGGCAGGAAAAACTGGAGTCAAAGCAAGGTGAGTCCAAAAAAATATCAAGATGATATCTGGATAACTGGCGAAACAACAGTTTTTAAAAACAGAACTCCTAAGTAGGAGATGCAGGATGAAACGGTTTCAGCTCTGTTTATGATCAGTCTTTTGGCTCTCTGTCCTCTATCAATCTTCAGTTATCATTCTCAAGGGAGGAGCTATCTACATGCCCTTTGGGGCTTGTCAAATAGACAGTATCTTATATCGAAGGCTAGTTTCTTAGTGCATCTGGTCAGGAAAACCATAAATCGAATCGAAAAGGATGACAAGTTAGGAGCAGATTTCACAATGGCTTCTTAAACTTAGTCATATCATCTGTGAGATTATTGCATAAAACTGATTATCTTCAAGGGTTTTGTATCCCCATGGTTTACTTCAGAGCTTGGTTAATACTTAAAGAACAGAATACTAGCCATATTTCTGACTATTTTGTAAACCTCTCTGATGTTATACTAAGGGTGGTATATTAAGCACCATAATAAATATAAAGTTAATGACTAGGAAGGTCTTATGTCAAGCTGAAAGAAAGTGGCGCATGTTGCACCAGTCTTCTCAATGCCAGGCATATTTTCAGTTATTGAGAAATTATCTGTGTACAAGTAGGATTCATTCCATACTGAGTCTGCCAACATAACTTTTTTTTCTGTGGTGCAGGAGTTGACTGTGCCAAATAAGATTAGGAGAAGGGAGGCTGTCTCATTAGCTATATGACCTAAGCTGATATTGGCCTTTTAACAATGTAACAGATATGGGATACATTAAGCATACCCTCTAGGATGGAGGCTTTAGTGCTGTAGTGATTTGTCTGTAGTTTCTTTGTGTATGGTGTGTGTTTATTTATTTAACAAGTTTTGTATCCCGCTTTTTCCTTCAATCAATTAGATCAGTTACTGAAAAGAAATGAGAGGGGCCAGTGAAGAAGCAAACTATGTGTAGCTAATGACCTTAAAATGGGAAAACTGACCTGCATAAACTCTTATAATTTAATTAATTAGTCATTGGAGCCAGGGTTTGGTACCTGCCCTTTTAAAGTTTTCTACTGCTCAATGAGGGTTAAAGCAGACTCCTATGGATGTGAGTCGGACAGTTTTTTTGTATTGGTCCACCTGTAATCTGTTGCTTTTGAGTAAAATTGTAGAAGCAATTCTGTTTCTGTTGCAGTTCATTTATCTCAAGTTGTACATTATCGATCAATCAGAATCTAGGAAACTATGTAGTACGATGATACTGTTGTGTCCCCTTTTTGGATAAGTTGCACTAAATGTCGAATGGAAGGAGAGCTTTCCTGGTGGATTCAATGTATGTTACCTCGGTATTTGATAATAACCAAAGCACTACTGTATATTGTGATTTATTGAGAGAATTTAGTTATGGAGGAACTATGGTCAATTGGTTTTCCTAGTTTTTATATGACCTCTGACAGCAAGTGCGATGGAGTGGCCAGACATCTGATCAGTCTGCTTTTAAATCAGGTATACCCCAGGCTTCAGATCCTTGCCATATTTAATATTTATAAACAATGCTTGGGAGCTCTGCTTTTGGAGAAGGGCATTTTGGCTAGAATTTAAGTATGATCACCTATGAGTTCTCTTGAGGAGACGGCATCCTCCCTTAATTGCATAGTGAAAGTGGGTACGTGGTTGAAAGAATGTTGTCACTGAACTTATCCAAGATGTCTCATTAGCTTGTACTGATGATCTTGTATGGTAACTCATATCTTTACTTCTGTTGTGTTCTCAGCCAGTATATGCACATTTTTTTTGGGGGGGGGAGGGTTGCTCATTCTATCCCCTCTCCCAAACTCTGCCTATGATTGAGCTGTGAGTTAAACAAATTTTTTGGTAGCGAAAATAGGGATCAAGATTCGGGGGAAACTACATTCTTAAAATGTTGGCTAATAACATCTTGGAATCAGCCTTAATGCTTTTGAGATTCCGACAAGGTGATGCAAAAGCCACAAAATTGTCATCTTTCTTTCTTGTTGCAGTACTTCCCATCTCTCTCTGGATGAGACATCTGCTGAAAAAGACAATTTCATTGCATCAGATGGAAGCTTTATCAGGGCCATTTGGATCTTTCAAAAAAGCTTTTCATATGACTCGGGCCCTACACAAATTGAGTCCAGAAGTTTTGAATCTGTTGGCAAGATCTGATTGATGTGAGAAACCGCTTCAAGAAATTTACCTGGTTAGAAATTGGCAGGATTTTTGTGAAAAATCTTGGAAATGGAAGTGTCTCAATTGCGGTCTCAACTTTTTGAATTTGGTTGTAAGCCCTATCTATTAATATATCACAGGAAGCATACATATTGAACCCCAAATCTGCATTTTGTTGTGTGACTTCAGCCTATGTTGACCATTGCAAGGCTTGTTTTACTGTTGTATTCTGCTGCTGCTTCATTATTAACCCAATGATGTTGTCATTCATTACCAAAGAATTAGCACAATTTGTTTGATCTTGAAGCTTGGAGACGATTTTGATTTTGTCCAGTTGTCACAGTGGTGTGCTCTTGCTAGTGGCAGTGGCTGCAGTTCCTTTTTCCTTATTCAATTGGGTCAGTTGACACTAATGCACATCTTCATTTTGCTTAGCAATGATAATGGAGTTGCATTAGACTTTTGGACTGTTGCTTAGCTTGATGGCATTCAACATCATTTGGCCAGTTTTTCTTTAGGATTGGACTAGGTTTAGTGTCTGGACTGAGCTTGATCTCAGAGTTTTTTCTATAAGGCAAAGTGGCTGTAAAAGCATGAAGTATTTACTTGAAGACTGACAGTGGCTTTTGTATTTCATGCCGCTTTTCCTAAGCTCTTTCTTACTCCAACTTTGCATGCATTTTTATTTGTTTGTTAAGCACATTTTTAACCTGCACCATCCAAGCATATCCTTTTTTTTTTCTAGGCAGAGAGCAGCTAAAAACATGAAACAAAATCCATAAAACAAGACAAATGCAACAGAATTTTGACAATATAGGTATTTGTTTTTGTATCTATAAACACCTAAATGGGGCCATATGCATAGTTATCTCCAAGTTATAATACCCTGTTCAATGTAATTTCAGTTTGTTCAATGTAAACCGCACTGATGCAGAATAGTGCGGTATATAAGAGAATATAAATAAATAAATAAATGCTCCCTGAAAAAGGGAGGCTTTAAGCAGTTTTGAAAATGTAAGTTGAGAATGTACCCCTCCAACATTCTGTGTAAATAAATCCCAAAGATGGGGCACACTCACTGAAATGACTCTATAACAAATTATATTAAGGTGTATGTCACTCACTGAGGGGAATCTGAAGAAAAAATTGACTGGCAGACCAAAGAGCTTGAGTAGGTACACAATCCCTCACTAAGTCTACCAAATATTGCAGGGATCTGCTTTGAACTAGAAATAGTGAAGCCTAAACTTTAAATTTAATTCATTGCTGAATCAGCAGCCAGTGCAAACTAATCAAAGATAGTGTAATATGGTCTTCATGCCTGCAGCCAGTTAACAAACTGGCTGCAGCATTCTGCACAGTCTGCAATTTTTTCAGGGATGCATAAGGCAAACCAGAAATATTGCATTCAGATAATCCAGGGATGAAAGTACCAAACTAAGTATTACAGTACATGACTCTTCTATGAGGATTAAATATTTCAGCTTCCAAAGTGTCTAAAACGTACCCACATCTAGCTGGGCTACCAACTTAATGTGAGTCTTCAGTGAAAGTGCTGTTGGTTATTGCATCAAGTTGTAATCCCAGGTTTTTTTATCTCACTCTTAGAAAATTACCTTATATTCCCTTGTTGCCATAGATCCCAGTCTGAAGTTGTTTTTCCTGGATTTATGCAGAATCTGCATTTTTTAACATACTATCTTTATTCATTCAACTAAATTGGGATCAAGGAAAGATACTCGGCAATCAAATGTGATTCACAGTCTGGGCAGGACAGGGGGAAGCTTTCTAGCATTTGTATAAATTCTAAATGGTATCCCATCAATAGTTTAGTAAATTTGCCAGCGTTTGCTATCTGATAATTTGTTAAACTTTCCTAGCTATCTTTTATGACTGGGAGAGGCCAGTTTTAAAAATGACCAAAACCACTTTAATACAACCTTGTCAATCCCCACTCTTTTCACACAGTACACCAATATTTCATGACTCAAATTACGAAAAGCAGAGGTAATATCCAACAGGATTATTACATACTCCTTCCCATTATCCATACTCTATACAAGGAATCCAACAATGTTACCAGTAGGGTTTCAATGTTCTGGAAAAAATGTAAAATGTGTTTCTTCCAGAAAAACTTACTCCAGAACCTTACCTAAATTGGGAGATTATTGCTGCATATAATCTGCTGGGTCAGAAAGCAGTGTTTCCCCTTCTTTTAACACATGGCCCACTATGGTAGTCTTTAATGCAGTAGGTAAAAACCCCTGGTTCAGGAATGCATTTTCCTAACAGGGTGTCCTGTGCCCCAGTGTCACTGGAATGCAGTTGGGGGGGGGGGGGGCAAGCTCTGCCACTGGTTCATCCGAACTCCATGTGGCTGCAATTACTGGCCTTCCCCTCCTGTCTGCACCCAGAGATCCAATCTCCAGCAGGTAGACAGGAGTCATCTGTGTCACGAGCGCAGCACTCTTCTGCCTGTGGGGGATGGGATCCCCGTGGGCAGCCTGCTGCTTGCTGGAACACGGTTGCTGGTCGTCTCCTACCTCCTGCCTGCAGGCCGAAGTAGGGGAAGCCCCAATCGCAGCAGCAGTCTTTGGGTGGGCCCAGGGCCTCCCCTTTGCAGCGCCCATGCTGTGCCCATCTCACAAGAGCCAGGGCCCTTTGGCGTGGCCCTTAGGCGGGGGACCAAAGGCGCCCTTGCGCAACCTGTCAACCCAACTCTGACAGATCACCGGAGGAACGCCTAGGAGCTGAGCAGGTACAAACACTCCTCCACATCTTGCCTCCTGACCCCAACCAGCTCCCACATGAAATAAGCACCCATCACTGCTATCCACAGCCTAATGTCTCCATTACTGCCCCACCACCCACAATTACCTCTGCCTTAGAACTTGCTACCCATTGCTGCCTTAGAACTGGCTAACCATTGCTGCCTTAGAACTGGCTAACCATTGCTGCCTTAGAACTGGCTAACCATTGCCGGCATAGTACTTGCTACCCGTTACTTGCATTGATCTTTGCTACCCATTGCTGATATTTGATATTGCTGATATTTTAACCTATATTGCATAGGTGTAATCCCCACTTGTAACCTATCGTATACTGCATTGTGCTTTGAATCCTTAGCCACCTCATTGCCTGCTTGCTTTCTTGTAAGATAACATTTGCTGCATAGCCCCCGGACTTAGAATTCTTAACCACCCTATTGCTGTATACCCCCCCACTACTCCCCCCCCCCCATGGTCCCACATCACATTGTCCTTTTCTTCCTCATTCTCCCCAACTGTCTCCCCTCCTACCAGCACCCTCACTCCTCTCCCCCCTACTCTCCCGCTACCTTCCTCACTTCTCCCTCCATTCTGTTTTCTAGCCTAGCATCTGCTCTTGAGCTTCATCACACACTCCCCCTCATTCAAACAGCCCCTCTCCTTGAGGCAACCCCACCCTCGCTTCCGCCGTACTGCCTCCGCTTTACCCCGCTCTCTACTACTCCTTCTCCTTCTCTCATCAGGTAACATCAACCCCAACCCTGGCCCCCCTCATTTTCTTTCTCACTCTAAGAAGAGTTCCTCACGTACCTTATCTAATCTCATCCATATCCATATCCCTCTCCTCTCCCCTTCCTCCCTCACTCATGCTCCAATCACTCTCCCAGAGATATCAACCCTATCCCTAACCCCTTTAGAGATTCGTCTCACTCTAAAAAGAAATCCCCACGTAGCCTATCTGATACCACTAATATCACCCTTCATTCACCCCCCACTTCCTCTCCCTCATGTCCCTCTTGGAGGGCACATGCATCCAGAGATTCCCACCCATACCCTGGCCCCTCTAAATCTCTGTACTGCTCTGGAAATAGATCCCTACGTAACAGCCCCCCTCGACCACTGTCTTACCCTGAAAAGAGATCCTTACGTAACTCGTCCAACCTTATCCATATCCCTCTTCTTTCCCCCTCCGCTCTCCCATTCTCATATGCCCTATGGAATGCATGCTCAGTCTCCAACAAACTTCCTTTCATTCACAATCTCTTCATCTCTAATGCGCTACACCTTCTTGCCCTAACTGAGACCTGGCTCCACCCTGACGATACCGCATCCATCGCTGCTCTCTGCCACGGGGGCTACCAGTTCTCCCATACACCTCAACCTATTGGTCGCGGTGGTGGTGTTGGGCTGCTACTTTCTCCCTCCTGCCAATTCCAACCCCTCCTGTTGCCTCAGTCACACTCCTCCCTCTCTTTCGAAGTCCTCTCCATTCGCCTCTCCATACCACTTCCCCTCCGAGTAGCTGTTATATATTGCCCTCCCGACAAATCCAAATCGACCTTCCTCACCGATTTCGACTCCTGGCTCTCCGCCTTCTTAGATCCCTCTTCCCCCACTCTTATTCTTGGCAATTTTAACATTCACGTCGATAACCCCTCCGATCCCCATGCTTTAAAGTTCCTCACCCTCACCTCCTCGTTTGACCTCCAACTTTGCTCCACTGTCCCCATCCACCTACACGGCCACTGCCTTGACCTAATAATCTTCTCTAATTCCTCTCCCTCAAACTTCCACAACTCAATCCTCCTCTCATCTGACCATCACCTTTTAACCTTTAATCTTCAGCTTCTGCTGTCCCAACCTCGCCCCATCTCCTCCGACCTATTTAGAAACCTCTATAACATTGATCCCTTAACCCTCTCCTCCACCATTTCTCCATCTCTTTCCCTCATTATGTCTTCCAAGTCCGTCGGCGGGCAGTTTTCTCTTATAATCTTGCACTATCCTCAGCTCTCGACACTCTTGCCCCACCCTCCCCACGTCCTGTCAGACGATCTGCTCCCCAGCCCTGGCTTTCATCCACAACCCACTATCTACGCACCTGTGCCTGTTCTGCTGAACCTGCTTGGTCCAAATCCCGCTCCTCGGAAGACCTTCTACACTTCAAATTCATGCTTAGCTCCTTCCAATCAGCATAGCACTTGCCAAACAAGAATACTACATCCATCTGACCAACTCCCTTGCCTCTGACCCTCGCCGCCTCTTTAATACCCTCCACTCTCTCCTCAAGGTGCCCCCTGTCCCACCCTCCCTTTCTGCCCAAACCCTAGCTGACTACTTCCATGACAAAATCCACAAGATGACCCTCCAATTCTCCCCTCCCACCCATACTTATTTATTTTATTTATTTATTTAACTGCATTTATATACCGCTTTTCACCGGGTCAAAGCAGTGTAACATAAAAGGGGGGGGGGACAGAAATCAGTGAGGGGGGAGCCTTCACCAGGGGGCCAACATTGATGATTCAAACAGGTGGAGAAGTCTTAGGGAATAGACATGGGTCTCTTAGAGGGTAGATTGGGATTTCGGTTGCGGGGTTGTGAGATGTCAGTGGAGGTTGCCTGGATCTGGTCCAAGATATTCCAGGAAGAGGATGGTTTTTAGTTGTCTTCGGAACGCAGTTGGATCAGCGGTGTTTCTGATTTGGCTTGGTAGTGAGTTCCAGAGGGAGGGTGCATATAGTTCGAAGGCTCTGTTGCAGGTCCGTTGGTTATATTTTGTTCGCTGATAGGGGATGGTGAGGGTGGTGTTGGTGGTTTGTCGGGTCGTTGTGGGTGGACTGGGGTAGTAGGGAGCGGAGATGGGAGGTCTGTGGTTGATGGAGGGCTTTGTGTATAAGCAAGGCAGCTTTGTATTTGATCCTTGCTTGAAGTGGTAGTATGTGTAGTTCTTTTAGTACTGGGGTGATGTGGTCGTGTTTTTTTGCTTTCTGGATGATCCTTGCGGTGGTGCTCAGGGCAGTCCGTAGAGGGTTGATGTGGGTTGCAGGGAGTCCATAGATTATGTTGCAGTAGTCCAGGTGTGGGAGTGTCATGACCTGCATGACAGTTCTGAAGTCTTGTGGATCTATGAGTGGTCTGAGCCGTTGTATTGTTTTTGCTTTGTGGAATATTGTCCTTGCAGTCTTTTTTTTATCTGTGGGGTAAATGTGAGAGCTTGGTCTATAGTGATCCCCAGATACTTTATTTGGGGTTGAATCTTTATTTGGGTGGTTCCTAGTGTGATGTGAGATGGTGGGGTGAAATCTGGGTCCTTTGTTACTATAAGGGCTTCAGTTTTCTTGATGTTGATGGTCAGATTGTTTCTTTGTAGCCAGTCGGAGATCTCAGTGAAGCAGTCTGATAGTTGTTTATATGTCGGGTTGGTGGTTGTGATTGGGGCGTAGAGCATTATGTCATCTGCGTATATATGGAAGTTGATGTTGTGGTCCTGTATGATCGAGCAGAGTGGTTGCAGATAGACATTGAAGAGCATGGCGGACAGTGTGGAGCCTTGTGGCACACCTTGATGTTGTTGGAAGGGGGGGGGAGGTTGCAGTGTTTGTGCGGATCAGTTGTTGTCTGTCTGTTAGATAGGAGCGGAACCATTGCAGAACGGTGTCTTTGATTCCTATATCCTGGAGTCTTTGTAGGAGAGTGTTGTGGGAAATGGTGTCGAAGACCGTGGATATGTCTAGAAAGAGCATGATGTACCCCGAGTGTTTGGCCTGTGTGCCTTTGGTGAGGGTGTTCAGTAGTGTTGCCATGAGGGTTTCAACTCCATGGTGTGGGCGAAATCCGTGTTGTTGCGAGTCCAGTATTTTGTTGGTGTCCAGGTGGTCTTGGAGTTGCTGTTGAATGATCTTCTCTATAATTTTGGTGGTGAATGGGAGGCTTGCTATTGGTCTGTAGGAGGCTGGATCGAGTGGGTCCAGGTTGGGTTTTTTCAGGGTTGGACAAATGATAGAGGTCTTAAGGGCGTCTGGAATGTGTCCTTGCTTGAGGGATTCGTTGATGATGTGGGTTAGGGGTGTGCTTAAGTCTTCTTTTGATTTCTTTATCCACTCAGCAGGGCAGGGGTCTAGTCTAGTGGAGAGGTGGTGGTATTTAGTCGGGAGATAGTGGATTCTACTTGTTCAGTTGTGATTGTTTCAAATGTGCTCCAATCCGTGGCTTTGGTGGTGTATTCCTCTGCTACCTTCTCCTCCTTCCCTATGATCTCCAAAGAGGAAGCCACACTTCTTCTTTCCTCCTCCAAACCCACCACCTGTTCCTCTGACCCCATTCCCACCCGTCTCCTTCACCCCATCTCCCCCACCGTTGTCCCCTCCATCTCTCATATTCTCAACCTCTCACTCTCCACTGCAACTGTCCCCACAGACTTCAAACATGCTGTTGTCACACCCCTCCTCAAGAAACCCTCACTCAATTCCACCTGTCCTTATAACTATCGACCCATCTCCCTCCTTCCCTTCATATCTAAGCTACTAGAACGAGCTGTCCACCACTGCTGCCTCGACTTCCTTACCTCCCAGGCCCTCCTGGACCCACTACAATCTGGCTAACGGCACTTACAAAAGTCTCCAATGACTTGTTCCTGGCTAAATCTAAGGGCCTCTACTCCATCCTCATCCTTCTTGACCTCTCCACTGCCTTTGACACCATTGACCACAATCTTCTCCTCACCACCCTCTCTTCGCTTGGTTTCAAGGGCTCCGTACTTTCCTGGTTCTCCTCCTACCTCTCCCATTGCTCATTCAGTGCATTTTCTGACAGCTCCTCCTCCTCTCCTACCCCGCTCTATGTTGGTGTACCCCAGGGGTCTGTATTGGGCCCCCTCCTTTTCTCTCTCTGTACCCAAGCCCTTGTTGTGCTTATCTCCTCCCATGGCTTTCAGTACCATCTCTATGCTGATGATTCCCAAATCTACCTCTCTACACCTCATATCTCTCCAGCAATCCAGTCCAAGATCTCTGCCTGCCTTTCTGACATCGCTGCTTGGATGTCTCATTGCCAATTGAAATTAAACATGGCCAAGACTGAACTCCTTGTCTTTCCCCCCAACTCCTCCCCTCCCCCCCCCCTTCTCAGTCTCCGTGGATGGATCCACTAACCTTCCTGTTCCCTCGGCCCGCAATCTGTGGGTTATATTTGACACCTCCCTCTCCTTCTCCGCAGATATCCAGCTTGTAGCTAAGACCTGCCGCTTCTTTCTCTACAACATCAGCAAGATCCGCCCTTTCCTTTCTGAACACACTACCAAAACGCATGTCCACTCCTTGATCTCCTTTTGCCTCGACTACTGCAACCTAGTCCTTGCTGGTCTCCCCATGAGCCATCTCCTTCCCCTTCAATCTATACAAAATTACGCGGCTCGACTAATCTTCCACCAACCCCGCCATGCCCACATTACTCCTCTTCTCAAGTCACTTCACTGGCTCCCAATCTAATTCTGCATCCAATTTAAACTTCTCCTACTGACCTATAAATGCATCCACTCTACGGCCCCTCAGTACCTCTCATCTCTTATCTCTCCCTACGTCCCCTCTCGGGAGCTTCGATCTGCTGGCAAATTACTGTTATCTAGGCCTTTCACTCGCACCGCTAACTCCCGACTTCGCTCCTTTCACCTTGCTGCACCTTCTGCCTGGAACAGCCTACCTGTGTCTATACGCCAGGCACTCTCCCTGGCCCTCTTCAAAACCAGGCTGAAGACCCACCTCTTTACTGTTGCATTCAGATCCTAAATTCTATCCTCATCTTAACCTTACTTCTATCCTCATCTTAACCTAACCCTGTCAATTTTCATGACCAAATTGTAAAGACCATACTGTGCCTTGCACCTTTTTGACTAATACCCTGTATTATTGTGCCTAGATTGTAAGTTCTGATGAGCAAGACTCTGACAAGCAGGGACTGTCTCTTGTATGTTTGACTGTACAGCGCTGCGTGCGTGGCGCTATATAAGTGCTAAATAGTAGTAGTAGGCTCTAAATAGGAAATGAGCTCAGGCTTCTTCCTGCTTCTATACTACTGTTTATCTCAGTCTTATGATGTGATGCCACCCAACTGGGCCATTTCTAAGACATTTGGGACTTATTAGGCCTTGTAGAAAGATTCTACTGTGTATTTTTTAAAATCAAATTTGGTAAAGTAACGTAAGTTCCCTGTCCCAGTCAATGTCTGCCTGTTTGCGGATTCTGCTTCTGCCTGTTGTTTGTATTTTGTTTCAGTGCCAGGTACTTCTCTTGCTTTCTCCTCTGTTTAACACATGGTGTCTAATCCCATTCTTCGGTACGCATGTGCTTCAAGTCCTGGCAGCTTCCGAGTACTGATAGGAAAGGGAACTAACGGAGTTGAAGATCTGCACATCTCCAGTCCCTGGTTTTATCCTCGAGTGGACCTGGCTATGACACTGCAATGGGGTAAACTGAAAGGCAATGTTGGGAAATACTTTTTCACTGAAAGAGTGGTGGATACTTGGATTGCCTTCCCGATGGAAGTGGTGGGGGCAAATACAGTGACAGAATTCAAAATAGCATGGGACAGACACAGTGGATCCCTTTATAGCAACAGGATAAAATCAAAATAAACATAACTATCTCTTATATCTCAACAAATAAGGGTGACCTACATGGAGCGGTGGGTACACCCCTAAACAAAGGCATGGGGAGGGGTGACCCGCACGGAGCGACAGGTGCGCCTACTCTTGCCACCTTGCTGGGCAGACTGGATTGACCATGCTGGTCTTTGTCTGCCATCATATACTATGTTACTTTAAGTTACTATTTACTAACTGTACTCACTAATGATATTATCATATGTATGCTGCAGAGCCCATGCTATGCAATGATGAAAAAAAGCTCTCCAAGCTTTTATTGTCTTATAAGCCAACCCCTGTAATCTTGCTCTTTGTCCCTCTAGGATTTCAACAAATATGTGCTCTGGTCAAGAGGCTATCAAATTTAGGGAGTCATTAACCAACCAGGGGCACGCTAATACGGCTAATGTGCATTATTTGACACAGGGCCCATTGCAGTGTGCTGTTAGTAAATGGCACTGTAAACCAGATTACCCCTCTAGGATTCAACAAATATTTGCTCTGGCCCAGAGGTTAAGATCAAAACTCTAGTGGATAGTTATAATAGACAATAAAAACTTGGAAACCCTTTTTCAAAATTTTACAAAACCTATTGCATGTAATAGATTCAAGATCATTTACAGTTAAGAATCCAGTAGCCATGTCTTTCTAATGTTAGAATATAAATCAGCCCAAAAAATAATTCAATTTATGACAGGTTAGAAATAAGATACATTTAGGTACAGTAGGTATTAAATTCAGCTTAAACTACTCCTGAAAAAAGGTGTGTTTAAACCAATCTGTAATCGACCAAAATTGGTTTGATATCCCCAGTCCCAATTCCTACAGAATTCATCATGTACCCGTCCTAACCTACCCAGTGATGTGTGGGTTTGCAAGGTTCAAATATCATGCCTTCGCCTTGCAATCTTGAGCAAGTCACTTAATCTTTTGTCGCCTCTGAATCAAACTGACATTGTAAGTCCTTTGGGGACAGGAAAACTACTACTGTACCTGAAGATCATTCACCTTGAGTTATCACTGAAAACCATAAGCTAAATCTGAAATCCCTTCCTTCCCCCTTATCTCCCTATCCTTACAGATTCAAGCAGTCTAATACACAAGCTTAGAACACTAGGATATATGCTAGCCACCATGACAATATCAACCCCTCCCTGTATCATCTCCAATACCAATAACCATTTGAACTAACACTCCTCCCTTGACATGCACCTTCTAGTCACATTAATGAAAAAGATCCACACTACCACTCCCCTGGGCCAGTACCCACTCCCCCTCCAAATATAATGGCAAACCAACAAAATAATAATTTTCCCTAGAACAGGAGTTCGCAACCCAGTCCCTAGGAAACACCTAGTCAGCCTGGTTTTCAGGATACCCACAATAAATATGCATGAGAGAGGTTTGCTTACAATGAAGGCAGTGCATTCAGATTTCTCTCATGCATATTCATTGTGGGTATCCTGAAAACCTGACTGGCTAGGTGTGTCCTGAGGACTGGGTTGAGAACCCCTGCCCTAGATGCATCTTATCATAGAAAATGAACCTTAGAGAGTATATCCCACAATAATATCACTACCACCTTAACAGATAACTCAAAGAAAAAAGAAAATTTTGGCGGAACTACTGCCATGAAAACTTACGTCTTCTCGAAGCAGAATGTTCCTTTTAATTAAGAATTTGAAAAAGGTATAGAAACCCTAAATATACCCAAAAGGATATCATAAACCCATAGGGTACAAACAAATGTGAAAGTGAGTTAATAAAAAACCTTGCCCGCACTCCATATTATAGCAGCTTATAGCAACCACTGGCACTTAGCTCTAGTCCTGGCTCCGATATAACATCGAAAATTTCCAAAGTCATGGAGAATGCGTCCGCAGGTAAAGATAATTATCCGCAACAATCATGAATCATAAATCGAAATGTTGTTGACCCAACGTTGCGTTTCAGGCTTATGTGCTTCCCAGCCCTTCTTCAAAACCGATGCATCTTAGGCACACAAAAGGTCATGCCGCTTTTGTTACATCTTTTTGGTACTGCTTTAGCAGCATGCCTCACTCACCACAAAATTTAAAGGTATGTTTAGATTCATGTCTGACTTCTATAGGTTCTTTTCTTTTTTTACAATTAAAAGACCTTTGTTACAATATCAGAACCTGGGTCCATATTGAATTTATTTATGTAACAGTACTTATATATCATCTTTTCCTTAAATCCAAGGTGGTTTACATTGAACTCAATTGTACAAGCTAGTGGTTTACATTAAAACTCCACTTTGAAAGCAACTATTTACATTGTAACAAAGTGTGTTAAGCTCTGTAACTTGTAATTAGACTATAACAGAGTATTTTCATAATGCTTTACATAACCTCAAACTGTAAACAAGTTACTTATGTTGCATGGTCGCTGCCATTGATCCATAGTTATTGTCCAGCTGGTGTGAATGGATATATAGGTTATTTTGTGTGAGATTGCCAAAATGTTCAATGAATAGGAATGTCTTCAGCAGTTTCCTGAATTCTTTAGTGTCCTTAGTGCATCTGATATTGTTTGGAAGGGAGTTCCATAGGTTTGACGCTTATAGTGAAAAATCTCTGTTTGAAGTGCATTGTTTGGCTTTGGAGAAATCCTTAGGCATGGTTAGCATGTTTCTGTTTGTTCTTGACGGGCAGATTTCTGGGTATATTTTTATTAGGTCTTGGAGTGATTCAGCTGATTCATTCTGGAGTATTTTGAATATGTTGATAATAGCTTTGTATTTTGCATGACTCTTGATTGGGAACCAGTGCAGTTGTGCAAGGATTGGTGTTGTGTTTGCATTTGTTTGTTCAAGCAGCAGTGTTTTGTACCATCTGAAGAGGATGGATTGTTGCTGGCAGGCCTTGGTAGATTGAGTTTCAAAAGTCCATTTCTGGTGTGATGATGGCCTGTAGGACTGTTCTGAAATCATTGTAACTTAGTAGGGGCTTTAGTTTCCAGATGATTCTCAACTTTTGGTAAGCGCTCTGTGTTGTCCTTCTGATATGAGCTTGTAAGTTTAAATTTTGATTGGGGATGACCCCTAAGTATGTAATTTCATTTTTGACAGCAATGTATCCATTCTTTGTATCTATTGTGGAGGGGTGGGTGAAGGTTTTGTTTCTTGTTGTTGTGAGTGCTTCCATTTTGCTGTAATTTAGGTTGAGATTGTGGGAATTTAGTCAATCAGATATTTTCAGTGAGGCATTCAGTTATAGCTGTGTAGTCCAAGGTTTTGACATCAAATGTACACAGTCCCTTGGTGCATTAGATGGCCATTTGTTTTGATTTCTGCTATCTACATTTTATGTCTGGGTGCTTTATTCTCCGTGGATGAGAGGACAATGTTCTTAATCATGGGTGCATCATTTCTACTATACTACTGATCATTTGTATAGCGCTACAAGGTGTATGTAGTGCTGAATAGAGACATGTAAGAGATGGTCCCAGCTCATCAGAGCTTACAATCCAGTCAAGGCAGAATACGCAACCGCTGGGGACTAGGATATATCAAGGGGAATGGTAAGGAGACACATAGTTGGAGAGCAAAAGACCACGTGAATCAGGATCCAAAAGCATCCTCAAAAAGGTTATTTTTTTAGCCTAGATTTGAAACGTGCTAGAGATGAAGTACTGACTCAAGTAGTTTGCTCCAGGCATAAAGAGCAGCATGGTGGAAAGACTGAAGTCTGGCGTTGGCAGTGGAAGAGGAGGACACAGATAGAAGAGATCTGCCAGAAGAGTGGAGTTCCCAGGGAGTAGAGTAGGAAGAGAGAAAAAGGATAGTTAGTGAGGAGCAGTAGAATGAATGCACTTACAGATTAGTAGGGGAAGTTTAACTGGATACAGAAATAGATAGGAAGCCAGTGAAGCGACTTGAAAAGAGGTGTGTGTTGAGCATAGTGAGACTGATGGAAGATTAACCACACAGCTGAATTTTGAATAGGCTGAAGGGTAGAGAGATAATTCAGAGGGAGACCAACAAGGAGGAAGTTGCAGTAATCTAGACGGGAAATGACTAAAGAGTGGATAAGTGTCTTAGTAGTGTGTTCAGAAAGGAAGAGGCAAATTTTGCTGAAGTTGCAGAAAAAGAAACGACAGGTTTGAGCTATGGATGTGTGGAGAAAGAATAGGAGGAGTCAAAGATAACCCGAGATTGCGAGCCAAGGAAACAGGGAGGAGGGGAGCATTATCCACAGAAATAGAGAAAGGGGGGAGGTGTGTTTAGGGGAAAAGATAATAAGCTCAGTTTTTGGCCATGTTCAATTTCAGATGGTGGGACATCCAGGCAGCAATGTCAGGCAGGCAGAGATACGGGCCTAGAGTCTCAAAGAGATTTCAGGTGTAGAGGTAGATCTGAGTGTCATTAGCGTAAAAATGGTACTGATAACCCTGGGAGATGTATGCACCAAGGGACTGTGTACAGAGAAAAAAGGAGTGGTCCCAAGACAGACCAACTGAGAGCTGGATAGCAGTAGAGGTGGATACAGCAGAACAAACAAAGTGTGGTAGGAGAGATAAGAACAGAACCTGGATAGAACTTAGCTTTTAAAACTAAGGGATGACAAGATATCGAGGAGAAGGTGGTGGTCAACAGTGTCAAAAGCAACAGAAAAGAAGGATGAGGATAAAGTGAAGGCCCTTGGATTTGGTTAGGAACAAGGATACGTCTAGGAGAATAGTAAGGAGATACGTAGTTGAAGAGCAGAAGACCACCCAAAAGCAACCTCAAAGAGGTGTGTTTTTAGCTTGGATTTGAAAAGGGCCATTTCAGTAGAATGTAAAGGATGAAAGTCAGATTACAATGGATCCAGAAGGGCTTGAGAGGAGAAAAACAAGACAACAGCTGTGAACTGCATGTTCAAGTAGTTTAGAAATGAAGGGGAGGCGAGAGTTGTGTTGATAATTGGGACAGGCAGGGTCTAGTGAGGGTTTCTTGAGAAGAGGTGTAACCACAGCATGCTTGAAGGCTGTAGGAACAGTTGGAGTGGAAAGTGATAGGTTGAGGATATGATGGATGGAAGTGATGGCAGTGGAGGAGATGGCTCTTAAGAGGCGGGGGGAGGGGGGGTGGAAGAGGGCCTTGAGATGATTTCATGGGGAATTAGAGTGTAATCTTGTGGACTTTAATCATGGAAATAGTCAGTCAGCCAAAGCCTGGGCAGAAAGGGAAGGAGGGGTCAGAAGTGGAGGCACCTTGAGGAGAGAGTTGATAATTGTAAAGAAGCCACGAGAGTCAGAAGCAAGACAGTTAGTCGGGTAGACATAGTAGTCTTGTTTGGTAAGCGCTATGGCTGACTGGAAAGAGGCTAGCATGAACTTGAAGTTTAGAAAGTCGTCAGGGGTGTGGGATTTGAGCCAAATGTGCTCAGCTGAACTGGCACAGGAATGTACGTAGCGGGTTGTCGAGGACAGCTAGGGCTAAAGTACACTACGCCTCACAGGAGGTGGCATGGAAGGAACAAGAGCATCCAGAGCACTGTATGGAAAACCTTGGGGGTCTAGGGGAAGTGCAGCATAAAATGCACTAGCTGTGGATAGTGAATTGCTGTGCTTCTCTTAGGGGATGAGATTATAGTTTTCTCCCCAAGTCTTGCTGGGTACCTTCATAAGGTGACCCTACTGTACAGAATCTATACTGAATCTCAGCAAGACGACACTACAATTGAAGTATGGTTTGAGCAAAAAAGAAAAATACATACAGGCCACATGTCGCCTAGGATAAAAAGGTGTCCACTCGTAGCTTATGCAGTAGGGCTAACGATGGTGGTTATGATAGTGCAAGCACTGCAGATGGGAATAACAACCCTGCCACAGAGCAAGGCCATGGTGAGCATGTTCATGGACCCACTGTGGCAGGAAATAAACCACAGAAATTAATGAAGAAATTATGAGGATTAACTACAGTTAAGTGTACTTCTGCAGATAAGGAGGAGATAATGTCCTGCTACTTTTATGCTACAAGCCCTATATTTAAATCTAGAGGGTATACAAAGAGAATCTGCCAAAAACTCTAAGAGGAAAATTGCCACAAGAAAAACTGCAAAAAGCAACAGATGCAAATTTAAGATCTTTAATTTTGCAGATGAAAGCAAAGAAGTACGTGAATGATAACATCTTGAAACAACTAAGGGCTTTGGTGGAAAAAGAAATACAGGGAGGAGAAGAAGACCTGGGTGAGAGTACCAGAAGAAAGGAATACACAGAAACCGAAAGAGCAGTTTAGGGGGAGAAGGAGTTTGTTTGACCTGTCCTATAGTCACCTCTCTCCTGTAGTTCCAGATCTCCAATCAACTGAAGAGGAGGAAGAAAGGAAGAGACCCAGAGGTTGAGGAATTCAAGATCAAACTCCTAGTCTACATGGAAAAAAGATGAATATGCTGGGTTTCAAGCAAGGGAAAGATTGCTCAAGTTACTTTTAACCTTAGGTGTTGAATTTATGTTCCTATTCGTCTCTCCAGGCCAGTCCAGGAAAGGTAGGGTTGTCATCCCCCTCCAGCAGCTGAGGACTCAAAACACACAGTCTTGCTGACACCCTATCTAGCTCCCCCTGGTGCCAGAGAGTCTTTCAGTCCTCAGCAGCTGGATAGGACCGTTTTTTGTTTTCTCAGGCTCCATACTAAAACTTAAAAGATAAAGGAAAGTATAGATTAGGAGATTAGTGTGGGAAAGGATCTTCTGGCTTGTCCTAGCAGGGCTGTAAGTCCGGAGCAGTTTTTTGTCAAATTCCCATAGCCTCGGAGGAGAGAAGGCAGAGTCTGCCTCGCATAAGTCAGAGCCTCCGTGGTCTGCCTGAAAGGAAGTGTCTGGGAGCCCCAGTAGCACTTTCCTCATCCTCTGGAGGGGGCTGATCGCTGACCACAGGCTGCAGGAGACAGTCGATCAGCTGATGGCCGGCGTATAGGAGGTAAGAGGACTTTGGTATTGTGTGATCGGGCGGCAGCTGCATCAGAGTCGGCAACAGTGAAGTTTGTTGGAGGCGCATACTGCCAGTTGCGACTGCATGCGTTCAGTGCAGGGGTATCCATGGACTTTCGGCGCCGGGGCTCTGTAGATCTTGCATTCGTCGGGGCAGCATTCTAGAGCGGCGGTTTTCAGCAATGGAGAAGGATTCAGCGTCGGGTGAGCTTTCTGGTCGGCCTCAGGAAAAGGCGGGAATAGTGGCCATTTTAGGGGAAAAAACAATTTCTCCCGCACTCGTGGAGAAGCCGGTCAAAAAGAAAGCTAAGGCAAAGAAACCTTTCTTACCTACAGTTTCTGGGGTTCAGGTTCAGTCTCCTTTGTTGGGGCTGCAAGAAGGATTTGAGACCTTATTTTCGGCTGATTTTATTCTCTCTATGCATAAGGCTTATTGCCTGAAGAGAGAGCAGGCACAAGACAAGGCTTGTTCCGTTGTGGGGCACGGTTCTCAAAAAGCGGATCTTTGTGGGGGAGAGGACCTGGGAGAGGGTCCTTCTCATAGTCACCGGGAATTGGAGACGGACTTCGATGTCTGGGGTCAGCAGACCTCGGGACCTTGGAGGTCAGAGGACGGAGAGTTTTTGTCCGATTCAGGCTTTGATCTGTGGGCAGGGGAGTTGGAGGAAGGAGAGATTGCCCCAGACGACGATCCAAACTTGTTCCGAGTGTTTCGTAGGGAGGAGTTGGGAGCTCTCATTGCTCATTCCCTATCGGCTTTGAATTTGAACCTTCCGGTGGTGCAAGAGGAACCGCTGGAAGATCCATTGCTCCAGGGCTTCAAGTCAGAGCAGAAGTGCTTTCCAGTCCATAGAGTTATCAAGAAGATGGTGGAATCGGAGTGTGGGTGCCCAGAGGCTTCTCTGAGGGGTAGCCAGCCCATTGGCCGTTTGTACCCGATTCCAAAAGAGGAGAAAGAATTGCTGCGAATGCCGAAGGTGGATGCCTTAGTTTCGGCCGTGACGAAGAAGACTACAATTCCAGTGGAGGGGGAAGCGGCCCTTAAAGATCTCTCAGGACTGTAAATTGGAGTCTATTCTCAAGCAGGCGTTTGATTCTAGTGCTCTGGCGCTGCAGGCATCGATTTGTGGGGCGTATGTTTCTAGGGCCTCCGTTTGTTGGCTCCAAGGAGAGGTTGCTCCTGCAGACGAGGGCTCTTCCTCTGAGGGGGCTAAATTGGAATAGGCAGCGGCGTATTTAGCAGATGCCTTTTATGATCTACTGAGAATCGCGGCTAAGACAATGGCATCGCTTACTGCGGCGAGACGATTTCTCTGGCTGAGAAATTGGGCCGCAGACGTGTCCTCAAAGGCTCGCCTTAGTAAATTCCCTTATAAGGGCAGGCTGCTTTTTGGGAAGGCTTTGGAAAAGATTGTTAAGGATTTGGGAGATTCAAAGGGCAGCAGGCTTCCTGAGGACAGTCCAAAGGGACAGATACCAGGAGGACTACAGAGAGGTCAAGGGAGAGTTTTTTTTCGCAGGTTTCGGGCGGCAAGGTATGCTCCTTATCAGAGAGGGTGCATTGTGGCCAGAGGGCAGTCCTTTCGGGGAGCCCGTGGATTTGGCAGGGGTTATCTCCCTCCCCAGCAAAGTCAGTCCAAAAAGCCACAATGAAGTCATGAATGCCCAGGCGGAAGTTCCGGTTGGGGGACATTTGCAGGAGTTCTGTTCCACCTGGGCTGCCATCACAATGGACCAGTGGGTACTGGAGATCATCTGTGAGGGGTATACATTGGAATTCAACCAGCCGCTAGCAAATTCTTTTGTGGTGTCCCCTTGCAAGGCGTGCGTAAAGTTGTAAGCAGTGAACAGC
The DNA here is from genome assembly GCA_033557465.1 of Ichthyophis bannanicus. Taxonomy (NCBI): domain Eukaryota; kingdom Metazoa; phylum Chordata; class Amphibia; order Gymnophiona; family Ichthyophiidae; genus Ichthyophis; species Ichthyophis bannanicus. Next base: position 1,336,899,765 of record CM066032.1, on the reverse strand, counting down.
ACTCTTCAAAGGTTGCTGCTCCTTCAAGCGATGGTTCTGGTACCTCGAGACCAGTGCGGGTTAGGTCGATACTCGATTTACTTCGTAGATCCAAAGAAGGAAGGTTCCTTTCGGCCCATTCTCGATCTCAAACATGTAAACCGCTGTTTGAGGGTGCCGCTTTTCTGGATGGAAACGCTGAGATCTGTGATTTTGGCGGTGAAGCCGGGCGAGGTGCTCTCGTCTATAGATCTTACAGAGGCCTACTTGCACATTCTGATAAGATAGGATCATCACAAGTTCTTGCGATTTGCCATTCCTATGGGCCACTTTCAGTTTCAGGCACTGCCTTTTGGGCTGGCAACAGCGCCGCACACTTTTACAAAGGTAATGGTGGTGGTGGCGGCGTCGTCGTCATGTCAGGAAGGCATTCGTGTGCATCCCTATCTGAACGACTGGCTAATTCGAGCGGACTCCGAGGCGGAATCGGTCGTGGTGACTGGGTGAGTAGTTCAGTTTCTGGAGGGGCTTAGTTGGGTAGTCAACCGGGCCAAGAGTCAATTGCAACCAGTGCAGCGGCTGGTGTATCTCAGAACTTTGTTCGACACGGTCGCCGGGTCGGTGTTTCTGCCCAAGGACGGGTGCAAAAGATTCTGGGACGTGAGGAGATTTTTGCGCATGAATGCTCCAACGGTGTGGAGGTACATGCAGCTTTTGGGATCCATGGCGGCTGCCTTGGATCTCATGCCATGGGCCAGGGCCCACATGCGGCTGCTTCAGAGAGCGCTTCTGTCTTGGTGGTCTCCGCAAGAGCATCAATTGTCCCAAAAGTTGGTGTGACCAGAGGAAGTGCGTGTGAGTCCGGACTGGTGGCTGGATCCCAGCCATCTTCAAGCAGGAATGCCCTTGGAGCAGCCAGAATGGGTGTTGGTCACCACAGATGCCAGTCTCTCGGGATGGGGGGCGTATTGTCTGGCGCAGGTGATGCAAGGCTGCTGGACCTCGGAAGAGGCAGGGTGGTCGTTCAACCAGTTGGAAATGAGGGCAGTGCGCCTAGCGCTTGTAGAATTCAAGAACCTCGTAGAGGGCAAGGCGGTTTGTGTGTTTTCCGACAATGCGGGGATGGTTTCCTATATCAACCATCAGGGAGGTACGGGCAGCGTTTCCCTGCTGGAAGAGAGTCAGCTGTTGCTAAGGTGGGCAGAGATCCATCTGATAGCTTTGTTGGCCACGCATGTAGCAGGAAAAGACAACATACAGGCCGATTATCTCAGTCGGAATGTCCTGGATCCAGGAGAGTGGGAATTGAATGCGGTGGTCTTTCACGGCATTACAGTGCGATGGGGACAGCCGGTCATGGATCTAATGGCCACGCTAAACAATACCAAAGTGCCAAGACTTTTCAGCAGATGCAGAGCCCACATGTTGGAAGGACTCGATGCGTTGGTGCAGCCGTGGCCAACGAACAAACTGCTGTATTTCTTCCCGCCATGGCCGATGATAGGTCGGGTCGTGCAGAGGATAGGAGTCCACAAGGGACAGGTGATTCTCATTGCACCCAACTGGGCAAGGAGACCGTGGTATGCAGACCTGATGCGTTGTCTGGTGGATCGGCCATGGAAGCTACCCAATCGGATCAACCTGTTGAGCCAGGGACCAGTATTGATGCCGCAGGTGGATCGAGTCTCGCTTACGGCTTGGCTCTTGAGAGGGAGCGGTTGCGGCGCCGGGGGTACTCAGCGGTGGTAATCTCTACTATGTTGAAGTCTTAAGAAGTGGTCTACGTCCTTGTCTTATATTCGGGTGTGGCGCATTTTTGAGAGTTGGTGTGCGGAAAAGGGCATTAAGCCATTTGCCTCGGGGTTGCCGGATATTTTGCTGTTTCTACAGGGAGGTCTGGATAAAGGTCTTGCGCTTATATCTCTTAAGATACAATTGGCAGCCCTGGCTTGTTTTAGAGGCCAAGTGCAGGGTGGCGTGTTGACAACTCATCCGGACGTTCTGCGTTTCTTCAGGGCAGTGAAGAATGTTAGACCGCCGGTTCGGCAGCTTGTGCCTCCCTGAGATTTGAACTTGGTGCTGGAGGCGCTGACAGAACCACCTTTTGAGCCCATGGCAGCGGTGTCTTTAAGGAATTTGGCTTGGAAGACTGCGTTCCTGGTGGCATTGTGTTTGGCAAGACGGATTTTGGATCTTCAGGCACTCTCTTGTAGAGCACCCTTTCTTCAATTTTTAGTGGAGAAGGTGGTGTTACGGCCAGTACCGTCTTTTCTTCCGAAGGTGGTTTTGACCTTTCATTTGAATCGGGCAATTTTGCTTCCAGCCTTTCCAAAGCTAGGAAGGGGGGAGGAGGAGGATCGAACTTTGCATAGGCTAGATCTCGGAAGGGTTCTCCGTCGCTATCTGAAAAGGACGGAGGCTTTTCGTAAGTCGGACCGCTTATTTGTGATTTTTGCCGGTCCTCGAAAGGGGGAGGCAGCTTCCAAGGCCTCCATTGCTCGATGAGTAAAGCAGGCTATTGGGGCAGCGTATGAGGCTCGTGGAAAGGCATCCCCGAAAGGGCTCAGAGCTCATTCTACTCGGGGACAAGCAGCATCTTGGGCGGAGTTCGCCTTAGTTCATCCTGTGGAGATTTGCAGAGCGGTGACCTGGTCGTCTCTTCACACATTTGTAAGACATTATAGATTGGATGTCCAGGCTAGGGGGGATGCAAATGTTGGGGCTTCAGCCATTCTAGCAGGACTTGGGGGTCCCTCCCGGATTTAGGTACTGCTCTGGTGCAACCCTACCTTTCCTGGACTGGCCTGGAGAGACAAATAAAAAGGAGAAATTAGACCTTACCTGCTAATTTTTTTTTTTGAGTTATCTCTAGGCCAATCCAGGGCCCTCCCGGTTCATTTGCGAGATGGGTGGTTCTGGCAGGTTGCTTTCGGCCATTCCTCCAGCGGATTGTTATTGTGAACAAACAGGCTAAGTTTAGCTGAAAATGCAGGGAGGCAGTGGAAAGGTTGGACTTCCGATGTTTTGGAGGGAGGCTCTGCTCTGTTTTCTCTTCCTAGAAGGGGAGGAGCTGGAGGGCTAGGATATTCTACAGAAAGAAAAAAAAAGAAAAAAATGTTTTGATTTAAATAGTTAAGAGAGGGAAGAGCGGCTATATTAGCTGGAGAGTTCCTTAGTGTGAAAGGTTTTGTTTTCATAATTACTACTAGTGTTCTTTACATGAAATATAGTGGATAGGGAGCTGCTTTATCAATAGAAGACTGAGTCTCTGGCACCAGGGGGAGCTAGATAGGGTATCAGCAAGACTCTGTGTTTTCAGTCCTCAGCTGCTGAAGGGGGCTGACAACCCTACCTTTCCTTGACTGGCCTGGAGAGAATTCAAGGAAAGACAATTAGCAGGTAAGGTCTAATTTCTCCATTATAAAGATGAACAAGGCCATATCCAGTATAAAGGGACCATTTAACATCACTAAAATAAATCAAATACAGTATTGTGCAGCTAAAATTAGTACTGCTAGAATAATATCAGCTAAAGTGCAGGGCCAGAAGAAAAAGAAAACAATAACAGTTCCTCCTTGGAAAAAGCGCATTGAGGGAAAAATACAGTCTTTGCGTGTGGAGATCTCCCTGCTAGACAGATATCATCAAAGATATTAAGGAAGATCCAAGACATCAAGCAGAAGCATGCTGCATTAACAGAAGAAGACCTGAAATTTATATGTTCAAACAATAAATTGAAAGTAGCAGCAGAAGCGCAAAAACTGTGAAGATAGAGATATCAAAATAAGCTATTTAGAGAGAACCCAAAACAACTTTATAGGGAATTGGGAAAGAGCGTTAAGATAATAAAAGCACCACCAATGAAAGCCGAAACAGAGAACTTCTGGAGAAAGCTATACGAGGACCCTATAAAGCACAATCAAGAAGCAGAATGGTTACCCTGCATATAGGCGCAAATAAAAAAAAAAAAAAAAACAAACATCACACACATGATGAGCTGATGAGCAAGTTTGAGCAAACCTCAAACTGGAAGAGCCCTGGCCCTGATGGAGTAACCAATTTTTGGCTTTAGCAGTTAATATCACTCCATCCAGACCTGGTGAATTGCAAAAATCAATTGTTTTATGCAGCCAGACTTAACACCAGAGTGGCTTATTACAGAAAAAAACATTTCTCTTTCCAAAAGGAGACCCTAGTAACACTCCCAACAATTATAGACCAATAACTTGTCTACCTACAATCTATAAGCTGTTTACTGCAATAGATGCAGATAGAATATATGATCGTATCGAGTCCAATAACATCATGGCAATAGAGCAAAAGGCAACAAGAGGGACATATGGCACCAAAGACCAGTTAATGTTGAATAAACCCATCAAGGCCAGCACTAAAAAGTAGAAATCGCAGTATAGCATGGATTGAATATATGCTTTTGACAGTGTCCCACACTCATGGATAATAAATTGCCTTGAAATGTATAAAATAAATCCTGGTTTGATAGTCACCATGACAATGTGGCAAACCACACTTCTTTTTTGAAATATGACGATAGTCAGTATATTATTCCTAACATCGGAATCCAACAAGGAATATTTAAGGGGGATTTCCTGTTGCCCCTTTTATTTTATGTGGCGCTTAATCCGATGAGTACTCTTATCAACTCCTTGGGATATGGATTTAGCATGAATCCTAAACAAAGTAACAACCCAGAAATATCTCATTTATTATCTGTAGATGATCTGAAGCTCTATAGTTCCAGCGACCAACAATTAGCAGAGCAACTCCATGTGGTGAAAAGCTTTTCTGATGACGACATCAGGATGACCTTTAGCCTTGACAGATGTGCTAAGGCAACTTTTTTTTTTTTTTTTAGAGGAAAATTGAGCAAAGCAGAAAATATCTCCCTGGCTGAAGACTGAGACATCAAGGACCCTGAACAGGAAGGCATATATAAGTATCTCGGAGTAGAGGAAGGAACGACACTCAAGCAGAAATTACTGAGAGAAAAGATCAGTAAAGAATACTACAGAAGATTAAAATCATTATTGAAAAGTGCTTTTCCATCATGGAATACGATACAAGTCATCAATCAGCTGGCAATTCCTGTACTTTCATACAGCTTTGGGGTTGTGGACTAGCCTCTTAAAGATCTTGAAAAACTGGATATGTGAACACGAAAACTCCTCCATGCCTATGAAATGATTTACAAGAATCGGTGTATGCCAAGACTGTACATTCCTGGAACTGAAGGAGGGCTAGGCCTCCTAGATTGCTTATACATACAGAGCTACCATGATAAGTCTCCAGGCCTACTTATCTGCATCCTTGGATCCAAATACGCAAAAAGTGCTGAAATAAGAGAGTAAACGTCCAAAATCTATCCCCATCATCAATCCTGGACAAGCATTCTGACGACTAGAAGGAATAAGTGGAAATCCCACAAGCATGTATTGGGAAGGCAGTAACAGAATTTGCAAAACCAAGAGAAACCCTTAAAGGAATTAGATCAACAAACAAGGAAAGCCAAGTGGCAGATGCATAAATACAGTGGGAAATAGTGTTACTCCAAGAACCCTTTGTCGATCAAGAACTGACACATGAATGGTTAAGGAGGGGTAAACTGAAACCGAAGGATGAGAGGTTGGTAGTTGCAGCCCAGGAAAGTGGCTTACGGACAAGATGGTTTACAGCGAAAATTGAAAAAACTGGCAACACATACAATGTCGATTCTGTAAGAGAGACCTGGAAACGGTGACTCACTTCGTAGATGGCTGTGAAGTTCTAATCGCAGAAACTTTCTATACAGAAAGACATAATAAAGTAGCACACCTCATCCATTGGAAACTCTGTAAGCACTACAACATCACTGTGCCTGAAAGCACTGGGATCATGACCCTAAGAATTACGGAGAATGAGGAGGTTATGATCACCTGGGATACTCCCATTCCAACCGATAAAAAGCTGGATGCAAGGAAGCCGGATATAGTGGTTAAGGAGAACAACACCAGAACGGCATTGATAATAGAGGTATCAGTTCCAAGTGATTACTCTGAATTGTTTGGAGAGGCAGAAAATCCTGAAATACCAGGAAATGCAGTCAGAAACCAAGAAAATATGGCAGAAAGATACAGAACTATTTCCCAGCGTGTTGGGTGCCACAGGGTTGATAACGAATTTCCAAGCACATGTTGACAAACTACCCATACATATTACATCTTACAAACTCCAGCAGGAGGCTCTCTTTGGCATGATGTAAGTACTATGCTGAGCCTTAGCAGTAAATTTGAGAGACCGAGATCATATTCCCCATGCTGTGGCTTAGATGTGAGGTTCACAACTAGCATGTTTTGCACAAAATTCACCCATTTGGAGAAACTTCCCCAAGAATACCTTTCTCATCTTCTATAAGCTCTTGGAATGGTCCCAGTGTGTCTGTTCCTCACTACCAGTTCAGCATATTATTTCCTCAGTCTTGTCTTTATCATGGAGCCCTCAAGATGGGTATGTCCCAAGAGGAACATAATTTCTTCCTATTAGCGACTGCTGATACCCTTTTTATTTAGCTCTTACCACTGTCACTGACATGTATTTTTCCTGGTAGTTTTTTTTCCCCCTTAGTTATGGTTTTCGGCTGGCTTTTACGTTTCCTGTTCTTAGCCATATTGTCACATACACCACATTTAGGCCTCAGGCGCTCCATCCATGTTATAATTTTCTTTCATCAAAATCAAAACTACTCTATTTTAAACTGTTTTTCCAGATGGCATGTTCCAGAAACTTATTGGTAGGTTTGAATGGTACTTCCAGTACAGCAGGACCACGTCTATCACAGACATGCATAGATGGTGCCTGCGTTTCCTGGGTCCTAACCATGAGCCTTTTCTTTTTGGGCTGTGTTCACTGATGAGAGAGGACTGAAAGGTCATGGATGGTGCAGATAGATTTTTGTGGTAGATAAGTTCAGTCTATTGACTTCTGCATTGATGGCATCTGTTTCCATGGCTTCAGGAGTTGTATCAGATGCTGGCAGTGCATTGACATCGCGGGGTCATCCAGCTCTCTTGTAGTTGAGCATCAGTAGCATCTCCCAGAAATGGTCATTCACCAATTTTCACCTGAAGAAAATGAAGGATCCATCCTCTGCTTTGACATTGAGAACTCAAGATGCTGGCCATCATGCGGAGGCCAGAGGTCATCGATATGCAGTTTGTTAGAACGTGATGTCCTTAGCATCAATGTACTGTAGGATCAGGTATCCTCAAAGCAGTTTCAACGTAAGGAAAGCTCATCCTTCTCAATATTAGAAGGGCCATGCCAGATTCCAGGGGGATATGATTAACTTGCCAGTTATTTCCCGATAGGTTCTAGAGACTGGCCAATTTTTGCTGTAGCTCCTCCACCTTTTGGCAATGGCTTCCCTCAAGGAGCATCTCATGAGGCGCCTCCATGAACAGTTGGTTTTCTCTGCCTAGTACTTGGCTGCTGCTTTGACTGCATTGATGCTGGTGCATTGGGACATTGAACCAATCCTTGAATACCATTGCCTGCTTTGCAGGAAAGTTAGTGATTTCAAGACCTTGAAGGGTCTTGATGCCGGTGGTTGACAGCTGGTGTCCCAAAGGGAATGGAGGTTTGCCCAGACAGAGGCTCAAACATCTTTAAAGTACTTATCTGAGTCTGTTTCAGAATGCTCCTGGGAAGACTGAGTATGGCTCAAGAGTATTCCTCAGAGGAGGTGTTTCCAGACTTAATCTCTAACCTCTCATCTGCCTCCTGAGGGGCTCTCACTCATTGATTTTTCTGGGTAATGGCTCAGTCCATTCTATTTAAATTAGACATGGAAGGGGAGCCTATGGATGAAAAATTGGAAATACTCCAGTTCTTTGATTCCCCACCCCTGCCCCAAGAAAGTTGCAACAATGAGTGCAGATGAGAATATAGGAGACCCCCCTGTGTATACAGCCCATTAACAAGAAGGTCAGTTCCATGAACAGAGTTTAAAAAGCTCCCAGATTCATGAAGCTGCAGCTTCTGTATCACTCTATGGTTATCGGACCTTTTCAAAGGCTGATTCAAGACTCTCTATGGTGCCCCCAGGGAGAGAGGCTAGGACATTGGATTCTTTTGTGAGGAAATTCTTTCAGAATTCTATAGTGTCCAAACAGCTCTTCATAGTCATGCATTTAAGGTACCCTATGCACAACATGCAGGAGTCTGTGCGGCTTCCTCTGGAGGGAGAAAGTCCACAGCTTTAGTCCCTAGTGAGCCAAAGGAAGAACATACATAGTCCAAGTGATTCCTTGCTCCAGTTAAAGGAGACTCTCTCCTTGCTCCAGTTAAAGGAGAAGCTCACCCTCATCAAGCAATATAATAACCCAAGACCCTCACCAGGCTCAATTCCAACCCGGTTTTGTCATCCCGGAGCTATCAGAGCAGAGGGCAAAGGACATCCTATTACTCTTATAGGCACAGGTATCCTCCTTGCTCCCAATCAACCCAGACTAAATGGGGTTCTGCTCTTGTCCCCATTAGCAAAAGAACCAGAAGTCTCAACCTGCTCCCCAACCAAAACCAGGGATGGAGTTTTGACCAGATGCTAGAGATATAGCTGTCACACTCATCCTGATCCCAGACCACCTCCCTGTAGGAGGGAGGCTCACGTTCTTCACAGACTGTTGGCCAGTAATAACCCATGACAGTTCTGAAAATAGTTCTGTTAAGGTACAGATTGCATCTGTTCTGCATCCCACTAATTTGTCTACCAAGAATTTAGTTGCTTAACTCTCATCACCAGGAAGTACTTCTGCAGGAGCCCTCTCCCCTTCAAAAGGCAAATGCAGTCAAGCCCATTCCACCAGGGCAGTGATTCTACTTTAGGTACTTCCTGGTGACAAAGGAGGATGCTTCTCTATCCAAGATCTGAGGAATCAGAACAAATACCTGATTCTAGAGAAGTTCAGAATTTGTTTCCTTCAGCACCCTGATTTCCTGTTCTCAAAAGGAGGATTGGCTATGTTGGCTGGACATATAGGTTGCTCATACCCACATTCAGATATTTCTTGGACTGAGTTGTACATCTGCAATTTGTCATTGTGAAACACCACTACCAAAATTGAAGTTTTTGCCATTTGTCTTTGCATATTTACAAAATGCATTACTGTAGTTGCAGTGTGTCTAGGCAAACTGGATGTACATATGTTTCTCTCTTATTTGGTCAAGAGCACAATTCAGGTGGAGTTCAAGAATCGGTGTGCACAACTATCAGTTATTTGTGTTGGTTGTAAATTATCCTAAGTCAAATTTGAGCCCATCACAATTGGAATTCACTGGAGCTTTGCTAGACATAAGAACTTAAGATATGCCATACTGGGTCAGACCAACGTCCATCAAGCCCAGTATTCTGTTTCCAACAGTGGCCAATCTAGGTCACAAGTACCTAGTAGTTTCCCCAAAGGACACAGGTTCCACAATACTTGTATTGGGGTAAGCAGTGGATATCCTGGGTCCACTTTGATAATGGTTTATGGACCTTTCCTCCAGGAACTTGTCCAGACCTTTCTTAAACCTGGCTACACTAACAGCTTTTACTACATCCTCCGGTAGCAAATTCCAGAGTTTGATTACACGTTGAGTGAAAAAACATTTTCTCTTATTAGTCTTAAATAGGTTACTCTGTAGCTTGTCACGCCCATAGCCCCTTACCGCAGTGTGGAGGGGCGTGCTTGTTATAGCAGATTCTACCACTTCAGCAATGTACCTGACTGACTGACTTTGAAGTGCACCATGGGAAAGGTAGTCCAGTCAGGTTACACTTGACTTTTAGGCAGAAAAACACTCTTTTGTAGTTGGTCAAGAGTTAAGACATTGACAGAATTTATTTATGAGGTAAACGCAAATAAGGTTCACAAATTGTCACCTATTGGATTTCTTCTCCAGGATTATATTTAGTACAACAGGATATAACTGAACTTAAGCAGAAACAGCTTGTAATGTCTTTCAAAGCAAAGCAGAAAGTCCTTTCCACAGCCACTGCTAGCAAACGTGCCTAGCAGTGCTGTTTAAAACAAAACCAAAAATATCAGCTTCACATAAACAGCTCTCTTTTCTGTCCAAAAGAAACGTCTTAAATCCACTGTGAGTACGGCATAAGCTCTGCACTGCACTGACTTCAGCTGGTCAATGAGCAAACAATTAAGCAGCTGCAGACATTCTCAGCACAAGTATTTTCCTTTTCAAAGAACGTTTTCACTTCTCATACAGGCTCTCTAGGGTACTGGACTCTGGAAGGTTCCCTTATGACGTATTCCCTCTCAGGACTTCTTTGTGCTTGGCAGTTTGGCATAAAGAACAGTCCATGTAAGAATCATCCTCTTCCAGAACTAATTCCTGTTCTCCTAGCTGCATGGGTTCTACTTCTGGCTCAGAGGGCTTAGCTGAATGCCTCCCATCAGGACAAGCGCTGTCTCTAGCAAATCTGTAATGCTCCCCATCAGACAGGCTTCCAAAACTCATACCTGGGTCAAGGCTTGGTTCAGTGGTTCCTCCCTTATATTCTGGCCAGCATGTATCTGAGCTTCCCTGTCTTGTCCTCCAGCATGGACTCTTGGTTCTCAGGGCTTCAGCTCCATTTCTCCTCCAGTAGGCATTCCTACTCCTTCTCCTCTCCCTTCCTGAATCTTCTGTCCTAGCTTTAAACCTCCAGGGCTCTAACCCTGCCCTTTCTCCTCTCAGGTGTTGTAAATCAGTCTGCCTCTTGGCAGCTGAGTAATTTGGAAAGTCAGTGACGTAAGGGTTCCTTACTCTGAGCTTGCTTTCCCCCTCCTTCTCACCACTAGGGACACTCTGCAACCTATTGCAGCCCGGTACAATCTGGTTTCTAGGTACAACTGAGGTGGATTGGCGTATTACTTCTGCAAATCAGGAAAGAAGTAAAAAAAAATTGTGGATGCCTTCCAAGATGCATTACTTAGAGAAATGGTGATGGAACCGACCAGGGAGTGCTCGGTACTGGATTTAGTGCTCACCAACAGAGATAGCTTGTCAAATATCTGGGTGGGTGCCCAGGTGAGCAGCAGTGATCATCACACAGTGTGGTTTGAAATAAAAGCCACTGTGCAGTCCAATCAGAGCAAGCTCAGAGTCCTAGACTTTGACTTTAAAAATACGGACTTCAGCAAAATGGCCAAGTACCTGAAGGAGGAGTTGGCAGGGTGGGAGGAGATAAGGGAAGTAGAATTGCAATGGGCTAAACTAAAGGAGGCAATAAAAGGATCAACAGATACCTATGTAAGGAAAGTAAATAAAAGCAAGAGGAAAAGGAAACCTATTTGGTTCTCCAAAGAAGTGGCTGCACAAATAAAGGCAAAAATCACAGCTTTTACAAAATTCAAAAGATCGCAAGGAACACAGAAAAGAATACAGGATCAAACTAAAAGAGAAAAAAAGAGAAATAAGGATAGCAAAATCAAAGGCAGAAGAAAAGATGATTAAAGATGTGAAGTGTGGCAACAAAACTTTTTTTCAGATATATTTGGGAGAGGAGGAAAATCGGAAGTGGAATTGCAGGACTCAAAAGTGCTGAGAATGGATTTGTGGAAGGTGACATTGAAAAAGCAAAAATGCTAAACAAATACTTCTGCTCTGTTTTTACTAGAGAAAATCCTGGAGAAGGACCACTTGTGATTGACAAATATATAAATGGGAATGGAGTAGATACCACACCATTCACAGAAGATGTGTTAGAGCAGTTTGCAAAACTGAAAGTGGCTAAGGCCATGGGACCAGATGGGATACATCCCAGGATACTGAGAGAGGTTCTTGCAGTGCCATCAAAGGATGTTTTTAATAGATCCTTGGAGACAGGAGAGGTTTCACAGGACTGGAGAAGGGCTGATATGGTACCTCTTCACAAAAGTGGTAGCAGGGAAGTGACAAACTACAGGCCAGTAAGCCTTACCACGGTGGTGGGAAAAGTAATGGAGGCACTTCTTGAAGAGCGAATAGTGGACTTCTTCGAAACCAACAGATTGCATGATCCGAGACAACATAGTTTTACCAAAGGATGATCTTGACATACAAATCTGATTGAGTTCTTTGACTGGGTGACCAGAGAAATAGATCAAGGACGTGTGATGGATGTGATCTACCTAGATTTCAGTAAAGTCTTTGATACTGTTCCTCATAGGAGGCTTATCAATAAACTCAACAGCTTGGGGATGAGTCCCAAGGTGGTGAACTGGATCAGAAATTCGTTGACTGACAGGCGACAGAAAATGATGGTAAACGGAACTCACTTGGATGAAAGGAAGGTGATTAGCGGTGTACACCAGGGTTCAATCCTGGGACTGGTACTTTTCAATGTATTTGTGAGTGATATTGCTGAAGAACTGAATGGAAAAGTCTGTCTTTTTGCAGATGACACAAAACTTTGCAAGAGAGTGGACTCCCCTGAGGGAGTGGATAGCATGAGGAAAGATCTACAAAAGCTGGATGAATGGCTTAATGCTTGGCAGTTAAGATTTAATGTGAAGAAATACACTATCATGCACTTGGGAAGCAGAAATCCAAGGGAATTGTATGCAATATGGGGCAAGAGGTTGGTGTGCATGGACCAGGAGAAGGACCTCTGAGTGATTGTTTCTGAAGATCTCAAGGTGGCAAAACAGTGTGACAAGACTGTGTCAAAAGCCAGAAGAATGCTGGGTTGCATACAAAGAGGAATTATCAGCAGAAAAGAAGAGGTTCTAATGCCACTGTATAAGTTTCTGGTGAGGCCTCACTTGGATTATTGTGTTCCGTTTTGGAGACCATATCTTGCAAAGGACATAAAAAGGCTGGAAACGATTCAGAGGAAGGTGACCAAAATGATGTGGAGCCTGCGTCAGAAGTCTTTTGAGAAGAGATTTGAACACCTAAATATGTACACTCTGGAGGAGAGAAGGGACAGGGGAGATATGATTCAGACCTCAACATACTTAGAGTATTAATGAACAAACAAACCTCTTCCAAAGACGGGAAGCTGTAAAACTAGAGGGCATAACATGAAACTGCAAGGGGGTAAACTGAAAGGCAATGTCAGGAAATACTTTTTCACTGAAAGGGTAGTGGATACTTGGAATGCCCTCCCGATGGAAGTGGTGGAAGCAAATACAGTTATAGAATTCAAAATGGCATGGGACAGATACAGTGGATCCCTTTATAGCAATAGGATAAAATCAAAATATAGTTAAGCTTATCTCATATCTCAACAAATAGGGGTGACTTACACGGAGCGGCAGGTGCACCTACACTTGCCACCTCACTGGGCAGACTAGCTGGACCATGCTGATCTTTATCTGCCATCATATACTATGTTACTATGTAAGAGAGCATGAGACAAACACAGATCTCTAAAGGAAAATAAGGGTACTATAATAGTTGATATGGAAGGACAGACTAGATAGAAACATGACAACAGAAAAAGACCACATGGCCTAAGGACACAAATCCTGGCATGGATGCTTGTTACGGGCTTCTCAGGAAATCTCTGGAAGTACTTTCACTGAAAGGGTGGTGGATGCTTGGAATGCTCTCCCGATGGAAGTGGTGGGTTCAAATGGGACACACACAGTGGATCCCTTTATAGCAGCAGGATAAAATCAAAACAAACATAACTATCTCTTATATCTTAATAAATAGGGATGACCCTACACGGAGTGGTGGGTACACCCCTAAACAAAGGCATGGAGAAGGGTACCCTGCACTGAGCAGCAGGTGCATCTATTCTTGCCACCTTACTGGGCAGACTAGATGGACCATATTGGTCTTTATTTGCCGTCATATACTATGTTACTAGGATGAAAGAAGCTGAAAAGTTGACTAGTATATTTTGCTCATTTTAGCGGATAACCTAATTCAAATTAAGGGATATGGCTACTAAGTCGAGTTAACGGATAACCCAGACTATCTGCAACTAGGTCTGATTGGTTAACAGTTAGCCCGGCTTAGGAGACATACCCCTTAGTCTTTGTAATGGAGTCCTACTTAGTTTCATCCAGTGTTTTTATAATGCTGGAGTTAATGTTTGTTTTCTTTAATCTAGTTTTCTTCTCTGGTAAATAATAATCCTGATTAACTGATGAAAAGCTTGCACAGGGATTTTGCCAAACTTCTAACAATTATATTTTTTAAACATTATGGATCTTGATTTTTGTTTTACACTCCTTTTCCAAATGTGTGCTTAAGGAAATTTCAGTTCAAGTACCCAAGCTATTTCCTTGACCAAGTGGACTCTGTCTATGTTGTATCTGAGACCTTGGCGGGTAAAGTCACCTTGCTAAAGGTCAAAGAGTCCGTGGGAGAAGCAGGCTCCTGGCTTCAAACATTCACGATCTGTTACTTTATCTACTATGCAGTTATTCCATTTCAAATGGTTTAAGTTAAATTTTTTAGGGGAATTCGGAGTTATGTACTTTTAGATGTTCAATAAGTTTTGTTTTCCTCTTAAAAGCAATATGAAAATGGCCATATTGGCTTGTACAGTCATTTAACCTCCAATGAAGTAAATTGACTTGATTACTACTCAGCTGGAATGAAAATTAGCAATTCAAGAAGAAATATTAAGTTGAGCAGCCTCAATACCCACATCTTTGTGATAATTGCCTCTATGCATTGTGTAATTAATTTGATAGACTCCAGTAATATAATCGTATGTAAAACATTTGCTTCTGTTGTAGCGTCCCTATATCCCCTGTAAAGCATGAAGGTGAGAGCTGAGGACATGGCCGTCTCTTGCTTTGCCAGTTCGCTGTCTTCTGTAGTTTGCTCTTTCTTGGAAGAACCAAGAATCCTGGGAGCACGCCTACTGGTGCCAATCTTAAGACTGTCTCCAACTGAATTTCCCAGTGAAAAATTTTCACCTGCTGAGTCTGACCTGGATATTCTAGCCATATTTGCTGCTTGTCCCGTGCTGGTCCATTGTGGAGAACCACTGATGGTGCTTTCCCACAATAGTATGTATAGCATTTTAAGTGAAATGTTGTTAATGAAATTGTCCAGACCAGATACCAGTATCTTCTAAGGATATAGCCTTTAGGTATAGAAACAAAAAGAGCAATGGTGGAAAATGAACAAGGCAATATAAATAAAATTGATTAAAACCTTGTAATTGTTAAACTATATGCACGAGAGAAGCCCAAACATTTCTATTAAAAAGCCAACATGGCCATGTCTTGACAGATTGTCTGCATCAGGGACAGAATTCATATACAAACCTTCAAATAGCAAAAAGACAATACAAATAAAAAAGGCAATAGAGATTTAAGTCTCTTAGTACAAAGGGACTTGAACAAAGTTTTAATTTAATTTAAGCTCAGGGAAAATTTACAGTCTAATGGTGTATCTAGTGAGGGTACATGATTTTACAGCCAGTAAATGGATCTTGAAATGTATTCATATATTTAAATGAGGTATTGAACTATTTTTGAATGCAGTAATTCTGGCCTCAATAAGGAACAGGTGGGAAGGTGGTGTTTGAGGTATGGTGCAGCTGGGAAAAAGTTGGCGGGGGCAGGATTGACTTCATATTGCTAATTTTTGAGGGGATTAGTTGGCTAACATTGCCAAGAAAACCTAAGAGCTGCTGGGTCACTAGGATTCCTCACCGACTCAAAGGCACACAATGCATTTTTGGGTTGGTGAAGAGCATTGGGGGAATATGTGTGCTGGGAGGTGGGAGAAGATGGGGAAGGGAAAAAGTTGAATGTCCAAGGCAGTGGTTCCCCAATTGTCGGTGGGGACCCTAAATAGTGTAAAGTCCATTAAAGCTGAGGTCACGGAAACATGGCTGCTCCCCTTTCTCTGAAACTTTACAGTGACCTATGCTCAGTAATGGCAGACAGCTTGGGGCCTCTGAGTCTGTAAATATTCACAGGTCCTGCCCCCACATATGCAGACTCTTAGACTGGAAACCCATACAGAGTACTGGAGTTCTGTGCTGACTGTTTCCACCATTGCTGTCGCCATTTTCATGCCTTGGGTAAGTGGGAGCATGAGAGAGTGGATATGAGAGGGAAAGGGAGTGGGGGAGGGATCTAGTAAAATAGTATATGATGGCAGATAAAGACCAGAATGGTCCATCTAGTCTGCCCAGCAAGGCGGCAAGAGTAGGTGCACTTGCTGCTCAGTGCAGGTCACCTCTTCCCATGCCTTGTTTAGGGGTGTACCCACCTCTCTGTGTAGGTCAGCCCTATTTGTTCAGATATAAGAGATAGTTATGCTTATTTTGATTTTAACCTGTTGCTATAAAGGGATCCACTAAAATGACTAGCCTAAAATCACAAAGATGCACACTGGGTTTTGAACCCTAACCCGCTGTTCTAACAATTATGCTATAGGAATTTCTTATATTTTGTTTTATATCTTCTGGGGTCACATGAATTTTTAAGTGCCGAAATGGGGTCATACTGGATAAAAGGTTGGGAAACATTTGCCTAAAGGAGCAGTAAATACTGGTTGTTCACTGTTTCCAGTAAAGAGGTTGGATACCAAAATATTTGTATTCTGCAAATATAAAACAAATCCTAAGTGAGTAGCAATAAAATCATAGGAAATATTATACCAATTCAATCAAAAACAAAGCATTGACAGACTACTAGAAGACTACAGTTTGTCCAGGTAATAAAAAAATAAATAGCCACCACTCCAAAAAAATATAAGGACCTAGATGCAAAAGCATTTATCCAAGTAGCAGCCCCAGGACAAATATTCATTGGCATTATCCAGATAGCACTGAAGCAGTCAGTAATGCCATTGAGACTGTAGGTAGTGCTGGGGAAGTTCAGGGGCAAAGCTATGGCAGAGAGCAGTGGTTTTCAATACTACTTTCTGAATAACTGTCAGGATAACTTAAGACAGGAAAAAAAGCCGTTTTTGGGCAGGGCATTCCATAGAAATGGCCTCAGTCTCTATGGTTAATGAAATTATTAGTCGTCAAGGTAGTTACAAGGATGTTCCTCTTGTTCAATTTGTCCTGAGCTCTGCGTTTTGATCTTGTGGATCATTCGATCCTACCTTCCTGTTTTTGCAAGAAATAGGGCTTAGAAATTCAGCCTTGAATTGGTTCAGATCTTATTTTTTAGAGTGCAGTTTTTGTGTCCATTGACAGGTTAATTCTTCTAGTTATCCACTTTTTACTTTGGGGTACCTTAAGGTTTGATACTTACTCCCATGCTGTTTTAATATATTTGTCGCTTACTTTGGCTACCATTATTCAGAAAGGACAAAAAAACAAGAATTGGCAGTAGGCAATTACCAAACAGTCAATGTTCAAAGCAAGAGAGAGAAATTTATTCAAGGACCCTATTCAGCTGAGTTTCAGCAAACCCATCTGCATCAGGGGTCAAGATAGGTATTCACCAATAATTCAGATAGGGTAAGCATGAGGTTGTTCTAGGTAGAAACAGTCGATGTGCCTCCCTCAGAGGTGTGCTGAGCATTATCTCATGGCAGCACAGGTTTGCATATCAGGAACAAAAAATGTTTTCCTCTTCTCTCTCTTCCTTCTCTCTCCTAGTTCTAGAGAAAAGACTTTTCCATTTGTTATTAGATGTATGAAGATTCTGCTTCATGTTCTTGTTAATAAGATTGATGACTGTAATTTTTTGCCAGTAGGTGTTCCATCTTACCAAATTAAACGTCTTCAGATTGTTCAAAATGCAGCTGTTAACCTTGCATGATAAATCATTTTAACTGGTCATGTGTCCCCTCTTCTTTTTGAGCAATATTGGTTACCAGTTAGTTGTCGTATTCAATTTAAAAGAATTATACTGGCTCATAAAGTCTTTTATACAGGCTTTCCCTTTTTATATTAATGTATTAATTCTCTAGCATCCTAGCAGAAGCCTGAGATCTTTTCAAGATAACTATTTAGTGGTTTCTTCTTATAAGAGACTTTACTTTGAACATTCTCACAATAGTGCATTTTGTTTTATTGCTCCTACTGTTCTACTACTACTACCACTACTCACGTCTATAGCACTACAAGGCCTATGCTGCACCTGCCCATCAGAGCTTACAATCAAGTCAAGACAGAACACAATAGTGGGGGACTAGGACGCTTAGACCTGGTGAAAAGCGGTATATAAGCACAGCTAAATAAATAAATATGTCTAGGGGAATGGTATAGAAACACATAGTTGGAGAGCACTAAGTGTATCAAGATCCAAAGGCAGTACTACTTTTATTAATACTTTGTATAGCGCTACAAGGCGTATGCAGCCTCGAAGAGGTGAGTTTTTAGTAGTAGTAGTTAGTTCATGCCTTTTTTTCAATTGAGGCTCAAAGTGAGTTCTGTTCAGGTGCAGTAGTTATTTCCTTGTCCCCAGAGAGCTTACAGTCTAAGTTTGTATATGAGGTCATTGGTGGGCTAAGTGACTTGCCTAAGGCCACAAGTCGTGGCAATAGTATTTGAACCCTAGTCTTTCTGGTTCTAGGCTGCTGCCCTAACCACTAGGCTACTTTTGGATTTTTAAAGGGCCAGAGATGAAGCCCAATGTACCGACTTGAGTGGTTAGTTACAAGCATAAGGAGCAGCAGGTGAAAAATCGAAGTCTGGGGTTGGCTGTAGAAAAGAAGGGCACAGATAGAAGTGAACTGCCAGAAGAACACAGTTCCCGAGAAGGGGTATAGGGCGAGATAAGAGCAGAAAGGTAGTGAGGAGCAGCAGAACGATTGCACTTTTAGGGCAATAGGAGAAGTTTGAACTGGATATGGATAGGGAGCCAATGAATCAACTTGAGAAGAGGGCATAATGAGACTGGTGGAAGATTAGCCATGCAGTTGAATTTTGAACAGATTTAAGGGGAGAGAGGTAATTCAGAGGAAAAGCAGCAAGGAGGAGGTTGCAGTAGTTATAGATGGGGAGGTGACTAAAAAGTGGATAAGGGTCTTCGTAGTGGGTTCAGAAAGAGAGGGACAAATTTTGCTGATGTTTATAGAGAAAGAAATGGCAGATTTCAGCTATAAGTTGGATATGTGTGGAGAAGGAGAGGCAGGAGTCAAAGATGATCCCAAGGTTGCAAGCCAAGGAAACAGGGAAGAGTACAGCATTATCCACAGAAATAGAGAGAGGAGTTATGGGGGAGGTCAATTTAGGGGGAAAGGTGAGAAGTTCTGTTTTGGCCATGCTCGGTTTCAAATGGTGGAGAGACATCCAGACAGCAATGTCAGACAGGCAGAGATACAGGCGTGGATTTCTGGAGAGATTTCAGGTGTAGAGAGGTAGGTCTGAAAGTTATCAGCATAAAGATGGCACTGAAAACCATGTCAGGAGATGAGTGCACAAAAGGATTGAGTATAGAGAAAAAAGGAGTGGTCCCAAGACAGACCCTTGGGGTACATTAACCAAGAGTGGAATAGCAGTAGAGGAGGATCCATATCCTCTTCTGTGGAATTCTTAGATTAGAATCATTTCATGCTAGGTTTTAAAAATGGCCTGAAAACTTAGCTTGTTTCAAAAACCCTTTGCCTTTGTTACATGAGCCAGCTGCAACTACAGCTATTTTGCTGGAGATCTACTAATTGTTTTCATTATTTGTCCCTATTTTGTCTATACTGTAGGAAATTACTGTTCTTCTATTTTACATAGACGTCATGAATAAGCCCTTTGGACGTGTGGCGTAGATGTTTTTCTAGCAAAAATGTCTACGACTGTATTCTGAAACCCCTGTGGCCCTGCATGTACACGGCGCTAGCACAGGGATCTCAGAACATGGACGGGATGGGGCGGAATGGGAGCATGGTCAATAGTGGAGATGTACAATGCGTATTCAGGAAAGGCCCATGTATGTGTTGTGTGTTTCCCGTGGACATCCAAGTTGTACTAGTGGAAACGTGAAATAAAGCTAGGACGTAGAAACTTTACTGCTCTGCTCTGCAATGCGCCCCATAGAGATAAATGCCTGTGGCAATGATGATTTGAACCGGTATGTCTGCAGTCTGGAAGACCAAAAGATGCAGTTGCAAAGAGCAGAATGCAGAGGTGAGGGAAGGTTGTATGTTAGACACATTAATAAACACCCCTACAGAAATATTCAGAGGTGCAATTGTGATTATTCTGGCTCTGCTGACAATTTTTGTGTGAGCTAGAGGAGATAATCTACGGTACCCTAACAATTCCTGTCTTCCGAGAACTGGGACTTTTGATGTAGGGATTGTATGTGGGTAAGTATAGGATGGATGCATGTGTGTGTGAGAAACGCAGATCAGATTAGTAGTCCTGGGATGCCATGCCAGTATGTTATACCAGCTGTTTTCTAGAGGGGCAGGACATCTGTACTGCAGATGTATGTTGTGTGTCTGCAAGTGAGAATGTATGTGTGTGTGTGTGTGTTATGGTAAGAGGGATATATGGGGAGATCTGGTGTGTGCAATCGCAATTTTGGGAGGACATCAGTTCCTGGCCAGTACCTGGTCTGTAGGGATAACCGCATCGTGACCAGGTGCCAATGTGATCAGCCAGGATATATCAGAAAGATTTCTTTATGGCTAAATGTTGCAGCATATCCCTCTCACTGATAAGGGACCCTCAGAATGAGCGCATGCAACAGGGCACATAGCACCAGCAGCGGTCTCACAAATGTACACATTTGTATAGAAAGCTGCTGGTGCTCTTGGGCATCTGGTAGTGCTATATGCACTGGTGCATGCTCTCAATCTGAGGGTCCCTTTGTCAAGGATATGCTCTGACATTTAGCTGTAGAGGACCATTTCTGATCTTTTTCTGGTCCATACATGCCTTGTACAGACCTTTTGTCAGAGATGACCAGTGCAAGTCCAACTAAAATATTCTCCTACTGCCATGTATGTTTTGCTGCAAGGTATGTCAGGACAACCATATCACTTTCTACTTGCTGTTTTAACATCTGAGTGCATAGAGTTCACTTTGCAGTGTAGTGATCATGCAAAGGACTTGCTTATCTGGTCTGTTGTGCATCAGTACATCTGTATCATCCGTTTTTCATGGGTAGTTTGCATGAGCACTACACTATCAGTGTGAGGAGCAGCTTCAGGGATGCACGTTATCTCCAGGAACAAGCAGGAATGTAGTCTTCACATATGGGTATCGTCGGTACCGACGGAGCCTGCGCAGGAACGCTCCCCAGCGTCCAATTAGAAAGCTTTTGGGAGCATCCCACAGTGCCTGCGTGCTGCCTTCCCGCCTTTCCCAACTGCCTCTCTCCAGTTCTTCGTTTTTCCTGTCACCGCAGAAATTATCCCATCTTTTTCATTCTTTTTTGTGGTAGCGTCTGCCTTCCTCGACACTATACCGGTACCGCCGGTTCTTTCTTTCTTTCTTAAAAAAAATAATTTGTAATCTTTTTCTGGACTTTCCAGTCTTTTTTTCTGTCGGGTGCCACGCGCCATTTTGGGCACTAAGCCCAACTTTTCCTTCAGAATGGAAAAACCTGCCTCGGGTTTTAAAAAGTGTTCCAAGTGTGGCGGTACCATCTCCGTCACTGACACTCACGAGTGGTGCCTTAAATGTTTAGGTCCTGACCACTCCATCTTGGAGTGTGTTGCCTGTGGGATGATGTCAAAGAGGGGTCGGCAAAACCGAGCTGCTAAGCTTAGCACCCTTTTTCCCTCTGATGCAGCATCCTTGGCATCGACGTCTTCCAGGGCTTTGTCTTCCTCCCATGGATCTCAGGTAACCAAACATAAATCTGGCCAGTCCTCAAAGGGTAGATCTCCTTCCAAGCATCGAGATGCCTCTGGCGTTGCCCTTGAGGGACTTGTACTGGCAAAATTGCCCCGGCGGGAGGCTTCGGCTTCCAAAGCACTATTGGGGCTCCAGGATGTTCTCGAGGCCTCAACCTCGGCAGAACTACTGGTGCCATGCTCTGGGGTACCGGCTGCTTTATCCGGTACCGATACCCAGGCATTGGCAGCGTCAATAGACCAGAGGTTCTTGGCTATTGAACGCAGTCTGGCGGCTCTCCTTGCGGCTTCGGTGCCTTTGGGACCGTTTCAGACAGTTCAACCGGTATCGACACCGGTTCAGGCACCAATATCGGTACCAGTACCGACAGCATCGACATCGGCGACTGTGTTACCGACACTGAGTCATGCTGTTTCCTCCGGTATCGACAGGCCGGTACCGGACCCCTCTGGTACCGACTTCGATCGGTACCGGTATCGTGCTTTGCAAGAGCACCCGTACAGGAGATACTTTGAATCCTCCGAGGAGTCTGAGGATTCTGACAGCTCTGTCGGTACCGGAGTACTTCTCTCTGAGGAGCCTTCCTCTCCTAAACGTAGGATGTCTCCTCCAGAGGATATATCCTTTCAGGATTTCATTCGGGAGGTGGCTAGAGGTCTTTCCATCACAGTGGCTCCTGAAACAGAGCCCAGAGCAAAGGAATTGGAGATTTTACAATATCCTAAAGCTCCCAAGGAGGCAGCTACTTTGCCTATTCATGAGATCTTGCATGATCTCATGCTAAGAATGTGGGAAACACCTAATCTCCAGGAACAAGCAGGAATAAGTCCTCACATATGGGTACGTCGGTACCGACGGAGCCTGCGCGGGAATGCTCCCCAGCTTCCCAGAATGAAAGCTTTTGGGGCATCCCACAGCGCATGCGCGCTGCCTTCCAGCCTTTCCTACCAACTCTCCTCAGTTCTTCTTTTCCGCGGAGCCAGCAGGTCGTGTTCCTGTCACCGCTGAAGAAGTTCTTTATTTTAATTTATTTCTTTGGTCGCGTGTCTGCCTTCCCCTACGCCGGACCGGTACCGCCGGTCTTTTCTCTTCTTTTCTTTATAAAAAAAAAAAAAAAGCTATCTTTTTTCCTCACTTGGTGTATTTTCTTCTTAGGCCTCCAGGCCCACAAGAAACTTTCCCTCATGGAAAAACCAGCCTCCGGCTTCAAAAAATGCACTAAGTGTAGCGGTACAATTTCTGTTACAGATACCCATGAATGGTGTCTTAAATGTTTGGGGCCTGAACACTCCATCCCGGATTGCCAGTCCTGTTCTCTAATGTCTAAACGAGGGTTACAGAACCGGGCAGCCAAGCTCAATGTGCTGTTTCCCACGGATGCACCGCCGGTAGCATCGACATCTTCCAGGTCTTCCTCTTCTGATGGGTCTCAGGTAACCAAACATACTTTTAGCAGGTCCTCGAAGGGCAAATCTCCCTCTAAGCATCGAGATGCCTCCGGGCTTGCCCTTGAGGATCCTGCCCCAGCCAAACAACCCCGGCGGGAAGCTCCGGCTTCCAAAGCTCCTCCTATGGGGTTACAGGTTGACATCGATGGCACGGCATCGACCGATCACCTGTTAGACTGCTCTGGGGTACCGGCACAATCTCCCGGTACCGACATCCAGGCAGTCGTGGCGTCCATGGATCACACTGTGCAATCCATGCAGCAGGCTATACTGGCTTTCATCAAGGCTGCGACGCCATCGGTACCACAACAAGCTCTGTTGTCGGTACCGGCGCCGGTACCGGTACCAACTTTGATACCGGTACCGGCTGCATCGACATCGGCCAGGATACTGATTCCGGCTCCCTGTCCTGGGCTCTTTCTCGGTACCGACCCGGTACCGGGGACACCCGATGTCGGTACCGATCGATACGCCTATCGATCTTTAGAATCGAGAAGACGATACTTCGATTCTTCTGATGATTCTGAGTCATCGGATGAGTCCCCTGAATTATCTGTCACCCTGCCTGAGGAGCCGCCTTCTCCAGAAAGGAGAATGTCTCCTCCAGAGGATTTGTCCTTTCAAGACTTCATAATAGAAGTAGCTAAAGGACTTTCTATTTCAGTAACCTCTGAAAAAGAACCTAGAGCAAAAAAATTAGATATTTTGGGATACTCTAAGGTTCCCAGAGAGGCAGTCACCTTGCCAATTCATGAAATTCTTCAGGAACATTTTATTGAATTGTGGGAGACTCCTCTCACCCTTTCTCCTCATTCTCGTAGATTGCACACTATGTACCGTGTCCCTCCTTCTCCTGGATTTCAAAAACTCAGCTTCCTCACCACTCCATTGTGGTGCAGTCAGCTATGAAGAGGATAAAGAGTACCAAAAGACACACTTCTACTCCCCCAGGAAGAGAATGCAGGACTTTGGATGCTTTTGGTAGGAAAATCTTCCAAGCTAGCATGCTTATTGCCAGAATCAATTCATACAGCCTTTATATGGGTATGTTTCTGAAGGAGGTTGCAGAAAAACTGCACAACTTTCTCCCTTTTATTCCAGAGGATAAAAGGGATGAGTTCCTTCTTTGGCTTAAGCATACTCAAGACATTTCAAAGTTTTCCAACAGGGCAGCCTTTGATTCTTTTGAATGTGCCAGCAGAGCTTCAGGCATTGCTATAGCTGCTCGTAGAATTGCTTGGCTCCAGGCTTCTGATCTAGAACTCTGGGTTCAAGATGGTTTAGGAAATCTGCCCTGTACAGGTGAAAATCTGTTTGGCAAAGAGTGGCAAATTAAAGCCACTCAAATGGACGCAGAAAATGCTGCTCTGGATAGACTTTCTAAGTCTACCTCCACTCCGGTCAAGAAGAAATCTTTTAAAAAGTCTTTTTACAAGAAGGGCAGATTTCCTTCCACTTCTGGTCAACAATCTTCTACAGGTCGCTTTGCTACTAAGCGTCAGCAACCTAAACAGGCCAGGCCTAAACCTGCAGGGGCTGCTGCAACCCAGCAGTCCCAAGCCCCTCAGGGTTTTTGACTTGATACTAGAGAACTTAACCTTTCTGGCTCTACAACAGCCAGAACCTCTCACCATTCCAGGAAGGTTAGCTCATTTTGCTCCCAGATGGGAGCAAATCACATCAGAGCAGTGGACCCCCTCCATCATCAGAGAGGGCTACAAACTTCATTTCTCAGACCTTCCTCCCTTCACCATGGTGAGACATTTCAATTCTCCCACATCTCTCCTCGACCTTCTGGATCAGGAGGTAACCACCCTTCTGGCCCAGAGGGCCATAGAAGAAGTTCCTCTTCTTCAACAGAGGTCAGGGTTTTACTCCCCCTACTTTCTCATTCCAAAGAAAACAGGGGGATACAGACCCATTCTAGATCTCAGAGAATTGAACAAATTTCTATGAAAGGAGAAGTTCAAGATGCTTTCTCTAGGCACTCTCCTTCCATACCTACAGAGTCAAGATTGGCTTTGTTCTCTAGATCTCAAGGATGCATACACTCATGTCCTCATCCATCCATCTCACAGAAAATTCCTACGTTTTCTGTTCCAGGGAAAACATTACCAGTACAGAGTGCTTCCTTTCGGTCTAGCCTCTGCTCCAAGAGTGTTCACCAAATGCATGGCAATAGTTGCTGCATTTCTACGCACTCTGGGAATATTTGTCTTCCCATACCTGGACGACTGGCTCATCCGAGCTCCAACCCAGTCAGAGGCTCAGATTTCCCTAGACCGCACCAGGTGCATTCTGCAATACCTGGGACTTCTGGTAAACCTCCCAAAGTCTCAACTCACCCCTACTCAGTCCCTAGAATTCATAGGGGCCTGGTTGGACACTACCACTGCAAGAGCCTATCTTCCCCAGGCTCATTGCCAACGTCTAGTGCAGTTAGCCTCCCAGATTCAGTCAAAGAGCCACTTAACTGCCCGGGAGATGCTACAACTTCTAGGCCACATGGCTTCCACAGTACATGTGGTGCCCTATGCTCGCCTACACATGAGAGCAGCTCAATGGACTTTGTCCACCCAGTGGACTCAAGCTTCAGGAGCTCTCTCAGACCAAATAGCAAACTCCAAACGTCTCTTTTGGTCTCTCCAATGGTGGATGTCCACTCAAAATCTGTTGCTGGGGTCCCCCTTTCAACCTTTGTTGCCCCAGGCAACCCTCACAACAGATGCCTCCCAAACAGGTTGGGGAGCTCATCTACAAGACCTCTCCACCCAAGGCACTTGGTCCCCACAGGAGACCTCTCTTCATATCAATCACTTGGAACTTCGAGCAATATTTCTAGCTCTCAAGGTCTTTCATACCCTCCTCAGCTACAAGACAGTCCTCATTCATACGGACAATCAAGTAGCCATGTTTTACATAAACAAGCAAGGAGGAACTGGCTCTCTGTCGCTTTGCAACGAAGCTCTAAGATTGTGGGCCTTCGCCAGAGAGCATCAAATCCATCTCCTGGCAGTATACCTCCCAGGAATCCAAAACTCTTGGGCAGACAGACTCAGTCGAGTTCTGCTTCCACATGAATGGTCCCTGCACATGGATCAGGTACTCAGAATTTTCCAGGAATGGGGAACCCCGGACATAGACCTCTTTGCAAGTCCGTGGAATGACAAACTTCCCCGGTTCTGTTCCAGAATTCCGTGTCAGGGAGCTCAGGCCAAGGATGCCTTCCTCCTTCACTGGGGTCAGGACTTCCTGTATGCCTTTCCACCCATTCCTTTGATTCCCAAGACTCTGTTCAAACTCCAGAGGGATCAAGGATCTATGATCCTCATAGCTCCACGCTGGCCACGCCAAGTGTGGTACCCTCTACTTCTGCATCTCTCCCAAGCCCCCTCCCTGGACTTGGGAGCTGCACCAGACCTTCTGTCCCAGGAGGAAGGAACTTTGTGGCATCCAAATCCCAAGTCCCTTCACCTCAGAGCTTGGTTACTGAAGGCCTAGACCTTCAAGACTTCAATCTTTCTCAGCAAGTGAAGGATATCCTCCATGCTTCCAGGAAAACCTTCCACTAGGCGTTCCTATGCTTTTAAATGGAAAAGATTTTCCATTTGCTGTGCTCAAAAGGGTCTTGACCCTCTGGCACTTCCTGTGAATTCTCTATTGGAATATCTCCTGCATCTCTCTAATGCAGGCCTTAAAACGAATTCAGTAAGGGTCCATTTGAGTGCTATTGCAGCATCCCTTAAGCCTATCAATGGACAACCTATTTCCTCTCATCCTCTTATTGCAAGATTTATGAGAGGCCTAACTTTAACTAAACCTCCCATTCGACCTCCTCCGGTGGCATGGGACTTAAATTTGGTTCTTGGTCAGCTTATGAAGCCACCTTTTGAACCCTTAGCCACTACCTCCTTGAAATTTCTTTCCTGGATGGTTATTTTCCTTATTGCAATCACTTCTGCTCGCCGCATCAGTGAACTGCAAGCCTTAGTGGCTAATCCACCTTATACAAGGTTCCATCATGATAAGGTAGTCCTTAGGACAAATCCTCACTTTATGCCTAAAGTGGTCTCACCTTTTCATCTTAATCAAGAGGTATATTTACCTGTATTTTTTCCAGCTCCTCATGCATCCACTGCAGAGAGGAACCTTCATACTCTAGATTGTAAAAGAGCTCTTGCTTTTTACTTACACAGGACACAGCAACATAGAAAGTCTTCCCAACTTTTTGTTGCTTTTGATCCTTCTCATTTAGGACTTCCAGTCTCTAAAAGAATACTGTCCAATTGGATTGCTCAGTGTATTTCTTTTGCTTACCAGAGTTAGAACCTTTCTCTGGAGGGCCATGTCACAGCTCACAATGTGAGGGCCATGGCCACCTCCATGGCTCATCTTCATTCTGTGTCCGACCAGATCTGTCGAGCAGCCACCTGGGCCTCGGTTCATACCTTTACAGCCCATTACTGTTTGGACAAGGACTCCCGCCGGGATGCCTTGTTTGGTCAGGCTGTCCTCAGACACCTGTTCCATTCTTGAACAACTCCTGCCCTCCTTCCCTGAATGGATGCCTGAGATCCATAGGAGGACGAGAAACCCTCAGGGTCTCATACCCTTGGGGATCTCCCAGGCATCTTAGCTAGGGAGTCCCCATATGTGAGGACTTATTCCTGCTTGTTCCTGGAGATAGCACAGTTACTTACCTGTAACAGGTGATCTCTGGGAACAGCAGGAATTAGTCCTCACAACCCTCCCACCTCCCCTAGGAGTTGTATCTCTCTTTTGTCTTTCCTTTCCTCTCTCTCTCTATTGTCTCAGCTTTAAACTTGAACTGAGGATTGTTGGTAGGAAAGGCGGGAAGGCAGCGCGCATGCGCTGTGGGATGCCCCAAAAGCTTTCATTCTGGGAAGCTGGGGAGCATTCCCGCGCAGGCTCCGTCGGTACCGACGTACCCATATGTGAGGACTAATTCCTGCTGTTCCCAGAGATCACCTGTTACAGGTAAGTAACTGTGCTTTACCACCTCTCCTCATTCTCGTAGGCTTGATACCATGTATCGAGTCCCTCCTTGTCCTGGATTTCAAAAAACCCAGTTACCACACCACTCCTTGGTAGTGGAATCAGCTATGAGAAGGATCAAGAGTCCAAAAAGACATGCATCTAATCCGCCAGGACGTGAATGTAGCACTCTTGATGCCTTTGGGCGTTGAATCTTCCAGGCCTCTGTGCTTTCTGCCAGGATTAGTTCCTACATTTTATATATGGGAATGTTCCTCAAGGAGGTTACAGGAGATCTAGAGCTTATGAGCCCTCTCCTTCCTGATGATAAGAGGCAAGATTATCTTAAACTTGTCAAACATGCCCAAGATGTTTCCAAGTTTGTTAATCATGCAGCTTTTGACTGTTTTGAGTGCATAAGCAGAACCTCTGCCATTGCCATAGGTGCTTGTAGGATTGCCTGGCTCTAGGCATCTGACTTAGAACTCTGGGTACAGGACAAACTGGGGAATATCCCTTGCACAGGCGAAAATCCCTTTGGCAGAAATTGGCAAGAGAAAGCTAATGAGCTGGATGCTGATAACACCACTTTGGATAGACTATCCAAGGCTACAGCTGATCCTGCAAGGAGAAAATCCTACAAGATACCATTCTTCTCTAAAAAGAAGAGGTTTTACCCCTCCTATACCCAGCAGGGGCATTCTACAGGTCAATCTGCCCGAAAGGGACAGCAGCCACCAAAACAAAGAAAAGCAAAGTCTGCTAAGCCTCAACCAGCCCAGCAGACTCAGCCTCCACAGGGGCTTTGACTCCCATCTAGAGAACTTGGCCTTCCTGGCCCTCAACGGGCCAGAGCCCTCCACCATTCCAGGAAGGTTGTGTAATTTTGCCCCCAGATGGGAGCAGATAACAGCAGAAGAATGGACTCTCTCCATTGTAAAGGAGGGGTTCAAGCTTCATTTCTTCAACATGCCCCCTCCTACAGTTGTAAAACGGTTCAATTCTCAGACTGCACTCGAGAATCAGTTGGGTCAAGAGGTCAATTTACTTCTTGCCCATGGGGCAATAGAAGATATACCCATCTCCCAACAGGGTACAGGGTTTTACTCCCCCTATTTCCTTTTTCCAAAGAAAACAGGGGGACACAGACCCATTTTAGACCTCAGAGAATTGAACAAATTTCTGTTCAAGGAGACGTTCAAGATGATTTCTCTAGGAACTCTTCTGCCATACCTTCAGAGTCAGGATTGGCTTTGTTCTCTAGATCTCAAGGATGCGTACACCCATGTTCTCATCCATCCAACTCACCGAAGATTCCTTTGGTTTCTATTTCAGGGGAAGCACTACCAGTACAGGGTTCTTCCTTTTGGCCTGGCCTCAGCACCAAGGGTGTTTATGAAATGCATGGCCGTAGTGGCAGCATTTCTTCGCACTCCAGGAATATTTGTCTTCCCCTACTTAGATGACTGGCTCATTCGAGCCCCATCAGAGTCAGAGGCCAGAATTTCCCTATCTTGCACAATGCGTATACTTCAGTATTTGGGCCTGGTCATAAACATCCCAAAATCCAACCTAACTCCCACTCAATCTCTAGAGTTTATAGGAGCTATGCTGGAAACCAGGGAAGCAAGGGCCTATATTCCACAGTCCCGCTGCCTTCGCATTGTGCAGTTAGCTTCCCAAGCAGTGTTAAAAACTCATCTCACTGCTCGGGAAATGTTACAATTGCTAGGCCACATGGCATCTACCGTGCATGTGGTTCCCTATGCTCGCCTCCATATGAGAGCAGCCCAATGGACTCTATCCACTCAGTGGACTCAAGCATCAGGCTGCCTATCAGACAAAATAGCAAACTCAAGTCACCTTATTTTGTCCCTACAATGGTGGCAGTCAACCCAAAACCTGTTGGTGGGGGTCCCCTTTCCAACAGCCCCCACCCCAGGTCACTCTAACAACAGACACTTCACAGGTGGGTTGGGGAGCTCACATGCAAGATCTCTCTACCCAAGGCACCTGGACTCCACAGGAGACCCATCTACACATCAATCTATTGGAGCTTCGAGCAATCTTCCTTGCTCTTCGAGTGTTCCACACCCAGCTGAGCTACAAGACAGTCTTAATTCAGACGGACAATCAATAGCTATGTTCTATCTGAACAAGCAGGGAGGAACAGGCTCTCTGTCGCTTTGCAATGAAGCTTTGCAACTAAGGGCCCTCGCCAGAGAGCATCCGATTCATCCCTTGCGGTGTATCTGCCAGGCATTCAAAACTCCTGGGCAGACAGACTCAGTCGAGTTCTCCTTCCACACGAGTGGTCTCTTCGTGCGGACCAGGTAGCAAATATTTTTCAAATTTGGGGTACTCCAGACATAGACCTCTTTGCAAGTCCGTTGAATGCCAAACTTCCCCGGTTCTGTTCCAGAATTCCAGCTCAGGATTCTCAGGCCAGGGATGCCTTCCTCCTCCATTGGGGTCAGGACTTCAGCTTCTAATGGCACCATGTCCTAAGCACAGCACAGCACTGCTAAGAAGCAATTAACCTGATACAGCAAAGTATACTGCTATAAGTGCAGGCAATAGCATGGTATTTGTGCAGAATGTTCTGCCCTAGTGTGGTGTAGAATGCAGAAAGGAATCTTATGTGAGCATAAACAATGTGCAAATGCAGCAGCACACTGCATTTAAATCCATTTAAATGGATAGTGAAGCCATTAGCTATGCAGGGCAGATGCAGAGAAGTGCGCAGAAGACCAGAAGGCTGAAGAGGCATTAAAGATTACTTCATAATTCTGCAGTCATTGCTGTTGATGAGGTTTTTTTGCCTGTTTGTTCAGAGTTCAGCATCCACAACTTTTTCTGGTTATGCTGAAGTGTGCTGAAAAAAATGGCAGGCAAAGTGTGTTGAAACAGTGTTATGTGCATGTGCTGAAATGCTATTTAGCGCATATACAGCGTTATTGATGCTTATGAACACAAATATTGTTCTAAGCAGAACCTCTACTTAGAATAATATTGTAATTTATGTGCCAGACAACAATGCAGCACATGTCCACAAAAAAAGCTTGCCGTGGAAGCTAAAACGCATAATAGTAAAATACCTGTGAAAGTCAGTTGGACCATTAGATGATAGAGGGGTAAAAGGGGTGCTAAGAGAGGACAGTGACATGGTATAAAGACGGAATGAATTCTTTGCTTCAATCTTTACTGAAGATGATGTAGGGAAGTTACCAATGACAGAAATGGTATTTAAAGGTGATGTAGTGGAAGAACTGAAAGAGATATCCATAGACTGTGAAGATGTATTACAACTATTTGATAAACTGAAGAGTAGCAAATCACCTGGATGGGATGGTATACATCCAAGGGTGTTGAAAGAACTGAAATATGAGATTGCAGACCTACTATGAGTAATCTGTGAACTATCATTAAAATCATCTGTAGTACTGGAGCATGGTCAGTGCAATGCCAATTTTTAAAAAGTGTTCCAGAGATGATCCGTGAAACCTACAGATCAGTGAGCCTGATGTCAGTACCAGGCAAAATGGTCGAAACAATTATAAAGAATAAAACTACTGAACATGTAGATAGTCATGGTTTAATGAGAGAAAGCCAACATAGATTTAGCTAAGGAAAATCTTGTTTTACTAATCTGGTATATTTTTTTGAATGTGTGAATGAACAGGTAGACAAAGGTGAGCTGGTTGATATAGTGTATCTGGATTTTCAGGAAACCTCTGACAAGGTCCTTCATGAGAGACTCTTGACGAAATTAAAAAGTCTTGGGATTAGAGGCAATGTAGTATTATGGATCAGGAACTGGTTAAAAGATAGAAAGCAGAGAGTAGGGCTAAATGGCCAACTTTCTGAATGGAGAAAGGTGAATAGTGGAGTACCCCATGATCTGTGCTGGCCTGCTGCTTTTTAGCATATTCATAAATGACCTAGAAATGGGAGTAATGAGTGAGGTGATCAAATTTGCAGATGACACAAAAGTATTCAAAGTTGTTAAAACATAAAAAGATGGTGACAAATTGCAAGAGGACCTTGATAAATTAGGAGACTGGACGTCCAAATGGCAGATGAAATTTAATGTGGACAAGTGCAAAGTTATGCACCTAGGAAAAAACAACCCAAACTACAGTTACATGATGCAAATTTCCACATCAGGAGCCACTACCCAGGAAAGAGATTTAAGCGTCATTGTGGAAAATACATTGAAACCCTCAGCCTATTTTGCAGCGGTGGCCAAGAAAGCAAATAGAATGCTAGGAATCATAAGGAAAGGAATGGAGAATAAAGCCCAAGGCATCTGTATCGTTCCATGGTGTGACCGCACCTTGAATATTGTATGCAATTCTGGTTGCCATATTTTAAAAAGGATATAACAGAATTAGAGGAGGTACAGAGAAGAGCCACCAAAATGGTAAAGGGAATGGAAGGATACCCCTATGAGGAGGGACTTAAAAGGTTAGGGCTGTTCAACTTTGAAAAGAGACGGCTGAGGGGAGATATGGTAGAGGTCTATAAAATAATAAATGGAGTAGAACAGGTAAATGTCGATCTGTTGTTTACGCCATCAAAGACTATCACGTGCAATGAAGCTGCAGTGTAACCCATTTAAGACAAATAAAAGAAAATATTTTTTCACTCTATGCGTAATCGAACTCTTGAATTAGTTATCGGAGGATGCAGTAAAAGCTGTTAGTGCAGCTAAGCTTAAAAAGGTTTGAACAAGTTCCTGAGGAAAGGTTCATAAACCATTATTAAAGAAGACCCAAGGAATCCGCTGCTTACCCTGGGACAAATATTATGGAACCTGTGTACCTTTTTGGGAACCTTCCAGGTACTTGTGACCTGGATTGGCCACTGTTGGAAACAGAATATTGAGCTTGATGGACCTTGGTCTTACCCAGTATGGCATTTCTTATGTTGCTGCTGGATATGTGGATTTATTTTCCTGTGGTGTCCAACATTTAAAAAAAAAAAAAGAAACCTGTTGCGTTCCATAGATTGAATATTAACCCCCATGATTAGGACTAAAGGTTTGTCTAAAAAACAAAGCCACAACAAATTGCAAGAATTAAAGGAATGGTTCAAAAATTGCCAAATGAAATACATACCTAAGTCTTAGCACAGATACGAGTTGCATATTCAATAGGATTCACTGAGGAATAGAAACAAGGAATCTGTACAGAACAGTAAAAGATGATAAATTTGGACATTCACCAAAAATATAAAAAGTAAACTTTCCTTATCGCCCACCAGACCAGTCCAGAATGTATGGCTTGTGCCTGTCAGCCAGCAAATTGTTTTTTTTTTTATTATTTAAAAACTTTTAAATTGAAGAAATCTAATCGTGACAAAACTGATTATGACAACCCCAACGTTTACAGATGGATGTATGAGAAGGATGGGAATGAACCACAGAAAAGAGTTTCATTTGACATTTCTTCTGAAGACACTGATGACAGTACGGGCACCATGGACAAAACTACCCACCGTAAAGGTTCCGAGCATGCTTCAAGGGGCTAGCAGGATTTTTGATCGGGCCCTGAATGCGGGTGTTGTCCACGGAGACTTTATCAAGATGGCAGTTAGGGAGACACCCCCCCCCCCCAACACCAGACAATGCTCCAAACAGCGACCGCAACAATAGTTGTCAATTTAACTTACTGTCCTCTCACATCCCAGCAAGAACGGGTGTTGAATATGGGTTTATCCTTCGTCTCTACAGTTAAATACAATGCCTTTAAGATGCGGGCTTGTCTGTATAAATTTTTTAGGAAGTTACAGGTTGCAAAATTTTATTTGGACAGAACAATATCTGATGACGTTTCAGTGATCAGAGCAGCCTCCAAGTGGATACCTCCTGGTCCCATTGATCCGACAATAGCCACCTTTCAAGTGTTGATACTTAAAGATCTTCAAGTTTTGGAATCTGTATTTCGACATAATTTTTCCAATATCAACAGGGCCGAGAGAACAGCCTTGATGCAGTTAGCCGACAATGACCAAATCATAATCAGAGGGGCAGTTAAAGGGGGGAGCGGTGGTACTCCAGAATAAGGATGATTATTTTAGGGGTATTGAGCTACAATTGTCTGACACACAATATTACAGACCCCTTGATGAGGATCCTACCCCTGTTTTGCAATCAAAGATTTCAACTATAGTGTCCCAGGCTCACCAGGCGGGTTGGATCACGCATAAGGAACAACTTTTTTTGATAGTACCTCATCCTAAAATTCCTACAATTTATACGGTGCTTAAGATCCACAAATCAATGGTCAACCCACCAGGCAGACCAATTG
Source organism: Ichthyophis bannanicus (assembly GCA_033557465.1). Taxonomy (NCBI): domain Eukaryota; kingdom Metazoa; phylum Chordata; class Amphibia; order Gymnophiona; family Ichthyophiidae; genus Ichthyophis; species Ichthyophis bannanicus. The sequence continues at coordinate 1,336,865,335 of CM066032.1, read as the reverse complement.
TTTCATGCAGGGGTTCTCTTTTAGAACCTTTATCACAATTCTGTGATGGTTTTTTTTTTTGAAAAAAGAAGCAGCTCAAGTATGATCTTTTATTAGAGATTCCACGTATTTCCTAACAAATTTTAACAAAAAACCCCACACAAGGTAAAACAAAACTGAATCAATCCAAACCCTGGCATGATAGAAAGGAACCTCTGAAACAATAACTTTTTGTCGGAGTGATCATTCAAAAGAGGGGGGAAATCAAAACCCTCCCCTTGCCGTGACCACTCCTTTTAATCATTTGAAAAACAGTGTAGTAAATGAAACACTTAGCTTATAGACTTTCCACGAGCATACGAGAACCACAGAGATTTATTTATTTATTTATTTATTTACATTCTCTTATATACCGCGCTATTCTGCATCAGTGCGGTTTACATTGAACAACTGAAATTACATTGAACAGGGCATTATAACTTGGAGATAACTATTTTACAGGGAACATGGGCTATGGAGGGTTAAGTGGCTTGCCCAAGACCACAAGGAGCACCTGTGGGACTAGAAACCCCAGTCCTTCCGGCCCAAGGTTGCTGTCCTCTAGTGGGATTTGAACCCCCGACCTTCCGGCCTGAAGTACCTTGCCCCAACCACTAGGCCACTCCTCCACTCCGTGATGAACGACATGGCACGTTTCGGGTCAGAAAGATTTCTGATCCTGCATCAGGTTGAATGGATCCTGTAGTAATAAAAGCTTCAATGTCCGAAGAACAGAGCATTCAAACCTTTAAAGAATCGGACATCTTGGGTTACCAGAAATGTATAAGATGTATAATCAGTACAGGTCGATAGCTGCGTCAAAAAATCACCGGTGTCTCAAATATAGGAAGATACCTTAGCAGCTGCCGGCTGCAGAAAGGTATCACTAAATTTAGGCAGTGGTTCTAACAGAGAATCTCAACAAGACACAATGGGCCATCCAGGCGGATTATGCAAAGATTTGTGAACCTTAGGGACCAAATAAAAAAAATGGAATTTTCGTGTTTTTATTGACCAAAAAAGTATATTCACGTTTCATAATCCATTCATTTCATAGGGCTTCCGACATCATTTTTTTCTACCCGATCCGAAAGGGCAGGGGTAGGATCTTCAGACAAAGGTCAATAATATTGACGATTACTGAGATGATTATTGATTTCCTGCTGGTATTGGGTAGATGAGAGTACCACTACTGCACTGCCTTTATCGGCTCTTCGGATGACCAAATCTGCGTGTGATAGCTGTTGTATTGCTTCAAAGTGTTGGTTAGTTAAATTAGAGTAAGGTCGAAACACTTTTTCCTCCATAATGTTAACTTTTCGCAGGACCAGCTATCGACCTGTACTGTAATCTTATACATTTCTGTTAACCCTAGATGTCCAAGCACTATACACGAATATTAACCAGGCTGAGGTTCTTACCTGTCTCTCCTCCTTTCCATTGGCACTCCCCCCACGGATTCCAAGAGCTTTTTTGCTTAACTTCTGGATTTGGTGTTAAATAATAATTATTTTTTATATCAACAATGTTTCTATTTACAAGTTTTTGGTATAGCGATGGGGGCTAAAGTGGCTCCTTCTATAGCTACCATTTACATGTCTCAATTTGAAGAGCTCTGTGTTTATACATCGCCTCTTTTTTGCCATGTGGCATTTTGGTGCTGTTTCCTGGATGACATCTTTTTCCTTTGGACGGGTTCAGCAAGTGATCTGGATATTTTTGTAGAATCATTGAACACCCATATGCCTAATATCCAGTTTACGGCTGAAGTGGAGCAGTCTTACATACAATTTCTTGATATTACGATTCGATTAACCCCAGACGGTTTAAACACCACTCTATATCTTAAACCAGTGCAACGAAACACATTATTAAACTTTGAGTTTTCACCCTGTTTCTTTGACACAGGGTCTTCCGTATGGACAATTTCTAAGGCTTCGTCGCAATTGCTCTACATTGGATGAATTTCGGAGACATGCATTAGATCTTCAGCATCATTTATTACTCCGTGGTTACCCTCCTACTCTGCTCAAAACAGCGTACAAGCGCGCACGATTCTCTCATAGAGAATGGCTTTTGAAGCCTCATCATTCATCTCGGAATGAGCGGTTCTTTGAGGACAAAATCACAGAGGTGTTCGCATACATTGGTGGTATACCCAGGGTTGTAAAGATTTTACATCATTTTTGGCCTATTTTAAGTTTGCATTCTTGTTTTTCAAACAAACGTCTTATGATTGCTTATTCCAGAGGACCTAATTTGCGGGATATGGTGGTCAAGACTACATCTCTTCTAGACCGGCCTCCTATAGCCCACCCTGACCCAGGTCATTATACGTGTGGCTCATGTCGCTATTGCCAATTGGCTCTTTTGTGCCCCCTTTGGGTAGATGTTCACACTTCAGTTATTTATAGATCCAAATGGCATACCACCTGTGACTCCACTTTTGTGATTTACTTAATCTAATGCCCATGTTTATTGTACTATGTTGGACGTACTATGAGAAGTATTAAGGTCCGTCTAGGAGAACACACTTCCCGCCTCCGCACGAAGACTTTAACAACGCCCTTGGTGAAACACTGTTTGCAAAACACACATGCTTTTGACCATCTGAAATGGCGTGTTCTTGACAGTGTTCCACCGGATCCTAGGGGTGGTGACCGCATCTCTAAATTACAAAAATTAGAGCAACAATGGATTTACAAACTGGGAACGGTCTCCCCGTCGGGTCTAAACGCATCTTTGGAATGGTACAGCATGATTTAATTTGACATGTCGATTTCTGTCATATAATTGGTCACTCTCTTACCTATTCAACCAATTGGAATAGGGGATTCCCTGGCTCATAGGGTTTCCTCGCATTCCTTTTGGCTGTAGTAAGTTTCCTACTTTTTGAGTGATTGGTCAGATTGTTCTTTAATGAAGATCACGTGTTGATCTAGCGTTCACGTCACAAGCCGATTCTTTAAAGGGTTGGATGCTCTGTTCTTTGGACATTGAAGCTTTTATTACTACAGGATCCATTCAACCTGATGCAGGGTCAGAAATCTTTCTGACCCGAAACGTGCCACGTCGTTCATCACAATCTCTATGGTTCTCCTAAGCTCGTGGAAAGTCTATAAAGCTAAGTGTTTCATTTACTAGACTGTTTTTCAAATGATTAAAAGGAGTGGTCACGGCGAGGGGAGGGTTTTGTTTCCCCCCCTCTTTTGAATGATCACTCTGACAAAAAGTTATTGTTTCAGAGGTTCCTTTCTATCACGCCAGGGTTTGGATTGACACATTTCCTAAGCCAGCTGTCGGATTTACAGTTTTCTGCTGCCAATTTTTTTCCAGTCACTTTAGACGTGGCTGCATTATACACTAATATCGATCAACATGGAGCCCTGTTGTTAAACTCTTCATTTCAACATGCTCCCCTGCGCGTTCCCAAGTCCTTTTTATTAGATCTAATTCAATTGGTGTTAGAACAGAATTATTTTTTGTTTGATGGGACGTATTTCTTACAAACATTTGGTACTACATTGTTGTTGTTGTTAAGTGCCGTCGAGTCGGAGTCGACTCATGGCGACCCTCTGGATAGCTATCCTAAATTGTGTTCGGTCTTCAGTCAGGCGGCTCATTGTTGACAGGCTGGTACCCGTAGCTGCTGTTATTGTAGCGATCCATCTCATTGCTGGCCTTCCTCTTTTGCGTTGACCCTCTATCTTGCCAAGCATGATGTCTTTCTCTAATGATTCTCTCTCTTCGCATGATGTGTCCGAAGTATGAAAGTCGAAGTCTTGTCATCTGAGCTTTAACAAAAAAGAAAGCTTTAGGTTTGATCTCCTCTAGTACCGACTGGTTTGTTCTTCGGGCAGTCCATGGTATACACAGAATTCGCCGCCAGCACCAAAATTCAAAGCCATCAATGTTCTTCAAGTCTCACATAGTCACTGTCCAGCTATCACAGCCATAAGATGTTAGTGAAAATACCATGGCTTTAACAAGTCGACTCTTTGTATGGAGAGAGACATCTCTGCTCTTGAGAATCTTATCTAGGTCTTTCATAGCCATTCTGCCCAAGAGCAATGCGTCGTTATGAGTTCTTGACTGCTTGTTGCTTCTTTATTGATAGTTGATCCAAGTAGGTTTAAAGTTGTTCACGATTTCAATTTCTTCTCCTTTCAAAACGATGAACCTGTTTGATTTTGCCAGTTGTCATGATCTTTGTCTTCTTTACATTAAGGTGCAGGCAGGACGAAAAAAAAAAAATTTTGAGGACTATGTTCTTTGATGTGAGAAGCAAATGTTTAGATCATCGTCACTTTCAGCCAGTAATGTGGTATAATCAGCATAGCGAAGGTTGGTTGATGAGTCTTCCACCAGTCTTCACCCTCTGTTGTCTTCATACAGTCCTGCTTCTCTGATGATTTGTTCTGCATATAAATTAAACAGGCAGGGGGAAAGTATGCAGCTTGTTCGGACACCCTTGCTTATTTTAAACCATTCTGTTTCTCCTTGTTCCGTTCGAAACTGTTTGCTTCTTGATCAATGTACGATTGCGCAAGGAGAACGATCAGGTGTTCTGGTATACCCATCTTCGTCTAATGTGGTCCAGAGCTTCTCATGGTTTAACACAGTCAAAAGCCTGGCCTTGCTATAGTCGATAAAGCACAATAGAGATATCCTTTTGGTATTCTTTAGTCTTTTCAGGATCCATCTCACATCCGCAATGATGTCTCTCGTTCCTCGCCTTTCCTGAACCCTGCTTGCCCTTCAAGTAGTTTCTGGTTCTAGGTATGGCTGTAGTCTCTTTTGAATAATCTTCAGTAGAATCTTGCTGGCATGTGGGATCAGAGCGATTGTGCGATAATTGCCACAGTCAGTTGGATCACCTTTCTTTAGTATTGGTAAATAAACACAGATCTTTTCCAGTCAGTGGCCCATGATGTGTCTTCCATCTTCTTGGCAGAGCCGTTGTTAAGTACGGTAACAGCTGCATCAGATTGCTGCAATATTCTCTTCTATGGGAATGCTATCATGCCTGGGTGCTTTGTTCTTTGATAAGGCTTTCAATGCTGCTTCAACTCTTCTTTCATCACCCAAGGTTCCTGATCATAAGGTATAGGTTGAAACGGCTGTTGGTCCACTTGATCTTTATCATATAAAAAACTCTGTATACTCCTATCCACCTTTCTATTGATCTTCTCAGCATCATTCAACATAGAACCTTGAGCATCTTTGTAACATTCCAATTCGAGGCTGGAACTTTTTCTTTAACTCTCGCAGCTTTAGGAAAGCCGATCTTGTTCTTCCTCTAATAGTTTTGCTTCTATTTCCTTGCAAGTGTCATTGTAGTAACATTTTTCCTTGTCCTGTCCTTGCTGCACATTGGAAATCTATGTTGAGTTCTACGATTTGTCTTTCTTTCTCCTTTGCTTTAGCTTCTCTGCGTTTCTGGGCAATTTTTCAGAGTTTCTTCCGTCATCCATTTTGGCCGTTTTGCTTTTTCACCTTTTGTAGAGACTTCTCGCTTATTCTAGCACAACCTTCTTGATATCATTCCATAACTCTTCCGGAGCTATGTAAGTTGTATCTAAAGCAGCAAATCGATTTTGCAGGCAGTCTTTAAATTCCAGTGGTATATCTCAAGGTCATATTTGCGCATTCATGAGTGGTTTGCTATTTTCAACTTTTAGCTGAGTTTTGCATACTAGTAGTCGATGATCTGTACACAGTCAGCTCCAGGTTTTGTCTTGGTTGATGTTACAGAGCTTTTCCATCGTGACTTCCACAGATGTAGTCAATTTGATTTTTATACAATCATTGGGTGAAGTCCCATGGGTAGCAGTCGCCGCTTGTGTTGCTGGAAGAAGGTGTTTGAGAGAATAGATCATTGGTCTTGCAGAATTCTATCAATCTTTCTCCAGCTTCATTTCTGTTGCCAAGTCCCAATATTTTCCAACTACTTTGCCTTCTCTTTGTTGACAACTTTTGCGTTCCAGTCACCCATGGACTATCAGGATATCCTGTTTGCATGATTCTGTCAATTTCAGCTTGTACTTGTTCAGATGACCGGGGGGAACTCTTCAAGATTTCATTCTCTTCTGCCAGCTGTTGTTGGGGCATATACTTGAATTATAGTTGTGTTGATAGGCAATCCTCGTAGACGAATAGAGATTAAGCGTTCGCTGAACTGCATTGTATTTCCATTACAGTTCTTGCAAGTTTCTTCTTATTATAACGCAACACCATTTCTTCTTTGTTCTTTCATTTTCCAGCATAGTAGAACCATGTGATGATCTGATGCAAAGTGCCCGATGCCAGTCCATTTCAGTTCGCTGACACCCAACAGATCAAGTTGTACACGTTCCATGTTCATTCTTGACCACCTCCAACTTCCCTTGGTTCATGCTTCGTACGTTCCATGTTCCAATGTGTAAGACATCTTTAAAGCTTCTGACTCTCATTTCATGTGCAGCTACATCAGCAGTCAGACTTCCCGAGGGCTTTGGATCCAACCACATCATAAATGTCGGCTTTACTCTGAAAAGTCTTCAGCTCTTCCCCAGTAGCTAGTTGAGTGCCTTCCGACCTGGGAGTCTCATCTTTCCAGCACCATAGCACAATTTGTTTTGTTGTAACTCTCCATTGGGTTTTTAATGGCAAGATACAGAAGTAGATTGCAGGGCCTTCCTTCCGAGCAGTGTAAGTTTGGTGGTTGTTGTTGCCGTTTTGTCACAGAAATGTGATCCTCCAGCCGTCAACACTATCCCATTCTGCTGCTGCCCAGATGGGTGGTTTGTCTTCGTATGGCACCTCAGCTGAGACCGCCATCTTGGAGACCCTGCCAGTAGTTAAACTACGGATAGTTTAGCTCTCAGCATCACTGATGCACGCAAGCCCTCACAGCACGACAAGCTGCAAACCAAGTGAGAGACAAGCTGCAAACCATTGGGGGTTACCATAACTCCTTCGATTGCCACCTTGTGCATGGCAGATTTGGAAAAAAAATTCATTTATCCTTCTCCTTTATTTTGTCACGTACAATTTTGGCGGAGATTTCTAGGTGATATTTGTTTGGATGTCCACTTATGATATGCTGCAGTCTTTTATTTCATGGTTAAGTTGAATACCATCATACCCAACATACATTTCACTGCACATATACATCAACAGACCATGGATTTTTTGGATATTACTATTTACAAGGATTCTGGTGTTTTGAGGACAACTTTGTTTAGAAAATCTGTTCAAAGAAATAGTTTATTATGTTATCACAGCTATTATCCCGGACAACTTCGTAGGGGTCTTCCCTTTGGGCAATTTTTACGGCTTCTCCGGATTTCTTCCACTATAACAGATTTTCAGCAGCATGCTATCGATCTTAAAATCCATTTACAAGCATACCGCAGAGCATGTTATATCCATCATGATTGGTTGCTGTAAGACCATTTCTCTGCGAATTCCAACGCCGACGACACTTTGTTGGGGGTTTTATCTTTTATGCACAATTCACCCCTTGTAGAAAAACTGATAAGGCGGCATTGGTCGGTGCTGGGCTTGCACCCGTGTTTTTCTAAACCTCTTTTGATTGCCTATTCTCGGGGATCTAACCTATGGGATATTCTTGTCAAATCGGCCATCCCAACTGATCACCCTGTGTGGCCATTGTTGGAGGATTCTGGCCACTCTGTGTGGAAGTTGTCAGTTTTGTTCCACGACTCTATTGGGACCTTTTTGGAAAGACCGAATGCTCATTTTGATGTTGCTGGCCCACTTCTTGTGTATCCACTTTTGTGGTCTATATCATATAATATCTGTATGACTTACTTTGTGGGCTGTACTATCCATTCTTTTAAGACCAGACTTAACAAACACGCCTCCTGACTGCGGTTGAATGTTCGCTCAGCTCCCATAGTGGATCAGTTTGATTTACCAACATCAGTTCAGTGATCTCAAATGGAGAGTCATCGATCGTGTTCCATACGATTCCTGTGGGCGGTGACAGAACCTCTCATCTTCAATGGTTGGAGCAACGATTTACATACTTAATTCTGTACATCCTCATGATTTGAACCGTGAGATTGATTGGTTCAGCCTGATTTGATCCTTTCCAATGAGCAGGGTGTTCCCCGATGATGATCGGGTAATTCCCTTTCTCAATGGTGGTTCTATTGATAATGGCATTTGGATCAGCCAATGATTCAGCAATTGGTTCTCTAAAACCTAACATTTATAGTTGGCGCGGCTGTAGGCAGTCCAGCTTCAATCAATGGAGGAACGGCGTATTAAACAGCACTTGAAACGGTCATTAGCAGACCTGAAACGTGTAGCGTCCTGTTCCGACTACATTTACTGCTAAATGATCTGCTGCCACATTTGACTTTTCAGATAAGTACTTTCCATAGTGGTTTTTAGAACCTTTATTGATTAAAATGGACATGGCCGTAATATGTGGGTGAGATTCATGCTCTCCCTTATTGGCTTGTCCGAATAAAAATTTAAGAGGGTACCAGTTCTCTGTATTCGGTGATTTTGTGTTTTGGAGCAAATGGGGATAGGCTAGAGTTCACAGCTCTGTAGCCTATATTAGGTATTGTGCACCCCCATATTCTCCAGTATTCTGTCTGCAGCAGATGGTGACAGGCATACTGTGGAGAATAGGGTTTCCAGTTATGGACAGCAGTTGGAAGGCATCCAGGCTTGGGTTCTTGACTACTTGCAGAGTGATACCTGGAGCAGTCCAGCTCCCTTACTGGTGTCAGCAGATGCAGATCCTTTCTATTCCTTGGTCTGGCTGTGTTCTTTTTTTCTTTAGTCATTCAGTTTTGTCCCCCCTACATCCATATTAGCCTCAGCGTGCTTCTATTCAGCTTAAAAAAATAGTTAAAAGGAGAAAAGAGAACAAAATTTGCTAAGTGTCATAATGTTTCTATGAGTATCGCTGAGGGTCATGGGTAGGTGTTGCTGTATCTTTTCAGACCTTGACTGCTGTGTGCTGCTCTCTGTACCTTGCCCCATCTGGATAGCAGGGTGGGGACCAGGTAAGCGAGCTGCTTCTTCTTTAGTTCCTTCAGGCTTTTTTCCTGGCCAACTTGAGTGTTTTCCAGGCATCCATGGAGGTGCCTTCAGAGCAGACCAAGCCTCTAAAAGCAGAAGGCATCAGAGTTCCTCTGGCCAATGCGGTACCTGCTATGGGAATTTGGCTGGCCACATTTCCTCCCTTGACGCCACATTGAGAATCGGATGACCAGTGGAAAGAGGGGGATTGGTGGAGAATGCAATCATTGTGGGGTTCCGGTGCCAGTTTAAGCTTGGCAGAATAACATGGGAGAGGTATCCATTTTGTCCATGTGGTCTCTGGCGTCTGAGGCTCTTACCCACGTCCTCTGCTGCTGGCTTTGATACAGTACCTTTCTGATACTGGACTTTGTGGTTCCGTACTATTCTAATTTTCTTCTTTCCTGACTGGCCACTCTTTTCAGGTGGAAATCAAAAATGCTTTCCTCCCCCCCCCCCCCCATACTCTTTGTCTGCTGTTTCCCCTGCTTTTCCATATTTTTTAAGTCCTTTGGCCACACTTATCCATCTCCAGTTACATATATGCAAAAGATATTCTTTTCCTCTTTGCTACAGACAAATTCTTCCCAGATTTATCCCCAATCAGTGCATGCCTAGACAGTATTGCCGCCTGGTTCCATAAAAACTCACTTAAACTAAATCCAGAGAAACCAGCTATTTGGTTCACAGGCTCCTTTGTCCTAATGTTGCACTGGTTATAGAAGGGGCCTCAATTATTTTCCAGCATACCTTCAAATATTTAGGTATCCTCTTAGACTTTGAACTTTCCTTTTCGCTCAAAATTACTCAGGTTGCAAAATCCTTATTCCTAGCACTCGGATGTTTTCAAACAATCTGGCAACTTCTTGATCAAATTTCTGTTTTGCTTCACACTGATCTCATGACTGAATTACTGCAATGTAATTTATGCAGGTCTACCATTCTATCACTTAAAACTTTTACAGCCAGCCAAAGTACAGCCGTCAGTCTTCTTACCCATTCCTGCAGACTTGACCATGTCACCCCGTTATTAATCCAATATCATTGTCTTCCCTTCAAATCAGGACTACAATTTAAAATTCTGACACTTGCACATAAAGCCATCTAAGATGAAACCCCAGCTTATATTCTGACTCTAATTACCTTATATGCCCCAGCTCAGACTCTGCTCACTTCATGAAAACAGGTTCCATATCCCTCCCCCACCTAAAGTAAAATTTGAATCCACTGACCGATCAGCTTTTTTTTTTTTGTCTTGGCTCGCTCACTTTGGAATAGCCTTCCTGCTCTCTTTAGAAGAAATTTTTAAGTTCTTCAAAACAAGCTTTTAAAAATGCACCCATTTAAAATCTCTTTTGAAGTCCCCTAGGCCTAGGCATCATTGCATTGTGGCCAGTAGAGTATGCTTCCTATCCCCTTCTCTCTGTTAGCCCTCCTCCATCTCCTCCCCTCCCCCTATCTTTCCACTATCTCTCCTCTCACTATTTTTCCTTTTTTCTTTAATAAATGGTGTTCCTTTATATTTCTTGTTAAAATTATTTTATTGTAAACCACATTGCTTGTGTACATAAATCCAATATATCAAAGACCAGCATAAACATAGACATCTTTAGCCAGCCCCAGTCTGGTCGAGAGAGTGCTCTGGCAGTTATTTTCTCCAGAGTTCATTTTGCTGCTGCATAAGGCCTTTTTGTTAAACATATCATACATATCCAATAGGATGCAACAAGTCCAATTCAATGACGATAAAGCCGATGCCTTCCCCCAGACCCAGGGGATCCCCCAAGGGTCCGCCTTATCTCTCCTATTCAACTTGTATATAAAACCAATCTGCGAGATCTTTCAGAAGTGCAACATCAATTACCACATCTATGCTGACGATGTGATGCTGTACACGCGCCTTGATATAACACAACCGGATTTCACTCCACTGGAAGAATGCCTTGACATGCTACAATCATGGCTTTCAACAAAACATGTCAATAAACCACAAGAAAACAGAGGTCATGTTTATCTCCAAGAAAACCAATTTCATCCCGCCCACCACAGTCGCCCTCAACAAAACATATATCATACGAAGCCTGCAATAAAATATCTAGGGGTCCTACTAGACAGCAACCTTAAGATGGATAAACACCTCCGAACAATTAACCGAGCCATTTTTTACAAATTGAAAGTTCTTCAACCACTTCGCAATATCCTTGAGAAATTTGACTTCAGAACTGTTGCACAAGCGCTAATCATTCCTCACCTAGACTACTGCAACGCCATTCTACAAGGGCTTCTGAAGAACACCCTAAATATCTTGCAAATGGCTCAAAATGTTGCAGCAAGAGTCTTCATGGAAAAAAGCATCACAGATCACATAACACCAGTGCTAATGGAACTGCATTGGCTCCCGGTAACCGCCCGCATCATCTTCAAACTTCTCATAACAACGTTTAAGCTCATTCACAACATTGCACCCTCCTACCTCGACAACCTAATCACTATGCAACCACACAACAGGAACAGAAGAACCATAAATCTCAACACTCTCTGTGTCCCGATCAGCATAAGATCTGTCAAAGCAGAAACAAGCAATAGAGCATTCACATATACAGCGCCAATCCACTGGAACCAACTCCCACACGAGTTACGACTGACAAATAGCTTGAGTGAATTCAGAAGGAAACTCAAAATTCACTTATTCCAGGCTCACTACAACCCGAACTAAGTGCGACACTTTACCTCAACGAGTTCACTTTTGCCTGCCATGATGACATTCGGAATACCCTCAGCATATGGATTACTGGTATATAATCTTGTATATATGTATATATTACGCCCCTCCCACGCACCTACAATCAAATGTATTTTTAGATTTGTGAACCCCAATTCAATGTACAAAGTATCTAATCACTATTTCCTGTGTTATGTAAATCATTGCTCAATCAAAATGTGTATTTTAAAAATCACTGTATTGTACGATACATTATGATTCTGTAAAGTAAACCGCTGCTGATCGTAGGAAGCAGCGGTATACAAATGTTTACTAAATAAATAAATAAATAAATTACTACTAAATAATGCAGGCTCAGACTGGCCACTTGCCTGTAGGGCTAGGTGAAACCAACAAGTTTATTGAAGAACAACAAAGAATACCCAAACCCGATACTGTCATGTTTCGGCAAAACCTTCATCGGGTTATGTACTGTGTACTCAAATATGTACTGTGGATACAAGTTACCACTGTGACAGTGTATGAATCTTATGATCCCGATGTGTGTCTCTGGATGTGGTCAGCAAATCGGCATACCAATCGGAGGCAGTGTAATAGGATATTATCAGTTACAGGGACTGCCATAAGACTTAATAAAAGTACTTTACAACATTCTGTCATAAATTGTACATGCCCATGCCAGGAATTGGTATGCTGACCGCATCCAGAGACAAACATCGGGATCTTAAGATTCATATGCTGCTACAGTGGTAACTTGTATCCACAGTTTATATTTGAGCCTCTAGTGTTTCCCATAACCCCTGATGAAGGCTTTGACGAAACACGGCTGTGTTGGGTTTGGGTATTCTTTGTTCTTCAATAAACTTATTCGTTTCACCTCCCTCTGGACTTATATTTTGACTTTTTGCGAGAGTGTGGTGTACTCCTTTGTTTGGACTGTACTTGCCTGAAGGGCCAGTTAGTGACCTCATGACTTCATCCTTGTCTAAGCGTTCTTGGCTGCATAGCACACAGATTGAGAGAAATTAGGTTTTAACTGCTAATTTTCTTTGAGTCCTACCTGACCAGTCCAGAGACTTGCCCTGGTTCTGTTTTCCTGGATATCCTCCAACTTGGGGGGTTGGGGGGGTACTTAACTAAAGTTTTAGTTGAAGGTTCTTGCTCATAAGAACATAAGATATGCCATACTGGGTCAGACCAAGGTCCATCAAACCCAGTATTCTGTTTCCAACAGTGGCCAATCTAGGTCATATGTACCTAGCAGTTTCCCCAAGAGACACAAGTTCCACAATGCTTGTACTGGGTCAAGCATTGATATCTTCGGTCACTTCTTAATAATGGTTTATGGACCTTTCCTCCAGGAACTTGTCCAAACCTTTTTTAAACCCAGCTACACTAACAGCCTTTACTACATCCTCCGGTAACAAATTCCAGAGTTTGATTACACGTTGAGTGAAAAAATATTTTCTTTTATTAGTCTTAAATAGTTTACCCTGTAGCTTCGTTGCATGTCCCCTAGTCTTTCTATATTCTGATAACGTAAACAATCGATTTACGTTTACCCGTTCCACTCCATTCATTAATTTATATACTTCTATCATATCTCCCCTCAGCCGTCTCTTTTCCAGGTTAAAGAGCCCTAACCTTTTTAGCCTTTCTTCATAGGAGTATCCTTCCATCCCCTTTACCATTTTGGTGGCTCTTCTCTGAACCTTTTCTAAAATCGCTATATCCTTTTTAAGATACGGCGACCAGAATTGCACACAATATTCAAGGTGCGGTCTCACCATGGAATGATATAGAGGCATTATAATATCTTTTGTTTTATTTTCCATTCCTTTCCTTATCATACCTAGCATTCTATTTGCTCTCTTGGCCGCCGCTGCACACTGGGCCGAGGGTTTTAACATGGTATCCACAATGACGCCTAAATTTTTTCCTGGGTGGTGGTTCCTAATGTGGAACCTTGCATCGTGTAACCATAGTTTGGGTTGTTCTTCCCTAGGTGCATAACCTTGCACTTGTCCACATTAAATTTCATCTGCCATTTTGATGCCCAGTCTTCCAGTTTATCAAGATCCTCTTGCAATTTTTCACAATCCTCTTGGGTTTTAACAACTTTAAATAGTTTTGTGTCATCTGCAAATTTGATAACCTCACTTGTTATTCCACTTTCCAGGTCATTTATGAATATCTCAAAAAGCAGCGGACCCAGCACAGATCCCTGGGGTACACCACTATTCACCTTTCTCCATTGGGAAAATTGGCCATTTAGCCCTACCCTCTGCTTTCTATCTTTTAACCAGTTCCTGATCCACAATAGTACACTGCCTCCTATCCCATGACTCTTTAGTTTTGCCAAAAGTCTCTGATGAGGGACCTTGTCAAAGGCTTTCTGAAAGTCCAGATACACAATATCAACCGACTCACCTTTGTCCACCTGTTTATTTACACCTTCAAAAAAACATAACAGATTAGTAAGACAAGATCTTCCTTGTCTAAAGCCATGTTGGCTGTCTCCCATTAGGTTGTGACTATCTACATGCTGAGTAATTTTATTCTTTATGATGGTTTCTACCATTTTTACTGGTACTGACGTCAGGCTCACCGGTCTGTAGTTTCCCGGATCACCCCTGAAACCCTTTTTAAAAATTGGTGTTACATTGGCGATCCTCCAATCTTCAGGTATTAGTTCACAGATTACTGATAGCAGGTCTGCAATCTCATATTTCAGTTCTTTCAACACCCTTGGATGTATACCATCCGGCCCAGGTGATTTGCTACTCTTCAGTTTATCTAATAGTTGTAAGACATCTTCCCGATGTATCGATATTTCCTTCAATTCTTCCGCACCTTTAAATACCACTTCAGTCATGGGTAACATCCCTACATCTTCCTCAGTAAAGACCGAAGCAAAGAATTCATTCAGTCTCTCCGCTATCGCCTTGTCGCCTCTTAGTGCTTCTTTAACCCCTTTATCATCTAATGGACCAACTGACTCTCTCACAGGTTTTTTGCTACGAATGTACTTGAAAAGGTCTTTATTTCGCGTTTTTGCTTCCGCAGCAAGCTTCTTCTCAAATTCTCTCTTTGCCTGCCTTATCAATGCCTTGCATTTGACTTGCCAGTGCTTGTGCTGTTTCTAGGTTTCGTCATTTGGCTCTTTTTTCCATTTCCTGAAAGATGCTTTTTTGGCAACAGCAGCCTCTCTGACCTCACCTTTAAACCATGCTGGCAGTTTTTTGGACTTCCTTCCACTTTTCTTAAAGCGTGGAATACAGCTGGTCTGGGCTTCCAAGATAGTATTTTTCAACAACACCCAAGCTTGATGTAAGTCTTTAACCTTCACAACTGCTCCTTTAAGTTTTTTCTTAACTGTTTTCCTCATTTTATCATAGTCTCCCTTTCGAAAGTTAAAAGGTAGTACTGTGGATTTCCTTACTATCCCTCCTCCACTAATTAAATCAAAGGCGATCATGCTATGATCACTATTGCCAAGTGGCCCCAACACCCTTATCTCTTGCACCAGATCTGGTGTTCCACTAAGGACTAGGTCTAATATGGCTTCCCCTCTGGTCGGTTCATGAACCAGCTGCTCCAAGAAGCAGTCATTTATTTCATCTAGGAACTTTATCTCCCTAGCATGTCCTGACATGACACTGACCCAGTCGATACCGGGGTAATTGAAATCACCCATTATTATTACTGCGCTGTAACTTTTGTTAGCTTCCTTGATTTCTTTGAGCATTTCATCATCCATTTGGTCATTCTGGCCAGGTGCTCGATAGTACACCCCCACTGCCATTGCCTTCCCCCTTTTATATGGAATTTCAATCCATATAGATTCTACAGCAGATTTTGTTTCCTGCAAAACTTTAATCCTTTCTGAGTCAATGCCCTCTCTAACATAGAGCGCAACCCCTCCACCAATTTGATCAGCTCTATCATTACGATATAGTTTGTACCCAGGTATCGCAGTGTCCCACTGGTTGTCCTCCTTCCACCATGTCTCTGATATTCCAATCATATCTAACCTTTCATTTAGTGCTATATATTCTAACTCTCCCATCTTATTCTTTAGCCTTCTAGCATTTGCATACAAGCATTTTAGAGAATGTATTTTATTCATGTTAATTTGGCTATTGTTAGACATGGGTAAATTGGGATCTTTAAGCTCTGTCTGCTCCATACTCGAGGGCATTTGGGCTACTTTATTTATTTATTTATTTATTTATTTTTATTTTTTATATACCGCGCTATTGAAATCAGCTCGGTTTACATTAAAACTGAACAGGCAACAATGCATAAATATCACAATGTGCTTACATAGAACATGGCTTACATGGAACATGTGCTTACATAGAACAATGGCATAATCAAACTGGGATAACAAGGAAAACTATTCACATGGTATATACAAGTATTTACATAGAGTTATCTATTCTCGTAAACCGTAGGTATTTATAGGTCAGGTGGTAGATTTATGATGTGTATATCTAAAGGAGAGGAGCATCTAGCTTTACTCTTTTGTGGAACCTCTCTGCTTTTGGTAGTATCCTTCAAGGATAGCTGCTTTGATATAGAAATACTGGAGAACAAGTGGCTTCACAGTGCCTGAAATAAGTTTATTTATTTATTTTAATGCTTTTCTATACCGCACTATTTATCATCAGCGCAGTTTACAAGTAACATAAGTTGTGCAATGCAGAACAGTCTGACATTTGGACTTACAATGAACAGGGAAGATAAAACATGGTGAACAGGATAACTATATACACTATGTACAAATTGGTATTATGGTTTCGGCGGTAGTTACAAAAGCTCAGTGGTGGCTAAATCTCTACAGTCTTGTCGTCATCTGCTAGCTGACCAGACAACCTAATGCATTTTGGACTGGTCTAGTAGGACTTGAGAAAAGAAAATGTAGCAGGTAAGGCCAAATTGTTCCTTTTTATATAGATGTGAGAAAATCATAAACTGACAAATATCATCAATTGATTATAAGAAAAAAGAGCTATAGAGAAAAAGTAAGACTGTTACTCCTAGGAGGGGAATAAACCCAAGCGCTCTGGAAAACAAATGGAGGAGTAGCCTAATGGTTAAAGCAGCAAGCTGAGAACCAGGGAAGGTGTGGTTCAAATCTACTGCTATTTTTTGTGACCTTGTGGAAGTCACTTATCCTCCATTGCCTCAGGTACAAACTTAAATTGTGAGCCCTCCAGGGATTAGAAACTGCCTATTGAAGGGTAGCCTAGTGGTCCGAGCCCTGGCTTGGGAGCTAAGAGACCAGGGTTTGATTCCCACTAGCTCTCCTTGTGGCTTTGGGCAAGTCACTTAACCCTCCATGAATTTTTCTGAGGTAAAGTTATCAATGCCCCTGTTTAATGTACATTATCAAGTTTAAGTTACAATGTTTCTCCAGGACCAGGCAGAAAGTCAGTCCTCACCTATGGGTGACGTCGGCGCCGACAGAGCCCCCTTGCGGAGCATTTCCCCAGCTTTCAAAGAAAGCCTTTGGGAATGCAGGCACGCATGCGCGGTCCCCTTCCTGCCCAAAGGTGCCATCTTGCTCAGTCTCCTTTTTTCCGTGGAGCCCTACAGACGCCTGTCCTTGTCACCCATGGAAAAAGTTGATCTTCTGCGTTGGGTCGAGTATTTTTCTTCAGTTCGACATTGGTTTTTTTCCCATTAGAGACTGCGTTCGCGCCTTTTTTCTTTTCCCTGGCAGCCCAATTTTTTGATCTTGCAGGGGCTCTTTTTCCCCCAATGGCTGCCAGTGGCTTTAAGACGTGTGATCTGTGTAAGAAACTGATGTCTCTCACCGACACACACGACTGCTGCCTCCGGTGCCTGGGGCCAGACCATGATTCTATGGTCTGTAGCCCCTGTGGCAAAATTTCGTCCAAGGCATTGCGGAGCCGTCAGCACCAGCGTGAGAGGATCTTCTCCGAGTCTGCCTCTGGAGGGTCCAGACTTTGTCAGAGGCCTCTACGTCTCTGGAGTCTGACCCCGAGCATCGTTGGGGCTCCTCTGAGAGGGAGTCCCCCTCGAGGGAGCACCGAAGGAAGAAGAAACCCGCGAGGGCAGCGTCGGTGGATGCTCTTGGCTCTAGGGCCAGGTCGCATAGCCCCGATCGCCGTCCCGGGTCTTTGGAGTCGGAGAGGCCTGCAAAGCATCCTCGTGTGTTGTCGGAGGCCCCGAGTCACGTGAGTACTGTTGTCCTCGTGGACTCTCCTCCGGGGGAGCCGACGTCGGGCCTGACGCCGTCGGGGCCCGAGTCAGAGGCTGCTGGGTCTCCTGAGCTCGGACTCGGGTTGACGGCCTTGGAGAGCAGATTGTCTGCCTTCATGGAATAGCAGCAGGTGCTGATCGGCGGTCTCACCGGCGCATCTGCCCCGACCAATGGGACATCGACGTCCAAGTCGACCCCGGAGGCTGAGCCTATCCTCGACCATGCGAACTCTAGTCGATCCTCGGCTGCGGTCACCCTCGGCCTCCTGTTCGGGACCGAGGTCATCGACGCCGGTTCCCTCGGCGTCAGAGCAGATGGCGTCGGTGCCCACCCACACGGAGCCGCTCGATTCCTCCTCGGAGGAATCAGCGTGGGAGACGGAGGAGGAGAAATCCCCTGACACCTTCCGGACTCGGTGCGTCCCTTCGGACTCACCGGAATCCGAACCTCGGACAAGGTCCCCCCCGGAGGATACTAGGTTCTCAGATTTCGTGCGAGACATGGCCAAAGCACTGGCATTACCGGCGGATCCTGAGGAGGAGCTCAAGGCTCTGCAATATGACTCTCCTCACAAGGAGGCCTTTACTGTTCCGGTTCCTCCGATGCTGGAGCGGTTGCTCTTCCGCATGTGGGAAGCGCCGGCCTCGATGCCGGTTCTAAGCAAGCGGGTCGATTCCATCTATCAAATCCGCAAGAGCCCCGGGTTCCAAAAGGCACAGCTACCGCACCATTCCATGGTTGTGGAATCGGCCATGCATCGACTGAAGAGTCAGAAGATGCACTCCTCGGTGCCCCCTGGCAGGGAGGCCCGGAACCTGGATGCCCTCGGTAGAAAGTGCTTCCAGGGCTCTATGCTTGCTTGCTGTGTCCAGACCTACCAGCTGTACATGGGCATGTACCTTCGGGACCTGGCAAAGGAGATTGCTGGGTTCTCTGCTGGTCTGTCCGAGGAACCTTTGCAGAGGTTCAAGGCCTTGTCTTCTGGTATTCGGGAGTGCTCGAAGTTTATCTCTCGAGCAGCCTACGATGGATTTGAGGCTTCGGCCTGGGTAGCAGGGGCCGGCATTGGTGCACGCCGCCAGGCCTGGCTACAATCCTCGGACCTCGAGCCATGGGTTCAGGACAAGTTGGTCGATGTCCCTTGCCGAGGCGAAAACCTCTTTGGCAAGCCCATGGCAAAAAAGGCTGCAGAACTCGAGACCGAGACTCTTACCCGGACGAGGCTGTCCAGAAAAACCTCTGCCCCTTCTCAGAAGAAGGGCTCGGGGAAAAAGACCTTTTGCCCGAGGAAGACCACTGCCTATAAAACCTACCCTCATTACCAGGCCTCTGTAGCTCCCCAACAGGGACAGCAGGCCAAGGGGCAGGGTCATGGGCCCCGTAGGCAGAAGGCCCCCAAGCCTACTACTCCGGCTCCTGCTCAGCAGGGAGGGGGTTTTTGACTATGCCAGCATAGCCTCTCCTCCTCTCCAGTGCACAGGAGGTTGGCTGACCCTGTATGCAGACAGGTGGCCAGCCATCACAGGGGATACGTGGGTACTAAGCCCCTTTTGATGATGCTATCTGCTCCACTTCACCCAGATACCCCCCTCCTACTTTCCAGGGGAGCCTCCAAGACCCCCTCTGCACAGAAACTTACTCCTTCAGGAGTTGGAAGGTCTGCTATGGGACCAGGCGGTGGAACCGGTGCCTCACCACCTGGAAGGGCAAGGCTTCTACTCGAGGTACTTCCTGGTACCAAAACGAACAGGAGGCCTCAGACCCATCCTGGGCCTGAGAAATCTGAACAAGTTTCTGGAGAGGGAAAAGTTCAAGATGCTTACCCTTGGAATCTTACTCCCCTACCTCCAGCAGGGAGATTGGCTATGCTCCTTAGACCTGAAGGATGCTTATACTCACATCCTCATCAATCCAAGTCACAGACAATTCCTCAGATTTGTGGTGGGAGGAAAGCACTTCCAGTACAGAGTGCTTCCTTTCGGCCTCACCTCCTCCCCCAGGGTTTTCACAAAATGCCTGGCGGTGGTTGCAGCCTACCTCAGGAACCAGGGGATCTTTGTGTTCCCTTACCTGGACAACTGGCTTATCAGGGGCTAGTCTCCACAAGAGGCCAGGCAGGCCACCTTCAGAACCATGTCCCTACTTCAGCACCTGGGGTTCGTCATAAACTTCCCCAAGGCCACTTTAGTCCCCTCACAGGATGTGGAGTTCATAGGGGCAAGATTGGATACCATCCATGCTAAGGCTTATTTGCCTGCGGACAGAGCTCACAGGCTGATAAAGTTGGCCAGCCAGTTTCAGGCAAACTCTCTGGTCTCTGCCAGACACTTCCTCCGGCTCTTAGGTCACATGGCTTCCACAGTGCATGTCACACCGCATACCTGGCTGCACATGAGGCCAGCTCAGTGGCACCTCAAGGCGCAGTGGTTGCAGGCCACATAGAAGTTGTCAGACAGAATAAGGGTGTCCAAACTCTTGGTGGACTCCTTATGCTGGTGGAGGCATCTCCCAAATCTGGTCAGGGGTCTTCCTTTCCAGGCCTCCCCACACACTCAGGTACTGACGACTGATGCTTCCCTGCAGGGCTGGGGGGGGGGGCACACTGCCAAGGGGTCTGCACACAGGGCCTGTGGTCTCCGTGGGAGGCCGCCCAGCAGATCAACCTGTTGGAATTGCGGGCCATTCGACTGCCCTTACGGACTTTCTCTCAGATCCTGTCTCACCAGTCTGTCCTAATTCAGACGGACAACCAGGTGGCTATGTTCTACATCAACAAGCAGGGAGGCACAGGATCCAGACTTCTGTGTCTGGAAGCACAAGCTCTCTGCTCCTGGGCTGTCAATCAGGGCATGACCCTCAGGGCGGTCTACCTCCCAGGCCAGGAAAACTACCTGGCGGACAGGCTAAGCAGACTCCTGCAGCCTCACAAGTGGCAGTTGGATCCTCTGGTGGTTCAGCAGATCTTTTTGAAGTGGGGACCTCCGACCATGGATCTTTTTGCCAGTCAACTGAACAGGCTACAACATAGGTTCTGTTCCAGGCAACCGCATCCCTCGCGGACAGCGCCAGATGCATTCCTGATCCCCTGGTCAGAGAGCCTGCTGTATGCTTTTCCTCCCACACCTCTGGTGGCCCGGACTCTGTTCAAGATCCAGCAGGACTGAGCCACGGTGATCCTGATAGCTCCCAGGTGGCCCAGGCAGCCGTGGTTCCCTCTTCTTCTGCAGTTGGCAGTGGATACTCCACTTCCTTTGGGGTTGCAACCCGACCTTCTGACTCAGGATCAGGGGTCCCTCTTGCATCCCAACCTCAAATCCCTCAATTTGATGGCCTGGCTGCTGAAAGGCTAGTCCTTGCTCTCTTGCTATTATCAAGAGAGGTTGAAGAGGTGGTGCTGGCCTCCAGAAAGCATTCCATTAGGAAGGCCTTTGCTCTGAAGTGGCGTAGGTTCTCTTTTCCAGGACCAAGCAGGAAGTCAGTCCTCACATATGGGTGTCATCGGCGCCGATAAAGCCCCAGTGGTGCATTTCCCCAGCTTTCTATGAAAGCCTTTGGGAATGCAGGCACGCATGCGCGGTTCCCTTCCCGCCTAAATGTGCCATCTTACCTCAGTCTCTTTTTTTTCCGTGAAGACCACCGGACGTGTGTCCTCTTCTCCCGGTTAAAATTAGATTTTTTTTTCGGCGATTTTCGCTATTTTTTTCTCCTGGTTCTATGCCGGTTCCCCTCCCGCGGGGTTCGGTACACCGGTATCGAGCCTGATTCTTCTTTTTCGGTTTTTGCCCTTCATGGCTGGCGTTCGCACCCTTTTTTCCATTTTTCCGTGGAAGGCCGGTCCTTTGACCTCGCGGGGACTCTTTTTTTTTTTTTCCCCGATGGCTTCCAGCGGTTTTAAAAAGTGTGATCGGTGTAAGAAACTGTCCCTCACCGACTCACACGACTGCTGCCTCCGGTGCCTCGGCCCCGACCACGACCCTAAGTTGTGCGGGCCATGTGGAAAGATGTCTTCCAAGGCACTCCGAAGTTGCCAGCAGCAAAAAGAAAGGCTTTTCTCGGACTCAGCCTCCGGCCGGGCCCGGACCTCGTCTGAGGCCTCGACATCTCGGGATTCCGATCCCGAGCGCCGTCGAAGCTCCTCGGACAGGGGGTCCCCGACCGGGAACGCAAGAGGAAGAAGCGGCTCGCGAGGGCGTCGGAGGAGGAGGTCCCTGGCTCCTCGAGGGCCAGGTCTAGGACCCCCGACCGTCGTCCCGGGCCCGTGGAACAGGAGAAGCCTGCGAAGGTTCCTCGTGTGGAGCCGAAGTCTGCTGGACATGTAAGCCTTGTAGTCCTCGGACTCTCCTCCCAAGGAGCTGACATCGGGCCCAGCGCCGCCTGGGCCAGAGTCGGTGGCTGCTGCGTCTCCCGAGCTGAGTCTCAGGATGACAGCCTTGGAGTGCAGACTGTCTACCTTCATGGAGCAGCAGTGGGCACTGATGGCCAGCCTGTCTGGCGCATCTGCCCCGACCACCGGGACATCGACTTCGAAGTCGACCCCAGAGACCGAGCCGATACTCGAGTCCATCGTGGCTCAGAGTCGACCTCGGTCGTGGTCTCCCTCGACCTCCCGTTCGGGACCGAGGGCGTCAACGCCGGTGCCTCCGGCGTCGGGGCAGGGACGGGTGCTCCAGGGCCCCACGGGGTCGGACCCTGACTCCTCCTCGGACGAGTCAGCTTGGGAGATGGAGGACGAGGAGTCTCCTGATACCTTCAAGACTCGGTGCATCCCTTTAGACTCACCGCAGTCTGAGCCCCGGAGTAGGTCCCCCCCGGAGGACACTCAGTTCTCAGAGTTCATCCGGGATATGGCCGCTGCCTTGGCTATTCCGGCGGACCCCGAGGAGGAGCCTCGAGCTGAAGAGCTCGAGGCCCTACAGTATGACTCTCCTCCGAAGGAGGCCTTTACTGCTCCGGTTCCTCCGATGCTGGAACGGCTCCTCTTCCGTATGTGGGAGGCACCGGCCTTGGCGCCGGTTCTAAGCAAGCGAGTCGATTCGATCTATCGACTCAGGAAGAGCCCTGGTTTTCAAAAGGCAGAGCTACCACACCATTCTATGGTTGTGGAATCGACCATGCATCGTCTGAAGAGCCAGAAGATGCACTCCGCGTTGCCCCTAGGCAGGGAGGCCCGGAACCTCGATGGCGTCGGTAGAAAGTGCTTCCAGGGCTCGATGCTTGCTTGCCGTGTCCAGTCGTACCAGCTGTACATGGGTATGTACTTGCGGGATCTGGCCAAGGAATTGGCCGGGTTCTCTGCTGGTCTCTCCGGGGAACCCTTTCAGAGATTTAAGTCCTTGTCCTCGGGGATTCGGGACTGCTCGAAGTTCATGTCTCGCGCCGCCTACGATGGCTTCGAGGCTTTGGCTCGAGTTGCGGCAGCCGGCATCGCGGCTCGACGCCAGGCATGGCTGCAGTCATCGGACCTCGAGCCATGGGTTCAGGATAAGTTGGTCGATGTCCCTTGTCGAGGTGAAAACCTTTTTGGCAAGCCCATGACCGAGAAGACAGCTCAGCTCGAAACTGAGCACCTCACACGGACAAGGCTGTTGAGGAAGTCCTCTGCACCTTCTCATAAAAAGAAGGGCTTGGGTAAAAAGCCCTTTTACCCGAGGAAGGGCACTGCCTACAAACAGTACCCACAATATCAGGCTGCCCAAGCTGCCCCCCAGGGTCAGCAAGCCAAGGGCTAGGGTAATGGGCCCCGTAGGCAGAGGACCCCCAAGCCTCAAGCCCCTGCTACCACTCAGCAGGGTGGGGTTTTTGACTCCTTGAGCGTAGCCTCTCCGCCACTGCTCTCCCAACCCTGCACAGGAGGTCGCCTCGCCCTCTTTGCCCACCAGTGGCCCCTTATCACCGGGGACAGTTGGGTGCTGGAGATAGTCCACAGGGGCTATGCCCTCCATTTTCACCAACTGCCTCCACCATATTTTCCAGGGGAGCCTCCAAGGCCTCCCCTGCACACAGACCTATCTTCTACAAGAGCTTCATGGTCTGTTGGTGGACAGTGCGGTGGAACCTGTGCCTCCCCACTTGCAAGGTCACGGTTTCTAATCCAGGTATTTCCTGGTGCCCAAAAGAACTGGTGGCCTTCGACCCATTCTGGACCTTAGTAACCTCAACAAGTTCCTAGTGAAGGAGAAGTTCAAGATGCTTACTCTTGGGACACTTCTGCCCTACCTCCAGCAGGGAGATTGGCTATGCTCCTTAGATCTAAAGGATGCGTACACTCACATCCTCATTCATCCCGACCACAGGAAGTACCTCAGGTTCATTGTGGGAGGAAACCATTATCAGTACAGAGTGCTGCCTTTCGGCCTCACCTCCGCCCCCAGATTCTTTACAAAGTGCCTAGCAGTGGTGGCGGCCTACCTGAGAAATCAGGGAATCTTTGTCTTCCCCTATCTGGATGACTGGCTCATCAGGGGTCAGACGTGCCAGGAGGCCAAACAAGCCACCCTCAGGACTATTGCTCTTCTACAAAGTCTGGGGTTTGTCATAAACTTCGCAAAGTCCACTTTGCTGCCCTCCCAATACTTGGAGTTCATAGGGGCAAGGCTGGACTCTCTGCTGGCAAAGGCTTTCTTGCCAGTAGACAGGGCCCAAAGGTTGATGGCCTTGGCAAATCAGTTTCTCAGCAGGTCCCTGGTCTCCGCCAGACTCTGCCTGAGGTTTCTAGGCTACATGGCTTTGACAGTACATGTGACCCCCAATGCCAGGCTCCATATGAGGCCTGCACAGTGGTGCCTTCGGTCTCAGTGGTCACAGGCCACAGACAGCCTCAAAGACAGAATAAGGGTGTCCAGACAATTTCTGAACTCCCTCAACTGGTGGCTGCACCCACCCAATCTTCTGATGGGGGTGCCTTTTCAGATTCCAGGGTACACAGTAGTGGTGACCACGGACGCCTCCCTGCAAGGCTGGGGAGCTCATTGTCTGGGCAAGTGCACCCAGTGCCTGTGGTCTCCTTGGGAAGCTGCACAGCAGATCAATCTTCTCGAACTCCGAGCTATTCGGTTAGCACTCAAAGCTTTCACTCCTACCCTGGCTCACCAGTCTGTCCTGATTCAGACAGACAACCAAGTTGCCATGTTTTATGTGAACAAACAGGGCGGAACTGGGTCCAGGATCCTTTGTCGGGAAGCTCAGGACCTTTGTTCTTTTGCCCTCAAGCACAACATGCTCCTCAGGGCTATGTACCTTCCAGGCCAGGACAACTACCTGGCAGACAGATTAAGCAGAATACTGCAGCCCCACGAGTGGCAGCTGCATCCTTCAGTAGCTCAGAAGATCTTCCTGAAATGGGGTCTCCCTTTGATGGATCTCTTTGCCAGCCCCATGAACAAGCAGCTGCCAAAGTTCTGCTCCAGGCAACCGCATCCTCTGCGGATAGCAGCGGATGCTTTTCTGATATCCTGGTCTCAGGGCCTTTTGTATGCGTTTCCTCCCACGCCCTTAGTGGCCCGAACTCTCTTCAAGATTCTTCAGGACAAGGCCTCGGTCCTGCTGGTGGCTCCCCGGTGGCCGAGACAGCCTTGGTTTCCTCTTCTGCTTCAACTGGCGGTGGATCCTCCACTACCTCTGGGGTTGCAACCCGACCTTCTCTCACAGGAACAGGGTTCCCTTCTGCACCCCAATCTCAAAGCTCTCAATTTGATGGCCTGGAGGCTGCAAGGGTAGTCTTGGCTCCCTGGGGCCTTCCTCAGGATGTTGAGGTTGTTGTCCTAGTCTCTAGGAAACAGTCCACTAGAAAAACCTATGCTCTCAAATGGAAGAGGTTTTCTGTGTGGTGTCAGCTACGTACAGTTGATCCTTTCTCCTGTACTGTGCCAGTAGTCCTTCAGTACTTACTGCACTTGTCAAATCAAGGCCTTAAATCCAATTCTGTTCGGGTCCACCTCTCAGCTCTAGCAGCTCACCACTCTTTGGTGGAGGGCCATTCTCTGTCTGGTCACCCCTTGGTGTCCCGCTTTCTTAGGGGCTTGCTTTTGCTCAAGCCCCCCATCCGTCGTCCTGCCCCTGAGTGGGAGCTGAATGTGGTCTTGCAGCAGCTGACTCGCCCACCCTTTGAGCCGATGGCTACTTGCCTTCTACGCTTCCTATCCTGGAAGACACTCTTCTTGGTAGCCCTTACCTTGGCTAGGCGAGTGAGTGAGCTTCAGGCCCTGGTCTGTGATAGGCCTTACACTCGTTTCTATAGGAACAGGGTAGTCCTTAGGACTCATCCAAAGTTCCTCCCAAAGGTTGTCTCTTCTTTCCACCTCAACCAGGAGGTGGTTCTTCCAACATTCTTCCCTAGGCCTCATGCAAACCAGGCTGAAGCAGTCCTGCATACCCTGGATTGTAGGAGGGCCTTATCCTTCTACCTTGACCGTACGCAGGGGCATAGAAGGGCTACTCAGCTCTTCGTCTCCTTTGACCCCAATAAGTTGGGGTTGGCTGTGTCCAAGCATACCTTGTCCATCTGGGTAGCTGACTGTAACACCTGGGCTTATAAGGCGGCTGACCTTCCTTTGCAGGGTCGGGTTACGGCCCACCGAGTCAGGGCAATGGCTGCCTCAGTGGCTCATCTCCACTCTGTGCCCTTGGTAGATATCTGCAGGGCTGCAACTTGGTCTTCAAGCCAGACCTTTGCGGCCCATTACTGCCTGGAGAGGGAGTCCCGTAGGGACAGTGCTTTTGGCCAAGCAGTACTCCGGAATCTCTTTGAGGTTTAGGCAACTCCTGCCCTCTGTTGGGCTACCGGTGGAGGTTGTGTCCTTGAAAAGCCTTTCTTTGCTGCTGAGACTAGAGGGCGTTCTCTTGTTCAGCCTGGGTTCCTCGGTAGCCCAGAGCTTGGGAGTCACCCATATGTGAGGAATGACTTCCTGCTTGATCCTGGAGAAAGAGTAGTTACTCACCTGTAACAGGTGTTCTCCAGGAGCAGCAGGAATCAGTCCTCACAACCCTCCCTCCTCCCCTTGGAGTTGCAGTTGTACATAGTTTATTTTTCATTTTTGTGTGCTGTTCTTAGCTATATCATTTGACTGAGGTAAGATGGCACCTTTAGGCGGGAAGGGAACCACGCATGCGTGCCTGCATTCCCAAAGGCTTTCATAGAAAGCTGGGGAAATGCTCCGCTGGGGCTTCATCGGCGCCGATGACACCCATATGTGAGGACTGATTCCTGCTGCTCCTGGAGAACACCTGTTACAGGTGAGTAACTACTCTTACTTGGTGCTCTCAACAGCAAGAGGACCCCTTCTCCTGCTCAGTCCAGGTGGTGTTGCAATATCTGCTCCACCTTTCCAACCTGGGACTTCAATCCAGCTCTGTCCGGGTTCACCTCAGTGCCCTCTCAGCTCACCACTTGCCGGTGGATGGACAATCCCTCTCGGGCCACCCTCTGGTGTCTCGTTTTCTTAGAGGCCTGCTTCTGCTTAAGCCTTTTATTCGTCCACCGGCCACTGAGTGGGATCTCAATGTGGTCTTGCAGCAACTGACTCGCCCACCTTTTGAGCCAATGGCAACCTGCTATTTACATTTCCTCTCCTGGAAGGTGTTGTTCCTTGTGGCACTCACCTCAGCCAGGCGTGTGAGTGAACTTCAGGCCCTGGTTTCGGATAGACCGTATGCCAGGTTCTATAAGAACAGGGTAGTCTTGAGGACTCAGCCTGAGTTCCTTCCCAAGGTAGTGTCCTCCTTCCACCTCAACCAGGAGCTGGTACTTCCAACATTCTTTCCCAGGCCACATGCCAGTAGGGCTGAAACTGTCTTGCATACCCTGGATTGTAGAAGGTCACTGTCCTTTTATCTAGAACGTACGCAGGGGCATAGAAGGGCTTCTCAGCTCTTCATTTCCTTTGACCCTAATAGATTGGGGTTGCCTGTAACTAAGCATACGTTGTCCATCTGGGTGGCAGACTGTATCGCCTGGGTGTACAGGGCAGCCGGCCTCTCCCTGGAGGGTTGAGTCACGGCCCACCGGGTCAGGGCGAAGGCCGCATCAGTAGCTCACTTCCATTCTGTTCCATTGGCAGACATCTGCAGGGCCGCTACTTGGTCTTCAAGCCAGACCTTTGCGGACCACTACTGCCTTGAGAGGGAGTCCCGTAGGGACAGTGCTTTCGGGCAAGCGGTACTCCGTAATCTCTTTGAGGTTTAGGCAACTCCTACCCTCCGGCCCTGGTGTTGGGCTACCGTTCAGGTGTGGTCTCAGAGAAGATTCTCTCACTGTTGCTGAGACTCTAGAGGGAGCTCTATTTTCTTGCTTGGTCCTGGAGAAAGAGTAGTTACTCACCTGTAACAGGTGTTCTCCAGGAGCAGCAGGAATCAGTCCTCACGACTCTCCCTCCTCCCCTTGGAGTTGCAGTTGTATATAGTTCTTTCTTTTTTTGCTGTCTTTTAGCTATGTCATTTGACTGAGCAAGGTGGCACCTTTGGGCGGGAAGGGGACCGCGCATGCGTGCCTGCATTCCCAAAGGTTTTCTCTGAAAGCTGGGGAAATGCTCCGCATGGGGGCTCCGTCGGTGCCGACGTCACCCATATGTGAGGACTGATTCCTGCTGCTCCTGGAGAACACCTGTTACAGGTGAGTAACTACTCTAAACTGCTTTGACTGGAATGATAATGCGGTATAAAAAAAACTTAAAGGGTCCACAAAAAAAACAGCACTAGCCACTCAACCGGGTAGGAGCAAAAAAAGAAGCGGCAGATACACACCCAATAAACTTAAAAACTTTATTAAACCAAGGGGTGGCCAAAACCCAACACAGGCCGTGTTTCGTAATTACTTCATCAGGGGCTATCCAGGCACACTAAAAAACAAATATATAAATTAATAAAATCAAACTAAAGAACAATAATCAATGTTGCCCCCATTGACATATAAATTGTGTATCTTTATTTAAAATCTAAACGTACTGTCCTTCTTTAGAATTCATAATGATAAATATAACCAGTACTAAACCCTGATTGAGTAAATGAAATCATCTTAGTGAGGGCTCAATATACATTATACGATTAAAAAAATAAGAACCAACATAAAGGCATATTATATTCTCTCCTATTTACATATTCTATATAATATGCCTTTATGTTGGTTCTTATTTTTTTAATCGTTATATTATTTATGATCGTTTATGTTTGTGCTCACAAGTTTTTAGTGGGGATAACATCCAAAGTCTTCTATATTTTAAAATAAATGAATCCATTTACTCATTTTTTAGGGCAATATCCATGACCTTTAATATTTTAAAACAATATAATTATGTTACGCTTATTGAGTTTCTTGTTTTGTTATAGGTCATGTTTATGTTCATGGTCTTTCAATATGTTTAGCAATTTAAAAATTTTTAAACAATCTCTAACAGTTTGTTTTTTTAAAAATAAAGTAATATATTTATATTTGTGTGGGCATAACATTCATTTTTTAGAATTAGAGAATACAATTTCTTTTATAAGGGCAAATTTTATAACTATAGAAATAAGCCTCCCCCCTACCCCCCTTTTTTTTGATTATTTTATGTTCATGAGTTTTTTAATAGGGATAGTATTAAAATACAATTTTATGAGAGTTATACTTACATTTTTTAGACATACATTTAAATCAATGTATATTGAGCCCTCACTAAGATGATTTCATTTACTCAATCAGGGTTTAGTACTGGTTATATTTATCATTATGAATTCTAAAGAAGGACAGTACGTTTAGATTTTAAATAAAGATACACAATTTATATGTCAATGGGGGCAACAGCCATGGTTTCTTGATATTTATAACTATGTAATACACACTCATAACTTTTATCTTTTTTTATTGTAAAATATTGTTTCAAATAACTAATATTATTTTAATTCTTTTATATGGCATATGGGTCACAGGTTTATAATTACCTTTTTTACTACCACTATTTTTATTTATTTTTTCTAGAAGCTAGTCTGATATTTGTCTCTGCCAGTTTTTACCGATTCTGGTGAAGTTTTTGCACTTCACACCCACAGGTAATATCCATCTTTATAGTATGGGCTTTTATTGGCATTTATACAAATGGTTTTTAGATGGGTCCTCCTCTTCCAATCTCCTCATCCCTTCTTGTTTCGCAATGAATTACAGTTGTGTTTTATATTCTTTGTGTAATTTTGTGTATTGCATTTTATACTTATAAATGTTTTAGTTATTTTATCATTTTTTGTATTCCAATTAGTGTTCATATTCTTAATTATTTATTTATATTATACATATTTTTATATTTAATTATATATGTGTATATAGATGAATTTTCTGTGTTTATTTATGGAGTTGTTGGTTAATCAAATACGTTAGATATTTGGTTTTTATGATTTTTATTAAGGTTCTTAAGATATTTGGTCACTGATATGGTCCATTTTGGCCTTTATGCTTATATTATATATCAATGTTTATAATTGTATTTCCATTATTTTTAATTTTCCAGATTTTCTATATGATTATTGTTCTTTAGTTTGATTTTATTAATTTATATATTTGTTTTTTAGTGTGCCTGGATAGCCCCTGATGAAGTAATTACGAAACACGGCCTGTGTTGGGTTTTGGCCACCCCTTGGTTTAATAAAGTTTTTAAGTTTATTGGGTGTGTATCTGCCGCTTCTTTTTTTGCTCCTAAAAAAACCTTAAATAAATTGTACTTCAACATAGCTCATCTTAAGGTACTACTGTAAAGCATGAACTAAAAATCTAAATCGAAATGGCAGCAAAAATTCGAATCACGTAAATACGAGGATTGCTCAGAAAGTAATACCCCACATGTTGTTTTTTTTCTCAGTCCAGAATGAAGATAGAGGTGTGAAATTGAAAGGGTAGTAACTTGGAACTTCAAAGGACACGTGTGTAATTTTACAGTTGTCCGACAAATAGCGAGGCGGTAGTGATCCTTCAAATGGCATCTGTGAGTGACACACGGTACAAACAACGAGCTGTAATTGAATTCTTGGTGGAGGAGAAAGAAAGTGTGAGAAACATTCACAAACGGTTGTGTGCTGTGTATGGAAGTTCTGCAGTAGATAGGAGCACCGTTGGACGATGGGTGAAGAGAGTGAAGGCTTCAGGAAGTGGTAAGACGGAACTGGAAGATCGGCCGTGGTCTGGGCGTCCTGCCTCGGCCACCAGTCCAAACAAGTTGCAGCGCCCTGCGATAGCTGCCAGCGATCATTAAAATACTGTAAGCTGTTCCGGTGTGCCTTGCACACACCTTTGAATATCCCAAAGAGTCAATAATTGCCATTGCACTACCTCTACTGAGGGAAAGCTGTACAGACAATTCCCGACTCGTGATGCGCCGATCCGCACGAATAATGTCATCAGCGCACTGCA
This sequence comes from Ichthyophis bannanicus, assembly GCA_033557465.1. Taxonomy (NCBI): domain Eukaryota; kingdom Metazoa; phylum Chordata; class Amphibia; order Gymnophiona; family Ichthyophiidae; genus Ichthyophis; species Ichthyophis bannanicus. The sequence continues at coordinate 1,336,833,952 of CM066032.1, read as the reverse complement.
ACTTGTCTGGACTGGTGGCTGAGGCAGGACGCCCAGACCGCGGCCGATCTTCCAGTTCTGTTTTACCACTTCCTGAAGCCTTTAGTCTCTTCACCCATCGTCCATTCTGGACTGAGAAAAAACACGTAGGGTATTACTTTCTGAGCAACGTTTGTAGCAAAGCCAACAGTTATCCAGCATCAGAGAATGGAAAGGTTCCGTATTCACAGGACATTTCAGATGAGGAGTGGTCCCAACATAAGGCTCTCTTCTATCTTCCATGCTGCCGTCCTGGAGGGCCCCTAATACATGATGTAGTCACTGAAACCAGCCTGCCATTTTTGTACTGTCCTCGCTGACATTTAATTAATTGTGTAGGTGCAGGGGGGGTTCACTGTACATATTTATTTTTTGCATGCAATTGCTACTTTCAGTGAATTTATATTTATTATCCTGTTGGTTCCCCACCACTGCACTCTGTTTACACTTTGTAAGTTGTTGGTATGCTTTTTCATTTTCAGCAACTTGACCTTTATGCGTATGTCAATACTAATAAATTTCTCCAGTCATGGAGGAGAGCAAAACTTAAGGAAAGAGGACACACATGCTCTCAGCAGCTTATTCAGATGCCATCTTCTCAGCTAAAGGTGTAAAGATGTAATTGTTTAGCCTTCTTGTGCTGTCTCAAAGTATTGTCTTTTCCAATAAGGCCAGTACCTAATTTTAGTTTTTCAGACAGTTTGAGGTCTCTTAATTCCATGACAATTTTATCCTGTGTCATTCCATCATAGAGGACATCAAATTCAGTGTTGAACAAGCAAGTACATCGTTAAGAAGATTTCATCTATGGGCTTCGTCTCTTTTGGCACATGTGAATTCAACTTTGCCTTATTCAAAAATTACTTTGCATCCCACAACTAAATCCTTTTTCCAACTTTATAACACTTTGTCATATTTGCTTAAATCCTAGTCCTCATGCAACCTAAATAGGGGAAGTCAATCAATAAGGAGAGCCATTAATTAGAACTGTTGAAATCCTTGTTTCCGTTCAGACCACTCACTGCTTGAGCTTTCAAGGACGTGGCTGTCATATCACCAGCTAATACAATCCCTTCTATTAATTTTGGTGGTGGGCTGTGGTTTTATTTTTCAGCACTGAATGATCGATTTCTCCTTAAAACACGAACAAAGGCTTTATTAGGAGCACACAAAGAGCCCTGCAAGCTCCTCAGGCCACACCCACTATCCTGATGTCATATTAAAGCTTCCCTTGAACCCAGAAATTTCTCACACTGTTTCTTAAAATAGTACGCTATCGAGGCTAGGAGGGCAAGGTAAGTCATCTGGAGGAGGCCACATGGTTGAGCTTTGAGAAGATGACAGATCTATGCCTAAACTTGTTCGGTTTCACAGTGGTGATGATGTATAAATACCATTGGCCAGCTTCCATATAAAACTATATGGGTCTGATATTCATCTGGGCAGGCTATGTGCCGCTGTGGTGCATAGCCCTGCCTGCTGACCCTTAACCCCGTATATTCAATGCTGCAGCAATGGCAGTGAATATCCAAGTTTAGCGCACAGAGGAAGCAGCTGCAGAGCCTAACAGAGTAGCAGCGATATTGTACTACTACCCAGTTAGTGATCTGAGAATAAAACTAGGAGAGCCAAAAGCTGGCCTAGTTTTAGCCGCAGATTGCTAACCGGGTAGCTGTGCAATATCACTGCTACTCAGCAGCAGTTTCCACCTCCGCTCCGCCCGGGAACACCCCTAACACGCCGCGATGCTAAACGGATAGCATCAGAACACATAGGAGTTAGAATGGGATATTCAATGGCCATTGAATATCCCCATTTAAGGTATTTACATGGTTTACTGGGCTGTAAACTGTTTAAATGCCTTTCGAAAATAGGGCCCTATTTAATTAAAACAAAAAACCTAGATGTGCTCAAGAGAGGATGTGACTTTGTTTGCTTGTCCCAAGATGTTGCCCAGTCTCCAAACTGAAGGATTTGGATGAGACCATTTATAGAAATAAAAATTGTTGGATAATGAATTATTAATAGTGGTGGATTCGAGCTGCTTAGATAGGGCGCTGCTTGTTCTCCAGGAACAAGCAGAAAGTCAGTCCTCACATATGGGTGATGTCGGCGCCGATGGAGCCCTTGTGCAGAGCAATAAGCACAAATAGTGTTCCCCGTCCACCGAGTGGTGGACAAGATGATTCAGGACGAGTGGGATCAACCGGAGTTAGGATTCAGAGGAATTAGAACTATGAACAGGCTTTACCCCTTAGCGGATAAGGACAAAGAATGGTTTCATTCTCCGCACATTGATGCAGCAGTGTTGGCGGTCACCAAGAAGACCACTATTCCGGTTGAAGGTAGCGTGGCATTAAAGGATGCGCAGGATAGGAAGGTGGATGGCTTGTTGAAACAGTCCTTTGAGACGGATGCGTTGTCCTTGCAGGCTTCCATTTGTGGAGCTTGGGTGGCAAGAGTATGCCTCAGATGGTCTCAACACTTGAGGCAGTCCCCTCAGCTGGATCAAGAGAGTGTGGCAGAACTGGATAGGTTGGAGTCTGGCACTACATATTTGGTGGATGTGCATTATGACTTCATCAGAGTGCTAGCAATAGCATGGTGTCCTTAGTTGCCGCACGTAGATCCCTCTGGTTGAGGAATTGGGCGGCCGATGGCTCATCTAAATCGCATCTCAGCAAGCTTCCCTTTAAGGGCAAATTATTGTTTGGAGATGATCTTGGCAAGTTTAAGGATTTAGGGGAGTCTAAAGGTGGTAGACTCCCGGAGGATAAGCCTAAGCCAGGAAGGGCCTCGCCGGCCTTTCGGAGGCAGTTTAGGGATTTTAGAAGATTCTGTGCCTCCCATCTGGGCGGCTTCCAGAGGGGAAGATTTGCTTCTAGAGCCCAGGGGTTTCATGGGTTTCGGGGAGCAAGTAGAGGCTTCACAGCGACATCCGCCACAGCCTCCCGAAAACCCCAATGAAGGCTGGCGGGTCCCGGTGGAAAGACAACCAATAGGTGGGAGGCTTCGGGGGTTTCTTTCTGCCTGGACCCAAATAACGACCGACCAGTGGGTCTTGGAAATAGTTTGCGAGGGCTACGCGCTGGAATTGGCAAGACCGGTCCGGGATTCCTTTGTGATGTCTCCCTGCAGAAGTCCGCAAAAAGCTCTGGCGATCTGCAATACTCTCGATTGGCTCTTACACATGGGGGCGATCGTGCCTGTCCCGTTAACAGATTACAGTATGGGACGATACTCAATTTATTTCATAGTGCCAAAGGAGGGCGGTTCTCCTTGCCCTATCTTAGATCTCAAGGGCGTGAATCGGTGTCTGTGGGTACCACATTTCCGTATGGAAACATTGAGATTAGTGATTGTGGCGGTATGCAAAGGGGAGTATTTGACCTCCCTGGATCTTACGGAAGCGTATCTGCACATCCCAATCAGAGCCGCCCATCAGACGTTTCTGCAGTTCGCCCTTCCATGGGGACATTATCAGTTCCAAGCATTGCCCTTCGGGCTGGCAACTGTGCCGCGGATCTTCACCAAGGTGGTGGTGGTGGCGGCGGTGCTGTGGAAGGAAGGAGTCCTGGTTCATCCCTATCTCAACGACTGGCTGATTCGGGTGAAATCAGAGACTGAAAGCATCCAGGTTACAGACAAGGTGGTGAAGTTTCTACATGGGCTCGGCTGGGTGATCAATCCGGCCAAAAGCCACTTAGTACCCTCCCAGAATCTCGAGTATCTGGGAGTATGGTTCGACACACGGAAAGGAGTGGTGTTTCTACTGCATCGTCGAGTTCTAGGGCTGCGGCACCTGGTCTTCAAGTTCAGATCCATCGCGGCACCGTCAGCATAGGACTACCTTCGCGTGCTAAGCACGATGGCGGCGGCAACGTTGGAGGCTGTTCCCTGGGTCAGATTCCATATGCAGCCCTTACAGCAAGTGCTCCTTCGTCGCTGGTCGCATCAGAACGACTCGTTGAACAAGCGTCTTTCCTGTCCTCTCCAGGTCAGGCAGTCCCTGCGGTGGTGGCTCCTTCCCGGATCCTTGCAAGCAGGGATGCCCCTGGAGCAGCCGGAATGGCTCCTGCTGTTGACGGATGCGAGTCTTGCGGGATGGGGGGCGCATTGCGGAGACCTCTTCGCGCAAGGCACATGGTCGCTCCAAGAGAGCAGCTGGTCGATCAATTGACTGGAGTTGAGAGCGGTTTATCTGGCACTTCAGACCTTCAAAGCAGCGATGACAGGTTGGGTGTTGAGAGTGCTGTCGGACAACTCCGCGACGGTAGCCTACATCAATCGGCAGGGCGGCACAGGCAGTGCGGCCATGGAAGACAAAGCAGAGCTGCTGTTCGCTTGGGTGGAAAAACGTCTACCGGCGTTACTGGCGGCACACATTGCAGGGAAGGACAATGTGACGGCGGATTTCCTCAGCAGGGTACAAGTAGATTCTGGGGAATGGGAATTGTATCCGGACGTATTTGCACTAATAGTCTGCAGATGGGGGCCGCCAATCATGGATCTTAAGGCGACCTTTCAGTCAGCGAAGGCGGGTCGATTCTTCAGCAGGTGGCGGGAAAGGATGTCAGAAGGACTCGATGCCCTGATGCAGCCATGGCCGGCGTACGGTCTTCTCTATGCCTTCCCTCTGTGGGCGCTAATAGGCCACGTGGTGCAGCGAATCGAAGCTCATCACGGGAGAATGCTTTTGGTAGCTCTGAACTGGCCAAGGCAGCTGTGGTATGCCGATCTTGTTCGACTGCTAGATGGGGAGCCTTGGCGGCTGCCGGTCTCGGAAGATCTGCTACGCCAAGGCCCACTTCGCATGCCTCAGGTGAATTGGTTCTCGCTTACGATTTGGCCATTGAAAGGGCGCGGCTGAAGAAAAGAGGATACTTGGGATCGGTAATCGTGACGCTGCTTCGAGTTAGGAAAAGGTCGACCTCTCTGGCATATGTTCGTGTCTGGTGTATTTTTGAGGATTGGTGTTCAAGGCAGCAAGTCTTCACCTGCACGATTGGTGCTATCAGAAAGATTCCAGCTAGATGATAGCACTGACTGGTCTCCTCTTCTATCAGCACAGTCATCTCAAAGCAAATTCATCTGTGCAATGGGCCGGTGCAAATTTTGAACAGTCTGCCCCAGCGATGATTCATTTTGCACCAACCAGTGCAGATCCAGTACAGGCAGGATCTTACTCCTCCAGCTGAGACACTGTCATCCCCTGTGCATTGGCCAACAATTCAGCCTCAAATAGTGTCTACTCCGGTACTAAGTGAAATTGCAAAAGTCATCTTTCTGTTTCATTGCTTCTTCCAGAGCATCTCATGCATTCCTGTAAATGCTGAAAATATTTAAGGGCTACTATAAATATATGCCATTTATTCAGTATCAGCAGCACAGTGTTATTCCATCTTAATCCACAGGTGTACTCCTGCATAGAGAAACGTATATGGAGATCTGATAGTCTCTCTCCTGTCTGCTTTTGACATCAAACTGCAAGAGGGCCAATCTCTACCCCCCTTAAACACCATGCTTGAAGCCTTCTCAAAGCATTCATGTCCAGATTTTCCTTTGTAATCTTCCTTAAGAGGTAGAGGAGTATTCTACAAGAATTCCCTCCAATGAAGCTCCTTATAAAGGCATCTTGTACCATCGATTGATTCAACGAATGTCAAGAAAGCTTCCCTTCCCACTATATCAGCACATGGAACTGTTAGGATGTTTTTGCTTGTTTAAATATTTTATAGGGACCCCCAAAAGTCACGATGGCCACTCCCGAGTTATGGCTTTATAAAAGAACAACAGTTTCATATGTGGCAGTTATCACTAACTTTTCAGCTTATATTTTGAAAAATGGGCTTATTGAAACCAGATGCTATTTGAACTTTATTTTTAAGTCCAGCTTTCTCGTTCTTTATTAATTGAGTCTCCAATGAAAAAGTTAAGAAAATGCTGCGTTTTCCAGTATGCTACCTGGCAAAGATTGACTCTTAAACCACTTAGCATTGCATCCAAAACACTTTCTTGCCTATTGACTTGCGAATGCAACTCCTCAACGCTATATGGTTCAGTATATACATTCCAGTTTTCAGAGGGTGTTCTCTCTGAGCTGGCAGCTGCTTAACCAAACAAATGAGCATATAGCCCATCTATGTGCTCATCATAGGATATATTTGATACGTCATTTAGAATCTCAACATCCTCCATTGCTGCCAGGCATTTTGTGTTCTGCATCCACACCCCATGAAAACATTTATATGGGGCTAGCAGATGCTTCCTGTACTGGAGATTCCCTATTTGGCAGCAAAATAAAGGGGACCATGCACATCAAGAACCACTGTGATACTTTATAGTCTTTTCTTGTATGAATTGAATTTTAAGTAAATATCTAAATATGCTGAACACAGTGCTTCAGAAAGAACTCCAGGATAATATTATTCAAAGGTATAGATTGGGAGACGGTTATGATAAAACTTGTGTTTGAATATCCCTTGAGGTGCTACCTAGTGCATCATTGTACAACAGATATAGTTTGGCATCACCAAGACACTCTGATCAGGCTGTCTTTTAAGTCCGTAGCCATGTTAAGAAATCTGTTGGGGAAGATCACTGCAGCACTTAAATTTGCTTTAGAATAACTACAGAATTCTCCTGCTAAATGTAGGAAAATATTGACTGTTCAATAATTTCAAGCTTACACTAAAAATATGTATGCATTGGAGGGTAGCAAGAAAGAAGCCACTACTGAAAAAAAAGTTAAATGATGTGCTGAATAACATTTGCAAAGAAATGCTGAGATGTTGCTACACATGTGGGAGAAGGTTTTGTAGTCTGAGGCTAAAGTGGAACTTTTAGTCTGAATGCCAAGCAATGTGGTATATCACACAGCACATTACCTTGCTAATACATTTCTACAGCAATGAATGGTTGTGGCAGTTTTATTTGTGAGGATGCTTTGTAGCAGGAGGGACAGAGAGGCTTGTGAGGATAAAGGGGAAAATGGTGCCTTGAATATCTCATTCAAAGTCCAGACCTGAATTACTGTTCAGCACTTGTAAAGTGCCACGCACGCAGCGCTGCACAGCTGACCTAACAAGAGGTAGCCAACATACAAGAGACAGTCCCTGCCCGTCAGAGTCAAGCTCATCGGAGCTTACAATCTAGTTCCAATAGGAAACTGGTGGCAAGACATGAAGATTGCATTTCACAGATGATCCCTAAACAACTGAAAGAACTTGAACTATTATGCCAAGAAGAATAGGCAGAGACAGCACTGTTCTGTGGGGTATAATTGCTAGAGACTTATCCAGAATGACTCTTGTGCTACTGTTGCTGCAAAAGATGCTTCCACCAAATACACAGTCAAGAGCTCTGAAGATGTATACAATCCAGACTTTTTGGCTTCTGATTTGTAATTAGTTTTGTATTACTTTTATAACTGTTCTTTCACAAAGTAAGTGGGGTGGTGTTGTGCAAATTGGTGAAACTAACTTCTACGTTAATGCATTTTGAATTTTTTTTTTTAAGCGGGCAGGATGTGAAGAATGTACAAGTGTACAATGCCATCCCACTTTCAAGTGGTGTACCTCAGGACTCTGTCTTGAGGCCTCATCTCTTCTCTATCTACACTCATGCCCTTGGTGCCTTGATCTCCTACCATGGTTTTCAGTCCATTAGTGATTCTCAGATTTATTTCTCTATCCCTAAAATCTCTCCAGGAATCCAGGTTTGAATTTCATAATGCCTCTGCCTGGGTGTCCCACCACAGTCTGAAACTGAATGTGGCTAAGATGGAGCTCATAATCTTTCCCATTAAACCCACTTCCCCCTTTCTTTGTTTGTTTCTGTAGCTAACGCTGTCATACTTCATGTCTCCTCAGCTCACAACCTTGGGGTCATCTTTGACTCTTAACACTCTATCTCCAGGAACAAGCAGGAATAAGTCCTCACATATGGGTACGTCGGTACCGACGGAGCCTGCGCGGGAAAGCTCCCCAGCTTCCTAGAATGGAAGCTTTTGGGACCTCCCACTGCACATGCGCACTGCCTTCCCGCCTTCCTGAACAGCTCTCCTCAGTTTCTCTTTTTCCGCGGAGCCAGCAGGTCGTGTATCCTGTCACCGCTGAAGAAATTGTAGTTTTTTGTTTTGTTTCTTTAGACCGCGTACCTGCCTTCCCATACCGATACCGGTATCGCCGGTCTTCCTTTTTCTTTCTTGAAAAATTATTTTCTTTTCTTTTATTATTTTTCAGCACTTGGTCACTTCAGTTAGGCCTTCAGGCCTACTTGAATTCTCCACATGGAGAAGCCAGCCCCTGGATTTAAGAAGTGTACCAAGTGTACTGCTGTAATATCAGTCACAGACACCCATGAATGGTGTCTTAAATGTTTGGGGCCTGACCACTCCATTCCGGACTGCCCTTCCTGCTCCCAAATGTCTAAGCGTGGGCTGCAGAACCGGGCCAACAAATTCCATGTGCTGTTTGCTTCAGAGAATCCAACATCACAGTCATCCAGGTCATCATCCCCGGATGGATCTCAGGTAACCAAACCTTCTGTGGGCAAGTCCTCAAAGAGCAAATCTCCTTCAAAGCATCGAGAGGCTCTTAGTTTTGAGGACCCTGCCCCAGCCAAACAGCCCCGGCGGGAGGTCCTACCTTCCAAAACGCCAATACAGGGGCTACAGGTTGACATCGATGGCACGGCCTCGACAGATCACCTGTTGGACTGCTCTGGGGTACCGGCCCATACCGGTACCGACATCCAGGCAGCCGTGGCGTCTATGGGCAATACTGTCCAATCCATGCAGCAGGCCGTCATGGCTTTCATTAAAGCTGCAACGCCATCGGTACCGGCTTCCAGCGGTTCCGGGCCCGGTTCCGGTATCGTCCGCCATGCCGGAACCCAGGCCTTCCTCTTCTAAACGCAAATCGGTACCGTATGGGCTTTCGCTCCATACCGCTTCCATACCCGGTACGCCCGATGTCGATACCGATCGGTATGCGTATCGTGCGTTGGAGGAAACTAGAGAATACACCGATTCCTCTGAGGATTTTGTCTCCTCTGATGAGTCTGCAGAGCTCTCCCTTGACCTTCCTGAGGAACCTTCTTCTCCAAAAAGGAGAATGTCTCCTCCAGAGGATTTGTCCTTTCAGGACTTTATTTTAGAAATGGCTAAAGGCCTTTCTATCACTACTTCCTCTGAAAGGGAACCAAGGTCAAAAAGATTGGATATTTTAGGATACTCTAAGTCTCCTAAAGAAGCAGTTACTCTGCCTATCCATGAAATCCTTCAAGAACAATTGATGGATTTCTGGGAGAACCCTTTAACTCTGTCTCCTTATTCCCGTAGGTTGGACACCATGTATCGGGTCCCTCCTTCTCCTGGTTTTCAGAAAACTCAATTGCCTCACCACTCCATTGTGGTAAAGTCTGCAATGAAAAAGATCAAGAGTACTAAAAGGCACTCTTCTACACCTCCAGGAAGGGAATGTAAGACACTGGACTCTTTTGGTAGGAAAATCTTCCAGGCTAGTATGCTTATAGCCAGGATTAATTCCTACAGCCTCTATATGGGCATGTTCCTAGGGGAACTTGCCAAGAAAGTACGGCATTTTGCCTCCCTTATCCCTGAGGATAAACAGGAGGACTTCCTTTCTGTTGTGAAACAACTTTTAGATGTTTCTAAGTTCTCCAACAGAGCTGCCTTTGATTCCTTCGAAGGAGCCAGCAGAGCTTCTGGCATTGCTATTGCAGCCAGACGTCTGGCTTGGCTCCAGGCTTCTGATCTGGAACCCTGGGTTCTAGATGGCTTACGGAATCTGCCCTGTACAGGTGAGAACTTATTCGGTGCAGAGTGGCAAGTTAAGGCCACTCAAATGGACGCTGAAAATGCCACCTTAGAGAGACTTTCTAAGTCCACTTCTACTCCCACTAAGAAGAAGTCTTTCAAGAGGCCTTATTATAAGAAGGCCAGATATGCTTCCAATACTGGCCAGCAATCTTCTCAACCTCGTTTTGCGGCTAAACGTCAGCAAACGAAACAAGCAAGAGCAAAGCCTGCAGCAGCTACTACAGCTCAACAGGCTCCACCCCCTCAGGGGTTTTGACTTGCCCCTAGAGAACTTGCCATTCCTGGTTCTGGACCAACCAGAACCTCTCACCATACCTGGAAGGTTAGCTCACTTTGCTCCCAGATGGGAACAGATCACAACAGAGCAATGGACCCTCTCTATCATCCGAGAGGGTTACAAACTTCATTTCTCCAGCCTTCCTCCTCATCACATGGTGAGACCCTTCAATTCTCCATCTCCTCTCCTAGCCCTGTTGGATCAGGAGATCTCTTCTCTGCTTGCCCAAGGGGCCATAGAAGAGGTTCCTCTTCATCAACAGGGGTCAGGTTTCTACTCCCCCTATTTTCTCATTCCAAAGAAAACAGGGGGATTCAGACCAATCCTAGATCTGAGAGAATTGAACAAATTTCTGTACAAGGAGAAATTCAAAATGCTCTCTTTGGGCATTCTCCTTCCATACCTTCAGAGTCAGGACTGGCTTTGTTCTCTAGACCTGCAGGATGCGTATACACATCTACTCATCCATCCATCCCACAGAAAATATCTTCGCTTTCTGTTCAGGGGAAGTCATTACCAATACAGAGTACTTCCCTTCGGTCTCGCCTCTGCCCCAAGAGTCTTTACCAAATGCATGGCAGTCGTAGCCGCATTTCTCAGAAGCATGGGGATTTTCGTATTCCCATATCTGGACGACTGGCTCATTCGAGCTCCAACTCAGTCGCAGGCCCAGATTTCCCTAGACCGCACAAGGAGCCTTCTGCAGTATCTGGGACTGGTAATAAACCTCCCCAAGTCTCAACTCAGCCCTACTCAGTCTCTAGAATTCATAGGGGCCCAGTTGGACACCACCACTGCAAGAGCCTACCTTCCACTGGTTCGGGGTCAGCGTCTGCTGAGCTTGGCCTCCCAAGCCCAGTCCAGTACTCACTTGACAACCAGGGAAATGCTACGCCTCCTGGGCCATATGGCCTCCACAGTACATGTGGTGCCCTACGCTCGTCTTCATATGAGAGCAGCTCAATGGACCCTGGCCACCCAGTGGACTCAGGCGTCGGGAGCACTCTCAGACCAAATACAAACCTCAAACCGTCTGTCTTGGTCCCTCCATTGGTGGATATCCACCAAGAACCTGTTGTTGGGGGCTCCCTTTCAGCCCTTGCTACCCCAAGCAACCCTCACAACAGATGCCTCCCAATTGGGGTGGGGAGCCCATCTGCTAACTCTCTCCACTCAGGGCACTTGGTCTCCACAGGAGGCCACCCTTCATATCAACCTCCTGGAACTGCGAGCAATTTACCTTGCCCTCAAGGTCTTCCATACCCTCCTTGCCAACCTGACTGTCCTGGTTCAGACAGACAATCAGGTGGCCATGTTTTACATAAACAAACAAGGAGGGACGGGCTCTCTGTCGCTTTGCAACGAAGCTCTCAGATTATGGGCCTTCGCCAGAGAGCACCAAATTCATCTGCTAGCAGTGTACCTTCCAGGAGTTCAAAACTCTCGAGCAGACAGACTCAGTCGAGTTCTGCTGCCACACGAGTGGTCCCTACATGTGGGCCAGATAACCAGAATCTTTCAGGAATGGGGAACCCCGGACATAGACCTCTTTGCAAGTCCGTGGAATGCCAAACTTCCCCGGTTCTGTTCCAGGACTCCGTGTCAGGAAGCTCAGGCCACGGACGCCTTTCTCCTCCATTGGGGTCAGGCGTTCCTATATGCCTTTCCACCCATTCCGCTGATTCCCAAGACTCTGTTCAAACTCCAGAGAGATCACGGCTCTATGATCCTCATAGCTCCACGCTGGCCACGCCAAGTGTGGTTCCCTCTGCTTCTACAGCTCTCACAGGATCCTCCCTGGACTTAGGAGCTGCACCAGACCTTCTGTCTCAGGAGGACGGGACTTTGTGGCACCCAAACCCCAAATCCCTACATCTCCGAGCTTGGTTACTGAAGGCTTAAGTCTTCAAGACTTTAATCTTTCTCAACCTGTGAAAGATATCCTTCATGCCTCTAGGAAACCTTCCACGAGGCGGTCTTATGCTTTCAAATGGAAACGTTTTTCCATTTGGTGTGCTCAGCAGGGCCTTGACCCTCTGGCACTTCCTTTGAATTCCCTCTTAGACTATCTCCTGCATCTTTCCAATGCAGGCCTTAAGACGAATTCTGTTAGAGTCCATTTAAGTGCTATTTCAGCATCCCTGAAACCTGTAAATGGACAACCTATCTCCTCTCACCCTCTTGTTGCAAGATTCATGAGAGGCCTGACCCTCACTAAACCTCCCATCAGACCCCCCCCGGTCGCATGGGATTTGAATCTAGTGCTTGGTCAGCTTATGAAGCCACCCTTTGAGCCGTTATTTTCTACCTCCTTGAAATTTCTTTCCTGGAAGGTACTATTCCTAATTGCAGTCACTTCCGCTCGTCGCATCAGCGAACTGCAAGCTCTAGTGGCTAATCCACCTTATACAAGATTTCATCATGACAAGGTGGTCCTTAGGACGAATCCCCACTTTATGCCTAAAGTGGTCTCCCCTTTTCATCTTAATCAAGAGGTATATCTACCTGTATTTTTTCCGGCTCCTCATGCCTCCAGTGCAGAGAGGAACCTTCATACTCTGGATTGTAAAAGAGCTCTAGCCTTTTACCTTAATAGGACTCAGCCACATCGAAAGTCTTCTCAACTTTTCGTGGCTTTTGATCCTTCACATTTGGGACTTCCAGTCTCCAAGCGTACACTTTCCAATTGGATTGCTCAGTGTATTTCCTTTGCTTACCAGAGTAAAAACATTTCTCTAGAAGGCCATGTCACAGCTCACAATGTGAGAGCCATGGCAACTTCTATGGCTCATCTGCACTCTGTTTCCATTGATCAGATCTGTCGAGCCGCTACCTGGGCCTCGGTTCATACCTTCACAGCCCATTACTGTTTGGACAAGGACTCCCTCCGGGATGCCTTGTTTGGCCAGGCTGTCCTCAAACACCTGTTCCATTCTTAGACAACTCCTGCCCACCTTCCCAGAATGGATGCCTGAGATCCATACGAAGATGGCGAACCTTGACAGGGGATCCCACGCATCTAAGCTAGGGAGTCCCCATATGTGAGGACTTATTCCTGCTTGTTCCTGGAGATAGCACAGTTACTTACCTGTAACAGGTGATCTCTGGGAACAGCAGGAATTAGTCCTCACAACCCACCCACCTCCCCTAGGAGTTGTATCTTTTATCTATCTATCTTCCTGTCCTCTCTCTATTGACTCAGCTATAAACTCGAAACTGAGGAGAGCTGTTCAGGAAGGCGGGAAGGCAGTGCGCATGTGCAGTGGGAGGTCCCAAAAGCTTCCATTCTAGGAAGCTGGGGAGCTTTCCCGCGCAGGCTCCGTCGGTACCGACGTACCCATATGTGAGGACTAATTCCTGCTGTTCCCAGAGATCACCTGTTACAGGTAAGTAACTGTGCTTTCACTGCATATATCCAACAGATAGCTAAAATTTGTCATTGATAACATCAGGAAAATTTGTCCCTTCCTCTCAGAACACACTACCAAGGCCCTTACCCAATCCCTCAACAACTCCTGCCTAGACTATTGCAACTTGCTCTTCACTGGTCTCCCACTTAATCATGTATCTCCCTTTTGATTTGTTCAAAATTCAGCTACACAGCTTATTTTCTGCCAGTGTTGCTATGCTCATGTCACCCCTCTTCTCGAGTTGCTTCATTGGCTCCCTATCTATTCCCATATACAGTTCAAAGGTTTCTTCCTGACTTAGAAATACATTTATTCTGCAGCTTTTCACGACCTGCCCTCTCTCATCTCTCTCTACACCTCTCCTCGGCAACACCACTCATCAAGCATATCATTAATCTAGACTCTCTTATCTCTTCTACTGCCAACTCCAGACTCTGTTCTTTCACCTTGCTGCACCATATCTCTGGAACAGATTACCTGAATCTGTATGTTGGGCTCCAACACTAGTCCTATTCAAATCAGGGCTAAAAATTCATCTCTTCAAGGCTGCCTTTGGATCGTGGCTCCTTTATTCTCCTGTCTTTAATACATATGGGTAGTCATTTTCCCTAGAATTCCCCAATCCCTTGTTCTTTGTGTCTTAGCAGATTGTAAGCTCTGTGGAGAAGGGACTGTCTTACATGCGTTTGTACAGCTCTGTAAATGCCTAATAGCGCTATATAAATGATTAGTAGTAGTTGTAGAGTGATGATTTTGAGGCACTGTATAAATACAAGTTATAGATGTCTGTTTTGAACTAACTTAATTATAGCAAGCTAGTCAAACATTTGAGTCCCTAACTGGTCATATCTATTGAGTTTCTTAAATAAAGATATCCCTTTAATTTTCTACATTTTTTTATACTGTTAGTTCACTTGAATACAAAGGAATAAAGATTACTTTGTTAATCACTTTAGCATAACCTTCCAGTGCACAGCTAACTATGTTTCAGTGCTAAAGATAAGTTGCCTTCAAATGTCATAATTACTGTTACTACTAATTTCTAAAGTGCCTATTTAAGCATTGCTGTATAGATAAAACATGAGACAGTCTCTGCTCCACAGTGCTTACAATGCAGTTGAGAAATATGGATGACAAGAGTGTATAAGAGAATGCATATGATAAAATGAGTATTTTTAGACTGGGTTTGAATATGGCCAGAGAAGGAGTGTGACACATTGACTGACTGATTTCATTCTCCTCCAAGCATTTGGTACAGAAGGTAGGGCTAAATGACCAATTTTCTCAATGGAGAAAGGTGAATAGTGGAATACCTCAGAGATCTGTGCTGGCTTGCTGCTTTTTGACATATTCATAAATAACATCAGCAAAATTCATCACGTCCTTTATGCTCACACTACTAAGACCCTTATCCGCTCACTAGTCATTTCCCACCTTCACTATTATAAACTTCCTCCTTACTGGTCTCCCTCTGAATCATCTCTCCTCCCCTTCAATCGGTTCAAACCTCAGCTGCATCGTTTGTCTTCCACCAGTGTCGTTATGCTCATGTAACCCCTCGTCTCAAGTCACTTCGCTGGCTCCCTGTCAGTTTCCATATCCAGTTTAAACTTCTTCTGACCAAGTATATTCATTCTTTGTCTCCTCCCTCCATGTCCTCTCATCTCACTCTACACGCCTCCTCGGGAACTCCGCTCCTCTGGCATATCCCTTTATCTGTGCCCTTCTCTGTCACTGCCAACTCCAGACTTCATTCATTCCATCTTGCCTGGAACAAACTACCTGAGTCTGTGTGTCGGGCTCCTTCTCTAGCCCTATTCAAATCTAGTTTAAAACCCCATCTCTTTGAAGCTGCTTTTGGGCCCTGATGCTCCTCATTTCCTTGTCCACTACCGATATGTATCTTACCATACTCTAGTCCCCAGTTTAGTTATGTTTTTTGTCTTGATTAGATTGTATGCTCTGATGAGCAGGGACTGTCTTATATCTATATGTACAGCACCGCCTATGCCTTATAGCGCTGTACAAATGATTAGTAGTAGTAGTAGAATGAGTGAGATGATCAGATTTGCAGATTACACAAAAATATTTTAAGTTCTTAAATCACAAGAGAATTGTGGAAAAATTGCAAGGGGACCTTGATAAATTGGGAGACTGGGTGTCCAAATAGCAGACGAAACTTAATGTGGACAAATGTAAAGTTATACCCTTAGGGAAGAACAGCCCAAACCACAGTTAAATGATGCAAGGTTCAACTTACGAACCACCACCCAGGAAAAGGATTGTGGCATCATGGATGATACATTACACACTGAGCAGAGAGTTTCAGTGACAGCCAAGAAGTCAAACAGAATCCTTGGAATCATAAGGAAAGGAACTGGGATATTATCATGCCTTAGTATTGCTCTGTGATGCGACTCCACCTTGAATATTGAATGCAGTTCTGGTCGCCATACCTAAAAGAGGATATAGCGGAATTAGAAATGGTACAGAGTAGAGTCACCAAAATGATAAAGGGGATGGAAGATATACCTATGATGAAAGGCTGAAAAGATTAGAGCTCTTCACCTTGGAAAAGAGATGGCTGAGGGGAGATATGATAAAGGTCTATAAAATATTAAATGGAGTGGAACATGAATTAGTCCAGAAAGGAGAAAATCGAGGGCAGGACTCAACAAACCCCTGGCGCTAAGTCTCCATATCAACTGAAATATCAGACCTGGTGCCTGGAGTTCAGAGCATATGTGGGCAGAAGGGCTGCAAAAGGCTGTGATTATGGCCAAAACTGGCACAGTCCATCTGTTGGAGAAAGGGTCCCTGTGGGCAGAAGTGCTGCAATGTTGGAGCCTGCAAAAAAACCCCCAAAAAAACCAAAACATAAGTTAGTTATTTTATTTCTTTTTTTATACCGCGCTCTTTAGATCAGTGTGGTTTGCATGTATACTAACAGGTACTTTGTATTCCCTTGTCCCCGAAGGGCTCACAATCTAAGTGTACCTGAGGCAATGGAGGGTTAAGTGGCTTGCCCAAGGCCACAAGGAGTGGCCATGGGACTAGAGAACCCAGTCCCTTCGGCCTGAGGTTGCTTGTCCCCATGTGGGAATTGAACCCCCGGCCTTCTGGCCAGAGGTAACCTGTCCCAACCACTGAGCCACTTCTTCTCATTTCACAGAGTTCACAGAGGCTGAAGAAATTTCAAGGGACAGGAGGTTTGATTTAGCAAAGAATGGAGAGCAGGGGTGAGTGTAAGGGAGAAGGAAAAGGGGAGAGAGTCTGGAAATGGAAACAGAGTTGGGGGGGGGGGGGTGGAGAAGAGGAGTTGGAGTTGGGAGGGAGGGAAGAGTGCAAGAGGTTGGAGGATGAAAACACCTTACTGCTACCCAGCACTACACATACCCACATACACATGCAGTCAGGCACCCTCATCTCTGCACTGCACACACACAGATGTAGCTTAAAGAGTTAGTAGGGGTGGTGGGAGATGGTGGAGGAGTAGGGCACTGTCCAGCAGCTTATTAAGAGCCTGATTTATCAAGCTTTTTCCCATAAAAAACCGGGAAAACAGTCTTATTAAATGAGGCCCTAAAACCTAAAAAAGTAACTACAATAGACCTTTTTGGAGGGACGGGGGAGTGCATTGTAACCTAGGCTGCGGTGGCCAGCTATTAGATTCCCAGAAAATTTGTCAAGGCCTGGACTAGGGGACAAGCAATGAAGCTACAATATAGCACATTTAAGACTGATCAGAGAAAATACTTGTTCACTTAATGTGTAATCAAACTGGAATTCGTTGCTGGAAGATGTAGCAAAGGCCATTAGTGTAGCTGGATTTAAGAAGGTTGAACAAATTCCTGGAGGAAGAAAATCCATAAACCATTATTAAAATGGATTGGGGAGATCTACTGCTTACCCTCTAGATAAGCAGCATGGAATCTGTTTATTTTTTTGGAACCTGACAGGTACTTGTGACCTGGTTTGGCAAATGTTGTAAATGGGATACTGGACTTTGTGGGGGCCCCTTGCCCAAGCAACAGCCTATGGGCTTAGGGCTGCACTTGTTAGTCCTTTAATTAAGGAGTTTTTCCTCACCCAGAGCCGGGGCTGCTGGGATTTGTAGTTGTATTGCTCAGAAAAACAAGTAGTGTGGAGACCGAGGGTTTACAAGGCAAAACACAGGAATTTTATTTCTTTTCCAAAAGAGCATTTAAGGCTCAACGCAAACAAACAGGATTCTCTCTCCAAACAATAATCCATAGGCATTTATACCAAACAAAACAATGTAACTGCTTTTAGTAGCTTTTTAACATAGGTCGCTGTTTCCAAACGATTCAGCAATCAAACATGGTTTTCTCCTTTCTTCAAACCCAAAAGAAATATCCTCTCTTCAGCAAACAGGGTTCTTAGCATTCCTGGCTAAACACGATTCTCCCTGTTTTCACACTGCCTTTTAGGACATTCAGGTTATACCTTTCTCTCTTATCCAAGAACTTTTATTCTGCCTTCTGGCATAGAGAACAGTCCATTACTGAATCTTCAGAGCTTTCATCAGATTCATAATAGTCTATCTGCATTTCCTCAGGACCCGTGTCTGGTAAATCTGGCTCTAAACCAGCATGAGAAACTTCAGGCTTAATATTCTCTAAAAGTTCGAGAACCTTTCTCCACTGAGGCTTTTCCCTATGCAAAGGGTTTCCACGAGGAACGTGGAGATTTTTCTCTTGCATCAAACGACACAATGCCTCACAGCATTTTTGGCTACACTTTTATTCACGCATCTTTTTGGAAGCTGCAGCTCTTTAGCTGGTTCAGGAACAGTTGTCACTGTAGCCTGACCCTTGTCAGCACTTCTCTCTGACACAGCTCTCCTAGTTTTAAAACCAATTGCAGTTTCCTTGCAATCCTGGCTTTCTTTCTGACTAGGGCTTTCACCTCTGAGAATCCCCCAGAAATCTCCACCGTTCTCCTCCACAGTGAACTCTCTGGGCCTTTCTCTGGTGCTTCTCTCACCACTGAATTCTCCAGCGTGCTGCTTCCCTGTCTCTCCCTTTCCAGGGTGTCGCTTCGTGTGCTGCCTTCTTTCAGGCTGAGTCTCTCTTCCCGTGGTGCTGCCCTTCTCAGGCTGAGTCTCTCTTCCCGTGGTGCTGCCCTTCTCAGGCTGAGTCTACCTTCCTTCTGTTTTCCTGGGTTTATAAGAGTGTCTCTGAACTACCGTGCACTGCCCTTCCCCCAGGTGTCTCTCATTAGTTTCCAAGCCTGCCCTTAGATTAGCAGAGCTTGGGTGTGTCCTGTCCTCAGTCGCTGCGTGTTTTTTTTTCCTTGCCTGTCTCTTTCTTTAAAGGTAAATGTCTGATTTTCTCCTAATTCCATGGGCTCAGCCATACTCTCCTTATCACAACTTGATGGACCTTTTTGGTCTGACCATTATGGCATATTTTATGTTCTTAGAGGTGGAATGAGTGGAGTCAGGAGTCCATAGTGGAGGAGAAGAGCACAGATAAGTGGTTTGCCCAATGAATGAATGGAGTTACTGAGGAAGGATGTACGTAAAGAGCTACAGAGTGAGTGCATTTGTAAGTTTATATGAGAAGCTTATAGTTTAGTAAAGGGAAAGGGATCACAGAAGTGGTGGAGATAGTGACGCTTGACAAATCTAAGGAATAACTATATAGGATAATGAATGAGAAGTTTAAAAGCAGGCGCTGACAGGCATGAAGAAGACGCTGCTCCTGCTGGCGGCCCCGATCCGCATCCAGAACAGGGAGTGGGCTTGAAGCTCCACCCCGCTCCCTGCACTGTAGGCCTATTGGCAAATTTGAAAGCAGGTGCCAAATGGTGCGCCCGCACCTGAGGGCCTTGCCAGAGGGCCCTTTGGTGGGGAACCGAGGTGGGACAAGTTACTCTCCATGCTTGACTTTATCTATCCTCCCCCTGAGCAACTTCTAACAAGCAGTGAAAAGTAGCAACTCATCCTGCCAATTCTGAGTACGGACTGACGCCGCTGACCTCACTATGCCACCAACCCTGTCTACAGTTCCTCTACTCCACCTTCTCACCACACAAGCAACTCCATCTCTGACCTGTCAAGAAGACTACAAACTGTGAGTGGTTTACACCACACATGGTGCACACCATCACACACCTCCTCCACTGACAGGCCAATCATTAACGCAAGATCTAACACCACAAACTACTGGAGTGACTTCAACATCCCCTCGACCAAGCAAATAGCTCACACCATAACTACCCTAAACACAGCCACAGCTCCATCAGATTCCTGTCCGGTGACATGGATCAAGTCTGCCAAGGAAGACTTGATCAATTGCATCTACAAGATAAGCTCTTCACTTACCAAGGGCTACATGCCCTCTGCACTCAAGCAAGCTACTATCCGCCCTATCCCAAAAAATACATCCTTACATAGCTCTGACCCATCAGCTTACCGTCCAATTTCCAGACTCCCTTTCCTTTCTAAAATAATTGAAAAGATAATTCAGAGACAGCTCCAGGACTGTATTGACCTGCATGCCCCTCTGGATCCCCACCAACACTACTCACCCATCTATTTGACAACCAGCTCAAAGGAATTGACAACATAAAGAAAGAATTTCTGCTCGTCTTTGTCGACATCTCATCTGCCTTTGACATGGTCTCTCACGACATCCTGCTGAAGCATCTGCTAAAGATTGGACTCCAAAACACAGCACTCAAATGGTTCCAGTCAGATCTCAGAGATAGACAAAGAGTCAAATCTGGTCACCTCACCTCAGCTCCCTTCCACACAGCACAAGGAGTTCCTCAAGGGTCCTCACTGTCCACCATCCTCTTTTATCCGCATAGCATCAGACCTGAATCAGGGGGAATACTGAGACGACCCCGAAACGTGTCACGTCATATATGTATGATATTGCGGTATTGCTGGGAGCAGCCTGACAACTCTCTTTCCTCAGCTAAGTATAAGCTGTTTTTTTAAAAAAGTTTTTCTTTATTAAAATGGAAGGACCACGGTGGTGAAGGGATGTTTCCTTTCACTGTGCTGGTAGTTCCAACAAAAAATTAGTTCTGATAAGTTGGTTATTCTAACTGGGTTTAGATTTTGGTTTCGCCCTCCTCTTTAACATCTATATACAACCAGTATGCAACATACTCAATAAATATAAGATACAATATGCCATATATGCAGATGATATTATGGTTTACACCTCAATCCATTTGGACATTCCGGACTTCACCACAATGTCAACATGCCTCCAAGAAATGATAAATTGGCTTACTAACAACAACCTCAACCTCAACATTAAAAAAAAACTGAGGCAATCATCATTACATGCAAAACCTCGTTCACCCCCCCCCCCTTACCTCAATCAATATTGTCAACATTCCAATCGCAATAAAGATGAAGTTTGTTACTTTGGAGTCGACCTTGACAAGCATCTTAACCTGGTCTTTATCTGCCGTCATATACTATGCTATGCTATGCTATGCTACAAGCGCACATCAATAGGATCTCTAAGACCGTCTTCCACAAACTCGCCACGATCCGAAAACTAAAACCTCATCTGCCAAATGTGGAGCTTTTTGTAAAATATTGATAAGGATGCTGGCAGAAACACATGTATTACTCTCCTGTACAGCAAGAGCATTGATTTTATAAAAGCATATTGTACAGTAGGAGCAATTAAAAATCCAAGTGAAATAACTTTTTTTTGTGTTAATTTTCACAGAATTTTTTGAGGTGGTGGTAGACACTACAAAGACAAGCACAATCACTCACTTAATAACTGTTGGAGAGAGGAGTCACGTGACACATGAGCGAGTGAAGACGTTCTTTCACTTGCTCCGGGGCCGCCTCGGCGATATTGAAATAAAATCAGCAGTTTAAGAGCCCGGTGGCTGGTGCCGGTGGTGGGAGTACCTACCTAATATAGTGCCTCACCTTTCTGGTGTGCTGTGATTTGGATGCCGCCGCCAGTTCGACGGGAAAAGGAGAAGGAGAAGGCCCCAAGGTTGCGAGCCTCTGCCTCGGTGGCGATGCAACCCTCGTCGCCGGGAACGGAGAGCGGGGACTCAGCATCAGGAGAGCTAGCGAGGGAGGTGGCCCGGCACTTGGACCCCAAGCTAGATCGGATCCTCTCCAAGCTGGAAGTGATGGGGGAAACGCTGGCAGCACAAGGGCAAAGAATCGACGAGCTCGAGCACCGCGTGTCTGCCATGGAGGATGATGAAGGGCGGCAGGAGAGAGGGCAGGCAGCTACGCGTGCGCAAATTGCGGCCTTGCAAAGTAAGCTGGACGACTTAGAAAATCGTTCCCGGCGGAACAATCTCCGTCTGGTGGGCATTCTGGAGACCACGAACGACCAACAGTTACTCCCTCTCATTGAGAAATGGCTCCCGGAGGAACTGGGTCTACCCACGCTGGTCAGCGACCTTAAGGTGGAGCGGGCACACCGGATTGGTCCTCGGCAGGAAAATCGAGCAAGGCCCCGAGTGGTGATCGCCCGTATCCTAAATTTTGCCCATAAGGAGAGATTGCTGCGGGCCTACCGGCAACACGAGGGACTTATGTTGCAGAACACAAAAATCCTCCTGTTCCAGGACTACTCCACTGCCGTTTCGACGAAACGTAAGGAGTTTTCTTCTGTCTGCATGGCCCTCTTTCAGAAGAAGATCCGCTTTACCCTGGCCTTCCCGGCAACGCTGCGAGTCCACCATTTGGGGAAAAGCCTGGTCTTTGAATCTGCGGGAGAAGCCAATCATGAAAAATCTGCATTGGCTGCCGTTACATGCCAGACTCCAATATAAGTCACTAGTCCTTACTTTCAAAGCCCTGAATAACTACCCACCTACACCGATTAGCAAACTAATCCACAGCACCCTGGAAAACAGAGACAGGAGATCCACTTCAATGAACACCTTAATAGTCCCCAAGATGATGACGTCATGTACTAAGACCACTTCCAACAGGGCTTTCTCTATATTCGCTCCCCTAAATTGGAATGCCCTTCCACATGAAATCCGTGGCATCAAAAGCTTAATCCTATTCCGAAAAGCTCTGAAACACCACCTATTCACAATATACTACCCTGACACCCACACATCGGGTAAACTTCCCTCATGTCTCAGCTACCATAGCACCTTATTACAACCAGAAAATGGTTTTAGACTATACTACTGCCCACCCACCACTTTTACTCCTGTCCCTCCTCCCTCACGAAATGAAGATGATACCAAATTGGCTTAGAATATTGGTGACAATACTAATTTAACATGTAAATAGTTACCCTGTAAATAGTTACCCGGTTATCCTATGTTTTTTTTTTTCCCTGTTCTATGTAAAACTCAATGTTGCTTGTATGCATTGTAGTATGTTTTGTTCGATGTACACCGCGCTGATTGTAATAGCGCGGTATAGAAGAAATGTTAAATAAAATAAAATAAATAAATAAAGCATACACTGACCGGCTGAGCGCGGATCTGCCCACGCGACCGGAGGAGAGGACCGGGATTGAGGTGCCCTGAATGGTGCATGGCCCGCTAAGATAGCCCCGGTTGCTGTGCAGCTGCGGTGAGGCCTGCGGAGTGGGGGCAGCCTCCTCATGATGCTGCGGTTGTAACACATGGGGGCTTCGGTGGCCTACATATGGGCTCCGTTGAGACTTGTGGCAAAGTTGGACTGTGTGCGTTATGCCCTCTGTTGATGAGTCTTTTTCCTTTATCTCTGTTACAGTGTTTTCTGCTGAGGGGCTTGACGAGTTCTCTTGGGTAGGGACTGTACTGCTGTCCTGCTTGTGGGGCAATGTTTAATGGTTATTGAGCTGGGTGGTCTGGGTTGGCTCTGCCCCTTCTTCTTTCTTCTTTCTTTTTATTCTTTTACTATTCGGGGTGGGGGGCCTGGGCGACCTGGCGGACGACAGTGCGGAGCGCACCGTGTCCCCTGCGGGGATGTGGCCTAGGTAGTTGGGAGAGTGCGGGCAGGGGATTAGTCGGTGTTAATGGTGGCACTGACGCTGGGTAGCAGCTCGAGGTGGCCCCGTGGTGCACATCAGTGACTTCTGCTCAGCTTTTAGGCTGAGGTGGGATGTGTGATTTTAATGGGGTTGGGATGCAGAGGGATGTGGGGTGGGGGGAGGAGGGGGGGCGGAGGGGGGGAGGGAATCGCAGGGGGGAGGGGGGGAAGGGATGGGATGGGGGAGGGGAGGGGGGAACAGATATAAGGGGGGGTGCCTAGGGCCTTTTGGACCTTAAAGTTGGCTAGCGAGTGGGGTCGAGTCTCTCCCCGGGGCCGAGGCTGGGCGGCTCTGGGAGTAAATTGGGGTTCCCCTGTAGTGAAAGGCCAAAATCCCGGAATAACTTAAACAATATGTAAAATTAATCTCCTGGAATGTGGGGCGGTATCAACTCTCCTGTTAAGCGCACCAAAATTTTGCAGGCACTAAAACGGAAAGGAGCGCACGTAGCTTTACTGCAGGAGACCCATATGAGTGAGCAAGAGCATAAAAAGCTGGTGAGGGACTGGGTGGCAGGCGTATATGGGGCTTCCTCCGGGGGAAAAAAGGCGGGAGTGGTGGTATTGGTGAAAAAGGGTATCCCCTTTGAGGTGATGCAGATTGAAGCGGACCCACAGGGGCGTTATGTCTTCCTCCGAGCCAAATTGTATAACGAGGAGCTGTGGCTAGGCAATGTATATGCCCCTAATGTTTATGATCATGCCTTCTTTAAGAGATTGTTGGGTTTTGTGCACAGGGTGGGGGATGGCAAACTATTGCTGGCCGGAGATTTTAACTGCCCTAGCGATCCCCTCCTAGATAAATCGGGGGCGAGCACAGGGCGGGCTTGGACTAAAAAAGGAGTGGGGTATTTGTGCAGACTGGGGGGTCTCTTAGATGTGTGGCGTACTTTGCATCCGGGGGAGCGTTCGTACACCCATCAGTCGAGGGCTCACCTTACGTGGTCCCGGATAGATTATATCCTGGTGAGTGAGCGAGTGATCTCCAGGGTGGAACGGGCCGACATAGAGCCTGTGGCGGTATCCGACCACGGTATGGTTTGGATGACCTGGGAGTGCCAGGGGGTGTGCAGGGGGGGATGGCGTTTTCCGGCTTACCTATGGGAGGACAAAGACTTCCGCTGTTTTTTGGAAAAGCAGTGGGATGAATATGTTTGTTTCAATGATACTCCCGAATGTCCCCCTCTTTTATTCTGGGAAACTAGTAAAGCGGTTATGAGAGGGGTAATTATTGCCTACACAGCTCAAAGGCAGCGCCATTTGGATCGTAGCATTGTGGTTTTGGAACGTAATCTTCAGGCTTTGCAGTCCCAGTTAACTACTTTACGTGGACGGAGGGCCAGAGATAGTCAGCAGGAGTTTGTTAAAGCTCAGCTGGCCCTCAACGAGCTCCTTCAGAGAAGAGCTAAGATGTCCTTGCAGTATTATCAGCATAAGCTGTACAGGTATGGCAATCGGTCTGGCAAGCTCTTAGCGCGGTTGGTTCGGGATCCGGGCGGAGCGCGCTTTGTTCCGGTTCTTAAGGATGGGGAGGGACAGTTGCAGCACCAGCCACAGCACATTGCCGAAGTCTTTCGAAGGTTCTACGCCCGCTTGTATACGGAGGAAGACCGTGATGCTACCCAAAGCAGAGTGTTTTTGGATAAAGTGGCGCTACCGCAACTCTCGGAGGGGGAATTGCGGGACCTTAATGCCCCACTGACAGGGGCGGAAATCCAAGCTGTCATTAAGCGAGGGAAACCGCATAAGGCCCCAGGCCCTGATGGCTTTGGCGGAGAGTACTATAAAATGCTGTCTCCTCGGCTTGTTCCTAGTATGCTTGCTATGTATAACGAGGCGTTGCAGCGGGGGTGCTTTCCTCGGGATATGAGGTGTGCGAACATTACTGTTATTCCGAAGCCGGGTAAAGATCCGTTTGACCCCGCGTCGTTTCGGCCTATCTCGCTAATTAACACTGACGTTAAGATATTGGCTTCGATACTAGCCAAATGTCTGAACCCCCTCTTGCCATCTTTGATAGGGGACAGACAGGTGGATTTTGTCGTGGGGAGAGACGCCACTAAGAATATTGCTAAGCTCCTCTTAGGAATGGAGTATTGCCTTGGACGAGATTCACCATTATTGCTTGTTAGTCTGGATGCGGAAAAGGCGTTCGATAGGGTTGCGTGGGCGTATTTGTGGGATGCCTTGCATAGGTTCGGGATCCGCGGGGAGTTTTCTCAGTGGATTCAGGTTCTCTACCAGCTACCAGCGGCAAGGGTTGGTGTGAATGGGGTCTATTCGGAGCCCTTTATTTTAGAAAGGGGTACGCGACAGGGCTGCCCACTATCGCCGCTTTTATTTGTACTCGCGTTGGAACCCCTACTGCGGGCTATCCAACAGGAGCCCAATGTGGTGGGGATCAGGATGGGGAAGGAGGAAATGAAAATAAGTGCGTTTGCTGATGACATGCTTCTTAGTTTGGAGGACCCGCAGGGCTCACTGCAGGGGGCTTTGCTCCTTATTCACGAATATGGAAGTTTTTCTGGGTTGAAAATCAATATGGCAAAATCTATGGCGTTAGATGTGGGGGGGAAGGTCCGACCTGCCTGGCGGGGATCCTTTCCTTTGGCATGGGCGGCGGACTCTATCAAGTATTTGGGTATACAGTTGCCGGCGTGCCCTGCTAGGTTGTATTCAACGAATGTGGGGGGTATGCTCGGTAGGACGCAGCTCACGTTTCAGCGTTGGCGTGCTTTCCCGCTGTCTTTACGCGGCCGCATAGCCTTGTTCTCCATGGTGGAATTTCCTCGCTGGCTCTATATGCTACGTTTGTTGCCGATTTGGGTCCTCGCGAAGGATTGGAGACTGTTCGATCGATATTTGACTGGCTTTCTTTGGGGGGGTCGCCGTCCTCGAATAACCCTCCGGGCTCTGCGGAGGAGAACGGAGGAAGGGGGGTTGGAACTCCCCTCGCTGAGAAATTATAATCTTCGATACTTGATGCGGCACATTTGGGGTTTATTAGAGGTTGAGGGTGGTTGTGCTCCCGTCCAACAGTTGATGGAACTTTCCTCTCCTTGCCATATTTTATATTTACTTCATAACGTGCGTTCCCACGGTTTGGGGCTCGGTAGGGACACTACATAATTGAGAACGTTGAGGTTGGCCTGGCGGGAGGTATGTCGGAGAGTAGGCTGGGATTCGACGTGTTCTCTTCTACTACCTCTGGTGGGAAACCCGGATTTCCTGCCGGGCTACACGGCTCCGTCGCTCTTCCATGTGTGGCAGCAGAAAGGGTTAGTGTGTTTGGGAGATGTGGGTAGAACAGAGGGGGGAGCCTTGGTGAGTTTCCGGGATCTGAGCCAGGCTTATCGGTTGGATCAAAGGGATTTCTATGGTTATCTCCAACTGCGACACTATGTCGATCACTTGCGGAGAAGCGGTTCTACCCTGTTGAGCACGAAAGATCCGCGTAAGCTGCTGGGGGGTTGGGTGGAGAAAGCTCTCTTAGATTGGGAGGAGTGGAGGCAACTTCTCTGCCCGCAGGTTGATGATACCTACCTCCAGACTCTTGTCCAGCGTTGGACTGCTGACGGCTTGCTCGGTTTGACAGTGGAGGTCTTGCGGTCTGCTTTTGAGCGGATCCCTAGGGGTGCCGTGTGGCTGTACTTACAGGAGATGCAGTATAAATTTCTGTGGAGGGCCTATGCCAGTGATAAGTGGGCCCATAAGGTGGGTTTACGGGATACCTCCCTTTGTGGCTGGTGCCAGAGGGCTGAGGGGACGCTGCTCCATAAGTTCTGGGTCTGCCCTAGAGTTCAGTGTCTGTGGCAGCAAGTGATTGCCCAACTGGGAGAATGGCTGGATTTGGGGGATTTTGAGCAGTGGCAAGTGTGTCTCTTTCATTGTTGGATGGGGGAGGGTTTTGTGCCTCCAGCTCACCACCGAGCTTTGCTTGACCGGGGCTTTCTACTGGTCAAGAGGGTTTTGCTGGGCGGCTGGCTTGAGAACACATCCCCACATTTGGAGGCATGGCGAAAATCCCTGATAAACTTGATGTATATGGAAAAGCTCACGGCTAAGCAGGTAGGGGGGAGTCAGTGGGAGCGGTTCCTTAAGATTTGGCTACCACTCATTAACACCCTATCTACCCAGGAGCGCAGCGCAGTGTTAAACACTTAGCTTGTGCCTTGCTGTCACTGGGTGGCTATCTGTACTGTTATGTTGGTCGCATAGGAGGGGGGGGCTCTCTCCCTTGGGATCGTATGTTACTATCGTATATTTCTATCCTACCCTGCGGCACTTTTGGGTCCGGGCACCTGGGGGGATGGAGGAGGGGGGGGTAGGGGGGGGGTGGATGGGGGGGAGGGGTGGGGTGGGGGGGGGGTACAGAGGGCTGGCACATGTGTGACACAGTTGGTCCTTAATAAGTACACTGCTGGTCTCTATTGTTCTTTTCAGTCCACAGTTCCTCTGTTGATACTTTCTTTTCTTTCCTATAGTTACTCTCCCTTTGCTCTTCTCTATTGTTTACACGCAGATATACATTTGGGAACCGTGTTTGCCTGTTGGAGGATGGGGGACGGGGTGTGCACATTTGTAAGCTCCTGGGGCACCTCTGGGATACTCCAATTGATCTTGCTGTTTCTATATTGTACCCAATTGCTGTTGTGTCTTTACGGCTGATGTAATGTTTCTTGGTTATGTTTCTGTTTATACTGATAATAATGATAATAAAAATGATTTTGAAGTAACTGTTGGAGACCCTAGGGCCATAGATACTTTCAGCATTTACACTTGCTCAGAGGCTTGTCTATAGGTAAATGTGTTGATTTCTTTGGTAAAACAGGAATAAATATATTATTTTTGGATGTCCATAAACATCCCCACCCCTCCCGTGAATTTATGCATCCTGCAGCAATTCTATGTGTGTGCTGCCATACTGCTTATACATGTTAATGTCAATTTTATAGTCTATATGTAATAATGCCCGTATTTGCACATAAAATCTCCACACAAGCCTTCTTCTAAAGTGACCTATTTAAGGTTTATCACTTTGATATGCTGTCTCTCCTGGTTGTTTCAAAGTGGTTTGTGAAACAAAATTTAGTTTCATCAGAGCAGACAGGAAGATGCAGTCTGGTAAAAAGAAAAATTCTAATACAGAAATTAGAGGAAAAAAAAGGTGATGGTGTACAGCAGGCATGTCCAACAGGTAGATCGCGATCTACCTATAGATCGCAGAGGGGTAAGAGGTAGAGCGCCAGCCCCACTTGGCTCCATCTCTCTGGCAGCTTGCCCCGTCGCTAGGAGAGAGCTCGTGCCAGCAGGTCGTCTGCCGAGGGCTTGCCACTGCTGCTGATCCTTTGCCTGTCTTTTTTCCCTGCCTGCGGGAATCTTGCCTGCGGGTGTATTGGGGCACTTGTTGTTTTTGTGCCAATAGTTTGTGGGTACCCAAGAGGGCTGCCGCCCCGCCATGAGACGCCACAGGCCCAGCATCATACCTGGTCTCCTGCCTCTCAGAATCACCCATTCCTGCCCCCGCCCCAACACCCCTTAGAAGTGTGTTACATACCGGGCGATATCCATTCGCCCGGGCTTTACTTGAATACACTTACCATATTAGTTGTGTCGTGTGCTGGTCGTTGGTCGCTTTATAGTTCGCTTTCATTAAACGTTTTCGGGCAGACACAACAAAGTGTCAAGAATTTGGTGATTTCGGTGGGCTTTTCCAATTTTGTTCTAACTTGCCTATGCCTTGCCTTCGAATTGATTCAAACCACTGTGACTTTTGCTTGCCTCTGCAATTTTATTTTGCCTAGCCTTTGCGTTGATTCTACACTGTGTGCAGAATTTATTAAATCGCTTATGGTGGTATTTGAACTTGTGTGGCGGTATTTGATTTTATCTGGTTTACTGGACAGGTGTTTGAGTTTTTTTGATGATTGTTGGGTGGTATTTGTTTATTGGTGCCAGAATGATGAATTCTTATTTTAATTTTAGAACTGCATGTGTGGTTTTGGCATCTCCAGTCTTTGTATTGCACATCATCCAGAGGTCTTCAGTTCCTGTTGATCTTTAATACTTTGGGACATTGACAGTTTTGGACCAGATTCAGCCAGTGTTTATACTAACTTAGCAGATTTGGCCTTCTTACATCCAGCCACCCCAGTATAACGAAGATGAGTGTTCCAAAGAAGAGCAAAACCTACCACTTTCATGATGAATGGAAAATGGACTACTTCATCAGGTGAAAGACAAGTGGTGTTGTCTAATTTGTAACACCCCAGTATCCTTGCCCAAAAAGGGTAATCTGGAACGCCATTATAAGGCTCTGCATAGCAATAAGTTTGATGCTGATTTTCCACCCAAAAGTGAAATTAGTAAACTGAAGCTCAAAGAACTTAAATCAAAATTGGCTACTCAGCAACAGTTGATGGCGAAGTCAAGGTCACATTCGGTCAATGCAACCATAGCATCCTTCAAGGTCAGCAACTTGATCGCAAAGAAATGCAAACCTTTCACTGAAGGGGAATTTGTAAAAGATTGTTTTCTTGAAGCAGCAGACAATCTTTTTGAAGGATTTAAAAATAAGAAAAAGATCATAGCTGCTATTCAAGATGTACAATTGTCAAGAAACACCATCGTGCGGCTAATAGAAAAGATGTGTGGAGACACAACTGAACAATTGTTGGAGGATGTTTCAAATTGTGTTGCTTTCTCATTCCAACTGGATGAATCTACAGACATAAGAGACATAGCCCAGTTACTAGTCTTTATCCGGATGGTTTTTGAAGACTTCAGTGTTAATGAAGAACTACTTGGAATGATTTCTTTAAAAGGGAGAACTACCGGTCAGGAAATATTCAGTTCTTTCCATTCTTTTGTGACAAAGTGTAATCTTCCATTGCATAGACTTGTTTCTATCACTACTGATGGAGCAAGAGCAATGACAGGTGAGGTTAACGGTTTCGTAGCCCTCTGTAGACAGCATGACAACTTCCCAGATTTCCTTTCTTACCACTGCATCATTCATCAGCAAGTTTTGGCAAGCAAGAGACTCAATACAAAGACTGTCATGGACATCACTTTCAAAATTGTAAATTCAGTTCGTGGAAGATCACTTCAAAGATGGCTTTTCAATCTTACTCTTAATGAAGGGGCAGCGGAAAGCGTTTTGCACACAGATGTAAGGTGGCTAAGTAGGCACAAATTTCTGCAAAGATTTTGTGATTTGCTGAATGAAATAAGAAGTTTTTTGAAGGAGAGGGGAGATGACCAAGCAGAGTTGGAAGATGAGGAGTGGTTATTTGATCTGGTATTTCTCGCTGACTTTACAGGTGAACTAAGTGATATGAACCTTGAACTATAAGGTAAAAACAAATGCATTGGCGAGATGATGAGTACAGTTTCATCCTACAAGAGCAAATTTGAGCTAATGATGACTGACCTTGCAAACAACACTTTTGATCATTTTCCTAATAAGCAGGACCATCTGGGACAATATCCAAATTTTGTTTTTCAGAACAAGAAGTATGTGACAGAAATCTGTTCTGTTATCCAGGAATTCGAAAACAGATTCTGTGACTTCCAAAAAATTGGAACAGTTGTGGAGTACTTGTCATACCCATTCAAAGTAGATGTGGACATTAAAGAAACTGCAGCTGCTATCAGTAAAAATTACTCATTGAACAAGCCATCTCTTGAAAATGAAATATTAACCCTTAAAAATGACATTTTTCTCAAAACCCGTGCTGAGCAAGAATCGTTTTGGAAGCTAGTGCCTAGAGACAAATTTCCCAACTTGAGAAGATGCAATGAAGCTGTATACTCCTGTTTCGGTTCAACTTATTTGGGTGAATCTGCGTTTTCCCATCTGAAAATGACAGAGTACACAACGTTCCAACATGACAGATGAACATCTCCAGGATTCCCTGAGACTGGCCCTCATGCAATATTCACCCAACTTCAAAAAGCTGGTGGATGAAATGCAGGCTCAGACGTCTCACTAATGAGCAAGAGCGAAATATTAAAGATTGTGTAAGATCAGCCTGGATCAATACTCGAACTAAATTTAACACAAATTACTCAATAAAAGTTAAAGTTATTACTCATAAAACTTTGAGAAAAAATGTACTTTCCATTTCCCCTCACAGTTCTTACTGGATCTTCGTCTCTCTGTTTTGTCTTTGCTTAATTTGCTTAACAGCTGATCACATCCAAGTAAATGATAGAAGGTACATTAAAAAGGGGGGGAGATCCTCCAACTTTATTGGTTTAAAATTTAATTTAAAACTAATTTGAAACGTAATTTTCATGGTGGTAGATCACCGGCACTTTTGGCCGGAAAAAGTAGATCACGACCTGTTCGAAGATGGACATGCCTGGCGTACAGTATGGTTTTTAGCTTAATAAAAAGATCAAACAGACATTGGATTGTGGAAATAAAGACTAGACAACGTATTAATGGTGAAGGGAGTTAACTTCCAAATGTTTGGGTATAAAACTACAGTTTAATACCTTTCATAGATCTGTCAGGAGTGGAGGAGTAGCCTAGTGGTTAGAGCACTAGCTTGCTAACCAAGAGAACAGGGTTTGGTTCCCATTAGTATTCCTTGTGGCCTTGGGCCTTCTTAACCCTCCATTGCCTCGGAAGAAAGGCCTGGCAATGTACTTAGTCACACTGCCAAGAAAACCCAGGAGCTGCTGGGTTGCCAGGAATCAGCATTACCTTGAAGGCACATGTTGCATTTGCATTTGTTGTCTAGTATTTATATTAAAGTACTAAAGGATGCTTTGAGGATGCTTTATGGACAAATGTGGAAACCCTGGAGGATAACTGGATTGCTGCGATTAGTTAGTAATTAGGTTTTTCTCCCTGGATTGCAGTCTTAAGGGGATACAACTCTGGGGTGCTAAGGGGCTTGAGCAGTTCTGGGATTTCAAAATGGAAGAGAGAGAAAATTAGACTCTTATTCAAACTGAGGGCAGTGGTTTGTTTTAGACTAGCCATTCTCAATGGGGGCGGTAGTAAAAATGCCTCCCTTTGAAAAAACTGCACCTGTACCTTCAATCAAGTGGGCTCCCCAATCTGCCGATGAAGAAATGCTGTCTTGCTTCAATCAAGTGGGCTCCTCGATCCTTTTCGTCATCAGTGATCACTGGCTGAGGGCAGTTTGAGAGACACATGAAAACAGCAGCAAACTCACTAGAACCGGAGCAGCTCTGTTATGTGCGACTGAGCTGCTACTGTTCTGGTAGGAAGGTACACTGCTGTGGGGACCTGAAGCGGGGTATCTTCTCGCCAGAATAGTGGCAGCTCAATCGCACTTCACAGAGCTGCACCGGTTCTAGCGGGAGAGTTTGCTGCTGTTTTCATGTGCCTCTCACACTGCCCTCAGCCAGCGATTGTTGATGACAGCGAGGATCAGAGAGCTGGCTTGATTGAAGCTGCACAGCATTTCTTCATTGGCAGATCGGAGAGTCGGCTTGCTTGAAGCTTCAGGGAATTTCTTCATCAGCAGATTGGGAAGCCGGCTTGATTTGAAGGTGCAGAGAGCATTTCTTCAACCGGAGATCATGGAGCTGACTTGCTTGAATGACTTAGGGGCTTGTTTACAAAGCCGCGGTAGTGGTTCGCGATCGCGATCGCAGCCGCGGCCCCGATTACGATCGCAAACCGCTACCGCGGCTTTGTAAACAAGCCCCTTAGTTGCAAAATTAATTCCCTAGGGAGTGATTGGCTGGGTGCTATGTATTTCCTCAATTAAGGGGTTAATTCTCATGGTGATAGTCTGAGGTTTAAAAGTGTTGGTGTTGTGATAATTGAATGACCTATATTAAAATTAAAAGTGAACGAAGTATTAATTGTTTGTTATATTTTCATATCCCTCCCATCATTAATCGTGGCTGCAGAAAAGAAGTAGCGTAGGCAGAATCTGGAGGAGTATTTGGTTTATGACTTTGTTGAAAGCCCATTTGATCAAAGACAGCCTAGGTGTCTTATATGTAACGGCTCATTTTCAATTGAAGATATGAAGCTATCAAGACTTTTAGACTATTGTTAAGAACCGCTCAATATAATTCACGTAGAGCACAATCTTCCACAATTCATTTACTAATTATTCAAGAACACTTGTTAACAGCAGAGGTCTCAGACCAATTCAGCACTTCATTAAAGACTTTTAATACATCTAACTGATGTGCCTAGTAGCATCAATGACCTTCGGTGTATTGTATCTAGTGATAATGAAGTAAAAAAGAAGTAAACAAGAAGAACCAGCCCTTAAAGTCTCTGCGAAAACTCAAAAAGCCTCTACTGGAAATTTTATCTGTTTACCGGAGCTATTTCTCCAAAAGAGGTTCACCACTCAAACAGCCCACTTAACTTCAGTAGACTTCTAGGTACATCATTTCTCAGTGAAGCATTCCACAGCCAGCTTTCTATCTTCTTTTCATTCAATCCCGACGCCTTCCTTCGGTACCACTGCGTTTCACTAGCGATTTTTCATCAGGGGATCGCCATCACTATTAAACAATGTTCTGTGAAATAAAACCCATACAGATCATAAAAACCAACTGTGCCCACCACAGCTCATGCCCAATGTTCCCTCTAATTTTCTGTAGGCTGTGTGCGCATAAAATATCAGCTGTGTGCAGCTTTTGAAGGACGGTTAAATTTTTGTGCGCCACATAACGACACTCGGAGTTATATACTTTAAAATTTGACTACACGTCAGAATACAGTATGTACACCACATTGATTGTAATCAAATTAAATGAAAATAGACGATTACTAAATGAAGCGGGAAATTTCTAGTAATTACAATCACAACTTTTAAATTTTAAGACGTCTGTGTTGTTTTCTATCAGAATCAGAACCATAATTTTTGTGCGCTCTGTTGTAAAGTATGTGCGCTTGCTCGGTGAGGTGTGTGCGCGCGCACACGCGCACAGCTTAGAGGGAACAGTGCTCATGCCCCTATACCCCAAGCTTACCTATATTAAAAAGCCACCTACCACAACCATAACCGATGCTGCATGCGTCTCCAAATTCTTTTCTATTGGGCCAACTCAAAGTTCCACCGAAATGCTGTCTCCACGCCCTTGAAAAAACGCCGCGCATGCGGAGCGCTAGACAAGCCTCACCTCTTATAGGTCCTGCCCTATGACCAACCCTGCGGCTCGGCAGGGATACCCAACACTATTGAATGCCGTCGTTCATGGCAACTATAATCCAAACTCATTCGCCCGATAAACACCACCCTCAAATTCATCGCGGGAACATAAACCTGCAAGAAATAAGACGTATCAATATCCTTATCTAGATCCCTCCTTTCTACCAACTATGTTGTAGTTAAAATTGTTCTCCAGGACCAAGCAGGAAGTCAGTCCTCACATATGGGTGATGTCGGCCTTTGGGAATTGCAGCGCGCATGCGCGGTCCCCTTCCCGCCCAAGGGTGCCATCTTGCTCAGTCTTCTTTTTTCCGTGGAGCCCGATGGACGTAGTTCATTTTTCCCCGAGGAAAAAGTTGATTTTCCCTATTTTTCTCTTTTTTTCTCCGGTTCGACGCCGGATCCTTTTCCCGCTCGGACCGATACGCCGGTATCGAGTCCTTTCTCTCTTTTTCGTTTTTTGTCCTTAGTAACTAGCGTTCGCGCCTTTTTTCTTTTTTCCCTGGCAGCCCGGTCTTTTGACCTCACAGGGGCCCTTTTTCCCCCGATGGCTACCAGCGGGTTTAAGAAGTGTGATCGGTGTAAGAAACGTATGTCTCTTACCGACACACATGACTGCTGCCTCCGCTGCCTCGGACCCGATCATGGCCCAATGATCTGTGGTCCGTGTGGCAAAATGTCCTCGAAGGCGTTGAGTCGGCAGCACCAAAAGGATAGGATCTTTTCTGACTCCGCGTCCGGACGGGCCCGGACCTCGTCAGAGGCCTCGACGTCTTGGGACTCCGGCCCCGAGCAGCGTCGGGGTTCCTCTGAGCGGGGGTCTCCTTTGCGGGAACATCGCAGGAAGAAGAAACCCGTAAGGGCGGTGTCGGTGGACGCTCCTGGTTCCTCGAGGGCCAGGTCGCATAGCCCCGATAGCCATCCCGGGTCTTTGGAGTCGGAGAGGCTTGCCAAACATCCTCGTGTCGAGATGGAGTCTCCTGGACACGTAAGTGCTGTTGTCCTCGTGGACTCTCCTCCAAGGGAGCCGACGTCGGGCCCGACACCATCAGGGCCCAAGTCGGGGGCATCTGGGTCTCCTGAGCTCAGACTCAGGTTGACGGCCTTGGAGAGCAGCTTCGCTGCCTTCATGGAACAGCAGCGGGCACTGAGCGCCAGTTTCACCGGTGCATCTGCCCCGACCACCGGGACCTCGACGTCCAAGTCGATCCCGGAGGCCGAGCTGATCCTCGAGTCCATGCGGGCTCGAGTCGATCCTCGGCCACGGTCTCCCTCGACATCCCTTTCGGGACCGAGGTCGTCGACGCCAGTACCCTCGGCGTCGGGGCAGAAGGCATCGGTGCCCGCCTGACCGGAGCCGCTCGATTCCTCCTCCGAGGAGTCGGGCTGGGAGACGGAGGACTAAGAGTCACCCGATACTTTTCTGACTCGGTGTGTCCCATCGGACTCGCCGGAGTCCGAACCTCGGAGACGATCCCCTCCGGAGGATACCCGGTTCTTGGACTTCGTGCGGGATATGGCCAAGTCCTTGGCCTTCCCCGTGGATCCCGAGGAGGAGCCTTGAGCCGAAGAGCTCGAGGCCCTCCAGTATGACTCTCCCCCGAAGGAGGCCTTTACTGTTCCGGTTCCTCCGATGCTGGAGCGGCTGCTCTTCCGCATGTGGGAGACCCCGGCCTCAACGCCGGTGTTAAACAAGCAGGTCGATTCAATCTATCGAGTCGCAAGAGCCCCGGGTTCCAAAAGGTGCAATTACCGCACCACTCCATGGTTGTGGAATCGGCCATGCATCGACTGAAAAGTCAGAAGATGCACTTCTCGGTGCCTCCCGTCCGGGAGGCCCGGAACCTGGATGCCCTCGGTAAGAAGTGCTTCCAGGGCTCTATGCTTGCTTGCTGTGTCCAGACTTACCAGCTCTACATGGGCATGTACCTCCGAGACCTGACAAAGGAGATTGCCGGGTTCTCTGCTGGTCTCTCCGAGGAACCTTTGCAGAGGTTCCAGGCATTGTCCACTGGTATTCTGGAGTGCTCAAAGTTTATCTCTCGAGCAGCCTACGATGGCTTCGAGGCTTCGGCCCGAGTAGCCGGGGCCGGCATTGGTGCCCGCCGACCGGCTTGGCTACAGTCATCCGACCTTGAGCCATAGGTGCAGGACAAGTTGGTCGATGTCCCCTGCCGGGGTGAAAACCTTTTCGGAAAACCCATGGCTGAAAAGGCTGCTGAGCTCAAAACAGAGACTCTCACCAGGACTAGGCTGTCCAGAAAAACCTCTGCCCCTTCTCAGAAAAAGAAAGGCTCGGGGAAAAAAGGCCTTTTACCCGAGGAAGTCATCTGCCTATAAACAATACCCTCATTATCAGGCCTCTGCAGCTCCCCAAAAGGGTCAGCAGGCCAAGGGGCAGGGTCATGGGCCCCGTAGGCAGAAGGCCCCCAAGCCACCAACACTGGCCCCTGCTCAGCAGGGTGGGGGTTTTTGACTCAGAAAGCATAGCCTCTTCTCCTCAGCTGGCTTCTCTCAGCACAGGAGGCCGGCTGGCCCACTTTGCCCACAGGTGGTCAGCCGTCACATCAGATACCTGGGTTCTTCATATAGTCCAAAAGGGCTATCTTCTCCATTTTCACCAGGTACCTCCCTCCTATTTTCCAGGGGAGCCTCCAAGACTCCCTCTGCACAGGGACCTCCTCCTTCAGGAGTTATCAAGTCTGCTAAAGGATCAGGCTGTGGAACCGGTGCCCCACCACCTGAGAGGTCACGGCTTTTATTCCAGGTACTTTCTGGTACCAAAAAGAACAGGAGGCCTCAGACCCATCCTAGACTTGCGCAACCTCAACAAGTTTCTGGAGAGGGAAAAGTTCAAGATGCTTACGCTTGGAATCCTGCTGCCCTACCTCCAGCAGGGAGACTGGCTATGCTCCTTAGATCTAAAGGATGCGTATACTCACATCCTTATTCATCCAGACCACAGACTATATCTCAGATTTGTTGTGGGGGGAAACCACTATCAGTACAGAGTACTACCCTTTGGCCTGTCCTCCGCTCCCAGGGTGTTCACAAAGTGCCTGGCAGTGGTGGCGGCCTTCCCGAGGCTTCAAGGTCTTTTTGTGTTTCCGTACCTGGACGACTGGCTCATAAGGGGCCAATCTTCCCAGGAGGCCAATCAAGCCACCCTTCGCACTGTGGCTCTGCTTCAGCACTTGGGGTTTGTTATAAACTTCGCAAAGTCCACTTTGCTCCCGTTCCAGAAATTAGAATTCATAGGAGCCAGACTAGACACTCTTCAAGTGAAGGCTTTTCTGCCTATGGACAGAGCCCACAGGCTGATGGATCTGGCCAGGCAGTTTCGCAGCAATTCCCTGGTCTCTGCCAGGCAATTCCTGAGACTACTCGGGCATATGGCTTCCACGGTTCATGTCACCCCCAATGCCCGCCTGCACATGCGGCCTGCTCAGTGGAGCCTTCGCACTCAGTGGCATCAGGCCACGGGGAGCCTAGCAGTAAAAATATCGGACCTGCTAGTCTCCTCTCTGCAATGGTGGCTTCATCTTCCGAATCTGGTACTTGGAGTGGTTTTTCAATCCCCTCCGCATTCTCAAGTGCTGATGACAGATGCTTCTCTTCTCGGTTGGGGAGCACATTGTCAAGGGACATGTACTCAGGGTCTCTGGACCCCTTGGGAGGCTGCTCAACAGATAAACTTCCTGGAGCTACGGGCGATACGCCTAGCTCTGAGAGCCTTCTCCCACCTCGCCGCTCACCAGTCTGTACTGGTCCAGACGGACAATCAGGTTGCCATGTTCTACGTGAACAAACAAGGAGGCACAGGCTCCTTCCTTCTATGTCAGGAGGCACAACGGCTGTGCTCTTGGGCTGTCAATCACGGAATCCTTCTCAAAGCTGTCTACCTCCCAGGTCAAGAAAATTACCTGGTGGACAGACTGAGCAGGATCCTGCAGCCACACGAATGGAGGTTGAACCCGTTGGTGGTTCAGCAGGTCTTTCTCAGGTGGGGCCTCCCCACCATGGATCTTTTCGCCATTCCTCTGAACCGGCAACTCCCGAGATTTTGCTCCAGACAACCGCATCCTCTCAGAGTAGCAGCGGATGCGTTTCTGATCTCGTGGTCCACAGACCTACTGTATGCGTTTCCTCCCACGCCACTAGTGTCCAGAACGCTGTTCAAAGTCCTCAAGGATGGGGCTTCATTGATCCTGATAGCCCCCAGGTGGCCGAGGCAACCGTGGTTCCCGCTTCTGCTGCAGCTAGCGGTGGACACCCCTCTTCCTCTGGGGTTTCAACACGATCTCCTGTCTCAGGATCAGGGGACTCTCTTGCACCCCAACCTCCAGTCCCTTCATCTGATGGCCTGGCTGCTGAAAGGGTAGTCCTGGCCCCCCCCCTACTACTGCCTCGAGAAGTGGAAGATGTGGTCTTGGTCTCTAGGCGACAATCCACCAGGAAATCCTACTCTCTTAAGTGGCGTAGATTCTCCGCATGGTGTGCTCAGCACAGCAAGAATCCCTTCTCGTGCTTGGTAGCGGTAGTATTGCAATATTTGCTTTACCTCTCCAATCTGGGCCTTAAGTCTAGCTCTGTCAGAGTTCACCTTAGTGCTCTCTCAGCGCATCACTCGCCGGTGGACGGTAGGCCTCTTTCCAACCACTCTTTGGTGGCTCGTTTTCTCAGAGGCCTCCTTCTGCTTAAGCCTCCCTTACGTCCACCGGCCCCTGAGTGGGATCTGAATGTGGTCTTGCAACGGATTACTTGTCCGCCTTTTGAACCTATGGCTACCTGCCCTCTCTGTTTTCTCTCCTGGAAAACCTTATTTCTGGTAGCTCTTACCTCTGCTAGGCGAGTGAGTGAACTTCAGGCGCTAGTGTCTGATCCTCCTTACACTAGATTCTACAGGAATAGGGTAGTCTTACGAACTCACCCTAAGTTTCTTCCTAAGGTTGTCTCCCCTTTTCACCTCAATCAGGAAGTGGTTCTTCCGACCTTCTTTCCCAGGCCGCATGCCAGCTGGGCTGAGATGGTCCTGCATACCCTGGACTGTAGGAGAGCATTGTCCTTCTACCTTGACCGTACGTGGGAGCACCGGAGGGCTGTTCAGCTCTTCGTTTCTTTTGACCCCAATAAGTTGGGGCTTCCTGTCTCCAAGCGTACTTTGTCCATATGGGTCGCCTACTGTATCACCTGGGTTTATGGGGCAGCCGGCCTCTCGTTGGAGGGTCGAGTCACGGCTCATCGTGTCAGGGCGAAGGCTGCGTCAGTGGCTCATCTCCGCTCTGTTCCGTTGGCAGACATCTGCTGGGCCGCTACTTGGTCTTCAAGCCAGACTTTTGCGGCCCATTACTGCCTTGAGAGGGAGTCCCGCAGGGACAGTGCTTTCGGACAGGCAGTACTCCATAATCTCTTTGGGGTTTAGGCAACTCCTACCCTCCGGCCCTGGTGTTGGGCTACCGGTCGGGGGCGTTCTCAGAGAAGATTCCTTCCTTACGTACTGACGAGCTAGAGGGAGCTTATTTTTTCCGCTTGAGGTCTCCGGTAGCCTTAAGCTGGGGAGTCCCATATGTGAGGACTGACTTCCTGCTTGGTCCTGGAGAAAGAGTAGTTACTCACCTGTAACAGGCGTTCTCCAGGAGCAGCAGGAATCAGTCCTCACAACCCTCCCTCCTCCCCTTGGAGTTTGTCAGACGGCTGCCTAGGGTGAGAACTTACACAACCTTGACGATGCATATATTCATATGATTCTTGCAAGGTATTGTGGGTATTGTAGTTCATTCACTCCCAAACACAGCTGATGACAATAATTTGAGTTGTGAAACCAAGTGGTAAGATCAATAAAATACTTCTTTTATTGATGGGGTTTAATTCACCCAGCACATGTATGCTTGATAGCACTATAAATGAGGTTACTTGCTTGCAGTGTTTAAAATGGATAACAAAAAGTCACAAAGTAAACCAGAAAACAACCTTCAGCTTGTCAGGCAATTAGCTAATGTTTTCTTAGCAAGTAATTACCAAATACAAAGGCACAAAGTAAAGAATAAACTTTGCTGGTTAGGTTAACTTCTGCTTATTTTCCACGCCGATCTCAGCAGTGATTCTCCCTTGCTCACACACACAATCAGGTGCAGCCCTAATTACTATCAATGGACCAGCTGAAAGCCTTTAGCTAGCTGGCTGCTACTGTGTGAGCCCAAAACCTGCTTTAAGAGCTGTTTGCAGTGGAAATAAAGAACAAAGTTAGGTTTCTTTGTGATGGCTGATGTGTTTGCTCACGGAAAACTAGCAATAGCATTTAGATAGAGAACAGTCCATATAAATAGTTTCATCTGCTGTATCTCCCCCTTCATCAACAATCATAGGGTCAATATCATACATTGGCACAGATGAGTCTTTCATTAAGGCACTATCATGAGAATGCT
This sequence comes from Ichthyophis bannanicus, assembly GCA_033557465.1. Lineage (NCBI taxonomy): Eukaryota > Metazoa > Chordata > Amphibia > Gymnophiona > Ichthyophiidae > Ichthyophis > Ichthyophis bannanicus. The sequence continues at coordinate 1,336,792,816 of CM066032.1, read as the reverse complement.
TATTCCCTTGCTGCCATTCTCTATTATAGATAGGGTCTGGATCAGTGTTCATACCTGAGCCTCTCCTGCCATCATAATTCCTCTCTGTAAAGCCTGGCCAATATGTAATCCAATTCTGATGTCCAGCCTTCCAATCTTGATCCCTGGACACTGGATCTCCTCTCACATACCTTCTGGCCTTGGTCTGAAAGTCCCTTCCACGTACAGTCTTCTCTCTTCCAGGTAGCCACTGGTGATTCCTATCTCTGCCACTCCATTCCTCTGGCTGAATCCAGTCCAATGGACTCTGCTGGCTTTTGGAATACCTCCCAGTATGAGTACTGCCTTGGAATCTCCCAGACCTTCCAATGGCCTTCCTTCTCTTCCTTCCAGAGAGTTTCCTTCTCTCTCTATCTGCTTGGCTTGGCTTCTGTTTCTCCAGGTGATACTGGTGCTTGAGCTTGTAGCCGTTGCTGTCTCTGTATCTCTTTCTGAAGCTGTTCTTGTAGCTCTCCCTGAAGCTCAAACTGTTATCTGAAGAATCAGCTCTATTCTTATCCTGTTCTAATGTGTGCTGCTCCCTAACACAGCGCAGCTGTCTTGAATCAGGCCCTGCCCTTTGAGATGAGTGCTTAGGGATTACCTCATAGCTCTCTTGATTGCACACACATTTTCTCACTTCAGCCCCTCTCATGGCTGCTGGAAACCTGGTGCATTCTGGGACTGGTAGTCTTTTATGTGAAAACTCTGTTTTCTTGCTTCTACCAGAACTGACAGGTTGCTTGTTCAGAGTCACATCATCTTTTCTATAGCTCCTACCTGAGCTATGATAAGCTTCCTTATCACAAGTTGCAGTCATATGATTTATTTTTGCTAATTTTTTGCTGTCTTTTAGCTATGTCATCAGACTGAGCAAGATGGCACCCTTGGGCGGGAAGGGGACCGCGCATGCGCGCTGCAATTCCCAAAGGCTTTCTTTGAAAGCTGGGGAAATGCTCCGCACGAGGGCTCCATCGGCGCCGACATCACCCATATGTGAGGACTGATTCCTGCTGCTCCTGGAGAACACCTGTTACAGGTGAGTAACTACTCTTTATACTTAAAAACGATCTACCAACTCTTGATTCCCCTAAGGAAACCTAATAGAGGCACTATCCTACAAATGAATCAATTATTTGACCCTACCGACTCAACTAACAATACAGAACTGCCACAAATCGATGTTAACTCCCCCACCATCCATGGCTCTTAACTTCCGTTCAAAAAATTTTTTTATTATTCATACTACCCTTATCATAGGCATGAAGCCCAATCTATAGCTGCATTCAATCCCGTAGGGGTAACCGATTTCAACTTGTAAATCCATTTCTATTCTCTAAACAGAACCGTCTGATCCAGAGTTTTCCCAGATACCCCGCACTCCACTTCAGCAGAAGCATCGTAACTGTGCCCCTGCGTTATACAGTGCTGAACCAACGGAGCTTCCTTAACCTTACAATGTAACTGACTTCTGTGTTCCCCCATTCTTATTTTAAAAGAACAAATAGTTTTACCCACATAAATTAATGCACCTGGACATTGAATAACGTATACTACCCCTGTGGAATCACATGTAGTCCGCGATCTTAAAGAATAAGTGAACCCATTATATTGAAACTCATTCAATTCTACAGTAATATCACAAATAGTGCATCTCCCACATTTCCTATGGCCCTTTACTGCTGGAATACCCTGTTGTCCCACTAAGGGATTCAAAACCGCCGGGCTAAGACACTCCTTAAGGTTGCGATTCCTCTGTCACACGCAACGTATTCTCTTCCCTTCCAACCCAGGGATTGCTGTTAAAATATTCCCATGCTTTTTTAATATCCTTTGGATACCTAAACTTAAAGGGGAATATTTAGTAATTAAATTAATATTATCAGGATTGGTGTTATCTTTCTTATTGGAGCCCCTGGCCTTTTAACAACAAACTCCTATTATTGTAGAGAGCCCTATGATACGCTCGTCTCACTGTCACTCTGGGGTAAACCCATACAGATCATAAAAACCAACTGGGCTACCTGGCACATCAGTTAGACATATTAAAAGTCTTTAATGAAGTGCCGAATTGGTCTGAGACCTCTGGTGTTAACAAGTGTTCTTGAATAATTAGTAAATGAATTGTGGAAGATTGTGCTCTACGTGGATTATATTGAGCGGTTCTTAACAATAGTTTGATTGTAGTCGCTCGAGAGAAGACCAGAATTTTTGTGTGTTGACACAATCAAGACTTTTAGAGCATTTAAAAAGAAAACATCCTGATAAAAATGACAGACCCATTGGTTAGTTCAAAAATTTGAAAAAGAGTTTTGAACAATAAAAATTGTTACTTTATTTGCAAAATGTACACAAACAAATGCAGATGGAATTATTAAATCTTATGGAATTGTACAAATCATTTCAAAAAATGGGAGTGCACATACAGTTGCTTAAAATATTATACGTCCTGCCTTTGCAACTCTTATAAAAACTGTGTTGCATCAAGGTTCATCAATGGTAAAAGCATTACCATTGAGTGATGATTGAATTCGGAGAAGAAATGATGAAATGTCATCTGATGTAGTACCAAGCTTGTTGAAAAACTAAAAAGCAGAAAACTGTCAATTCAAATTGATGAATCAACGGTTAGTGATAGAGCTGTTTTTACGGCATACGTCCGTTTTGTAGATGAAAACTACAAACTGTGTGAAGAAATGTTGTTCCCAAAGTCTTTGGATACCAATACAACTAGATCATCCATTTTTGAGGCATTGAAATCTTGGTTTGATGAAAAACAAGTACCCCTTTGAAAACTTACTATCCTGTGCAACTGGTTGCGCTCCTTCCATGGTGAGAAAACATAACTTATTTATTGCCCACTTTTAAAATGTATGTCCTTTCATTGTTATAGTGTATTGTGTTATATCTGCCATCATTTAGTTGCCAAAAATATTAGTCCAGCTCTTCATGAACCATTGACAATAGTTATTAAAACAATTAATAAAATTAAATCTCACAGCAAATATGACTGACTTTTTAAAAAGTTTTGCAGTGATAACAAAGAGCAGCACATTAGATTTATTTTGCACATGGACGTTTGATGGCTTTCAAAAGGAAAGTGCCTAACAAGATTTGTAAGCCTATTTGACACAATAGTTAGTTTCTTGGGAAGGGGAGGTAGATTTGGCAGAAGAAATGAACAACACAAATGTGACATCTACTTTTTAGCCTGGATTTTTCGAAAGTTCAATGGCGTTTCACTTCAGCTTCAAGACAAATTAAATATGTTGCTAGACTGTAAATGTGTTCTGAAAGCTTTTACTGAAAAATTAGGTATTTTTTAACCAGTTTACAGAAGAAGCACTTCAACAGCATGCCTGAGTTAACAGAAATAATTGAACATCTTTCAGATCAAGCTCTTAAAAATTACACAATATTTGTCATTGAAAGAAGAACTGAATAGACGATTTTCAGATTTTTCTTTTGAAGTCAAGCCATGGATGCTGGATCCTTTTGATTGTGATATAGAATCCTGTCAGTGAAAATATCCAAGAGGAACTTATTGAATTAAATGCAATGATGAATACAAATACAAATTTGAAAAATCTGGAATGACTGCATTGTGGCTTTCAAATACAACTAAACAACTCTATCCAAACGTGGTCTAAAATGGCTAAAGCACTGTTATGCTTTCCAACTTCATATTTGGTTGAATGTGGCTTCAGTGCAGTCAATAAAATATATTGTGTCACGCCCTTAGCCCCTTACAGACAGTATGGAGGGGCGTGCTTGTCATAGGAGAGATTCACCATTTAGCCTTTACCTGACTGGCTGCCTTGTAATGCCTCATGGGAAAGGTAGTTCAGTCAGGAGGTACTTGGCTTCAGGTAAAAAAAAACACATTTGTAGTTGGCTTTGAGTGGTAAGGCTTTTGACAGAAATTTATTTATGGGGAAAACACTAGGTTCACAAAATAACACCTTTGGATTGTTTCTCCAGGATTCTTTCAAAAATACATCAGGATATAACTGAACTCAAAACAAAACAGCTTATAATATTCTTCAGCATAAAGAAAAGTCCTTTCAACATCTAATGCTACCAGACATGGCTAGCAATGCTGTTTAATACAACAGAAACAGCTTTTCCTAGAATAGGTTTCTTTTCTCTCAGTCCAGAACACTTCCCGGCTGTTTGTCTCCTTAAGCACAGGAAAACTTTCATTAAGAAGTTAAACTCTTCATAGGCAAACAATTCTCTATGCAAGGTTTTTAGGAATAGTGAAAACAAAATCAAAGCTTTTCTTACTTTCACCATCAACACGGCTTCAGGCTGTGCACTGCACTGGCTAGCAGCTGTTTAACAAGTTTTAATTAGACAGCTTCAGCTTGCTCAGCAAAAGGTATTTCTCCTTTAACTCAGGACTTTCACAAGTTATCTACAGGCTCTCAGGGTTACCGGACTCTGGAGGTTTTCCTTGCGGTTGACTCCCTTCCAAACCCTCTGTATTTGAAGATTGGCATAAAGAAAAATCCATGTATGAGTCGTCTTCTTCTACAGCTAGGTCCTGTTCACCCAGTTGCATAGGCTCTACCTTCGTTTCTAGCTCAGAGGGCTTTGGCTGACTGCCTTCCGTTAGGGCAAAAGCTGTCTCTTGCAACTCTGTAGTGCTCCAAATTAGACAAGCTTCTAATGCTCATACCTGGGTCAAGGCTTGTATCAGCTTCTCCTCACTCATGCTCTGGCCACCATTCACCTGAGCTTCCTCGTCCTGTCCTCCAACTTGTGTTCCTTGTTCCTGCTGTTCTTACTGTTCCAGCTCCATTCTTCTTCCAGTAAGCATTCCTACTCCTCTCTCTCTCTGGATAATCTGACCTAGTCTTAAACCTCTCAGGCTCCAGCCCCACCCCTACTCCTCTCAGGTGTTGGAGATCAAACTGCCTCGTGGCAGCTGAGTAATTGGGGAATTCAGTGACATAAGGGTTCCTTACCCTGTGCCTGTGTTCCCTCTCCTTTTCTCCACTAGGGGCATTCTGCAACCTATTGCAGCTAGGAATTACCTGCTTTCTAGGTGCAAATGGAGTTTTGTGTCTCTGACCTTGTAAAATAGGTCCTTTGATAAGAGTGAATTCCTTCTCTTTATCCCTGTCTCCTGGGTCATGATAAGCTTCGTTATCACAATTGATATATGCATGCGAGGAGACATAGGACTAAAACTCACAAATATCAAGCCAAACATTGAGAATCTAGCAGCAACGCATCAAGCACAAGAATCACATTGAATAAACAATGTTTGGGGGGAGGGCGATTGCTTTAAAAAATAACCAAAAGTGGGCTGTAAGGAAAAAAATGTTGTGTAACTCTGGTGTAACAGGACCAAATGTGCCTTTCTCCAGTCTTCTGAGACCACGCCCAACTCTAAAGAAGCCTTGAAAAATTCAGTCAATGGAGCTGCTAGAACGTCCCCAAGTTCCTTCAATATTGCAAGATATCTCATCCTGTTCCATTGCTTTGTCTACTTTTAGTTTAGCTAGTTCCTCACAAATGTAGTCTTCTGAAAATCGTTCAAAATCCCCTTTTGTTTCTGTTTGTGGGTGTTTTCTGAGGTCCTGCTTCTGGCCCTTCATCTGTCAACAAGAACAAACATATTTGTTAAGCAATTATGCTTTATCCTCATCAGCTAATACATATTCCTCCCCTTCCCCCTTGAGTCTTATAATACCACTTTTGCACTTCCTCCTCTCGCTAACATATCTAAAAAAATCTTGTCCCCCCATTTCATTGCATTGGCTGTTTCTTCTTCTTTTTTTATCTTTTGCTTTCCTGACTGCTTTCCTAGCTTCTTTAAGATTTTTCAAATATTGATGCTTGTTTTTCTCTCTCTGTGGTCTCTTGTATTTTATAAAGGCCACCCTCTTTTTCTTCATCTTTTTAACTACTTCTTTTGAGAACCATAGTGGCTTCCTTTTACATTTATTTACTTTTCTAACAAACAGCTTTGTTGACTTAAAATATCCCCTTTCAGTTTTGCCCATTGCTTTTCTACATTCCCTAGCTTTTCCCATCCTGCTAATGTTAACTCCTTGAGGAATTGACCCATCTTGGCAAAGTTAGTTTTCTTAAAGTCTAAAACCCTCACTTTTGAATGGATTTTGTCATCCCTAATCATAATACTGAACCACATCATCTGGTGATCACTGGATGTGAGATGATCTCCCACTATAACTTCAGATACACTATGCCCTTTGGTAAGCACCAAGTCCAGTATGGCCCCTTCACGTGTGCATTCTGTTACCAGTTATCAGAATAGTTTTTCCTGCAGAGAATCTTGGATCTCCTTATTTCTAGATGACACTGCAGCACAGTTGTGCCAGTCACTATCCAGCATATTGAAATCACCTATCAGTAGCACTTATCCTTTCATGGCAATGCTGCATATGTCTTTTATTAAATCTCCATCCCTTTCTTCTCCTTGTGAAGGAGATCTTAGTATCACACCAGTGCAACTGGATTTCCTGTTTCTTCTTTCTAGTTTAACCCACACTGCTTCCTCACTCCCTTTTTAAGCCCTGTAATTCTATATGCTTATATATATATATATATATATATATATATATATATATATATATATAATGAACCATCTCTCTGTAACCGCCACTAAATCCAAGCCAGCCTCTTGCATTAAAGCAGTGGTTCTCAACCCAGTTCTCTGGGACCCCCAGCCAGTCAGATTTTCAGGATATATACAATGGGCCTGATTCTGTCCCGGATGTAGATCTCCTTTGTATGTCTGGGCTGAGCCAGAAGTACAAAAGAGATTGTGATTCTGATCCCATGGGGCACATCTAGCCCCGCTGGATCAGAATCACGAACAGATATGTACGTGTAGACCAGGACTATGATTCAGTCCCAGCCTGCACGTACATGCCCTGCCCGACTAACTCAGTCAGTGCTTGTAAATGGAGCCTCGGCGCCATGGCGTCATGTTCCCATGGCACTGCGGCTCTATTTAAAAGCCGCGATGCCGGCCACCTGAAAAAAAGTTAATTCCCTGTAGCCCAATCCCCGATCCAGCTTCCTAAGGCCAGGGTCGGGCTGTAGGGAATTAACTCTGTCCCTCTCAGCCCCATCCATGCCCCGATGAGGAAATCAAATGATATCCAGGGAAGAATCGTCCCTGTATGTCCAGGGCCAGCGACCGCCCACTGCCCACCCACTCTCCGCCCCCGGGCCACCTCTTCCCTGCCCCGACTAATTTCCCCATACATCCGGCGGGGAAGTTAGTCAGGGCCTGCAGCCATCATGTGGGGATGGATGTCCATCACTGCTATTCATGTTTCAGAATGACCCCGACTAAATATGCATGATATAGATCTGCATGCACTGCTTCCATTTGTATGCAGATCTATCTCATGCATATTCATTGTGTATATCCTGAAAACCTGACTAGCCTGGGACTAGATTGAGAACCCCTGCATTAAAGCCTCAATATCTGGGATCTTATTTCCCATACTACAAGCATTTATGCACATTGCCTTTCGGATGTTGTCCCTTTCACCCATTTCTACAGAGGTATTTAATGTTTCATTTACCTGAGGGCTTTCACTCCCCTGGGGGCTTTTTTCACTCATCCCCAATGAATCTAGTTTAAAGCCCTCTTCAGTAGGTTAGACAGTCTGCTGCGGAAGACACTGACTTTTCTTAGATAGATGGACACCATCTTTGCTCTGCAGTCCTTGGAAAATCACACCATGGTCCAGGAAACCAAAACGCTCTTAATGACATCATCCATTCAGCCATGTATTAATCTCCAGGATGCGAGTTTCTCTGCCTCGGCCTTTTACCTCAACAGGGGTCTGCACAGCTATCTGTTTCACCCTCTGTCCCAGAGCCATGAAGTCACTTTTGATATGCTCAGAGGGATACATAGCAGTATCATTTAAGCTGGCATGGATGAGCAACATCAAATAATAGTCAGTAGGCTTGATGAGTCTTGGCAAACTCTCCAGAACATCTCAGACTTTGGCACCTGGCAGACCACACACCTCTCTGGACATCAAGAGTGGAGTGGAGGAGTGGCCTAGTGGTTGGGGCAAGGTACTTCAGACCGGAAGGTCGGGGGTTCAAATCCCACTAGAGGACAGCAACCTTGGGCCGGAAGGACTGGGGTTTCTAGTCCCACAGGTGCTCCTTGTGGTCTTGGGCAAGCCACTTAACCCTCCATAGCCTATGTTTCCTGTAAAATAGTTCTCTGTGTGCTGTGCTTTCCTGTCTAATCAATGTGTTTATACCTCAAAAATTTCCTGTCATGATTTGACAATTTCCAATCTGTAATCAAACCGCTGCTGATCGCTGGAAGTAGCGGTATACAAATGTATACTAAATAAAAAATAAATCAAGTCTGGTTGGCAGATGGACTCCTCAATACCCCTCAGAAGAGAGTCACCAGCCATCACTAGCCTTTGCTTCCTTGTGGCCACTGATTCCGCAGCCTTTGGATACTTGAGCTCTAGTTCTTCCTTTTCTGGGATGTTTTCACATCCTCTGCTTCCAGGGCTGCATACTGATTCTTCAGTTTGAGGACTGGAAGAGTTGGATTGTTGATTCTACAGGCTCTGGTAACTCGTGTCCAACTCTCTTCATTCTGTAGCATTCTATCTTCACTTCTGTTAGAGAGCATGGATATTTCAAGAAGCATCTCATCAATGTACTTCTTGCTGTCTTGAATGCTTCTCAGCCTCACCACCTCTTCTCTGAGCTCCTCCGCTTGTTTCATGAGGGCTTCAGCTTGCAGGCATCTTGCACATGGAACAAGTCCCTTGACTGGCATTGAGCGGTCCATCTGGACAGAGGCAGAAACTGTAATGGAGGCAACAGCTTTGGCAATATAATTTTTCCCAGCCATCGTTAAGTTGGTGGTGCGTTTGTACCTGTTGAAATAAACAAGAGACCTACCAAAGTCCTTAACATTTCCTCAGCTGTCCTTTAAGAGAAAAGCAGCTAACCTCTCTTATGTGTGTTCTAACAACACTGTTCTGTGTCTCTGTGTGTAGCCCTGCTTCCTTTCTAAACAGTTATTACTTTACTTTATATTAGTAAATTTTGATTTTATGTATCTGAAGTATATAGATGAATTAATTAACACTTTTTCTATACAGCTTTTCTAAGAGTCAAAGTGGTTTACTATAAACCAGATACAGTTGGACAGACCCATGGAATACATATAATGTCTCACAGATAATAGCAAGAGTGCTAGATAACAGATTAGGTTGGTTATATTAACTTATTTACATGTTAGTTTTATTAACATATTTACAACACTCAAGTCGTGGTAATCCTTTGAGGCCTAGGTGGTGTCTTTTAGGGATTATGTGTTGGCCCTTTTGTGGATGTGTGGGTTGTGCAGATGGGGGAGCATAAGAATATAAGAACATAATTGATTAGTGTGTAACCTTTGTAAAATTACCTAATCAAAGCTCCTTGAAGAATGCAAATTATTTATTTTTAGTAGATAGCAGATAGTTCCACATTTGTATATTTAGATTTTCCTTACCAACCAATAAAAATGTATTGTAGTCAACGTGCTAATTGGAGAGTTGCTATGTATAGGAAGAATTCTCACATGGGGCGGGTGGGAGATGGAGTGAGAAGGGAGGGATCTGATGCCTGAGGAGATCAGTGAATTAAAAGAGCTTGCCTACCCCTTTGAACATGAAAGCTAGAGGAGAGGAAAAAACTCTATCTGCAGAAAAAAGCTTTGCCCAACATATGAAAAATTCCCCTTTTGCAATACAGCGGAAAAAAAATTAATAACAATGACAAAAAAAGCCTCCTTTAAGAGCTCTCAGGTAGAGAGTTTGTATTCAAGAGCACTGCGCCCCCCCCCCCTTCACAGTATTACCTTGCTTGCAATGCAGACTGTCTAGGAATAAAGGTTTGTAGGTAAGAGCCTTGCCTTCCTCAAAGAAAGGGTAACAAAGCTTAACTCTATAAAAGAAAAAAAATTACTCACTGATAAATGTTGAGTGAAGTTTAAACAATAATCTAAGGTTATCCTTGGTGTAGTACCTGATTTCTTTGAGGACCAAGATTCCAAGGATAGAGGGGCCTAAGGCTAATATTTTCCTGCTGCTTATCCAGATTGGCTTCACTTTGTGGTGCTGACTTTTAGTTTCTGCGTGTAGATCCAGCAGGCCATATCTTCCAGACAAGAATTGAAGTTGGTAATATTAGGGGGACGTGCCCATGTAAACCAATAGTTGTATGTTGTCAACCTGCAAGTATTAACTGAACTTGAAACTTTGGATCGAGGTGGTCAGGGGAGTTATTGGGTAGTAAATGGGGACTAAAATAGAACCCTGCAGGATACCATATATAAATTAAAAATATTTGAAGGATGAGGATCTCCAGCTAACTTTTGATGTGGCTCTTCATAAAGCATCTGGACCATTTTAAGACCGTACTCCCCAGCCCAAATCACATAGATGGCAATGAAATAGGTCGTGATGAAATACGTCAAATGCAGAGCTCAAGTCTAGAAGGACAAAGAGTGCATCCTTGTCCAGACTGATGAGACAATCATTCATCAGTGATACTAGTGTTGTCTCTGTACTGTTTTAAGGGGCAGAAATTAGATTGCCTGACTTGAAGAGCATTAACATTGGCCAGAAAGTTGTTCAACTGCAAAGAGCGTATTTTTTCTACCAATGTGTACACAAAAGGGAGATTTGCGATTAGTTTATAATGAGTCACACAGGATCTAGATTCTGCTGCCTTAGCAGAGATTTGACTATAGCCTCTTTCTAGCAACTGGAAACAAGTCCCTGGGCGAAAGGCAGCATTGATGAAAGATAAAACAAGGGAAAGAGAGGAGTCGAAAAATGATTTGAATATTGTTACTCTGCACATCACTAATAATAAAGCATTGTAGTGGGTCTTTTTACAATGCCTAACCCTTTTCAGCATCATAAGCCCTCCTCTTTTATGAAGTAGCAGACTCATTTTAAGCAATTAACACCACCTCAATACATTTTTCTGAAATGGGAAATAATTTTGTCTCCTCTCTGATGTCTAAAGGAAGAGCATATCAAAACTGGAGGCCAGTGTAATTAAAAGCATGCTACCTATTTGTGGTCAAATTAACACAAATAAAGGGGGGTAATGGTAGAAACTTCCTTTCTGGATGACCAAAGGGTCTATAGTGGTTTGTATGGTACAATAACTCTGAATTCATAAGGAAGCAGGGGTTTGTTGTTTTTTCAAAACTGGTGAGATGTGATCCCAAAGTTAAAGCCCCATGGGAGTTTTCACTGAAGTGTTCTGTATCTGTTGCAATCTTTGGAGGAGTTTATTACTGCCTAAAAGCAAAATGTTGCAGTAGATAAATGACTAGACACATACCTATGAACCTCTGTATTTTTCATTTCTCAGTGTCTAAGGGCCCACATTCCAAATATAAACTTAAGGTCAAAAAGCACTCCCACAATATAAACAAGACAATAGGCAAAATATTGCCATCAGCAATAGCCACTTTCATTTCTACTGTTTTCTGCAGGCCCTTCAGCACAGGGATAGGATTAGATTGGGGCTTTATCTAGTCAGACATCATCAAGATTTCAGTATGGAAATGTTATAGCTAGTGGTGGATATTAACTTGCCATATAAGAGCATAAGAACTGTTAGATACTGTAAGCCATGGTGAGACAAACCAAGGACAATTGAGAGCAGCATCCCGTTTGACAGTGGCCAGTTTGGGTCCCAAGTGCCCTGCAGATACCAAAAGGTATATCAACTTTAATAGCACTTTCCTATGGATAAGCAATAACTTAAGTCTAACTGGCTTTTAAATCTCACTTTGTTGGTCATTTTGATCACTTCTTCCAGCAACAAATTGCACAGCTTAATTGTGTACAGTGTGAAACATTTCTGAGATTGTTTTTAATCTGCTGTTACCTATCATGGACTTTTTCTTTGTACTTGTATTTGACAGGATTAACAACCATCCCTTATTTAACCATTGCACTTCACTCATGATTTTATAAGCTTCTCTTTTTTTCTAAGATAAAGAGCCCCAAACTTTTAAACTTTTCCTCATGAAAGGTGTTCAATTCCCTTATTTTTGTTCCTCTTTTCTGAAGCCTTTCTAGTTCTGGTTATATACCTTTTGAGGTTGCATAACCAGAACTTCATACAGTACTCAAATAGTTCCATGCTCAGTAATAGAACATCAGAGATGCCGAGGGTGGCCCATTTCAAAGAGTGAGATTTACCTTTCCATTGAGTGAGACTGAAGACCAGTGGGTGATGTTTTTGTCACTTTGATTTACAATGTAAGTTTGGAAAGATCTGTATGTTGTATTGCTTTTAAAATGAAAGGAGCACCACAAAATATTTATACGTTAAAATAAAACCAAAAAGAGCTAATTTTTCAATCCCTCCTTCCCACAGCAGAAATAAGGCATTTTCATGTAGAACTGGCCATACAAAAAATAACAGATTCTGGTTGACATAAACACTCTCTAGTATCAGGCATATTGTTAAGTAATACAAAACACTACAAAAGTCGCTCGAGATAGAACAAATCTACAATTCTGTAACAGCAATAACAAAATTGTACGTAGGAAAAAGAAAGCACTGTAAATATTGCAGTGAGCCTTATACCATTAAAGTTGTCTATTACAAAAATTAAACAAGCCAGATGATTACGTATTCTCTGCCTACACATAAACTCAGCGCTAACCATATCTGGCCTTGGTCATACATGCTAAGCAGATACTCACCAAAGTACAGAATAAATTATCACAAACTAAAAATAGAAATATATATACAAAAATTAAACAAACTCCAAAAATCTAAACTCTGCATGCAATGCCATAGAAATAGAAACAAATACATTTTCTGCTGACCTGTGCAAAATTATATATAGCAAATGTAAATTCCAAACACTGGCATACTCCATTCATTCCAGCCATAGCCAGATAGCAGAAGACTCAGTCCTGTTAGTGCCTGCAACTGAAGGGATGAGCATAGTGCATTAAGGAAAATCTGTCCACGCTGCCACTTTAAATTTCTAAAAAGAACTGTAGAGGAAGCAAAGAGATTATCTTAGTCCCTGTTGAGGCAGAAGTCAGTTATTTTTCTTTTCTCCCAGGGTCAGTAGCCTAAAATCTGACAATCCCGAGGTTGTTTTTGAATCATATTATGTAACTATAGCCCTCACTTGGTTTGCAGCTTGTCATGTTGTGAGGATTTGTGTGCATCAGTGATGCTAAGAGCTAAACTGTTGGTAGCTTAACTACTAGTAGGGTCTCTTAAATAGATAGGTCTCAGCTGAGATGCCCCCAGACCAAGACAAACCACCTATCTGGGCAGCTGCAGAATTGGACGGTGTTGGCGGCAGCGGATCACATTTCTGTGACACTGCAACAACACTAGAATTACCTGCATGGCAGAAAGGCCTGGCCAATCTACTTCTGTTTCTTGCCATGAAAACCCAATGGATAATCACAAAACAAATTGCACTATAGTGCTGGAAGATGAGACCCCCAGGTTGGAAGGCACTCAACTGGCAATTGGGGATGAGTTGAAGACTTCTTAGAGTAAAGCTAGCATTTATGATGTGGTTGGGTCAAAGCCCTTGAGACGTCTGACTGCTGATGTAGCTGTGCATGAAATGAGAGTCAGAAGTTGCAAAGATGTCTTACATACTGGGACATGGAACACATGAAGCATGAACCAAGGGAAGTTGGAGGTGGTCAGAAATGGAACATCTACAGTGGTGTGCAAAAGTCTGGAATCACTTGTGAGTTTTGCGTTTTTCATACTTTCTAACGTGTTTTTTTTTTTTTAAATTTTGCATTAGCCCAGCATATTCATCTTTCTACCACGTTAAAAGGGATACATTTGACTATTAGAGTTGACTTTTTTGCATTTCTTGCTTCCAATTTAAATACTTTACAGACACTGGGAGATAGCTACTGCGATTTTTGTGGATCCTGCATCAAAACTGGATCGAGATTATCCAATATGCACACGTTATTTCTGACCAATCAGGAGGCTGGTTTCACTAACCAATCACAATGCAGATATCTAGGCAACAGTGCAGCTATAAAAACGCGCAAAATTTTTGAATTTCATAGGCTTTCTGGATCGATCATGAAGATAACTCAGACCCTGACGTTGGAGGAGCATGTTCGTATGTCCTTTATGAGCGAGGAAGGATTTTCAAGCCGTCAGCCAGGAAAGTTGGCTGCAGTCAGAGCACTGTTAAGATTGTGCAGAAGAAGAAAGAAATGGGTTCAGTGGTGGACAAGCCTCATTCAGGTCGTCCACGTGCATCAACATCACGCCAGGACCACGCACTACGACGCATTTCACTGACTAATCGCAAGTTGACCTCTCCTCAGCTACTTCGAGAGTGGTCAGACTGGATCGTGTGGGCGAGAAAGCACTCAACGTGGTTGACTGAAATGTGGGAAAAGGTGCATCTCCAGGAACAAGCAGGAATGAGTCCTCACATATGGGTACGTCGGAACCGACGGAGCCTGCGCGGGAAAGCTCCTCAGCTTCCCAGAAAGGAAAGCTTTTGGGGCCTCCCACAGCGCATGCGCGCTGCCTTCCCGCCTTCCTGACCAACTCTCCTCAGTTCTTCTTTTTCCGCGGAGCCAGCAGGTCGTGTTCCTGTCACCGCTGAAGAAGTTGTTATTTTAATTTGTTTCTTTGGCCGCGTGTCTGCCTTCCCCGATTCCGGACCGGTACCGCCGGTCTTTTTTCTTTATTTCTTAAAAAAAAACCAACAACATATCTTATTTTTCCCCACTTGGTGTGTTTGTTCTGTGAGGCCTCTAGGCCTTCACAGAATTCTCCCTCATGGAGAAACAAGCCTCTGGTTTTAAAAAATGCACCAAGTGTAGCGGTACTATATCAGTCACAGACACCCATGAATGGTGTCTTAAATGTTTGGGGCCTGACCACTCCATTCTGGATTGTCCATCCTGCTCTCTGATGTCCAAGCGTGGCTTACAGAACCGAGCAGCCAAGTTTCATATGCTGTTTTCTACAGATACTCCAGCATCAGCATCCTCCAAGTCTTCCTCTCCTGATGGATCTCAGGTAACCAAACATTCTTCCGGCAGGTCCTCAAAGGGCAAATCTCCCTCTAAGCATCGAGAGGCCCTTGGGCTTGACCCTGAGGACCCTGCCCCAGCCAAACAACCCCGGCGGGAAGCTCTGGCTTCCAAAGCTCCTCCTATGGGGTTACAGGTTGACATCGATGGCACGGCCTCGACCGATCACCTGTTAGACTGCTCTGGGGTACCGGCCCATACCAGTACCGATATCCAGGCAGTCGTGGCATCTATGGATAATACCGTTCAATCCATGCAGCAGGCCATAATGGCTTTTATTAAAGCTGCAACGCCCTCGGTACCGCACCAAGCGGTTCCGCTTCCGGTTCCGGTACCACAACCGATACCGGTACCCAGAGCATCCACTTCCACCAGGATACCGGTTCCGGTTCCTGGTTCCGGGGTTTATCCCGATACCGATCCGGTTCCGGGTACGCCCGATGTGGATACCGGTCGATACGCGTATCGATCTTTGGAAGCTAATAGACGATACTTCGAGTCTTCTGATGATTCCGATACCTCAGAAGACTCTGCTGAAGTATCTCTTACTCTTCCTGAGGAGCCCTCTTCTCCAAAGAGGAGACTGTCTCCTCCAGAGGATTTGTCCTTTCAAGACTTCATTCTTGAACTAGCCAAGGGGCTCTCAGTTTCAGTAACCTCTGAAAAAGAACCTAGAGCAAAAAAATTAGATATTTTGGGATACTCTAAGGTTCCCAAAGAGGCAGTCACCTTGCCCATCCATGAAATTCTTCAAGAACACATGATGGACTTATGGGAGACTCCTCTCACCTTATCTCCACATTCTCGTCGTTTGGACACCATGTATCGTGTCCCTCCTTCTCCTGGTTTTCAAAAAACTCAGCTTCCTCACCACTCTATTGTGGTACAGTCAGCTATGAAAAGGATAAAGAGTACCAAAAGACACTCTTCCACTCCCCCAGGAAGAGAATGTAGGACTTTGGATGCTTTTGGTAGGAAAATCTTCCAAGCCAGTATGCTTATTGCCAGAATCAATTCATACAGCCTCTATATGGGCATGTTTCTGAAGGAGATTGCACTGAAGATGCGCCATTTCCTCCCCTTTATCCCAGAGGATAGGAAGGAGGAATTCCTTCTTTTGTTAAAGCATACCCAAGATGTTTCAAAGTTCTCCAACAGAGCTGCCTTTGACTCTTTTGAGGGTGCTGGCAGAGCCTCAGGCATTGCCATAGCTGCTCGCAGAATTGCTTGGCTCCAGGCCTCTGACCTAGAACCCTGGGTCCAAGATGGGTTGGGCAATCTGCCCTGTACAGGTGAAAATCTGTTTGGCAAGGAGTGGCAAATCAAAGCCACTCAAATGGATGCAGAGAATGCTGCTTTAGATAGACTTTCTAAGTCTACCTCTACCCCTACTTTGGTTACTTTGTCATTGAAAAAAAGGGGTTTTTTTTGTGATACCGCTACCCCTGCCAAAAAAAAATCTTTTAAGAAGCCTTTCTACAAAAAGACCAGATTTTCCACAAATACTGGCCAACAATCTTCCCAGGTTCGCTTTGCTCCTAAGCATCAGCAATCTAAACAGGCCAGGGCAAAACCTGCAGGGACTGCTACAGTTCAGCAGTCCCAACCTCCTCAGGGTTTTTGACTTACTTCTAGAGAACTTAACTTTTCTGGCTCTACAACAGCCAGAGCCTCTCACCATTCCAGGAAGGTTAACCCATTTTGCTCCCAGATGGGAGCAAATCACATCAGAACAGTGGACCCTCTCTATCATCAGAGAGGGCTACAAACTACATTTCTCCAGCCTTCCTCCCCATACCATGGTGAGACATTTCAATTCTCCCCCATCTCTCCTGCACCTGTTGGGTCAGGAGGTGACCACCCTTCTTGCCTAAAGGGCAATAGAAGAGGTTCCTCTTCTTCAACAGGGGTCAGGGTTTTACTCCCCTTATTTTCTCATTCCCAAGAAAACAGGGGGATACAGACCCATTCTGGATCTGAGAGAATTGAACAAATTTCTATGCAAGGAGAAATTCAAGATGCTCTCTCCTAGGTACTCTCCTTCCATACCTGCAGAGTCAGGATTGGCTTTGTTCTCTAGATCTAAAGGATGCGTACACACATATACTCATCCATCCATCCCACAGAAAATTCCTACGGTTTCTGTTCCAAGGAAAACATTTCCAGTACAGAGTACTTCCCTTCGGTCTAGCCTCTGCTCCAAGAGTGTTCACCAAATGCATGTCAATAGTGGCTGCATTTCTACGCACCCTGGGAATTTTTGTTTTCCCATACCTAGACGACTGGCTTATCCGAGCTCCATCTCAGTCCGAGGCTCAGACTTCCCTGGACCACACCAGACGCATACTGCAGTATCTGGGACTTGTCATCAATCTGCCAAAGTCTCAACTCACCCCTGCTCAGTCCCTAGAATTCATAGGGGCCTGGCTAGATACCACCACTGCAAGGGCCTATCTTCCTCAAGCTCGTTGCCACCGTCTAGTGCACTTGGCCTCTCAAACCCAGTCCAGAAGCCACTTGACTGCCAGGGAGATGCTACAACTGCTAGGCCACATGGCATCCACAGTTCATGTGGTGCCTTATGCTCGCCTGCATATGAGAGCAGCTCAATGACTTTGTCCACCCAATGGACTCAAGCATCAGGAGCTCTCTCAGACCAAATAGCAACCTCAAAACGTCTCTTTTGGTCTCTCCAATGGTGGATGTCCACCCAAAATCTGTTGTTGGGGGCCCCCTTCCAACCTTTGTTACCCCAAGCAACCCTCACAACAGATGCCTCCCAAACGGGTTGGGGAGCTCATCTCCAAGACCTCTCCACTCAGGGCACTTGGTCTCCACAGGAGACCACCCTTCATATCAACCTTTTGGAACTGCAAGCAATTTTCCTTGCTCTCAAGGTCTTTCATACCCTCCTCAACAACATGACAGTCCTTGTTCATACCGACAATCAAGTAGCCATGTTTTACATAAACAAACAAGGAGGGACTGGCTCTCTGTCGCTTTGCAACGAAGCTCTAAGATTGTGGGCCTTCACCAGAGAGCATCAAATCCATCTCCTGGCAGTATACCTCCCAGGAATCCAAAACTCTTGGGCAGACAGACTCAGTCGAGTTCTGCTTCTACACGAATGGTCCCTGCACATGGATCAGGTACTCAGAATCTTCCAGGAATGGGGAACCCCGGACATAGACCTATTTGCAAGTCCGTGGAATGCCAAACTTCCCCGGTTCTGTTCCAGAATTCCGTGTCAGGGAGCTCAGGCCAAGGATGCCTTTCTCCTTCATTGGGGTCAGGAATTCCTCTATGCCTTTCCACCCATTCCTTTGATTCCCAAGACTCTGTTCAAACTTCAGAGGGACCAAGGATCTATGATCCTCATAGCTCCACGCTGGCCACGCCAAGTGTGGTACCCTCTACTTCTGCATCTCTCCCAAGCCCCCTCCCTGGACTTGGGAGCTGCCCCAGACCTTCTGTCTCAGGAGGAGGGGACTTTGTGGCACCCAAACCCCAAGTCCCTTCACCTCAGAGCTTGGTTACTGAAGGCCTAGACCTTCAAGACTCCAATCTTTCTCAGCAAGTGAAGGATATCCTCCATGCCTCTAGGAAACCTTCCACTAGGCGTTCTTACGCTTTTAAATGGAAAAGATTTTCCATTTACTGTGCTCAAAAGGGTCTTGACCCTTTAGCACTACCTTTAAATTCTTTACTGGAATATCTCCTGATCTCTCCAATGCAGGCCTTAAAACGAATTCAGTAAGGGTCCATTTGTGCGCTATTGCAGCATCCCTTAAACCTCTCAATGGACAACCTGTTTCCTCTCATCCTCTTATTGCAAGATTTATGAGAGGCCTAACTTTAACTAAGCCTCCCATTCGCCCTCCTCCGGTAGCATGGGACTTAAACTTGGTTCTTGGTCAGCTTATGAAGCCACCCTTTGAACCCTTAGCCACTACCTCCTTGAAATTTCTTTCCTGGAAGGTTATTTTCCTCATTGCAGTCACCTCAGCTCGCCGTATCAGTGAACTGCAAGCCCTAGTGGCTAATCCCCCCTTATACAAGGTTTCATCATGATAAGGTGGTCCTTAGGACTAATCCCCACTTTATGCCTAAAGTGGTCTCCCCTTTTCATCTTAATCAAGAGGTATATCTACCTGTCTTTTTTCCAGCTCCTCATGCATCCAGTGCAGAGAGGAACCTTCATACTCTGGATTGTAAAAGAGCTCTTGCCTTTTACCTCCACAGGACACAGCAACATCGATAGTCTTCTCAGCTTTTTGTTGCTTTTGATCCTTCTCATTTAGGACTTCCAGTCTCTAAAAGAACACTGTCCAATTGGATTGCTCAGTGTATCACCTTTGCTTACCAAAGTAAGAACCTTTCTCTGGAGGGCCATGTCACAGCTCACAATGTGAGAGCCATGGCCACCTCTATGGCTCATCTTCACTCTGTATCCATCGATCAGATCTGTCGAGCAGCCACCTGGGCTTCGGTTCATACCTTTACAGCCCATTACTGTTTGGACAAGGACTCCCGCCGGGATGCCTTGTTTGGTCAGGCTGTCCTCAGACACCTGTTCCATTCTTAATCAACTCCTGCCCACCTTCCCTGTATGGATGCCTGAGATCCATAGGAAGATGAAGAACCCTTCTGGGTCTCATACCCTTGGGGGGGGATCTCCCCGGCATCTTAGCTAGGGAGTCCCCATATGTGAGGACTCATTCCTGCTTGTTCCTGGAGATAGCACAGTTACTTACCTGTAACAGGTGATCTCTGGGAACAGCAGGAATTAGTCCTCACAACCCATCCACCTCCCCTAGGAGTTGTATCTCTCTCTCTCTCTCTCTCTGTCCTTTCCTCTCTCTATTGTCTCAGCTTTAAACTCGAACTGAGGAGAGTTGGTCAGGAAGGCAGGAAGGCAGCGCGCATGCGCTGTGGGAGGCCCCAAAAGCTTTCCTTTCTGGGAAGCTGGGGAGCTTTCCCACGCAGGCTCCGTCGGTTCCGACGTACCCATATGTGAGGACTAATTCCTGCTGTTCCCAGAGATCACCTGTTACAGGTAAGTAACTGTGCTTATTCAGCGATGAAAGCACCTTCTGCCTGTTTGGTAACCAGGCCCACACCTGTGTGAGGAGATATCCTGGAGAGGAATTCAAGCCTGAGTGTCTCGACCTCACTGTGAAGCATCCATTGAAGGTCATGGTCTGGGGCTGCATGGCTGCCAGTGGCGTTGGATGTCTTCACATAGTCGATAGAATGGTCAACGGGGCCAAGTACATCACCATACTGCAAAAGTGCATGGTGCCATCAGCACACCAGCTGTTTCCTGGCCAGTTCCGGTTCCAAGATGACAATGCACCCTGCCATTGCTCCAGACAGGTGATCAGCTGGAAGCAGCGGAACAACATCAAGTCAATGGACTGGCCTGCCCAGTCTCCAGATCTGAATCCAATCGAGAACCTGTGGCACAAGGTGGCCTTGGAAATATCCAAGAGGCATCCGACATCA
This sequence comes from Ichthyophis bannanicus, assembly GCA_033557465.1. NCBI lineage: Eukaryota > Metazoa > Chordata > Amphibia > Gymnophiona > Ichthyophiidae > Ichthyophis > Ichthyophis bannanicus. The sequence goes on along the minus strand of CM066032.1, from coordinate 1,336,772,189 downwards.
AAGCGTGAGCTGATTGAGTTACTCATTGCAGCTTGGAACCGCATTGTCACCAATGATCACCTTGTCAGACTGGTTCATTCAATGCCGACAAGGTGCAGTAAGGTGATCAAGAACAAAGGGTGGCCCATCAAATACTAAGCCATCACTGACACATAAAAATGGCCTTTTTCAAGGCCACATACATTAATTTGAAGGAAACCTGGTGTGTGTCCATAATACTTTAAAGCATACTTACAATAATATATCATTGGCCAACGATGTACATTACGCGATTTTCACAGAAAATCTATCAACAGGACAACTATGGGGAACAAACTCAGAAAATAAGGGCCAAACCAATACTACAAGTATGCCCTAATAGCCAAATCTATCACTTATCAGATACACAGAAAAAGCCACTCGGAGGAAAAAGAAGTTAAGATATAAGGTCATGAAGTTGAAAAAACGTCAAATTTACAAGTGATTCCAGACTTTTGCACACCACTGTACAACTTGATCTGTTGGGTGTCAGTGAACTGAAATGGACAGGTATCGGGCACTTTGCATCTGATGATCATATAGTCTACTCTGCTAGAAATGAAAGACAAAGAAGAAATGGTGTTGCATTTGTAATTAAGAAGAAATTTATAAGAACTGTAATTGAATACAGTTCTGTCAGTGAATGCTTAATTTATATTCATCTACGAGGAATGCCCATCAACACAACTATAATTCAGGTATATGCCCCAATAACAGCTGCAGAAGAGGAAGAGGTTCATGAGTTCTATGATTAAGTACAAGCTGAAATTGACAAAACATGCAAACAGGATATCCTGATAGTCATGGATGACTGGAACGCAAAGAATTGCAACAAAAAAGCAGGCAAAGTAGTTGGGAAATATGGACTTGGCAACAGAAGTGAAGCTGGAGAAAGACTGATAGAATTGTGGAAGACCAATGAGCTTGTCATCTCAAACACCTTCTTCAAGCAACACAAGTGCCGACAGTACACGTGGACTTCACTCAATGGACTGTACAAAAATCAAACTGACTACATCTGTGGAAGACAACAATGGAAAGGATCAATAACATCAACAAAGACAAAACCTGGAGCTGACTATGGTACAGATTACCAACTATTAGTATGCAAACTCAAGCTAAAGTTGAAAAATAGCAAGCCACTCATGAATGTAGCAAAATATGACCTTGATAATATACTATTGCAATTTAAAGACTGCCTGCAAAATTGAATTGCTGCTTTAGATAAAAATGACAGAGCTCCAGAAGAGTTATAGGATGACATCAAGAAAGCTGTGTTGGAAGAAAATGAGATGCCTGTACTAAAGGTGAAAAAGCAAAAATGGCCAAAATGGATGACCGAAGAAACTCTGAAACACAGAGAAGCTAAAGCCAAAGGAGAAAGAGAGGTCATTAGAGAATTCAACAGATTGCCAACATGCAGCAAGACAAGGAGAGGTATTACAATGATGCATGCAAGGAAATAGAATCAGAAACTACCAGAGGAAGATCAAGATTGGCTTTCCTAAAGCTGCAAGAGTTAAAGAAAAAATTCCAGCCTCAAATTGGAATGCTACAAGATGCTCAAGGATCCATGTTGAATAAAGCTGAGAAGATCAAGAAAAGGTGGAAAGAATATACCATGAAGATCAAGTGGACCAACAGCTGTTTCATCCTGTACCTTATGATCATGAACCATTGGTAATGAAAGAAGAAGTCGAAGCAGCATTGAAAGCCTCATCAATGAACAAAGCACCAAGCATTCCTATTGAAGAATTACAGCAATTAGATGAAGCTGTTAGCATAGGCTGTTACCAAGGCTCTGCCAGGAAATTTGAAAGACAAAATCATGGCCAATTGACTGGAACAGATCTGTGTTTATACCAATACTGAAGAAAGGTGATCCGACTGACTGTGGAAATTATCGCACAATTGCTCTGATCCCACATGCCAACAAGATTGTACTGAATATCATTCAGCAGAGACTCCAGCCATAGCTGGAATGAGAATTGCCTGAAGTGCAAGCAGGGTTCAGGAAAGGGCGAGAAACAAGATAACATTATCGTGGATGTGAGATGGATCCCTGAAAAGACAAAAGAATACAAAAAGGATATCTATATGTGTTTTATTGACTACAGCAAGGTTTTTGACTCTAAACCATGAGAAACTCTGGGGCCATATTAAGAAGCATGGATAATACCAGAACACCTAATAGTTCCCTTGGCATTTATCAAGTTTGAACAGAACTAGGAGAAGCAGAATGGTTTAAAATCGGCAAAGGTGTACAACAAATGGCATACTTTCCCTCTACCTCTTTAATTCATATGCAGAACAAATCGTCAGAGAAGCAGAACTGTATGAAGACAACCGAGGTGTGAACATTCGTGGAAGACTCATCAACAACTTTTGCTGTGCTGATGATACCATATTACTGGCTGAAAGTGAAGTCTATCTGAAACATTTGCTTCTCAAGATCAAGGAACATAGTCTTAAAATGGGCCTGCACCTTAATGTAAAGAAGACAAAGATCCTGACGGCTGGCGAAATCAGTAAGTTGATCATTGATGGATAAGAAATTGAAATAGTTGACAACTTTAACCTACTTGGATCAACAATCAATAAAGAAAGGACAAGCCGTCAAGAAATCTGATGACATATTGCTTTTGGCTGAATGGCTATGAAGGACCTAAACAAGATTCTCAAGAGCAGAGATGTTTCTTTCCATACAAAGAAACAACCTGTCCAACCCATGGTGTTTTCAATAACATCATATGGATGTGAAAGTTGGACAGTGAAAAAGATGGACATGAAGAAAATCGATGCCTTTGAATTATGGTGCTGGCGACAAATATTGTGTATACCATGTACTGCCCGAAGAACAAACCAGTCAATACTAAAGAAGATCAAACCTAAGCTTTCCTTAGAAGCTCAGATGACGAGACTTTGACTTTCATACTTTGGACATATCGTGCGAATGAGAGAGAGAGACATAATGCTTGGCAAGGTAGAAGGTCAACGCAAAAGAGGAAGGCCAGCAATGATATGGATCAATAAAATAACAGCAGCTATGGGTGTATCAACAATGAGTTGCCTGACTATAAACACCGAACAGAGTTTAGGACAACTATCCAGAGGGGTGCCATGAATTGACACCGACTCAACAGAACTTAACAACAAAAACCATGGAAATATAGCTTGAAAAGCTAAACAATGTCTCTCTCTACAACAGATAGCATTTTATTTAATAAATGGAGGAAGGACAGCAAGGAAATCCACAGTACAACCTTTTAACTTTCAAAAGGGAGACTATGATAAAATGAGGAAAATAGGAAAAAGCTAAAAGGAGCAGCTGCAAAGGTTAAAGATTTACATAAGCATGGGCATTGCTTAAAAATATCTTGAAAGTCCAGACTAGCTGTATTCCACGCTTTAAGAAAAGTAGAGGTGAGATCAGAGAGGCTTTTGTAGCTAAAAAAAACATCTTTCAGGAAATGGAAAAAGGAAAATGACAAACTGGGGGTTAGATGCAAGGCATTGATAAGGCAGGCAAAGAGAGAATTTGAAAAAAAGCTTGCCGTGAAAGCAAAAACACTTAATAAAATCATTTTCAAGTACATTGGTAGCAAGAAAACCTGTGAGAATCAGTTGAACCATTAGATGATAGAGGGGAGAAGGCCATAGCAGATAGACTGAATGAATTCTTTGCTTCAGTCTTTACTGAAGAAGATGTAGGGACGTTACCCATGCCTGAAATTGTATTTAAAGAGGATGCATCAGAAGAATTGTAAGAAATATCGATAAACCGGAAAGATCTATTAGAACAGTTTGATAAACAGAGGAGTAGCAAATCATCTGGACCAGATGGTATGTACATCAGAGGATGATGAAAGAACTGAAATAGCAGATTGCAGACCTACTATTATTAATCTGTGAACTATCATTATAATCGTATGTAGTACCTGAAGATTGGCGAATGGCCAGTGTAATGCCAATTTTTAAAAAGGGTTCCAGGAGTGATCCGGGAAACTATAGATTGGTGAGCCTGACATAGTACTGGGCAAAATGGTAGAAATCATTATAAAGAACAAAATTACTGAACATGTAGATAGTCATGGTTTAATAGGAGAAAGCCCACATCGATTTAGCCAAGGAAGGTCTTGTCTTGAACGGAGTGGAACGGGTAAACGTAGATCGATTGTTTACGTTATCAGAATATAGAAAGACTAGGGGACATGCAATGAAGCTACAGGGTAAACTATTTAAGACTAATAAAAGAAAATATTTTTTCACTCAACGTGTAATCAAACTCTGGAATTTGTTACCGGAGGATGTAGTAAAGGCTGTTAGTGTAGCTGGGTTTAAAAAGGTTTGGACAAGTTCCTGGAGGAAAGGTCCATAAACCATTATTAAGAAGTGACCGAAGATATCAATGCTTGACCCAGTACAAGCATTGTGGAACTTGTGTCTCTTGGGGAAATTGCTAGGTACATATGACCTAGATTGGCCACTGTTGGAAACAAGATACTGGGCTTGATGGACCTTGGTCTGACCCAGTATGGCATATCTTATGTTCTTACTAATGCGTTACATTTTTTTGAAGGTATGAATAAACAGGTAGACAAAGGTGAGTCAGTTGATATACTGTATCTGGATTTTCAGAAAGCCTTTGATAAGGTCCCTCATGAGAGACTCTTGGTGAAATTAAAAAGACATGGGATTGGAGGCAGTATAGTATTGTTGATGAGGAACTGGTTAAAACAAATAAAGCAGACGGTAGGATTAAATGACCAATTTTTTGAATGGAGAAAGGTGAATAGTGGATCTGTGCTAGGTCTGCTGCTTTTTAGCATATTCATAAATAAGCTGGAAATGGGAATAACGAGGTGAACAAATTTGCAGATAACACAAAATTATTCGAAGTTGTTAAAACACAAGAGGATTGTGAAAAACTGCAAGAGAACTTTGATAAATTGGAGGACTGGATGTTAAAATGGCAGATGAAATTTAATGTGGACAAGTGCAATGTTATTCACCTATGAAAGAACAAACAAAACTATGGTTACACGATGCTAGGTTCCACATTAGGAATCACCACCAAGGAAAAAGATTTAAGTGTCAACGTGGATAATACATTGCAACCTTCTGCCCAGTCTGCAGCAGTGGCCAAGAAAGCAAATAGAATTCTAGGAATCATAAGGAAAGGAATGGAGAAAAAACAAAGGATATTATAATGCCTCTGTATCATTCCATGATGCGAACGCACCTTCAATATTGTGTGCTATTCTGGTCACCGTATGTTAAAAAGGATATAGTGGAATTAGAAAAGGTACAGAGAAGAGCCACCAAATGGTAAAGGGATGGAAGGATACCCTTAGGAGGAAAGGCTTAAAATGTTAGGGTTCTTCAACAGGCTGAAGAGGGGTATGATAGAGGTCTATAAATTAATGAATGGACTGGAATGGATAAACGTAGATCAGTTGTTTATGCCATTAAAAAGTACAAGCATTGTGGAACTTGTGTCTCTTGGGGAAACTCCTAGGTACATATGACCTAGATTGGCCACTGTTGGAAACAGAATACTGGGCTTGATGGACCTTGGTCTGACCCAGTATGGCATATCTTATGTTCTTATAGATAAACTAGGGTACGTGCAATGAAGCTACAAAGTAACCCACTTATGACTAATAAGAGCAAATATTTTTTCGCTTAACACATAATAAAATTCTGGAATGCATTACCAGAGGATGTAGTAAAAGCTGTTCTCTAGGAACAAGCAGGCAGTCATTCCTCGCATATGGGTGATGTCAGTACCGACTGAGCCCTCACAGAAGCATCTCCTCACTTTTCAAAGAAAGCCTTTGGGAGCTGCCACCACACATGCGTGGTCTCCTTCCCGCCCATGGGTGCCATCTTGTTCAGTCTCCTTTTTTCCGCAGAGCCCAACAGACATCTGTCTTTTTTACCCAGAAAAAGTTGATTAATTTGTGTGAAAAAAAAAACATTTTTCTTTCTCTGGTTGCTACGGGTCCCTTTCCTGCCTCCGAGCTCAGTTGCCCCGGCATTACATCTCGGAACCATTTAGATTTTTTCCCCCAGCGTGATTCGTGCCATTTCCCATCCGCTGGCCGCTTTGAGGGTCTTCAACTTCGCCAGAGTTCTTTTTCCCCCAATGGCCAGCGGGTTCAAGAAGTGTGATCGGTGTGTGAAAAACATGTCACTTACCAATACACCGGAGGTAGCAATCGTGTGTCTAGGGGCTGACCGTGACTCGGAGGTCTGTGCCCTCTGTAAAAAGATGTCCGTGAATGCCATCCAGCGTTGTCAGCAGAAGCAGGACGATATCTTCCACAGGTCAAATTCTACCCTGTTATCCTGAGTAGCCTCTCACTTCAAGGCCCTGCACGGGTCCTCAGAGTCACATAATGCTCCTACGGCATTCGACCAGGACCGTGGACACTCTGACAAGGGTTCCCTGGAAGGGGAGCACAAAAAGAAGAAGAAATCCTTGAGGACCTCATCCTGGGACTAGGACAGACCAGGCATGTCCCAAACCAGGTCCCGCAGCCCATGGAGAATACCCGAAGACTGAGCTGGAGTGACCAGCAAAGGTTTCCAAAACAGATGCACCAGATGCAGAGGCTTCTGGCGACAAGTCCCAGACCCCCGAGGCCTGTCTTATCAAGGACTCCCTCTCCTCACTGACGCCGGACCCAGTGACCCCAGTGTCCACATCGAAGGCAGCACCTCCTGAGAGAGAAACCAGGATGATAGCACTGGAGCAGTTTCATTGCCTTCCTCACCACGCAGCAGGTGCCGAAGCCCCACCTACTGGTGCATCTGCAAAGACTGCAGGGCCCTTGTTATCGAGGACTCCCCCGGTCACCAATCTGATCCTCGTGAGCCTGAAGCCTCAAATCGATCTTCGGTGAGGGTCTCAGTCTCAATCTCGCTCCTACTTCTCGGGAGCAAGATCCTCCCTGGCGAGCATTCATGGCTCTGGCCAAGAGCTGCCACAGGCCACCAGGCCCCTGACCCGGGTCCTGCACCCCATGCCTAGTCAACCACTGAGTCCTCCACTGAGTACTCTGACTGGGAGTTCAAGGAAGAGGTATCCGCCAAGACGCAGAAGCACAGCGATCTCCCATTCGAGCTATCTCCCCCAATGTTTTGGTATCTGTTCCCATCCGAGGAGACATTGTTTTTCGAGTTTGTTCAGGATATGTTGAAAGCTTTGTCCCTCAACACTGAGTTGGAGAAAGACCCTTGCACGGAGGAACTAGAAATCCTCTAATACGAGGCCCTCCATCTTGTCCCTGCCATCTTTGGGCTGTTCCTCCTTCACATGTGGGAGCACCATCTCTACCCATAGTCAGCTGATGTCTGGACACCATGTACAGAATCCAGGGAGACCCCAGCTTCCGAAAGTTGCAACTACCACACATCTCCATGGTTGTGGATTCGACTATGCGCCAGCAGAAGAGCCAGAAGGCACACTGCTCCGTGCCCCTGGGCAGGGAGTCCCATGCCCTTGATGTCCTTGGCTACAAATGCTACCAGGCTCGATGTTGTTGGCCTGCTGAATCCAAGCCTACCAGCTGTATATCAGCATGTATCTTCTGGAGCTGGCAAAGGAGCTCGCAGATTTCTCATCGGGCCTCGAAGGGATCACCTCCATTGGATCCAAACCCTCACAAAGTGCGTCAGGGAGTGCATGGAGTGCATGAAATACATGTCTCGAGCTGCCTACGATAGCTTTGAGTCAAGCACGATGGACCCTGCCATGGGTATCAGTGCTTGATGCCAAGCCTGACTCCAGGCTTCGGACCTCGAGCAGTGTGTTCAGGAGAAACTCCTCGACATCCCCTACCTCGGTTAAAACTTATTTGGCAAGCCAATGGAGGATAAGGTGGTGGAAATCGAGGACTCAAAGCTCCAGGAAGATCTTCACCCTCCCTAAGATAAAACTACTGGGGAAGAGGCTTCCATTCCAGAGAGAGGGCCAACCTCACTGGGGCCACCCCCTCTAGCAGGCTTCCTGGACCCCACAGCAGAGTCATCAGAGCAAGGGAGTGGGCCAAGGCCCTCGCAACCTAAGAGCTCCAAGCCCCAGACTCCGGATCCTGCCCAGCTGGGATATGGGTTTTGAATCTCTGAGCATAGCCTCTCCACCCTTGGAGGAGCAGCTACCAATAGGGGGGCATCTGGGACACTTTGCCCTTGGGTGGCCTGCTGTAACCACTGACTCTTGGGCAGTCCAAGTAGTCACAGAAGGCTATCTCCTTCACTGGACCAGACACTTCCCCCTTTTTTTTCCCAAGAGAGCCCTCTCGGACTCCCCTGCACCAGGCCCTGCTACTACGGAACTCGCAAGCCTCCTCACAGGCAGAGCCATGGAACCAGTACTCCATCATCTCAAGAGCAAGGGGTTCTACTCCCAATACTTTTTGGTCCCAAAAAGAACAGGGGGCTTAAGGCTTATCCTAGACTTGCGAAACCTGAACAAGATCCTGGTACAGGAGAAGTTCAAGATGCTCTCCCTTGGAACATTGCTGCCATACCTCTAGCAGGGATACTGGCTATGCTCCTTGGACCTAAAGGATGCTTATACACACATCCTCATTCATCCCAGCCACAGGCAGTACCTAAAATTCATGGTCAGGGGCAACCACTACCAGTACAGAGTACTACCCTTCATTCTAGCCTCTGCACCAAGAGTCTTCACCAAATGCCTAGCAGTGGTGGCCACCTACCTCCATCTCCAAGGGGCCTTTGTCTTCCCATATTTGGACAACTGGCTCATAAATGGAGAACACAGCCACTGAGGTGCAACAGGCCACGGCCTGCACCATCAGTGTCTTACAGTATCTGTGGTTCATGATAAACCACCCCAAGTCCAACCTCACTCTGACAAAGAGCCTGGAGTCCATAGAGGCTTGACTAGAAACTTTTCAGGCCGAGGCATTTCTCCCCTTGGACAGGGCAGGTCATCTCGTGGCTCTGGCCACCAAGGTGCAGCTCTGCCAAACAGTGTTGGCACGGTCCATTCTCCTCCTGCTGGGTCACATAACATCCACAGTCCATATTGTCCCAATTCCCGCCTTCACATGCGGACGGCCCAGTGGTGCCTCCTCTGCCAGTGGACACAAGCCACAGGCTAGCTCCGGGAAAGAGTTTTAGTGACCTGCAGCTAGCAGAGTCACTCGACTGGTGGCAGGTCACACAGCACCTGCAGGAGGGCATGCCTTTTCAGCCCCTAAATCCCTAGATGGTCCTTACCATGATGCCTCCTTACTGGGCTGTGGTGCCTATTGTGAGGAACTCTGCATGCAGGACAACTGGTCCCTAGCAGAGAGCCAGCACCAGATAAATCTGCTGTAGCTCAGGGCCATTTTTCTGACGGTCAGGGCCTTTCACCACCGCCTGTGGCACCAGTCGGTGGTGGTCCAAATGGACAACCAGGTCGAAATGTTCTACCTGAACAAGCAAGGGGGCACAGGGTCTTACTGCCTCTGCCAAGAGGCAGTAGCCCTCTACTCGTACGCGATCAGCCAAGGAATGCTCCTCAGAGTGGTGTACCTTCCTTGCCAGGACATGCCCTAGCGGACAGGCTGAGCAGGCTCCTCTAGCTGCATGAATTGTAACTAGACTCCAGGGTGTCACAGCAGCTCTTCCGACTCTGGAGGACCCGAGTCTGAACCACTTTGCTAGCCTGACCAGTACTCAGCTGCTCCACTTATGCTGTTGCCAGCCGCATCTGTCCTGGGTAGCAGCAAATGCCTTCCTCATCTCATGGTCGGGGATCTTCTGTACGCCTTCCCTCCCATGCCACTAATTGCCTGGATCCTCTTCATGGTCCTGCGGGACAAGGCTTCTCTGATCCTGGTGGCCTCGCGGTGGCCCAGGCAGCCTTGGTTTCCTCTGCTGCTCTGCTTCTTGACAGGTGCTCTTCTCCACCCCAACCTGGAGTCGCTGACATTAACAGCATGGTGAAAGCTTATTATTTGTCTATTAAGAAGAAGGTTGAGGGTGGGGGCATTATTCCTGGGGTTGAAGTTGCTGATTCTTTAAATGTAACTGCTTTATTGGAAACTTCCTTAACTGATACTGTAACTCCTGCCACTTTAATTGTTACCTTTGCATGGATTTCTGATTGAGATTGGTTTCTCAAGATGTTTTTTCGGAAGCGTGACACTCAGTTTTTAGGTTTAAATACTAGGGTTTTTCCAGATTTTTCTAAATTTACTCAAAAGCGTAGACGTGAGTTTCTCTTACTACGCCCTGGCGTTCTGCTGTTAGGAGGCCAATTTTTCCTTAAATTTCCATCAAAATGTTTGGTTAAATTAAACTCTGCTATGTATGTTTTTTATGACCCGTCTCAGCTACTTGCCTTCATTAATGCCCGTCGTTCCCCTGATGTAATATAGATTCACTGCATAGTATAAATTCTGGCTGTGTTCCCATAGTTTATTTCCTGCATTTATTGTATAACATGTGTTGGTTCTCCTCCCCATATAGTGGGCTTTAGAAGGTGCTGATATTGTTTATTTCCTTATGTATTTTTCTAGTATTGGATAACTTGTTTATCTTGTAACCGGCATTCTTATTTCCATTCAAGTTAATTTATTTGCTTGGATTTATTGTAAAACTTATAAATACAAAATAAAAAAAAACAAAAACGCATGACTGCTGAACAGGTAGCCTTGACCCCCTTCAGCCTCACAAGAGAGGTGGAGGTCGTCCTTCTGGCCTCTCGTAAGAACTGCTCAAGATGGGATAGTGCCTTCAAGTGGCGCAGCTTCTTGGTGTGGTGTGCAGAGCAGCAGATTGACATATTCTCTTGCCATGTGCACATGGTGCTGCAGTACTTCCTGAATCTCTCGCAAGCTGGACTCAAGTCTAACTCGGTCAGGGTGCACCTATGTGCAATCTCAATGCATCACCATTCTGTTGAGTATAAATCCCTCTCTGCTCAGCCCCACATTACTAGGTTCATGCGGGGCCTCCTATTCTCTAAGCCTCCCATCCGCCCGCCCCTGGCAGAATGGGACCTCAATGTGGTCTTGAAGCGACTCACCAAGCTGCTATTTGAGCCTCTGGAGACCTGCCATATGCGATACCTCTCATGGAACATCATCTTCCTGTTGGCACTCACCTCTATGTGCAGTCAGGGAACTTCAGACCTTGATGGCTGAGCCACCCTATACCAGGTTCTACAAGAACAGGGTCATGCTTTTTCCTTCTGATGATGGTTTCTGTGTTTTCCCTCAGTCAGGAGATGGTTCTCCCCACCTTCTTCTCATGGCCCTATGCCGACAAGGTAAGAGGGCCCTCTCATTCTACCTGCAATGTACCTAGGGCAACCACAAAGCCTCACAGTTTTCATTTTCTATGACCCCAGTCACCTAGGGAAGGCTGTTACCAAGTAGACCATGCCCATCTGGGTGGCGGACAGCATAGCCTTCGCCCATGATCAGACTGGGCTCTCGTTGGCACGCCAGGTCACAGTGCACAACGTCGGGGCTATGGCGACCTCTGTTGTAAGCTTGCATTCTGTCCCTATGGCAGATATCTGCCAGGCCGCAATCTGGACCTCGGTCCACATCTTTGCAGCTCACTACTGCCTGGAGAGGGAATCCCAACGGGACAGTGCTTTTGGCCAGGCCGTACTCTGTAATCTCTTTGAGGTCTAGGCAACTCCCACCCTCCGACCCTTCTGTGTTCAGGCTATCGGAGTGCTGGTTCTCCCTGGACTCTGGGGTCCTTAGAGTCTCTCCTCAGACTCGCTTGCAGATGTTCACGGCTTCGCTGTATTTTTCTACAGGTTCCCAGTAGCCTGTAGCTAGGAAGTCCCATATGTGAGGACTGACTTCCTGTTGTTCCTGGAGAAAGCGTAGTTACTCACCTGTAACAGGTGTTCTCCAGGGACAGCAGGAATCAGTCCTCACAACCCTCCCTCCTCCCCATGGAGTAGCTGTATTTTGCCATCTTCTTTTGTCTGCTCTAGTTATGTCATCTGACTGAGCAAGATGGCACCCTTAATTGGGAAGAGGACCATGCTGGGGAGATGCTTTGAAAGCTGGGAAGATGCTTTGAAAGCTAGGGAGATGCTTCCACGAGAGCTCCATTGGCACCGAGGTCACCTATATGTGAGAACTGCTTCCTGCTTCTTTGGAGAACATCTGTTACATGTGAGTAACTGCGCATTAGTATAAATGGGTTTAAAAAAGGTTTGAACAAGTTCCTAAAGGAAAGGTCAATAAACGATTATTAAAGAGGAACTGGGAAATCCACTGCTTGCCCCTAGACAAGCATTGTGGAACCTGTATGCCCTTTAGGTACTTGTGACCTGGACTGTCCACTGTTGGAAACAGGATACTGGGCTTTATGGACCTTGGTTTTACCCAGTGTGGCATGTCTTATGTTCTTATGTAATTTGTTATTTTGAAAAGTTCTTTTCTCTCTCAAATTTTAATAACTGTTCTTTATAAATTGCTTCAGATGCTGTGGCTGTGATTAAGTTTTAAGCTATCATGTAGAATACTGCAGAGGGGCATCAGTGTAATGTAAAGTTACAGTTATTTGCATTATATTTGAGAAACATGGCAAACAAACTGCAAAATTGGCAGCATCAGCTGCTCCCCATCAAGCAATACATCATATTATAGCAACTAAAATCAAAGGCAAGACTAGTAGCAACAATAATAAAATACTAAAATAGCCTATGCACTTGCATTACAATACTATGAAGTCATACCCAGCCTGATGAATGTATCTGCCACATAGATATTTAAAGGAATCATAAAAGCTGCTTATTTATATCATGACAACTGAATAGTATCGCATGTACAGTGATTTCGGGAAGCTGCATCAAGCTAGCAGTGTTTACCTGAGAGAGAATTAAACTCATCACTTTTTGGATGTATGGTTATGCAGCTAGAGGCTGATTCACAAAGGTGCACATCAAAGCCATGGGGATGCCTAAAACATGGATGTGGCCAAGATGTACCTGATTCTGCAACTGTGGGAGCAATATGTTCCCACAAATGCAGAATTGTGTGCTTTGACAGCCCGGGGCACACCCGATAATGAGCAGGGAGACATCCTGGAAGCTGCTCCGGCTCATTGCTCCGGCTCTGGCTCATTACTCCGGCTGGTGTGCTGGTGCAGTGGCGTCCTGTTGCCATGGCACCGGCATGTCCAGCTGGAGACCAGGAATGCTGACAGTGTGGCCACAGCACTCAGCCGCTGACACTCAGTGGGACCCCAGGCCTAGAACAGGTGGCCAGTACTGTGCCATGGCTGTGCGATGGAGTTGGGAGGCCTGCAGCTCGCAATTGGTGCGGCGCCCAGCACTTATTCCACCGTTGGGGTGGAATAAGGCGGGCATCTATCTCTGTGCCATTGGACATACAGATGCCTGACCTGAATGGCCTCTGTATGACCCGGACCCTGGCCATGTCACCGCTTTGCCCTCACTCCACCACAGTGTTGCCCCCTCCCACCCCGTCCAGCACTCCCTGCACAACAGCTCTGTAGGTGGTGGTAGCCAAAGGCACGGAATAAGGTCCCGGAGCTGAGCTTGGCTTGGACATCCAGTTCGGATATCCAACCCTGCTATTCTTGTTTCAGAATGCTGGCCCTAAAGTTTTAAGTAGCTTTCATTTCAATTCGCAAATAAAACTAGAAAAAGTCAAGTAATATTGCTAAACCATCTTTGTTTAAAAAGCCCATCAGGTTATGCAGAAGGTGTTAGCCTCTCCTTCACTTCTTAAAAATAACAGAACTTATTTTCTGTACACTGTATTTCCTAGGCATATGTGTTAAAATATTCTGGAAGCACTAACATAAACGCTCACAAATGAATTCCAATCTGTTGTTTAAAAAAACTCCAAACTCATATAAATAGTACCTACTAGTTCTGCACACACTTTAAGGGTTCAAGTAGGACTATGCATAATATATTATAGATGGTGCATGACAATAAACTACAATCCCAAGATTTTCCAGGAAGGGTTTGTCATGGGTGTACAAGTATGGTCAGGAGAGCATGGGAATAGTGAGCCCAGAGGAGAGGGGAAATGAAGGTTAAGCTGCTGCCTCAATAAATGTATGAGATCAAGACGCTTTGGCGTATGAGCATGAGAGCGCTGCCAAATGCATGTGACTTGGTATGGCTAAAAAATGACTATCTACATGTTAGTAATTTATTCTTTATAATGCATTCCACCATTTTGCCCGGTACTGATATCAGGTTCACCGGTCTGTAGTTTCCCGGATCACCCCTGCAACCCTTTTTGAAAATGGGCATTGCCATTCTCTAATCTTAAGGTACTACAGATGATTTTAATGATAGTTTATGGATTATTAATATGAGATTGCAGACCTACTATTTCAGTTCTTTCAGCACCCTGGCATGTATGCCATCTGATCTAGGTGATTTGTTACTCTATAGCTTATCAAATAGTTGTAATACATTGTCCTGGTTTATCGAGATTTGTTTCAATTCTTCTGATATATCGCCTTTAAATACTATTTCAAGCATGAGTAACTTCCCTATATTTTCTTCAGTAAAGATCGAAGCAAAGAATTCATTCAGTCTTTCTTCAATGGCCTTGTCCTCCCTTAGCACCCTTTCTTACCCCTCTATCATCTAATAGTCCAAATGACTCTCTCAGGTTTTTTGCTGCAAATGTACTTGAAAACATTTTATTATGCGTTTTTGCTTCCATGAGAAGCTTCTTGTCAAATTCTCTTTGCCTGCCTTATCAATGCTTTGCATCTAACTTGCGTGTGCTTGTATTTCTTATTTTCGCCATTTGGCTCCTATGCTTTTTTGACTACAGCAGTATCTCTGACTTTTAAACCATGTTGGCAGTCATTTGGCCTTCATCCACCTTTCGTAAAGCATGGAATACATCTGGCCTGGTTTTCCAAGATAGTATTTTTAAACAATGTTCATGCTTGATGTAAACCTGTAACTTTGCAGCTGCTCCTTTCAGTTTTTTCTTAACTATTTTCCTTATTTTATCATAGTCTCCCGTTTGAAAGTTAAAAGCTACTGCTGTGGATTTCCTTGCAGTCCTCTCTCCCTGTCCTCACAGTTGCTGCCATTCTCCAGGAACAAGCAGGAAGTCAGTCCTCACATATGGGTAACGTCGGCGCCGACGGAGCCCTCGCAGAGGCATCTCCCCAGCTTTCAAAGAAAGCCTTTGGGAGATGCCACCACGCATGTGTGGTCCTCTTCCCACCAAAGGATGCCACCTTGCTCAGTCTCCCTTTTTCCACAGTGCCCTACAGATGTCTTGTTCCCTGGAAAAAAGTTGATTTAACCTCTACATTTTTGTACTTTTACAGCTTGCGCCGGCTCTTTCCTGCCTTGAGAACTGCTGCTGCAGCATCGGGCCTCAAAATGTTTTCTTTTTGTCATATTCTTTATTTTTCAGCGCTTTTCAACTGCTGCCCAAGGTGAAGATTTTCGACCTCGCAGGGGTCCTTTTCGCCCCAATGGCTACCGGTTTTAAAAAATGTGTTCGGTGTTCAAAAAATATGTCCTTCACCGACACTCATGATTGTTGCCTCCAATGTCTGGGCACTGATCATGACCCAGAGGAATGCCCCTTGTGCAAGAAAAAGTCTGCAAAGGCCATCCAGAGTCACTGGCTTAAGCAGGACGACATCTTCCACAAGGCAGACTCCACCCCGGTATCACCGGTAACCTCACGCTCAAAGGCCCTGCACGGCTCCTCAGAGTTGTGCAAGGTTCCCATGGCCCCTCAGCAGACCCACAGGCACTCCGAACAATGTTCCCCAGAGCAAGAGCTTAAGAAGACGACCTCGAGGACCACTTCTGAGGAAGTGGACAAACACGGGAAGTCCCGCGCCCGGTCCCTCAGTCCCCGACGATTACCCGAAGAGTCTAAGCAGGAGCATCCCTGAAAGGTGCCCAGGACAGATGATGTGGCCACCGGCGACAGACCTCGGTCTCCTGAGAGC
Organism: Ichthyophis bannanicus; assembly: GCA_033557465.1. Lineage (NCBI taxonomy): Eukaryota > Metazoa > Chordata > Amphibia > Gymnophiona > Ichthyophiidae > Ichthyophis > Ichthyophis bannanicus. Next base: position 1,336,756,199 of record CM066032.1, on the reverse strand, counting down.
TGTCCCTTCGGGGACTTCCCTCTGCTCTTCGACACCCAACCCGGTCACTCCGGCATCGTGTCAATGGCTACTACCCCTGAATAAGAAGCTCGCATGTTGGTCCTGGAGCGCAGCGTTTCTGTGTTCATTGCCTCCCAGCAGGTGCTGCCTGGCCCTGCAGAAACCACAGGGACCTCGACCTCGAGGGCTCCCTGGGCCGCAGAAGTGATCGTCAAGAACCAGACACCTCAGTCAGATCCTCGGTGAGGGTCTTGTTCTTGCTCCCATTCCTCGGAAGTAAGGTCTTTAAAAAGGAGCGCCTCTGGCTCTGGCTATGCCCCAGCTTCAAAGCATCCAGAACTGCAGTTGCCAGTTCTCCAGGACCAAGCAGGAAGTCAGTCCTCACTTATGGGTGATGTCGGCGCCGACGGAGCCCTCGCGGAGCAATTTTCCCCAGCTTTCAAAGAAAGCCTTTGGGAATTGCAGCGCGCATGCGCGGTCGTCTTCCCGCCCGAGGGTGCCATCTTAGCCAGTCTTCTTTTTTCCGCGGAGCCCTACAGACGTCCCCGTCTTGTCCCCGCGAAAAAGTTGATTTTCTTCTTTGTTTTATCCTTTTTTCCTTCGGTTCGACGCCGATCGTTTTCCCGCCCGGACTCGCGACGCCGGTCACGAGTCCTCTTACTTTTTTCGGTTTTTCTGACTTAGTCAGCTTTCGTTTTCGTTTTCCCTGGCAGCCCGGTCCTTTGACCTCGCAGGGGCCCTTTTTCCCCCGATGGCTGCCAGTGGCTTTAAGCGGTGTGGTCGGTGTGACCGAAATATGTCACTAACCGACACACACGACTTTTGCCTCCGCTGCCTGGGCCCTGATCATGAGGAACTGATCTGTGGGCCCTGCAGCAAATTGTCCTCAAAGGCGTTGAGAAGTCGGCGGCATCAGCGTGAGAGAATCTTCGCTGATCCCAGCCGTACCCGGACCTCGTCGGAGGCCTCCGCGTCGAAAGGCTCCAGCTCGGACCGTCGCCGGAGCTCCTCCGACCGGGGTTCTCCCTCCGGGGACCATAGTCGGAAGGTGAAAACCCGCGAGGGCGGCGTCGGTGGACGCTCCTGGTTCCGCGAGGGCCAGGTCGCATAGCCCCGACAGCCGCCCCGGGTCCTTGGAGAAGGAACACATCCCGAAGCGACCTCGCCTGGAGTCGGAGATGCCTGCCCGGGTAAGTCCTGTGGTCCTTCTGGACTCGCCTCCGCGACAGCCGACGTCGGGCCCGACGCCGTCGGGGCCCGAGTCGGGGGCTGCTGGGTCGCCTGAGCTCGGACTCAGGTTGACGGCCTTGGAGAGCAGACTGTCTGCCTTCATGGACCAGCAGAGGGCACTGCTCGCTGGCTTCGCTGGCGCCGCTGCCCCGACCGCCGGGACGTCGACGTCCAAGTCGACCCCGGAGACCGAGCCGATCCTCGAGTCGATGAGAACTCGAGTCGATCCTCGGTCGAGGTCACCCTCGGCCTCCCGTTCGGGACCGAGGTCGCCGACGCCGACTCCCTCGGCGTCGGGGCGGCTGGCGCCGCACCCTGCCCGGGCCGACCCCACCGAGTCCTCGTCGGAGTCGGTCTGGGAGTCTGAGGAGGAAGAGTCACCTGATTCTTTCCGGACTCGGTGTGTCCCATCGGACTCACCGGAGTCCGAGCCTCGGAAGCAGTCCCCCCCGGAGGATGCCCGGTTCTCGGACTTCGTTAGGGATATGGCCAAGGCTTTGGCCTTCCCTGCGGATCCCGAGGAGGAGCCTCGAGCCGAAGAGCTCGACGCCCTCCAGTATGACTCTCCCGCGAGGGAACACTTTACTGTGCCGGTTCCTCCTATGCTGGAACGACTACTCTTCCGCATGTGGGAGAGTCCGGCCTCCTCGCCGGTCCTGAGCAAGCGGGTCGATTCTATCTATCGGTCCGCAAGAGCCCTGGCTTTCAAAAGGCACAGCTGCCACACCATTCCATGGTAGTGGAATCGGCCATGCATCGTCTTAAGAGCCAGAAGATGCACTCCTCGGTGCCTCCTGGAAGGGAGGCCCGTAACCTGGATGGCCTTGGCAAGAAGTGCTTCCAGGGCTCTATGCTCGCATGTCGTGTCCAGACTTACCAGCTATACATGGGCATGTATCTCCGGGATCTGGCTAAAGAGCTAGCCGGATTCTCCGCTGGTCTGTCCGAGGAGCCCTTGCGGAGGTTCCTAGCCTTGTCCACTGGCATTCGGGAATGCTCAAAGTTCATGTCCCGAGCAGCCTATGATGGCTTTGAAGCATCGGCTCGAGTGGCCGCAGCCGGCATCGGTGCCCGCCGACAGGCTTGGCTTCAGTCGTCAGACCTTGAACCCTGGGTGCAGGACAAGTTGGTCGATGTCCCCTGCCGAGGCGAAAACCTCTTTGGCAAGCCCATGGCGGAAAAGGCTGCGCAAATTGAGACTGAGACTCTCACCAGGACCAGGCTTTCTAGGAAGACCTCCGCCCCTTCCCAGAAAAAGAAGGGCTCGGGAAAAAAGTCCTTTTACCCGAGGAAGGCGGCTGCCTACAAACAATACCCCCATTATCAGGCCCCCGCAGCTCCCCAACAGGGCCAGCAGGCCAAGGGACGGGGTAACGGGTCCCGTAGGCAGCAAGCCCCCAAGCCTGCACCACCAGCCCCTGCTCAGCAGGGTGGGGGCTTTTGACTCACTAAGCATAGCCTCTCCCCCCCCGCTGGTTCCTCCCAGCACTGGAGGCCGGCTGGTTCACTTCGCCCACAGGTGGTCCAGCATCACCGCAGATGCCTGGGTGCTTCGGGTCGTGCGAGAAGGCTATCTTCTCCACTTCCATCAGGTCCCTCCCTCCTATTTTCCGGGAGAACCTCCGCGACCCCCTCTGCACAGGGAGTTGCTCCTTCAGGAGTTAGCAGGTCTTCTGCAGGAACAGGCGGTGGAACCGGTGCCACACCACCTGAGAGGTCAAGGCTTTTACTCAAGGTATTTTCTGATACCAAAGAGAACAGGGGGCCTCAGACCCATCCTGGACTTGCGCAACCTCAACAAGTTCCTTGTGCGGGAGAAGTTCAAAATGCTTACCCTTGGAATCCTTCTGCCCTACCTCCAGCAGGGAGATTGGCTATGCTCCTTGGATCTAAAGGATGCCTACACGCACATCCTCATCCACCCAAGCCACCGCCAATACCTAAGGTTTGTGGTGGCAGGAAATCATTACCAGTACAGAGTACTGCCCTTTGGCCTGTCCTCCGCACCGCGAGTCTTCACAAAATGTCTCGCGGTCGTGGCGGCCCATCTCCGGCTTCACGGCCTCTATGTCTTTCCGTACCTCGACGACTGGCTCATCAGAGCAGCGTCCGCTCAGGAGGTCACCAACGCCACCTGCCGCACGGTGACTCTGCTGCAGCACTTGGGCTTTGTTATAAACTTCGCAAAGTCCACTTTGCTCCCCTCACAGGATCTCGAGTTCATCGGCGCAAGGCTGCACACTCCTCAGGCGCGAGCATACCTACCGCTCGACAGGGCTCAACGGCTCATGGACCTAGCCGACCGCTTTCGCAGCCAGCCCCTGGTCTCCGCCAGGCGCTTCCTGAGACTGCTCGGCCATATGGCTTCCACCGTCCATGTGACCCCCAATGCCCGCCTGAATATGCGGCCTGCTCAATGGTGTCTCCGCCAGCAGTGGCGACAAGCCACGGGCGGCCTAGCAGACCTAGTGCGCGTCTCCGAGCCGCTGTTCTCGTCTCTCCGGTGGTGGCTCCGGCAGCCGAACCTGATATTCGGAATGCCTTTCCAGTCACCTCAGCTGACCCGGGTGCTGACCACCGATGCATCCCTCCTGGGCTGGGGAGCACATTGCCAAGGGGCACGTACTCAGGGCCTCTGGACCATGTGGGAATCTGCTCAGCAGATCAACTTCCTGGAGCTCAGGGCGATCCGCCTAGCTCTCAAGGCCTTCTCCCACCTGACTTCCCAACAGTCCGTCCTTGTCCAGACGGACAATCAAGTTGCCATGTTCTACGTGAACAAACAGGGGGGCACGGGCTCCTTCCTCCTCTGCCGGGAGGCACAGAAGCTCTGCTCTTGGGCCGTCAGTCACGGCATTCTCCTCAAGGCAGTTTATCTCCCGGGCCAAGAAAATTGCCTTGCAGACAAACTCAGCAGGATCCTCCAGCCGCACGAGTGGCGTCTGGATCCCTTGGTAGTCCAGAAGCTCTTCCTCAAGTGGGGTCTCCCCACGGTGGATCTCTTTGCCAGTCCTCACAACCGGCAGCTTCCTCGCTTCTGCTCTCGTCAGCCACACCCCCTTCGGGTTGCGGCGGACGCCTTTCTGATATCATGGTCGGGGAGCCTTCTGTACGCTTTCCCTCCCATCCCGCTAGTCTCTCGGACTCTTTTCAAGGTTCTCCGGGACAAAGCCTTCATGATCCTGGTGGCCCCTCGCTGGCCCAGGCAGCCGTGGTTTCCGCTCCTGCTGCAACTGGCGGTGGAGGATCCAATCCCTCTGGGGTACAACCGGATCTCCTCACTCAGGATCAGGGGTCCCTCCTGCACCCCAACCTCAGGTCTCTCAACCTCATGGCCTGGCTGCTGAGAGGGTAGTCCTTGCTCCCCTTCTCCTGCCGGCGGAGGTGGAGGAGGTCGTCTTGGCTTCGCGACGGCCTTCTACCCGCAAATGCTACGCCCTTAAATGGCGTCGCTTTGCGGCCTGGTGTACACAACAGTCTCAGGATCCCTTCTCCTGCCCGGTGTCGGTGATCTTGCAGTACTTGCTGCACCTCTCTAATCTGGGACTTAAGTCCAACTCCGTCAAGGTTCACCTCAGTGCTCTGTCAGCACATCATGTGCCGGTGGACGGCAGACCTCTCTCCAACGACCCTCTCGTAGCGAGGTTTCTCCGAGGTCTCCTTCTACTTAAACCACCTCTGCGCCCGCCAGCGCCTGACTGGGACCTGAATGTGGTTTTGCAGCGGATCACCTGTCCGCCTTTTGAACCTATGGCTACCTGTTCTCTCCGTTTTCTGTCTTGGAAAACGCTGTTCTTGATAGCCCTCACTTCCGCTAGACGCGTAAGTGAATTGCAGGCCCTCGTGTCTGATCCCCCTTACACTAGGTTCTACAAGAATAGGGTGGTCCTACGGACTCATCCGAAATTTCTGCCTAAAGTGGTCTCCCCTTTTCACATCAATCAGGAGGTGGTACTTCCAACCTTCTTTCCCAGACCACACTCCAGCCGAGCTGAGACGGTCCTCCATACCCTGGACTGTAGAAGGGCTCTGAACTTCTACCTTGACCGTACGCGGGAGCACCGTAAAGCTGCTCAGCTTTTTGTGTCTTTTGACCCCAATAGATTGGGGCTCCCGGTCTCCAAGCGTACTCTGTCCATCTGGGTTGCGGACTGTATCTCTTGGGCTTATGGGGCAGCCGGACTCTCCTTAGAAAGTCGAGTCACGGCTCATTGCGTTCGGGCAAAGGCCACGTCAGTGGCTTACCTCCGCTCTGTTCCGCTGGCAGACATCTGCCGGGCCGCTACTTGGTCTTCGAGCCAGACTTTTGCGGTCCATTACTGTCTCGAGAGGGAGTCCCGTAGGGACAGTGCTTTCGGACAGGCAGTCCTCCGTAATCTCTTTGAGGTCTGAGCAACTCCTACCCTCCATCCCGGATGTGGGCTACCGGTGGGTGATAATTCAGCGAAGATTCTATCCTTCTGTGCTGCTGAGCTAGAGGGAGCTCATTTTTGTGCTTAGGGTCTCCGGTAGCCTTGAACTTGGGAGTCCCATAAGTGAGGACTGACTTCCTGCTTGGTCCTGGAGAAAGCGTAGTTACTCACCTGTAACAGGTGTTCTCCAGGAGCAGCAGGAATCAGTCCTCACTACCCTCCCTCCTCCCCTTGGAGTTGCAATCGTCTGCTTATGTTCTTTTTGCAAATTTTTATGCTGTCTTTTTTAGCTATGTCATCTGACTGGCTAAGATGGCACCCTCGGGCGGGAAGACGACCGCGCATGCGCGCTGCAATTCCCAAAGGCTTTCTTTGAAAGCTGGGGAAAATTGCTCCGCGAGGGCTCCGTCGGCGCCGACGTCACCCATAAGTGAGGACTGATTCCTGCTGCTCCTGGAGAACACCTGTTACAGGTGAGTAACTACGCTTTCTCCTACAGCCGGCATGCCTCAAGTCCTCCTCAGAGTACTCGGACTGGCAGTCCGACATCGAGACCTCCCTGGAGAGCCCACCAAGACCTCCCCTTGGACCTGTCTCCCCCAGCTGCCAAGCACTGATCCCCCCCCCCTGAGGACACTACCTTCTTCGAGTTTGTCAGGGACATGGCTCAGGTGCTCTCCCTCACGACTGATTTGGAGGAGGACCCTCGTATGGAGGAACTTGGCATCCTCCATTATGAGGTGCCACTGAAGGAGACCTTGATGGTCCCCATCCCCTCCATCCTTACCTGGTTCCTCCTCAGGATGTGGGAGACCCCTGCATTAATACCAGGTCCAGCGTGGCCCGGGCTTCCGTAAGGCGCAACTCCTCCCACACTTCTATGATGGTCAAGTCAGTCATGCACTGGCAAAAAAGCCCAAAGTCACACACTTTGGTGCCCCGGACAGGGAGTCCCGTGTCCTCGATGCCTTCGGGCATAAATGCTACCAGGGCTCGATGCTGACATGCCGTATTCAAACTTACCAGCTTTATATTGGCATGTTCCTCTGGGACCTGGCCAAAGAGCTCGGGGAATTTGTAGCTGGCCTCAATGAAGACCACCTCTGGCGTTTCCAGACTCTTTTGAAGTCTGTCTTGGAGAGCTCCAAGTACTTGTTTCGAGCTGCCTACGATGACTTTGAGTCCAGCACGAGGGTGGTGGCTGCTGGCATTGGCGCTCAACGCCAGGCCTGGCTCCAGTCATCAGATCTCAAGCATTGGGTACAAGAAAAACTGTTTGATGTCCCCTGCCTCAGAAACAGCTCTTCAGCAAACCAATAGAGAATAAAGCATCTGAAATCATAACAGAGTATGTCATCGTATCTGGCTCTCGAAGAAAACTTCCAACCTTTCTCGGAAGAAGCTGCAGGGCAAGAAACCCTCTTTCCTTCGGAAGGGCCAGCCTTACTGGGGCTATACCCCATACCCTGCTGCCTAGACCCCTCAGCAGGGTTCCCAGGGCAAGAGATCAGGCCAGGCCCCGCATAAGTCAAGGGTCCAAATCCACATCCACCAGCCCCAGCCCAACCAGGGTTGGGGTTTTGATGCCATGGGCATAGCCCTTCTTCCATTAGAGTACCAGCTCCCGACAGGAGGGGTGCCTGGTTCACTTTACCCATCGGTGGGCCTCCATCACCACTGACTCCTGAGCCCTTCAGGTAGTCAAGGAGAACTACCGCTTCTACCTCGATCAGGCCCTCTACCCTTCTTTCCTGGGGAGCCCATTCAGTCTCGCCTGTGCCAGGCCCTGCTGAGGCACCACATGAAGGGCAAAGAGTTTTACTCCAGGTATTTCCTGGTTCCAATAAGGACAGGGAGCTTGAGGCCCATCTTGGACCTGAGAAGCCTCAACAAGTTTCTGGTGTGAGAGAAATTCATGATGCTGTCCCTTGGAACACTGCTGCCCTGCCTCCAGCAGGGAGATTGGCTATGTTTCTTGCACCTAAAGGATACCCACATCCTGTTACACCCAAGTCACAGGCAGTACCTCAGGTTTGTGATAGGTGGCGACCACTACCAGTTCAGGGTACTCCCTTCAGCCTCGCCTCCACCCCCAGAATCTTCACCAAGTGCCTCGCAGTGGTGGCAGTCTATCTCAGCCTCCACGGGACCTTCGTCTTCCCTTACCTCGACTGGCTTGTCAAGGGGGAGACTGCCTCTCAGGCTGGACTGGCCACACTATTCAGGTCTTACAGGACCTGGGCTTCGTGATAAGTCATCCAAAGTCCAACCTCACTCCAGCACAGACTCTGGACATCGGGGCCCACCTGGACTCCGTGCAGGCCATCAGGGTAGAGCATCTCATGGCCCTCGCGGTCAAGGTGCAGAGGTGCCGCACCTGTCAGCTTGAGCACTCCTCTACCTCTTGGGCCACATGGCCTCCATGGTCCATGTAGTCCCCAATGCCCGCCTCCACATGCGAGCAGCTCAGTGGTGCCTCTGGTCCCAGTGGGCCCAGGCCACGTGCGGACTGCAGGACAAAATCATAGTCTCTTGCCAGCTCGTGGAGTCCCTCTACTGATGGCAGGACGTCCAGCACCTACAAGCAGGCATGCCCTTCCAGCTCCTGAACCCCTGGAAGATTCTCACTATAGACACTTCCATGGCAGGATGAGGTGCTCCTTGTGAGGAACTGTGTACCCAAGGGACTTGGTCCTTTGAGGAGAGCCAGCAGCAGATCAATCTGCTCAAGCTCAGAGCCTCGCCCTGAAGGTCTTCCAACACTGCCTGCAGCACCAGTCGGTGCTCGTTCAGACGGACAATTAGGTCATGATGTTCTACGTGACTAAGCAGGTCCACACCTTTGCAGCCCACTATTGCCTGGAGAGGGAGTACCAATGGGACAGTGCCTTTGGCCAGGCCGTACTCTGGAACCACTTCTGGGTTTAGGCAACTCTTGTCTCCGCCCCTTATTGTTAAGGCTACTGGAGCCATAGTTCTCCCTGGACTCCCTGGACACCTGGGTCCTCAGTCTGTCCTCGGATTCGCTTGTGGTTGCTCACGGCTGGGCCGTGTTTTTTTTCTACCGGTCCTCGGTAGCCTGGAGCTAGCGAGTCCCATATGTGAGGATTGACTTCCTGCTTGTTCCTGGAGAAAGCGTAATTACTCCCCTGTAACAGGTGTTCTCCAGGAACAGCAGGAATCAGTCCTCACAACCCTCCCTCCTCCCCTTGGAGTTGCTGTTCATTTTGGCCATTTTCTTGGTTGGGCTGTAGTTATGGCACCCGACTGAGCAAAATAGTATCCTTTGGCATAAAGGGGATCACACATTCGTGGTGGCATCTCCCAAAGGCTTTCTTTGAAAACTGGGGAAATGCTTCCATGAGGGCTCCGTTGGTGCCGACATGACAGTATGTGAGGACTGATTCCTGCTGTCCCTGGAGAACACCTGTTACAGGTGAGTAACTACTCTTTGCATCCTATGCCTATTTGACAAGCTCTGCAGAACCTCCTATGCTCCTAATGAATCTGTGGCTTCACTAAAGCACTTGCCCCATCCCCAGGCCAGAGCTGTTGATTTATAGATGTTGGACCCACATTCTAGGACTGCTCCTTCTTTTGGCTCCCTTTAGTTGCAAACTAACAAATTTCAGGCTGCTAGGCAGGCCCTTGTTCTCCAGAGGCTGCTGATGGCTGACAGGGTACTTCCTACAATAAAACAGATAAATATTTTATCTCCTGACCATACTAAATGTGAGGGAGTGAGATGCTAGAGTTGGGGGAAATGGGGATGCCACAAATGGGAAGGGGACTCAGGAATTTTGATATAGGATTGCCAACTTACATGGAATTGGAATAAGGAAAGCGCCATCAGGCGCTTCAGCACTTTCCCAATGCCACCAAGAGCTCCCCTGAGCGATTGGGGTTGAGCAGGGGGCCGCGGCATCAGCCCGCCCCAGCAACACATCAAAGGAAACGGCACCATTTAAAGGAAAGCGTGGCCCTTAGGTGTGGGCCGATCACGCTGACCAATGACCATACCCTACAGTAGGAAACGACACTGGAACAGCTCATGCTAAGTAAAACAACCTGACCCTTGCTACCTCATTGCTTGCAAATATAAACGCTGACTCTTTTACTACCTCATTGCTTGATCTAGCTTATGCTGCATACCAAATAGATTCCATTGCTACTGCATGTCTGTATACCATATAGAGTCCATTGCTATCGCATGTCTGTTTGCTACCTTATTGCTTGAACTAGCTTAGCTTTGCCTGGACAATTCATTGCTGCCTTATTGCTTGTAGGCTAACATTTGCTGCTTTGCCTGGACATTGCTTGCATTGAACTTACTCCCTCTGCTTACATTGAACTTGCTTCCCATTGCCTACCTTGAGCTTCACTGCACAGGCTATAGTCTCCCCACTACCCCATTGATTGTATTTTAACCTATACCACATAGCGTGTAGTCCCCACTTGTAACTCAACATATACTGCATGGTGTATAGAATCCTTAGCCACCTCACTGCTTGTAAGATAACATACGCTGCATAGCTCCACTACTCCTCCTCTATGGCCCCACATCACATTGTCCTTCTCTTCCTCATACTTCCCAACTGCCTCCCCTCCTACCAGCACCCTCACTCCTCTCCCCCCTACTCTCCTGCTACTTTCCTCACTTCTCCCTCCATTCTGTCTTCTAACCTAGCATCTGCTCTTGAGCTTCATCACGCCCTCCCCCTCATTCAACCAGCCCCTCTCTCTTTAAGGCAACCCCACCCTCGCTTCCGCCGTACTGCCTCTGCTTTTCCCTGCTCTCTATTACTCCTTCTCATTCTCTCATCAGGTAATATTAACCCCAACCCTGGTCCCCCTCGATTTCTCTCACTCTAAGAAGAGTTCCTCACGTACCTTATCTGATCTCATCCATATCCCTCTCCTTTCCCCTTCCACCCTCCCTCACTCATGCCCCAATCGCTCATCCAGAGTTATCAACCCCAACCCTATCCCCCTTAGAGTTCTATATCACTCTAAAAAGAGATCCTCACGTAATCTATCTAACATCATCAATATCCCCCTTCATTCCCCTTTCACTCCCCCTCCCTCATGTCCTTCATGGAGGACACACTCATCCAGTGACACCCACCCGTACCCTGGCCCCTCTAGATCTCTGTATTACTCTGAAAATGGATCCTTACGTAATGGCCCACCTAGACTGCTGTCTTACTCTGGAAAGAAATCCTCACATAACTTGTCCAACCTTATCCATATCCCTTTCCTTTCCCCCTCCACCCTCCCGTTCTCATGTGCTCTATGGAACACATGCTCAGTCTCTAACAATCTTCCTTTTACTCATGATCTCTTTATCTCTAATGTGCTACACCTTCTTGCCCTAACTGAGACCTTGCTCCTCCCAGACGATACCTCATCCACTGCTGCTCTCTGCCACGGCGGCTACCAGTTCTCCCATACACCTCGATCCACTGGCCGCGGTGGTGGTGTTGAGCTTCTACTTTCTCCCTCTTGCCAATTCCAACCCCTCCTGCTGCCCCAAACACACTCCTCCCTCTCTTTTGAAGTCCACTCCATTCGACTCTTCACACCACTTCCCCTCCGAGTAGCTGTTATCTATCGCCCACCTGACAAATCCGAATTGACCTTCCTTACCGACTTCGACTCCTGGCTTTCCGTCTTTCTGGATCCCTCTTCCCTGACTCTTATTCTTGTCAAGTTTAGCATTCACGTTGATAACCCCTCCGATCCCCATGCTTTAAAGTTCCTCGCCCTCACCTCCTCGTTTGACCTCCAACTTTGCTCCACTGCCCCCACCCACCTGCACGGCCACTTCCTTGACCTGATACTCTTCTCTAACTCCTTACCCTCAAACCTCCGCAACTCAATCCTTCCCTCATCTGACCATCACCTTCTGACCTTTAATCTTCAACTTCTGCTGTCTCAACCTCATCCTGTCTCCTCCAACCTATTTAGAAATCTTCATAATATTGATCCCTTGACTCTCTCCTCCACCATTTCTCCATCCCTTTCCTCCATTATGTCCTCCAAGTCGGTCGATGATGCAGTATCCTCTTATAATGCTGCACTATCTGCAGCTCATGACACTCTTGCCCCACCCACCACACATCCTGTCAGATGTTCTGCTCCCCAGCCCTGACTTTCATCCACAACCCGCTATTTATGCACCTGTGCCTGTTCTGCTGAACGGGCTTGGACCAAATTCCGCTCCCTGGAAGACCTTCTACACTTCAAATTCATGCTTGGCTCCTTCCAGTCAGCCATAGCACTTGCCAAACAAGAATACTACATCCATCTGACTAACTCCCTTGCCTCTGATCCTCGCCGCCTCTTTAATACCCTCAATTCTCTCCTCAAGATGCCCCCGCCCCCAGTCCCGCCCTCCCTTTCTGCTCAAACCCTAGCCGACTACTTCCACGATAAAATCCACAAATTTATGTATGTTTGTTTATTTTATATACCGCTAAACAGTAACATCATAGCGGTTTACACAAATCAAAAATACAGAGAGCCAATGGCAGAAAGTGAAAAGGAAATTACAATAATGGATAGGAAAGCAAAATAGTAGATTCACACAAGACAGGAGAATAGAGGAAGAAGAAGGGGAATCAAGAGAATAGGGTTACACGGATGGAGCGGAGAGGTCAAAGGCAATGGTAAAGAGGTGGGTTTTCAGACTGCTTTTAAAGGTGGTGTGCTGTTCGAGCCGGATAGAGGAGGGTAGAGAATTCCATAGGGCGGGACCGATGAAAAAGAAGGCAGAGAAGCGAGTGGACTGAAGATGGGCATGTGAAGGGGAGGGGAGATATAAGCGGTTAAGATGCAGTGATCGCAAGGTGTGAGTAGGTGTGTGAAAGTGTATAAGATCAGCCAAATATTGGGGAGAGTGGGTATAAAGAACCTGGTGGACAAGTGACAGGATTTTAAAATGAATGTGGAATTTAATAGGAAGCCAGTGAAGGTGAATAAGAAGAGGTGTAACGTGGTCGCGAGGAGAAAAATGAGAAATGAGCCTAGCAGCAGTGTTCTGGATATGTTGTAAGCGATAAAGTTGCGAGGAAGAGAGCCCAACCAGAACGGAGTTACATAAATCGATGCGGGACATGACCAGGGGCAAGAGAAGGGTGGCGAGTGCTTGAGAGGCGAGAAAGGGCCGTATAGCGCGAATTTGGCGGAGGAAGTAAAATAATATTTTGGAAACATGAGAAATGTGACCCTGAAAAGACAGATTAGAGTCAAAGAAAACACTGAGGTAACGAAAGGAAGATACCAGAGGGATTGGTGAGCCAGAAAGGGAGGGAGCAGCCAGAGGGGGGGGGGGGGGGCTTCCGTGGGTAAACCAGATGGCAAGAGTTTGTTAGGTTAAGGTGAAGGCAGTGGGTAGTGAGCCAGTCGGCTACTGCAGAGAGGCAGGAGTTTAGAGGGGAAAGATCAGGAAGGAGCGGAGAAGTGTGATGCAATAGAACCAGATCATCGGCGTAATAGAAAGCAGAAATCCCGTGTTGTTGAACCAGTAAAGCAAGTACTGAACCTTGTGGAACACCGCAGGGGAGGGGGAAAGAATCAGAAGATTTATAATTTATTTATTATTTATTTTTATTTACATTCTCTTATATACCGCGCTATCCTGCATCAGTGCGGTTTACATTGAACAAACTGAAATTACATTGAACAGGGCATTATAACTTGGAGATAACTATTTTACAGGGAACATGGGCTATGGAGGGTTAAGTGGCTTGCCCAAGACCACAAGGAGCACCTGTGGGACTAGAAACCCCAGTCCTTCCGGCCCAAGGTTGCTGTCCTCTAGTGTCCAGAAGTCAGACAAAAAGAGAGGACAGCTTCACCTGCCAGCCAACAGTACACACAGAGCCACTCTCTGCAGTGCTCCCATGTAGTGCATTTCCTCATGCCGTCCATCCACTCGAATCACTCTCCTCACTCCCGCTGCAGCCAATCCGCTGCCAGCCAATGAGAAGTGCACTTGTGGTACCAACTGTGTCTGTTGTTTTTGTTTAGAGATGTGCTTGCAGCCCCAAATGAGAATTTTGCCATCCCATTTGGGGTCATGATCTACAGTTTAGGAATCGCTGTATTAGATAATCCAAATTGCAACCCCTTGCATATAGTATTTGTATTTAGCGCATGCCTTTGCGGTAGTAATTCAAGGGAAATTGTATTCAAGTACAATAGGCATTTTCTTTGTCCCCGGAGGGCTTACAGTCTAAGAAGGCAAAATGAGAACCAGATCAGCCTCTTTGGTCAAACTAGAGTTAGATGGCTACTTTAACCAGGTGGGAATGAGGAGATTATAGATTCAGGTGGTAGAGATGTAGGGTCTGGGTTTTGAAGGAATGAAGATTCAAGGAATGAATTGGAGGAGAGAAATTCATGGATGCAGGATTTGGGATACTTGCAGAGAGTAAGAGACTGAAAGGGAGGGGAACAGTTCTGGGTGGGGGGAGGTGTTATGAGCTGGAAGTGAGAAATGGTGGTGGGGTTATGCAATGAGAGATGGAAGATAATGAGAACTGAAGGTGGGGAAGTGACTGGTCATGGAGAGACCATTGAGAGGGCAGGGGTGGAAATGACAGTGGGCGTTGGAAAGCCCAGAGGTTAGCAGGAAGTGAAAAAGACTGTGTACTGGTAAAAGGAATGAAGTTTAGACCTAGAGGTGGAATGGAGACATAGACAATTGAGATTGTAGACTGGGAGGGCATACAAAATTGAAAGAGGTGGAAAGGAGGGCGAGGAAAATTGTGGTGGGAGAGTCTAAGAAGGGTGGTGGCTTTGGGGGATTGAGAAAACTTAGAAGTGGATGAGAAATAGAATTGAGGAAAGCAGAAAAAAGACCAGGACCAATACAGTTATCAAAAAAAAAGTTCATACAAAGGTTAACAAAGCATTTTATTTTCAGGTTAATGATTTGAAATATGTCAGCTTTGGGAATATGGCACCCTTGCAGTTCAACCCCTTAATGTCCAATATGCACACATATTTGACACACAAAAAAAATCAAATAAAACAAGACTAATTCAAAAAGGAAAGAGTATAAAAACTGGGACATTGCAAGGACATGATCATTGCCACCCTTATAAACAATTCAAATCAGTTTGAACAGAAGAACCACATTCCCATTGCAGTAAAATTAGATGCACCTGTGATAAATTGTCAGTATTCACATGACTTGAATCAACCAATGAATGATGGATTAGTTTAACATGGCCACATTCACTCCCTGTTCCATTTTCACAGTGGTGAAGGTAATAATGACATTTCTGACAGTCTCAGGCAGCTATCATCAAACTTCAGAGGGGGTACAAGCCCTTCTCCAAAGACCTTGGGATTCCTGTGTCTACAGTTTGCAGTGTTAAGAAGTTTTCTGCTCATGGAACTGTCAAGAATCTCCCAGAATATGGTGGGAAGAGGAAAATTAATCCAAGAAGTCTTTAAAGGTTGGTGCAAACTATTGGAAAAACACCAAATACCACATCCAAAGAACTTAAAGCTGACCTGGAGCAATCTGGAGTGGTGGTTTTAACCCGCACCATATGCTATAAGCTAAACAAAGAAGGATTTCATGAGCAAAGGGCAAGGAGGACCCCCACTGCTCAAAGACAGACATAAAAAGGCATGCCTGATCTTTGCCCAAACTCACCTTGAGAAACCACAATCCTTCTGGGGAAATGCTCTATGGACAGATGAAACCAAACGCGAGTTCTTTGGAAGTGCAGACTAGTGATACATTTACAAGTGAAGAAATGAAGCTTGTAAGGAAAAAACCCACCCTTCATACAGTTAAATATGGTTGAGGTTCCATAACGCTGTGGGGCTGTTTTGCTGTCTCAGGAACTGGAGGCCTGGAACGTATTAAAGGAATCATGAAGTCAGAGGACTATCGAGGTATTTTGGAGCGAAATGTACTACCTAGTGTCAGAAAGCTAGGTCTGGAACTTCGAGCAGGAAAATCTCCCAAAATATACATCCAAAAGTACAAAAGAATGATTAAAAAGGAAAAAAATGGATTGTTTCAAACTGACCAGCAATGAGTCCTGATCTGAATCCAATCGAGAACCTATGGAAAGAGTTGAAATCTGCCACTTGTAAAAGGAATCCTGCAAACATTCATGAGCTGGAACAAATTGCAGTTGAAGGGTGGGAGAAACTACCAGCAGACAGATGTATGAAACTTATAGATGGCTACAAGAAACGTTTGGAGGTTGTCATCACTGCCAAGGGTTGTGCAACCAAATATTAGTGAAGGGTGCCATTAATCCTGTCCAGGTCTTATTTTGTGTTTTTTTTCTCAGAAATTACTACGTTTACTTTGCATGGACATCTTGTTGTTGTTGTTATATACCTTTGAACATACTTTTAAAATATGAAGACATACAGTTGGAATATCTGCAGTTATATCTCCAGGAACAAGCAGGAATGAGTCTTCACATATGGGTACGTCGGTACCGACGGAGCCTGCGCGGGAACGCTCCCCAGCGTCCAATCAGAAAGCTTTTGGAGCATCCCTCAGCGCCTGCGTGCTGCCTTCCCGCCTTTCCAACTGTCTCTCCTCAGTTTTCGTTTTTCCGCGGAGCCAGCAGGACGTTTTCCTGTCACCGCAGAAAATTTTTTCTTTAATTCTTGTTTTCTTGTGGTCGCGGCTGTTTCCCCGCTTCCACCGGTACCGCCGGTGGGTTTTTTTCTTTTCTTTTTCTCAAACTCAGGGAGAGTTTCCCCTCAGTTTCTGTCTTAAATTTTTGGGCCTGTAAGGCCTTTCCATCATGGAGCCTTCTTCTCCTAAGAAGTGCCTTAACTGTGGAAATACAGTTTTCTTTTTAGACTCCAATAACTGGTGTCTAACCTGTTTGGGTCCTGACCCTTTTCCTCCGGAGCCATTTGGCTACAATTTTATGAGAAGAGATTTTCCATTTCGAGTTTCCCTCGATACCGAGTTCCCTTCCAGTGTCTTGGCACCGACCATTTCTTCTCTACAGGATCAGGTAACCCACAAACAGTCTGTTAAGACTAGCCAATACTTGAGTGGTAGGTCTCATGCCAAGCATGATGACGGCTCCGGCCTTGCCCTCAAGACCCTATTGGCTTCAAAACCCCGGCAGGAGTCTTCGGTCTCCAAAGCCTTTCAGGGGTTTCAGGTTGTTCCTGGGGCTCACCCCTCACAGAACATACCTGAGCCATGCTCGGTGGTGGCATCCGCTTCGAGCGGTACCGATACCCCGGCATCGGCACTGGTGTTGAGCGATTCACTCCTCACCAGGGATCATCATTTGGCATTCTCGGTACCTTCGGGACCGATCGATACGTTCCAGATTGACTTTCCAGTATCGGCAGCACCGCCGATACGACCACCGACGCCGGTACCCTCCAGACATGCATCGATAGACTCGCTTCCTTCGATGCTGAGTCTAGAATCGATATCTAGTCTGGGAGACTGGGTACCGACGCGTCTCGGAACCGACGCTTACCGATTCCGGATGCGTGGTACCGAGGATAATCACCAGGGGTTCTTGGTTACCTCGGTACCGCTTGAGCAGCCTCCGATGACTGCTTCGATGTCGGTATCGCCTTCGATTCCGGCACCGCTACCGGTATCTGTATCGATGCCGGTACCTGCAGTATCATCGGGACCAGCTCCTTCCATGCTTTCTTCACCAGGGTCACTCCTTTCTATACCTAGTTTGGAGTCAATACCTGGCATGGACGATGCAGTACTGACTGTCTCAGTTTATAACCGCCAGTTCCAGTATCCATCCATTAGAGATCCTTTTCTGCACCGGACAAATACATCCTCCGGTGCCCAGGCTAGTTCTTCAAGCTTAGCCTGTCCAGGGATGGTTCCCATTGGAGATCCTTCTTTTCAGAAATTTCTCCTTGACATGGCTACATTCCTTGCTATTCCTATCCCTGGCTATGATCCTACACAAGGCTCTTCTGGGGAAAAGGAAAATATAATGCTTCCCTTACATCATTCTTTGCAGGATCTTCTTCTGAGAATATGGGAAACACCTTTAAGGGTTTCCTCACCTTCTACAGCAACTGATCTTCTGTATCAGGTGTCCCCCTCTCCAGGGTTTCAGAAGACTCAACTTCCCCATCATTCCATTGTAGTGGAATCAGCAATGAGGAAGGTAAAAAGAAAGAAGAAGCATTCTTCTTATCCGCCAGGTCGTGCTTCTAGAACACTGGATGCTTTTGGACGTCAAACCTTCCAAACATCTATGCTGGCAACAAGGATTCTCTCATATATTTTTTATATGAGTCTATCCCTTCAGGAGGTCACAAAGAAATTATCTCTTTTGACTCCTTTTCTGTCAGAGCCCAAGGCTGCAGACTATTCTTTACTTCTTAGTCATAGCCAAAATATATCTTGGTTTCTTTCTTGTGCTTCCCTTGACTCTTTTGAGTCTGTTAGCAGAACCTCTGCTATAGCTATAGGGGCATGACGTAAAGCCTGGCTCCAAGCTTCAGACTTGAACAGATGGGCACAACAAAGACTGGGTAATACTCCTTGTACTGGAGAAAATCTCTTCAATAGGGAGTCTTTGCGCCAGGTTGCTCATTGCTCCACTGACTTCCCTGTTTCTGAGGGCTATCCTAAGCCTTCTCCTTCCCCAGTAGGTAGGAAATGCCCTACCAAACCTTCTTTCCCTAAAAGAAGAAGGTTTTATTCTTCTCCTGCCCATCATGCAGATGTTCCCAAACAAGGGAAACCTCGCCCTGGTCTGAAGAATCCAAACTCAAGCCAGGAAAATTAACCTTCAATGGGGTTCCAATTAATCTCTTATAACATACAGTTCACTTCTTCTCAGCAGAAGTTTTTTCACTGTTTTTTCATTTCAAACTCTATGCTTGGATTCCTGTTTCCAGGACATCCACTTGCTCTCAGGTAGGCTGAGTTGTCAGGAGATTCATGTCTGTGGGTCACAGGGTTTCCTCCTCTTCCTACCATGAAGAGAGGTTTGCCAACTATCCCATGATAGTTTCCCTGTACCACCATGAATTTTTTCCTTCTACAGACTTACCATATAGCAAGTCTCCCTTCAGCTCCTATTTTTCTTTACCCTCGTTTCCAGGGCTTCCCCTGTACGAATGGTACTATACGACTGGAAGGCCCTCTTAGCCTTTCTAGTCTTCCTTTCCTTTCCAGTATAGAGTTTTCTCTGGAGTTACCTCCCTGCTTTCATTGGGCAGCTCATCAGACATGATCAGGATTTTGTCCTCTTGTTCTGTCTGTTCTCTCTGTTACAAATTGAAGGATTCTCTCTGCTGTTCTATTCAGCAGCTGCCCATGCAGGAGTTCCAGTGATTGGACTACTGGTACTTTCTATGAGTTTCAGTCTTGTCTTCCACTACTTTCTCTGGTCTTCGTAGTGCTTCCAAGATAGTGCTCATCTATCTTGGAAAATCCTTATCACTTCTTTTTTGTCATCTCCAAAATTCTGGAGTTGGCAGCATAACTGAGGTGGCAGCTGGTTTCCTCCAACAGCCACTTTTATTTCCCAATTCTCCTGCATAGTGCTCTCTGCAATCCTTCTGAGAAGCTTTCCACTATGGGCCCTTGCTAGAGAGCATGGGAATTTTTTCTCTAATTACTATCCTATATAGTTGAAAAAGGCTTCCTCAGTCATTCCTCATGACTGTAGGGGTTCTTTGCACCCTTCTGTTTCCTTTTAATAAAGGACATAAGCCTTCTCTATGTGACAGTCTAAAGAGTTATCCAGTTTCTACAGGAAAAATGCTCTTTTTCCTTGCAGCTTGTCCTCATGGTATCCTAATCCTTCATGGACAGCACATATTTAATTAAACAACGCATGATACCCCCCCCCCCCCTTGTTCCTCAAGTGGGTCAACCTGGTATCTCATCCTATGCGTTTTCTGTCCATTTACCATGCGAGAGTTCTATAGGACTCAGGACTTGCTGTTTACAGACTGATATTATCCTCTGTTTTTCACGCAACCGTCCTGGTTATTCCACTGGATGGCATTCCTGCACCATCTTAGCCAGGAGAAATAGATTCTCTATATATCTTCTCAAGTAGGTTCCACCTTCTTGTTATTAGATGAATCTTTCACCTTCACATCTCCCATGTGAATGTTCTTATAGGCATATCTCTATCTGCTTTTATCTTTAGACATCTATATACATGTATGTATATATTTCTATATACTTCTCTATAGATACATATGTCTGTAAGCTGCGTGTGCATATCTTATGCCCCTCCAGATCTCACTATAGACATATATATATACCCCTGTGTATATATATATATATACACCCCTATATATATGTGTATCTGTCGAGATGCTTCCTTATAGGTAGATATGTATCTACATACGTATCCCTCTAACTGTCTATGCTTATAAAGGGTTTTTACCTTCCTATAGGTTCCAGACAGTGGGCTTGCATTTCTTCATACTGTTCCTCAGTATGTCTGGGGTATTATGCACACAACCACTACTGTGGTACTGACAGCTTCTACTTTAACCCTACGTCTAGGTATCCCTGAAGCTCCATGCTTCACTTTCTTTCCTGTCTCTCAACAGATAAGACAGACAGGGTGGATCTTCAGTAGATCTGAAGTTTCAGCCCTTCAGACATCTGTCCTCCTTGGGAATATGGGCTTTTTTCCATACTCCTTCTTCCCTCCAGGACTAGACTAGTTGTCCAAATCAGTCAGTCTTCCTCTTTTGCTCCTAAATGTTACTAACTCTGTATCCAAAGGAGTTCCCAGCTTTTTCCATAAAGCCTCCACTAAAGACCTGACGTTTTTATACTACCCCAGTTGACACCTGGGTCACCTATCAATTCCAGATTTTGACCTTCGCCTTCACTTCAGTGAAATCACCTTGAAGATTCCTCTACTGGATCTCCAGTAGACTCCACCAGCCTCTCTACTTCCTGCAATCCAGTAGGTGAGGTCCATATTGTGTTTCTTCATGTCAATATTTGTCATGGTAATTATCATACATACAAGGACTCCTTACCTGTAGTCCTTAGATTAGCTGTTTCTCCTACAGCTCCTCTCTTTTCAACTCCTACCCTCCATCCTCAGGATGCCTGGCCATATGAGGTGTAGCATGTTCCAATCCTCACCATGCTAGGGCTCCAGGCATCTTAACTTGGGAGTCCCCATATGTGAAGACTCATTCCTGCTTGTTCCTGGAGATAGCACAGTTACTTACCTGTAACAGGTGATCTCTGGGAACAGCAGGAATAAGTCTTCACAACCCACCCACCTCCCCTAGGAGTTGTATCTCTCTATCTATCTTCCTTTCCTCTTTCTCTCTTTTTGTCTCAGCTATAAAACTCAACTGAGGAGAGACAGTTGGAAAGGCGGGAAGGCAGCACGCAGGCGCTGAGGGATGCTCCCAAAAGCTTTCTGATTGGACGCTGGGGAGCGTTCCCGCGCAGGCTCCGTCGGTACCAATGTACCCATATGTGAAGACTTATTCCTGCTGTTCCCAGAGATCACCTGTTACAGGTAAGTAACTGTGCTTTCTCAGGATGTTGTACACAACATACCTAAAATGCAAGGTGTCAATAATGTTAACCACAACTGTATCTTTGTGTTTTTCTCAATACAGGAAAAATGCATTTCAGTTTCTCTTTAATCAGTTTCTCTTCTCTCAGGGTTGGACTCTGCTTGTAGAGTCTGGTTCGAGGTTTCCAGTTCAGTTTTTGTCTACACCCTCTCTTTTTTTTTTTTATTTGTAGTCCCTTATGTAATGTGCATGCTCCCTTTTTCCACATACAATTAATACTTTTCTTACTGACATACAAGTGCATTGATTCTGCAGCGTCTCATTACCTCTCCTCTCTTCTTTCCCTATACTCCTCTTCGGAGCTCTGCTCATCAGATAAATCAATCTAATCTGTGCCAGTCTTCACCAGCAGTTCTAGACTCCTGTTTCTTCAACCTTGCTGTGCCATAGGACTGGAATAGACTTTGAATCAGAATGTCAGGCTCTCTTGTCCTATTCATATCCAGACTGGAAACCCACCCTTTTGAGACAGCTTTTGGATCTTGATCCCATATTTATAACAGACAAGGGACTAGAGAATTGCATTAATTTATAGGGAAATGTTTAAAACACACATGGCTGTTAAATAAGACATTTGTCTTGAATAGACTGTAAGCTGTGTTGAGCAGGTGCTATCTGTTAAGTACATGTGTACTGCTCTACATATGCCTAGTAGCCCTATGGAAATGATTATTATTAGTAGTAGTATAAGTGATATACACTTCTGTAAGAATTCAGCACTTTCAATGTTTTATATGCTGTATATTTATATGCAGTTAAAATACTTATATTTGGGTGGTGCAGGAGGGGGGCAATTCACCTAGGATCCCTAATACTATGGCAACAGCTCTTTGTTTAATATGTACTTGAAAAAGATTTTAGTGTTCATTTCTGCTTCTATGGCAAGTTTCATCTCAGTCTTCTCACTCTCTCTTGGGGGTATGTTTATTAAACAGTGGTAGCGGCTTCCGTGCGATATCTGAGCCGTGGCCTCATTGATTTCCGATATTGCACGGAAGCTGTTACCGCTATTTAGTAAACATACCTCTTGGTCTTCCTTATTGCTGTTTAATATGTATTTTGCCAGTTCTTCTGTGTGTTCCTATTTTCTTCATGTGGTTCTGCATTCCATGTCATTAAGGATGCCTTTTTGGCTTTCATTGCCTTTTCCATCCCATTGTTTAAACCAGTCTGGCAGTTGTTTGATTTCTTTTTGACCTCAATGCATGGAAAATATTTTCTTTTGATTTCAAAAATAGTGTTCTTGAATGTCCATGCGTCATGCCATCTTTTGTCTCTGGAAGGCATTCCTTTTTTAGACATTCTTTAGTGTCCTTGCAGTGATTGATAAATTTGATCACATTATGATTGCTGTTGCGAAATGGTCCCACCACTATTACCCCTTGCATTAGGCCCTGCATTCCATTTAGGACTAGATCTAAAGTTGTTTTCCTCTCGATTCCAGGACCAGCTGCTCCATGAAGTAGTTCTTTAAGGCTTCTTTAAGTTTTTGCTCCTGTTGTTAAATGCCGTCGAGTCGGTGTTGACTCATGGCGACCCTCTGGATAGTTGTCCTAAATTGTGTTCACTCTTCAGTCAGGCGGCTCATTGTTGACAGACTGGTACCCGTAGCTGCTGTTATTGTATCGATCCATCTCATTGCTGGCCTTCCTCTTTTGCGTTGACCTTCTATCTTGCCAAGCATGATGTCTTTCTCTAATGATGTCTCTCTTCGCATGATGTGTCCAAAGTATGAAAGTCGAAGTCTTGACATCTGAGCTTCTAAAGAAAGCTTAGGTTTATCTCTTCTAGTACTGACTGGTTTGTTCTTTGGGCAATCCATGGTATACATAGTATTCGCGACCAGCACCATAATTCAAAGGCATCAGTTTTCTTCCTGTCTGTCTTTTTCACTGTCCAGCTTTCACAACCATATGGTGTTATTGAAAATACCATGGCTTGAAGAAGTCGAATCTTTGTATGGAGAGAGACATTTCTGCCATTGAGAATCTTGTCTAGGTCTTTCATAGCCATTCTGTCAAGAGCAATGCATCGACTGATTTCTTGACTGCTTGTGGCTTCTTTATTTAGTTGATCCAAGTAGGTTAAAATTGTTCACGATTTCAATTTCTTCTCCTTCAATGATGAACCTGTTGATTTTGCCAGTTGTCATGATCTTTGTCTTCTTTACATTAAGGTGCAGGCCCATTTTGAGACTATGTTCTTTGATTGTGAGAAGCAAATGTTTCAGATCTTCACTAGGCATGAGATTCTTACCCAATCAATATTGGGGTAATTACAATACCCCCATTATTATCGTCACCAAATTAGTTATCCTAATTTCTGTTAGCACTTCACTCTCTGTTTGTATTGTCCAGCTGGACTATACTATATTCCCTCCAATATACTTTTCCCCATCACATTTGGAATTTCTGTGGAATTCTACATTGCATTTTGTTCCTTGCAGGTCTTTTATCTGGTTAGACTCTGTACCATTCTTAAGATACAGTGCCACCACTCTACAAATGTGAATTGCTGTATCGTTTTGATAGAATTTGTATCCTGGTATCTGTGTCCTATTGGTTGTCCTCCTTTCACATGATGCTTATTCTATTGCTACTTTAGTACCATACATTCTAACTCTCCACTCTTTATATGCGAATGCCAGAAGTCTAAAAACTTAGACAATTGAAAGTGTGTTCAGTTCTAATCACAACCTACCTCAGTGCTAATGGGGGTAATTGTGGAATCATTTATTTTCTTTAAATGCACCCGAGTTACTTTAACACTTACCATAACCTCTCCATTTGAATATTCCAATTTCAGCATTTTGCCATTATCTTTTTAAGAAATTTTAATCCCAACCATGTGATTCTGAGCAATTATATGCTTTCCTTTAAGATCCAGTCTTGAAGGACTACTGAAAGGAGCTGCCACTGTTGAGAAGGATTCTGCAATTGTAGGTATTTACTTGCTGGAAAATTATCAAACTCTTGGGGAAAAATAAATTCTTTGTAAGCTGATAAAATCTGTGCCTGTATTAAAATTCTGTGTTTTATAATGTCAGTTAGGGCATAGTGTAACAAATTGGCTTTCAGTTAGTGTTTCTTACACACTTATCCCATGCTTAATCTTTGATTTATAGGGAAATGAGATAACCATTTAAACATGAAAATGAATAAGATATCTTCATCAACAAGTTATTAGGCCTTAGGAATAGATTAATCCAGGCTTTGCAGTTCACCTTGAGGTGAACATTTAAAACAACATCCCTTTTTACTTATTAGGTATAATTGTATTGGTTCCAATATTCCTAGTCCCCTAGCAATTTTAAATAACCAAACAACTTAAATAACTAAAAAAACCTTTAAAACTAAGAGGTAGTCCAGCAGCAAGATGGGGGCTATCCAGTGTTTTTCACTGAACATCACATGGATGATTATCTCCCAGTTGGTGAGAGGTCTTATGTGTGCACTAGGTGCAAAGAGCTCCTTGCTCTCAGGGAACGAGTCCGATATCTGGAGGCTAGAGTGGCAGACTTTGAGTAGCTGAAGTAGACAGAGAGGTATATAGTTGAGATCTACAGGGACACAGTAGATTAGTTCCATCTCCAGTCTTGCAGCCTTTCTGTTGCCATGGAAGAGAGAGATCACGTGAAAGGAGAGTATCACTTTAGTGTGGCAGGAAGTGATTCTGTAGCTAGGACCTGTCCTCCAGGTGATGTAATACCATCTCGAATGTACCCATGAGGGGAAAGGTTAGGACAGCCATTATAGTTGGTGATTTGATCATTAGGCATGTAGATAGCTGGGTAGTTGATAGAAGTGAGGATCACCAGCTAACTTGCCTGATGTGAACGTGGTGAATCTCACTTGCCACCTAGATAAGGGGGAGGAGCCTGTTGTCTTGGTACATAGTGGTACTAGTGACATATGAAAGTGTGGGAGGGAGGTTCTGGAAGCAAAATGTAGGCTTTTAAGTAGAAAATGGAAATAGAGAACTTCCAGGGTAGTGTTCTCAGAAATGCATCCTGTTTCATGCACGGAACCCAAGAGGCAGGCAGAGCTCCAGTATCTCAGTGCATGATGACATGATTGTATAAGGAAGAGGGTTTTGGATTTGTTAGGAACTAGGCAACATTCTTGGGAAGGTGGGGGGGGGGGCTTATCTGAAAAAATGGGATCTATCTTAATTGTGGTGGAGTCAGGTTGCTGACAATAATCTTAAAAAGGAGATACTGTAGAACAGCTTTTAAACTACATAAGGGGGTACGCTGACAGTCACCCAACAAACCTATGGTTCGGACTGATATATCTTTGAAAGATACTAGCAAAAGAGGGACATTGGGGCATCCCAATAGAGAGATTCCAATAAAAGTATAAGGAATCCAGATGCCTTTAAGATTGTTAATATGAACAAAATACCATTTCTGAAATACCTGAATGCAAATACTAGAAATCCAAAAAATAAGATGGGAGAGCTAGACTACATAGCACTGAATGAAAGGTTAGATATAATTGGCATCTCGGAGGCCTGGTGGAAGAAGGACAATCAGTGGACACTGTGAAACCTTGGTGCAAATAATATCGCAATGATAACATAGATGAAATTGGTAAAGGAGTTGTGCTACATGTTA
The DNA here is from genome assembly GCA_033557465.1 of Ichthyophis bannanicus. NCBI lineage: Eukaryota > Metazoa > Chordata > Amphibia > Gymnophiona > Ichthyophiidae > Ichthyophis > Ichthyophis bannanicus. The sequence continues at coordinate 1,336,730,372 of CM066032.1, read as the reverse complement.
GAGTGCACAGACTCAAACAGAATAACATTTTTTCATGAAACAATATACACTGTAGAATCTCTGTGGATAGAAATTTGATGTAAAAAGGGGAAGGCAATGGCAGTGGGGGTGTACTATCATCCCCCTTGCCAGTATTAACAGATGGATGATAAAATTCAAAAAGAAACTGGGGAAGCTAGCAAAAGTTACTACACAGTAATAATGGGTGATTATAATTACCTTTGTATCAGCTAGGTCAGTGTAATATCAGGACATACCAAAAAGAACTTTCTAGATGCAATCAGTGACTGCTTCATGAGCAGCTAGTTAATGAACTTGACAGGAAGGGAAGCTATTGTAGACCTAGTCCTTAGTGAAACACAAGATCTGGTTTAAGATAAGTGTTGGGACCACTTGGCAATAGTGATAATAATATGATCACATTTGATTTAATAAATGGAGGGAGGACAGCAAGGAAATCCACTGCGCTAGTCTCCCTTTTGAAAGTTGAATACTAAGTTAAAATTGGAGTGGAGGAGTGGCCTAGTGGTTGGGGCAAGGTACTTCAGGCCGGAAGGTCGGGGGTTCAAATCCCACTAGAGGACAGCAACCTTGGGCCGTAAGGACTGGGGTTTCTAGTCCCACAGGTGCTCCTTGTGGTCTTGGGCAAGCCACTTAACCCTCCATAGCCCATGTTCCCTGTAAAAATAGTTATCTCCAAGTTATAATGCCCTGTTCAATATAATTTCAGTTTGTTCAATGTAAACCGCACTGATGCAGAATAGCGCAGTATATAAGAGAATGTAAATAAATAAAAAATAAATAAATAAATAAAATGAGAAAAATGGTTAAGAAAAAGCTAAAAGGAGCAGCTGCAAAAGTGAAAAGTATACATTAAGCATTGACATAGTATTTTTAAACAATCTCAGAGGCCCAGACTTTATGTATTCCACACTTTAAGAAAGGTGGAAGGAAGGGCAAACAGCTGCCGGTATGGTTTAAAGTGAAGTCAGAGAGACTGTTATAGCTAAACAAAAAAAAAAAAAAGCATCTTTCAGGAAATGGAAAAAGGAGCCGAATGGCAAAAACAGGAATGATACAATCACTGGCAAGTTAGATTCAAGGCATTGAAAAGGCAAAGAGGGAATTTGAAAAGAAGGTTGCCGTGGAAACAAAAATTCACAATTTAAAACCTTTTCCAAGTACATGAATAGCAAAAAAACCTTTGAGAGAGTCAGTTGGACCATTGGATGAAAGAGTGGCAGAAGAGGCACTAAACGAAGACAAGGCCATAGTGGAGATACTGAATGAATTCCTTATTTTGGTCTTTACTGAAGAAAATGTAGGGAAGTTACATCACCTATAAATACCGTTTCAGGTATGGGTATTGAAGAAATTTAAAACAAATCTTGAAAAGCCAGGAAGATCTAATACAGTTATTTGATAAAGTAAGAAGTACCAAATCATCTGGACCAGATAGAATACATCCCAGGATGCTGAAAAAAATGAAATATGAGATTACAGACCTATTAATAATCTGTGAACTTTCATTAAAATCATCTTTAGTACCTGAAGATTGGAGAGTGGCCAATGTAATGCCAATTTTTAAAAAGGGTTACAGGGGTGATCCAGGAAGCTACAGACCAGTGAGCCTGATATCCGTACCAGGCAAAATCATAGAAATCATTATAAAGAACAAAATTACTTAACATGTACATAGTTGTGATTTAATGGGAGAAAGCAAACATGGATTTAGCTAAGGAAAGTTCTGTGTCACTAATCTGTAAGCTAGTTAATATGGTGTATCTGGATTTTCAGAAGGCCTTTGCAAGATCTCTCATGAGACTCTTGAGGAAATTAAAAAGTCATGAGATAGGTGACAGTGTATTGTTGTGGATTAGGAACTGGTTAAAAGAAAACAGAGAGTATGGCTAAATGGCCAATTTTCTCAATGGAGGAAGGTGTATAGTGGAGTACTCCAGGGATCTGTTCTGGATCCACTGCTTTTAAACATATTCATAACTGACCTGGAAATGGGAATAACGAGTAAGGTGATCAAATTAGCAGATGGCACAAAATTATTCTTATAAGAGGATTGTAGAAAATTGCAAGAGGACCTTGATAAATTGGGAGATTGGGTGTCCAAATGGCAGATGAAATTTAAGGTGGACAAGTGCAAAGTTATGCACTTAGGGAAGAACAACCCAAACTATGGTTACATGATGCAAGGTTCCACATTAGGAATCGCCACCCAAGAAAAGGATCTAGGCATCATTCTGGATAATATGTTGAAACCTTCTACCCAGTGTGCAGTCGCTACCAAGAAAGCAAATAGAATACTAGGAATCATAGGGAAAGAATGGAAAATAAAACCAAAGATGATATAATGCCTCAGTATCGCTCCATGGTGTGACCACACCTTGAGTATTCTGTTTTAGTTCTGGTTGCAGTTTCTTAAAAAGGATATAGCGGAATTAGAAAAGGTACAGAGAAGAGCCACCAAAATGATAATGGAGCTGGAAGGATACTTTTATGAGGAAAGGCTTATAAGGTTAGTGCTCTTCAACTTGGAAAAAAAATAGCTGATTGGAGCTATGATAGAGGTCTATAAAATAATCGATGGAGTGGAATGGGTAAATGTAGATTGGTTGTTTACTCTTTTAAAAGCAGTCTAGGAGACATGCAATGAAACTACAATGTAGCACATTTAAGACTAAGTGGAGAAAATATTTTTTCACTGAACGTGTAATCAAACTCTGGAATTCGTTACCAGATGATGTAATAAAAGTTGTTAATGTAGCTGGGTTTAAAAGAGGTTTGGACAAGTTCCTGAAGGAAAGGTCCATAGGCCATTATTAAAGAGGACAAGGGTTATGCACTGCTTAGGCCTAGGACAGTGATGGCTAACCTTTTTGAGCCCGAGTGCCCAAACTGCCGCACAAAACCAAAGAATTTCCTCAAAGTGCCAGCACGTCAATTAAAGCCTCATTTGCATAAGGTGCCTCATTTGCATAAATATTTGCATAATGTTACCATACACTAACTTTTAGTAAACATGCCTCTTAATGAGTATATGGATAAAGAAAGACTAAAAGGTTTCTACATTACTATAATCCAGTACCAACCGCCAGGCACATTAGGAACTACTACAAACGCTGCCCATTTAGAACCCATAGCAAACCCGCCGTATCCTAACAGCACTACCAGGACTCACAAAGCACCATACCCTAACTATCAAAAGGCAACACTGCAAATATTAAACCAATACATTTCAGAGAACAACAATACATGACCTACTGGGGAAAGAACAAGTGGCAATGTCAAATAGGAATTATATAAACAGAATACCTCAGCTCAGTTACACATGCAGAACAGACCATCACCAAACAAGGAATCACAATTTAGAAACAGGAAGACAATAATTAAACTGGGAACCCCAAAAGCCAAACTTGGAATATACAACAACACTGTAGAAATAAAACTATAAATTAATTTCCTCTTGTACTAAACAAAGCGCAAAAATTAATGATGCACATTTCCCAGAGCTGACATATTCCAGTTAATAAATTCAAAATAAAGAGATATTTTTCTACCTTTTGTGCATTTTTTTTCAGTTGCAATTGTTCCAGCCACTTTCTTCTGGTTTCTTCGTGTCTTCGGCTAACTCTCCATCTGCTGTCCATTTGTCCTTTCTTCTGTCTTCTTGGGTTTTTTTTTCCATTCTCTCTCTACATCTGCTTTAACATACTAATCTTTCTCCTTTTGCTCTTTCCTCATTCCTATTTCATCTACTCAAAATTTACCCCTCCATCCTCAATCCCCACTTATTCTCCCAATACCCGGCCAATTGTAGATTTTTTATCCCTCCCACACAAAATATTTTTCCCCTCTCCATTTTACTCTCCCAGCCCCATCCCGTTCTAATCCTCCCCCAACACCAGCTCCCTTCTAGTTCCAGCCTCACCCAGCATCCATTCCCTTCTAGTCCATGCATCAGCCCATTTCCAGTCCTAGAAACCCCCGAACCCAATACCAGTCCTAGCCCCCCTCATCAACCCACTTCCAGTCCTAACCCCCCATCACCCCATTTTCAGTTTAAGCCCCCCCTATAACCCATTACCAGTCCTAACCCCCATCAGCCCACTTCCGGTCCTAACCCCCCCATCAGCCCACTTCCAGTCCTAACCCCCATCAACCCATTTCCAGTCAGCCCCCCATAGCCCATTGCCAGTCCTAACCCCCCCATCAGCCCACAGTCCATTACCAGTCCTAACCCCATCAGCCCACCTCAAGTCCTAACCCCTCCCCCTCAGCCCCTTTCCTGTCCTAGCCCCCCCATAGTCCATTATCAGTCCTAACCCCCCATAGCCCTTTACCAGACAGCCCCCATCAGCCTACAGCCCATTACCAGTCTTACCCCCCCCATAGCCCATTGCCAGTCCTAACCCCCCCATCAGCCCACAGCCCATTACCAGTCCTAACCCCATCAGCCCACCTCAAGTCCTAACCCCTCCCCATCAGCCCATTTCTTGTCCCAGCCCCCCCATAGCCCATTATCAGTCCTAAACCCCCCCATAGCCCATTACCAGTCCTAACCCCATCAGACCACCTCCAGTGTTAACCCCCCATCAGCCCATTTCCAGTCCTAACCCCACCTAAAAGCCCACCTCAAGTCCTAACCCCTCCCCATCAGCCCATTTCCTGTTCTAGCCCCCCATAGCCCATTACCAGTCCTAACCCCACCCAACAGCCCACCTCAAGTCCTAACCCCTCCCCATCAGCCCATTTCCTGTCCTAGCCCCCCATGCCCCATTACCAGGCCTAACCCCCCCCAACAGCCCACCTCAAGTCCTAACCCCTCCCCATCAGCCCATTTCCTGTCCTAGCCCCCCATAGCCCATTACCAGTCCTAAGCCCCCATCAACCCACTTCCAGTCCTAATCCCATCAGCCCATATAGACTTAGCTCCCCCATAGCCCATAGCCCCCCCATAGCCCATCACCACTCCGAACCTCCCCCAGACCTTAACCACTAACAACGCCCCATCAGCCCATTTCCTGTCCTAGCCCCCCATAGCCCAGTACCAGTCCTAGCCCCCCCCAACAGCCCACAGCCATTACCACTCCTAACCCCCCCAGCCCATCACCAGTCCTAACCCCCCAACAGCCCACAGCCATTACCACTCCTAACCCCCCCAGCCCATTACCACTCCTAACCCCCCCAGCCCATCACCACTCCTAACCGCCCATCAGCCCATTTCCTGTCCTAGCCCCCCCCAGCCCATCACCAGAACTAACCCCCCAACAGCCCACAGCCATTACCACTCCTAACCCCCCCCCACCCCATCACCAGTCCTAACCCCCCCCAGCCATTACCACTCCTAACCCCCCCCCCCAGCGAAATTTTTTTTACAAAGAAAGCTGTCGCTGCCGGGGCCGCCGCGGCAGAATCGAGTGTGCCGCGGGGCCCCCCCGCCCAGCAGAGCCTGCCCTCCGTCCCCGGTATCACCTCTCTCAGCTGCCTCCAGTCACACGCGCCGGCTTTCAGAGCGCGAGGGAAGTTTCTCCCTCGCTGCTCTGTTAAGCCCGCGGGGGCTGATGGGAACTTCCCATCAGCCCCCGCGGCCATAACAGAGCAGCGAGGAAGAAACTCCACTCGCGCTCTGAAAGCAGGCGCGTTTGACTAGAGGCAGCTGAGAGAAGGTGATACCGGGGACGGAGGGCAGGCTCTGCTGGGCGGGGGGGCCCCGCGGCACACTCGATTCTGCCGCGGCGGCCCCGGCGCTGGCAGCGGCAGCTTTTTATTTATTTTTTTTTAATGCCGCATATTTTGATTGCGGACCTTCCCGCGTGCCAGCTGCAAGGCCTTCGCGTGCCACAGCTGGCACGCGTGCCATAGGTTCGCCATCGCTGGCCTAGGATAAGGTACATAGAATCTGTCTACCTTTTTGGGAACCTGACAGGTACTTGTGATATGGATTGGACACTTTTGGAAATAGGATACTGGACTTGATGGACCATTGGTCTGACCCAGTATGGCATATGTTAGAACATAAGAACGAGATATGCCATACTAGGTCAGACTAAGGTCCATCTAGCCCAGTATCCTGTTTCCAACAGTAGCCAATCCAGGTCACAAGTACCTAGCAGTTTCCCAAAAATACACACGTGTTCCACAATGCTTGTATTGGGGGCAAGCAGTGGGTTTCCCAGACTGCCCCACTATAACTAAATGGGGAAAACAAGAAGCGATGCTGACACAGGTGTTGCTATGGGAACTTTAATTTACATAAAAAACATGTATGAGATGATGACGCTCCTACATAGCCATGTTTTGGCATCTGCCTACTACAGGGGTCATAACAATTCTAGAAAATAAACAAAAAGAATAATTTTAGTAGACCCGCATCCATACAAAACCAAATTTTTCCTCAGAGCGTCATACAGAAATTAAGCTTACTTTTACCTATATGCTCTCAAATAGGTGCCTGTCTATGCTATATGCTCAGTCTCTATGCCTAGAGCATAACAGGAAAAAAAATAAAAATTATGAAGTAAAAATATAGCCAAAGCCATAGCAAATTAATAAACAAGTGAAGGCACATTTTACAAAGGACGTCTCGGAACGTCCTATATCTTCATGTTCTTACATAATTGAAAAGCAGTTCCTTTTTCTTTTCAAATATTAGTCCCAAGAAGCCTGCTTCCACTCTGTTTAAGGTGGAGCCTATCCTTTTGGAAGAATCTATATTCCCAAAATATTTCCCAGTTGCTAACAAATTTAAATCTCCCTTCTCTATGCTATGGAAGGAAATTATTGTAGGGCTGCTCAAGGATGTTAGCAAGCAGCTAATGGTGTAGGGGTTGTTTATGTACAGGAAGTAAGAAACATGAGCACTTCGAATGCTGAAGCCCCCACACGCAATATATGAATTATGGGTTTATTGGTATCACAAAGATTTAAAAAAACGCAATGTAACCCATGCTGGCACATTCTATCTCCAGGAACAAGCAGGAATGAGTCTTCACATATGGGTACGTCGGTACCGACGGAGCCTGCACGGGAATGCTGCCCAGCTTCCAATCAGAAAGCTTTTGGCAGCATCCCTCGCGCCTGCGCAGTGACTTCCCGCCTTCTCCACAGCCTCTCTTCAGTTTTCGTTTTTCCGCGGAGCCGGCAGGACGTCCTCCTGTCACCGCAGAAACTTTTCTTTTTAATTACTTTACTTACTTTAGTTTTTTGTTTTCTTGTGGTCGCGGCTGTATTTCCCGCTGCCATCGGTATCGCAGGTGGATTTTTGACTAAATTCTGAGAAATTTTTTCTTCAGTTTTTTTGCCTTAACTTCTTGGGCCTACTAGGCCTTTTCATTATGGAGCCTTCTTTTCCTAAGAAGTGCATTTGATGTGGAAACACCTGTTTCTTTTTAGACACCAATAGTTGGTGTCTCAACTGTGTGGGTCCTGACCCTTTTTCCCCTGACTTGTCAGGAGATAATTTTGTGAAGAAACCTTCAGTATTTAGAGTTTCCCTCGATACCATTTTTTCCACGGCAGTGAGGGTACCCGGTTTCTCTACTTCACAGGATCAGGTAACCCAAAAACAGTCTGTTAAGACTAGTCAATACTTGAGTGGTATGTCCCATGCCCAGCATGGTGACGGCTCCGGCCTTACCCTCAAGAATCCATTGACATTACCCCTGTGGGAGTCTTCGGGCTCCAAAGCGTTAAAGGGGTTTCAGGATGTTCCTGGGGCTCACCCCTCACAGAACATGCCTGAGCCATGCGCGGGGGTGGTATCTGCTTCGAGCGGTACCGAGCCTCCGGCATTGGCACCGGTGTCGAATAATCCACTCTTCATCACGGATCGTCATCGGGCATCCTCGGTACCTTCGGGACCGATCGATACGCACCGCATTGACTTCCCTCATGCTCCGGGACGGTACCAGCGTTGATCGGTTCCGATACCCTGGCATCGGCATCGAGATGTACCGCCTTTGCAAGAGGTGCTCATCGGGTATCCTCGGTACCGTCGGTATCGATCGATGTAACCCAGGCTGCCTTGGTGGTATCGGCATCGCCGATACTGCCACCGGCGTCGGAACCCTCGCGACATGCATCGATAGCCTCGCTTCCTCCGATGCCGAGTCTTGAGCCGATATCTAGTCTCGAGGACTGCGTACCGACGCGTCCTGGAACCGACTCTTGTCGTTTCCAGATAGGCAGTTCCGAAGATCCTAGCCATAACTCCCTCATGATCTCGGTACCACTGCAGCAGTTCCCGATGGCGACTTCACCTGCTAATCCTGTATCAGTATCGATGTCGATGCCTGTTCTTGCACCGATGCCTAGTTTGGAACCGATACCTGGCATTGGTGCAGTACACTGTAAGTCCTCGGGTGCTCAGGCTCTTTCTTTAGCCTTACCAGGGATGGTTCCCATAGGAGATCAGTCTTTTCAGGCTTTTCTCCTGGATATGGCAACCTTTCTTAATATTTCTATCCCTGGTTGTGATCCTACCCATGGCTCACCGACACAAATGCAAAATATAAAGCTTCCTTTACATCCTGCTCTGCAGGATCTCCTTCTCAGGGTCTGGAAATCGCCCTTACGCCTTCCTCTAGTTTCTACAGACATTGAGGTTCGGTACCGGGTGCCACCCTCTCCAGGGTTCCAAAAGCCTCAACTTTCTCATCGTTCCCTTGTAGTGGAATCGGCACTGAGGAAAGTTAAGAGCAAGAAGAAGCATTCTTCTTATCCGCCGGGTCGTTCTTCAAGAACACTCGATGCTTTTGGTCGTCAGGCCTTCCAAAACTCTATGCTGGCCTCCAGAGTTCTTTCATATATTTTTCACATGAGTCTAACACTCCAGGAGGTCACAGAGAAATTGTCTCTTTTGACCCCTTTTTTACCAGAGCCCAAGGCTAATGATTATTCCTTGCTCATAAATCACAGCCGGAATATATCCTGGTTCCTGTCTCGTGCTTCTATAGACTCTTTTGAGTCTGTTAGCAGATCCTCTGCTATTGCCATTGCAGCACGTCGCAGAGCCTGGCTTGAGGCTTCAGACTTGAGCAGATGGGCACAAACTATACTAGCTCATTCTCCTTGTACAGGAGAAGGTCTCTTCAATAAGGAGGCTTTACGTCAGGTTGCTCAATGCTCCACTGACTCTCCTTCTAAGCCACCTCCTTCTTCAAAGAGTAGGAAATGTCCTACCAAACCTTCTTTCCCTAAGAAAAGAAAGTTTCATTCATCTCCTGCCCATCATTCGGCTGTACCTAAACAAGGGACGCCTCAGCCTAGCCTGAAGTCCCCCAGCTCTGGCCAGTCTCAGCATTCCCAGCAACCATAGGGGCCGGGAATTGTAATATACAGTTCACTTCTACCTATTAGAAGTTTATTCACTGTGCTCTCTTTTCAGTACACTAACCTGTCGGAAAATTTTTGTTCAGGGACTACAGATTTCTCCTCTTCTACCTCTAGAAGAACAGTTGCAACTATCCCCTGATAGTTCTGCCCCAACTGAACATTTTTTCCTTCAGTTGACTTACCCTATGGGTACGTCACCCTCAAATTACTTACTCTACCCTCTCAACCGGGTTTTTTCCCTGACTGAGGGGTACCATACTGAAAAGCTTCTCTAGCAAGCTCGTTCCTCAGACAGGGAGAAGGGATATCTCCTCTCTTTTCCTGTCTGTTTTTCTTTATTGGGCACAGGACAATCTCCCTGCTGTTTCCGTCAGCAGCTGTGCCTGCAGGAGTTACAGTAATGGTATTACTGGTAATTTTTCCAAGTTCCAGTCCCTTGTTCAAAATTTTGTCTAGCCTCAGTAGTGATTCCAAGCTATTCGTCATCTATCTTGGATCCTCCTACTCGTTTAGGCTGTCTCACATTATTCTAACCATCTCCTCTCCTAGGATATGGCAACACACCTGACTTCAGTCAGTTTGTCTCATATCTCTCCTGCACAATGCTCTCTGCAGTCTTCAGAGAAGCTTTCTACTATGAGGGCCTTGCTATAGAGCATTGACCTTGTCTCTGAAGCTTCTCTATTAGTAGGGAAAAGCTTATATACCCTTCCCATGCCTGTGAGGGTTCTCCACACCCTCTAGCCTGGGGTGTTAACACGAGATATCAGTTCTTCTGCGTGAAAATCCAAGGCTGATGTTTACGCATGCTACCTTTGGGTCCCTCCAGTAGGTCCCTCTGGTATCTTCCCTGCGTTTCTCCACATCTACCATGTCAGTGTTCTGTGGAACTCCCGCCTTGTTCTTTACAGATTCATATCTTCATCTGTTTTCACGAGAACATCACGGTTATCTGGTTAGATTGCTTTTCTGCATTCCTCAATCCATGAAAATAGATTCTCTATACATCTCTCAAGTGGGTTCACCCTCTTGTAGAGCACAGAATCTTTTTCTTTTATATTCCCCATGTACAATTATAGGGCTGGGTGGTAGACATGTATCTTCAACCTGTTGTCTTGTATGTAGCATCTCCATATATGTCTACATACCTATATCATTACTCTGGTGGTGCTAGACCATGCCCCACAAATTTACATATATTCAGGTATATCATATACATATATATTTGATATATTTCACCACCCATATCCTAATATACACATCTGGACATATGTATATATATATGTATATATGTATATATATATGTATATGTATATATGTATATGTATATATGTATATGTATATATATATATATCCCAGCCACATGTATATATCCCTATATATATATATGTGTTTCATGGGGGGCCTCTTAAGGGTTGGTCTGTCTTACACACTATCACCCTTACTGTCTATACTACATGTTTTACCTCCTAGAGGTTTTAGACAGTCTGTCGCTCTACGTCCCATGCCATATTACGATGCAGAAACTCTTAGGCACCAATAACCACTTTGGTGCTAACATCTTCCATTTTTTCTTTAAGTCCATGAAGCATCAAGCTTCAATATTTTTTTCCTATCTCTCGCCAGCTAGGAAAAACAATGTACCTCTTTATCTTGAGTACACAACTGTTTTCAGTGGGAATAGGGGGATTTTCCAGTCCCCCTCTTCCCGCCAGGACTGGGCTAGTTGTCCAACTCCGTCAGTCTTCTTCCTTTAGTCCTCAATGTTAATGACCTTATGCCTAAAGGAGTTTTCAGCTTTTCCAATAAAGCTTTCCATTGAAGACCTGACGTCAAATCCTACCCAGTTGACACCTGGATCATCTACTACCTCCAGGTCTGGACCTTCATCCTCACTACTGAGAGGTCACCTTGAAGATTCCGCCACTGCTTATCCAGTAGACTCCATCATGCTTTCTACTTCCTACAATACAGTAGGTAAGCTGTATATTTTAAGTGTACATTAAATGTCTTTTAATGCTACTCATCATATCTACCAAGGACTCCTGTAGTTTGTAGAACCCTCTAGTCCTTGGCTATGCTGTTTCTTTCCTCACAGCTCCTTTATTGTCAACTCCTGCCCTCCATCCCACGTTGGATGCCGGGGATTCCTGGAGACAAAATGCACCCCTGATCCAGGCACTTGCATTTTTATGGGATCTTCCCCTGGCATCTCCAGCTCGGGAGTCCCCATATGTGAAGACTCATTCCTGCTTGTTCCTGGAGATAGCACAGTTACTTACCTGTAACAGGTGATCTCTGGGAACAGCAGGAATTAGTCTTCACAACCCTCCCACCTCCCCTAGGAGTTGCATCTTTTTTATCTTATTCCTTTTCTCTCCTCGCCTTTGTCTCAGCTCTGAAACTCAACTGAAGAGAGGCTGTGGAGAAGGCGGGAAGTCACTGCGCAGGCGCGAGGGATGCTGCCAAAAGCTTTCTGATTGGAAGCTGGGCAGCATTCCCGTGCAGGCTCCGTCGGTACCGACGTACCCATATGTGAAGACTAATTCCTGCTGTTCCCAGAGATCACCTGTTACAGGTAAGTAACTGTGCTTTACTTACCTGTCCCCCTACATGGTGTGTCTTCCCTCCCCCTCCCCTTTCAGTGGCCTTGAGTGAGATCTTTACAGTATTGCCTCTTATCTGGGATCTTTTCCTTAGTGGCATTTCCTTCTGGTCTGTGTGGTAGAGGCTGGAAGTCTTCTAGTTGGTTTCCAAAAAATTGCTCCTTTTATTATGCTGGCCACATATCAATGTAAAAAATTATATATTTCGCGAACAAACTTTCTGGTGTTCGCTCTCTATACTTTACTTCGACCGATCATCTCTTTTTGCTCTTCAACGTCATCTACATTTACGTGTCCTCTTTACTTTGTCTAAACTGACGCTTTGCTCTTAGTTGCTACTTACATTCCTTGCAACTATGAAGAATTTTCACTGATTGAACAAGTGCATTCTTGGAATAGTGGCTTTGATATCTTTCTCGATGCTCTTGCTCAGAGTCCTCTATTCACAGCGATGTCATCACCCATGGTTTCACTCAGGGCTTTGACTCCTTAAAAGATAAGCTCACAAAGCAGAAAAATTGTGGTGAAGTCTAAAGACTTAGAAGTCTCTTCTGTGCAGGCATCATCTTGCTGTTTATAAACAACAAGTCAGGCTTGTGGTAAAAAAAAAAAAATTTCACCCCTCTCAGAAAAGTAGTTATAATAAGTCTAACCCATTGTTTAGCATTTTTTCTTCCTTGACAGCTGTCACTGCACCAGTATCTAATCCAACATACCTTCGTTGGATAATTTTGCAGCATACTATCCATCCAAAATAATAACTATTTATGATGCCTTTCCTTTAGTTTCTTTTTCAAAGCTTCCCTGGGCTCATCTTTGGTTGATACTCAGATACGTCTTCTGTCCTTAGTAGTTCTTAGTCCTCATTCAATACACTCTTCTGTTGCTCTTAATCCTTTGGCTACTTTCCTTCGACCTGGCTTAAAGTTTCAACTTTTGAGGCCACAGCATTTTCTGTTCCATTGTTAAGCAGAGCTTAACTTTTGGTCAATTATCACCCCCACTCCCTCCCCCCCTGCCTTAAAACAAGACATTAAGAATAAAAGGTATACCATTGTTCAACTTGCTTTTAAAAAAGGCAATTCAGATATGTCAGCTTCAAGTAGTTATCAGTTGGTATCTATTCTTCTTTTTCTTACTAAAACTTTTGGGAAATCAGGTTTCACTCAATTTTGTGATTTCTTTGAAAAGACCAATATACTCCATCCCCAACAATTGGGATTTCAGAAGGGTTACATCATGGAATCTTCTATCACTATGTTGTTAGACTAGATGGACCATACTGGTCTTTATCTGCCATCATATACTATGTTACTATGTTAAGTGAACTTCACTCTAACCTGGACTCTCATAAATCAACTTTAATGGTTTTCTCTTGGCTTATCAGCAGTTGATGTCATTAATCATTCCCTCTTGTTAAATCACCTACCGGTACATTAAATTAGAAATAAAGGTTAAGTATTAAGGTGGTTCACCTACTTCTTTTTTTTATCTTCTTCATGAATATACTTTACAGGTTCTAACACATGAGTATTTCTATTGAACGCCGTCTTTCTTCCCCCTTTGGCCTCCTCCAAGGTTCCATCCATCTTCTTAACTCTTTAACCTTTTTCTCCATTGGCCACTCTCATCCAGGACCATGGAATACGTGGCTTGTTTTATGCAGATGATGTCCTATTGCTGTACTGTTCCCTTTCATTCTCTCCTGATCTGAAGCCTCTAAACTCTTGTTTGGAGTTCTTAGTTACCAGCTCACTGTCTAAAGCTAAATCCTTCAAAGTAACAGGCACTTTGGATAATGGGAAGCTAATTCTATCCTGTAGGATCCCTGATTTCAGCAACTCCCATACTGCTTGTCCAGTTCTTGACACATCTGGGTCCTGTTTTTGATTCAAAGCTTTCCATTGTTAAGTCACTGCTAAAGATCTCTCATCTTTTTATTTGCTTCCCTGCACTCATTCTCTGAAAAGCTTGAAATGAAAGACAGGGCTTTAAACAGTTCTGCATGCTTATTGTGGTCTTAATCACTAATCTAAAAAAAATACAACTATTAAAGAATACTGCTATCTGTCTACTCTTGAACACATGTAAATATGACAAAGTAACTACTTTGATGTATCACAGCCATGGATTAATCCCTTACTATAGGTCTTGACAATTATTATTATTTTTTTTGAATCTAGGAGCCAGGCTCAAAATTTAGGACCTGGCGGCCAAGACCTTGGTCATAGTGCCCCCCACACCCACAAAAGATGTATGGCAGGTCCTTTTTTTAAGGACTCTATTTACTGTATTCACATTTTCTATGGCAAAAGAAAGCTTAATAAATCAAGTCCTTAACATGCCATTACATAACGCCAAATGGAAGGCAACAAACCACTTTTCTTCCCCCCTCCCACCAACCCCAATGAGTACATTGTCAGCCCTGAGAGAACTTTCAAATCCAGGGTGCCAGGGTGCAATTTGCAGTCACCATGGCAACCTGGCGCTCGGGATTTCTCAAGCCTCGCTTTGTCTTAATCAGTCCCTTGGTTCTCAAAATTGCAGTCTTTTAGTTCCCTCTCAGATTCCTAAGCCTGGTTTGAATTCACCCTTCACTCTACTTATATTTTTTAGCATCTCACCTTTGAAATTCCCTCCTGGAATATATACTTTTAAATAAATATTCCAAAATAGCCTTAAAAACGTAGGACCCGATATTAAAAGGCATTTACATGGTTTGCAGACCTGCAAACCATGTAAATGCTGCTCAATGGAATATATTTAGCAGAACTAGCATAGTACCGCTGAATATCCATGGGAGCCACCACTGTACATCCCGATGCTAAGCAGCTAGTATCGGAGGGTGCTAAGGGTGATCTTGGGCGGCACCTGTCGCTAACTGGGCAGTGGCGATATTGAGCAAAAGTAAGGTGCAGCAAAGGCTGGTCTTATTTTCGTCACAGAAGCTAACCAGGCAACTGCTGAATATTGCCATTGCCCGGTTAGCTTTGGGCTTCAGCGGCCAATGCTGAATATGGCCCTGGCATTGAATATCTGGGTCTAAGGTCCAGCACCAGTGGCTAGCTGCTCTAGGAGCACTAGCCACCGGCACCGGCCCTCTTTTCTTTGATTTCACTAGCCAGCGGCACCGGCCCTCTTTTCTTTGATTTCACCCTCTCAGGATATCAGGACCAGAAATAATAATTGTTCTTTGTTACTACAGTTTTATATTTTCTAATTTTTATCATTGTTTTATTTTACAGCTGTGGTCAACATTATTGGCACCCTTGCATTTTAGGTATGTTGTATACAATATCTTGAGAAATAATTGGAAATATTCCAACTGTGTGTCATCATAATATTTTAATAGTATGTTCAAAGGTATACAACAAAAAAAAGATGTCTGTGCAGTGTAGATGTAGTAATTTCTGAGAAAAAAAACAAAATATGACCTGGACAGGATTAATGGTACTCTTCACTAATATTTGGTTGCATAACCCTTGACAGTGATGACAACCTCCAAACGTTTCTAGCAGCCATCTGTCAGTTTCGTACATCTGTCTGCTGGTAGTTTCTCCCACCCTTCAACTGCAATTTGTTCCAGTTCATGAATGTTTGCAGGATTCCTTTTACAAGTGGCAGATTTCAGCTCTTTCCATAGGTTCTCGATTGGATTCAGATCAGGACTCATTGCTGGTCAGTTTGAAACAATCCATTTTTTCCTTTTTAATCATTCTTTTGTTCTTTTGGATGTATATTTTGGGAGATTTTCCTGCTCGAAGTTCCAGACCTAGCTTTCTGAGACTAGGTAGTACATTTCGCTCCAAAATACCTCGATAGTCCTCTGACTTCATGATTCCTTTAATACGTTCCAGGCACTGTTCCCTCTAAGCTGTGCGCGTGTGCGCGCGCACACACCTCGCCGAGCAAGCGCACATACTTTACAACAGAGCGCACAAAAATTATGGCTCTGATTCTGATAGAAAACAACACAGACGTCTTAAAATTTAAAAGTTATGATTGTAATTACTAGAAATTTCCCGCTTCATTTAGTAATCGTCTATTTTCATTTAATTTGATTAAAATCAATGTGGTATATATACTGTATTCTGATGTGTAGTCGAATTTTAAAGTATATAACTCAGTGTCGTTATGTGGCGCACAAAAATGTAACCTTTCTTCAAAAGCTGCACACAGCTGATATTTTATGCGCACACAGCCTACAAAAAATTAGAGGGAACATTGGTTCCAGGCCTCCAGTTCCTGAGGCAGCAAAACAGCCCCACAGCGTTATGGAACCTCAACCATATTTAACTGTAGGAAGGGTGTTTTTTTTCCCTTACAAGCTTCATTTCTTCACTTGTAAATGTATCGCTAGTCTGCACTTCCAAAGAACTCACGTTTGGTTTCATCTGTCCATAGAGCATTTCCACTCTTCAACTGCGATTTGTTACAACTCATGAATGTTTCCAGGATTCCTTTTAATAATGGCATATTTCAGCTCTTTCCAAAGGTTCTCGATTGGATTGAGATCAGGACTAATTGTTTGCTAGTTTAAAACTGTCCATTTGTTACTTTTTAACCATTCTTTTGTACTTTTGGATGTATGTTTTGGGTGATTGTCCTGCTGGAGGATCCATGACCATCGACCCAGACCTAGCTTTCTGACACTAGGTAGCACATTTCACTCCAAAATACCTTGGTAGTCCTCTGACTTCATGATTCCTTTAAATATGTTCCATGCCTCCAGTTCCTGAGGCAGTAAAACAGCCCCACAACATTATGGATCTTCCCCCATATTTATCTGCAGGAAGGGTGTTTTTTGCCTTTTAAGCATCTTTTCTTTGCCTGTAAATGTAATGCTGGTGTGCATTTCCAAAAAGCTCAAGTTTGGTTTCATCTATCTAGAGAACATTTTTCCAGAAGGATTGTGGCAAGAATCCTGCGTGCCTTTTTATGTCTGTCTTTGAGCAGAGGGGTCCTCCTTGGCCGTTGCACATGAAGTCCTCCTTTATTTAGTGTGCGGCGTATGGTGCAGGTTGAAGCCACCACTCAGCTCTTTTGGATGTTATACATGGTGTTTTTCCAACAATTCGCACTAACCTTTGAAGACTACTTGGATTAATTTTTCTCTTCTCACTACATCCTGTGAGATTCTTGACAGTTCCATGAGCAGAAAACTTCTTAACATTGCAAACTGTAGACACAAGAATCCCAAGGTCTTTGGAGATGGCCTTGTACCCCTTTGAAGTTTGATGATCATGGCTTTTCTGATGGTCTCATGCATCTCTCTTGTCTTAACCATTATGAAAATGGAACAGGGAGTGAATGTGGCCATTTTAAACATTAGAACCATCGTTCATTGGATTATTCAAGTCATGTGAGTACTGACAATTGATCACAAGTGCGTCTAACTTTACTGCACTGGAAATATGGTTCTTCTGTTCAAACTGATTTGAATTGTTTATAAGGGTTCCAATAATCATATCCTGGGAATGTCCCCATTTTCATACCATTTCTTCCTATTTCTTTTTTAAATTGCTCTTGTTTGTTTAATTATTTTATTTGTCAAATATGTGCATATATAGTCCAAAGCCATTTCACTGGCCACTTTTTTTTTCTTTTTTTTTTTTATAAATTTTATTTGTAAGCCACCAAACAAAAAATAACAGCCATCAGTAAAACAAGCAACAAACCCCTGAGCAGGGTGCACTCTTATCCCTGCCCCGGGGAGCTAAGGTTACATATACATGGCATAAGGAAACAATTCCAAAAACAACACATTTTATATATTTTTTGACAAACAGAACCCCCCCCACCCTTCCCCCCTCCCGTCGCAGTCTACAGCCCCCCGCAGCACCAGTCCCCATACCCCTCAGAAACCGCCCTCACAGTGCACTCCCACAAGGCAATCACTGTGCTGCCAGTACCATCAGGAGCCCACATTAAGCACTTTGTTCCTACAATAGGGCCCAAGGCTCTGAATGTAAGGTTCCCAGATCAACATAAAAGTGGACCATCTCTTCACCTGGCCTTTAGCCCTCCAGCGTTCTGTCAGCATCAGTTGATAAAAGCTATTGCGCCACTCCAGGAAAGTAGGCGGGGAGCCATCCCGCCAGTGGTGAAGTATCGGGCCCTTCCCCACCAAGCAGGCCTTATGCACCAACAGCCGTTCTCCTTTCCCTTTCGGTAGGACCGAGTTCAACTGGTCCAATATGACCAGCGGGCCCATCCAGGGGAACTGCTGTTCCAACAACCCCTCTAGGCAACGATGGATACGGGCCCAATAGGGCCGGATACACCGACATGTCCACCACATATGGGTTAAGTCAGCTAGTGGCTCCGAACAGCGCGGGCAAGACCCATCCTGAGTAATATGGCTTCACAAGGCCCGCCGAGGTGAAAAACGAACCCGAGTTAAGGCCTTATATTGTACCTCCCGCCACCGGGCCCCTTCCACCAGAGTAACTAAATGCTTCAAGGCCCCTAAAATGAATCCACAAGGAACCTCCCGTCCCAGCTCTCGTGCCCAGGCCCGCTCGACCCGATCATAATCCGGCACAACACCAAAACACGCAAGCCGGGTCTTCAACCGCGCTATCGATGTTGGGGCTTCACCCCCGATGTCAAAGAAGGCAAGGATTTGCGCTGAACGATCTGACGCAAGCTCCGCCCGAGGCAAGGAGGCCACATAATGGGCAACCTGCAAGTAGGCAAAATAGTGGCGGGAGGGGAGCTCATATTCCACACACAGGTCCGAAAAGGGTTTACACTTACCCGCCAGGTCCACCACATGGCCCACGGTGCGCAAACCCTGCACACCCCAAGACTGAAAGACCCGAGAATCGGAACCGGGAGGGAAATGTACATTACCTCGTAAGGGCAACCAGCTCGAGGCCTTCCAGTCTCGTTTCCAATAGCCATTCAACTGTCGCTGAGTGCGACGGGCCGCGCACAGCAGGACATGCTGTTGAAGGCCACTGGGCAATTGAGCACTCTCCAGGTGTAGAATCCCCAGCAAGGAAAGGGGGGCGACTACCGCCAACTCCAAAGCCCGAGGCGTATAAGTATCCGTCCCCCCCAACCAGTCACTCACATGACGCGCCTGACAAGCCAAAGCATACAACCAGATGTCAGGCAGTCCAATACCTCCGCTACTCCACGACCCAATCATACGA
Source organism: Ichthyophis bannanicus (assembly GCA_033557465.1). Taxonomy (NCBI): domain Eukaryota; kingdom Metazoa; phylum Chordata; class Amphibia; order Gymnophiona; family Ichthyophiidae; genus Ichthyophis; species Ichthyophis bannanicus. The sequence goes on along the minus strand of CM066032.1, from coordinate 1,336,711,258 downwards.
CCCATTGGTATACGAGCTCTGGTCCCTTTCCACAAAAACCTCTGAATTTCGCTTTCCAAACGACGCACGTCGCGACGCAACAACCAAACAGGCAGAGTTTGCAACCAATATAGGATTTGGGGTAGGACTACCATTTTTACTGCCGCCACCCTCCCCAAAAGCGACAGCGGCAGAGGATTCCAGGCCCACAGTTGGGTGCGCAAGCCGGATAGGATTCTCTCAAAATTCGCGCGATATAATTCCCTAGTGTGGGTGGTCAGGACAATTCCCAAATACACAAATTGGTGTTCCGCCCATCTCAAAGGGAAGTGCCCGTTCCACCCTCCCCGTACCTGGCCCCCCACATCTAAGGCTACCGATTTATCGGTATTTATACGGAGGCCTGCAAACTGACCATAGTCCGCAAACTCCATCATTAAGCGGGACAAAGACTCTTGAGGGGCAAGCAGGTGCACCAACATATCGTCCGCGAAGGCCAATATCTTAAAACCTTGCGTGCCTATGGCTACCCCACGGATCGTCTGAGCGGTTTCAGTGCGGCGAATAAGAGGGTTCAAAGTTAAAACAAACAACAAAGGAGATAAAGGGCAGCCCTGTCTAGTGCCTCTATACAAAGAAAACGGATCCGAAAGGGTCCCGTTACAAAGCACCCAAGCCATCGGGTTCACATAAAGACTCTTCACCATGCCACAGAAAGAAGAACCCAGGCCATATCGCGGTAACAAATAATGAAGATACTGCCAATTGACTCTGTCAAATGCTTTTTCGGCGTCGAAGCTCACCAAGAGGGACGGCACTTGTCGCGCATGCACCCACTCCAGAGATGCTAGTATCCGACGCACATTACGAACCGCATAACGACACCTAACAAAACCCACCTGCGACTCATGCACTAAGTCACCCAAAATGGCCGCTAATCTTTCAGCCAGAATTTTCACCATGATCTTCATATCAAAATTCAACAAAGAAATCGGCCGGTAAGAGGCCGCTTGCGTCAAGTCCTTCCCTGGTTTAGGAATCAATGTTATGTATGCCTGATTGTCCCCCCAAGTCATAGCACCCCTCTCCGTACGCCTCTGGTATGTCGCCACTAACATAGGGCCCACCCAATCCGAGAGAATTTTGTAAAATTCTGCCCCGTAGCCGTACGGTCCAGGAGCCTTGTAACAACTAGCTGATGAAACCACCTGCTGCACCTCCTGAAGCGTTATGGGCCGTCCCAAGAAAGCACGTTGCTCCTCCGTCGCCTGGGGCAGCTCTATGTTTCGCAAATATGTTTCCATCATAGGAGTATTTATCTCCTCTGCGGCGTATAATTTTTGGAAAAAACCCCTAAACATCGCACTAATCTCCTTTTTATTATTCTGGAGGTGGCCTTGATCATCGCTAAGGGCTGCGACCAACCGCCCACTACGAGGACCCCTCAGGCACCTACTTAACAATGTGCCTGACTTGTCACCAAAACAGTATAACTTATATTTGTAATACATAATAGATTTCTTGGCGCGCTGGTGCAGCAATTCGTTCAAGGCAACCTGAAGCTCCCAAAGTCTCTTCTTATTTGACAGTGTAGGGGTGTGCCCATTGAGCTTTCGCGCCCGAGTGATCTGTTTCTCCAACCTAATGATTTGCTCTGCCATCAATCTTCGCTTCCAAGCTACATAACCAATGATTTCCCCCTTAACACCACCTTGGCCGTCTCCCAGACCAACTCCGGGTCGTCTCTATGAACCTGATGGTTCGCCTCAAATTCCTGCCAGCGTTGACACAAAAATTGCTGAAAATTAGTGTCTTTATAGAACTCAATTGGGAATCGCCATATACGCGCGAAGTTCGTTGCTCCTCCCCATTGTAACTCCAACCAAATCATGGCATGGTCTGAAATTTCCAGAGGGCCTATCTGAGCATCCCCAGTGCATGCAAATTGACTCGCGGATAGCAGAAGATAATCAATACGCGCACTGGTACCATGCGCCCGCGACGCGTGAGTAAAATCTTTTTCAAGGGGATGTAGCAATCTCCACGGGTCCACTAGACCCAACCGGGTCCGAAGACTCTGCAGAGTCCAAGCAAGGAGCTGTCTCTCACGAGTGCCGCTACCTCTGGAAGTATCTAATTCGACGTCAAAGACCCCGTTAAAATCCCCACCCAGTATCAATGGTACATCGGGTAGTTGTTCGACTTTAGCCGCAAGCCGATTAAAAAAACTCCGGATCCCGCATATTGGGAGCATACAGATCACCCAAGATTATCTCCCGATCTTCCAGTAAGCCATGTAGTAACAAAAATCTACCATGTGGGTCCACAATTTGCTGCTTTAACGTGAAACGCACCCTCTTGTGAACGAGGATGGCTACCCCACCCTTCTTACCCAGTGCAGGGGCCCCCAGACCTGGCCCACCCAATCTCTGCAGAGTTTGGCGTGCTCCTCCGCCGTCTGATGTGTTTCCTGCAGCAGCGCAATATCACATTGATGTCTAGCCAACGCTTTCAATATTTTATATCTCTTAGTGGGGCTACCTAGTCCACAAACATTCCAAGAAAAGACCTTCAACATATCTCCTCCATCAGAGGTCTTTAGTGGGATCTAATATCCACAGGAAGCACATACTTAAAGAGGCAACCCCCCCCAGCCCAGGGCCGTCTCCTGCGTATCTCCCAAAGGAAATAGCCTGACCTCCGCGAGGGCTGTAAACCGCGACAATATCCCAGCATTTCCCCCCCCTCCCCAAACCCTACCCCCGCTGAGCCCCCCTCCACCAACCACTACCAACACCTCTTACCTAATCCTAGACTAACCTTCCCCTTGTGGTATTAGGGCCTACCCCTACCCATGAAGTCCCCTTTAACCAAGCTGGACTAACCTCTATTCAAAAAAGCAAAAAAAACAAAACAAAAACTCCCTCAAGCACTCCCCCCTGACATCCACTCCCCCATCCAATCCAATACCCAGACCCCCACCAACAATAACTCCCCCTTGAACTAAGCTATCACACTTACACATCCTCCCCAGGACATTCAGTCAGTCGTCCCCATGTATCCAATCCCTAACCCAAAAGAAAAATGGAGAGAAAACACAAAATTTCCTCGGGGCCACCCACCAACCCTCCAGGAGGAGTGAGCCCAATGCTAAGTAATCTACCTACGAGGAGAAATCCCAGGCAATAAACAGACACACACCCCACACTCCCTGGTCGCATACTCACAAGTGTGCCCCGATGTTTCTACCATTAACTTTACAAACATATCAGTAAAGCTGAGGACAATATAACAGAAAAGTCCAGATTCAGAGGGGCCTTCGGGCCACTGTAGACTCCTCTGCAGGTCCCTCAGCATTGCTAGGCTCTCTTGCCTACTGGGCCGCGCCCTCTTGCAGGAAACTCCGACAGATCCGGCCGCCTGCCTCACGAAGTAGCGTCTGGGGCTGTAGAGAGGTGTTCTAGGAACGCCTGAGCATCCGCGGGTGTCAAGAACAGCTGGGTCCGGCCTTGGTAGTCCACCCGCAGCTTAGCCGGGTAAAGCAGCGAGAAGCGCACCCCGCGATTCACACGTTGGGCACAGGTTGTTGTAAAGGCCCGTCGTTGTTGGCTGACCAGTTGTGAATAGTCCTGGAAAATCAGGATTTGGTCCGGGCCATCCACCGGTCTCCTGCGGGCTCGCGCAGCTCGTAGAACTTCCTCCTTCTGGCTGAAGTCAAGGAAGCGAGCAATAAGAGCACGTGGCCGGCGGTCTAGATCGCAGATTGTCCTTGCCAGGCAGATTGTCCTCTATCCAGGTAAGCAAAAAGCCCCGTAGAGCGCTGTCTGCTACACTCTCCGCAATCCCCACAAAGCACAGATTTTTGCGGCGCCCGCGGTTTTCTAAGTCGTCCATCTTGTTGGCCTGCTGTTTCACCGTAGCTTCTAAGGCCTGTACACGTGCCGCCAGGGATTGCTATGTGTCCTCCAAGTCAGAAATTCTGGTCTTGGCCTGCTCCATGCGGCCGGTGAATTCCGAGATGTTCTGGTTGACACTCTGAATTTGCTCGGCCAGCTCACAGAAACGTGTATCCAGTGCCCGCACCACTGCCGCACTAACCTCCGCCACCATCGAGGAGTTGCTATCCGCGGCGGGACTCCGTGGCATGCCGTCTGCCATTTTCACATCGGGGGCTCGGGGCTTCTCTCTCCTTCGCTGTTTGGCAGCCATCAGACTTCCCCAACGCTCAGAGGGGACCCTTGGGCAGAGTTCTTATACCCCGTCGCTGAGACACACTGGGAGTGTAGTGAATTAGCCCACTACAGCCTGGTTAAATTGCAGTTTCTTGGGGTAGAGGCCCGGAGCTGACCACCACACGTCCGATCAGCTCATTACCACACCGGAAGTCCTTTTCTTCTTTTTTTAAGAGATATTGGACATTAAGCGGTTGAACTGTAAGGGCACCCGTAATGTTGATCACAACTGTATCTGTTTTTTTTTTTTTTTGTTCTTTATATTTTTGGAGTTGCTTTCTTTTAATTATTGTTGAAAACAGCTTTTCTTGCTAATCCATGTGTAACATGGTATATCAAGGTTTTATGAACATAAACATTATAGGGTTTTGGTCCATAAGCAATAATTGTTTTTCATCATTGGCTGCAGCAAGCTGGCATTGAGTGTGGTGCCTCGTTGGCACTTCAAGATTGGTTTAGGCTTTAGTGTGTTGATTCTCAACCCATTGCTTGGGACATTTCTAGCTGCTCAGATTTTTACATAATTACAATGAATATGCACGAGAGAGGTTTGCATGCAGTGCTTCCATTGTATGCAAATCTCTCTCTCATGTGTATTCATTGTGGTTATCCTGAAAACCTGAGTGCCTAGGTGTATCCCGAAGATTGGTTTGAAAACACCTGCTTTAGAGGGTAACTTTATAACAGGGCACCATGGGTTGGTGCCTACATAGGTGCTATCTTTTTATAAAGACAAGTAGGCACCTACTTGTTTTCATAAAAATATATTTTACATGCATAATAAGAAACATTATAGGCACGGACATTTACATCAGCTCTAGGGCTGAATGTCTACATCTACATTGTAGGCATGTTATGCCACTTAAGCTATTATTTTATAATCTATGCATGTATTTGCAAGCTCCATCTATGCTCTGCTCATTCTCATATGGCAGAATTCCTGCCATCATGTGAATGCACATACTGCTACAGTGACTAGTATTATATAAAAGACCATTCATGTGCATACATGACCACATATGCATGTAAATTAATAAAATGCAAATAGGTGTGTACTTTACACTTGATGTACATGCAACGCTAAAAAATGATCCCCAGTGAACAGGCCACTCTCTCTCTCGGACTTAGCGTCTGCTCTCATCACGTGAGGCCAGTGACCAGGCCCCCACTATTGCCAGTTTTGTAGTCGTGTATATAAAACTAGCCAATTGTAAATAATAGACAACCTTGTACATAAAACTAGTGACTCATGTTTATATTGTAGATAGTTACCCCAGTTTGAAATCCAAGTTGTATTACCCGTTCAATGTAAGTGCATAACAGGCCCCCCTGTTCTGTACAAAAATGTTTTCTGTAAACCACACTGATTTTAAAGAGCGCGGTATATAAAAGCAATAAATAAAATAAAAAATAAATAAAATAAAATGTATGTACTGGGGATGGCGCCTGCTCCTTCGTGGCAGTTGTTTAGTGTATATGCAGCTAGAAAGCCCTCTTAAGACCATATAATAATCCTTTGAGGCCTAGTGCAGAGGCTCCAACTTAGTCACTTAACCTAATTTTATAATTATAGCGCTAAGCCTAGCACATCTTTGCTACTCAAGCTCTATCATAACATCTGCACCATTGTCTCATCCAGGCACTGGGGTTCTAGAGCTCTGCCTGCTTTATGGAGTTCTGCACATGAAAGAGGAAGCATTTCTGGCAATGCTGCCCAGGAGGTACTGGATTTCCACTTTCTCCTTAAAAGCCTAAATTCAGCTTCTGGAATCTCCCTCTTACCCTTTTTTATATCAAAACTAATGATAGGTCTTTAAGAGACTGTCCTACATTGCGTTGTCGTCTCAAAACATTTCAAACCAGAAACACAATAATAATTGGTTCTAAATGTTAGCACTGAATGCAAGATGAAGTGTCTTAAATAGCATGATTAAAACAATTAACACTTTGTAGCACTATATAAATGTTAAATAGAAGTAATAAGTGTTAAATCAAATCATTGAGTTTATGCTTCTCAGCATAAGGTGCAACAGAGTATTTTCTTCTCTCATTTCCTAAATTTGCCTTAAAATGAGAAAACCTTTGTAGAAAATTAAGGGGCATGTTTACTAAAATGCGATAAGCTCCCAAATTAGAGTGGGAGGTGGTGTTAACTTTGGGGCATGCCTGGCATTGGCGTCTTGCAGTTAGCGTGGGGAAGCACACCTCACTGCACTAACTGGCCAGCAGATCTTTTATTTTTGTTTTATTTATTTATTAGTATTTAGCTCATGCCTTTCCAGTAGAAGTTCAAGGTGAGTTACATTCAGTACAGTAGTTATTTCCCTGTCCCCAGAGGGCTTACAATCTAAGTTTGTACCTGAAGCAAAGGAGGGATAAGTGACTTACCCAAGGCCACAAGGAGTGTCAGTGAGATTTGAAAACTGGTCTTTCTGGTTCCAGGCTGCTGCCCTAACCACTATGCTGCTCCTCCACTCCTAAGGGCACAAATACACTTATTGCAAGCTATTGAGGAGGCGATAAGTGAATTCATGCTAACGGCAGAACTTGTGACTAGCATGTGCCAGTGATGGCCACATTAACCATGATGTGCCGCAAACACCCACATGCTACTCCTAACCCACCCAGTCACCGTCCTTTCCCATGCTAACATTTAGCATGAGACTTTTACTGCACTGCCCTGCACTGTCAGTGCTTTATGCTTAATGCACGGTAAACCTCACTTCAGTAAACCTGTCCCTAAATGCTATCCGGTGCATTCAAGCAAATATCGGAACTGGATAGAGGTCAGGGCCAGACTATAGCAGTGACATGGAAAATGTTTTTTAGGCAGACCAATTTTCTTGCATCAGGATTCATATATTTTTCCTGCAGAGGAAAACAAGAAGCTGGTAAATTCAAGTCTATACATTTATTAAGAAACTCTTCTGTGTGGGGGCAGAGGATATCTGTTAATTCTAACCTCAAAATTGAGCCTGGCATGGCCTTTTTTAAACATGGTCTGTGGTTCTCTCCCAAATATTGCACTGAAAATTACCTTAATTCACAAAATGGTCATAAGTTGATGTTCCCCAGAAATGAATAGGAACATAGTTTTTAAATGTTTTGTCATTTCCATATCTCCAGGAACAAGCAGGAATGAGTCTTCACAAATGGGTACGTCGGTACCGACGGAGCCTGCACGGGAATGCTCCCCAGCATCCAATCAGAAAGCTTTTGGGAGCATCCCTCGCGCCTGCGCGCTGACTTCCCGTCCTTTCCACTTCTTCTCCTCAGTACTTGAAAAAGTCTTTATTATGTGTTTTTGCTTCCGCAGCAAGCTTCTTCTCAAATTCTCCCTTTGCCTGCCTTATTAATGCCTTGCATTTAATTTGCCAGTGCCTATGCTGTTTCCAGTTTTCGTCATTTGGCTCTTTTTTTTTCCATTTCCTGAAACAGCCTCTCTGATCTCACCTTTAAACCATGCTGGAAATTTTTTGGACTTCCTTCCAGTTTTCTTAAAACGTGGAATACAGCTGGTCTGGCCTTCCAAGATAGTATTTTTCAACAACATCCAAGCTTGATGTAAGTCTTTAACCTTTGCAACTGCTCCTTTTAGTTTTTTCTTAACTATCTTCCTCATTTTATCATAGTCTCCCTTTCAAAAGTTAAAAGGTAGTACTGTGGATTTCCTTACCATCCCTCCTCCACTAATTAAATCAAACGTGATCTGCTACGATCACTATTGCCAAGTGGCCCCAATACCCTTATCTCTTGCACCATTTCTGGTGTTCCAATAAGGACTAGGTCCATTATGGCTTCCCCTCTGGTCAGTTCATGAACCAGCTGCTCCAAGAAGCAGTCATTTATTTCATCTAGGAACTTTATCTCCCTAGCATGCCCTGCTGTGACACTGACCCAGTCAATACGGGGGGAACTGAAATCACCCATTATTATTACTGTGCTGTAACTTTTGTTAGCTTCCTTGATTTCTTTGAGGATTTCATCATCCATTTGTTCATTCTGGCCAGGCGGTCGATAGTACACCCCCACTGCCATCGCGTTCCCCTTTTTACATGGAATTTCAATCCATAGAGATTCTACAGGAAATGTTGTTTCCTGCAAAACTTTAATCCTTTCTGACTCAATGGCCTCTCTAATATAAAGAGCAACCCCTCCACCAATTTGATCAGCTCTATCATTACGATATAGTTTGTACCTAGGTATCACAGTGTCCCACTGATTGTCCTCCTTCCACCATGTCTCTGAGATTCCAATCATATCTAACCTCTCATTTAGTGCTATATATTCTAACTCACTCATCTTATTTTTTAGACTTCTAGCATTTGCATACAAGCATTTTAGAGACTGTGTTTTATTCATATTAATCTGGCTATTGGTAGGCATGGGTAATTTGGGATCTTTAAACTCTGTCTGCTCCATACTCAAGGGCATTTGGGCTACTTTGTGCACAGAATAATGTAGAGAAATGCATTCGAAATTACCAATTTGGGCGTCAGCTTCAAGAGCATTGTTATTTGTGTGCTTGGTCAGGAGGTGATATTAAACTCTAGCATGTCTTTCACTGTACTCCACATGGACGGCTTCAACAGTTTGTATTCATTGGCGTGTGAACATCGGTGTTTCAGGATCAGCATTTTTGTCCACGTATATATTATACTCATCAGCGTTTATCATTTTGGCGTATATCATTTCAGGAAGATTTGAAGATGATGATGTCTTTTGCTGCTTGTCCTCTTGCCATTTTGCAGTTTTCAAGAGCCAGACAAAGAAGGGACAACAAAGGAGACCAGAGAGAGGAGCATAAGGGGGTACATGCTGTACCCATTATTTTGTGAGGCCCTGCAGATGGCGCCTATTCAGAAACAAGGCAGTACTTGATGGACTTACAGACAGGCGTCTGACATCATGCGCATGCTCAATGAGCACTTTTTCCATTTCATTTCTTTGTGCATGCGTTACTCTGCTCCTTAACGCCGATGTCTAGGATTTTACATGTCCTTCATTTGCATATTTGCCCTTTTCTGCATTGACGCATGTGAGTTGTGCGCTGTCAGGGGCGCTATGTAGACCTGTAAAGAGTGCACTACTGCATGTGTCTAGAGCCGGTTTTCTGCATCGACCTGTTAGTCAGTATACAGGACTGCCAAAAGACTGTGTGGGTGCCCGACATTTCCTTGTCTCGGTGGATAAAGACCAAGGTATCTGCTAGCAGCACTTTCAGCACTGTCCGCTGAAAGTTTGAGCTGAGACACGTGACAAAATGTAAAAGTCCTTATTGGTAAAAAGCTTTTCTGATTCTTGTAGTTATTCATGGTTTTGTTGCTATACATCTAGAAAGCTAATGAGCAAGTCACTACCTCTGACAGTGTAAATTCTGGCTAAGCAGCATATGGGAAGAAGATATTAGTTACTGGTTCTCTCTGTTTGGGGGTGGGGGGGATGCTTCTTGCAGCTGCTTCTGGATCTTCTAATGTACTCCCATTTTGCTTTGCAGGCCATTCCTGAAATTGTTGCTTAGTGGTCCTTAGCTTGAATTAATGCCACTGCAAGCAACTAAATAAGCAGAGGAAGCGTTTTTGCAAAAATTGAATTGTCTTCTGAAGGAGTAGTCTTGGAGTCTCATTTTAATTTTTCACATGCAAGCTTCTGCTTTTCAATATATTTTTGTTCTGCATATTATCTTCAAATAGAAACAAACAATGCAGTAACAATGAAATAGAAGTACATCTAAATTACCTTTGAGGTTTTCAAAGCTAGGGATAAACCCAGAATAGTCTTGGGCTCAAATTAAATTGGGAATTTTAAAAACATGTCTGCTCTGTTGATGCCTCAAACTGGATTACTCAGCCTAGGTAATTTTTCACCTGATTCAACTTAGTTAGGTGGAATCCGCTAAATAACATTTCTGGCTTTTATCAATGGTGTTGGTTTTTAAAAAAAAACTTATTAATGAACTCAAAACATGTTGATTGCAACAGTTTCAAGAAAAAAAAACATGAAGATCAGAAGCTTTACAATACAGTACTTATAAAAGTCAACCCTGCATGGGTGTAGTTTCTTGCTTTTGCTGGGGGTGGGGGGGGGGGGGAGGGAGGAGTGCAAATGGTAGGGTGCTCAGCTTAATGGAGGGTGGTGAACTTTCTTCTTTTCCCTTCCCTTCAAATGGACATTGGTTAACTATAGGTTCAGGCCTTGGTATTTGTTTGTCTTTTAATTATTTTTATTTATTTTCATTTCTCAAGCCATTCCTTATTAATTCATTTCTTTTCACATATTTCTTCTCACCTGTGATTAATACGTTTCCTCTTCCTGATATCTATTTTATTCTTTCAGTATTTCCTTTAGATTTTTCCATCCTATTGACTTTCTTTTGCTTATGCTACAGGTTCCATTTCTTTGTTCACTTTTGCTAGTTTTTCTATATTCTTTAATTTTCCTCTCATCCTCCTGCTTTCTCATACCCCTTGCTTTTCAGCTCTCCACACAGTGTTCTTCTCCACTGCTCCATAATGCCCTTATCCTTCAAGTTTCCCAACATCCCACCAACCTGAAACCACTCCCATAGCTTTCAGGTATGTCGACAATTCTCTTTCTTTCCAGCACCTTATTACCTGTGAATTGCATACGGTTCTTTCAGGCCTCCAAGCAGGCAGTAATACCCCTTGCATCCCGCATAGGCAGGTACAGCCACTCCATATCACTCTTGAATTGCTAGTTGCTTAAAACAAAATCCCCACTTATAGCATATACAGTTCTGTCCCACTCAATGGATATTCTTTGCCTCATGAAAACATGGCTTCGGGAGGGGTTAGAGGCATATTTGTTCCATTGTCTCCCACTTGGCTACCTGATGGCTTCCGCCCCTCGATCCTTCCATAAGGAAGGAGTAGTGGCAATAATTTACAAATCCACCTTGACATTGTCTGAACTGCCTATACCGTTACCTTTGGCAGCTAAGCCTTTATTGGTGAAATTCGGCTCCACCATAGACGTTTCTGTAGAAGCAAGTCATAATGGGAGCCAACTCCTCATCTTTCTACCCGCAAACCCAAGGCATCCCACAAGGCTCTTCCCTATCAGCCTTGCTATTCAACATCTATACAACCATTATGCTCAATCATCCACACACACATCTACTTCCATATCTGTGCAGATGATATAATGATCTACACACCATTTACTACCAGCAATCCAACATATAAAAGAATAAAAAGCTGCTTCACAGACCACTCCCTATGGTTAGCTAGCAATTCCCTAAGAATAAACTACAAGAAGACCAAAACACTATTTATAACAAGATACCAGTTTCCAACCACTGACCTCTATAACCCTTAATGACATAAATGTGAATGTACAACGAAAGGTCAGATACCTGGGCATTACTCTTGACCAGCAACTACCCTTTAGCCTCACATAAGCAACTTAACAAAACAAATATATCACAAAATAAGAACTCTGTATCATTTCCGTCCCTATTAGACCCATTCAACTACCGCTCAGTTTTCCAAGCAGTTATAAAACCCCACTTTGACTACTGCAATTCAGTCTTCCAAGGGTGGCCAAAAACTGCTTTACTTCCACTAAACACTGCCTTGCTTACAGCAGCACACACAATTGAAGGGGTGTCAAAGTATATGCATATAACTCCCATACTCAAACATCTCCATTGGTTGCCACTAATCAGCCGCGTATGCTACAAGAACCTACTCCTGACTTTCAAAATCATCCAAAATCAGTCCTCTTATTGCCTCTAATCATGCCTGAAGACCACCAATCCCTGCAGGACAAAAAGATAAAACACAATAAACATGTTAAGCATACCACAAGAAAAAACAAAAAGCACCCAGTACACCTACAAAAGAACATTCAAACTGTATGTGCCATCCCTCTGGAACTCTCTACCCGGAACCCTCTGATCAACAAACGAACTGTCCACATTCAGGAAACTTCTCAAAACTCTTCTATTCAAAGAACATTTTGGTCCTGTTACATAACTCCGCCTCCCCCATACCCCCCATTTTATTAAGTGCCATTGAGTTGGTGTTGATTCCTGGCGACCTTCTGGATAGTTGATCTAAACTTTGTTTGGTCTTCAGCCAAGTGGCTCATTGTTGATAGAGTGGTATCCATAGCTGCTGCTATTGTATCAATCCATCTCATTGCCAGCCTTCCTCTTTTACGATGACCTTCTACCTTGCCAAGTATTATGTCTTTCTCCAATGATCTCTCTTCACATGATATGTCCAAAGTATGAAAGTCCGAAGTCTTGTCATCTGAGCTTCTAAGGAAATATTAGGTTTGATCTCCTCTAGTACTGACTGGTTTGTTCTTCAGGCAGTCCACGGTATACACAGTATTCGTCGCCAGCACCATAATTCAAAGGCATCAATTTTCTTCCTGTCTATTGCTGTCCAACTTTCGCATCCATATGGCGTTTTTGAAAATACCATGGCCTGGACAAGTCAAATCTTTGTATGGAGAGAAACATCTCTGCTCTTGAGAATTTGTCTAGGTCCTTCATAGCAATTCTACCAAGAGTAATATGTCGTTGGATTTCTTGACTGCTAGTCCTTTCTTTATTGATTGTTGATCCAAGTGAGTTAAAGCTGTCAACTATTTCAATTTCTTCTCCATCATTGATGAACTTATTGATATTGCCATTTGTATGGACCTTTGCCTTCTTAACATTAAGGTGCAGACCCATTTTAAGACTATATTCCTTGATCTTGAGAAGCAAATGTTTCAAATTGTCCTTACTTTCAGCCAGTAATGTGGTATCATCAGCATAGCGAAGGTTGTTGAGTCTTCCACCAATCTTCACACCTCTGTTGTCTTCATATAGTCCTGCTTCTCTGATGATTTGTTCTGCATATAAATAAAAGAGGTAGGGGGAAAGTATGCAGCCTTGTCATACACCTTTGTAGATTTTAAACCATTCTGTTTCTCCTAGTTCTGTTTCAGCTGTTGCTTCTTGATCAATTTAAAGGTTGTGCAAGAGAATGATCAGGTGTTCTGGTTTACTCATACTTCTTAATGTGGCCCAGAGTTTCTCATGGTTTACACAGTCAAAAGCCCTGCTGTTGTCAATAAAACACATATGGATATACTTTTGGTGTTCTTTTGTCATTTCGAGGATCCATCTCACATCCCACGATAATGTCTCTTGTTCTTCGCCCTTTCCTGAACCCTGCTTTTGCACTTCAGGCAGTTCTCGTTCCAGATATGGTGGTGGTCTCTGCTGAATGATCATGAGTAGAATTTTGCTGGCATGTGGGATCAGAGTGATTGTGAGATTAATTTCCACAGTCAGTTGGGTCACCTTTCTTCAGTATTGGTATGAACACACATCTTTCCCAGTCAGTTGGCCATGAATTTGTCTTCCAAATTTCCTGGCAGAGCCTTGTAGGTATGGTGAACGTTTCAACCAATTGCTGTAATACTTCAGTGGGAATGCCATCAATGCTTGGTGCTTTGTTCTTTGATAAGGCTTTCAATGCTGCTTTGACTTCTTTTATCACCAATGGTTCCTGATACAGGTTGAAACGGCTGTTGGTCCACTTGATCTTTATGATATAATGACTCTGTATATTCCTTCCACCTTTTCTTGATCTTCTCAGCATCATTCAACATGGATCCCTGAGCATTTTATAGCATTCCAATTCAAGGCTGGAATTTTTTCTTTAACTCTCGTAGCTTTAGAAAAGCCGATCTTGTTATTCCTCTAATAGCTTTTGATTCTATTTCCTTGCATGTGTTGTTGTAGTACTTCTTGTCTTGTTTTGCTGCATGTTGGAAATCTCTAAGTTCTGTGATTGCCTCTCTTTCTCCTCTGACTTTAGCTTCTCTGCGTTTCTGGACAATTTTCAGAGTTTCTTCAGTCATCCATTTTGGCCATTTTTGCTTTTACACCTTATGTAGAGACTTCTCGCTTTCTTCCAACACAACTTTCTTGATGTCATCCCATAACTCTTCTGAAACTCTGTCATTTTTTTATCTAAAGCAGCAAATACATTTTTCAGGCAGTCTTTAAATTCCAGTGGTATATTCTCAAGGTCGTATTTTGCTACATTCATGAGTGGCTTGCTCTTTTTCAACTTTAGCTTGAGTTTGCATACTAGAAGTTGGTGATCTGTACCACAGTCAGCTCCAGGTTTTGTCTTTGTTGATATTATCGAGCTTTCCCATCATTGCAGGAACAGAGCGAGGTGAGACTGTTTCCATATACTCTGCCTTTCCAACTCCTGCATCTCTCCTCTACACAGAATCTCCCCCAGCTGCATGTGCTTGGCCAGCTCCGCCCACAGAACACCTCCACCGGAGGCAAAAGCTTCACTTTAAAAACCAGTGTGCTGCTGGCGCACCTGCGCCTGATGACCTCGCCTGAGGGCCCTTTGGTTTGGAAATTATGCACCACAAACAATCCCCAATTTAACAATAAACCAGGCTATACTACCATACCATCTGGCAGGGTGTCCAGATAAGAAAACCCACATCCAGGATCCTAGACTACAACGCAGGTCATTAACAGACTAAATCTGGTACGAAAGCAAGTCATTACTAGAGATAAAACCGTCTCACCTCCCCCTCCCATGCTGCCATCCCTTCTCCTCATATCACTTCAACTAATGATCGCATTCTTGCTCCCCCAAGACTCCTACTCTGCCATCCCCATTCCCATCATTCACAGTGCAACCAGGAACTATTTTGACACCATCATTTAAAATAACAAACATCCTTGGCCCACACCCAGGACACAAGAAATACCGCAACAGACTAATACGTATTCACCCAACACGGCCGTACCAAAAAACATACCCCCCCCCCTATGCACCCATGTCATTAATATGGATCCTTTTCAATGCTAGATCAATAAGAAATAAAATACCAGTAGTCACAGACCTCTTAAAGGAAGAGAGCCCAGACATTCTCTGTGTCACAGAGACTTGGCTTACCCCTGTCGACAGTCCTAACAAACCTACTTCTAATCCAGGGTCTTGACCTATTCAACTGTCCCAGGGACTCTAAATGGGGAGGTGGAGTGCTCATACTGTGCAAAACAGAACTCAAAGCTACACCATCCCTATCCAGCAACTTGGATGGGATGGACGTGCTTAAAATCCAAAGCAAGAGCTTTTCACTCTGCCTCATTTACAGACCACCTGCACTTGACCACAGCAATCCTTGAATCAGCATGCACAGCTTCCCTCAATAAACCATACATCATCCTAGGAGATCTGAACCTCCCATCATTGGACACCACCCAGGTCAGCTCCTTCCTTGACTCAATGGCCGAAATGGGATTCCAACAAATTATAGACGTACCCACTCATAATAAGGGAAACATCCTTGACCTTGTCTTTCTTCCTGCTTCATCCACAAATCACCACCATTTCACCCCCCCCCCCATCAACCTCTGCAGTCCCCTGGTCTGACCACTACCTAATAACCTTTCAGATTCCACTAATGAGATCCCTGGCCGACACTTAAAGTAACCCGCCACTAGCCAGGCATTTCACTCATTCCTAGACAGCATTCTATCCCAACTCTCAACTGACTCACCAGATCCCAACACCTCATTAAACTCCTGGAACAATGCTATACAAAGAGCAGCAACACCCTCACCAAACTCCCTAAACAACCAAGAGATCAGAAGAATGGTACACTCCTGAACTCGCGAACATAAAAAGACAACTAAGAAAACTAGAGAAGAAATGGCGAATATCCAAAACACAAGAAAACAAATGTCAATACCTTAACCTACTTGCTACCTACAAGGATTCAATTAACAAAGCCAAAAGAGAATACCACACCAGAATCATAAACCGTGCCCATAATATATCAAGGGAGCTTTTTGCCATTGTCAGGTCACTAACCAAGACCAGCCAGAATGACTCAGATATGTGCATCATAAAACCACACATACTCGCTGACCACTTTGCGAGCAAACTAAAAAACAAAAATCTCAACTTCACAACCCCCCTACGGAACCCTTTGCAAACCCCAACACATGGGAGATGTTCCACCTACTTGACCAGAAGCAGCTATTAAACATAATTTCAAACATTAACACAACTACCTCCCCCTTGGACCCATGTCCTGTCCACTGGATCAAGGCTTCAAAAACTTGCCCCAGACCTTCTCCACATAATAAACCAATCCCTCCACCAGGCACTATGCCCACCGACCTAAAAATGTCCTCCATACGTCCTGCATTAAAGAACAAGACCCTAAACAGAAGTGAACCATGCTCATACAGACCAATAGCAAGCATTCCATTTGTTGCTAAAATCATAAAAAAACCCATTCAAATCCAACTCCAAGACTACGTCGATATCAATGCCCCCCTGGATAATTAACAATATGGCTTTTGACCACCTCATGGAGTTGAAGCCCTACTAATAGCCCTATTTGACCACCTTATCTGAGGCATTGATGACCCCAATCATGCATTCTTGTTAGTTTTTATAGACATTGCACCAGCTTTTGACAATATTAACCACGATACCCTCACTTCAAGACTAATACAAATTGGCATAAGCAGAACAGTATTACAATGGTTTAAATCCTATATCTCAAACCATAAACTACGCATTCAAATAGGTGAGGAACCCCCAGTTACCTTTCCACAAGAACAAAGGATACCCCAAGGTTCTGCCCTCTCCGCTCTTTTATTCAACCTATACCTTTAGCCAGTCACCAAGATATTAAAAAAATACAACATTGGATACTATGTTTATACAGATGACATTGTTGTCACTCCCCATAGATGTATACAACCCCGCCTTCTTTATTATGCATTTACTTGTATGCATATGCAAGAAAAAAGAAAGGAACAGCATCTTACAGTACAATCAAAAGAACAAGAAGCTCATCCAAATAAGAAAAAGACCACTAGAAATTAAGCTTGCTAGGATGCTAAAATCCACATCAAGAACATCAGAGGCCTGAGTTAACCCGGAAAGTAAACCAAAACCCCTTTTAACTATCCTAACTCACGACCAAACACTTATTTAGAAGAAACGTCCCTAAATGAGATACGTCTGTAAATACATATTTCAGACCAGAATACAATATAACATATTTACAAGGAAACTTCAAAAAGAAAGTACCTCCAATGGCCAGAACTTTAGGTTTTAATTGCAAAAAAGCTTTCCTACGAAGCTGAGTAGATCGAGCCACATCAGGAAAAATATTTAAGGAATATCCACAAAAATGGATAGCCGCCTTAGGAAAATACAATGTCAATATGACTGACTTATCTGCTTCTGTTTTAAAAGTGACTACAAGGGTTACCCTTTTGTGGACCTTCTCCAGAGATGACTAAAAACGGAGTCAGCTCCAGATCATCCACATTTTGTTCTTCTGCTTCACCCTCCAAAGAGAGCTGAAAAGAAGTCTGAGGGACATAATATAAAGAAACTATCATAGATTCTTCAAAAGCAGAAAAATTCAAGTTGCTTTACCTTCCAAACTGGAGAGCCGAGAAACAGTCCCACCTTCAATAATCTATCCGGCTGCATTAGCGAAACTGAATCATGGTTGAACTCCAACAACCTTAGCATTAATTTTAAAAGACAGAAACCCTTATCACAAGGAACCAAAGTACCACATTACCCCAATCCATCACTATTAACAACATCACACTCCCAGTAAAGCAAGAGGTCAAATATCTAGGTATAATCCTCGACCAATCCCTCAGCATGCTACCTCATCTGAAGCAAATAGCCAGAGCCATCTTTAAAAAATAAAGACCATCCAGCACATGAGACCTTTCCTTGAAACACACGATTTCAGGTCAGTTGTCCAAGCTTTAATCACACCCCACTTTGACTACTGCAACAGCCTGTTGCAGTGTCTACCTGCAAAAAAACTATACATACTCCAGAGAGCATGAAACATCTCAGCCAGAATCATCTGCAAGGCCCGCCTAACAGACCATATTACTCCTATCTTACATGATCTCCACTGGCTCCCGATACAGAGTCAGATAAAATGCAAGTTACTCATAACAACATTCAAGCTGATTAACAGTTTTGCACCATCCTTCCTCTCAACCCTTGTCCACACCTCTACAGACACAAGATCTCGAAGGGAGAATGCACTCCACTACCTCGTGATCCCCCATTCATTTTGTAAAACAAAACAGATCACCAGCTCCAGAGCCTTTACATTCACTGTTTCTAACCTCTAGAACTCCCTGCCACTATCCATCCGCTCAATCAAAGATCTCCAAGCCTTCCGAAAAGAACTCAAAACACATCTTTTCATTGCACACTATGGAGAAGACAATGCGGATTCACAGATGACCTAAACACCCTTGGCCCTCAACCTAACTCAGTGATGGTAATTAGTCACTCAAATCCACAAAATGCTAAATCATATTACCACACGTTCATATTATCCCTATATATAGTTAATATGTAAATAGTTCATACTAAACTGTTAACTCTGAGAATGTTCCCATGTTAGTTATTATGTAAAAGGTTTGCACATTTGTTATATGTAACATGTTGGTTATCTGTAAACTGCCCCTGATCTCTGGAAGGGGCAGTATAGAAAAGTATAACAAATAAATAAAATAAATAAATAAATCGTCTTCCACAATTGTGGTCAATTTGCTTTCTGTACAATCCATTGGATGAAGTCCACATGTACAGTCGGCGCTTGTGTTGCTGGAAGAAGGTATTTCAGTTGAATAGATCATTGATCTTGCAGAATTCTATCAGTCTTTCTCCAGCTTCCTTTCTGTTGCCAAGTCCATATTTTCAACCATTTTGCCGCCTTCTTAGTTGCCAACCTTTGCGTTCCAGTCACACATGACTATCAGGATATCCTGTTTGCATGTTCTGTCAATTTCAGCTTGTACTTGTTCATAGAACTCATGAACTTCTTCCTCTTCTGCAGCTGTTATTTGGGAATATACCTGAATTATAGTTGTGTTGATGGACTTTCCTCATAGACGAATAGAAATTAAGCGTTCACTGACTGCATTGTATTTCATTACAGTTTGTGATAATGAAGCTTATCATAGCTCAGGAAGGGGCTATAGAAAAGGTGAAGTGTCTCTGAACAAGCAACCTGTCAGTGCTGGTAGAAATGAGAAAACAGAATTTTGCCATAAAAGACTACCAGTCCCAGAATGCACCAGGTTTCCAACAGCCATTAGAGGAGCTGAAGTGAGGAAACGTGTGTTCAATCAGGAGGGCTATGAGGTAATCCCTAAGCACTCATCTCAAAGGGCAGGGCCTGATTCAGCACAGCTGCGCTGTGTTAGGGAGGATCATTCATCTAAGCAGAATAAGAGTAGAGTTTATTCTACAGATGACCAGCTTCATGATCACCTTGGATATTCAGAGAATTGTCCTCAGTATCCTGAGAATCAGCTTGAGTTTGATCATCAGTTTCATCTGAAGGATCAGCAGAAGCAGAAGCCAAACCGGACGGATAGAGAAGGAAAGAAACCCTCTGGAAGGAAGAGGAGAAAAGCCTTTGAGAGGTCTAGAAGAGTCCAAGGCAGTACGTATACTGGGAGGTATTCCAAGGGCCAGCATAGACCATTGGACTGGGGAAAGCCAGAGGAATGGTGCTGCAGAACAAGGAATCACCAGAGGCTACCTGTGAGGGAGACGGCTGCACGTGGAAGGGACTCTAAGACCTATGCCAGAAGGTATGTGAAGAGAGAACCAGTGTCCAGGGATCAGGACTGGAAGGCTGGACATAAGAACTGGACTACATACTGGCCAGGCTATATAGAGAGGAACTATAGCAACAATGGAAGCTCAGGTATGAACACTGATCTATGCCCTAGCTATAACCTTGAAAGACAGCAGGGAAATAAGTGTTCTCCTGAAAGTGCTCCATTGAAAGATTCATCTGTGCCAATTCATGATAGTGACCCTATGCTTGTTGATGAAGGGGAAATAATAGCAGATCAAGATATTGTTTATATGGACTGCTCTCTATCCAAACTCCGTTGGTAACTTTCTGTGATAAAGCACAGCAGCCATCACAAAGAAATATAAATTTGTTCTTTATTCCACTAAGAAAAGCTCCTGAAGCAGGATTTGACTCACACAGTAGAAAGCCAGCCTGCTAAAGGGTTTCAGCTGGATAACTGATAGCAATTGAGCTGCACCTAATTGCTTGTGAGCTAGGAGAGAATTACTTCTGGATCTGTGTGGAAAGTAATCAGAAGTTAATCTTACAAGAACAGTTTATTTCTTTCTTTGTGGCTTTTCGTTTGTTAGAGATATGCTAAGAAAACATTAGCTAATTGCCTGACAAGTTTGAAGGTTGTTTTCCTGATTTTGATTTTTGACTTTGTTTTACCAAGTTAAACACTGCAAGCAAGTAATCTAATTTATGTGCTACCAAGCATATCTGTGCTGGGAGAAATAACCCCATAAATAAAGAAGTATCTTATTGGCTTTAACACTTGTGCACAACTAAATTATTGTCAGCAGCTGTGTCTGGTGTGAATGAACTACATTACCCACAATACCTTGCAAAAATCATATAAATATATGCATTGTCAAGACTGTGAAGATTCTCACCCAGGCAGCCGTCTGACAAGTTCTCGCAAGTTTCTTAATTATAAATGCCAGACCATTTCTTCTTTGTCTTTCATTTCCAGCATAGTAGACCATATGATCATCAGATGCAAAGTACCCAAAGCCAGTCCATTTCATTTCACTGACATTCAACAGATCGAGTTGTACACATTCTATTTCATTCTTGACCACCTCCAACTTCCCTTGGTTCATTCTTCGTACATTCCGTGTCCCAATATGTAAAGCATCTTTGCAACTTCTGACTCTCTCTCTTCATGCGCAGCTACATCAGAAGATCCAACCATATCATAAATGCTGGCTTTATTCTGAGAAGTCTTCAGCTCATCCCCAGTAGCCATTTGAGTGCCTTCCAACCTGGGGGGGGTCTCATCTTACAGCAATATAGTTTGTGATTATCCATTGGGTTTTCATGGCAAGATACAGAAGTAGATTTGTCAAGCCTTTCTTCCACGCAGTTAATTCCAGTGTTGCATTTGTCACAGAAATATGATCCTCTGTTTACAACACCATCCCATTTTTCTGCTGCCCAGATGGGTGATTTATCTTAGTCTGGCACCTCATCTGAGACCTGTCTATCTTGGGAAACTCTGCCAGTAGCTAAACTACTGATAGCTTAGCTCTCAGCATCACTGATGCATGCAAGCCCTCACAGCACGACAAGCTGCAAACGAAGTGTACCAAAGAAATAGCAGTTGAGTATCTAACCTATTATGTATCTAATCTATTGCCCCTATTGCCTTTCCCATTCAGATACACCTCATGTATATAAATTATACAGTTCTATGTATCAGCTATTGCATATAGTAATAAGTCTTATAAATAAGTTCCACTGTTCTATGTAATACCAGTTGTCGTAATGTACACCGCTTTGCCCCAATGAAAAGCAGTATTAAAAAAAAAACAGTCAAAATAAATATACACCTGTATTGCTTGCCCTACCCATTGCAAGCTGATTGGGAGAACATTCAACAGCTAATACTTGATTTGTTTGTTTCTTGCCAAGATCTTCTTATATTAGGAGATTTTAATATCCATTATGATGACCCACTGTGATCACGGGATAAAGCTTTTCATACATTTCTTTCTGACCATGAAATCCTCAATATGTCCATCTGCCAACCCACTCTGTGGGGCATACGCTTGATCTTATACTCACTTTTTCAAACGCATGCTCATCGATCACTAATCTTAATACAATCCCTGTGCCCTGGTCCGCTTATACCTTATTGCTCTTTGATTTGATTTACCTGAAACCATCTCTATACGCTGCTTTGACCATCTCTCCTGTGACTTTTTCCTATAGACCAATCACCTTGGCTACTCATGCAAGTTTTCCGGCTGCCAACACATTATTACCTGCAAATTTCTCTGATATGTCTGTAGCTGAGCAAACTTATATGTGGCACGCAACCCTCTCCACAGTTAAATAAGCTAGCACAGCTGCAAATTAAGACTCATGCTCCCAGAGTATCACACAAGTGGTATCATGCAGGTCTCTAGTTGCTCAAATGACAAACCCGAGCTGCAGAAAGGAAGGCTAAATCAACTCAAACCCTACAGAGGATTAAGGCCTGCCAGCTTTTCTATCATCATATAATATTTGAGGCAAAGATTACTTTTCCATACTCATCACCAATACAATAAAAGCTATATTTTCAGTTGTGTCTCAAGTTTCTATGCAATGCAGACTCTAACAGCATCTGACCTGGTCTGGGCTTACCCCCAAAACACTAGCTTACTTCTTTTTGACCAAAGTTCAGTCACTCAAGCCTATACTGAAGCCGGAGGTGGTACTTCTCTACCACTGCACTCCTAGTCACATCTTACCCCTGTGTCCCTCACCCAATTAGAGAGGATATTGCAGTCCATTCATAAAACTACTTCGTCCTTAAACCCAGTTCCATTAACATGGCTAAATGAGCCCAGTTTGGGATTCCTCCCAATCTTGCTTTCACAGGTCAACCAAAGTCCATCTTCAGGAGTGATACCTGAGGCCTGGAAAAAAACTATACTCCATCCTTTAACAAAGGATTAGCATGGGGATCAGTCTGATCCTCAAAATTCTCGCCCTATCTCAAACTTAGCCATCATGTCGAGAAAATAGTTTTCCGTCAGTTTGCAGATCATGTGGACCAAATTCATTTTCTCCGTCCTCGTCAATCAGGGTTTCATCCATGCTACAGTATGGAAACAGTCCTGGCAGCAGTACTTAATGATATTTATAGGTCACTTGATCATGGGAATTAAATTCTCGCAGTTTCGCTTGACTTATTTGCGGCCTTTAATTCTGGTGGATCACAACTTACTTTTGGCCTTCCTATATGAGACAGAGATCTGAGGTACAGGGCTTGACTTGTTTCGTGCCTTCCTAAATCATAGATCTTTCCAGGTTCATATTCAAAGAGAGGTCTCTACCCCCTGAAACCTTTGTGCGGCGCTCCCCAGGGTTCTTTTTTATCGCCTTTATTATTTAACATTTTCTTCGGCCCATTAATTACTCAAATACAGGGATTAGGCATTTCCTGTTACGTTTACATGGACAACATCTTACTGTTATACTCTACTGATGATTCGGTAATAGATTTGGCCCCTTTAAACAACTGTTCAAATAACCAGCAGGATATTGTTATTTAACACTCTTAAACTGAACCCTACTAAGTCGACAACCATCTGGTTTACCAGTTTGTATTTTCAGCCTACAATTGTGTCCCTACGATATGCAGTCAGCCTTTTAGTATTACATACCTCCCTTTGATATCTTGGAGTTAGATTTGGCCCTTACTTTCTCCCCTCAACTGTCTCAGGTAACTAAATCGACTTTCCTGGTCTTTTGGCGTTTTCATAGCATTCATTCATTTTTGGATCACCCGGCCCAGATAACCGTGCTTTTACACACTGTGATCCAGAGACTTGACTATCACAATATTGTTTATCTAGGCCTTCCATAGGTCCATCTCTGTTGCCTAGAGACCATCCAAAATACGGCTCTTTGCTTACTAGCTCATGCACGCAAATTCGATCATATTACACCACTATTCATCAAATATCATTGGTTACCTATAAATTCTTGGATCATTTTCAAGCTTCTTACCCTGACACACAAAATTATTCATGAGACAGTTCCGGATTACTTGTCTACTATTGTCTCCCTATATGCCCCAGCAAGATTTCTTCGCTTGCTCCATGATTTTCATTTACACCTCCCTTCCTCATGGGAAATAAAGTATAAATCTACAAAAAAATTAGTTTTTGGAGGTCACGTGATGCGGAGCTAAGGGTGAGACGCGTGGCTGAGGCTCTCCCCGGTCCCAGCGAGTAAAGTGCTTTAAAATTTATTATTCTGACCCCCGGCAGAGCGATTGGAGGTGGGGTGTCGCATGGCGACGAAAGCGGACGGCAGGAAGACTGACAAGAACCCGAGTAGTGCCCCGAAAGCGGCGAAAGAGTCCCGGCAGCCTACGATGACAGAATGCCTTACAGGGCAAGATGGCGGCAATGCGAGACCGGCGGCAGGCCCTGATATACCGGGGAGAGCGGAGGTGAGCGGGACCGAGCTGCGTGGACCAGAGGTAGTGGCCCCCGAAACGGCTCTGGTGCTGGCTGCGATTAAAGAAAGCAGCACTGATTTGGCGGGCAGGCTAGCCACTATCCAGGGGGAGCTACAGGCGGTGCATACGGAGTTGCAGGTGGCAGTGGGCAGACTCGAGCAGGTGGAGCAGAGGATTTCTGACATGAAAGATGAGGTGCAGATGCTTAAGAGAGAGGATGCGAGCCACGTGGAGCAGCTAGAACGCTTGTGGGCCAAGGTGGATGATTTAGAGAACCGCTCGCGGCGGTCGAATTTGAGGATTCTGGGCCTCCCTGAGGGTGAGGGGGAGCCGGTCACTCCGGAGCGTATGGAGAGCTTGCTGCAGTGTTGGTTTCAAGATCCCCCCTCCCTTCAGGCCTGGTAGTGGAGAGAGCGCACCGCGTCCCTGGGGGAAGAGGAATAGCATGGGACCGTCCGAGGCCAGTGCTGATAAAGCTTTTAAATTTTCGGCATCGGGACTGGATCTTGCGGCAGGTGCGGAAGCTGGGAGCGGTTCCCTACCAGAATGCTAAAATATGGATTTTCCCAGACTTCAGTGCTGAACTGGATAAAAAACGGCAGTCCTTTAGGGAGGTGAAGAGGCGCCTGGCTAGCCACCACATTCCTCAGGCCTTGCTTTACCCAGCGCGACTGCGGGTGGAGTGGAAGGGGGAGCGGATCGTTTTTGAAAAGCTGGCTAAGGCACAGGAGTTTCTGAGGCTGCATTTTCCAGATGATCCACCACTTGAGGGAGAGCAGAGATGTCTGACAGGAGGAGGGAGGCTGTGGAACTTTAAAGCCAAGAACCTTATGGACAGCTATGCTCAGAGCCATCGGAGAGTGGTGGAGGCCTTTGCACAGGGTGATGAAGAGGAGGCCAGATCTGTGCTGTCTGGGCAGGACTGAGTGTGTCATTTGAACATGTAAGGGGGTGGGTTGGGCAGGGTTGCATTGTGGCCATGCTAGCTGTGAGTTGGGGGCAGGGGAGGGACAGGAGCGGGGGGAGGTTGGGGCCGGGGGGAGAGCTTGGCCGAGGGAACGTGACTTCTGCGAAGCGTTCTGGGCCTGGAGAGGGTGCAGGGGGTTACGGTAGGGCCCCCGGGGCACTGATGGGGACTTGGATCAGCAGTATCACAGGGGGATGCCAGGCGTGGCGGGATGCGCCACCGGAGACCCCCCCCCACCTCGGTGGGGCAAGCTCGCTGGCGCCCCTGGCAGATATCCCCGAAGGCGGGTCCAGGTTGTTGTAGTTTGGTTCTGGTTGGGTTTGGGGGTTAGGGGGGTAAGGATCGTTCAGGATGCTTGCACTGGGCTGGAGGGGGGATGGGGGGAGGGGGGAGCTGGGCTAGTAGGTAGAAGTGTATGTAGGAATGAGTCTTAAGATTATCTCTTTAAATGTCCGGGGGATGCAAACACCCCGGCGGAGGAAATTGGTGCTGCGGGAGTTACCGCCCTACTCCGCGGACATTTATCTGTTACAGGAGACCCACCTGACAAGAAGAGATATAGTAGGCTTACAGGTTCGGTGGGCAGCAGGGCAATTTCACTCCCCGGGGAAGTCCAACAGGACGGGAGTGGCGGTGGTGATAAGGCAGGGCCTCCAGTTCCAGATACAACGCCAGTGGAGGGATACGCAAGGGAGGGGGGTAGCGGTGGAGCTGCAGCTTGAGGGCCTGCAGATATGTTTGGTCAGCGTGTATGCCCCCAATGCAGGGCAGAAGGGCTTTCTAACACACTTAGTTAAGAAGCTTAGTAGCTGGACCACCTACCCGATTATTTATGGAGGACATTTCAATGCGGTGGTAGACCGGGATGAGGATCGCCTGTTGCAGGGAGATCGCGGGAAAGGGGGTGTAGCGTTGCGAGCCCTGTTGGGTAAAGTCCGGTTGGTGGATGTTTGGAGATGGAGGAATCCAGGTGTGAAGGGATATACCTGTTATTCTGCAGTATACGGTTCCTATTCACGTTTTGATCATTTTCTGGGGGAAAGGGCGGCCTGCACGGCGGTGACATGTTGTGAAATCGGGAGTATCACCTGGTCAGATTATGCACCAATCCATCTGTGGTTGAGAGTGGCAGATGCCGGGCGGTTTCAGGGAGCGAGTTGACGGTTAAATTTGGCGCTGGTGGCAAAAGGAGGTGAGAATAAAGAGGTATTGAAGGCGATAGACGAGTATGTGAGGCATAATGACATTGACGGCATGTCGCCTCTGATATTATGGGATGCTTTGAAGGCGGTGTTGAGGGGTTTTTTTATGGAACGGGGAGCGCGGTGGAAAAAAGAACGGGAGAGGCACCGCCTGGGATTAGAAGAGGAAATTAAGGTCTTGGAGGGGGAGTTGGCACGGACTTCTTCTGGGGAGATCGCTAGTCGGTTGGTGCTGAGAAGGGGTGAGCTGCAGAGTTTTCTGAGGGAGGAAATCGAGGTGCTGGCCCGGCGTGCCAATTGTATATACTATGCGAGAGGGGGGAAGATTGATCGTTTATTGGCGTATCAGTTGAAACAGAAGAGAGAGCAGAATGTCATTTTGCAGATTAAGGATGGGCAGGGACAGCTGAGACAGGACCAACGGGCCATTGAGGAAGTGTTTGTTGAGTTCTATACGGATCTCTACAAATCGGAGTTTGCAGTGGCAGAGGAGTCGGTGGCGAATTATTTGCGGGGGAAGGTTGGGTCAGGGCTGACGGAGGAGCAGAAGCAGGTGCTGGACGATCCCGTGTCGGCCGAGGAGGTGGGATGTGCCATTCGGAGTTTGCCTCTTAATAAAGCGGCGGGGCCTGATGGGTTCCCGCCTGAGTTTTATAAGGCTTACTATGAGAGTCTGGGGCTGCTCTTGGCCAGGGTTTTTAATGTGGCGCAAGAGACGGGTAAGGTACCGGAGTCTTTCTTGGAGGCTCATGTAACGATTATTCACAAGAAGGGGAAGGATCCCAGTCATCCAGGGTCCTATCGTCCGATTTCACTGTTGAATACCGACGCAAAACTGTTGGCTAAGGTGTATGCTCTGCAGGGGCGGCCCAAGGGGGGTGCGGGGCCATGTGCAGAGACTCGGTGTGGGGCCTCATTTGCATAAGGGGCCTCATTTGCATAAATATTTGCATAAAGTTACCATATACTAACTTTTAGTAAACGTGCCTCTTTTTTTTTTTTTTTTTAAAGTCTTTATTTGTCAATTTTCAAACAACAACCATTAAAACCAAACAATCAATAACTTCAAG
The DNA here is from genome assembly GCA_033557465.1 of Ichthyophis bannanicus. Classification (NCBI taxonomy): domain Eukaryota; kingdom Metazoa; phylum Chordata; class Amphibia; order Gymnophiona; family Ichthyophiidae; genus Ichthyophis; species Ichthyophis bannanicus. Next base: position 1,336,683,686 of record CM066032.1, on the reverse strand, counting down.
AACAAGATAGCAGAGACAGGTTAACGAAAATCATGTCAAATAAGAAAGACTATCAGTCTGAGAGGGGGGGTGCGACCGCGAGTGCTACATCTCCAGAGTGTCGGACTACCACAAGGCGTGACGTAAACTAAGGCAATATTAGGGTATCCCACTTATTCAGGAGTTTGCGTGAGGTGGGATTCTGCTTCACATACGCTAGTTCACAGGAGTGATGATAACACACCAGGTTCCACCAATATTCCACATTCACAGAGCCAAAGGTTTTCCAGTGACTTAATATTGCTTTCAGTGCTATGCTTAATAGAAGATTGAAAACTGCATAAAATCTCCTGTCCAGATCTGGAATCCCAGCCAGCGACTTGTATATGACTATGCAGTATGTTAGTGGTGAACTCAGCCGAAGTAACTGAGTAAGCCGCTCCCAAACCTGCTGCCAGAACTTCTGTAACAGGGGACAGTAATAAAGCATATGCGCCAACGTTCCAGTACTGGTTCCACAAGACCAACAGCAATCCCTCTCCTGCACCTGCCATTTGGCTATCTTTACGGGTGTCAGATATGCTCGATGGGCAAGGAAATAAGACATCTGCGTAAGAGAAGCAGCTCTCGTGATCCGTATCTGCAAATCCCAGAAAGTATTCAACAACTCTGTGGTTATTAAGATTCCGACTTCAGCTTCCCAGACCAATTGAGCTCCTTTAGGCCGATGATCTCCTGCACTCCGAATAGCTTCCACAAACTTCGATACGAGACGCGTCCCAGATCTGAATTCCAGTATTGAGATATGTATTGGTTGGCCAGTCCCAAGAGATATTGGTGATACTCCCGCCTTGGATAAACAGTTCCGCAGCTGACACCATTGAAAAAGACAGCGTTGGGGGAGCTGATATTCTTGTTGCAGTTCCGGAAAAGATTTATACTTCCTTCCATGAATCAGTTGACCCAAGTAGTAGATACCGTGCTGTAGCCACGTAGTCCAGACTACACTCTTTCCACCAATTTTAAAGCGCGGATTAAGCCATAGCTGAGTGCCCGTCGTGTAGTTCAGGTCAATCTTCATTAGAGGCAGGACATATGCAAAAGCTTGTTGAGTGGCCTTGAGAATCGTATCCGTCGCAGCATGTGTATCATCAGCGCCTATACGCAATCTAAGCGGAATCGGCTCACTTACTTTACCTTCTATTAATAGCCAGGTCGGGGCCTCAGGTGGCAACGTTTCTTCCGCCCACCAAGATCCTTGCTTCATTAAAGCGGCAAGATGATACCAATAAAAATCTGGAAAGTGTACCCCTCCCCAAGCTTTAGGAAGCTTCAACTTCCAAGACGCTATTCTTGGGGTTTTCTTCCCCCACAGGAAAGCCAGCAAGATTTTCTCCATGTTAGCATAGAACTTCCGATCAAACAGTAGTGGGACCATATTTAAAATATAGGTGATCTTGGGCACAATGACCATTTTTATTGTTTCCAACCTGCCCCACCAGGTCAGATTCAGCGGGGACCATTCATTCACATACTCTTGGAGCACTTTATTACAGCAGGCTATATTAAAAGTCATGGTGTCCTGCAGTGTGACCCCATAGATGACGCCCAGATATTTGAAAGATGTTTTTTCCACCAGGAACGGATATTGTGACAGCTCCTTATCTGCAACAGAGGCCGTAAGGGGAATGCTTGTGGTTTTGGACAGATTCAATTTGTATCCCGAGATGCTTGAATAATCTTTGATAACTTGCAAAGCTGGGTCCACCGAATTGAGCTCCAGGAACAACAGGAGATCGTCAGCATAAGCTGATAGCTTACAATGATATCCCTCAAGTTGAATTCCGCAGATATCCTTCTGCTGACGAATTTTTAAGATGAGGGGTTCCAAGGCCAGATTGAACAACAAGGGGGACAGGGGGCAACCCTGTCTGGTGCCCCGTGTGAGCCGAAACTCCTGTGATAGTGCGCCATTTGCCAACACCCTCGCTGTCGGTTTGGCATAGAGCAGCTGAACACTCTGCAAGAAATTGTCCGGTATACCGAACCAGCGCATAGCATGAAAGAGATATGACAGCTCCACTCTGTCAAATGCCTTCTTTGCATCCAACGCGAGGCCCACAATCGGCTGGTCTAGATGCTGTGCTCTTCGGAGGACGTGGGCCAGCAGACGACCGTTGTCAACCGTTGACCTACCGGGCATGAATCCGCATTGATCCGGGTGGATTAAGGTCCCCATAACTTGCGCCAGACGATTGGCCAATATCTTGGCATAGATTTTATAATCCGCATTTAACAAGGAAATCGGTCTGTAATTCTCAACCCTTTGCGGGTCCCTACCGGGTTTTGGGTGGATTACAATCGTGGCAGCCGCTAGAGCCCCTACCGCCGGGCTTTCCTCATGAAGTCCCGAGTAATATAGCAGTAATTCGGGCAGTAACTGTGCCGAAAAGGTCTCATAGAATTCGACAGGCAAGCCATCTGGGCCACTAGCCTTCCCTTTCGCTAGTTGCTGCATGGCAGTTCTAATTTCCTTGCAAGTAAAGTCTGCCTCCAGTACACGCCGTTGATGTTCTGCTAGTTTAGGCCCTGCTACATTGGATACGAAGTTACTAAAGGCCATCTCTTCACAATCGACCTCCGATTGGTATAGCTTAGAGTAGAATGCTTCACACAATGCCAGTATGCCGTCATCAGCCACCTTCAACTGGCCCGCTGGGTCCTTCAAACCGGCTATCCGGGTCACCGCTCTTTTGGTTTTCAACATATTGGCAAGCAAAGTGCTCGCCCGATTACTTTCATGATAATACCGTCCCTGCTGCGCTTTAATAGCCTTGTTGGCTTCCTCATATAAGAGAGCATTATATTGAAATCTGAGCTTCTGTAGCCGGACCAGGATCATCGGATCAGCCCGCCTCGCTAAAAGGCGCTCGCCAGCGTGAATCTCCCGGTCCAACTCCACCCTGCGCTGGGCATCGGCTTTGTTCTTGCGAATCCGAAATGACGTTATATGACCCCGGATGTTGGCCTTGAAGGCTTCCCACCAGGCCCATGTGGGGGTGTCTTTAAACTTATTATGGGCAAAGTATTCTCCGATGGCCACCCCAACATCTTTACAAAACTCTTCATCCCCCAGCCATTGCCTATCAAAGTACCAGCGCTGCTGATCGCTCTTTGACGATTCCGCTTCAAACTCTAAGGTCACTGCTGAGTGATCCAAGACCGTTCTGGCCTTCATATCAACCTTGAATATCTTGGGTATCAGCGTCTTAGAGACCAAAAAATAATCAATACGTGTTTGCGTGTTATGTGGTAGGGAGTAGAAAGAATATTCTCTACCCTTAGGATAGAGGAGTCTCCAAGGGTCGACCAGTCCCAGTGTTTCCACCATATCCCGCAATGTCTTACCGGACATAGGTTTATGTTGTGGCCTATATGGAGTCCGGTCCAGTAACGGGTCTTGTATGAGGTTGAAGTCTCCTCCCAACACTACTTGTGATGAGCCCGCTTCCATTAATTCTTGGGTAATCTGCGCATAGAACTGCGGATCATCAGAGTTAGGGCCATACAACGTCATAAAGGTTAAGTCACCCTCCTGGAATCGTGCAAGCACTTTGGCCCACCGCCCATTTGGGTCTATTTTGGTCTCTTGAATTGCTATCGGGAGGGTCCTCCTGACCAAGATGATGACCCCCCCCCCCCCTTCTTTTTGGGTGCAGGAGCTGACAATATGTTTCGGTAGATGGTATCAGTGACTTTACAAGATTCAGAGAGTGAAAGATGGGTTTCTTGCAAGTAAATAACATCAGCTTTTTGGTGTTTACAGTAAGTCAAGATTTTCTTTCTCTTAACATTTAGGGATAACACCCGCAATTTAAAGTCAGCCATAGTTAGCTTTGTACAGCCCCTGGATAGTAGCACTCGCAGTCAATCGCCCCAGATACAAACATAAACAATTCTCTAAATCAAGGCCATAACCCCCTACCTGTCCCCAGCCATTAACTACCCAAACATATACGGTGAAGCCTCCACTGCCCATCTTATCCCGCCCAACCCGCCCCCCCCCTAAATTCTAAACACAAGAATTAAATTCTATGAGCTTTCCCACAGTGACCGGGCTTAACAGCCTTCAAAAAAGAAAAAGAAAACATCATCAAAGTTATCTGACCCTATCTACTTAAAGAGACAGACAGATATCCCTGAGGTTAATGTATATCCATACTAAGCACAGATAGATGATATAAAAGAGCAGATCTACAATGTCTACCCCCTCCTACCATACAACATCTCTTCTTGGCATGACAGAGAGTAAGCAGCATTTAAGGATTACATTACATACAGGCCCAGACCCATTCAAGTTCCCATCTCCATACGTGTGCGCTCTTGTAGGAAGGATCGAAGGGCTTGCCCATCTACAAAGGTCCTAGTATGATTATCCAGAGTCACGCGCATACACACGGGGTAGAAGAGCCCATATCGGGCCTGCACTTGCTGCAACATCGGCCTACACGCCAGGAGTTCCTTTCGTCGTGTAGCCGTCTGCTTACAGAGATCTGGGAAGAAGGCAACCTTCTAGCCGTCGATCTGCAGCCCCGTTCGCCGCTTGGCTGCCTGCATGATCTGCAAGACATGCTGGTATCGGAGGACTTTAACTACGAACAGGTGTGGTCGTTGCGAGGTATGCTTAGCTTGTGACGGAGTCCGATGGGCCCTTTCCAGCTCCAGCGGGCGCGCAAAGGTGGTTTCTAAAAGCTCCGGAATTAATTTCTCCAGGTAGCCCACCGGATCCATCCCCTCACGGCCTTCAGGGATTCCCATGATTCGCAGATTGTTCCTCCGGGCTCGGTTGGATTGATCTTCCATTTGCGCTTCCAAGGCTGTCACCCTTTCCGCCAGCGGGCCCAACTGCGCTATCATGGTAGATTGCCTGTCTAGTTCTGCTTCGACGTCGTCCATGCGTTTCGCCATGTCCCCCAGCTCTCTCCTTTACCACATGAAGGTCTTCTTGCACCTGGACTAGAGTCGCCGAGTTAGTAGAGATCATATCTTTAACCGTGCGCAGTTCTTGTAATATTTCGCGCACCCCATCGGCTGTGGCTTTTTCTGCCGCCATTTTTTGAGGAGAGGGAGGCTCTGGTTTCGCTCGTTATTAGCTTGACCTGGCGCCGACAAACTCCAATCTTGCAGGTTTCAAAGTCGACATATTCTAAGACTCCACTCCACTAAAAATGTCCGCTCACTGACTGCCCGGCACAGGGAGAAACTCCGGATTCTGTTAAATCGGGAGGGAGCCACAAACTAAGCGGCCATCTCTTCTCAGCGGCTAGCTCCGCCCCAGTAAACGTGCCTCTTAATGAGTGTATGGATAAAGAAAGACTAAAAGATTTCTACATTACTACAATCCAGTGCCAACTGCCAGACACATTAGGAACTACTACAAACACTGCCCATTTAGAACCCATAGCAAACCCGCCGTATCCTAACAGCACTACCAGGACTCACAAAGCACCATACTCTACTCTACCAATCAAAAGGCAACACTGCAAATATTAAACCAATACATTTCAGAGAACAAGAATACATGACCTAGTGGGGAAAGAGAACAAGTGGCAATGTCAAATAGGAATTATATAAACAGAACACCTCAGCTCAGTTACACATGCAGAACATAGACCATCACCAAACAAGTAATCACAATTTAGAAACAGGAAGACAATAATTAAACTGGGAATCCCAAAAGCCAAACTTGGAATGTACAACACTGTAGAAATAAAACTATACATTCCTGTGCGGATATCCAGTTTAGTCCTCCACAATCGGGTAATGCCCCTCCTACTGCAGCCTGGAGACTGGACCAATCAAATCTTCTGTAGTACATATCCAGCAGGAGCTCCCAGAAGCCCCCCAGTGTGTCCAGTCTCTTGCAGCTTGAAGACATAAAAGTGTGTCCTCCTGGGCACACTGAGTGACTATTGCAGGAGCAACACTTGTTAGTTAGTTGTTTTAGGGTTTGTTTTGGGGCATTTCCTTGCTATTTCTTTGATAGCTAGCTGTATCTTTAAAAGGAAGACAAAAGAAGAAGCCTGTCTCTCTGGAGCACTGCCACAGGAGACTAGGGGGAAGTCAGACCTGTTGGCTCCTGTGTTCCTGCCCAGCAAATTTTCACAGCCCTGGGTGAGCTCCCCCTGGACAGTACGGGGTAAAGCCATACCTGATACAGTAGTGGCTGGCACTGGGAGATGTTGGCTGAATCCTGGTGGTTCCTGAGCTGGTAGGAGATTTTCATTTCATTTCTTCTTGTGTGCAGTGCTCTGTTAGAGCTGCCAGCATTTCTGTAGGCTCTCCTGAGCCCATTTGGCACTTTTTCTTAAATTTGGTCGTTTGCCCTGTCTTAAAGGGTCGTTTTAGTTCTTTTCCATATTATTTGGTGGCTTTTGTATTTTCGCGCCGTTTTTTACCGCGGGTGAAAAAGTCCGGCGGCCATTTTGAATTTTAAAAGTGTGCTTTAGAGGCACTTTTGAACACTTGTGCACAGGTTCCCCTGGCGTTTTTTGGGGTTCCTCTTGCTGGCGATTTTGCTCAGGGCACCCCAGGGAGTCTGGGGCATGTTTTGTTTCTTGTAAAAAAAAACGCGGGACATCCGCGTGACCCTGGATCGGTTGTTAGCGCTGGGAGCGGTGATCCCGGTTCCTCCTTTGGAAAGAGGCGCCGGGCGATACTCCATCTATTTTGTGGTTCCCAAAAAGGGCGATTCCCTGCGTCCGATTTTGGACCTCAAAGGCGTGAATCGCGCGCTCGGGTGCCGCATTTCCGTATGGAAACCTTGCGGTCAGTCATTGTAGCGGTGCGACAGGGGGAGTTTTTGACGTCCCTCGATCTCACCGAGGCCTATTTGCACATCCCGATACATCCATCTCATCAGCGGTTTCTCCGCTTTGCGTTTCCGTGGGGCCACTTCCAGTTCAGGGCCATGCCGTTCGGCTTGGCTACGGCTCCGCGCACGTTCACAAAGGTGATGGTGGTCGTTGCGGCGGCCTTGCGCAAGGAGGGCATTTTGGTCCATCCATATCTCGACGACTGGTTGATACGGGCAAAATCCAGTCGGGAGTGCCTGCGAGTCACGAGCAGGGTGGTGGCTCTGCTGCGATCTCTCGGCTGGGTGGTGAACGAAAGAAAGAGTTGTCTGCGTCCCTCGCAGGACCTGGAGTATCTGGGAGTGCGCTTCGACACCGCTCGGGGACTGGTGTGTCTCCCCGAGCGCCGCGTCCTGGCGTTGCGGGCTCTTGTCCGACTCTTTCGGGGGATGCCCGCTCCGTCGGCGTGGTGGTACCTAAGGCTTCTCGGAACGATGGCGGCGACCTTGGAGGTGGTGCCATGGGCACGGTTCCACATGCGCCCGCTCCAGAGGGCGCTCCTTCGCCGCTGGTCCAACCAGTGCGATTCCTTGCACAAGAGGCTGCCCTGTCCGAAGGCAGTGCAGCGGTCGCTCCGATGGTGGCTTCCTCCGAGAACCTGACGCGGGGGATTCCCTTGGAGCCTCCTCTGTGGGTTCCCCTCACTACGGATGCGAGCCTAGCCGGCTGGGGAGCTCACTGCGAGGCCCGCTTCACGCAGGGGGTGTGGCCCTCTCGGGAAGCTGCGTGGTCGATCAACCGTCTCGAGCTTCGGGCGGTCAGGCTAGCCCTGTTGACCCTGGAGCCTCTGGTCCGGGGTCGGGCGGTCCGCGTCTGGTCGGACAATGCGACCACGGTGGCGTACATCAATCGCCAAGGGGGCACAGGGAGTGTGGCCCTGGAGACAGAGGCGACGGCCTTATTCAGTTGGGTGCAGACTCGCCTGCCGGCGATCTCGGCGGCGCACATAGCGGGCGCACAGAAAATGTCCAGGCCGACTTCCTCAGCAGAGTGCGGGTGGACCCCGGAGAGTGGGAGTTAAATCCACAGGTGTATGCGCAAATAGTTCGGCGGTGGGGTCCGCCCATCATGGATCTCATGGCGACCTACCAATCGGCCAAGACGAGTCGCTTCTTCAGCAGACGGCGGGAGCGAATGTCCGAAGGACTTGACGCTCTCATTCAGCCGTGGCCGACGTCCGGGCTACTGTATGTCTTCCCTCCTTGGGCGCTGATCGGCCGGGTCGTCCAGCGCATCGAGTGCCATCGGGGCCGAGTGCTGCTGGTGGCTCCGGATTGGCCCCGGAGGCCCTGGTGTGCCGACCTCGTCCGGCTTCAAGACGGCGTGCCGTGGCGCCTCCCGGCGTTGCCGGACCTTCTCCTTCAGGGCCCCTTGCGGATGCCCCAGGTGGCTCGATTCTCGCTTACGGTTTGGCCATTGAGAGGGCTCGGCTGAAAAAGAAGGGTTATTCGCCCGCGGTGATTTCCACCTTACTGCGGGCGAGAAAGTCCTCCACTTCTCTCACTTATGTTCGGATTTGGAGGATTTTTGAGGACTGGTGCTCCCGGCGAGGAGTCCGGGCGGCGGCGGTCTCTGTGCCCGTCGTGCTAAGCTTCCTTCAGGATGGGTTCGAGAAAGGTCTCGCGGCCAGTTCCCTGAAGGTCCAGCTGGCGGCGATTTCGTGTTATAGAGGCCAGGTCTTGGGCCGCCTTCTTGGTGCTCATGCGGATGTCCGGCGTTTCTTGACCGCCGTTTTTCATTTACGGCCTTCCCGCAGAGCGGTGATTCCTTCGTGGGACTTGAATTTAGTTCTGCGGGCTATGGTTCGGGAACCATTTGAGCCCTTGCGGAGGGCGTCCTTGAAGGATCTCACATTGAAGACGGTGTTCCTGGTTGCCATCTGCTCGGCACGGCGTATTTCGGATCTGCAGGCCCTGTCCCGCCGAGAGCCTTTCTTGTCTTTCTCTACGGAGCGGATTGTGTTCCGTCCGGTTCCTTCCTTTCTGCCAAAGGTGGTGTCTCCCTTGCACTTAAATCAGGCGGTATTTCTGCCAGTGCTTTCGGCATGCTCGGTCGAGTCGGTGGACAAGAGTCTTCTCCGGCTTGATGTGGGCCGCGCGCTGCGGCGGTATTTGCAGTCTACCGAGTCCTTTTGAAAGACTGATCGGCTTTTTGTGCTCTTTGGGGGTACAAAAAAAAAGGGGAGGCGGCGGCTAAGGCCTCCATTGCTCGATGGCTCAAGGAAGCGATCGCGTCCGCGTATCTGTTGCAGCGGCGGCCGGTCCCGGAGGGGCTCCGGGCTCATTCTACTCGGGCTCAGGCGGCCTCTTGGGCGGAGCATAGCCTGGTTCCACCAGCAGAGATTTGTAGGGCGGCCACCTGGTCGTCTCTGCATGCTTTCAGCAGGCACTATCGCTTGGATGTGTCAGCGGCTCGGGATTCTTGTTTTGGTTCGGCGGTTTTGCGCACCGGCCTGCAAGGTCCCGCCCGGTCTTAACTGCTCTGTTACATCCCGATTGTGGAGGACTAAACTGGATATCCGCACAGGAAATGGAAATTACACTAACCTGGTAATTGTAGTTCCTGTAGGATCCAGTTTAGTCCTCCTTCCCTCCCGACTATCTGTATGATTTTGCGGCGCGCTGTCCCGAGCGGGTGCCTGTAGGATGGTTTTCGTCCCGTTCGGACTCTGTCGACAGTCGTGCTTATCGCTATGGCTCTTCCCTTTATTTTGGAGTTCAGTCAGCTCCTTAGTTTCTGGGGGAAGCTCGGTGTAAATTTAAAGGCGTCGATACCGGCGCCATGCAGTGTCCTGACTTCCTCGTTTGGGGAGGGAGTTGGTTATTCCAGGGGGGGAAGTACATAGTTTAATGATAGCCTAATAATAATCTGATGTGTTGCTTCGTTAAGTTTGCTTTGTTACTAGTACACTGGGGGGCTTCTGGGAGCTCCTGCTGGATATGTACTACAGAAGATTTGATTGGTCCAGTCTCCAGGCTGCAGTAGGAGGGGCATTACCCGATTGTGGAGGACTAAACTGGATCCTACAGGAACTACAATTACCAGGTTAGTGTAATTTCCATTTAATTTGCTCTTGTACTAAACAAAGCGCAGACGTTAATGATGCACATTTACCAGAGCTGACATATTCCAATTAATAAATTCAAAATAAAGAGATATGTTTCAACCTTTTGTGCATTTTTTTTCAGCTGCAATTGCTCCAGCCACTTTCTTCTGGTTTCTTCGTGTCTTCTGCTAACTCTCCATCGTCTGCTGTCCATTTGTCCTTTCTTCTAGTTTTTTTCCATTCTCTCTCTACATCTGCTTTAACATACTAATCTTTCTCCTTTTGCTCTTTCCTCATTCCTATTTCATCCACTCAAATTTTACCCCTCCATCCTCAATCCCCACTTACTCTCCCAATACCCGGCCAATTGTAGATTTTTTATCCCTCCCACACAAAATATTTTTCCCTTCTCCATTTTACTCTTCCAGCCCCATCCCATTCTAATCCTCCCCCAAAATCAGCTCCCTTCTAGTTCCAGCCTCACCCAGCATCCATTCCCTTCTAGTCCCTGCATCAGCCCATTTCCAGTCCTAGCCACCCATCAGCCCATTTCCAGTCCTAGCAACCCCCCAACCCAATACCAGTCCTAGCCCCCCCATCAACCCACTTCCAGTCCTAACCCCCATCACCCCATTTTCAGTTTAAGCCCCCCCTATAACCCATTACCAGTCCTAACCCCCCATCAGCCCACTTCCAGTCCTAACCCCATCAACCCATTTCCAGTCAGCCCCCCATAGCCCATTGCCAGTCCTACCCCCCTCCCCCATCAGCCCACAGCCTATTACCAGTCCTAACCCCCTCAGCCCACCTCAAGTCCTAACCCCTCCCCATCAGCCCATTTCCTGTCCTAGCCCCCCCATAGCCCATTATCAGTCCTAACCCCCCCATAGCCCATTACCAGACAGCCCTCATCAGCACACAGCCCATTACCAGTCCTAACCCCATCAGCCCACCTCCAGTCTTAAGCCCCCCAGACCATTTCCAGTCCTAGCGCCCCATTGCCCATTACCAGACAGCCCCCATCAGCCCACAGTCCATTACCAGTCTTAATCCCCCACATAGCCCATTACCAGTTCTAACCCCCCCCCAACAGCCCACAGTCCATTACCAGTCCTAACCCCAACAGCCCACCTCCAGTCTTAACCTCCCCAGCCCATTTCCAGTCCTAGCCCCCCCATAGCCCATTACCAGTCCTAAACCCCCCCGCATCGGCTCAAGTAAAATTAAATTTAAAAAAAAAAACGCTGGCTGCTACCGCTGCCACTGCCGCCGCGGCGGCAGAATGGACTGTCCCACGGGGCCCCCTCTGCCCGGCTGAATCCTTCCCTCCCTCCCTCCCTCCACGACGGCTGAGCCCCTCCGTGCCGGCTTTGAGAGTCGCGAAGGGAGAGTGTCTCCCATCTGCCCCTGCAGGCTTAACAGAGACGCGAGGGAGACACTCTCCCTTCACGACTCTCAAAGCCAGCACGGAGAGGCTCAGCCATCACGGAGGGAGGGAGGGAGGGATTCAGCCGGGCAGAAGGGGCCCCGCGGGACAGTCCATTCTGCCGCTGCCGCGGGGGCAGCAGCAGCGGTAGCAGCCAGCGTTTTTTTTTTAAATTTAATTTTGAAAAACGCGGGGCCCTATGCAAAAAACATTCTTGCTCAATGGACGGGCCGGCCCTGATGCTCTGCGATTACAAGCGGTCGTGTCAGAGCTTATACATTTTGACCAAACGGGGTTCATCACTGGGAGGCATGGGTCGGATAATGTGCGTAGAGTGTTAGATGTGGCGTATATCTGTGAGCAAGGGGAACTCTGTCCATCTGCCTTTTTGGCCTTAGACGCTGAAAAGGCCTTCGATCGGGTTGAGTGGCCCTTCTTGCTGCAGGTTTTGCAGGCTTTTAATTTTGGTGGGGGCTTCCTCAGGGTGATTCGGGCACTGTATAGTGGGCCTACGGTGAGGCTGCCGATTAATGGGCAACTCACTTCGCGGTTTGTGCTGGGTAGGGGAACGCGGCAGGGTTGCCCCCTTTCCCCCTTGTTGTTCGCGCTCTCGTTGGAGCCGTTTGCACAGGCGATTCGGATGAACCTGGAGATACATGGGATATGGTCAGGAGGGGTAGAACATAAGGTGGCGTTGTACGCCGATGATACGCTCTTATTCCTCTCCAAGTTGGAGGGGTCTTTAGCGGCGTTCCAAGGGGAGTATTGTGAGTATGCTAGAGTGTCTGGGTATAAATTGAATGTTTCTAAGTCTGTTCTCCTCCCTTTTCATGTGCCGGAGGAGGTGAGAGTGGTTTTGGAACGGCTCTACCCTTATAAGTGGGAGGCTCATTCATTGGGGTATTTGGGAGTGCGGATTCCCATGCAGCACGCACGGTTGTATCAGCTTCATTTTCCGCCCTTGCTGCGGAAGCTGCAGGAGGAGATGCGGGCGTGGGCTGGGTTGACACCCTCTTTGTTGGTACGGATAAATGTAGTGAAAATGAGTGTGCTCCCGCGACTGATGTATTTGTTTCTCATGCTGCCGTGCCGGATTCCAGATAGGTTTTTTCGTGACCTGAACAGGGTGATTGCTGAGTTTATTTGGAATGGTAAGCGAGGTCGGATAGCTCTCAAAACGTTGATGATGCCCAGAGCGGCTGGGGGCCTAGCGCTCCCTAACTGTAAATTTTATTATTGGGCAGCGCCAGTGCGGATGGTGTATTATTGGTGGAAGGAGCACCCGCATCAGCACTGGATTGCGTTGGAAGCGGCACAGGTGTCGGTGGAGCATATGGGGGCTGTAGCTTTTTCTGGTGAGCTGGGCAGATTGGAGGGGGTGAGGGCGCATCCGCTAGTGGGCCCGACCGTGGAGATTTGGCGGAAGGTGTGTAGGCGGACGTCTTTTGCAGTGGGGGTGTCGAGGCTGGGGTTTTTGACCCAGGGGGAATTGTTTCCCCCTTATGTGATGGACCCCGGTAGGTTTAGCTGGCTTCGGGGCAATAGTATGGAGAGAGTACTGGATTTCATTGTGGAGAATAGGTTCCTGACGAGGCAGGAAGTTATGGAGCGATGTGGCCAGCGGCCGCCGCGGGTGTTTTGTTTGTTACAGTTGGAGCACTTTTTGACGACTCATAGGGCTTGATTTCTGGGGCCGCCGCATTGGCTTGAATCCTTCTTTATGCGACCCCGCAGGGGGCAGGGGTTGGTGGCCCAGCTATATAGGGGGCTCCAGGGGGAGGTGCGGGGTTCACATCTATACCAGCGAGAGTGGGTCAGAGATTTGGGGAGGGAGTGGACTAAGGAGAACTGGGTAGCAATCTGGAATAATACCCCTAAAATTTTGATATGCTTAGCACATTTGAATACCCAGTATAAATGGTTATTTCGTATGTATTTCACTCCCAGTCGACTGTATGCTATGCACCTTAAAGATACAGCAGATTGTTGGCGGGGGTGTTCGGGGAGGGGGACCTTCCTCCATGTGGTCTGGGCCTGTGTCAAAATTCAAGTCTTTTGGGAGGGAGTGATGGAGATTTGCCGGGAGGTGACAGGGGAGCCCCAGGGGGAGGACCCCGCACTTATGCTGCTGGGCTATACGGAGGGACCCCCTGAGGTCTGCTTGAACAAAAAGATGCTGACCAATTTTCTGTATCTGGCGGCTCGGCTGGTTATTGCAGCGAAATGGAAGTGTACAGAGGCCCCCAGCCTGCCAGAGTGGTATAGGAAGGTGGTGGATATTATGGAACTGGAGAGGGGGGTGGCGTTAAGTAGGGGCCGGTTGGAAGAGTTTCAGCGGATACGGTCCCCCTTGCAAGACTATGTAACTAGCTGGGAGCGAGAGGGGGTGGGTTAGGGCAGAGTACGGTAGGTGTTTGGGGCTGTGGTGCTGATGCTGTGCTGGGAAGGGGGATAGAAGCTGTTGGAAGGTGTTGGGGGACAGTCTGAGGCCTGTCGGTTCTCTTCCCTTCTCTTCCCCCTAGGAGGGCTGGTGGGAGTTGTCCTAGAATGATCCGGGGGGGGGGGGGGTTGGGCATGTTGAGGTTGTTGGGAGTTGGGTTAGCTGTAGTGGGGGCTGGGGGGGGCGGGCGGGGGGGGGGGGCGGGCGGGCGGGCCATGGTTGGCTAAGTTGTGATTATGCATTGGCTATGTCACTGTTATCTTTGTTATTGATATGTACTTAATAAAGGAAAAATTAAAGTTTAAAAAAAAATAAAAAATTAGTTTTTTCTGCTGTGGCTCTGGCACATTAGAATAGGTTGCCGGGCCACCTCTGCACAGAATTAAATTTCAAGTGCTTCAAAAAATCTCTGAAAACATTCCTTTTTAGGACTGCTTTTAACTTACCTAAGTAGCTTTTCTGGTATGACAACACCCTTTGGGTATGGTAAGGACAGTCCTATAGTCTACGGGAATTGTGTGTATTTATCTTTGTCTTATTCCATTTGCCTATCTTATCTATGCTGTTCCTTTCTTTCCTATACTGTCTTGTCTACACTATGGAGTTCCTTTCACTTCTTTTCTTTTTTAATTATTGTACACGGCATAGACTGGTTTGCAATGTTGCGATATATCAAATAAAATATAACCATAACATCTCTTCTTTCATTTCTCCCTTCTTGCTTCTCTCCTCCATGCCCTCTACTTCTCACATTTCCTGCTCATCTCTCCTTCCCACCCTTTTTTCAGCTCCACTTCCTCTCCTCTCGTCTTTCTCCTTCCCTCGCCTTGCTCAGCCGCCTTCTGCCCTTGTTTTTTCTCTTTTCCTTCCATCTTCTCTCCCCTCTCTATTTATTTCCCCTTTCACACACCTTCCCCTTTATTCTCTCCCATCTCCCTTTCCAGCACACTCCCTATCTCTTTTTCCTCCCTCCTCTTGGCAGTCCCTTTATCCTTCCTAGCACTCACTCACTCTCCAGCCCCTCTTGGCATGCACTCTTCCTTCCTCAATTTTTATGTTCCCTTCCATGGACAACTCTTTCCACTGCCAGATACCAGCACTCTTTTATTAATGTGTGTTTTAGCATGCAGTAACTGTAGGGTTGCCAACTGGCCGGTTTTCAGCCGGCCTGGCCGGTTTTTCCACGGCCAGGCCGGCTGCCGGCGCAGAGGCAAAACCGGCCCTTTAAAAGCCGGTTTTTTTGCTCTGGCTGCAAGATAGGGAGCGGCCAGAGCAAAAAAACCGGCTTTTCTCCGCTTCAGAGGGAGCCGGGGAAGCCCGCGCGAGGCCCCGGCTCCCTCTGAACAGCCACCAGCATGAAGAGCCTTTACCTTCACGCTGGCGGCTGTTCCTGTGAAGCCGCGATTGGTGGGAAAGGTTAAAGGCAATACCCTTTAACCTTTCCCAGCATTCGCGGCTTCACAGGAACAGCCGCCAGCGTGAAGGAAAAGGCTCTTCACGCTGGTGGCTGTTCAGAGGGAGCCGGGGCCTCGCGCGGGCTTCCCCGGCTCCCTCTGAAGCCTCAGACAGCCGCGATGCTGGTCGGGGGGGGGGGGCAAGGACTGCATTGGCTGTGATGGGGGGGACCTGGACTGGAAAAGGGCTAAGGGGGGGGGGACTTGGACTGGAAAAGGGCTAAGGGGGGGACTTGGACTGGAAAAGGGCTAAGGGGGGGGGACTTGGACTGGAAAAGGGCTAAGGGGGGGGACTTGGACTGGAAATAGGCTGTGATGGGGGGGGGGACCTGGACTGTAAAAGGGTTATGGGGGGGGGACATGGACCGGAAATGGGTTGTGATGGGGTGGAGGGGACCTGGACCAGAAAAGGGCTATGGGGGGGGGGGGAACTTGGACTGGAAATAGGCTGTGATGGGGGGGGGGGACCTGGACTGTAAAAGGGTTATGGGGGGGGACATGGACTGGAAATGGGTTGTGATGGGGGTGGAGGGGACCTGGACTGGAAATGGGCTATGGTGGAGGAAGGGGGATCTTGGACTGGAAATAGGCTGTGATTAGGGGGGCTAGGACTGCAAATGGGCTGTGATGGTGCGGGGGGACTCGGACTGCAAATGGGCTGTGATGGTGCGGGGGGACTCGGACTGCAAATGGGCTGTGATGGTGGGGGGGGGGCCTAGGACTGGAAATAGGCTGTGATGGGGGACTTGGACTGGAAATGGGCTGTGATTGGGGGGGGGGAGCTAGGACTGGAAATGGCCTGTGATGTGAGGGCTAGCACTGGAAATGGGCTGATGAAGAGCTGGAATAGGACTGGAAATGGGCTGATGTGGGGCATGGGAGAATGGGACTAGAAGGGAGTGGATGCTGGGTGGGCCTAGAACTATAAGGGAATTGATTTGGGGGGAGGACTAGAATGGATGGGGAATGAGAATGGAGAGGGGAAAAAATATTTTGTGTGGAAGAAAAGTCTATGATGGGCCGGTATTGGGAGAGTAAGAGGGGCTTGAGAATGGAAGCGTGAAATTTAAACGGATGATAAAGGAATAAGGAAAGAATTGGGGGAAAGAGCAAAAGGGAAACAATCAGTATGTTAAAGCAGAAATAGAGAGAGAATGGAAAACATCTAAAAGAGAAGAAAGGACAAATGGATAGCTCGCAGAAGACACGAAGAAACCAGAAGAAAGTGACTGGAGCAATTGCAACTGAAAAATAAAACGCCCAAACAGAAGGTAGAAAAATACTTTTTATTTTGAATTTATTAACTGGAATATGTCTGGTCTGGGAAGTGTGTATTGCTAACATCTTTGCGTTTTTCTTTAGTGCAAGAGGAAATTACTTTATAGTTTTATTTCTCCAGTGTTGTACATTTCATGTTTGGATTTTGGGGTTCCCAGTTTAATTATTATCTGACCAAGGAAGTTAGCCTACACGTATCCTCGGAAATTTTTGTGGGTGGGGCTGGGGGCGGGGCAGGGGTGGGACTAGGGGCGGAGAATGGGTGGAGCATGGCAAGCCACAGGTGTCGGGTTTTTCTCGGTGAAAAAGTTGGCAACCCTAAGTAACTGGCAGCTGAGAATGATAATGCATGCATAGTAAGTGGCCATCGCATGCTAGAGAAGAAAGTTGGGCAAGTTAGGGGTGGAGTTTCAGTGTGGAAAACACATTTCCACTAATGCGAGAGCAATTGCTGTGCACTTAGCAGTAATGTGGCAATTAATGCACGTACACTTGACGATGTTTCTATGGGTCTCCTTAGATGCACCCGCATTAAGCACATCATGAATTCTGGTGCTTGATCGTGTGCTAACTGCTCAGAACTTGCTGGACATGTCTCTGTCAGGAAGTGCATGAGGGTTGCCTTTACTGTGCATTAGATTTATTGTTGATCATATGGTAAGTTCAAACCTTGAGTAAAAGATGTCCCCCATTGTGTGAAATACCACAGATTCCTACAAATAGCTTCTCAAAAGCTTACCATACCATATCATAACAACACCAAGTACAAAAAACAAACTAGAATACCAAGGCATCTCCAGTTGGGAAAATAACAAGCCAGGCTGCTACATATTGCTACAGAGTCTGTGCATGTTAAAAGAATCCTTCATCTCAGTTGTACACAGAAAACAATAACCATCACCTAGTAAAGAATAATGAATTACAAATTAGAAACAAATATGACACAAAAAATAAAATGGAAAACCTAAGAACCCAGACCCTGTGAGGAGTGGAACACTAAAGAAATATTTATAGAAATGCACTTTCTCCTGCACAGAGCAAAATAAAAGCAATGCACGTTTTTAAAGCTTGGTCAGACACCTTGAACTCCTCTATATGGGATTGGGGGTCTCGTGTCCCCCCTTTGGCATCAAGGGGGTTAAACATTCCTACTCTTAATTCTGTTCTGTCAGTTGCTCAGAGTCCAGCCCTGTCCCCTCTGAGGGAAGACTGGGGAGAAGAGGATTGCCTGTCTATGATGAGTGAGTCAGCAGAGGAAAGGAAACATCCTGGTGGATGAAGAGCATCCATCAATGATCCTTCTTTTTCACCGGGACAATTTTTCCATCCTTATTCTGGATGCTATCATGATTCTGCGTATTATGGAACCCCTTCTAATAGAGATTTTACAAATGGACTCTGTCCTAGAGGCTTGCAGCATATCTCTGGTTTCATTCCCCTTCCTGATCCTTTGCAAAAGCTTCTATTTTCTCAGTGAGACACCAGAGCTAGGATGGAGAGGTACTGTACTAAGGTCCTGGCTCAGTTGTATCTTCTGCTCTGAGGAAAGGAACAGCTTTTCAGGCGAACTTTGCTATGCTCTAGTGAAGCATTTTTCTAGAGATGTTCTCGCACTGGTCTTCCTCCAGAATGCAAAAAGCAAAGTAATGTGGGAAAATCATGAACAAAAGAAGGAATTTGTAATGGCTTCCAATGGAAAATGTGCTGTAACTTCGCAACTTTTGTTTTACTCTTCTTTTAATGCCAGATTGTTACACCAGTTTCTGGCAGGTGGTAAAGATGCTGCAGGGAGCAAAAAGATCATCTGAGATGAAGTTTGACACTTCACCTCAGATGACTAAGGCAGACAAGACCCTCCCCCCTTCAGCTCAGATTACCTTTTTTAAGGCAATCAGTCCATATGCACAGGTGGTAGACGTAACGCAGACCCTTGTTGTGTGCGTGTGTCTGACTTTCTCTCCTTATTTAATGTTGACTTTTGCGCACAGCTTATCTGCAATACTGACTGCATACAGCATCGCTGCACAAAAAGTATGCTTAACATTTTCTGCTAGGAAACTCTGCGCTAGTCCTGGGAAAATCAACAGCAAAATTTGCGTTAGATCAAGTGCAGGGTTTCTGCATCGGCCCCTATGTGAGTAAGGACATGAACTGCTTTGCAAAGAAATGCATTCAAAGCAGCCCAATGGTATGCAAAGTGAACATCAAAAATGCCATACTGAGTCAGACCAAGTTCCATCAAGCCCATTATTATGTTTCCAACAGTAGCCCATCCTGGTCACAACTACCAGGACATAACATGAAGCTGCAAGGGGGTAAACTGAATGGCAATGTCAGGAAATATTTTTTAATGAAAGGGTGGTGGATGCTTGGAATGCCCTCCTGATGGAAGTGGTGGGGGCAAATATAGTGACAGAATTCAAAATGGCATGGGACAGCCAGAGTGGATCCTTTTATAGCAACAGGATAAAATCAGAATAACCTTAACTCTCTCTGTTATCTGAACAAATAGAGGTGACCTGAATGGAGCAGTGGGTACACCCCTAAACAAAGGCATGGGGAGGGGTGACCTGCACGGAGCAGTAGGGGTACCTATTCTTGCCATCTTGCTGGGTAGACTAGATGGACCATGATGGTCTTTATTTGCCGTCATATACTATGTTACTTGGCAGGTTCCTAAAAAGGTACACAGGTACCACAATGCTTGCCCTGGGGTAAGCAGTGGATTTCCCAGGTCCTCTTTCATAATGATTTATGGACTTTTCCTCCAGGAACTTGTCCAAGCCTTTTTAAAACCCAACTACACTAACAGCTTTTACTGCATCCTTCAGTAATGAATTCCAGAGTTTGATTACGCATTGAGTGGAAAAAATATTTTCCCTCATTAGTCTTAAATGGGTTACAGTGTAGCTTCATTGCAAGTCCGCTAATCTTTCTACTTTTTGATGGCGTAAACAATCGATCTATGTTTACCTGTTCCACTCCATTCCGTAATTTATAGACCTCTATCATATCTCCCTCAGCTGTCTTTTTTTTCCAAGTTGAAGAACCCTAACCTTTTAAGCTTTTCCTCATAGAGGTATCCTTCCATCCTCTTTATCATTCTGGTGGCTCTTCTCTGTACCTTTTCTAATTCTGCTATATCCTCTTTAAGATATGGTGACCAGAATTGCACACACTATTCAAGGTCGCACTATGGAACGATACAGAGGCATTGCAGTAATTGTAGTTTTGTTCTCCATCCTTTCTTTATGATTTCTAGCATTCTATTTGTTTTCTTGGCCGCTGCTGCACACTGGGTGGAGGGTTTCAACGTGGTATCCATGATGACACGTAAATCTTTTTCCTGGGTAGTGGTTCCTAATATGGAACTTTACTCTGAAGTTAGTAAGCTATGTTTGAAGAAAATGAACTACACCTTTGACTCCCCAGGAGTCAGCATTGACTTGAGAGCCTACATTGCATTGCATTTAAAGGGTATAGTTTATTTTTCCACAAAGCTTCAGCAAGCCAATATGCAACCTAATGCTTCTGGAGAAGAAATTTAAAAGGAGCCAATGCAAATAGTTTTAGAGGCTGGGTGGGCAAAGGGTTAGGGTCCTCAACGTTTTAACAGCTAAAAAACTACCCCCTGCCGCTGCCTGCACTCTCTGGCCCTGCCTCAGCTAATAGCTGCAGTGAGGGAAGCAGTGCAGGCCAGCAAAGTATTGAATAAAGGGATAGGAACACTTAGGCAATAAAGACTTTGTGTTTCCTATTTGTATTCACTTTTAGAATATTTTTGCAATTGTTCTTTCATACTAAAACTTTGGAGTATATTGCTTAGATCAGTGAAACAAACTTGTAGTTTAAAACATTTTTTAGACCACTGCTACTTATCATTTATGTAGCGCTACAAGGTGTACATGCACAGCAGGATGTAAAATTTATGAAGACTTTTATAGGGCACTTCAGCAGCCTCACAGGGTGCGCCTCCCCGGAGGACAGAGTCAGTCTGACCGACTCCCCAGCTGTTTCCTGATGTACTCACTCTCCTGTTCACCACTTGTGTGTATCTTGATACCATAGTCCCCATTTCTGTGATAAGCTTGTAAGCTCTGCTGAGCAGAAACTGCCTCTTACAAGGCATGCGCAGCGCTGCATATATACGTGTAACGTTGTACAAATTATTATTAGTAGATGCACTGTGTGGGGTCAGTCTGCTGACCCTGTGCAATGCATCCCAGAATGCAACGTGAAGGGTGGGGGAGGGGTCATTCTGCCAAATAAGGATTTTTTTTTTCCGTATTTGGCAGATGCATCACATGGGGTCAGATGATACCATTTTGATAAATGGTGGTGAGGAGGCAGGAGCAAAGGTACTGTAGGGGGGAACTAGGGGACCCTAGGGTAAGTGGAGGTTGACAGAGCCCCCAGTGGCTTTTTTGAGAGGCTAGGTGAGGCTTTGGGGCTCATGTGGCCACGGCCCTCCCTCCCCTGACACTGTCAGGAGTATTGAGGGTTTTCGCAATTCCTGGATAATCTGAGATGAAGTGTCAAACTACACCTCAGATAACCCTGTTTCTTCATGGACAGCATGCCTAAAGTTGTAGAGCATTCAAGAGCTGCTAACGCAGACCCCACGTGCATGTGCTTGGTTTGCTCTCCTGATTTAATGACAACTCTGGGCACAGTTAATTTGCATGGTGTTTGCTTACAGAATAGCTGCACAGAAAGTCCGAGTTAAACTTGCCAGAGCTTTAGCACATGGTTTAGCACATGGTTTCAGTATCGGCACAATAGTACCTGGTTTTGCAAACCTGGGAATAATATATGGTACACTGTATTAAGTGCAGTGTCCTCCTGTTTGTGTTTTTCTGCACTAATGCATTTTAGTGCACAGTAAATAAATATAGAGGTGTTAATGCAGCTAAGTAAGTCGGCAGTTCCCAGATGGGATTGCAAAATTCTCCTTTATGGTTGCAAACTTTAGGGACCAAAAAAGAGTGTCATCTGCCCGCACAGGACAACAGGATGCCTCTATAAGTTCACCTATTTAGGCTTGTCGGTAGGTGGGGTCTGCAGTTGTCATGGCCATAAAAGAGATTGGGCTGGAGTCATAACATTAAATGGAATTGCAGCCAAACAATGGTGTGAATTCTGCACAAGTGGTTCCCGCAATGCCGGGGAGGCTCAGGAAGGAAGGAGGGATGGAAACTTACTTTAATTTGTTTCCCGCTCTGCCTCTGTTCCAGGCCCGGCAGCTCTTACTTCCTAGGCTGAAGTCTTGTTATAAGAGCTGCACCTCAAGATTTCAATTCGGTAGGTAACTGCTGCCAGGCCAGCAGTGGAGCAAGTACAACAAACAAATTAAATTGTTTGTTGGACACATGTTGGGAGGGGGAGGGGTGTGGATGCAACACTGGGGGGGGGGGGGGGGGGCCATACGCAAAATTTTGCTTGGGAGCCAGAACATTCACCACTGCAGCCAAAGTTTGGGAAATAATGCCCTAATTAAAACAAACCAAGCATCCAGTTCTGAATAATAAAAAGCCATTAGCATGTTTGCTCTCATCAGTGACTGGTTCTGCTTTCCCTTTTGGGACCTTTCTAGGGTCTAGTGCAGTACACTAAACATTTGTGCTGGCTCTCCCTATTGATTATATTTTTGCATTAGGTATATTGGATAACAATTTTAATTAATGAGGAAACTTTGATCGCCAGGAACAAGCAGGAATGCAGTCTTCACATATGGATGAATATCACCAATGGAGCCTGCGTGGGAATGCTCCTCAGCGTCCAATAGGAAAGCTTTTGGGGACACTCCAATGCGCCTGTGTGCCTGCCTTCCTGTCTTATCCACTCTTCTCCTCAGTTCTTCATTTTCCGCAGAGCCAGCAGGACGTATCATCCTGTCACCGCTGAAAAACAAATATTTTTTTGTGGAACATTGCGCTTCTGCCTTTCTGTCGACGCTGGTTCTATTGAATCTGACACCGGTCCTGATAACTTTTTCTTTTTTATGTTACAAATTTTCTATTTCTTTACTCTTCTTTTTCAATGCCGTTTTCACTGGATGCTCCCAAGTCATTGACATTGGCATCGAAGACCGATACAGAGACCAGAGATCAGTCCCAGCATAAGTATTGTGACTCCTTAGGGCACTTCCGATGTTGACCGGCCAGCCAAACAGT
This sequence comes from Ichthyophis bannanicus, assembly GCA_033557465.1. Taxonomy (NCBI): domain Eukaryota; kingdom Metazoa; phylum Chordata; class Amphibia; order Gymnophiona; family Ichthyophiidae; genus Ichthyophis; species Ichthyophis bannanicus. The sequence continues at coordinate 1,336,660,976 of CM066032.1, read as the reverse complement.
CCCAGCAGGAGGACCTGTCCTCCAAAGCACAAGAGGGGCTCTAGGATGCTCCCAAGGCATTGACCTCCGGAGAACTACCGGTTCCATATTCTGGGAAGGTGGCTCACAGCTCCATGGGCAATTCCACCCAGACATCGACCATCTCCCTAGACCAGCGCATGCTGGTTCTTGAGAAGAGTTGGGTGGCACTCCTGGTAACCTCTGTACCGA